>JAKFHU010001209.1:30000000-32500000 GCA_023783475.1 Daubentonia madagascariensis
ATAAAAGTGAATTTGGGCAGTGTTCAGTATCTGCTCAATAGAATTAGATTTTTTAAATTGTTGTAATAGTAGACTTCTTGAAGTTGCCATTCCTTAGGTTGGCAGACCCTCTTCCCTAGAGCTGTCCTTTGGCTGTTCAAAATATTTCTAAAATTCCCTCTTTTCTTTTGAATCAATTAAAAGTTTATTTCCTCGTCATGAAAACTAGGTTTTAAATTTCCCAGTTCAGATAAGGTAGTTCATATTGATCTGTAACTTAATTAATGTTTCTAAGGGAGAATTTATATTTTAAAGGGAATTTATTAATCTGTGTAAAAACTTCTAATGAGAATATCGTATGAATGAATATACTTTTTATTTTGTTTTGTTTTGCTTCTTTATTTTCTTTGAAAGCAGTTGATAATCATTGGGCAACTCCTTAACCAGTCTGTTTGGTAGTAAAGAACATTTAATTAACATTGCAATCACCAAATCTGGAACATAACCCCATTCCCTTTTTCTTCTTATCATTGTGAATAACTCTTCCCTTGATCATGAAAAAGGGAAGAAAAGAAACGTTGGCATGATGAATTGCATAAGCCTAAAACTCTGAATTTCATTCCAAAAGCGTTAGAGTTCTCTTATTCTTAGTTGTGCTTCATAATTAATAATAGAGTGAGTGGCTAATTTCAAACTTGTCTGGTAATATATTCTCTCAAAATTGTGTGTGTATGTGTGTGTCTGTGTGCCTGTGTGTCTGTATAATTGGGAATGGTAATAGGCATCTAAAAAGGCTCATAGGAAGGAATGCATGAAGAGAAAGAATCATATTGTAGGTAAAGCACCTACATTCTGTGCCCCTTTATTAATTAGTCTTTAGAAGATCAAAACCCCCGGTTGGGAAGCAATGATATTTGATCATCAAAAAGCTGGCTTGGGCTTTTCAACACCATGCAGTCAATGATTGATTTCTTTTGACATTGTGTGAAAACCACCCTTATTTATGACAGGGCTACAGAGACCACAGAGACAACACAATGGTTGTAATGAAATACACCAAGTAAAGTTGAATTAGAGACAAAAAGAGTGAGAGAGATATGAGAGAAAGAGAGAGATTTTAACATATATAAGTTAAAACAAGGAAAAAAGTAATGAAAATAAATGATAGGTAATTCAAGTTAAAACCTAGTAAAGAATGAAGTAAAGTGATACAGGATGCCCAAGCAAAGAGTAAATAAGGGAAGAGATATGTTAAATTTTATTTAAAAATAGAGTACTATCAAACTACCTCACTGGATACCTCCATAGATGCTCACTTTATTCCGTTGTTTCTTTGAAAAAGATATATAGCCTTACATGACAGTGCTTGCAAATATTATTCAGTTCAAAGGTGTCTCATGGATTCTAGGATAAGGTACTTGTAATTTTAGGAACCAGAACAGGGGGAAAATTGACAATAACACCTACATCATGCAGGAACACATTACACTGGCTTGAACTTTCACAAAGGTCCATGACAAGGTTACAACGCTGTGATTATTGGTTAAAGGTATTGCTGCTGAGGTGGGAAGCAAGTTTCCAACTACAAATCAGTTCTATGGGGTGAAAAAGTTGTATTAGGTAATTTTTAAAGTTTAGATCTATTAGCATAGAGTTTTAGATTAAGATGTAATATGTCCTTGTGAGAAACAATTTTTAACTCTCTATAGAAGAGTCTATCCCAGTATTAGATATAATAATCATAATAAAATATGAAAATAAATGCTGCAAATAACTAAGCATTGCCTGATTTAGATTTAGCAAGGTAACTTACAACATTGAAAAAGAAATTGGGATAAGGAGAGACTACTGTGAATCTCTAGAGAGACAGCAAATCAACACAATTGAGTTACAGACTGGACTGGTAAAAATGGAGCAGAAAGGACAGAATTGAGACATTTCGGAGGACAAATAGACTGTACTTCCTCACTGATTAGATGGCTAGCCGGCTGATGAAGGAGAGGGAGAAATTATGATGATGGAGGTTTTTAGTTTGCCACAGTGGCTCATGCTGCCTTTAAACAAGACAATGTAAAAGAAGAGGAAACGTTTGTGCAGGAAGGTAATCTTATCTGTAGAAAGGCTTTCAAATTTTCTCTTCATCATTTAAGTTTAACTATGCTTGCTACCCAAATGAGGCCTAAACTGCATTATATTTAGACAATTCCAGAGAATTTTATTTTTTTATCCTAGTATCAAATGGTAGTATCTGTGCTGCGTCCTGCTTTATTCTCTGTATAATAATTGATGGTTATTATTACTATTTAAATTATATCTAAATTAATTTTTTTTCATTTTTTGAAAATAATTCTATAATATATAATGTAAATTATAAATAGTTTTAAAGTTTTTTTTTCTGTGTAACTTTGGCTAGAGTAAACTTTGAAACTATTTATAATTTACATTATATATTATAGAATTATTATACAAAGCAAGGTTAACCAACTTAAAAAGTACACAGATTAAGTCAAACCCCCTGGCTTTATTTGTGACACGCACATGAAAATATATAATGAAGATGAAGAAATGTTAATAAAGATAAATAAAAGACATAACAACTGTAAGCAACACTATCTGTCCATTCCACCTGAGTTCAACTAATGTTTTCAGCAAATATTTTTGAAAAAGAAATATCAATATAGTTGATATTCATCAACTATAATCTAACCTCTGCTAGTGATTAATCTTATTTTCTGTGTTTTTTTTTATAGTAGGTTCCACAGAACAATACAATTTTAGTGCAGAACAGGGCTTTGAAAATATTCTGTTCCTAATCCCACCTGTGAAAGATAAAACAAATACATGCCAACTCATGGAAGAACCTAACCACAGACCTAACATTTACCTTAACCCTTTCTCTTCACTCTGAATTCTCAACCTATGCCAACCTACATTTCCAATCTCTGTGTCTTATTTTAACTTTAAATCCTAGGAGTAACTGTATTTAAAAATATACAAATACATTACAGCATCTAACATCACTTTATATTTTAAACTTTCAATGCTCTTCTTAGACCACATGTTCACCTGTAAGGATAATTCGCACATACAAGGTGCTGTTAAATTTGGCCTAAGAAACTAAAGACAGTTCTGACTGTCTTCTATGGACTTATATCAAAACGAAATGTTTTAATGTATGTATTTTTATTCCTCTTAACAACATGTTATGTTGGTAATGAGTAAGCAAAACTAGAGTCAAACAAATATGACTACTTCTCCCAGAGAAATCATATTTAACAAAATGCTCCTTCACCGAGAATAAATCTGAGTAACCTGACTTTACAAAATCCTCATCATCCCACCTAATAAATTCACCCAAGTTATCTCAACTTACTTCGACTATTTTAATCAAATACTGAAAGAAAAATAGGAAGGTAGGTAAAAAGTTGTTTTAATCGCCCACTATTCAGCCCATTGATGAGGGAGGGGTTCCCACTCTAGGTTTATGGGGATTTAGAACACACACACCTGATACTAGATAGGCAGATGAGAATGACAGTAATTTTTTAGTCATATCACACAATACACAAAGCCACACTGGGGTGTCACTCAGGGTCAGAAAGAGCATCCACTACAGGATGTGATTGGCTTGTTTAAGTAACTCTGTGGTGCTGGGCTGGAACTGAAACCCCACTACTTTGGGATAAGAAGGAACTGTGCCTGATTCCCTTGATAAGGAGACCCATTTGGCTAGGAGGATCTTGTCTTAGCATTTAGTGATTTGGTCCCAGGTAGCCTTCCCCGTACTATGAAACAACTTAGTTACCCCAAAGCAATTAACTAAAGCTAAACCAGGTGTCCTTGGTTATGTTTGCATCATCCTATAACAGTTACTTTACTTGCCTCCTATTCACCTTATTGGTGAGGGAGGGATTTCTACCAGGGTTATGAGGATGGAGAACATGGAACACTGGACACTGGACAGGTGGCTAGATAGCAATTTATTCATCACATCTTCTCATAGCCTGAGGCAGGTGGACACTGCACCCTGAACAGGGCTACAAGGAGGTTGTACTCAGACCGAACAAGCAGGGACTGTTGTAGGCAAGCTTTATGGTATCAAGAGCAAGAGTAGCCCCTTCGTTCCAGCAGAATGATGTGATTGGCTTGTTTGAGTAATTCTGTGTTTTAGCAGGGAACTGAAACCCACTACTCAGGATAAGCAGGACCTGCACCTGGTCCCTTGACAAAGAGAATTATCTAGTTAGGAGAACTTATCTTCTGAAGTTCGGTTATTCAAGGCCTTCCTAGTGATGCCAGATATTGAGGCCTTAATTTTAGGCTTTATTCTTTAGGAGTGAGCAATATGCAGTGTGAGAGGACCAAAAATCTCTGTGTACACTTGAAGAATTCAGGTTTTGGTCAGGCTTGACACAAGCCAAATTCGTCTGACGTTAAGCTTAGATCCTTTGAAAAGGTTTCCATATCATCTTCTAAAGTAAGTAGAAGGTTTTCATAAATAAATTTTCATGAACACAATTTCCCCTAACTTCTTTGTAAACTTATGAGAGGGTCTCTTTGTTATTAAGTTCTGAAATGTCATAATATTACGTGAGTTGATGTGGATCCATTTTCACCCATGTTGCAGGGACTTAGCTCTTTCAGTCTTTGAATCTATGCCTTTCAGTTTGGGGAAATTTTCTCAAATTATTACTTCCATCATTTCTTCTCTTATGTTTCTTATCTTCCTGGATCCCTTATTATGTGGAGGTTGAACCTTCTCTACTGATCTGCCAATTATCTTCACTTTTTCTTCCATAAATTCTATATTTTTTAATCTACTTTCTGGGAGATTTTGTTATGCTTATCTTCCGTCCTTCCATTGAGCTTTCTATTTGAGTGTTATTATAGTTATTATTATTTTAATTCTAAGAGTCCTTTTTGTTTTCTGAATATTCCTCTTTTAAAGTATTTTGAACTCAATGTATGCCATACTTTCTCTTATTCATCAGAATATATTGATAATAGTTTGTTTTATATTTTATTTTTCCTGAATACTGTATTTTTCCTGGAATTATGGTTGATATTTTTTGAAACATCTTGTGGTACTTGGCTGTCTGCTCATAGTTTAGAATGTAGGCACTCTAAAATGCTGCAGGTAAACTCGGTGCTTGTGTGGAGAGCTTCTTCAGTATGTTTATCTGTAGGGTGATCTGGTTGAAATTTAATGGGGAAACTACCGAGGTCAATATGTTTATTGACCTTCTATGTTTATTTTTCTTCTTGGGATAGATACCCAAGAGAAATATTTTCAGATCTTGTACCTGGAAGTATAACCCTGGGTACTTGAATTCTGAAAACTAATTGAGGAAAGAAATCTGGAAGACTCAAAAGCCAAAGTCTTCTTGGTTTGGTGATTACACATTAAACTGTGCCTGGTGCCTTTTAACCCAGGCACTCTCTGTTTTAACCTCCTTAGATCCAGAATAAATAATCTCCTGTCTTATGACCAGAGGGAATAGTTGATCACCTACATGTGCACGATTGATGAGGACATCTGGGAGGTCTAGCTGCTTCTTAGTAACATTTTTGAAACTTCTTTTTAGTTTTACATTCACCCCTACTTCGGAGCTAATTTGTGCTATCAATTCCTGAGCCCTTGGAATTTTCTGTGAGATAAATAAGGTTTCTTCTTCATACTCTTAACTTCCAGCTAAGGGTTAAATAGTTGCAAAACTCATATGTCAATTACAAGTTATTTATCTACATCCAAACTTCCAAAATGTTGTCATAGTTTTCTCGCTTTTTTGTCTTTTATTTGGCCTTGTAGATTTTTCATTTAAATTTTTATTTTCAGTTTAGAAAAGTTTTAAGATGAAGAAAGATTAGGCTATTGATTGACCTTTCCTCTGTCTTTAACTGGGAGCTTGAAAATTAACTTTGGACATAATGAGTAAAGTCTTGTAACAGGGAATGTCATGAGGAAATATGATCATACATTGTCGAGAGTTTGACTGTAGGATTCTTGCTAGTATTTTCTTTATTGTTGTCGTTAGAGCTGTATAGAAAAGCACTGATAATGTTTGAAATTGGATCACGTTTAGGAATTAATTATTTAAAATATAAATAATCATTTATTTCATTACATACCAATAAATAAAATCACAAAATATGAAATGCAATTTATTTTCCCATATGCCATTATTATAATAATTTATTTTACACTTTTGTTTTATAACAACTCTATCTTTATCCTGAAATCTAAAGAAATTTTAGATTATGTTAAAATCAAATGTGTAATATATAGTTATATTTATTATAGATTAGAACAGTGATTATTTATTCAATTGTCTTTAAAGTTATAATTACATATGAAAATAAAATTTAAAACCCAATATAGCTTTTCTCTCATTACATTGCTTTATTCACCATATTACTCTACTTTGAATAGTGCCTGAAATTAGTGTCCAAATGGTATCAGGCAACTAGCAAGCTTCAGTACTTGAGGTCAATTTAATTACACTGTGCATGACAGAAACTAGGCCATTTGGGTATTGCCTTTGCCACCAGCAATTGACACCTGAGTGTTAATGAGCTGGTAATTAAGAGCTGGCACATACAGACACATTTTACTGTTTGGGACTAGGATAACCATATGCTACATAACTTCTGTGCTAAGTACTTTATTAGCTCCAGAATTTACACAATTATATTTGTGGATGTTGTTTTTAATCTCAATTTTTCCATGTTAAAAAAAAAAAGATAAAAACTGTTACTTTAAAAATTTAAGTAACTGTACTCATCAATTTCAAGGTATGAAACTTTCTCAAACTGGCAAGATTATATTTTGAGAGCAATATACTGGAAAATAAATAAAACTGCATAATTTGTGTAGTAGCATTACTTTTAGTTTAAAATCTTGTTTACAAGACTTGCATTTTGAAAAATCTTTTGTAATGTAAAAAAGTACTAAAAGCAATTTAACATGAATGTGTATATGTAGGATTGACAGCCTCTGTGATGGCCCATAATGATCTTCACCTTCTGGTATTCTCAACTTTGAGCAATACCTTTCCCCTGATTGTATAGTTGGGATATAGTAAAGGACCTCTAAGAAATCAGTGTGGTAAAAGTGAGGAGATTTCAAAAGGCTATTGTTTCCATTTGGGGGACTTTTTTATGCATGCTGTCATTCTTTTTGGATTGCTTGCAGAGATATTGTGGAGGCAGCTACGTGGGGAGGCTCATGCAGCACAGGATGGAGGCCTGTCAACGACCACATGAGGGAGCTTGGATACCGACTTTCAAGTTGAACTTCAGATGAAACTGCTGCCCCTTCCAACAGCTTGACCACAGCCTCATGAGAGACTTTAGACAGAGGCACCAGCTAAGCTGCACTAAAATTTCTGAACCACACAGACTGTGAGATAATAAATGTTGGTGGTTTTAAACTGCTATGTCTTGGGGTATATTGCTAAACAGCAATAAATAACTAATACAATATGTAGGTGAGCATCCAATTGTCTGTCACAGGAATACAAAATATTGACTTTTCTGGTGTGATGTGGCCACTTTCAAAAATGGTATGTGTGATGTGCATGCCCTGCTTCTTTACTCTTTACTTTCTTCTTCAATTTCCAAGTCTCTTTTGCTCTTTATCTCACAAAAAAAAAAAAATTCCCCACCATTTTCTGGAGTAATCTATTGGCTTTACCGAAAAAAAAAAAAGTCCTGTTCTCATCAGATGAAAAATGTATTAACTTTAGTGAATTTTTGTTGTGGGAATTACTTCTAATTTTCTTCTTTGAAAGAGTTTGCTTTTCTATCCAACCCTCTGTAGGACATATAGGCTTTTATATGCAGATTGGTATAATTATGCTTTGAAATAGCTTTGAATTCCCTGCAGCTTAAACTGAGAACATGAAAGGCCAAACGTTATGTTGAACTGAAGGATATAAAAGTGCACGTACATCAATCCAAAATGAGATATAGAAATGAACAGCTCTTTACACAGTGATGTCAGTTTTTGACAGATTATTGAAGGATCTTTATAACTGCAGAGATTGCCTTGGGTAGCATGAAAACTCTGCCTAGGGAGAGCCTTATCAGTTTGTATTTTTTATTCCTTCAATACCAAAAGGTGAGTAGATGTTAAGTGAAACAAGAGAAATATTCTCTGACAAAATCTTTAACTTTCTTCCCCAAAGATGACACCTGGTCCCAAATGGTAAAACACAGTGTGATCTTATGATGGAATCATCCACCAAATCTGTCAGGCCAGAGATGGCAGCCTAGATGAGGAGCTTACATTTTAGGAAGTCCATAGAAAACCTACATGGCAATCTTCACCTCAATATAGATCCCAGTGACAGACGAGGGCCTCTTCTGCACCGGAGGGAGTTTATTGTGCCGGTGACGGACACAGCAACAATATTTAAAACACCCACATTCTTTCTTATCACCAGCAGAAAGATAAAAGGAACAGAATGGGTTTCTGTATGTTCAAAACTTGAAATCAATACTATGCTTATTTAAGAGCAGATTCTAAAGAACCTAACTTTATGTTGAAAGCATATGTACTGTTAAGTTTTAATATCCCACAATTATCCTGACTGCTTTGATTTAAGTAAAATACATCTTAGAATTGTTCCTTTGCATACACTATACACAGAGAATCTATTCTTTTCTACTTAAAGGACATACCCTTTCCTGAAATTACAGTCCAAATAAAAGAATGGAATATCCACTTTATCTGAGTTTGTTAGTATAGAGAAATATGTCTTAAAATTTAATACAAAAATCCTCTAAATTCTGGTGTTTCTAGAATGTACAGATATTAAGTACAATTGAAATCAGTACAAGAGGAAGGTGAACATTTTTGGATAAAATATACACTTTGAAGCTAATGCTTATTCAAACAGAATTGGGTAGATGATGAATACAATGCTTCGTATTCAATCTAGGCTAGGAAATTCTACCATGTTTGGCACTTTGCAAAGCTTACTACTTATTAATCTGCAAAGTACATATGGAAGGAAATGATGATAACTCAAGTATTAATTGAGGAAAACATTTAATTGTTAATTAGCTCTGACACTGTAATTTTTTTAAAATACTAATCTACTAAAATGCTTTTTTCCTGAAATAATTGACATAAATTTGAAAAAAATTCAAAGGTTTCAAACGTATAACTTAATGACTATATAAGGTTAGTACCACTTCATTAACTGATATTTTAGGAAATATATAGACAATGTATACTGTATGACACGATGACTCTAAAGTTATTCCTAACTGGATTCTCCTCTACTTAAAATGATTCACTACTTAAAATCATGTAACCTTGCTAAAGTATTGATAGTTCAGAGACTCAAATCAGTCCTTATACCTAAATTAGGGTCATGAATTGAATTTTAATTGGGATGTTAGATAAAACAATCTCCCTTTTATAGGGGGAATTTTTAATGATCTGGGGGCATACTCATTCATAAATTCACGTGGAGTTCCCTGCTTAGTGGAAGTTCTGGGTAGCAATAAAAAAGTAAAATAAACAAAGAAAAAACCCTGCAACATTCTTCATGACCTATTAAAATGGTTCCAGTTATTAATGATGGGGAATTATAGCTTCTAGGTTATACTGGCAGGTCATACAAGTCATCTTTTCTTGATAAAGGTAATAAAAATCTTTACCATGAGTTTTTATACTTTAAACTGTGGCACAAACAAATAAGTATATAGGACTCATTTTAAAATCAAAACTAAGATAGTTTTAAAGTTGTAGTGAAAACTAATATTCATCGGGTCTTCCATCTGTGACAAATAGTGTCACCATCATCGCAACACTTACATGAGAACAATAATATTTTTAACCCATTTACAGATGACAGAACTATGCGAAACATGTAAACTTTCTTAATTATAAGGCTAGTGAGTGCTGGATCTGGGAGGTAACATCTGACTTATGGACACCTGCTGGTAGTTCCCTGAAATAGTATGGGGAAAAAGATAAAATAAAATGAAGCAATTCATCAAATAATGCTTCATTAGAAAGTTCCAAAATAGATATCTTATATACCAAATTTTAGAGAGAAACTGTTTTAGATACATAAATCCCTCCTACATTTAAATAAAATAGCTGTGCTATTTAGACAGAGTTGATGGTACAAATAATAGAAATGATTAAAAAAAAAAACCTTTAAGGTTTAAGCTGTAGGTAGGTTGTATGCCTTTTCCTACATCTCCAAAGTATGATAGTGTATCTCACACTATATTGAGTGTGTGTGTGTGTGTGTGTGTGTGTAAAATGAGTTAGGAATTGATGGTAACAATGTTGGAAATGAATAGACTAGTATAGCATGAAGTACAGTAGAGTATGTTGGAATAAAATGAGATTTAGAGACCTTCTTGTCTAAAATTTCCTCATGTATGTTTCCTAAACGTTTAGTTCCACTTGATTGGGGGTGTGGAGGGGAAGTATTAAGAATTTTTATTTTCAAATGAATGTTGCACGCTATATAAATTTCTGAAAGATTTACAATTCCTTAGCATGTTAATAGCCTCTCAGGAGTCCTTCAATTAAAAAAAAAATCTTGTTTAATGGTTTTTAGACCTGTATTCCTAATCACTGACCATGGAAACCTTTTTCTATAAAATTAGCAGCCCAAAATGAGTTATAAGGCACATATTTTGGGAAATGTTGATTTACCATTCCACATATTTTGTAGAAGAGGAAAATTGGCCCTGAGGAGTGTGACTTAAAGTCGTGTGGCAAACTAGTAACAGAATTGTAACTGAAATACACAGGGGCAGTAAATTTTAAACACACATCAAACCCAGGACATGGAAATAGATGGCCCGGGTTAAGATCCACATTCTAACACTATTAAATTGTGTGACTTTTGCAAAATCACCTAACCAAACTGTGTATCACTTTTCCATTTTGTAATTGTGATTAATACTTTAACTTTCCTCATTGTATTATTGACACATTCTATGGACATAAAATTTTATATAAATTTATAACATATAATAAGTGTAAGATTTAATGATTATTATTTTAAGTTGTAGTATACGTTTAAATGGATTATACAATAATTGAGAAGAATTATCACAAAGTGCTAGAGGTTCTATGTACTTCCTTTTCCCAAAGTTTGCAAACCAAGCTCAAATTTGCATATTGCTCTGAAGTAAGAGACAACCCTGTTGAGACTCCACCTTAAGAAAAGCAAACTGTTGGGCAACATTATAAAAGAATGACATGTCTGACACACGAGAAATAATAAAAATGGTGCCATGGCTTTGGAATCCCTGTATGTGGGTTCAAATCCCAGCTAAATCACTTACTAGGTCATTGATAGTAGGGGCAACTACCAAGCTCATGAGGTTGTTGGAGGACTATGCATGTCCCTCTGTAAGTTTTAATTTTTACTAAGGTCCTAAAAACCATATTTCTTGGTCCTCATCACCATACTCAGCAACGATTTATCTTCCAAAAGTCAAAGTTAATCAGATCATTTATCGTGGACTTAATGATGTCAGTGTTTTTGCATTTACTATTTGAAGACTTTTTAAGAGAATAATATTTAAGAGGAGAGGGACTGTTAAATCTACATGAAGATAATACAAATCATTTATCACTATTTGACTTTAGAAGAGAATCCAAAATGACCCTAATTACAAGAATGTCAGAACACCTTAAAAAACCTGTTTTTAACATGTTTCTTTTTTTCAGAAAAAATATTGCTTATTTTCACCTTTCCCCCTTTTTCCTCCTCACATCAAATGAAAGGCTGTACAGATTTCATATCAACTATGTACACTTTACTATAAAGGACTGCCATATTTGAAATTTACCCAACTATGTCTTGAATATACATATAAGAGGAGCTTTAGCTAAGTGTTATAACTACTTGTAACAATATTGACTTTTGTAAAATTATTTTCTACTATCAACATATACAATTTCAACTACTTGTAGAATAAATGGTCTTTATGTGGTAGCCAAGGAACCTGGGAACATATTCATAATATTATGTATCTAAAAAATAAATTCCACGCTATAAAAATTTATTTTATAATTAACTTTAAAGGAAATTTTTGTAAGTTGGGGAGTGCCAAAAAATAATGCTCTTCAACCATATGTTTTGAATAGCACAGATGAGAATAAAATTAAGTGTTTTATTTATGCTTCTTCATATATGGATAAAACACTTTTTATCAATTTTATTGTTTTAGAAAATTGTTTTGGGGGTAATTTCTTCTTACAATGAATAAAGATGTAGAATTTATTTTCATTTCACATTTCAATATGTTTTATTAATAACTCTCCTGATTTATAAGATCAGAAAGTAAATTTTTTTTAAAAATATGGTTTCACAAAGTTGGGTTAAGGAAATATGTGTTCATATACCATATAGTCAGCTCTTTGTATCCTTAAGTTCTGTGTCTGTGGATTCAACCAACTGTGGATTGAAAATTAAAAAAAATAATAAAAATACATCAATAAAAAATAATACAAATTAAAAACCTGATACAATGGAACAACTAATTACATAGCATTTACATTGTCTTAGGTATTTTATGTAATCTCAAGATGATTTAAAGTATAAGAAAGGATGTGCATAAGTTATATGTATATACTACCCCATCCTCAGATTTTGGTGTCCATGGGAGTCCTGGAACCAATCTCCACAAATACCCAGGAATGGCAGGATACTCACACACACATATACACACACACATTTTATTCACACACATATAATTCTATTTTCGTGTGTATATATATGTTATTTAATAGATATTTCACCTAATGATCTAAAAGTATATCTGCCATTCTTCAGAAATTATGTGAAAAATAATACTTTGTTTAAAAATAGGTTATTAGTAATTGATTTGCATATAATCAAGGTCAATAAGGAACTCTTTAAGACACTGATAAATTGTATTCATTACTTATTCGTAATTAAAAAGGGGATTGAAATAACACCTTGAAGAGAAGAGAATTAATGCAAGTATTGGAGGAAATGATGACTTTTTTCCATTTCTTACAGAAAGGCTTTCTAACATGATTTACATGATTAATATTTGATGTATACAATTATTAGTAATAGCAGATCATGTAACAAATTTTTCAAGTTTGAGTAGTTCTACTATGCCTATCTTCCAAATACAAGATACAAGGAATATGAAAAGCTACAGAAAAAAAAAATTTTTTAAATAACATTTGTTCTGGAAGAAACAATTTTAAGTAAATTTGATAATCTGACATTGTCTTCTATAGACGGTTAAATTTCACCACGTCAGTAATCACATAGACTGAACATTGATCTGTAATCTTATTTCATTGTTTTCTCCTGCTCTTCCTTTACAATGTTAAATCATCCCTCCCTTCCTTAAGTCTGAAATCCAGGCCTGCCCCACCCACACCTTTCAATGGATGATCTTGCTTTCTAGTTCAGATAAGTAATTTAGGCATCAGAAAGGATCTTATAACTCCTCTAAGAGCCTCACAAACTCACCACCCTTACATAGTAAGAGGAAAATTTTTTTGTCACTGGTTATATTAATCAAGACTCATGTGGTTACAAGCAACAGAACATCAACTCACACTGGATTAAGAGAAAAGGACAATGTTGACTCAGGTAACTGAAAAGTATTCCAGAATCTAAAAGATAAGACTAATTTTTTATTATTTCCAAGGCTTATCTCCTTCCTCATCAATGCTTTTAATCCTCCTTCTTCCTGCCTGCTTCCTTGGGTATCTTGCTTTATCAATTATATACTTTTCTTCTTTCTCTCCAATGTTCTTTCCCCTCAGTATATAAATATGCTCAATCTATCCTAATTTAAGAAATATATCCTTCCAAAACATCTAGATTCATTGTCATGTATAATATCTCTGTTTGTCGCAATATACCCTAACTCAAGCATTCAGATGTTCTTTCAGATCAAATCCTCCTAATTTTCAAGCCAACGCCTCAAACTCAATATATCTGAAAAATTAAAGTCTCACCTTGGACCCCTATGGAACTTGTCCTCTCTGCTGTAGATTTGTCATGGCCAGAGAAGTGATACAGGAACTCTCTAAAGCTAGCACATTCATAATTCAAAGTATCTTTGGCTTTTAGCTCTTCTGCCTACATTTTTTATAAGGTTTTTTCTACTTTTTAATTATTATGGGTACATGATAGTTGTATATATTTATAGGGTCGATGTGATGTTTTGATACATGCATACAATGTGAATTAATCAAATCAGGGTAATTGGGGTATCCATCTCCTCAGGCATTTATTTTTTTTGTGTGTGTTAGGAACATTGCAATTCTACTCTTTATTGTTGGTTATAGTCACTTTGTTGTGCTATCAAATATTTTTCATTCTATCTCACTAACCATATTTTTGCACCCATTAATCATCCCCATTTTATCCCCCCCTCCCTGCTACCCATCCCAGCCTCTGGTAACCATCATTCTTCTCTCTGTCTTCATGAGATCTATTGTTTTAATATTGAGCTCCCATATAAGAGTGAGAACATGTGAGATTAATCTTTCTGTGCTTGGCTTATTTCACATAATATAATGCTCGCAAGCTTCATCCAGGTCATTGCAAAAGGCAGCATTTCATTCTTTTTTATGCCTATATAATATTCCAGTATATGTACCACAATTTCTTTATCCATTCATCCATTGATGGACACTTAGGTTGATTTCAAGTCTTGGCTATTGTGAATAGTGCTGCAATAAACATGGGAGTGCAGGTACCTTTTCAATATACCAAAATCCCTTCTTTTTGATAAATACCTAGCAGTAGGATTGCTGGGCCATATGGTAGTTCTATTTTTAGTTTCTGAGGAGGCTTTGCTTCCAACTCAAATGAGTCAAATCCTTCACTTCCTGAAGGCATTATTTGGATAAACATGAAGCCACTATCTGAACATAATACAATATCTTTAAACTTAGAAGATAGTGCCACTTGGGTTGGGCAGAGGATGTGGTTGTGACAAGAAGATATTTGGATATTTGGCTTCTCCTTCCAACTATTGGCATTCCACTTTTATCTATTTTATATCTAGGATATTAAATAATATTTTAAAAGATTTTCACTGCAAAAAATACTTGAACATCACTGTCTTACTGTTTAAAACATAAAGTACTGCAGTTCATACTCTTACCTATGAAATCTGCTTTCTTTTTCCTGAAATTTGCCTCACATATTTCAGTCTAGGAACCCTGGATTTTATCTTTCCCCAATTGAACAATCCCTTTGCTCAATCCCTTTGCCCACTTGCACTTGTGTTCATCTTGTGAGAAACATTCTCAGTCACTTTTTTGCCCAGAGAACTCCTATTCATCCTTCACTCCTCAATGGCCCATATGTTAATTTTCCAGAGATGACTTTGACTTCTCTAGATAGTTGTCTATACTTCTTTTACTTGATCCTCTTCCACTTGTTCTACAACACTACTGTGATTTAAAAATGAATTAAAAAGTGACTTTTGGCTTCATGGTGTTTATTATCTGGTGACATCTGACAACCATATACAAAATGCTTAGTATTGAGGAAGATAATTTACAAGCATTAAGATGAGCTCATGAGGCAGGAGATTTTGGAGTGAAAATTAGGTAGAGTTTATTGGGGAGGATTTATTAATGGAGATTAGATTTAAATAGAGATTACAGAAGACAAGTGAAACTCAATTATGTATCAGTAGGTTATCTGCATTATAATTTCTCAGTAATAAATATATATGCTCTTTTTAAAATTTCAGAATATTATGGGAGTACAAATATTTTGGTTACATGAATCACTTTTGTACAGTTTGAGTCAAAGTTGTAAGTGTGCCCATCACCCAGATAGTATGCATTGTACCCATTAGGTGTATATTTATCCATCCCCTCCTCCTTGCTGTCACCTGCTTGATTTCCGTTGAGTTTACTACCATATGTACACATGAGTGTTGATTGATTAATTCCAATTTAATAGTGAATACACGTGGTGTTTGATTTTCCCTTCTTGTGATACTTCACATAGAAGAATGGTCTCCAGTTACATCCAGGTATTGAAAGGTATTAGTTCACCATTTTCTTTTATGGCTGAGTAGTACTCCATGGTATACATATACCACCTTTTATTAATCCACTCATGTATTGATGGGCATGTGTGCTGTTTCCACATCTTTGCAATTATGAATGCTGCAATAAACATTTGAGTACAAGTGTATTTTTGTAAAATGTCTTTTTTTTCCTTTGGGCAAATACCCAGTAGTAGGATTTCTGGATCAAATGATAGCTCTACTTTTAGTTCACTGAGGTATAGCCATACTGATTTCCATACAAGTTGTACCAGGTTGCAGTCCCACCAACAGTGTATAAGTGTTCCTTTCTCTCTGCATACATGCCAGCATCTGTTGTTTTGGGACTTTTTGATAAAAGCCATTCTCACTGGAGTTTAGTAATATCTCATTGTGGTTTTGATTTGCATTTCCCTGATGATTAGAGAAGTTGAGCAATTTTTTATATGTTGGTTGGCCATTATTCTGTCTTCTTTGAAAAGTTTCTGTTCATGTATTTTGCCCACATTTTAATGGGGTTGTTTGATATTTTCTTGCAATTTGCTTGAGTTCTTTGTAGATACTGGTTATTGGGCTGTTATCAGGTGTACAGCACATAAATATTTTCTCCTATTCTGTAAGTTGTCTATTTGCTCTATTGATTATTTCCTTTGTTGTGCAAAAACGTTTTAAGTTAATCAGGTCCTATTTATTTATTTTTGTTATTTCTGTGATTGCCTTTGGAGTCTTCTTCATAAATTCTTTGCCTAGGCCAACATCTGTAAGAGTTTTTCCAACACTTTCTTCTAAAATTCTTATGGTTTCATGCCTTAGGTTTAAATCTGTTATCCATTGTGAATTAATTTTTGAGAGTGGTGAGAGGTAAGGATCCTGTTTCAAACTTCTATGTGTGGATATCCAATTTTCCTAGCACCATTTATTGATTAGGGATTCTTTTCCCCAGTGTATGTTTTTCTTTGCTTTGTCAAGGATCAGAGGGCAATATGAGAATAGTTTTATAACTAGGTTCTCTGTTCTGATCCATTGGTCTAGGTCTCTGCTCTTGTGCCAGTACCATACTAGTTTGGTTACTATAGCCTTGTATAGCTTGAAATCTGGTGAAGTGGTACCTACAGATTTGTTCTTTCTGCTTAAGGTTGCTTTGGCTATTCGCCATCTTTTCTGATTCCATATGAAACATAGAATCATTATTTATAGACCTGTGAAAAATGATGTTGATATTTTAAGGGGGATTGGATTGCATCTGTAAATCACATTGGGTACTACAGACATTTTAACAATGTTGATTCTCTTATTCCATGAGCATATGTTTTTCCATTTGTTTACATCCTCTGTGAATTCCTTCCTCAGTGTTTCATAGTTCTCCCTGTAGATGTCTTTCACCTTTTTGGTTAAATATATTCCTAGGTATTTTATTGTCTTTGTTGCTATTGTGGAAAGTATTGAGTATTTCTTTTGATTTCCAGCTTGACTATTGTTGGCGTACAGGAACGCTACTGATTTGTGCACATTGATTTTGTAACCTGAGACTTTGCTGAATTTATTTATGAATTCCAGTAGTCTCTTGGCAGAATCTTTGGGGTTTTCTAAATTTTAGATCATATCATCAGCAAAGAGTGATAGTTTGACCTTTTCTTTCCCCATTTGGATACCGTTGATTTCCTTCTCTTGCCTGATTGCTGTGGCTAGGACTTACAGCACTATGTTGAATAGGGGTGGTGACAGTGAACAACCTTGTCTGGTTCCAGTTCTAAACAGAAATGCTTTCAATTTTTGCCTGTTCAATGTGATGGTGGTTGTGGGTTTGTCATATGGCTTTTATACTTCTGAGGTAAGTTTCATCTGTGTCTATTTTGTTAGGAGTTCTTATCATAAAACGGTGCTGAGTTTTGACAAATACCTTTTCTGTGTTTACTGAGAGGATCATGTGGTCTTTGTTTTTGCTTCTATTTATATGGTGAAACACATTTATAAATCTGTGTATGTTGAACCATCCTTGCATCTCTGGGATGAAGCCCATTTGATCATGGTGGGTTATTTTTTGATGCATAGCTGAATTCAGTTTGCTAGGATTTTATTGAGAATTTTTACATATATATTCATAAGAGATATTGGTCTGTGTTTTTCTTTTTTTCTTGTGTGCTTTCCTGGTTTTGGTATCAAGGTGATATTGGCTTTATGGAACGAGTTGGGGAGGATTCCTTCCTTCTCAATGTTATGAAATAATTCCTGCAGTATAGGTACCAGTTCTTTATTGTAGGTCTGATAAAATTCAGCTGAACCCATCTGGTCTGGGACCTTATTTTGTTGGGAAATATTTTGTCACTGCTTTAATTTTGTTGCTTGATATTGATCTGTTCAGGAGTTCTATTTATTCCAGATTGAGCCTTGGGAGGTTGTGTGTTTCCAAGAATTTGTCCATTTCCTCAAAATTTTGAAGTTTATGTGCATAGACGTTTTTATAGTATTATAAGATGATATTTTGTGTTTCTGTGGTATCAGTTGTAATATCTCCTTTTTCATGTCTGATTGAGCTTATTAGGTTCCTTTCTTCTCTGTTTCTGGTTAATCTAGGAAGAGGCCTGTCAATTTTGCTTATCTTACCGAAGAACCAACTATTTTTTGTTGTTGTTAACCTTCTGTATAATTCTTTTTTTATTGATTTCATTTAGTTCTGGTCTGCCTTTAGTTATTTCTTTTCTTCTGCTTGGTTTGGGATTGGTTTGCAATTCCTTTTCCAATTCCTTGGGATGATTCAGTAGATTATTGATTTGTTATCTTTCTGTCTTTTGGATGTAGGCATTTAAGGCTATGAGTTTTCTTCTTAGGACTACTTATGCTCAATCCTACAGATTTTGATAACTTATATCTCCTTTGTCATTTAGTTTGAAGAATCTTTTGATGTCCATCTTAATTTCCTCTTTGACCCAATAATCATTCAGCAGTAGATTGTTTAATTTCCATGACTTTGTGTAAGGTTAAATGTTTCTGTTGGAATTGATTTCTAATTTTATTCCACTATGGTTTAAGAAGATACATGGTATAATTTCTATTTTTTTTAAATTTGTTGAGACATATTTTGTGGCCTAGGATGTGATCAATCTTAGAGAATATTCCATGAACTGTGGAGGATAACATCTATTCAGTAGTTTGTGGGCATGATGTTCTCTAAATGTCTGTTAGGCCCATTTGTTCTAGAGTCCTTTTTAAGTGCATTGCTTCTTTGTTTATTTTGTGTTTGGAGGATCTTTCCCATTCTGTCAGTGGGATCTTGAAGTCCCTGGGTATTATGATGCTGGTGTTTATCATTTTGTTTAGGTCAAGTAGGGTTTCCTTTATGAATCTGGGTGGACCTGTGTTAGGTACATAAATATTTAGGATTTTTTATGTCTTCTTATTGAATTGTTCCCATAACTATTTTACAAGGACCATGTTTGTCTGTCTTTATTTTGTTGATTTGAAGTTTATGTTATCTGATGTGAGAATGGTTACACCAGCTTTCTTTTGCTTTCCATTTGCATGGAATGTTATTTTCCTTTCCTTCACCTTAAGTCTTTGTGGGCTAGATGTGTTTCCTGGAGACAGCAGATAGTTGGCTTGTATTTTTCAATCCAGTCAGCCATCCTATGTCTTTTGAATGAGGTGTTCAAGCCATTCACATTTATTAAAAGAATTGATAAGTGGGGTGGATATCTGCTCATCCTGTTGAGTAGAACTTTATTGCTTTGTTTTACCCTTGAGACATTGTGGTATCTGGGCTCTGACCTTTAGCTTTTGGGTGATTTAACACTGGTGGGTGTATATTGTGCTGATCCATGTATAATACAGTTCTGAGTAGTTCTTGCAGTGCAGGTCTGGTCTTGACAAATTCCCCCCATATTTGCTTGTCTGAGAAAGTCTTCATTTCTACCTCATAAAAGAAACTTTGTTTTGCAAGGTACAAAATCTATGCTGGCCATTATTCTGTTTCAGAAGACTGAATGGGGCCCCAATCCCTTCTGGCTTGTAAGATCTCAGTTGAGACATCTGAAGTTAGTCTGATGGGTTTTCCTTTGTAAGTTACCTGATGATTTCACCTTACAGCTTGTAGGAGTGCCTCTTTCATGTTTACTTTGGCCATTCTGATGACTATGTGTCATGGTGATTGCCTCCTCATGATGAATCTCCCAGGAGTCTTTTGAGCTTCTTGTACCTAGATATCTAGATTTCTAGCAAGGCCTGGGAAATTTTCCTCATTTATTTCCTCAAATAGTTTTCCCAACTCTTGTGCGTTTTCTTCTTTGCCCTCAGGATGCCTATGATTCTTATGTTAGGCCTCTTTATATAATCCCAGATTCCTTGTAGGCTTTGCTCTTTCCCCTTATTTGTCTGTTCTTTCTCTTTGACTGACTTGCTTAACTCAATGGTGTTGTCTTTGAGCTCTGAGATTCTTTCTTCTGCCTGAGGCAGCCTATTCTTAAGGCTCTCCACTGTGTTTTGTATTTCCTAGAATGAATTTTTTATTTCCAGAAGTTCTGTTTGACTTTTTTTATAATTCAATTTCTTTATTGAATTTTTCATTTATTTTCTGCATTGTTTTTGTGGTTTCTTTGTCTTGCATTTCTATTTTCTCTTGTATTTTGTTCAGCTTCCTTACAATCCATAGTCTAAATTCTTCATCTGTCATTTCAATCTTTTCTTTTTTATTGGTATCCATTGGTAAGGAGTTATTGTTTTCTTTTGGGGACATCCATTTGCGCTTATTTTTCATGTTTCTGGACTTCTTTCACTGCTTCCTTCTCATCTGACTTCTCAGACAAGACCTGAGAATGCTAGGCCTGGCTTACTGGCCTATGTCTGGGTCCCCAAACATCAACCCCTGAGCATGCCAGGGAAAGGAGTGCTGGTCCTGAGTTGCCTATTGGGGTGTTCTAGCAGGTTTGATGAACCTCTTGGGTTACGTCTGACCTGCTGTCTTCACCTCTTCCCAAGAGTATGTAGTGAGTTAGGTCCCCCAGCTTAATCTCCGAGATGGTGGGTAGTACTTGTGAGTATGAATCAGCCACTCTCTGTTTACTTGAGTTGGAAGGCACTATGCTTAGCTATGGGGTTGTTCCACCTGTCATTGATTGAAGTTTGTGTAGAAGAGCTGGCTGCTGAGATGGTCTTTTGTTCCCATGGTATGCTCTGGTCCCCCACATGGAGCACACAAATGCCCCAAGCTTTTGGAGGGACCTTGTATTTCCCTGGGGGTCACTTGGTCTCTACTCCCCCTGAGGTAGGGGGAGAAGCAAGATAAATCATGGCTGGATTATGAGAAACTGCGAGCTTTGCAAAGCCTCAGCAGGGCTCAGAGGTTGCTTATCTACCCCTTAGGGGGAGCCAGTGGTATGAAGTTCAGGGCAATCTCTCCAAACCAGGAAGTTTGTTCCTGAGGGAGGGGCCTAATCAGTTGAGTGCTAAGGCCCCAGATCATGCTCTTCCTGCCTTTGTCCATTAGCACAGTTTCTCTGCATGGTGGGTGAGCACCCTCCATATTCGCTCCCTGAAACTCCACGGCACTCTCTGATCAGAACAGTCCATGTGGGTTCCCTCACCACCTGAGACTGTTCTTGGAACTACCAGTCAGTCCGTGTGTCTGACCTACTAGTGTGTGTCTCTGCAGGGTACTGGCAGATGGGGGATGCCCAGTTGTGAAAGCCTGTTGCACCACAAGATCCCAACGGGAAACAGGTAGCCTTCTTTGTTCACAGGGGCCTCTGCCAGAGGTATGCTCCCACCAGGGAGAATTGGCTGCTCTCCAGTTTCTTGGCTGAAGCTGCACTCCCTATTGTAATGAGTGGGGGGAGGGGCCACTGCACTTGTTCAGTTGGCACACCCAGGGCATTCAGTTGTCATGGGAACCATGGGCTAGGCTAATTCACTCTGAATGCCTCACCCCTATCCAATGTGGCAGTTCTCCAGTGGGATTGGGGGATGGGGGCACTCACATACCCTGTTCCTCAGCACCCCTCAACACTCTCCCGTTGGTTATGTCTGCAATGGTTTCCTCACCACCTGAGTCCAGGACCAAGATCTCTCTGCTGTGTCTCCCTGCATTGCTCTCATGTCTGGGGGGCCCTGGGTCCATCCAGCCTCTCCGAGCCACCAGCATGCAATCCCGTGAAACGCCGGTGGACAGGAAGCTCACAAATTGTGGCAGCCCTTCTCTCAGTGGTGGGCTTAGCTGGGAACATGCATCCACAGTAGAGAAGTAGGCATTTGTGTGCTTCTCAGTTCAGAGTATTCTCATGGTTGCAATGAGGGGGATGGGCCACAGCTACCAGCTTGCCTGAGCTAAAATTTCTTTCTCTGTTACGGTGATTGGAGGAGGTACAGAGGAGGAAGTGTCTAGCTGTAAGAAAGCCGGCACTCTGGTCTCCTGTGGCACTCTCCCATGGAGTGTTCCTTTTTAACACCCAAACTCCTGGGGTCTGCTGGTTCATCTCCCTATTCCTATTTAGCCACTGTGCCTGGGCTCATGGAAGGTGGATGTGCCTCCTATATGTTTTGTGTCCCACTTTTTATCAAAGGTACCTAGCTGGGCTCTGAGCCTCTCTGGATTTCATACATGCCACTGTCTTCTCTCTATTTTCTTCTTTCTCAGCTTCTCTGGTTTTCTCTGTTGGGTCCCCGGATGTCTCTGTTGTCTCTCCCTGTAATCCACACCTGGGCTGCAACTGCTCTCTGCTCTTCTCAGTCCAATATACTACCTTCTAGCCAGGACGATCCAACAAGCAACGTCTCTAGTTGGCCATTTTGGCTGCTCCACCTATATGATCTTACCATAAGGGTGTGGTAGAGGCTACTTTACTTTATTTTGTTCATGTGACAACACTTACATATTAAATCAATATGTTCATGAAATATTTTCATATAACAACTATAAAGGGATTTTAAATTGCTGTAAGAATAATTGTTTGTTGATGAATATATCATTTACTATCTTATCTATGCATTGTCATCCACATGAACAATGAAATGGAAGGTATTTTGAGGTTTCTTTACCATGTTCATCTAAACTACTAGGAAAGGATTTTTCTATTCCCAGGGTTTAGTTTGACAGCAATCTTCTTAATATCAGGAACCATAAAGAATTCATTTTTTTCCTCATCCCAGGAGCTTAGCGCCATGCCCAGTGCTTAGTGTACTTTAAATAAATATAAGTTGAAAGGATTTGTGAATGAAGCTACTCAATTCAGGTTGATGTTCTACATTAATCGGAGAAGTAATGTAATTTTTTTCCTGGCATGCTGTAAAAGCAGAGACAAATTGACTCTGGAGCAGAAGAGATATCTGGACAGCTTTCCAACTCTTTGTAATTGTGTCTTTATAATGTGACTTAATTGTCTTTAATGAAATGATGTGAGTTCTATGAATAACTGACATATCCTGTAGAGAAAATTGTATATACTTATCAGTTTTCCAAAAAATGTTCACTATTCTTCTTATTTTTATGTTATATTTTTATGTTTAAAAAACTTAAAATATTTGACATTTTTTTCCTATGGAATCTGTATAATCAGTGTAAATATCTATTTCTTTTTTCTTTGGAAGTTCTCCAATTCTTAATAAAATGATATTTTTTTCTAAATACAATTATTTAACTTAGTCACAGGCTTCAAGCAAGAAATTCTTATAGGATTTTTTTTTTCTTTAAGGAGGAGGAGAAACTTGAACAGGTACAACAGCTTTAGTTGTACGAACAGAAGGGTCAGTAAATTCCCTTTGTGCTCAGCTGATGAAAATGATAGTTGGGAAAGACAAATAGTAGCATCATCTCTGGAATGCCATAGTAAAAAGAATATTTCACACTAAAGGTGCCTTTTGTTACTCTCACGTTAAGATTTGTTTTAGACAAATCTATGGTTCAATATTTGGCTTTGCCACTTTCTATCTTTGTAACTATGGGTAATCTCTCTGAGCCTCAGAGCCCTGAATAAATTTGGCTTTGTAATGCCTTTCCTTGAGCATTGTTATCTGAACAAATTATAAAGTGGCAATAACTGATAGACATTTTGCTGTTGCTCTGACATTGATGATGGCAACAATAATGATTTTTAAGTGAGCTACCACCACAAGCCCTGAGCTAAGACCATGGGATTCAAGGAGTAAGACAGTCCTGGTGTTCAAAACCTCATATTCTAATGTTCCAATTATGCACAAGTTTTCCATAATTGTGAAGAATACTATGACGTGAACTGATTAGTACTGTATTGTCTTCAGCTGGTCTGAAAAATTCACTTTCTCCTTATATCAGACAAAGCAGAATAACATCCTGTCTGCTTTGAATTCAAAACTTAGATAAATAAGCTTGGAGTATATCCAAAGAGAAGTTGCATTCCTTCCTTCAATCATCAAGTATATCTTATGTTCCATACTCTATTTTAAAGGCAGCAACCATAAATGAGTTTTAATATTCTCTGAATTATAAATGAGGCAGAATGGCATCAGCAACTTCAGATATGAAGGTAAGAATAAGGTCAACATTCCCAGATTAAAGTAAATTACAACTGACAATAAGGATGAATTGTAAAAGCTAGACAGCAGTATCTCAAAATTCCTAGGAATTTACTTTGTTTTTAACTTTGCTCAAAAGTGTATTTTATCTACAATTGCTTAGCTATAGTTGATGCCTCATATATGGTTGAGGACATCTCAATAATCATTATACTAACTAACCTTTGTGGAACCTTGGCTATATCCCAATCACTGTGTTAAACAATTTACATTACCTTTAATTCTTACGACAAACACTATTGGTCAAAAAAATTCACTTTCTCCTTATATCAGATGAAGCAGAATAACATCCTGTCTGCCTTGAATTCAAAACTTAGATAAATAAACTTGGAGTACATCCAAAGAGAAGTTGACTATTGGTCAAAAAAAAAAATCCCTCTAGAGATTTTAAGCAGGAAGGAATTAATTACATATTATTAAATGTAATCACATAATCCTAGGTAGGGTTAAAAAAAGAGATTTTTGGTTAAGATTTTAGAACCCCTGTCAGAGTCATGCGGCAAAACTAAGTTTCTAAGAGAACTACTGTCTTTTCTATGAGTGGCAGGTACATCATCACTTTGTCACTGCCATTGTCAGGAAACTACCATGATCAGGAAGCCATCATTACTTTCCCACAGGAAAAATTTTATCAAACAAGACACAAAAAGCTCTCTACATTATTGAATTATGTGTTAATAAAATAACACATCTTTTTGTATTCACAATATACCTCTAAGTATATGGCCACCAAAAAAGAACCTCTCCTCTCTACAGCAAAGGATAGTGTGCTCATTACTTGTTATTTCATAAAAACTACAGAATATATGTTTCTTAAGCACATTCTCTGGTTTGGGTTTTCTGTGAGCTCCAAAGTAGACAAACTATCCTTCAAGTTTGAGATAAAGTCTAAAATGGAGCAAAATATGAGTAGCCTAATAAAATTTGTATCAAAGTACATGACCATATAGGTAAAAACTGCTGATTTTATTTTCCTATCAAAGCAAGATAACATTAGTAGTAATTTATCTATATACTTAAATGTTAAAAGAAATCTCTGATAAACTCTTTGATTCCTTTAATAGTTAACTGTGGCTGGTGAGATAGATTTTTTCTTTGAGAATGTGTTTCTCTTATGTGTTTGTATATTGCAGACAACTTAAGCCATCAATATCATTTGACTTATACACTTTAAACAACATAACTTTAATACCCTTTATTATTTGCTATAAAAATATTCTGGGCCATCTCATGAATTATGGACCAAATTACATGTTGGACAAGAAAGTCTACTGAAATCTCTTTCTGTAAATCTGTTTCTGATACTATGTTTGTCATTTCATATCCACCAAATTTCTTTACATTTTCAGACCTTGTATCAGACTACTCATCCTTGGCAAACCAATATGGAACTTATTACAAGGGCTACTTAAGTGACATCACTTCATGAAGTGAAATCCACTACGTACAAGGACTTGAGATAGAAATAGAATTGCCACCTTCAGATTAATAAGTCTGTGTCCTTTCAAACTAATATTCTTTATTAAGTATGCCTTGTTAGAAATTTTTTAAAGATTTTTTTAGAGAAAACAGAGTAGAGGGTTTATGTTATATTGTATGCCTCATTTCTTGTGAAAACTTCTACTAAATACATCTCTTTTTTGTGTGTCTCCACTCTGCCTTCTAGCTTTTGTGTCTCCTTTCCTCCATTGCTCAATACTTTCTGTGTGGATCTCCCTTTATTGCATCTTTACAATCAGAATACAAATTGAGTGTGTGGACTGTGTTTCACTATAATTAACTCTCTGTAGTAGATTTTAAGATGATACGGTCTTATTTTATTGTAATATTATTCTTCTTGCTAAAATTGTAAAAGTGTTTCAAAAGTTTAGGTTTGGCACATAAAAATAATGAGTTCTATAATATACAGCTTTAGAATTCTATCCAATTATGTTATACAAGTAAAACTTTTATAAGTAAATTCAATTGGACATACATATATATACATATAATTATATGTGTGTATATACATATATATCTATATATCTTGACTCCTAATTCACAATATACACAAAAAGCAATTATGGATGAATTAAATATTTTAGAAAAAAATCAGGTAATGTCTATGACCTTACAGTAGAAAAGATTTCTTAAATGGAACTTAATGATAAAGAAAATTAATAATTTTGAATGCTTTAAAAATAAGAATTTCCATTCTCAAAAGACACCATATGCACAGTGAAAAAGCAACCCACAGGGTGGGAGAGAATTTCACAGTAAATGTATCTAAAAAAAAAAACTTGTATACAAATAAATAAAGAACACTTACAAATTAATAGCAAAAGTACATAACCTCAGTAGAAATATGAACAAAAGATTTGAACAGATACTTAATAAAGGAAAATATTCCAAATACACAATGTCAGGAAACCTATGAAAAAGAGCTAACCTGCATTGGTTGTCAGAAAATGTAAGTTAAGATCACCATGAGATACACTACAAACTCACTATAATGGCTAAAATGAAAAACAGCCCATACAAATTATTGGGCAGGATGTGGAGCAACAAGAACTCTGAAATAGTACAGAAAAATTGCCAATATCAACCAAAGTTGAACATATGCATATTTTAAGAACCATCTTTCAAAGAAATGTTACATAAGTTCACCAAAACTCATGTTTGAGAATATTTTTAGAATCTCTATTTGTGAGAAAGACACACTCACATACAAATACATAAAAAAGAAGATGAATAAACAGATAACTCATAAAACAAATAGGCAAGCAAAACAAAACTCTACTCAAATGACTAGCAAAAGTATATGGATAAATACATTGTAATTACAGGTATACAAGGAGACATTATACAGCAATGAGAATAAATCAGCTATAATTACACATGTTAATATGAGTGAATTTCAGAAACATAATGTTGAGCTAATGAAATCTGACCCAAAAGAGTACATATTGTAAAATTCTCCTTATATCAAGTACACAGAGAGGTTAAGTGATATATGGCATTAGAATTCAGGATAATGGTTACTCTTTGTTGAGGAATATCTGAAGGTAGAATGAGGAGGATTCTGGTGTGTTGGAATACTTCCATTTCTTAATCTGGGTGCTGATTATCTAGGTGTGTTCAGTTAGTGAAAACTCAGCAAGCTCTATGGTTATAGCACGTGCAATTTTCTATACATATCTTAAATTTTGACAAAAATGCAAAGAAACTGTAAAGAACACAATTCTTCAAAATGCACGCAAAAATAAGAAGGCCCTTCTCAAAAATGTTGGAGAATTTTGTCGTAGGATCAAACTGTGTATACTGCATGAACAGGAAGTAGCTAAGATAATTCAAAAAAGCCCATGACAAAGCCAAATCATATTGTGTGCATGAAAGACTATACCACGTAATGTGGAGGTACAAATTCAGCTATTGCTATATAACTGTAAGTTAGCAATATTCCTCAATAAATAGAAGGATATTTTTCTCATATTGAGAGAATGATGTGAGCTACTGCTCCCAGCTCAATAATATTCACTAGCTGTTGTTTGTCATTTTAGATTTTTAAAATAACTGGAAATAATAACTTGAAAATGGATGGGCTGTACTTGATGGAGTTATATGCACTGACAAGTTATATTCTATTTATTTTGCACTAGATAGTCATATTCAGTAGTGCTATCAATTTAAGTTGTGTGTCATAGGTATAACATGCTCCAGTACATTTGTGTGCCAGAACCAGTAAATCTCCTGTTTTCCTAAATTAAATTATATTTGGCTCTACTATCACATTTATCAGAGTGTGGATATGCACACTATCGGGCACTAATAAGGACCCTTCCTCTTTTCCTGCTGTTCATTTGCAAAAATCAGAAAGTTACATATGCACATACATGTCAGTAGAAAAATCATCTATACATAACATAAATTTTTCCATTACTCTAAGAGAGTAGAGAGCTCAATCACTAAATCTAGTGTGCATTTTGAGTATGTCTTATAACTTGATATATTGTTAGCACTTAAAGCATTTTATCACCAGATATGTACCTACTCTATTAATTATATTCTGAGGATTTTTTTTTCTGATTTGCTTAGATCTTTGACTATATCTTCTCCATCTGTCTCATCTTTCTCTCTTTCTCTCTCTCTCTCTCTCTCTCTCTCTCTTTTTCATCCTTGTCCATTTAATATTGGGCTTCCCAAAGTTCCCTTCCGGACCTTCTTTTTATCTCACTCTTTATATTGTATCTTAAAGAAATTTATTTACCCCCATGATTTCAACAAATATCCATATGTTTATATCTTCAGATGTGACAATTTATCTGCATTCCAACCTAGGAATAACTACTACCTAGTAGTAATCCTTACATATGGTATCTTACTGCACTGTAGCTACCTTACAATCAATATGAATAAAATTGATTTCATTGTCCCGCCAGAAGTGTTCCTTCTCCTGAAATATTTACCTGAAATTATTACCTTTTTTCTCATAATTTATCACTAAAACATAAATTCTACTCATAAACCTCTTTAATATATCTGGCCTCTTTCATCAAAATCTCTTTAACCTGATGGAAGCTTCCTTTACTTTTTTCCATAATGTGCTGCAATAGTTTTTTCCCCACCTCTGTTCAAAGCAGAAATAAGTAAGGAATAGTCATATCTGTTGTCTGTTTTTAGGGAAGCAAAAGCATTCCCAAAAAAGTGTCCAGCAGATTTTTTATTAATTTGTGTCTTCACAACTGGGAAATATGTGTGTTCTAATAGCAAAGGAGTTTAGAAATTGTAGACTACTGTTGTTATTTTTGGCTTGGAACAAACATGATTTCCCTCCCAAACAAAATTTTAAGCAGAAAGAAAATAGGCATACTGAGTATTATAATGAGTAGTATAGGCAACTAGCAGTGTATGCCAAAAATCAAGAGGTAGGAAGTAGTCATATCAAGCATCCCAGGCAGAGGGAATGTCAAGTACAAACAACTGAGATGGGAAAATCTTTCTTGTATCTGAGGAATAAAGATAGGATATTACAGCCTGATAGAATTGAGAAAGATGGATATTATGGATGATGGATTCAGAGATACAAAAGCTAGATTATAATGTCTACCTCCTCATAGAATCTTCAATTACTCAAGTTGAGGAACCACATTTTATGTATTTCTTTAACCTAAGCATCTTGCATAGTTCTAGGTTAATAGTAAGCTTCAAATTTTTTAGTGAATGAATTACAGGTAACACTATATAAATATATCAAAGCGCTCTGTGATTTCTTTTTTTATAAATAGTTGAAACTGTATTCACAGGAACATATGTTAATAGGTTAAAATCATCTCATGATTGATAGCCATCTTCTTCAGCATAGATTTCTCTAGGGTTAATTATATCATTTAAAACCCTAAAGGCCAACTCTTAATTGTCAATTGCCTCAATTCCATGATTCCCCCATTCATATGTTTTTGTTTGTTTGCTTTGTAAGTAAAATGAAAAAATATATTTGTATATTGGCCTCAATTATCAAGATAATTTAATAAATTTTCTATTTATTTTTAACTGTAGCATTCTGATCATATTTGACATGCAAAGCTGTGAAATTTTCACAAATAACTTAGTTCAATAGTATTTGATTTTAAAAATTACACTGATTTTTAAAATTGGGCACTTAAATTTAGATAAATGGACTATTTAACCAAAATATAGAATTGAATACATGATGCATAACTCTAATTTAGATGGTGTGCATTTTTTATCATATTGTACTGCAAAGAAACGATTGACCCTATTATTTACAAAAGCAATATATTAAATTACAACTAGTGTTGCACATCTCATGAGTTTGTTCTTTGCAATTGTTCTCTGGAATTCTTTTTTAAATACAAAGCATAAGTTTCAATGAGGAAAATATTAGCAGTAATTTCCCTTTTAGTTATAATATAAAGCTGTTTGTGAAAAAGTTTATGTTACAGTTTATTAAATTTAGTATGATACTATGTGTTACAACATTCAAAAAGGTTTTGTGATTTATTTTTTACAAGATCTACAAAACTACTAACTGATTTCCATTTTCTGTTTCATTTCATTGAGACCAAGATATATTTACAGTATATATACATACATATATTAATAGATATTTCTGTTTCATTTCATTGAGACCAAGATATATTTACAGTATATATACATACATATATTAATAGATATTAATAGATATATAATAGTTATATATTAATATATATTTCATATTATATATGTGTATATGTGTATACGAAGAAATCATCACTCCATTTCCCAAAATTTTTTTGGAAACAGATCTTAGAATCATAATGTAGGAAGACCAGATGGAAAGCACACATATAATGTACATATACACACATATAAATATACACACATGCAAACTTTAATTTTTTCCATGTAAACTCTAACGAAAAAGATTTTTGGTAAATTTTTGTGTAATTAATTATATTTATAAAGCATGGAGTTAGTTTCCAGGTTACATTATACCTTACACTGAATTATTTGAAAGTTTAATTTTTGCTTCCTGTGCTTTCCATCTGGTCTTCCTACATTATGATTCTAAGATCTGTTTCCAAAATAATGTTGGGAAATGGAGTGTTGATTTCTTCTTTACTAAAATATATTTTCATTATTTTTCAAGTAATGAAAACATTTCTATTTTTGTTGAGTTAGCTGACAACACCTTTTCCCATTATTTTATTTTTAGCTGGCTAAGTTTAAACTTGACTGTGTGCCTTTTAAAATTCAAAGTGAAATAATCAGACCGTTTTACTTCCATTTGCCAGCAGCTGAAGGTTTAGTCACTTCAACTAGAGTACAATACAATCAATAATAGCTAAATTTATACCAAAGTTCACCATCCTTGAAAAAATCCTTTTCCATCTTAGAAGTATGGTAAAGTCCGTCATAAATTTGGCCAGGAAGAAGACCCTCAATTCCTTTTAAGCATCTGTCCTTCTCTTAAAGTCCATTTTTATGGAAGGAGGTAAAATAATAAATCACAAACCATTAGTTATGAAAGGTCAATCATGTCTTCTTAAAATACACTATTCTACCACTCAAAGTCAAGATTGTTTTTATGTTCAGCTAAGCAAACAATTTTTTTCCATTTTCATACTAATGGAATCAATAAAAATGCCTAATAAACCAGAATTATTAGGATAATTTAAATTCACATTATTTTTTTGGATTACAAAAAAATTCACCAAGTTTATACTTATTTTTGTTACTAAATTATAGCTTCAACTTTCCTTTACAACCCAGAGTACAGAATGTAAAGTAGCTAATAAGTATTAAATAATGATTCTAAAGCTTACAATACCTTCCAGGTTTAGAAGCAACTGAAGATGAAAAGCAAGATCTTACTGTGCTTGCCATACTCATTCTCAAAATATAAAACTGCATCCACTGTTGAAACCTAGAGGAAATATTAATGTGACAGTATTACTCACTTATTATCTGGAAGCAAAACCTGTTTAATCTTCATAAAATGCTACATTCAAGTAGTCTACAAACACAATCATGTAAATATATTTTTCTGAATATAAAACTTCCAAAAATCCCTCGGTAAGCCATTATTTTCCTCAATTAAACGTTGATGTCCCTTTAGGGACCATAATACATTTCTTTATGACTCTTCCCTAATGTTTCCCAACACAAACAAGATCAAATACACATTTCTTTTTATATATCACAAACTTGGTCTTTTCTTCTAGATTAAAATACAGCTTTTCCTAGTGAAATATTCTGGTCTCAACTTCTTGACTTCCAGGGCTTTTTTCCAGAGGGGACTCTCCATTTGAGAGTCCTTCACATAAGTGAGGACTACTTGAGGAACTACATTAAGTCATTCTTTCTATAGACAGGAGAGCTCTACTTTAATCTTCTATTGTTGTGCCAAATCTTAAAGCATTTTAAGTCTCTTTAAATCTTCCCCAAAGAGCTTTCTCTTGAATTATATTTTTCAAAAATCCACACACTATCCTAGTGAAATTCTGAACATTGCTGAGGAATAATGGCAGGACAATTACTCTTTCTCTTCCTTGATCTTGCATCACTATATCAAAATTTATTTAAAATGTTATACTTTTTAACTCTCAATTTTGTCATTTGGCATGTTAATTTATCTATCCTCAGCAAACTCTCCTTTTTTGGTTTTCATGATACTGTATTCCCTTACGTCTACATTTGTATTTCTGTCTACTCAGTTTTTTTACATATATTCTTTTCCTCTGTCTAAACTTTTTTTTTTTTGTTAGATTCTTCCTCTGCATTAATCTCTCTTTAGTTTCACAGTGTTATCATGTTCATGGTCATATCCTAAACTGATATAACAATGCTTTAAAGATTAAATTTCAACCTCCGTCCAGATCTGCCCATCCAATTAGACATCCCTACTTTGGATATTCCAATCTCCCTCCCATCTTAACCTCAAAACCTCCAGGTGAATGACATTATCTGTTCTCAAATTTCAAAGTCCGACCCTTGGAAGCCACTCTTTATCCCAACTGTCACGGTCTCGGTTCAGGGAGTTCACTTGAATTATTCATACAACTTTCTTATCCTTTTCTCTGTCCCTATTTTCCTACCTTCTTCTCTTCCCCTTCCACCAACTTTTTCAGTTTATCTTTAAAAATATTACCACAGTATTTTTTATAATATGTCAATTAGATGATATACTGTTGCCCTTGACTGGACTAAACTTTCTCACCCTCTATTCCAAATTTCATTTAAAATATTATAAAACATTTCCTAATTTTTCCAAGAATTTCCTAGAACATTACACTCTATGTTTCCCTTAGACTTTCAGTGATTGCCATTCTCTTAAATCCAAAGTGCTGGTTACCATTTCTGGAGTATGACTAGACTCCAGCACTGGCCTGTAAGGCAGAGACAGACATTGCCCTTACGTGTGAGTATCTTTAATATGTAGCAGATTGCATGGGAGAGGGTAAAGCTTCAACAAGTGTTTGTCAAAAATGATAGAAAAAATGAACACATGAATGAATGAACACATGAATGGGTACATATGTTCATCATAGCCACAGCCTATCATGATAAACAGTAATGATAAGCAGCTATAGTACCAGAAACTTAAATGTTCTTAGCTATTCCAAAGGTTTTCATTTGGTAGGTAAGTATTAATGATATTTCAATTTATAGAAAACATTTCAATTTAAGAATTTATTTAAGGAGATGTCTGTAAGTGAAATGCTCAGATTTCCTGTTTATGTCATCATTATTCCTCATATGGAACAAGATTGGAAGAATTAATGAATAAATTCACTAATCATGAATTTATTAAATAGAAGACTACATGAAGAGTAAAAATTAAGAGTTAGGGAAGTAGATGCTTCATTAACTTATTTACTCAGAGAATATTCATTTAGGGTGTATAATCAATTAGACAACTGTTAGATTGTGGATTCACAGCAGAGATAATACAGCTTTCCAAGTTGCCTAGAACTACAGATTTTTCTATCAAACTGCTTACTCAAAATTTTCACTTGTATGTCTCATATACAACTCAAATTTAACATATCCAAAAACAAGGTCTTGAAATTTTTCTTCCAACACCCATAGCTATCTGGTTTCTTTTCATCATTCAGTTCTCAGTTCAAAATTCCCCCCTGGGAGAACTTCCCTTACCTCATTCAAGTTCTAATGTACTCCTTGCAAGTCTCGCTGTAGCCTTTTTCTTTTTAAAAATTTTTTTCCATAACATTTATCACAATCTGAAACTATCTTCTTTATTTTGTTTACCTGCATGGTCTCTGCATCTGACCAACAGTATATAAGCTATGTGAGAGCAGAAATTCTGAGTTTTATTCATGCTCTGTCTTCACTGTGCAAAAGAAAATGCTTTGGGGAAGTTTAAACTTTTGGAAAATATTTCCCCTTCATTCTGGAGAAGATTAAGTTGATGTTCATACTCTAAAATAGTTAGTATTCTTTTGGCAGTCTTGATGTCCTGATCTATATATAGTGTCTCTCTTATGGAGATTGCTCAGCTCATGATGACAATTTTGACTCCTAGTAAAATTAGTTCAATTGGTCATATAGTATTGTATTTGGTTAAATACATCATATATATTTGCATATAGCAGTGATTCTCAAACTTTTTGGTCAGGAACTCTTGAACACTCTTAGAAATTATTGAGGACACCAGTGGCCTTTTGTTTTTATCTATTGATACTTTCTGTATTGAAAATTAAAACAGAAAAATTTAAATATATTGTATAAATTTGTGTAAAATTTTAAAAAATTAAAAATTGCAACATAATATGAATAGCATACTTTTAGAACTAATAACCATATTTTTCAAAACAAAAAATATATTGAGAAGAGTGGCCTTGTTTTATATCTTTGCAAATCTTTGGCTATTAGAAGTCAGCTTTATAAGTGCATCTAATTCAATATCTTGCTATATAATTTTAAGATTAAAGAACATAAAGTACATATCTGTGTGTCTCCGACAGGTATGTAGTTGGAAGGGAGGGGTGTTTTAATAGTCTTTTCAGATAGTCATGGATTATTTTTCTCTGATAACTATACTAAAACTTAACAAATGGTTGTTTCTAAAAGTTAGTGGCAATGCAGACTCTGAAGGAGTGTCAATAAACTTTTTAAAACTTTGTATTATTGTGAAAACAGTTTTGACATTGTGGACCCCACGAAAGTGTCTCAGGAAACCCAAGAGTTCCTGGACCATACTTTGAGAACCACTGATATATAGAATCATGTAATTTTAGAGCAGGTATTACTATGTACAAGGCATGGTGTTAGGTACTTTGGAAGATAACAAAGAAGGCTAGACAGTTGAGAAAGTACAACATTAATTTAGGAAAGTGTTGGTTGGGTCAAGGACAAAAACAATGGAATTTATAAAGAAGCTGGTTTTGACAGAGTTTAGACCATGCTGGATTTAAGGAAAAAAAGAGTTCAGAATTACTATGAGCTCTCAAATTCCAACATTTTGGACAGTGATTCATTACCTGAGATAGATTGCAGCTATCCCTAGTTTTTAAAATTTCTTCTGATGTGTTATTTCTCCCACACTCTTACTAGTTTGATTTATCTTTTATGGATGAACTCTAATTTGATAACAATATTATTAAAATGTGGTAATCAAGCCACCCCTCCAAAAAAAAACCCAAAAAGAATATCTAAAAGAGACTCTATCAGTAGAGAGTATCAATATATCTTACATTAACACCTCAAAGGAATTTGAATTCATCATTGATTTAGAATAAATTATTGTGTCCTAGAATGAATTACTTAACCTATTCTCAACTGAGTTTTCTCATTAGTAAGATTAAGGTGTTTCTAAAGATGACCTCGAGACCCTTTCTGGTCTCTTCATATGATTCTATGTTATCAAGCAATAGAGATAGTATTACGTGTTATTTAATGTTAATGATATATTAATAATTTGCTATAATTTGCTAAAAATATTTTAATTAAATATTTTCTTAACTTTACAACAAATATAACAATACAGCAATAATACATTAATTAGGACTAGAGTTAGGCCTATTCACTTAAACTAAAACTGACTCTGAAAAATATCCACGAATCAAATAAAAAGGTTAATACATTCAATAATTAATTGATATTCTTTCTAAAATATTTATCGTTTATTCCATTGATGGTCAAAATAATATATTTTATTTTAGTTTCAATTACCTAAAATAAAAAGGAAAGAATACACCCATTTAAAAATGTTATTAAGCATAGAGGTATCTATTTTCCTGTCCTTTGACACCCCAAGTTCATCTTTATAGCTACTAGGACAGTTATTATCTTGGCTCTGTTTAAATATTATAAGTGATATGTAGTATATTAGAGCTTCATACAATTGTTGCTCATTTTTAGTTATGCCTTTAAAATTCTTATTTTGAACACAATGATGTCTGTTTATCACTTCCTCTCACCAGTCCTAGTATAGCTTCTGGAGCATTTACAGTGGATCTCCTTCCCCTAACAAAAAGTCTTTCAACTATACATAGAAAGAGAGAGAGATTTTTTCTCAGTTCTTCAAACTTCTTATACGATATGTTTTTTTCCAAGCATTTTCTCAATCAAATAACCTTCCTCTAAATAAAATTAAGTTAACCTCATCTTTTTGAAATCTTGGCCCTCCCTATTGTACATAATGTACTGGACATGGCCTTGATGGTGCAAGGTATCATGATTCATACAATAACAATGTGTTCAAATTATAATGTGAAGGAAAATATTTTATTTCTGCATGTATTTCTTGAAAGTATTATTAAATCAAGGAAAACAACTTGGAAATTATAAATGAAAACAATTTTTTAAATATTATTTCCTGAGTTTGTTTTTTTAGGTATTCTCCTTGATGATTATGATTGTATATTCTCATTTCATATCAACAAAATAAAGTTATAAATGCCTTCTGTGTAAGAAGTGCATTAATTTTACATACCTCATAGGAGACTATGTTAATTGTGTGCATAGGAGTTGTAAATACCTTGTATATAAAAGTTATAGTGGACTGTGTTTTTTTTTTAATTTGTTTGATTTGTCTGCTTATCATGGTTTCCCATCTTTCTTATAAAAAATGTCACTATGTTTCCTTTAGATAACTTCTTCTTTCCTACCTGTGGGGCAGATGGGATTATTACTCATTGAACCTAGACCTGGAGTGTAAGCTTATGGTCCAAATTGTCCCATTGTCCAGAATTTTCTGACCTGTGAGTATATAGTATTAATAGTTCTCTCTGTTTGGATTGTACTTAATAAGGCTATATTAAGTCTGAAGCCGTTGAAAATCCACCTTTTCCAGCAAGAAGATGTAGTCTATTTGCAGAAGAAAGAAATGAGACCAAGAGACAAAGATAACTGAAGGCAAGCAAAGCTAAGCAAATGAAAGAGAAAGAAATCTGGTGATATTATTTATTTCAATTTTAGAATCCAGGTGAGATAAATTATCTTTTTATCATGAATTAACTTGTGATGCTCTTCTGTTCTTTGCAACCAAATGTATCCTGATTAACAGAAGGTAATTAATAACTTTTCTTCAAATAGATATGGAATGAATAAACTAAATAAATCCATTTTTTAAAATTACTTCTTTGGGAAATTCTCACTTCTTCCTCTGTATAGAAGTTCAGTATCCAAGAACGATTATATGGAGGAGATAATGGAAGATGGTCCCATGTTCAATTCAATTTTTGCAGGGCTATAGAAAAAGCTGTTTAATGTCTTTCATAATAGGTCATTATCTGTCTTTTCTTTTGAAAAGCGATATAAATCCTTTGTCATTTCATTCAATATTTGATTTATGGCTTTCCCCAAGTGTATTTTATTTGAATTTTTTTTCTGCCAGAATAATTAACAGTAGGAGTGAGGAACTAATATCTTTTTGAGAGTTAATATATCACTTTTCAGTTCTTACAATTATTCCATACTTTTTGTTGCCATTAAGATTTGGCCACAAAGTTGGCAATTAGTTTCTTTCTTTTCAAAAATTGATTATGTTGATAATGAGCACTTACGTTAAGTTTGGCAACTTTACCTAGTGGTTAGTACTGAAAATGAAGTTTTCTGTGTCCTATTGGTAGGTTCTGAAAGAGAATAGAAGCTTTTCTAAAATAAGCTTCTACATAATAAGAGACATTAATGGATGTTACTTAACAATTTACCACTTCAGTATGATAGACTGCATGTGATAGTAACTTTTAAGAGTAAATGTGCCTTCTGAAGTAACTACATTTTTACTAGGCAATGAATTAAGTTTCAGAATGAACAGAATGCTTTCTAAAGCTAATTTACATGTGTATTCTAGATTTTCTAATGGTGCTCGATGTTAATATAATTTCATTTTGAAAAATATTTTATTTATTTAGAAAATACTTCAGTGAGAAAAGGAGTTAACAGAGACTGCTTCACAAATTCTGCTAAGGAAAATGTACTTCCATTTTTATGTTACCTATTGTATAGTCAACATTTTCACTATATCACACAAGAGGGAAAAAACTTATCTTTTAATACTTTAATTATTGCTACTTTCTATCCAATTTATAGTGATTGGCCCCAATTGTTCATTGTTGGTATATAACTAGTATATAACAACAAAACACTTCATTGCTCTGTTTTAATTTAAAGTTAGAGAGGAATGTGAAAGTTCATTCATTTATAAATTGGCTGCTTCTAATTTTATTTTCATTTATAAATGCTTTAATATGTAATATATTTTAAAAGAAATATCCTTCATTTTACATTATCATTGCTACTTAAATGATTATTCTAATAACTAATCCAGCAGTGTGTACAAAAATAAGAATAATCTATGAACTGTTAGTATATTATTCTTTATATCCAGGATCCAGTTTGAAATGTCAGTGCTTGTATATCTGCCCCTGGACAGGACTACTGCTTAGAATTGTCAGATAGTATCCTTCACAGTTCTAGAGCACCCATTTACATAGCTCACAATTGAAATGATGCCCTTAAAGTTGGGGGAAGTACAATTTACACAAAATGTCTAGCAGACATGGGTAAAGCATGCTGTGTTTTGCTTTTATCCATATTTGTTTTCTTATACTTCTTGTTCAGGCCAAATTTCTTGAGATTGGAATTCATGCCCAAGTATCAGGGCCCTGATTGCTCCAAGTTTTGCAGGTTTTTGAATTCTTAACAGAGATGCTGACAATTTATAATTAGTCAATGTGGGATTGTGGTCCTTTCTCCTCTCCCTGTGGCAATACTATGTTGTATGACAGAAACTCAGCTTGAGTCGACACTGACAAAAATTTCCAGCAGCAGTGTTTGAGAATTGCTCCACATGCTTGCTAACACTTGGTATTATCAGATTGTTTAGCTAACCTGGTGTTCATCATTATATACAAAGTGGTTTTAATTGTAGTTTTTTGATCACTGTTGAGTACCTTTTTGTATGTGTACAGGACATGTTCTGAACTGGCTGGTCATGTCTTTACTCCCTTTTTAGATGTGATTGGATGACTTTTCTTAGTTACTTATGGGAAGTTGTAAAGAATTCCTACCACATCTGTCTTTCTTCAGATATATTAATTGAAAATACCTTCTCCCAATGTGCTGGTTGCCTTTTCATTTTCTTTAACGTCTATTGATGAACAGAAGTTAATTGTGATGTAGCCTAGTTTATCAATATTTTCTCTTAAACTTATACCTTTCTCTCCTATGATAGATTCTAGAAACATTATTTCTTGACTTTTTATGTTTAGGTCTATAGTCTATCTGTATTTTATTGTTACAGGTTGTGTATCCCTCGTCAAAAATGCTTGGGACCAGAAGTGATTCAGATTTTTTCACATTTTGGAATATTTGCATATTCATAATGTGCTATCTTGGGGATGGAACCCAGGTCTAAACACTAAATTCACTTGTGTTTCATATACACCTTATACATATAGCTTAAAGGTAACTTTATACAATATTTTAAATAATTTTGTGCATGACACAAAGTTTTGAATGCATTTTGACTACAACCTGTCACATGGAGTCAGGTGTAGAATTTTTCACTTGTGGCATTATGTCAGCACTCAAAAAGTTTTAGATTTTGGAGCATTTCAGATTTTGAATGTTCAGTTGGAGTGTTCGATCTGTATTTTTTACTTTTTAATATTATGTGACATAGGTGTCAAGATTATTGTTTCCCCTTACAAAAAAGCAATTGATCCAGCAGTATTTATTAGAGAGGCCATATTTTCTCTAATAAACTACTAAGAATCTTGCACATAAGTCAATTAACATTATGAGTCTGTTCTAAAATCTCTGTTTACTCTTCTAATCTCTTTTTCCTTGTGCAAGTCCTGAACCATTTCTTGACCTGATAAAGTAATCTTTTGAGATTAGTTGGCTAAGCTTCATTTTGCTTTCTCAACATTTTGGAATCATATTTTCAACTTTCACAAAATATTGATGCTGGAGTTTTGATTGGCATTGCTTTGATTCCAAAAATCAATGTGGGGAAATGTATCTTTACATCGATTTTCCAATTTATAGGTAGTAAGCCTTTCTTCAATTAGATTCTTCTATTTTCTAAATTATATTGCCTGTTTTTCTTAGATTTTTTCCTACTTGTGTGATGTTCTTCTTTGTTCCTTTAAATGGGTAACTTTTTAAATATTAAGATTTTTATTGAGATCTTTAACATGTATTTTTAGTATGTAAGATTTATACAGAGACACACACACTTTTATGCCAGTTTACTCAATAACACTGGACAACACAGCCTTCAGCACATATATGACCAGATATGCAAACATACACAATACGGGACACTATATTACCAAAGAACCCCTTATCTTGCCTCTTTGATGCAATCCCTTTCTTCCGACCCTGCATCCCTTTTCCACCGCAATTACTAATGTTCCGTTTCTAATTTTGTTTTAGAGCTAACAATGTGATAAGAAGTATGTAGCCTTTGGATTGGACTTTATTACTCGGCATAATTCTTTACAGTTTTGTCCAGGTCGTTGCATGTATCAATAATTCATTTCCTTATTATTTACGGATTCTATGAATAAATGCATGCAGTTTATTTGAACGTAACCATTTAGGCATCTAGTTTTTTCCAGTTACGAATTAAATAAAGCTTGTTATAATTCTGTACATTATTCTGTGAACACAAGTTTTCATTTTGGGGGGATAAATTTCTGGGTTGTATAATATTTGCATTTTTGGTTTTTTAGGAAACTGCCAAACCATTTTCCAGGGCAACTGTACTATCTTATATTTCATGCAGCAATGTATGAGTGGTATAGTTTCCCTGCACACACACCAGAATTTGTTGTTATCACTATTATTTTAGCCATTTTGATAGCTGTGTAGTGGTATCTACTTGTAGTGTTAATTACCGTTTTACTAATGGCTAATCATATTAAGTAACAGTTTTTTTTGGAAACACTTTTCAAGTGTTTACTTGGCATCTATATAGCCTCTTCAGTGAAATACATTTTCATGTCTTCTGCCCATTTTCTAAATAGAGTTCTTTTTTTTTTTTGCTATTGAATTTTGAAAATTCTTTATTATATTCTAGTTATAAGTCTTGCCACATATGCAATTTGCAAATATTTTCCCCATTTTTAGTTTGACTAATTTAAAAAAATTATTGAAGTCCAATTATTTTATTTTTGCTTTGATGGCTAGTGCCTTTTGATGTGAAGCCTAAGAACTCTTTATTTCACCCTAGATCATGAAGATTTTCTCCTAATTTTTCTAATATTTTATAGATTTGCATTTTACATTCAAATCCGTGATCTATTATGAGTTTTATGTAAAGTGGGAGACATAGTTCAAGATTACTTTTTGCTTATGAATGTCTAATTGCTTCAGCATCTTATGAAATATCCTCCTTTACCGTGACTAATTCTTCTTATCTTAAAATCTACTTTGTCTGTTATTAGTATATGCTACCAGTTACAATGGCTGTTTTATTTTTTTTTAACATGGTCTATCTTTTTCTATCATTCCACTTTCAAATTTCATATGTTTATGTAATTTGAATGTAGTTTTTGTTAGCTGCATATATTTGTTTTTTCCATTTTTCCATTCTGATTATATTAGTTTGCTAGCCCTGCCATAACAAAGGACCACAAACTGAGTGGCTTAAACAACAGATATTTATTCTCTCTCGGCTCTTCAGACTAGAAGTTCAAGATCAAGATATTGGCAAGGCCATGCTTCAGTGTGGTATTTTGAGTGTTACTCCATTAAATTTATTTCCAATGTAAACCTATATGTATTTTTTATTTTGTACTTATAGTCTATTGGACAAAAAAAGGACCACTAAAGTTGAAATGCCACAAATTGTTAAGAAACATAAAGAGATCTCAATATTTGAAAATTAGCCTTAAAGTTGAATAAAATTCAAATTTTTACCCATATGATCAAATAATAATATATTTCTGTTATGTGAAAAGCCAGTATTATAAAGTGAAAATAAAATGATGATTCTCACTAAATGAGTTTTATTCATTGTGCATAAAATTCTTCAATACTTGAAATTTTTTTTTGAAAAGCAGATGGAAAATAGCATTCTGAAGCCATTTCTAAAATTGTATTATAGAAAGAAATTAGGGTTTTTTTTAGGCAAAATAAATAATTCAAAGTATGGAGGTGGCTTTTGCCTATTTTGGTATCATGATGTATAATTAAATTTAGCATGTGAAACTTCATTTTTCAAAAACTCAAAATACAATTTAATATACCCTTAAAAATTTAACAAAAAAATCCATGTTTTTAAAATGGTTAATTTAAATTAATAAGAATGTATTACTGTGAAATATGAAATAATATCAGTGGTATAGGTTATCAATATTGTTAAATACTTTATCAAAATGAACTTTATAATGTATCTTTTAATAAAAAGTTGGTGTAAAATACATTTTATGCTAAAGATTCTTTTAAATAATTCCTTAGATTTTTCATGAAATTACATATTGCTTTGAAAGGGACTTCCAAGTTTAAAAAAGGTTGGAAAATACTCTTCTATAGTATAGATGAACAGTGGCTAGAAACTAAATTTCCAGATTTATGTAACACTGCCATATTAACTATTAAATGTCTGAAAAAACTACTTAGAAGTTACTGAAGAATGGAAACAAAATAGATTTATCCATCTGTTTGTATCTTTGATAATGAGGGAAAAGAGAAAACAAATAATAACATTAGGCCTGTTGAAAAGTAATCAGATGTAACTAAAAGTGAACCTAACTCAGAAAATGAGTTGTTACCAATACTGAAAAAAAAACTAGAGAATCATTAGAAATTCTGAATAGTACGCGCTATGAAACAGAAATAAAATATCTCCCAAAGACAGAATACAATGAAAATAAGAGAAAAACACAAAAAGATGCAATACATCTGATTTAAAAAACAAAAAAAGAATTGAAAACTGACCAATAAAAAATTTAAGGGAAAACAAGTATCAAAATAATGAGGGATAAGTATATACGGTAGACATAAAGAAGATTTCAATCTAAGCTTTTATAGATATTGTTAATAAAGAAATGAAACAATTGTAACTAAAATCACAATAAAATTTTGTGGAAGAAAAAGGACTAGAACTCAGAAGGGTTATGAATATGTGTGTCAAATTTTTGTCTGTGCTGCACTGCCAAATAAGGTAAAATTGTTCCAGGGGTTTAATCAAAGTTGTATGTGGACATATTTCTAAATAAGAGAGAAATCATCACTTATGAGTAAATATACTTAATTTGAATTATTTGATTTTTAAATATTATATACAAGGTGTTAACTATATGGCAGACACCATTAAAATCATTAAAGTTGCTAGTAATGCATTGTTCCCAGAGAACTATAGTCTTGTGAGGGAGACAGGCAGAACAAAATTATTTAGAAAATTAGTTACAGTTAATGAGAGGTGTTTTGTTATGCAGAAGTGAATCACAGTTCAGTGGCATACATTTACCATATCCACGATGTTACCCCAAAAGACAGTGACATTGTGTTTTTCATACAGATAGATATCTTATACATCTATATCTATATCTCTTCTTTCACTGCTTTTTCTACTATTGATGTGGGAGTCAAGTTGCTTTTCATGAAATTAGGAGGAGGTGGATTATCTGAACATGCATAATGTCGAGCCAGTTTCAGCCTGTAGCACTCAAGAGTCAAAAAGAGGAGGGAGAAATTGGAGATTTCCAAATTTAGGGACAACACCAACACTCTACTTTGAACACTTGGATTTTTTTGACAATATGTTGCATAGTACAGAAATGTTTATGGAAAAGACAGTGAAAAGATAAATTGAAAACAGCAATACGTTCTTGTTGAAAAAAGGTGATTTTTTTTTTATGTCTCATGAAAGTGGCACAAGAGTGCTCAAAGGAAATAGGACAGTATGTAATACCAACATCAAGGTATAATTTTATAAAACAAAATCACTGAGCAGAAATAGGACTTCTTGGTATTAATTCTATTTTGACCAGAACCAAAGAATATATGAATTATTTTATTTTCACAAAAAATTAAAAATTATATAAAAATGCACACATTGTGTGTGTGTGTGTGTGTGTATATAGTGGAAAAGATCCAAATGAAATGTCTACCCCTGGCACTGAAAAGTTGAAAAGAAAAACAACAAAATAAATGGGGACCAGTTTGAGAATGGCCTTAGGACCACATGATGCACAAGTGGTACAAGTACTATAAGGCGTGCTGCGACAAACACACACCTACCCACGTGAGTTAATTGACTGTTGCCTACTTTCCAACAAGAAAGAGGAGGGATGTGTATCCTTCAATCCACATACACACACACACGCACGCACACGCACACACAAAAGTGAAACATTTAATAAAATATATTTCTCTTCTGGGTCGTACATGTAGTCTATTATAGTAAAAGAGATAGATATACAAAATATACAAAACATTTTAGAAAGATAATAAATAATAAAACTGGCAAAGTGATGCTGTAAAAATATTGAATCATAGGTGAGGTATATTGCAAGAAAGGATTTCAAGCAAGCTTGCAGCCTATTTCTTCTACTGTTAAATTGTCCTCATTTATTTCTGAGTGAAGGTAAACACTCATAGAATGTGGTGGAAATTAAAGGCTTGTGAAGCTTACCCTCTGAATGCAGTGTACTGATCTGTTCTCTGCTCTGTATGTATAGCATCCTTAGTACATAAAAGTTAAAAAAAAAAAAAGCCTTTACATTAAAGGAACTTCTAACCTTTCATTGTTTTTATTGGTTTTCTACAATCAAGTGTGTCATTCCTATAAAAAAGTTTCTATCAAAAAAATAACACAGAATGACATTCTAAATAGTGACTGGCATTGCAGAGGGGGATAATACTTAAGATTGGAGTGTAAAATGAAAGTCTCCCATGGGTAGTGTTATTGGACCTAAAACCTGATATAATTTATTTACCATACAAAGATCTTATGGAGAAATACAGGAAAAGTTTCTCCAAGTATAAGGAGAGAGAACCTAGAATTGGTAGAAAAGAAAAGTCAGTGTGGATGAAGTGTAATGAAGAGAAGAAGAAACATAGGAGACGAGGTAAGAAAGGGACCAGATTATGGAGTAAAGTTTAAACCCAGTACAAATTTTGGGTTTTATTCTATGTACAATGGCAAGGCTTTGAGTTGTGCATAGTGAAACAGTATCACTAAAGTATCTGTGTAGATGACGTCTTGTAGGGGTATTGTGGGAGAAATTTGAATTGATTTTTTTCAAAACTTCATTACATCTTCTATCTATTTTCCAGCATTGGAAAGCTAAGTCTGTTTTTTCCAGACTCACTTTCAAGTCAGGTTCTAGATATAAAGACGTTTCTGTCAATTAGAAAATTAACATGAAAGAAGGAAGCAAAATGGATACCACCTCCCATGGCTCATGGATTTGGCCAGTCTCTAACAAGGTTATGGATTTTTTGAAAAAGGTTCTAAACCCAAGATCTCCTGGGTTTCAAAAACAATAGCAATAGAGTAACCTCTTGATTTGACATGAAATCCCCAAGTCAGAGCTTCAGTGCCTATTCTCCAGCTTTCTGGTGTCAGAGGCTTCTGTAGGCAGTGATAATTTCAGACCTCAGAAAGCATAGCTAGTCATGACCAGAGTGATAGCAGTGGCAATTGCACGGAGGTTTTGTATTGTTCTGGGAGTGTGTCTCAGAAGCACAAGCTAATCTTGCTTAACCCTTTCCAGTAATATATAATTAAATAAATACTTCTATTAAATTTTTTCCCACTTAGAATGCCTACTATGGTGGTTCTGTTTTTTTTCTGAACTGATGCTTAACTGATATTGAGACAAAAACAGAATCATGGACACTAGTTTTAAGAGTCTATTACAGAAATCTAGGCTTGTTAGGATAGTTCGGAGTTAAGATATTAGAAGTGAAATGCTAACATGTAATCATAAATGGGACATATTTGGAAGGCAGAAATTCACTATTGTAGCCAGGGTGTAGGATGCTTAGTTTAGGGATTCCAGTTGGTTATTTTTACTATAATAGCTCTTACTTTACAGGTCAAGAAATTAATGTGAGTGTTTGGCCAACTGCTAAGTATGTGCATTCTGATCATATAAAAAGGAATGAAGAAATGACCAACTCATGTGTTCAAACATCAATAACAGTGAAGAGTTTCATTTTACCCTATATTCAAACTAAGAAATTAGCCTGACACAGTTTCATGGTTGCTGACAGAAATTATGATATTCTTGGGCCAAAGACAAAAGACAGTTTATTATTAAAAGCAATAGCAGTAGCCAGAGTGTCATTATTGTGTATTAGTTCCTCAAGCCCACATGCAAAGAGCCAGAAAATACCTGGGTTGCATTACAGGAGAGGAAGTCTGAGCTTAGGGAACCTTAAATTTTCATAATAGGCAGTAAGATGCCTTTGCTTTGCTTCAGAGGGAAAAAATTTTTATTATATGGGGCAGCAAACATGCCTGCCATTTGCTCCAGAGGGAGATATTATCCTTATCTTTCAAGGCTGTAAGGAAACTTGCCCTTCACTCTAGACAGAAATACCAACTGTGTCTTCCTAGGTTCTTTACTATACAACATCCTTGAAAAGGTAGTCAAGATCAGTGAGCAGACAGTGACAGTGCCTCACTCACAAGATGTGACAAACCCATAGTATTATTTATCCTTTACCTGAAGGACTTCTATTAACATTTCTTGAAGTGCTGCTCTCTGCTTTGGATGTTTGATAAATCTTTTTTGCACTTTGTTTTTGAAACATGCCTAAGTGTAATTTTTTTTGTAGTTCTTATATTTGGAATGTGTTGAATTTCTTGGATCTGTAATTTTACAGTTTTAATCAAATTTGGAGAAAAAACTGGCCATTACTTCTTTAAACATTTTTCTCTCACCCTCTGTCTCAGATCCATTGGGGCAGCAGTCCCCAACCTTTTTGGCACCAGGGACCAGTTTGATGGAAGACAATTTTTCCACAGACCAGGGGGTGGGGAGTGGGGGATGGTTTCGGGATGATTCAAGCACATTACACTGATTATGTAGTCAAACCTTTCTGCTAATGATAATCTGTATTTGCAGCCACTCCCCAGCACTAGCATTACCGCCTCAGCTCCACCTCAGATCATGAGGCATTAGGGTCTCATAAGAAGCATGCAACCTAGATCCCTCGTATGTGCAGTTTATAGTAGGATTCGCACTCCTATGAGAATCTAATGCCACCACTGATCTGACAGGAGGTGGAGCTCAGGCGGTGATGCAAGCAATAAGGAGCAGCTGGAAATACAGATGAAACTTCACTTGCTTGCCTGCTGCTCACCTCCTGCTGTGCGGCCTAGTTCCTAATAGGCCACGGACCAGTACTGGTCTACAGCCGTGGGGTTGGGGACCGCAGCATTGGGGAATCCAAAAATAGGCATATTAGGCAATGTGACAATAGTTTACACTTCAGTAAACTATCACTTCAGTATGATGATCAGTTCATTTGTGTCTGTTGTTTTGTCTATCTTTTTTTCATTTTTGGTAGTTACTATTGCTGTCTTAAAGTGGCTGGTGAGAAAAGAAAAAAATTCTCAGCCCTGAATGATGCATAGGTATTGTTTCCATTAATCATTACCCCATCTTGGGTATTTTCCTCATAGGCGTATGCTGAAGAGTGCTCAGACATAGACTTAAAAGAGCTACTCCCTGCAGATCTATAGATTCCTCATTATACCTCTCTCTTCTCTGGTATTCATTCTTCCCTGTGGACTCTAGCCACCATAGTCTGGCTGGATTCCCAGCTTCATCATCTCAACTCAGGGAGACTGTCAGGTTTCACCTGGACTCCTGTCCTGCCAAGGCCTGGCTTACCTTATTTATTTCCCATCTCTTAAGAATTACTCTCTATCTTTGCTTGATGTCCAAAATCTTGAACACTGATGTTTCATATATTTTGTTGAATTTTTAACTACTTCATGTAAGAAAGTAAATCCATTCCCTGTTACTTTATCTTGTCTAGAGGCCAAGTTTCCTGAGATCATTTCTGATACCTATTGTTTTTGGTTGAGTTCTCAAGAAGTAGAACATGAGGCACGGATTTGTGCAAAAGTGACTTTTTGATAAAATGTACTCATAGAAAAAAATCAAATTTAAGGAAAGAAATTTAGCAGCAGAAATGAGGGTAAAAGGTTGAACAAAGTTGTAATCTCTATAATCCTGACCTGATCCACAGGAGTAGGACTCCACAGCATACTCCACTTAGCAATGTTTTCCCCCATTGAGGTGAGTGGACCAAACATTTTTGCCTCTTCTCCGTCAGTTATTAGCTATGGGGCACCTTTAGGGTAGGGATGCACATACTTCCAGGCACTGATTTTGCTGTCACACGAGAACAATTCTTCAAAAAATTGGAGGAATATAGGAGGGACCATTGAGTTGTTAGTAGTGTAAACTCATAGCAACAGAGGAATGAACGTGCTAGCAAGACAAAGAGTATCTGGACAGGGAACCACACCATCTATTATACATATCGGTGTGAATGAATGACACAAGCCTAGAATTTATACAATATGTCTCCACTTATATGAAGCTAAAAATATTCACAATGGGACATGTGGTAAAGGGATCATAAATTACTCATATATCTGTAAATAAAGAAAAGAGCTAATGAACCCAACATTTACATTAGTTATTACCTCTTGTTTGTTGCTGGTGAAGGTGGGCAATACTGAAAATATTCACTTTTTTAAACTCTAAGGGGGGGTACAGAGATGTTTATTATATTATAATTCTTTAAACTGTGTGAATATAACTAGCTGAGAATGAAATCAAGAAGGCAATCCCATTTACAATAGCTACAAAAAATAAAATACTTAGGGAATAAATTTAACCAAAGAAGGGAAAGACCACTACAAAGAAAAGTACAAAACACTGGTGAAAGAAACTGAAGAGGACATAAGCAAATGGAAAGACATCCCATGCTCATGGATTAGAAAAATTAATGTAATTAAAATGACCATACTACCCAAAGCAATCTGTAGATTTAATGCAATCTCTATTATAATACCAATGGGATTTTTCATAGAAATAGAAAACAAAAATTATAACATTTATATGGAACCAAAAAAGAGCCTGAGTAGCCAAAGCTGTCCTGGGCAAAAAGAATACAGCCTGAAGCATCATACTACCTCAAAGTATATTACAAGGCTGTAGTAACCAAAGTAGCATGGTATTTGTATGAAAACAGACACATAGATCAATGGAAAAGAACAGAGAACCCAGAAATAAATCCCATGTATTTATAGCCAACTGATTTTCTACAAAGGCACCAAGAACATACATTGAGGAAAGGACACCCTCTTCAGTAAATGGTTCTGGGAAAATTAGATATCCATACGCATAGAATGAAGAATGAAACTGGACCCCTATCTTTTACCATATACAAAAAGCAACTCAAAATGGATTAGAGACTTAAACATAAGACACAAAACTATAAAACTACTAGAAGAAAACATAGGGAAAATACTTCAGGACATTGGCCTAGGCAAAGATCTTATGGTTAAGACCTCAAAGCACAGATAAAAAAACCAAAAATAGACAAATGGGACTGTGCTAAACTAAAAAGCTTTTACACAGCAAAAGGGAAAATCAACAGAGTGAAGAGACAACCTGTAGAATGAGAGAAAATATTTGCATACTATTTATCCCACAAAGGACTAATATCCAAAATATATGAGGAACTCAAACAACTCAACAGTAACAAAAACCAAATAATCCCATTAAAAAGTAGGCAAAGGATATGAATAGATATTTACCAAAACAAGACATATGACCAGACTGAGCAAGAATGAGACCCTGTCTCTACCAAAAACAGAAAAAAATTAGCTGGACATGGTGGTATGCACCTATAGTCCCAGCTACTCAGGAGGCTGAGGCAGGAGGATCTCTTGAGCCTAGGAGTTTGAGGCTGCAGTGAGCTGTGATGAAGCCATTGCACTCTAGCCAGGGCAACAGAGAGAGACCCTGCCTGGAAAAAAAAAATAAGACCTACAAATGGCCAACTGGTATGTGAAAAAAATGCTCAAATCAATAATCATTAGGGAAATGCAAATCAAAACCACAATGAGTTTTATCTTACCCAGTTAGAATGGCTATTATTAAAAAGACAAACAGATGCTGGAGTCTTAAATACTGTTGGTGGGACTGTAAATTAGTACAGACACTGTGGAAAACAGTACAAAGAATTCTCAAGAAACTAAAACATAGAACCTCCATACAATTCATCCATCACACTACTGGGTATATATCCAGAGGAAAAGAAATCAGTATATCAAAGCAATACCTGCACTCCCATATTTATTGCAGCACTGTTCACAATGGCAAAGATATGGAATCAACCTAAGTGTCCATCAATGGATGAATGGATAAAGACAAGGTGGTATATATATATATATATATATATATATATATATATATATAACACACACACACACACACACACACACACAATGGGATGCTATTCAGCAGTAAAAATGAATGAAATACTATAATTTTCAGCAGCATGGATAGAACTGGAGGTCATTATGTTAAGTAAAATAAGCCAGGCACAGAAAGACAAATATGGCACATTCTCACTCATTCATGGGAGCTACAAAAGTTGATCTCATGGAAGTAGAGAGTAGAATGATAGTTACCAGAAACTGGAAAGGGTGTGCGTGTGTGGGGGCAGACGTGAGGAGAGGTTGGTTAATGTACAGTTAGATAGATGGAATTAGTTCTAATGTTTGATAACAGAGTAGGGTGACTATAGTGAACAATAATGTATTTTATATTTCAGAATATCTAGGAGAAAAGGCTTGAAATGTTCCCAGCACATAGAAATGATAAATACTCAAGGTGATGGATATCCAAAATATCCTGACTTAATCATTACACATACTATGCATGTAACAAAATATCACACATACCCCATAAATATGTACAAATATTATCTATCAATTTTTTTAAAAAAGTCTTCTGAATCCAGTTGTAGCACATAGAGGCAAAGTCTGTGACTTTACTTTAGAATTCTATTCTTTTCTGCAAACAAGTGCCCCTTTTACCTGTCATAGTCACCTAATTCAATCCATTAAACTTTTAATGGCATTTGATCACATTAAAATAAAAAATCCAGTTGTACATTCAAGGACAGATTTTGGCCTTAGTTCACATTTAACATTAAGGGTATTAAAAAACAAGTGCTGTTGGCCCTCAAATGAGTTAGAAAATACAGTTTTGAAAATATTTTAATCAATTTCAGCAGTATTGAAATAAGTGCATTACCTTTCAAAGGGTTTATCAGCTATTACATTGGCTTAAATATTATATGCTGACACATACTGTATTCACTACACATAAACACGCTTTACGACAAACAATTTCTTCTGGCCTTGACTCTGCATTTCTTTGTCTTCTTTTCTAGCAATTAGAACTATGCCTGGCATAGTCTATGTACTCAGAAATAGTTTTAATTAACTGAACAGCACTACATAGTTTTATATAATCATATTTTTGTAAATTATGACATATGTTAAATGTTATATTGACCAAGAAGAAATAGCCTTTCAAGAAAATACAAACTTCAAGAAAGAAACAGTGCTATTTTAATGAGTTAATGATGAATTGCTCCAGGATAGCAGAAAAGCATTTATATACTGTAGCTAGTTTAAAGACAGGTGACCTTTTAAGAGATTAGTTAACCTTTCAGCAATTTTGGAGAGTTACTGTTTTGAAAGATAAAGGTCAGAGTAGAACTCAGAATGCAGTTATTGTCTTCCCTGTGTTTGTTGCCATGTTTTTAATTTCCAGTAAATTAATTCAAACTCTAGAGACTGTACAAAAGTAGATATATTTTTTAAATAAAAGAGCAATACTAGTGTCAAGTATTTTTCACTAGTAGATATGAATAGTCAAAACACAAAAACTCAAAATCTTAACTCATTTGTGAATCTCACCTGTAAACTCATTTCATGCTGAAAGTTGCTAAGACAAAAAAAAAAAACATGCTTATAGAAAAATGCACAATGATTATGGTTATTTTCTTTTTAAGAAAAGCTTATTTCATTTTTTGTTTCACCCACAAAATTTTTTTCCAGACTTGGTCATTCTAATTCTCTAAACCCCTGCAGTCATAAGCCCAATGTTTACATATTTTCTTACAAGTGTTAACACCAAAGGGAAAATTGGGCTGTGTTTAGAAAACAGTAGTGTAAAATAGTATTTGTGTGCCAGCTTTTCAAATACTTGAAATTTGTGCAGATGAAATAACCTAAAAGTATTTTAAAATTTATAGACATTGGTCAGGTTGTGATAAGAAAGGGATCATTACCAAGACCTACATGCTCTTCTTTCTTAAATGTAGTTTCCTATATCCACATTTTAAAATGCATATAATTTGCTTCTTGACCTATTCGTTTCTGAAAAAACCACTCTCTAGTTTGGAAATAAAGAGAATGTGTTTTCCTGCTAGATTTCATGATATTTACACAGAGGTCAAGCCAGGTATATGTTACCTGGATATATAACTTAGTTTTTGATATTTCATTCATATTCATCCATGAAACAAATATTGATAATACAGTGCCCAGATTTAAGAAAGCATTAAAAAAAACCCTGAAGGGTAAAAATCATATTTTAACAAATATAGTCCTATTTGAATGAATTAGCACTATTTTGGAGAGGGGAATGTACATACTGACAATTTTCACCTATTCAACAATCTGTCAGTATTTTTACAGTAAATTTCACTTTATGTGGTAATTATAATTCACCAGTTCTCTTCATTTCAACATCAGTATAATCTTAAAACTGAAAAAACCTTGAGTGACATTTGAATTGTCTGATCATTCATTAAACAAGCATAGACAGGAAAGAAGAAAATTGAAGTTAGCTAAAGGATATTTTTAATAAATAAAACAGGATTTTTTTTTTTTTAGTGGTGTAACTTAGTATCATTGACTCTGTTATTGTCCTTTATGAAAGTCTCTTTGTGTGTGGAGACGGTATTAAAACATAGGCATGATCCTCATTAGTACACAATTCTGTAGAGGATTGTATTGAGAGTGACACCCAAATAACATCTCTCATGTTAAAAAGTCGGGAGGTTGCTTCTGGTCTAGTAACAAGGTGCTTTCAGCTCATCATTCTATCTTTCAGTGTGTGCACTTTGCGCTGTGTGGTCGGAGATGATGGTGATAACTTTTGAATTTTCATCACCTTCTGGGCAGCTGAACAGAGAAATGGACAAAGGCAAAATGGCAAGTGTCATGCACCATATTCCTTAAAGTCTCATTGTACTGTTAGGAAGCACTGTATTTAATTTTAGTTTTGAACCTCTATTTTTGAATATTTCTAACTATTTGTTATAATTAATATTTTATGACTTTCTTAGGATTCTTCCAAAGAACAGAGAGAAATATATTCCTTTTTTTTAAGTGATAGAATAAAACTTATTGTATTTTACCATTTCTGTATGGACCCACTTGATCCTCTTATAAATCTCAGACACATTACATGTTCCTATCTTATTTTTGCTATGTCTTTAAACTTTTTGCTGTCATCTTAGGCATTATTGCATCACTCATCAATTATTCCAACCTATACTGAGAAATGACCATGGAGATATCAAAAGCTGCTATAATAATATCATCAATTTTCAACGTTCATTTTGAAATGCTCCAGACGTTTCATCATTATTTCAAGAAGGTACAAAGGGAGCCTATCTTTATAGTCTGCATTTAGCTTTCATTGAACAAATTTGAGATTTTAGAGGTGTGGGTTTTTTTTTTATATTTTGCACCTATAATGAAAAAAAGAAGACTATTGGTAAGGTTAAACCTTTCACAATTATTAGAGGATAAATGCAAAGAGACTTATAACAGCTGTTTAGATCTACACTATCCGATATGGTAGCCACTAGTAGCCACATATGGCTATTGAGCACCTGAAATATACTCAGATGAAGATGTGATGTAAGCAGAAACTACACACCATATTTTGAAAGCTCAGTAAGAAAAAAAAAAGAATGTAAAGTATCTCATCATAGTTTATATTGATTTCATGTTGAAATGATACTATCTTGGGTATATTGGGTTAAATGAAATATATGACTAAAATTAATTCCATCTATTTATTTTTACATTTTCAATATGGCTATAAGAAATTTTAACATTACATATGTGGCTCACTCGCGTAATTCTATTAGACAGTACTGCTCTGGAATATAACAATGATGGTGAAATTGATCATGTAAGTATACTCTCAAACAATGTGTATCAGAGTATGATATCCTAGTTAAATTTTCTTAAACCCAAGAATCAACTTGTGAAATATATATTTTTCAGTAAATGAAAAGATTCATGGTACTCTCATTCAGTTAGTCATTCAGCAGACTTTATCACACAATATGTTTCTAAAAGAATTTAGACTATTCTTTTTTGCTGCAAAGAATGGCAATGTTCTTTCAGCTTTTATATTTGTGCTCCAAAATTTACCTGATACAAAGAGGTTTCTTATACTTTTTAGTCAAAATTTCTAATAAAGTTATTTTTGATTATTTTTTTATCCTTACTGTAGTATATTATTCATAAAATTACTTTGAAAATTAAAAAAGTCTATTGGAGCCAGATGATAACTTGTGATAACTATGTTCCTTAGTATACTGAGGGTTAAGGATATTTTCTTCCAGAAGATGTCACTCAACAATTCATATATTTTACTGCCCAGAACCTAGTTACTTCTAGTGGTAAGGGGGTTGTCAGGAACTGTAGTATGACTTTTGAATGGCTATGTAATTTGCTAAAATATTTAAAGATTTTATTTCTAAAGAAGTAGGGGAGAGTAGATATTAAGGTAGATATGTACTATTCTTTGCCAAAGGGTCTATTCACATTTTTCCCTCCAATATGGGATTAAAATCTTTAATTAAAATGCTTTAAATACTTAACCTTTACAGATATGATTCAAACTGTAGCAGGATTCTAAAATGTAGTACTCTTTACCTATATGTAAAGGAAAAAATTTCTTCTCATTTTTTATACATTCTCTAAACCTACTTTCAAGGATCCCTCTCCCTCCTGTTATTAGAGCAAAGGGACTTTTAAACTTGTCAGTTAAGGTATCTTGATCAGTTACTGTTTCAGGTAGTTTTTCTCTATTTTAGCCAGTCTCTTTATAGCCACCTCCTTCTCCCTGTCAATGCCCCTAAAAAGGCATTTGACTGTGAGAAAAATTTTCTGTGACCCCCAGTTATGAAGGAGGAGACTCCATAACATAACACAGAACTTTTCTTCTTGCCCTTGAATTGGACTTAGCTGCAAGACTGTCGGCTTGAGTGGTTTCTAAATCACTTGCACTTGTATCTGTCAAGATGACCACTGATAAAATTGTCCATTCTCTTATTGGTTGAGTGCCCAGTGCTTCTCCCTGCCAAACCTAGTTTTAATCATACAGACTCTGCAGGTTTTTCTTGAATTTTAGCCATGTACTCCACCCAGAGCCTGGCATAGGATGTCCATCCATCATCCTCTGGGGCAAGGTCATCTCTCCCCTTACATCATGGTCCTATGGATCTCAACTCTGCCTTGAGCCATGCTGGAAATTTGAGGATCACTTATTATTCTGGTCTTCTCTCAGCCTGCTATGTCATGCTGCCATTTTAGTTCGGTTTAGCCCATCTAGCTTGATTTAAGAATTTTTGTTTAATGGTCACTCCCCAGAATTATAAAGTGGAACAGGGCACAATCTCTTGACTTTCCATCCAAATTATGTAACATTGCAATTTCTAAAATTTTGTCGTGGAGGATAGGAGCCAGAACGTATTTGTCTGATTATATCAACTCCTTTCAACTATTCCCTCCATTTTTCTCTCTCTTCTTCCAGGATGCAATTACTCTATTTTATTATACTTTTTCTTTACATATGGTACAAGCATTCTCTATGCCATCATAGCCTTTTTTGTCCATGGGTTACATTATTTCCTCTCATTCCTTGCAATTAAAGAAAAAAAATCACTGGAAAGAGCTGGTATGTAGCAAAAACCTAGCTAGAAAATTAAAATGATTAACCGTTAATATTTTAATCCTGTTATAAAATTACCTATAATTAATTAAATAAGATCACAAACAATTAAGAGAAAGTTTTAACTTGTGATGATAATGTTAATTACAAACTCAGCTTCATGAGGGTAGAGAAGAGTCCCTGAACTTTTATTGGTGCTATTTTTCCATTGTTCTATGACTCAAGTTTATCTAATGCTTTACATATTGTTGAAATAAAAAATTCTGTACAGAGACACATTATTTTGCAAAGAAATCATCTAAAATCTCAATGTAGAGTATAAGAGTGAACAAAAGAAAAATCATCATGCATATGAAAAAATTATAGTTCAAAATGAGGAAGCAATTTTTAATGAATTAGAATACTCTCTTTAAAATACTTACTCCATGAAACTAGAGAATGCTTCAAAAAATAAAAAGTTATTCCAATTATGTAAAAAGAGAAATAGTAGAAACAATTTTTAAAAATCCAAAAATATGACTTGATTATGGGAAAAACAGGCATTTTGACTAATTTAAGAAAATAAGAAAACATACTATTAAGAATGAAAAAGGGGTCATATAATCAGTTATAACAATAGAAGCAAATAAAAAAAAAAAGAAACAGAAAGATGCCATTGTCTTTAGCTCACTAAAACCATAGCAAATATTTAAAAAAAAAAATTATAAGTGCCTTCTGGTTTCCAGTTCAGTAATGAAGGAAGTGGGAACCATAACTACCATCCACATAAAAAGAAAAAAATTGAAGAAAGTGAAAATAAACAACTCTTTTAAGATCTATCAGAGACTTGGGGACACATGGCAAATCTATTCCTCCAAAATCAGAGCGACATATAGGCAGACACAGAGAATCACAACCTACTGGATCAGAAACCCATTAGCAGAAACCCCCATGGGAACCAATACTGGAGTAGGAAACCGAAACTGCAATCGATGAATTGCTAGAGGCTCAACGTGGATACATTTAAGAATTTAAAATTTCAGAGGGACCCCAAATTTTTTTTCTTAGCAGGTCCCCACACTTTTGTGAGTTTTACCTGCAGGAGCCTTACCTGTTCTCACAATGGAGACTGGAGAAAAATACCCATGTGCTTCCAGCAAGGGGAGGGAACTAGTAGCCATTTTGGAAGGACAGCACTAGGTTCCTTGCAAGATTTGCTCTTAAGAGAAACTATCTTAGGAAAGCCTAACAGACTGGGATTTTACAAGGACCTAATCAACTTTGGGTAAGGGAAATATCCAATTCCAGCCCATTCTAACCTTTCTGTCTCACCTAAGGGGTGATGGAGAATGAGGAGCACTTGCAAAGGTCACAACCCAGGGCAGAGGCTCACTAGATGACTGAGACCTAATCATGGGACTATAGAAATCTTCCCCTTGCCCATCCTTAGCACCACATCCATAACAGAGAAATACCGCTATAATTTATGAACCTCAAATAAAGAAAATGAGAGAGTTGATTTAATAAAATTGGACTCAATAAAGCAGAAGGACAAGTAGTAAATGACTTAGCAGACCCAAAGAAATTATTCTCAAACCCTAACTAGAGAACTTATAGTAGCAACTCAATTCATTTCATGAAAGCCCAAAGCCTCAGGAATCACGATCATGAGTTACTTTAATAGAAGAGATGAAGACAGGGTTGCGATAGGAGCAGCTATATTGAAAGTGCCTGTAGAAGCAGGGATGGTAAATGCGTGCTCCTCTCCTGGGCAGTAGTCTACGCCTTCATTTTCTGAAATTGATGGGGAGGTGAAAAACATATTTAAAAGAGTGTTAAATGAAGTGAAATTTCTCTCTGGAATATAAAGACATTCTTGTCAGTCTTCTTTTTCTACTCCTAGAATTTTTGTAGTGTTACCAAATTTCGGTACTTTTCCCTGCAGCTGAACAAAGAATGAGGACAAGCGGTTTGAGGAAAAGGAAAGAGAAGTTTATTAATTTGCCAGCAAATGAGGAGGATGGTAGACTCTTGTTTTAAAGAACCACCGTCCTCTGTTTTAACAGAAACACAGAACTTTTTAAAGGGGGTTTTCAGCTTTGGGTTGTTGCTCTTCAACTATAGCATCTCCAGTGAAGATGATCTAATGACCTCTGTTCGGAGTTGAGCCATCTTCTGTGGTTTAAGATACTAGAAAAGAACATTCCTCTGCCCTTCTGATTATTGGCTTCAGTCAGAGGTGCAAGTTTTAATTCCCAAAAAGACTGGTGGTGGGGGAAGGGGGAAGGCTAAAGAGACAGCTCTTAAAACATTTTGCTCTTTTTCAGGCTTTTACCTCTGTTATAGTAGCTCCAGTTTATATGGAATAGACAGGTGCTTAGAAGCTTTGTGGAATGTGCTTAGCATGACAGATGAGAAAACATGCTTTTAGATAATGACTTAAGTGTTCACCACTAAAAACAGCCTACCTAGATCAGTCTACAGTGAAGACCACATTAGACATATTCCTCCTTGAACATAAGGCTTGCGAACAGCTTGTAAGTACTCCATTCTGTACCATGAGCAGAAAGCTGATGGGTCACCAGACATTTGAGAAAAGCCTCTTACATAAAAAAGAGAGGCCAAAACAATCAAGCAAAAAAATACAACTTGGAGAAAACAGAGGTTATGAGGAGAGGAAATAGTTAATGTAAAAGTATTATTAATATAATTAATTGTACAAAAAGATATTTTAAACAAAATATGTACAGAATGTTATCAAAAGATACACTAAAAAAAAGATTTGGAATTTTAAAATATAATAAAAGAAATGAGAAACTTAGTAGACGAGTAAGAAAAAAAAACTTGAGAAATCTCACGGGAGGTCAAAAGAGAATAGAATTTCAGGACCAATTCCAAAAATCCAACAAGCAAATGATAGTAATTCCAAGAAGGAACAACAAAAAAGAAAAAGATCAAGAAACATTGAGAAAATTTCTCTGAACATATGGAAATGAACCTCCTGATAGAAAATTTCCATTTATTGCTCAAAAATTGATAAAAATGACCCCTATTAATATGTCAATTCTGAACTTCTGGAATTCCACTAATTATACAAAAATCAAAGATTAGAATGGAACTGACCTATTAAACTCTATGCTGAAATCTAGAAGGAACATGTCCTCACAATTCTGAGTGAAATGTTTCTTATGTTAAAGCATTTTACCTATTGAAATTACTACTTAAATTTGAATATAAAATATAGGTGTCCTAAGATATGTGAGGTCTCAAAAATTTCATCCCCTCAGCTGCAGGGAAAAGTACCGAAATTTTTCATCCCCTCATTTTTTATAAGTGACTAGATTAAATGTTCTTCCAAATTAATAGAGTAAATCAAGCAATAGTGTTCAAAAATAAGAAGATCCCAAGATTATGACTGTATACATGGCCTTAAATGCAACTAATCCAGCTTAGAACAGGTCAGAAGGCTATAAAATAGATTTCCTCAAGAACATAAAATTTATGTGCTACTTAACTTTTTTTTAGTATATTGGGAGAATTTTTATAAATCTGAGGGAAATTTTAGAAGTGAATCTTAATAAGCATAAGGAAAAGTAAGCAGCTAAAGCCATTGTCTTCATTCCTTGACTTGCCTAAACATAGTTGGCTGCTCTTAAACTTTTATCCTTATATCAGGTTTTACCCTTATATTATGATTGCCATTAAAACTTTTTCTTCATCTAAAACATTCCTTTTTTCTTTTTTTTTTTTCTCAGAGCATATTGTAGTTCTATAAATATAGTGTGGACCTAAAATGTTTTTAAATTGAAATTTTAATTGATGAGACAAAGGTTTTTACTGAAGGACCTATATATCCAAGACAATTGCTAGATGCTCTTTAGCATACCAAGAGTTTAAGGCACAGTTGCTAACCTCAAGTCTCAATACATAGCCAGACAGTCACAGAAAGGATAAATATGAAAATTTTAGATGACATGTGGAATGTCAGGTGAGTTTCACAAGAACTGAGAAGAAGAATCAATGACTAGTGACTGAAACAAACAGAGCAGGTAGCACAAAGAAGTTGAGCCTCGAAGGAGGTCTTCACTAAGGACCATTTGGTTAAATATAGAGTAGAACTGTCTATTATTTGGATTTATGATTGCAATTAACAAAAAAGTGTTCATTGCACAAAAAGTTACACCAGACATCTATCTCCCATCAGGAACATGGAAGAAAATGTTATATAAGTTATCTCATTTGGACCTAAGGATTTTTGAGAATAGATGCCATTTTACAGTGATGTGGAGGAATATTGATATGGCCGGGCTCTGAAGGATACATTGAAATAAGTAGAGACCTGAGGTAGAATACATCCTGAAGGGAATATCTGAAGATTAGATAATAGAACATGAATTAAAGCAGTGGGAGTGGACATTAGCAATGTATTTAAGAAGAATTTGAATGCTGCAGTTGAAGTGAGAACACAACCACAGTGTCAGTCAGAGCTGTGACTGAAACTCAAATACGTTTCCTAGGTATGTGATCCTGGGAATTTCTTCAACCTTTTTATCTTATTTTCTTACTTCAAAAATGAAAATAAAAATAACAGACTAATTGTAAAGATTAAGAAAAATTTAATGGGAAAATGTAAGTGCAGTATCTAGAAAGTGATAAAAACCCAAAACATCTTAAGTATTCATAATACTACTAGATTAAATGGAAATGGAAAATGGAATGACTTTGAGGGTCCAAAATTTAGGAAGGCACTAGGAAAATATTAATGTCACCATGAGTCATGAGGAGTAAACAAATTTTTGAGATGGAAGTGGGCAAACCAGCAGTCCAATTATCCATTACTCTACTCTAGGCTAAATCCCAAACCAGAAGTGGGTTTGTGAGGCATTATGCCATTAGAAAACCTTTTTATATGCTTTCATCTCACTTAGAACAGGGATAGACATGTTTGATTGTGTGCAGCTCCCCTACGCATGCCAGAAAATAAATTTGCCAAAGTATAATAGTTTGCTCTCAGGCAAAGAGAGCTCAGAAAGTCAAAAGAGAAGGATGTAGCTTTTATAAAAAGCTTTAAATGGATGTATTGACTAATTCTAGTTAATTTTAGATCACTTCACAGAGGAATAGCCTTGGTTTGCTCCTTGATATATTGACATTGTTGTGTACCTTTAGATAATATCCCTCAGAAAACTGTGGTAAGTTTTTCTGTTTTTCAATACATTGCTACAGACCACTACTACTGCTCTTATTCACATTCTTATTACCTAATGTTTAGATGGTTCCTTAAGTATATATTCTGACTCAGTTTCTACATGGTGCCAAACACCTTGTGAAAGGCCATCTGTAGTTTTTCTGACAAAAAATATCATCCCTTGTATCTGGAAAATTCCTCCCAATCATGTGGTTCATATGGGAGCTTTTACTTTCTCAGAATTCTGCCTTGGAAGTAAGCGTGGAATCTACGCTATGCTTAGCACAGGCACAGACATCTGACTCAAAATGGACAAATCAGCACCCTTTCCCAGGATAGTGAACTGTCCTTCCTTTCTGGTAGCAGAGAGGTGAGGTGCTAGAGCTTTTGGTAGTCCAGACTCTCGCCATGTTGAAGAAGCAGATCTGGTTTACATAAAAAAGAAGAAATATGCAGAAATGACAGGTAAAAGAGTAATGAGAGGAAAAGGGGGTGGGGAAGGAGAAAGGAGAGGAGGAAGAGGAAGAAAGACAACTAGAGTGAAGGATGGAGGGAGGGAAGGAAGGAAGGAAATGGGGATGGGGAGAGAGATGGTTTTGTGAAATTTCCCTTTTTGCCTAAGAATTGCTCAAGTCAGGTTTATATCATTTGTAGCTGAATATGTTTTAATAATTACATCTTAGTTTTATGGAATTTATATTAATATTCCCACAGTACTCATGATGATTTTTAAATGACAGTTTTGCTAACGTTTATATTTTATGAGACATTTATATACCGTTTTCCTTTTCAAAATAAATTTACATTTTAGTCACAAAGAATTACTAAGCACCAAGCTCAAATATTTTTCACCTTTGCAAAGATTCAATATTTGTTATGCGAATAGAGAATTTTTTACCTCAAACCACTGACCTAGAACCTGCAATCTGAAAACAAGTCAGATAATAATGCTGCTGGAAATTTTCTCTCTCTCCTTTTATAAGTCATAATCTTTCTTAATGTTTTCTAACTGTAGAAAATACTTTGATTCTTATATTCTGAGTTCAGCTTCTTTTAAATTTCAATTAGCACGATAATTTAACTTATATGTTTATACAGACTATCATCACTTTCTGAGACTTACAAATTAAATAGTGCTCTGTTTTAATGAATCATGCAGTAGTGTAAATTGCAAACTTACATATGAATATCATTGAATTAGTAAAAGTACTGAACAAATGAGCAAGCATATTATATGCTTTAATATTTTGTCAGTTCCGTTCAATTAAATACCTGATTATAGCACTTAAAATGACAAAGTTTTGAAAATATGAAAATTTGTTTTACTAAGGAAAAGGTATCAAATAGAGACTGTTTTCTATTATAATTGTAATTTTATCACCTGGGGGCATTATCTTCTTTTTCTCTTTCCAATGAATTGTGTCTAGTTTGACATGTAATGATTTTAAGAACTAACAGTTGAAAGAAAGAAAAGTAAAAAATCTGTCTATATTTTTCACGTATGGAAAAATGCCCTTGGTGGTCATCCCTATTGTGACACATTGGGGTAGATGATGTTTAGTATATTAAAAGTGATATTATTGTAAAGCATACATGGATAACTAAGCAATGTATTTCTTATTTGATCAAAACATTACTTTCTTTTCTTCTTGCTTTAGCCCTTCTTTTCCTTCCCTTCTTCCCTTCTGCTCTCCCTTCTTTTTTCCTCTTCCGTCTTTCCTCCCACAAATAGTTATTGAGTCTTTCCTTTCTTCTAAGGACTCTACTAGGAGAAGGAGACAAGTAAATAAGAATTTAAAAAACAGGTCATGCTCTGTTATGGGGTAAGGGCTTGGTTTTAAGGTTGCATAAATTCACACATGAAAGGTTCCAAACTGAGTGTACTAAGTGTCAGCAAAGGCTCTCCCAAGGAGGGAAAACTTAAACTGATAAACGATTAGTGTATATCAAGAAAAAAAAAAAAAAGGTAAGTGTGATTGGAAAATATTTCCAGGAAAGAAAATAGCCTGCTCAAAGGTAATGAGATGTGCTAGTACCTCATGAACATGGTAATGAAAATAATTCAGAAATATACTCAGAGTGCTACACTGACTCATGAAAACCTTGTAAATCATGTTAGAAATATTGATTTAAATCAAAACAATTTAAGGGTTTAAGCAGGATGTTGGTATGGTCAGCCTTCCAGTTTATAATAACTTTGGCTACTGGGTAAAGGATTCATTGAGTGGTTGCTTTGTGTTAACTACTAGGTCCAAGGACACCAGTTTGAAGATTGTTGCTGTAAAGTAGGTGAGATAGTCTCCAGAATGGGTTGGTAGCAACAGACATTGCAAAAATGAAATAGCATTGAGAAACATTTTACAGGTAAAATTGATAGGAATTAATAATTGTGATATGGGTTAAAAACCTACAAAAACCAATGAATCCAAAATATATAGTTTAAGTAACAGTGCCTTTTTCTGTCACAAGGAGGACTGAAGGTAAAATGAAATAGTAAATGAAGTGTATAAGAGGAAGTGACAGTAGACATTTAATAAGATTTAAATAGAAGGTAACATTTCATAGGACATAGAGATAAGTAAACATCCCATATATGTCTACATAGATAGTGTCTAGAATACCTAAAGTCCAAGGCCTAGGCCAAGACAAGATAGGAGAGGTCAGCAGTGTCCTCACTAAAGATTTCAACTCATATTTTATTTTTCTCTGTATGTGATAAGTTTACTTTGGCTTAATTCTAGATTTAAATTCAAAATTCAGTGTCTAATATTAATCTGTGTCAGGAAAACAAATGGAAAACAAAACACACTAGAATATGGGAAGGAAAACAGGAATCACAGAGCTAATCATCCAAACTGAAGTCATATCATTGAACAAGCGACAGAACCACTGAAGGTCTTGCCCTAGCACAGGATGAAACTAATGTATAGCACTGAAAAAGGATGTGGTCATAGACTATTAGAGTTGGAAGAAGCCACAACAAGGAATAAAACAACCTTTCTATAGAGTACCAGAATCCCTATAGAATCCTGACAAATGGTTAGCCAGTATGTTTTTTATTTCTTGAAAACAAGATCTACTACATCCAAAACTTCCTCCTGAGTATAAATTGGAAACCCCATCTAAAACAAAAGTGAAATTAATTTGGTGAAACTGGTTTTTGAAAAGCTCATGTTGATCACTAAATTAACTATGGAAGTATTAAAATTACTAGTATATGAAACAGGGGTGAGAGAAAATATAAATTGCCAACACTTAATATGGACTTCTCTTGAGAATGCAAACATGATTCCAGCAAAAGATTTAATGACAGATTATGAAACATTAGATTACATATTTAATTTTAACCTAGTCTATGTAGAGTATTGAATATTATATGTTATATATAATATAAAATATTAAATATTTGATCATTACAGAACTCTATGTAATAAATAATTTAAAAGTCCATATTATGCTTAAATTTGTGTTAATATATGCACATTTAAATAATTCATAAATCAGAAACTTTCAATAAACTGTTTTGACATATAAGGTAATTTAATATAAAGTGATATCATTAGGCCATAATCAAGAGAATTTACTTATTAAATTACTAAAGAAACTCAGAATGAAATATGCCTTCCTGAGAAGGTAGTTTTCTTGGGTCTATGCCCTGAAGATAGCATTTTAATGAGTCTTTATAAAAAAATCTTTTAGTGTAAAGTATTTAAAAAACAAATGCCTTCAACCTGTTCCCTGCTCCTATGTTTCACATGCTTCTGGCCCTTTGGGACTGGGGATACACAGCAAAATTTTGAAATCCATGTCTTTATACATTTTTTAATATCTTGGACATGAATGTGAATAAAGGTTTGGAAGACTTATATATTAATATAAAAGTGATAAATTGTGTAAAAACCAAAAGTACTTCTTTATCACAAACATATAATTTGTTTATAGTTGACTGTTTAATTAGATGTACACTATAATTTAGACAATAAGGTACAAGGACAAAAAAGAAATATTTTTAAATTTTTTACTACTTTTACATTAGCCTTCTTAGCTAGATGCTGTCAATATTTCAGCTTGTCTTCACTTCTCATATCCAGATTCTGCAGACAATAGAATGCACTGGGTGGAGTGAAAAACAGAGAACTATCTGAGTTCCATTAAGGATCCCAGTACATCATTTAAGTGATAATAGTGAATAACTTGGGCATTTTCTCAACCTGGAAAATGTTTTCAAACCAGGAAAATGTTCAGATATTAAAAAATTGCAATCCAAATATTTGTTCTCATTTAGATAGAGTGGTGTATTCAATAGCCACTGTGACAATGGTATGGATACTGTGATCATGTCCTTAACTAGCATTTAAATGTCAGATCAGCTATAATGTAATAATTAATTTATGGTATACATAGGTTGTTTGGATAAATAAATAAATAATATTTATGAGATATATACTTCATATTAATTCAATAGTAATTCTAGTAGTCTGGTCTTCTTTTGTCTTTTATATGGCTAAAGCTTAATCCCATGGTTCTTAAATTTTTCAGTTTTAATTTATTCAAAGGATTCTTTACAGGATTCTGACTTAACGAATATCTATTTTCTAGCCTTAGTAATTTTACTTAGCTTAACCTTCTAAGATATGTACTATTTTAATATCTTCATTTTACAAGTGAAGGAACTGAAGATGAGAAAATTTAAGTATCTTGCCCAAGGCTACACAGCTATGAAATGGAAGACAAGACTCCAAGCATAGATCTTTCTAATTCACATCCAGTAAAATTTCCATAGTAATTCTGCTGCCTTGGTAAAGTAAATCATTTTGGGGAAAGTCATATTATAATTAGAATGCTAACTTACTAATTTATTATAAGTGATAATATTATCAAATGAAACAAAATACTGGTAGCTAATAAGTTCTTTCTTTCCCTGGTAAAGACCACATTATTTTTTCTTTTAGTGACTATAAAGCATTAAGTTTCAAGATATGTTTTCATAAGACTGAAGTAACAGAGATGGAGCAGGGAACCCTCTTAGGGGCCTGTCAGGTATCACCAAGCATGGAAAAAAAGGAAAAATTTTGAATCCATTCAAGGGAAATTCCAGGTACCTAGCTAACCTTAAGAAGTAAATGACCAAGCTGATAAGCAAGAAGATAGTAATAAAAATATTCTCCCAAGCAAGCCAGAGTCACTAGGTGTTTCAATTCTCCATGGAAACTAAAAGATAACGTCTTAATATATATTCTTGAATTGTTTTCCAGAAACTTCCACCAGATGGCAAATGCAGATAAGGGGGAACTGAGAACTAAACTCTGACAGTACTTCTTTGTTCTAAATTTCTCCCTGAGGGACCTGGAAAGAGTCACACCCACCTTAACATACCTTTCCACTGACCCAAGACAAGGCCTTGATTTCCTAACCAATTGCTAATCAAAGAATCTCTGAATCCACCTGTCTTATAAGCCCCCAGCTTCAAGATATCATGCCTTTTTGGGGCAAACCAACATATAACCTCTATGTATTGATTTATGACATTGCCTGCAACTTCTGCTTTCGTAAAATGTAACCCTGCCTTTAAAAATCCTTGCTTATAAGTCATTGAAGAGTTCAGGTCTTAAGCATTAGCTGCCTGTATTCCTTTCTTGCTGCCATGCAATAAATGCTTTTTTCTCCCACTTAAATCTTAGCATCAGTGTCTTGTTTACTGTGCTGGATTAGCAGACCCCAGTTCAGTTTGGTAACATAAATTAAATTTTAATTTGTTCTTTGTATAGACACAAGTGCCAAGTCAGGCCTATATATTGTGTACTGTGGTAAATAGATAGGTAAACAAAAGGAGCTGCAGCATGTTGGATTATTTCCAACCATTTGACTACCATTATTAGTTGTTTTTTGTTGTTAACTTTTGATAACTAGAAATAGAAGGCATAATCAATTTAAGAGTCAAAAATATGACACAAATAAGAACAATTATTAACAAAACAATTTGAAATCCATACCTGAAAAGTGTTCCTATTCCTTAAGGTAACCAAATAAATATTTCATCTACTTCTTGTCTGGCCTGAAGAACAAGGTGTTAAAGATCTCTGGTGATGAAGATGTCCACTCAGGTGGGTCTGCTTGGTATGGTCTCTTCCAAACTGGTTGGTGGTTGGAAAGAGTCCTTTATTTGATAGCATTTTCCAACTAAAAAAAAATCTTCAGATTGGAAACCATGATCTTTGATGTCTTTGTCTCCTGGGAGTTCCCTGTTAAAAGAACCCTAAATTAATTTATAATTTTTAGTGAGAAGCTTATAGGGCCTTGGCAATCATGAAGAATAATCACCTTTAAGGAGAGCTGGTTTGTAGGCTCCTTCATCCAGGTGCATGGGTCTTCTTATTATTTTTTCATTGGTAGAAAGATGATGTTTTCCAAACGGGGTAGAATATAAGTTAAGCAAACAAAAAAGACTTAGGCCGGGCAAGGTTAAAAGTTTTCTGTAAGCTTTGCCAATTGATTTTTTTATTCTCCTCTTTGTGCATTCCACTGGTCCCTAAGACTGAGGGTGGTATGCACAATGGAAATGCTGATCCATCCAATCTCAATCTGCTTTGACCACGAAAGATAAGATTTCTATAAACCTTTTATAACCTGTTACAATTTTTCCCATTCTTTCTTTCCCCAACTTTCTAAATCCACTCAATTTTATCTATCATTCTATTTCTTATGTCTTCAACTCAGAACCTTTAAAAACCTCTAGACAAAATTTATTTTCCTTTAACAAAAATCATATTCTGATGTCTTCTTTATAATCTTCTTTACCAAAACACATTTAATTTTTCTTATACATTCTGTATACAAATTGTTTCTCTTATATCTAGTACTTTCAATGACATACATTAACAACAATTTTAACTCTTTGTAACCTAAATTTCTAGTGTGAAACCTAGAAAATAATTTTGAAGTGTTTTTTATCAGTATTTGTAGATGAAAGCTGTTTCATAATTTTTAAAAATAGATGTTTTCATAATTTATTAACAGATCTAAATATATTTATATTCTCTATGTCATACAAAAATAAGATGCCAAAGTATACAAACTTAAACTTATGTTTCATAATTAGTATTTTAGTATAACTTACTTAGAAATGAATCAGACATTTCATAAATACCTATTATTTAATCATAACACAAACTTTAATATTAAGTTGCTGAAAAAGATTTTTGAAATTATGAAAAGTTCATTTATAAACTTTTATACCATTTACATTCATTTAATCTGCTTGATGTTAATAATTATGCTTAAATTTTTCATCAAGCAAAGCTAGCCATCATCTCAAGTTATTTCATTGTTAATCATTTTAACAGCCTGTGAGTGTTAATTAGTTGCTACCTAAACAAGAAGCCTAAAGTGAATACATGGGTGTTGTGCTGATCAGAAGACACAGCTGTTTCCATTAAACCAACAATAGTAAACTAGTCTTCTTTACCAAAGATTTACCCAAGTCATGTGGACTAAAAGGCATTTGAGGTAGTTTTTATTTTTTTGATAAAATATTTAAGTGCTTTAAGCCAATTAGTTAGAGCTCTTTCATATATTTTGGTAGTAAAATATAACATACACATAACACACGTAAATATATACACATATAGATACACAGACAGAAACAGAACTTAAATATTTTATATGATTCTTCATTTGACAGTTTTCAAAGAGTTTCTCTACCTGTTTTAGGGTATCAATTTCTTGGTTGCCTCCAATGCCCTAAACAATTGTTAGCTAGGCAACTCTAAATTTGCACTATGGTAGACATGACTCTTAGGTGAAACAAGGTAAAAAATTTGCATTTCAAAGACACAGAACTTAGATCTAAATACCATTATTTGCTGAGACAAGGAAGCACAAAGGTAAAGGCCTAGTTAAGACAAGATCGCTAGGAAAAGTATCTTAAACAAAGGTAAAGTTTTTTGCATAAACTTTAAGCCAAAGTCTTCCCCATTGCCTCTAGTTTCTAGTGGTTTAGGTGCAGAGAGGGAAGTATCCTTACAAATGGAGATTTTGCTCATAGATGTAAATTTCTTATATTAGAAGTTTCAAAATAGCCAGTTAAATGTCAGTAAATTGCATTTTGGAGACTAATGTAGCTTGATAGGTGGTCTTTTCAACTTAGTTTGTTTCCTAATTAGATTACTAACTTCAGAATGGAGCCCTTTAACGAATTAGGTGAAGAAAGCACTTGCAGGCTGAGAGAATAAGATGTAAGCCTAGAGTTTCTGATAGCCGTCTTACTACCATAAGAAGAGAGCCTTCCTAAGAATAGAACCAATACAGAGGAAAGTGGAGCTAATAGACAGAAAGAGAAGAGAAAAAGGTAATTACTTAGTTTGACTCCCTGGATTCATTTGTGTCTAATGTCCACACCTGGAAAAAAGCCATCAGTTACCTGCGAGCACGGACTGCTTACTCCGAAAACAGCATTGTGAATTACAGAGAAACAACATGGAACGCCCAGCCCAAGAAAACGGGCACAAAATTTTCGCAAATATCGGAGGGCGCACGGAGCACAACAGAGCACAGAGCGTGGGAAGGACGCGCTCACCAGGTCCGCACAGCGCGACCTGACCCCCAAGCGGTTACGCACCTCCCCATCCACTCAGTCAGGGACAAGCCCTGAGTTGAGGCAAAGCGGTTGCGCGAGGCAGCAGACCCTGTGGAGAGGAAGCAATTGCAAGAGCCAAACACAACTCTTAGCTGCAATATACAGAGACCGCTCAGGGCTGGGGCGGGACCAGGCAGGGACCGAGCGGAGATACAGCTTCCTGGGACAGTGCGCGGGAACCCGCAGGCTGGCACTGCGCCGCTAGAAGTCAGCGGGACTGGGCCCAGGAGTTCAACGGAGAGCGGAATACGCCCTTAGAGGTTGCTGGCAACTGCCTCCGCGACCGGTGGAGAAAAAGCTGCGCTCCCGGCACGATCGGAGCCCTGCCGTGCGCCAGACTTGCTGCGGCCGCCATCTTTAAAGCCGCCCACCCGGAGCTGTGAGCCGCGTCTCTAGCTCCGCCCCACCCCAGCCCAGGGTCTCTTCCACTGGGGCGAGACAGGCTTTGCCCTTGGTGGCCAGGGACAGCTTGGTTCTGCCAAGGAACGAAAATCGTGGGCCTAGAGACAGGGCCATAAACTAGCCCTGACACCCCCAGCTCTCGACCAAGAGGCCAGATGAGAAAAAACCAGCGGAAGAACTCAGGGAACATGAAAAATCAGAGTGAAAAGTCAATCCCAAAAGAAACCATCAGTTCCTCAGCAATGGATACCAACCCAAATGAAATGGTAGAATGACAGAAGAGGAATTTCGTTTATGGATTATAAGAAAGCTCAATGAAATTCAAGAGAAAATTGAATCCCAGCACAAAGAAACCACAAGAAAAATGCAAGAAATGAATGAAAAATTCTCCAAAGAAATAGAAATATTATGGAAAAATCAAATAGAAATCCTAGAAATGAAAGAAGCATTCAAGGATCTACAAAACACAGTGGAAAGCCTTAAGAATAGGCTGGACCATGCAGAGGAAAGAATTTCAGAGCTAGAAGACAACTCCAATGCGCTAAATAAATCAGTCAAAGAGAAAGAACACAAAAACAAGAGGCATGAACAAAGCATACAAGAAACGTGGGATTATGTTAAGAGGTCAAACATAAGGATCATAGGCATCCCTGAGGGAGAGAAAGAAAATTCGCATGGGCTGGAATATCTATTTGAAGGAATAATAGAGGAAAATTTCCATGGCTTAGCCAGAAATCTCGATATCCAAGTACAAGAAGCACACAGGACTCCTGGGAGAGTCAACGTGAAAAGGCATTCACCACGCCACATAATTATTAACAGATCTAAACCTAAGACATGAAACCATAAGAATTCTCAAAGAAAATGTTGGAAAAACTCTTATGGACATTGGCCTAGGAAAAGAATTTATGAAGAAGACCCCCAAAGCAATCACAGCAGCAACAAAAATAAATACATGGGACCTGATCAAATTAAAAAGCTTCTGCACAGCCAAGGAAACTATCACTAGAGTGAACAACAACCTACAGAATGGCAGAAAATATTTGAATGCTACACCTCTGATAAAGGGCTGATAACAAGAATCTATGCAGAACTTAGGAAAATCAACAAGAAAAAATCAAACAACCCTATTAAAAAATGGGCAAGGACATGAACAGAAACTTTTCCAAAGAAGACAGAATAATGTCCAACAAACATATAAAAAATTGCTCAACTTCTCTAATCATCAGAGAAATGCAAATCAAAATCACAATGAGATATCACTTAACTCCAGTGAGATTGGCTCATATCAAAAAATCCCCAAACAACAAATGTTGTCAGGGATGTGGACAGATAGGAACACTCATACACTGCTGGTGGGACTGCAAATTAGTACAACCTCTATGGAAAGCAATATGGAGATACCTCAAAGAATTAAAAGTAGAATTACCATTTGACCCAGCAATCCCACTACTGGGTATTTACCCAAAGGAAAAAAAGACATTTTATAATAAAGACATCTGCACTCAAATGTTTATAGCAGCACAATTCACAATTGCAAAGATGTGGAAACAACCCAGGTGCCCATGAATACATGAGTGGATTAATAAAAGGTGGTATGTGTATACCATGGAGTATTACTCAGCAATAAAAAACAATAGTGAATTAAACACATCTGGTATTATCCTGGTTCGAGCCAGAGCCCATTCTTCAAAGCGACGTGTCACAGGAATGGAAAAACAAACACCACTGGTACTCACCATCAAATTGGTACTAACTGATCAGCACTTACATCACACAAGGCAATAATATTCATCAGGGGGCAGGCAGGCAGGAGGGGGGTGGAGGGGATGGGAAAAACTCTCACTGAATGGATGTGGGGAGCACAGTTTGGGGGATGACCAAGATTGTAGTTCTTACACGGGCAGTGCATGGGCAATATATATAGCCAAAGTGTTGTACCTCCATAATATTCTGAAATTAAAAAAATTAAAAAAAAAATAAAAGAAATAAAAAATAAAGTCCACACCTGAATTTTCCAGTTACATAAGTCAATAAATGCCCCTTTTGCTGAAGGAAAAAAAAAAAAAAAAAAGAAAGCACTTGCAGTTTTAGGGTCTAATATGTAAATATGTGAAAAGCGGGCAAAGTTGGAACGCACAGCAACTAGATCTTTAAAAATGAAGGACGCTACTTTTACATTGAATCCCAGGTTTCCAAAAAGAGAGAAACACCACAGGACCAGGCCGCACAATATTCCACAGTGCTCCTTACTACAAAGATATTCCCTGAGGCTGGGGAGTGACCTAACACTAATCAGGCCACCATGTGATCAGCCTATCCCCCACAGAAGTCTTATCCCTTGGTGGCAAGTGTTTTCATACCCTCAAAGTGTTCAAACCACACCTTTATTTAAACACTCAAAAAAACCCAAGTGGCCCCCTTCAATAACAACCATTAATTGCAACTGCTGTCAAACACTTCCAAAACTGTAGCTATTGCCAGTGACTTACCAGCCATTGCACACACAAAGGTCAAGTTCCCTTTCACAATAAAGTAATTCCTGGTACCCCAAAGCCAAACAGATGAGGAAATTCAATGCAAAAGACAGCAGAGCTTTAGACCTGAGAGAAACTACTGAGACTCCATGAGGAAGACAGATGATCCCTTAAAAGGGTGTGGAGGGCACAATTTTCTGTGTTCCTCAAGAGATCTCAGGGCCACTAGAAATCTCTAGATTTCTTCATGTGGTATTGAAAATGGCAAAAGAAAGAGGAGCAGAAGTGGAAGGAAATTGAAGAACAAGTCTTAAGGGAGACAATTTGGGGAAATTTTAAGCTTTCTAAAAGGCCAAGCAAATTTTACACTTTTCTCAACAAAAATCTTGCCAACAAGATAGGAAGCAAACAGAAGGATCAAACAATTTTTAAAATAGGTTTCAACTGACCAAAAAGTTTCCCAGAAACAGGATCCAAAAATGAAAAGGCCGAAAGGCCATTTTTTAAAAAGTATAGCTTGAATATTTGTGTTTAATTAATGTGGCCACTGACTATACAGCTCTTTAAAAAAAATTTTTTTTTCAAACTTCTTATTATCAGATTTCAGCCAGGGCAAACAGAAAGTAGGTCTACTATTTAATTTGTCTGGCACTAAAACAGGCTTTATCCAATAATGTGCTCAAATGAATTATTTCAGGCATTTCAAAGAACCTCCATTTTGGTCATTGCTGCTTATGACTATCCTGGGTTATGCAGGTCTGTTTTCCTAGATATTTACAAAAGGACACACCATAAGTGTTTTACATAAAACCAGATGAGTTTTTAAAGTAGGTTGTCCCTTAAAAGAACGCTCAGATTTTGAAGCTTGATTTCCCATAATTTAGGAACTTTTCAAAAGTGACTAAGGCTGGAAATGTATTTTGGGTCAAAGTGTGCTGCTTATGAGCATCACTCCTCAGGGTTTCACCTAAAAGTCAAAATCTTTAATTGCCTTGTGGCCAGAGTGCTCAGGGTGCCAGGTGACCAACCATTATTGCACCTTCTGGCTGAGCTGAAATGCAGATGATCTCTTGCAGGGAGGCCCGGTGAGATGCCTATAGTTCATGACAAATGTTCTGACATCTCTGCATGTGTTCTTTTGCTTAGAACACATGAATAGGTCAGAGGGAGCAAGTGTTTCTTAGGGGTAATAGAACTCACCCTCATGCACCTTTTGGTTTGGAACTAATAAGAATTGGTCACAAATGAAAATACAAGTCCAAATTATAAGCAATAAAAAGCAGCTGCAATTTTAAAAACATGCTATGTAATTTTAGTCCAAAAGATGTGAAACCACCAGTGCTAGACTACCCACATCATAACCTGAGCCTCTTACCATGAGGCAGAGGTAAAAGCAGAAGTCCTCTATTGTCAATACCACAAGGGGGTTTTGGTCTAGGTTCATTTGCTCATTGAACAATGACCCAATTATTGAGTCAATGAGGATTGCCAAGAAAGAAAGTTCAAGTAGATAAGTGAGAGGATTATAAAAACATAAAGGGGTTATTAGGTAGACAGTGTGGGACTTCCAGCCCTCCTGCAGACAAAGGCAGGTGCCCCAAGCAATTGCTACAATTGGGGGAGGAGGGAACGCCCCACCAATCTGCCAATCAGAACTTAAAGAGCCAACTGCAAAGGAATGCAGAGGATTCCCCAGCCTGTGGGCCAAGCAGCACAGGCACAATAGGGTCTAGAAGTTGACCTAGAACAACCTAAGGCTAATTAGCATGTCATTAGCTTAAATCTACATTGAGGTTCACCTTCCCCAAATTGGCTTTCAGAGAGGCTCATGGGAGATACATGTGCACAGTAAGACTCAGGTTGTATAACTCCCAACTGTCCATCAAAGTGGTTCAATGGTGATGTTTGAACCACAAGGAGGGCCCAGCCTAGGCAATATAAAAAAGGATCCCAGACCTTAATTGGGGCCCTCCTGTTATGACAGGGGGTCCGTTTGTTGTCTGTGGTGAATGTATCTTACTTTACTCAATAAATTTCTCCTCATGCTTGCCTTACTTTGGTGTATCTGGTCAATCTTCAGTCAAGAGCACACCATGAACTGAGAACAGACAACTACAACCTGACAGGGTCATTGAAATTTGTTTATGAAGCTGATTACAATTCCCCCCTTCTTTTTAGCTCATTCCTCAATCTTGGGGAATCAGGGCATCAATCTATCTGGCTACTTCTTGCTGAAATGGGACACAGTTGGGGTATGAGAAAGAATGAAAGTGTTGGGCCTGTAACTAAAACTTATTAGTACATACTGAGTTGCCACCTTCTCCCCACCAAGGTAGCAAATTATATCAAAAGAAGGGATTCTCTGGGATCCCTCTTAGGAAATATTGGCCCAGTGACCTCAAGATGGAATTTCCATCCAAAATTCCCCTAGTCATTCATGAAAACAGTTTTAGGGAGCTAGTTTAATGGGCAACTTTTGACCTGCTATGGACTGAAAAGTGGGTCATAAGGATTTCCAACAAGCAAGTGTCCCCCATTGTCCAGCTATTTAGACAATCATAGGCCCAAGGGGCTTTTTCTTCTTGACCCCACAGACAAAAATATACTTAGAGTTTGCACCAACAACGCCTGTTCCTGTTTGGCTGTCCCTCTGGGACCTGGCATGTTACCAATTTCCCCAGACCTTGAGGAAACATCATTTGCTGATCTACTATTATACAAATAGGGATCCCCTGGCCATCCAATTAGAGGGCGGAGATTAAGTCCAATGGGTTGGACAACTGCTGGGCTGTTCTTTTAGCCCTCAATTCTACCATAGACAGTTCTCTGATGTCCCCATCAGTGTGTGATGGCTACCTCCTTGGATGGTCCATATTTAATTTTTCTTGCTTTTAAAAGTAAGCTACCCGTATTTCTTCCAAATAGCTTTATGAGTATATACCACCATAAAGGCATACTTAGAATCAGTCTAGTTAGCGCAATTAGTTTATTTTTCTGGGCAGATGTCCCAGGGGTAGGGCTTGTGGCTCAAATAACTATTGGCCAGTAACCACAGCACATCAAGCTTTGCATTGTCCCTGTTCCATATGGCTGCTTCCATCCATCAAGTGCTCCTCATCTGGGTCTGACAGGGGCTGCTCAGTCAAATCCAGGAGAGTAGAATACACTTGGTCAATAGTCTCAATGTAATCACAGAATGGGTAACGAGAGTAGCAAGGTGGCTGGATTTAAGGTGGACACCACCTCCAAAGCTGCATTAGGATTATCCCACAAAGTAGCCTAATATTTACCAGTCCAGCCACCGGTAGTTAAGCAAAAGCCACCCTTTTGTTCCAGTAATATGTAACCCATAATGTGAACAGTCACCAGTTGCCTAAGGGTAAATTTTTAAGCTTCACATAAAATATCATAAGTAGCAGCCACAACTCTCAGACAAGTGGGCTATCCTTTTGTTACCATATGCAATTTCTTAGAGAAATAAGGTACAGGTTGTTTATGATCTCCCAAAGTTTGTGTCAGTACCCCAAGTCCAAATCCTTGTCTTTCTTGAATGAACAAATCAAAAGGCTTATATAAGTCTGGAGGCCCAATGCAGGGGCAATGGTTAATTTTTTAATAGACAAGAAAGAATTGTGGCATTCCATGGTCCAAGTAAGTGGTTCTTTCTTTCCCCTTTTAAGGCTTTATATAGGAGTTTTGCTATTAGCCTGAAGTTAGGAATCTAAATCCACCATCCAAGATCACATGAGATTGGGCATGTTAAAAAACAAAAAAAAAAACAAACAAAAAAATAAATCCACCAAAACCCAGCCATTTCCAAGAATCCTCACAACTGTTTGCACGTGCTAGGGACTGTTATTCAATTTACAGCCTCTCTCCCATTTGGGAGGAGGTTCCAAGTTCTAAAAGACAATTCAAACTCCAAGTATTTGACAGTGGGAAGTGAGATCTGAGATGCTTTACATCCTGTGTCAGCCAGTAAATTGAATACAATTATGTCACGTTGCCTAGATTCAGCTTCAGTCTCACTGGATATCAGGATATAGTCTACATACTGTAAAATCATTTTCTTGCCTAAAACTATTTCCATCAAATCTCTGGCCAGAATTTTTCCAAAGATTGTTGGGGAGTTTTTAAACCCCTGAGGAGGGACAGTCAAGCAGTACTAGAATTTGGTTTTAGACTTTAAGTCTTCCCATTCAAAAGCAAATAGTTCTTGGGACTTGGGGGCAAGAGTAATGCAAAAGAAAGTGGCTTTTAACTCTATTGCTGAAAACCAGGCAGAATTTCTAGATAAAGTAGTAAGGAGATGAATATCCACCATTATTTGCTTTATCACCCCTAGGTATTAAAGGAACTGGTAGGCATGCCCCACCTCCCTTCCCTTCATGGCTGGGAACTCAGTTTTAAGGTCTGTTTCTTTATTTGTCTTTTTGTTCCCCTTGGCCAAGAGGGGGTCCGTTAAGTTAAAGGAGGTGCCTAGGTTACATCCCCCCACATTTGGCCAAGATTTTCCAGAGGCAGTATCAGTGGCCAAACTTTTATTTTGTCCCATCATTGTCAGCCTGGTGTGACTACTGCCCCAGTTCCATCCATGTTCCTCAGTGGGACCTTTATGACCAAGGGACTTAAAGTCAAAAGACTTCTGGTTAATTAAATGCTCTAGACCAGATGGGAATGGAAGCAAACAAATGGAAGCATTTGTCAACTTTTACAACATAAAAGCCAAAACACAACCACCAAAAGCAAGGTTATAAAAGTAACTTATCTATAAGCATTGAGCTATTATAATCTTGGGTTTAGTTTTAGACATAGGGCAATTTGTTATATAAAACATAAGCATTGTTGAGCATTTAAGCTAAGGAATTTGAAGACTTTTCATAATTTGTCCTAAGGTGCTTGATAAATTTCTGATTATATGTCTATCTGCATAAACCCCATAACTGGGAACAACTATACCCAGAAAGCTCTGTCACCAGGTATCTTGATATCCTCTCTGTAATTTTAAGTCCTGCTTTCCTGGGAAGCAGGAAATTCTTGATGGTTGGGGTGGATGCCTGGACCACATGGCCTAAAAAGGCAAAGTCCCTCGTTTTGCCAGCTGTTCAGGCATCCACGTGTCCACCCTTGATCTGCAGGGTCCGAGCTAATTCCATCCCTCCAAATTGGCCATTGCAATCTGACAAGCCTCCCGCTTCCGTGACAGTCCCTGGGCCTAGAGGGAGGATGATGGTTTGTAATATTAGCAGCAGGGCATTGGCAATGGAATAGTTTTTAAATTCTGGAGATATCAGGTAAAATTTGCTGCTAAATATTTGTCTTGACTCTGGGAAACAAGGCAAAAAGAATCAGTCATGTTTTAAATAAAAAGTAATAATAAAATTCAGTTCTTTCTACGACTTTTTCTTAAAGAAGCAAATCTTGGACCATAGGTGATTATAAATTATTAAAGTTATTTTCCTGAAATGACTCAGACATTTTACAGTTATCTACTACTTAATTTACTTTAAGATTTTAAATTACTGAAAAGAATCTTGAAACTATGACTTACAGACAATCAGAAGCTGATCTTACAGATTTATAAAATTTTTCATTTGCCAGTTTTTGAACAGCTTCTCTCTCCTACTTTAGGTAAGTGATTTCTTGATTACTTGTTTTATTGCCCTAAACAATTGTTGCTATCCAACTCTAAATTTGCATTTCAAAAGACATAAAACCAGGTAGAGAATTTACATCTCAAAGCACAGAACTTAGACTTAAACAAAGGTAAGGTTTGTTATGTAAACTTTGAGCCATTGTCCTTTTTATCCTAAAAGTTTTTAGTAATTTAGGTGCAGAAAGGTAGGTGCCCTTACAAATGGAGATTTTTAAAAATTTCTTTTACAAAGAGCTAACTGTACGCTGATTTAGTTTGATAGAGGGTTTTTTCAATTTAGCTTTTTTCTTAATTAGATTACTGGTTTTAAGGTGGAGCCCTTTAAAGGAACAAGTTGAAGAAAGCCCATAATTTTAGTATAGAGGGTAGACAGAATATTTATATTCCATTTATCAGTTCAAGTTATTTTCTGTCAACCATTTTTAACCTGTGAATATTAGCTCTACAACCAACGTGATTAATCATGCCCTCAACAAAGTCATTCAATGTCAAAACAAATTCAATATCTAAACATATTTTCTAAAACAAAATTGGGGGAAAAGAGAAGGAAAAGAATTTTAAAACATAGACCAAGAAACATTCACAAAATACAGTTTTGATTATTACTTTTAAACTTAAAAGAATGGACCAAGTTAACAAATGTAAGTATTCTAGTAAGACTTGCTATTCTCAATAATTTAACCTGTTTAAATTCTATAAATATAGAAGTTTTAGAACAGCAATCCTCAACTTATTTGGCACCAGGGACCAGTTTCATGGAAGACAATATTTCCACGGATGGGGAGGGTAGGCAGAGCTCAGGCAGTGATGTGAGCAATGGGGAGCAGCTGTAAATACAGATGAAGCTTCATTTGCTCACTTGCCACTCACCTCCTGCTGTGCGGCCCAGTTCCTAACAGGCCATGGACTGGTACCAGGCCATGGCCCGGGGGGATTAGGGACTATAGTTTTAGAACACCTCTAATTACATCTTTTTAAAATACCAACGTCCCAAAATAAAATTTATTGACATGACATCACTTGAGTATAGACCAAATAAACCTCTACCTTCAATCCTTAGCATCTCAAATAATGATACAAAGTCATAACATTTTTACATATAGATCAAGATCAAGCTATTTAAACAATAATCTAAATGGTCTCAAACCACTTTTCTACTTAAGTATATATTTGAGTACATGTAATACTTCCAAGGATTAAGATTGTTTTGAGATTCTTTTTGGATTCGAGAATAATTACTATACAAAAATAAACATTTCAGGGATTTAAAAAAGTTTTTTTCTTAGGCAAAAGGCCTTTGCTATGGCAATACAATGTACACATAATAAGCTGGCTTGCAATCAGTACTCAGAACAAATAGTGAATGAGTCAAACCAAAAGGAAGCCTCCAATTTGATTTAAACAGATTTTGTGTGTACCTTTCCACATACGGTAAAGTCAATGGAAGAAACTGCATCAAGAACTAGAATTGTGACAAAAACTAAAATATCTTTATAAACTTTTGCCATAGGCTTCTGTTTTTATGCTATCATTTACTTAGAGTTTTATTTATTCTAATACTGACACTTATTTTTTTTAAGCATGACTACTTTTTACCTAAGCAAGAACATTAAAGTTAAATATAATACATGGATAACTTTGCCATTAACTCAGGAGATGCAGCTATTTTTGTAACAGAAGGAACGGCCTAGGAAAGGATAAAAATATTTTCTGTCCTTTTAAAACCTCCCCCACTCTTTTTGGGAGTTAAAACCTACATCCTTGCCTCAGGCCAGTGGTCGGGAGGGGCAGGGGAATGTCCTTTGTTCTTTGCACCACAGGAGGTGGCTCAATAGATTGTAAGGGGGGAGGTCCAGGAGGCCCAGGAGGCTGGAGGTCATCAGAGATTGTCTTCCCTGGAGATGAGAAGGATCAAAATCATAAACTATAGCTAAGCAGCAATAGCCTGAAGCTGGAAACCCTCCCTTTAAAAGTTCTGTATTACTGTTTAAGATTAAGATGATGGCATTTTAAGACAGGAGTTTCCATCCTCCTCATTTACTGGCAAATTAATAAACTCCTCTTTCCTTTTCCTCAATCACTTGTCCTCATTCTTCTGACACAATCTTGGGGGCAAGTGCCAAGCTTTAGGTAACATTTTCAGTACACCCACTTATCAAAAATCACACAAATGCAGATCACTTTGTTTTGGCTGGGTTTATAGTTTTATAATTTGTCAAACCCTGACACCTTCAAATATGAAAATGACCACTAAACCCAGGCAAAAATGTATGCTGACAATTTTAAAGATGTTTTTGTTTATATTTTACAAATAATTTTTTTACAACCAGTTTATTTAACAAATATTGCTAAATTTATATGAACTTGAAAAGCCTTTGGGTATATTTACTTAATTTATGTGAGCTTCTTTTATTTATAAGCCAATTTTTGTACCATGTAGACATAACATATAATACATGTACATACATAAAACACATGTAAACACATATGCCCGCACACAATGTTTGAATAGTTTTATCTCAGAACTCTAGCAATGAGATCCTTTGAATTTCCATGTAAATCTGCAAACATTATGTTTCTACTCCTCTCTTTTCATTTCCAACTGTGGGCATCGCTGCATCTCAACCAGGTTGCCTCCATGGACAGAGATGTTTTTCAATCTCCTAGACCTTAGGACAGAGATGTCTTCTAATCTCCCAGGCCTTAGGAAGGAGGTGTCTTTTAACCTCTCAGACCTTAGAACCTACTGCAAGAGGAACCACTAATGGAGGTGTTTTTCAACCATCCAGATCTTGGACTATGTTTGTAATACTATGAACAGAAAACTCCAAGTGGTCTCTAAGTAGTCTCCAAGTAGTAATAGAGACAGAGAGTTTAACAAACTCCACATTTACATACCACACACCAATACGGGTAAACACTCAATATAAAGATACATTTAAGTGGTTCCAAACAAATGAACTGCAGTTCAACTAAAAAGCCCTGAGAGTGCCAAATCTAAACAGATAGGTTGGTTCCCACTCTCACAAATGGTTGGGGGCTTATCCAACCCAAACCAACTGGAAATTCCCTCATAATTTCCCAAATTGACAAGGGCATCCCCCCATTGTATGGTACCTTCAAGTAGCATTCATCCATCCAGATGCAAACGTCAAAATACAAATCCAGAGCTCTTTTCTTTGGAGGCAATCAGGAGGCAATCACCAATGTGATGGAAGCTGGTAATGGTGGAGTTGGCAGGAGAGTCCAAAGCCACCCTCCAGCAAATGTGGCTGGGGCAGCTGCTAAGGGAAGCTTTTGGTCTCTCCTCACTCTGCAGCCACTGAACCACAAGCAATACCATCCTGGATGAGCCCCCATAATTGTTGTCAAAACTGAAAAGGGGATTTCTGTCTGGGTTCAGTTCCTAGTCACACGAAGATCCAATCATTGAGACCACAAGAACTGTGAAGGAAGAAAGTAACTTTTTAATATGACTGATGTTGGGAGAATGGGAGAAACTGCCTCAAATCCATCTCTCTCACTAGTGGAGATCATGGGCTTTTTAAGGAGGGCCCATGTGCCTTGGGGCAGTTGGAGGGAGGTGGTGAATCCTGGCATGAGGAAGTCTGCCCTAGGGCCTTCAGAATCTCCACTCCTTTGTCTTGCTGAAAATCCATCATTTTGGGGAAACAACTCAAAACTCAAGTAGTTAGTTAAGGGAGAGGATTATAAAAAACATACAGCGCTCATTAAAATTTGTTTATAGAGTTGGTTACAACTCTACAGAGCTCTTTGCCTGACCATGACTCAAACCTTCTGCTGTGAGGCAGAGGTGGAGAAGGCAATTCTCTGCACAGCTCTTTGCCTGTGTCTCCTGTCCTAAGATGTAGAATGAAGCCTTCATTTTTAAAGGAAAGGGAGGGTTTGAAAAGCAGCCCAAATAAAATGTAGACATCAATCAAAAAGAAAAAGGAGGTCCAGATTCAAGAAGACTCACCCTTTTGCACCCAGTGAAACCTCTAGAGTCACCTGAATACAAAGAGTTTGTGCTGGTAGGGAGCCACACAAGTTCCAGAGGGAAAGCCAGGTAGTGGTCAACCTGAAAGGAGGATTGAGGCAAAATTAATATAAGTATAGAGTTTATTTGGACCAAGTTTGAGGACTGCAACCTGGGAGCATAGATTCAAGTTACTCTGAATATATGCTCGGATTAATAGCAGTCACAAGTGGGTATTTAAATGAAAAACAAAGAGGCGGTTCTCCTAAATTGTTTACCAAGAATTTACATTAAGATAGCATAAGGTATTGACTGGCTATAGATTGTTCTCTGTATTACAGATTTGAGGAATGTGGAGATAATGGGTGAGGCTGGCAGTCTGGAAACCACAAGGAAGTAAAGAAAAAAACCAACATGGCTTTGAGCACTGACCCTGAGGCACGGGCAGGGCAGGGCAGGGCAGGGCAGGGGAGGGGAGGGCGGGTGGGGGTGATTAAAGTCTCATCCTCTTGTCTCTCTGGGCCTGATAAATCTTGCATACCTCACATAGCTCAGACTGCTCTGAACTATTTTTCTTTTTTCAATGTTTTCCTATTATTTGCAGGATAGGTGTTAAATCAAGTTTGGCCTGAAGTTGCCTCTGTACGTATTTTAAGTTTGGCCTAAGGGTTTCTCCATACATAGTGAACTGTACCCTAACTGGATGTGTAAACTGACTGTAACCTGCTCTTGTAACAAGTAGCTGAATCTCAGCAAATCACAGCAGGTGAGTTTTAGCCGATCACAAGCAACCAACTGTTCAAACTGTGTTCATATAAGGCAAACAGTGAGCTGTAACCAATTCTGCTGTGTCTGTGTTTCACTTCTATTTCCCGTACATCACTTTCTGACCATGTGGCTGCCCTGGAGTCACTCTGAACCTATTCTGGTTCTGTGGCTGCCCGATTTACACATTGCTCTTTGCTTGATTAAACTACATAGAATTTATTTTGTCTAAAATTTTTCTTTTAACATGGGAAGCAGCAGTTGTTGCTGTTTACCATAAGTTAAGAAGAATTTTCCCTTATGTTTTATGCCTCTAAGCAGTCTTTTCTACCCCTTCTGTGTTCTATCCCTACCTAGTTGGTAGCATGGGAGTTGTGTACATTGCTCTGGCTTTTTACAAGAAACAAGATGTTTACAGTTAGAATACTATCTGAAAAGGTTTCTACTATGTCATAAGTTATCATAGCAATGTGGAATTCTTCATCTCAGGTTTTACTATTGGAAAGATTTTGTATCCCACCTGTGGCAATTACAATTTTTACTATAATATTAATATGTATGTTAAAATAAGGCTTAAACAAATTGAGGTTCCCCTTCTTTCTTAAATTGTGCAATGTTTTATAAATTTTAATATTAGTTTTTATTTAAACATTGCAGAACTGAAAATACCCCAAAGAAAATGTTTTTAAAGAATTTGTCATTTAAAATGTTTTAAATAGTTTATATAGTTTCCACTGTTGGAATTGTGAACTAAAATTAAATAAAAATCTTCCCCCCCACCAACTGACTGAATGGACCCCCTCCTGGCCAAGAGGATATCCTAAAACTAAATTGTCTGCCACCAGGAGGAGGTCAGACATGCCTCACCATGCCTCCCCTTCTTGGAGATATCCTTTGTAACTCATCAACAGGCCTAAGGCTATGCAAGACAAACCTGCAGGTCCCCAATTTACACAACAAATATGTCCGGTGACTTGTCTCTTATCTAAAACATTCCAAGCCTTTAGAACCAATTACAAGTCAAGGAGTCTTTAAACTCACCTATAACCTGTAAGCCTCCACTTTGAGATGGCCCGCCTTTTTAGTCCAAACCAATGTATGCCTTCCATGTATTGATTGATGACCTTACCTGTAACCCCTATCTTCCTAAAATGTATAAAAACAAACTGTAACCCAACCACAGGGAGTCCACTTGCTCAAGGCTTCTTGGGTGTGGCTCCGGGTCATGGTCCTCTAATTTAGCTCAGAATAAACCCCTTTAAAATTATTTTACAGAGTTTGGCTTCTTTTCCATTGACAAAATCAATAAATTTTTGAATTAATGAAATTTATGGAGAAATAATATTGAAATTTCTAAGCTACTTAATAAATATACATTACCTGGACATATTTATTTTTTTGGGATTCCTAAACTGATATTATACAAAATTATATGAAATTTCTAATTCATCAGATGTTAAATTCATTATCTTTTAAAAATTCTATCTGGTACTCATGGAAATTTATTCCAAATCATTTCTTTAGATCAAACACATTCCCTGAGATCTAGACAAGAAGAAGATTAAGCAAGTAATGGTGAAAAGCCTAATTAGTGTTTTTAACCTTCATCATCAAACATGAGTAGAGAAGTGATCAAAACCTTTTTATGGTCAAAAGTGGGCAAGTTTTGGGGCATTATCTTTTATCTAAAATAACTTTTTTCAACATTATTTCTGAAGGTTGGTCTGTTGGCTTAGTTTGAAAGAGGTTCAAAATTCTAGATTTAAAAGGAAATTATGGAATATTTTTAAAACCTTACTTTATAAATGCAGCTTTCATATTTGAAGTATATTAAAAGACTTCAAAAGTGGGAGAAATTAATTCTATACTTTTTTTCCAAAAAAGAACTAATCTGAAATTAATTGCAAAATTAGCCATCATGAGTACATTTATAGTCATTAATTTTTTTGTTTTTTATATTAACCCTGTTTTTAAATTTTTTAAGCAGAATAATTTATACCTTCAAATAGCAAAATATGTCTGTTGAAACACAAACTTAAATTAACCTGTAAACCTTAAATTTGCTCTAAAAATTTAAAGTGAAGGAAATTATAAACAAATTCAAACAGGAATTTTTGAAATATATAGGTGATTTAATATCAAAGAATTTTGCATGATATCAATAATATTCACTGATTACTTACTAAGGGCCAGGCATTTTCCCCTAAATAAATTAATTCATATAATTATTGCAGTATTCGTATTTTCCATATTTATAAATGAGAAAATTCAGGCTAAGTATTGTTAGGTAGTTAGCAAAGGATTCCTTGCTAGGGTCTCCTAGGGATGAAAGTTTGTGCCTTAGCCTTGGTGTGTGCAATTGCCCCACCTGGGAAGGACAAGGGTGGACCCCAGGACCCCATCTTGCTCCTGCCCCACCTTAATCCTGCCCTGAGCTACTAGCATACCTGGAGGAGGAAGGGATACCTTATGAATCTGCCAATCATAACTTAGCACGCCAGCTGGAAAAGAATGCAGAGGACTCTCTAGCCCACAGGCCAAGCCACATTGGTACCATAGAGTCCAGAAAGTGACCAAGAACAACCCGCATGTGTAGTAAGATGTAGGTCATGCAGCTCCCAACTGTCCAATCAAAGTGGTTCCATGTTGACGTTTGGGCCACAAGGAAGGTCCCAATACAGTCACTATAAAAGAAGACGCAGCCCATAACCATGCCCTTTTTTTGGCCCCTTCCTTTTGCTCTCCCTTGGCTGTGCAATGGGTCCAGTCATGATTTGTGGCGTATGTATCATGCTCTGTAAACCAATGTCTTGCTCCTGCTCTATAATCCTATTTTTCTTTCCTCAATAAACCTCATTTTCATGCTTTCCTTACTTTGGTCCATCTGGTCATTCTTCAGCCATGAGCACCCCAAGAACCAATATTTAAGACTGAAACCTGACAGTATGATTATAGAACTGATCCAAGATAAATAGCAAAGCCAGTATTTAAACATGCTGTTGGTGTTGGTGTACAAAGTTTCCATCACTGCATTATGAGGTGGCTGCCTTATAATGAACTTGATTGCAAAGAAAAATGAAACACTATATCAACTTCAAGTAGTGAATTGATTCTTATCATTTACTGTACTTAAAATTTGTGGCTGGTCAAATCTGTCTTTGGATTGAAAACTTTAACCAAGTACTTGAGTTTTACTTTTGCATTGACATTTTAAAATTATATATACATTTGCAGAATTTCTAGAGAAATTTTCAGCTAAAATAAGAAAAAGTGTTGGCCAGAAATAATATGCTTATGTTAAATACACCATTTAACAAGCAATAACAAGCTAAATTTGAGAGTGGCTTTTGAAGGTGAAATAACCACTATGCTACTGACCAGGATGTTAAAAGAAAAAAAAATAGACTCATGCTTAATGAAATTTGCAATTTAATTGAGATGAAGAAATAAACACTTGGGAGTATAGATAATATTAATAATATTAGCTGACAACCTGGATGTAAACATCACTATTTCTTGTATTTTAGAAATTAAATATGGGATTTTCCTAATCCTATCCATTCTTAACCCTGACTGCATTTTTGGGGGGCGGGCGTGGCAGGAGAGCATGAACACAGTCCCCTACTACCACAAATTATGCAGTCAAGTTTTACAACTTTGGGGAAATTGCATGAGTCAGCACATCTGGAATGCAATGGATAAGTCTCACCCTGGGAAACCACCTTTGTGATCATGGTATCACCCCTGCCAGGTAAATATCTTCTGACTGCATTTTGAAATGCTGAAAATTGTCTTTAAAAATCCATATGTTTTGCTACTGCTCAGATATACCAATTTAGAAATTCTGGGATCTATTTATTTGTATGTTTCAAAAGTTCCTGTACAGAGTTGAGAAGCTTTATTTTAGAAATTCCTATTATGGATAAATTCTCTCCATTCTGGCTCTTTGTAAAGTATGTTCTTGCAGTCTCATTATTGAATAATTTAGTTGGGCATAAAATTCTTGATGGACATCTGTTTTCTTCCAGCTCTTTAAAGATATTTGACTCTATTATGGCTTTCTTCTGCTGTTTTTGATTCCTTTGTAGGAAACTCATTTTATCTCTCCAGTTGTTTTTATTAAAAAAACTTTTATTGATATATATTAAATATACAGAAAGGTATACCCACTACAAGTTTACAGTTCTATGAATTTCCATAAATTGAACTGATATACTTGTAGGGACCAAGGGACCAAGGAAAAACTTACCCTTCACCCTCTGAAAGTTGGCTGAAAATCAACTGACAAAAGGCAGATTAATAGGAGGAAAAGCAGACAAATATATTTGATCATAGTTTTCATGTCATTGTGAGCCTTCGGAATGAAGACCCAAAGATACAGGGGAAACTATTTTTTGCTTAGGTTCCACAAAGCATGGCCAGCTATGTAGAAATACGATTGGACAAAAATGATACAATCTAATGCTAACAGACTAAGTGGGGAAACTCAGCAAGGCATGTCTGTTTAGATTCTTCCTGGCATGTCTGTGCAACATTCCTTCCTTCTGGGTATGGTGCAGGACCCTGTCTGCAATGAGGGTCTTATGGCCTACAATTAAATGAGCTAGGTCAGATAATTTCTTTATGGCCAGTTTTTCCACAGAAAGGTGGAGGGAAAGTTAAGAGTAATATTTTTAGGTTTTATCACTGGCTTTGGTAGGGTTCTGGCTTCTATATCCTACCTTGAGGAAGAGGGGTTCTAGTTTCTATGGTCAGCCTTAGAGAAGGAATGAGGGGCCAGAAACAGGAGGGCAGGAAAAGTTCAAAGAGAAACATTTGCTTCTGAGGCCTTCATTTTTGTATCATTTTCTGAACTCCATCATAACCAACCCCCATCCATGAAGAAACAGGGCATTACCAGCACCCACAGAACCACTGCTCTTAGACTGTCTTAGAATTATTAACCACTTTCCAAAAAATGGTAATATTACTCAGTCTTCTAATAAACTACATTACTTTTTGCCTGGTTTTGGATTTGCATTCATGGAATTACACAATATATACTCTTTTGTGTTTGGCTTCTTTTGTTTAACATTGGGTTTGTGAGATTTATGCACATCAATTCATGCTGGTTTGTTCATTCTCACTGCTATATAGTATTACATTGTATGGCTATACCAGGGAATATTTATTTATTCTGCTTTTGATGATGTAGATTCACAATAGCAGTTATAAATATTCTAGTACATATGTTGTTTGTTTTTGTTTGGTGAATATACGTAACATGATTCTGTTGGGATTATACCTAGGAGTTGAATTGGCTGTGTTACAGATTAGGCATATCCTGCATGAGTAAGTACCTCAAAAACATTTCCTAAAAGCGTTCTACCAGTTTGCACCCTCACCAACAGTGTATATAGCTTTCAGTTATTTATGTTACCAACACTTGGTATTTTTCACCTTTTTCATTTTAGCCATTGTGTTATGGTGAGTTGTACTACATATGATTTTCATTTGCATTCCCTGATGACTAATATAGTTAAGTATGTAGTGCTTCTTGGCCACATAAATATCTTGTTCTATTAGGTGTCTTTTCAAGGCTTTTGTCCATTTTGCCCATTTTGTTTTCCATCAGTTTTGTGCCTTTTTCATGATTGTTTTCTGCATATTCTTGATATAAGTCATTTAATAAATATATGAATAGCAATTTATGAGGCTGATTTTTCAGATCTTCTAATTTCCTTTATTATTCCTCAGTGAAACTACCACGTGTCTAGGTAAGTGTTCCAACTAGCATCTTAGAGTTAGTGGCATAAAACAATCATTTGATGATGTTTACAGGGATTCTATAGCTCAAGAATTCAGAGAGGGCACAACAGGGATAGCTTGTCTCTGCCCTGAAATGTCTAGGGCCTCAGCAAGGGAGATTTTAACAGCTGGGGGTTGCAACCACCTATGTGCTATCACATATGTAAGGAGAACGTCTTCACGTATATGGCTGGCACCTCGGCTATGATCACTGTTAAGGCTGAGCTCAGCTTGATCAGTTGAGTGGAGCTCCCACATGTGGCTTCTCAAGTGGCTTAGGCTTAGGCTTCTCAGCATGTGGCTGAGTTCCAAGAGGGAGATTTTTGGGGGGAACTTCCAAACGCAAGCATTTGAAGAAAGGAAGAAGCAATGGCCTTTTGTGACCATGCAGCAGAAGTCATGTAGCATCATCTCTTCTACATTCTGTTGGTTACAAACAACTCAAGGCATTCCCAGATTCAAAGGCAAGCGAATTTGTTTTCTTTTCTTAAGTGGTATGGTCACATCGTAGCAAAGCATCGGGATGCATATTTTTGCAGTTATCTTTGTAAAAATACAATCTTGTCTAGTAAGAAATTTTTTTTAAATATGTTCTGTTTAGGATGTGTTGTGCTTTCTAAATAAGAGGATATGGTTTTTTGTTTTGTTTTGTTTTTATCAATTCTAGGTAATTCTCAGTTATTATGTTTTTTAGTATAACCTATTCCTCATTTTCCCTTTCTTCTTTTCATTTTTGAAATCCAATATGCAAATTTAGGACCCCCTCAATTTATCATCCATTATTTTTATCACTTCTTATTTTTGGTTTGTTTAAAAAGTTGCTGCAAATCTGAGTTATTTCTTCATCTGCATCCAGTATCATTAGTATCATCAATTATTTCTTCACTCATATCTACTTGAATGTTTAAATTCACACTGGATTCTTATCAATAATGATTATATTTTTCAAGTCGAGACAGTGCATTTAATTCTATATCAAATATACTTACCCTTGTTTGATGATACCTCTTTCCCAAATGATGGGTGTGAAGCTACCTTTCATTTCTTTTAAACATTCATGTATACCTATTTGTATTCTATATCTGAATACTTAATACCCTAATTCTTTGAGCAGAATAATTCTGCTGTGTGTTGTTTCTACTGATTCTTACTCATGGTTGCTTCCATGTGTGTTTGAGGTTTAGAATTATGAGGCTTATTGGCAGGATGTTATCTGTAGAAATCCTGTGAAGCCTACTCTCCAGAGAAAAGTTGCATTTTCAGGTGAATTGAGATGCCAATATCTCAATGCAATATTAGACATTTGCTTAGTTTGGGCTTTCCAATAAAGTACTCATACTTTAAACTCAAGCTTTAAAGCCACATGAAGTTAGAGCCAAGTTTTCAAGTTTTCAGGGGTGATATTTTCCCTATCCAGAGCCTGTACAAACAGAAGAGTTTTAGTGATTTTCCTTTACAAGTGGGCATATTTTTCTTAGCACCTTTATGGCTAACATCTTTATTTTGTATGGGTCTCAATTTTAACCTCACATTTTTGTAGACTGAAGGTATTGTCTCCAGTTCTCGCAAAAGTAGTTAAACCGCGAGCCCTTTAGTTCTGAGATCAGGAAATACTCCCAAGACAGCTGTAGTTCTGTTGCACTTTTTCACCCTGTCTTCCAGTATCCTTTCCATTTTGGGGCCCAGAGACATTTTTTTTTTTCTAACTTAGGAGTTCAGCTGTGCTTTTAAAAATAAGTTTGTTATTTTCAATCCAGATTTTTTTGTATTTTGAATCAGGATGATTTTCAAACTATCAGACGTGTTTAGTATCAGAGATGGAAATCCTTCTCAGGTATGTTTTTCCTGAAACTTCATTACTATAAAATTTATCTATGGTATCTATATGGGCTCAAGGTTTTATAAATGCTATTCAAGATTCAGTATAACAAGATTTTCTTCGAAATTTTATTTTGTATATGTTCTTTAGTTATTAGTTTAGGTATTTTGTGGTAAAAGTCTTAAAAATGTGATCACGTTTTGAATTTCTCTGAGGACTATTAGAATAGACTTCAATATGAGTCATTTTGCAGTTAATCATAGGTAATTTATTAAGAACGATAGAATTCAAGTATAATAATTTTCATGGCTCTTGGTAAATGTTTGAAAATACTAGCGTAGGTGAAACTGCTTTGTTACCATGTGTGCTGGGCCAACCACAGTAGTCTTCAGCAGGACCTATATGTTATTTCTAGTGATGATAGCTTATATTGCAATAGCCTAGCCTTGACCCTTTCATTATATATTTATAAATATTGCCTTGTGAGCAGTCTGCAGATTTGGGTTTCTGGGAACCAGGCAGGGAATTTTTTGATGGTGGAGACTGGTTCAGGAAATCATTCACCCTCCCTCTTTAACAAACCCATTGACCTTTTGAACCTGGGGCAGTACAAATCCTTTTGGTCTGACATTTCTTAGCAGGAATTCACTAAAATTTGCTCTTTCTGGAAACTTTTACTCGATAAAATTAGCAGAAATGCTGAACTTGAATTTTGTATATGTTTGCAGAAGCCATAGAGATATGAATATCTAAAATAAATCTAGCAGTTTCTCACATATGTGTGAGGGAATGTCTTATTGGGAGAAAGTTGCCTTTTTCTGTGTACTGCTAAAATGCAGAATTAGGAAAAATAAGTGAAAATTATGAAGTCTACCTCTCAACAGAAGGATAATTAATATTTTTAATAGCTAAGACTGCTCAAGAATGAGGTGAACCCTCAAGTAAAAGAATAAAATCCCTGCCGTGTAATACACTTAACAAATTTTATACTAATAATGTTTTTCTCAGACTTGTAAATGGAATTTTTGTATTAACCAGGGATAAAAACCTAATGACAGTTCTATTCGAAGAGTCAGGGCCTAACATTATAATATGTGGTGAAACAGTTATATATTATTGTGTAACAAAATACCATAATACTTAGCTGCTCAAAACAATGAACTTCTATTATTTCACACATAAGCCCTTGGTTTGTCCACTTATCAATCACTCCCACACTTCAAAAGATAAACATTGTCCCGACTTTTAAATTTATCATATTTTTGAACATTATTTAAATGGAATTACATAGTATATACTACTTTGTGTGTGTCTCTAACCATCTAGATTATTTTGCCCAGATTTTGGCATGTTTACATGAACACTAGTTCATTTTAATTTTACATTGTAATTACTGTAAGAATATATTGCAATTTATTTATCTATCCTAGTGCACATGGACATTTGGGTTATTTCCCATTTTACCCATTAGAATTGTTCTGCTCCAAACATTCTTGGACAAATATAAATGCATAGTTTCTTAATGTGTCTGCTTTAGTAAGTACCTTCAGTTTTTCAAAGTGGTTGTACACAATTACACTCCTACCGGCATTATATGAGAGTTCCCTTTGCTCCACATCTTTAACAAAATTTATTTTTGTTTATGGTTTATGGTTTGTTTATGGCTTTTGTTTTGCTATTTTTATATATCTGTGGGTGTGTTTAAATGTACATGTGCATGGTTTTAATTTGCATTTTTCTGATGTAGACTGAAATCTTTTACAGTCATTTATTGGCAATTTAGATATGTTGTTTCATGAAATGCCTGTTTGATAGTTTTGTCCATTTATCTATTTGGTTGACCATATTTTTTCTTATCGACTTACAGGATTTTGACAAATACATTGTGATACAATTTTTTTGAAAAATGTATTGCAAATATCTTCTCCCATTCTATAATTTCCCTTTTTATTATCTGAATGGAGCCTTTTTTGGTACAGAAATTTTTATTGTAGTTTACTTTTGAAATATTTTCTTTTATGTATTAGTGCTTGATATATCATGATTAAGGAATATTTTAAAAGTTCAAGAATAAATATATTCTATGTTTTCTCTAAAAGCTATATTTTTGAATGTGAAATTTTAGATCTATAATCTGTATGTATAGATTTCTCTGTATGCTTTTCTTTATAAGTGGAAATCAATTTTTTTCTATAAAGATAGCAGCCAATTATTGAGAAGACTATCCTTTCTCCATCCTCCATAATACTACTTTTGTCATAAGTTCAAGTTTCCATATCTGCAATCATCTATTTCTGGACCCTGTTTTCTATTATATTGGTCTATGTATCTTTATATATAAGAATTTCTTATTGTTTTAATTAGTGTATATCATAATAAGGTGATAGCCATCGATATAAGTTTCCAATTTTAATTTTGATTTCTAAAATTATTTTAGCCTATCTTGGGCAAAATACTTATGTATTTCCATATGAATTATAAAATATATGTGTTGATTTCTATTTGAAAACCCTACTGATAACTTTACTGGAATCTCATTAACTCTACGGGTAACTTTGGGAGGATTGATGTCTTAACAATGAGTTATTCGGTTCATGAACATTGAATACACCTTGCTTGTTTAGATTGATTTAAATCTCTTTCAATGTTTTATGTGTTACAATTTCTTTTGTGTATAGAATTTGTTCTTCTTTTGTTAGATTTATTACTGAGTATTACTGAGTATTAATTTTTTGATGCTATTGTAAATGGCAGAACTTTTACACTTAATTTTCAATTGTAAAAAGATATACTTTTAAAATTGAGATTTTTATATTCTTCTTGTATCAAGTGAATATGCTATACTCACCAACTTATTGTAATAGTATATTTTAAACTATTTTGGAATTTCTACATACATAAAATTGTCTTAGGTAAATTGTGGATTTTTTTATCCCTTTCAATTCTTGTATATTTCATTTTTTGTTCCTATTTCACTTCATTAGTTCATATATTAAGTAAAATATTGAATAGAATGACAAGCTTGTTTCATTCTGAAAAAGAAAAATCTTTGTATTTTCATCATTAATTATAATGTGATTGTGCATCTATTCTCATTATATTTTGATCAATTTTTAAAAATATATTTTGAAACTATGTTATTAAGTTCTATAGGAGAAAGTCTCCGAAGACACCACAATCAATCTCTTCCCTCCCTATACACATATGATTTTTCTCCTATCAAGAGAGGGAATCTAACTGCTCTCCTCTTGATTCTGATCTTGCTTTGGTGACTTGCTTGACTAATAGAATGTGGTGGAAGAGATGCTCTGGAAATTCCAAGCCTAATCATAAGAAGCTTTCCAGCATGTATCTCAAAATCATGGAACACTCTCCCAGCCACAGTCCTGTAAGAATTCTAAGACTCATAGTAAGGCCATGTGCACGTGCTTTCCAGTGTACGATCTTATCTATACTCCCAGGCAGTAGCCAGACTAATTGCCAGTCTTGCAAATGACCCACTTTGGACATCCAATCTAGATGAGCTCTCCGATGTCTCCAACATCATCAGCTGCCATCTGATTGCAACCACAAGAGATCCTGAATACAAACCACTCAGCTGACCTCAGTCAACCTTCAGAATCATAAGAAATAATAAGTTGTAGTTTAAAGCTGCTACCTCTTTTTGTTACACAGGAAAGAATAACACTGAAGCAAGTGCTTATATATTATATTTTGAATTTTTATGTCTTAATGGTGGACTGACACTTTTACGATTAGTAAATAAACTTCATTATTACTAATAATGTTTCTATTCAGTAACTATATTTTGTATGAATATAATATATAATAACATCATATAACATAATATACAACATAATTTATACTTAATATATACTAGTATATATGCACCAAGTTTAGTTTGTTTGGTTAGGGTTGGCATAATATATATTTTTCAAAGTTTTACTTTCAAAGTTTTGCATGTGTGTATTCAGTATATGTTTCCTACAAGTATATAGTTAGATTTTTTCTTTTATTCAATTTGCCACACTTTACCTTTTAAATAGTATATTTAGACTATTTTCATTAAATGTATTTGTTAATATATTTGTATTTAAAGGCACAATGTTTTTATTTGTTTTGAAAATTTTCTTCTATTTCATATGAATTTTTTTCTACTACTTTTTGTTTGGATTAATCCAACACTTTTATTTATTTCATTTTTCAGCTCAGGAGCTCATTGTTATGCATTACTTCACTATTTCCTATGAGTTACTGTGTAGTTTACAATATGCATCTATAACTGCTTAAGATTTAATATAGGTACTTTTAGATCTGTTTGTCTGAAAATCTACTTATCTTGCTTCCTTTTTTGAAGCATATTTTAGTTGGTACAGAATTCCACATTGGCAGTCACATTCTATATATATCTTGAAGATGTTATTTTTTTATATTCTCTCTTTAGGTTTTACACTTTAAACAATGTACTAAAACAATTAGCTAGCACCAAACCATGTAGACTTTCTCATTAATAGTAGGTCATTAAATATGAAGTGTCCGATTCTGTATCAAAAGTGTAGTTTATTATATCTCAAACAAGAACCAGTGCAATTAATCAAAGTATGCGCCACAGTTTGCCATCTTAATGGTAGCTTGTTTATGCCAGCAGCAAAGAAGCCTAGAGAGCGAATGGTGATGAAATTGCAAAAGGTGTTTTCCACAGCTTGTTGAGTATTGAATATTTTTCCTTGCAAGAAGTGGTCCAAAGCCTCGAAGAAGTGCTAGTCAGTTGGTGCAAGGTCTGGTGAATACGGTGAGTGACACAGAGTTTTCAAGTCCAGCTGCTGACGTTTGAGCAGCATTGTTTGTGCAACATGTGGGCGAGCATTGTCTTGCATGAGGATTGACCTGTCTCTATTGACCAGTCTTGGCTTAATCCCAAGCATCCTCATCATTTCATCCAATTGGTTGCAGTAGACATCCGCTGTAATCGATTGACCAGGTTTCATGAAGCTGTAGTGGATAATACCAGCGCTGGACCACCAGACAGACACCATTAGCTTTTTTGATGAATATTCATTTTTGGACTGTATTTTGGCACTTCATCTTTATCCAACCATGTGCCAAACACTTGTGATTGTCAAAAAGAATCCATTTTTCATCACACATAACAATATGGTATAGAAATGGTTTGCTTTTATGTCATGACAGCAAAGAAAGGCAAGCTTCAAGACTATTTCTCTTCTGACATTTGTTTAATTCATGTGGAATCCATCTATCCAGCTTCTTTACCTTGCCAATTTGTTTCAAATAGTTCAATATTGTTGGAATGGTAACATCAAACCTTGCTGCTAATGCACGGGTAGGTCGAGATGGATTCACTTCCACTACAGCTTTCAGCTCATCATTATCCACCTTGGTCTCTGGTTGCCCACGTGGGTCATTTGCAAGATTAAAATCACCAGAATGGAACTTCTCAAACCATAAATGTACTGTGCATTCATTATTCACATCCTTCCCAAACACTTCATTGATATTTCCAGCTGTCTGCGCTGCGTTGTTTCCACGACGGAACTCATATTAGAAAATAACACGGATTTTTGACTTATCCATGGTTTCACAAAAATTACTCTAAAAATATTTGAAAGATAATCACAAGCCAAACCGTGCATTTGAAAGAATGAGGATGTACCTTCACAATAAACATAAAACAAGAAGTGTCAGAGTGAGCTGTCAGAGATATCAACTGTCAAACTTAGTACTTAAGGAAATAGGACATTTCATACTTAGTAACCCAATATTACCTGGACATAACTCATCAGGGCAGTATGAATAAGAAGCATATTCTTATGGAAGTTAATTTCTATATAGACAGTATTAATTTCCATGTTTTAGGATTATGAAACAACATATATTGTACTTTTAAAATTTAAATACTTTTATACTTTAAATATATTTTCTACAATTTAGCTTTCTAAAAAACAGGTAGAGGAATTTTTTTTGTAAACCTAATTAGAGAGAATTTTTATAAATATGAGAAAAATTAACATGTAAACTATAGTTGATATTTTTAAAGCAAATAATTTTGCTAATATTGCTATAATTTTGGTAATTTTGCTATAATAAAAATTTTCAATTAATTATTACACATATTTAACAGAGGTGAAAACTAAATGTTAAAGGAGATAAATGATTGACTAAAGACTCATTTCTTGTAGGAAATAGGGTCAGAATCATTGTACTTGATATTTACTTGATAAGCTTCTACTTAAAGCAAAATGGTATTATGAGCATGATATATATAAATATACGGTCTATACATTCATGTTTATTCATATATTTGGGAAATGCATTTGAGAGAATGAATAGGTAAGTATAATGTCTTTTTACTGTATTAATATTGATATTTTATTTCTTTTTTATACTAAGATTTAGGAAAACAGAAATGAAAGGTATAAGTGATTTTAAAATGACAAAGTAAAAATATTAAATAAGCTAATGTAGATATACATAAATTTTAAATTAAAGGTTTTAGTATAGATCCCTCTCTCTCTCTCTCTCTTTTATTATAAATGGCTTGCCTAGCATAAGATTTATCTTTGGCAGATACAGTACCAGATTTCAGCCCATATATAAGAATAGTTAATTATTTGTAGAGTCCAAAAAGTAAAAAAGTTTTATTACCTTGTTTTTGTGCCTCAGTTGAACCCTAGATTTCTCTATAACAAGGTAAGGATGATATTGTTACTTATTATATTTTTTTTTTTTTTTTTTTAGAGACAGGGTCTCACTCTTGTTCAGGCTGGTCTCGAACTCCTGAGCTCAAGCGATCCTCCTGCCTCAGCCTCCCAGAGTGCTAGGATTACAGGCGTGAGCCACCATGCCCGGCCCTATTACATTGTTTTGTTGTAAGTTAATACATGTAAAGGGACCTAGCAAGTACTGAAAAATGTCAAGTTAGCAATATTATTATAAATAGTATTATGGATATTTATATAGATATCTTTATAGGAAAAGAAATATAACTAAAACTTTATGGAACTATAACTATGTAGAGATATAACTTTAGAAAAGTATCATAAGGACTTTACTTCAATAATTTAGATAATATAAATTCCTTAGAAGTTATATTAAAACTTAGGAAGAATCACTTTCAAATTTTTTATTCGTGACCAAATTGAAGCATGCCTATAACCTAATATACTACTTTCTAATTGCCAGTCTAATGCTTGCTTTAAGAAAACATGGCTATGAATCTCTTTTGGAAGTTCAATAGAACATGTTACAAGTGAAAAAAAATCTAGTACAAACCCAAAATTATATTTGGCAGACACCACAGCCACATCCACAAATAGAGCTTTTTGGAAGATCAAAGGTAATAACTGGTGTATATTTTATTGCCTGGGTCATATACAAAGATTTTTCAGTTAATTTGAGGTTTGCAAAAAGGGAGAATCAGAGCTTAGTTATTTTCTTTTTCAGAGTCTGGCTTTCTTATGTATTCTATTGTATAGAAGGGGGAGTTTCTTTTTTAAATGATGTTATAATTTATGCTCATTTTCTTTGCAGATTTAAAAGTAATATTTTTCATAACTAAGGTCAAAAAAATCTGTGCTCTGTGATATATTTTGGTATCATAGTTTATCTAGTGAATATTCTTAATGTTTTTAAAGGGTAATTTACCTGTCAATCCAGTACTACCCTGGCATGCAAATTAGTACCTATAAAGAAAATATTGAAGTGTAGAAATAGCAGGAAAATTGAAGAAAAGTAGGCAGTATTCAGAAATGATGCCATTGCATTTTCTCATTAAATAGAAACATTTATTCCAAGTCAAAAGATGCCATTATACATAAATATTTCTGTATTTTTGAAACAGTTACTAAACTATTTGTAGCCTGTGTATGTTGATTTCAACTACATGATGCAAAATGATACCCAGGTGATTAAATTTAAAAAATAATCTTTTACTTCATGTACATAACTGAATTTTGTACCCATTGGTGATTGATAGTCCCCTCGATTTGGTCAGGTTTCTAGCTCCAAAATATAAGCACCAATATAATTGTATCCATTTAATATCTTATTTTTTTCAGTTTTTTTTTAACAAGGTGCCACTTTTTAATACACTGATATTATAAGTCAATCCCAACTTTATTCTGAAACCAAGTAAGTGTGGTCTAGGTATCACACAAGTAGAAAATCTGGATAATTAGAAAATCATTGGTTTTTGGCACTGTCTAGCAATCAAAAGTACTTTGTTTTTACCCAGCCACAATTACATATAATTTTGAAAACATCTGGTAAAGTTTAAGTAAGATTAGATTAACTAGGGTAGAATTTTAATGTTAAAAAAGTTTGCTTATTTTTCTTCTTGTTGAGAATTCAAATACAGCAATAACATTTCAAATTCAAACGCATGTATAGCTAAGAAGGAAGAATTCAGTCATGATGTTTTATGCCATTACCAGCTTGTGGAGGTCTTAACTGTACATATCACCTATACAAATTAATGAAAAAATAAATATACTAACATCTAGGTATCCAAAATCAAAAATATCCAAGTAGTGCCTATTTTTATCTATTCAGTCTATATTGCATTTATAGTATATGCAATCATTCCTTTGCATTTTAATACGCAGTCCTAAACTGTGAATACAACTTTTTTTCACTAAGTAGTCAGTATGAATTCCTCAGTAGCTGTCATTTGACTTGTTAGTTTGGGCAACTACATCTGTGTTTTCACAGGTCAGCACATAAAGAATACATTACGACCTTAATGCCTCTAAAGGGACCTCCTTTCCCCATTGTATAATCACTAGCATTTTGGAAGGTTGAGCAGACATTTATCCAGGGTGCAATCCTAAGCATTTCAGGAATCTACTTGCAGCTAAAACAATTATACAGTACCATGGAGAGATGTGACAATAGAGATAATCAGTCTCTCAAGGCTATAATGCATTCTTTGTATGCATGGTGTATCAGGGTGCCAGACAAGAACTAGGGCTAACACATAGGGCACCTGCCATTGCAAACACATAAAAGGATGAGGAAATGTTTCAACACGTTCCAGTAAATGTATGGTGCAGCTATTTCATCAAATTTAAATCTAATTGCTTTAGCCCTTGTCACACTAATAGCAACACTGTTCCTATTACTGCTGATTCAGAAACAATGCTGTTGTGTCTATTATGGCAATTGTCAATCTAAAATGAAACACTATCTGTGTACTATTTATAAGATGGGTATGCAAAGTGTAGCCAGGTAGAAAACACAGGGGACTCTTTTCCTCCATTTTACAGCATATCTGAAGCACTAATAAGCCTCGAAAGTTAATGAAACACATGCAAGATATATTGATTCAGGACAGTCGCAAATATTTCAAAGAAAATGACACTCGACATGCAGCATTCTTTTGGAAAATGACTTTTTATTTGTTGTTTACTAATGGATATGGCTTTCTCTCAATGGTCCAGTTTATCCACTCATAACAGGCAATTGGCAAATGTATTGACTTAAGGAAACTTGTAAATAAATTTCTGACATAACAATAGACAACTGTCTATCAAAATGAGGATAAGATTGTAGATCTTCCCTTACTGTTTTCATTCATTTACTTATTAATTGAACCAAGCATGTATGCATTCAACATGTACTTATTGAGTACCTATTTTGTGCTCAGCCATATGCTAAATTTTGTGTTTATATTCAATTATATATACAGCCACCATTTTTCTCCCCTTATAAGTTTTTGTAATTAATTGGAAATTATTGTCAAGTACTTTTTGCAAAACATGAAGCAGAGATTGACACAAAGATTTCTTTTGCACGTGTGTACTGAAATGCAGGAAAACATTTTTGCTGTGAAAATAAAGAGTATTAATAAATCACTGGCTACCGGGAATATTTAACACAAAAGATGAATCTCTGTCTGTTGTTGCTGCCAGGAATACTGCCACCTGGCATGGCATTGTGGTGGGGAGATACATTCTTAGTATCTAAAATAGCATCATCAAATTCCTTATCTATCCATGCCCATGAAGATAATTTTATAAATTTGTTCAGGCAGGTATATTTGAATTTATACCTTTGGTATTTATGCACATTAATAAGATATTGAGAGTTGGCAACAATATATAATTTTCATTTCTGTAACTGTAAGCTTCCTAAGTTCTAAATAATTGACTCACATAAGGGATCTTGAACACCATTCTCTTTATAAGTTGAATATTATCTGCTTTTTTATTGATGTTGGAGAACTTATCTTAAAAATACCAAGTAATATAGAAGCTAATATAACTCTTCTATAAAAAGAAGAGATTATCACCATCCTATCCCATATCACATGAATATTTTTATTATATTTTTATAATAAAGCAGGCAATACCTTTTATAGAAAGCTAATAAAAATGATCAGAAAGAACCAAATTTTAATATGTTAAATTAAAAATTAATACAAGGGTTCTGTAATAGAAGGAATATCAACATCCATATACATATATCCATATATTTTATATCTAATTACATATTCAGTAGCCATAAGATGTTAGTTTTTGAAATAAATCTTTTTAAAATTATATTTATATTCTGATCAAATAAAGCATTATTAGGAATAGTAGTATGAGTCTTTGTTTCATTGTCTGTGACTTGGTTTCAATCTAACTTAGAACATTTTTGGAAGAGCTTCATTTCATAAAACATTGTTTTTTAATCATTAATTTAAAATATATTTTGAGTTTATTCTTTATGAAATGCATAGTACTAAATACCTTGAGAACAGTATGAAGGGAATTAGATGTAAATCATAATTTTAAGGGACTTAAGTGTAATATATGAGAAAAGACAAAAAGTTTTTACCTCTCACCAAATTCTATATGTCAAATTATCTTGTCATCAGAATTCTCTTGATTTTAGGTCTTAAAACATTGAAATTTAGCTTCGAGGGATTGTTAATTAGTGAAAATTATTTAGAAAGAAACTTTCAACATCATGTTTTTCAAGTTGAGTGTGAAAATGTTATGCAACTTAATGGCTAAAAAGTTATAATCTTGATGAACTGACTCATCATGGCTTATCTCTCTGGGACTACTCCCTTGCATCCCAGGCATATGGAAATCTTGGTCCTATATCCCGACTAATGATAACAACTTGTCTCTCTCCACCATTCAATACACTTGAAATAAGTTTATCTTAAAACTATCTTGGTTCTGGCCCACACTTTCCTGGACAAGAGCAGAAATATTATGAACACTAGCTATACATTATCCTCCCCAATTTGTCTCTTCCACATCCTTGATTCTAGAACCTGATACTTAGGTTAGACTTAAGTACGCTCAAGTACACTTATTACTTAGGTTATACTTAAGTACATTTAGGTACTTATGTCTACCTGGCCTTTGGCTATTTCACTCATGGGTTAGTTAATACGATTTGTTAATGATGACCTGAATAGGAGTTCCATTTCTGTCAAGGCTTTGTCAACTTCCATATATTGCTTATTTCCAAATGGATCTTGCTTGCTTTAAGAACATATTGTGGCTGATAAATTTTGATAACAGCTTATGAAATCACATGAAAGGTCTGGATAATACATTATTGGGGTTCAAAAGAGGGAGAACTTCCTTCTAGCTGATAGTTTCATGGAGAAGTTGATACTTGGGTTACTTCCTGAGCAATAGATAGGGTTGAGTCTATATAATTGGAGAAGTTCTTTGTCTACATAAAAGATATGTACATATATATATATATATATATATATGGAGGATACAGCTATGTATATCACCTCTCATGTCAAGCAAGATTAAAATGTGCTTTAAATGGCAGTTCTGTGGATCAGTGAAGACATTCTTGATAATAAATAGATATAAACTGCATAGATTTGCTCCACACACTTGGGCATATACATAGAGCATCAACTTTTATTTTCTAACCAACAAATGGGTAGATAACCATCAGTCTTATTTGCAGGGAATACATTATGCTTACTTTTGAGGCTCCTTTCCCCCTCTTTGCCAAAAGCCTTCTGGGCTCAAGTACAAAAGGCTGGGAAACCTAATCTACTCAGTCTAGAAACTCAGTACACACAAGTTTTATTTGGATTTCTTGTTAAAAATTCCCCAGCCCTTCCCCCAGAGATCTGATTCAGATGGCAATTCTGATACAAATAGTTTTTAGATCACTTACTCATGGATATGCTGGACTCTATTTTTCTTTTTTCTCCTTTTACCTAGAGAGCTGCTCTTTATCTGAAAGTAGTGAGGAGGAATTGGGGAAATCACTGAAAACAGTAATTAAGTATAAATACTAACACTACTATTAACAACCATAACCACAATCACAAAGTTTGCCTTACAACCTTTGTTCAGGACAATTAGTGCCTGATGTGCTATATTAACCTAATTAATAAGGCTAGTCAAATGCAGGACCAAGAATATAAGCTCTTGATTTTTTTAACTTCCACCACATATTATATGTGAGTGTGTGTATATAAATATTAGTAATTCTTTACTCATTAGAATCATTTTATTCAGGAAAGAAGCCAACAAGAGTAGAGAAATAAATAAGGGATGTATCGTCCCTTATCCTCATCGCAACGTTTGCTTTTCACTGACAAAATTTTGTGATAGGTACTTGTGGTAATTTGGGAAAACTAAAAGCATTGAAATATGATTCCTAGATTTAAGATTTTATTATATTTCTGATCATCAGTACCTTTTCAAAACTAGGAATTATGCTAGAACAAGGATGATAGAGCCTGTTCCCACCAATTGTTTACAGCTTATCTCAAGAGGAAGCTTGGATCCATATGGCAGAACAGATGATTTTCTTAAAACCACCACGTAGAGCTGTACCTTGAAATAAAGTGTGTATTACATAAAATGTAATTTTACAACCATAATGCTTATCTCATTGTGAAGAAATAAGAAGAAAATATTTTAACCTGAAACACTGTGGCTGCACTATTGTAGTTTAGCTTAGTAGTTTGCAGTTTAGCTAAAAATTTTTAGATGAAATTTCCAAAATATTTTGGGAGTGTTGCAGTCCTCAGGGGAAAAATTAGATGATTGTGGAGACTTTTTTTATGTATTTGTGGTTCATTCCTCAAATACAGTTCTTTATCACTTGTTTTTTAGCAAGTAAACAAGAGACTATGTTTGTGGAAAAGCTTTTAAGGCAATTTCATGACAGTTTCATGATTTTCAATGAATAAAACACCAAATTTAGCTTTTACATGCTAAAAGAGGTGTTCATTTGTGAAAATGTCCCATGGCTACCTTTTACTGAAAGGGAAGTTACTTAAAGTTTCAGAGTTGCCTTCTCAGGAAAAGACATTCTAAAGCCCTAGTGCATTGTTTCTATTAAAGAAAACACTTCATTACTGTCTATAATAGCATCTTAGGATTTATATAGAACTTATAAAAATATATATGGATATGGCTTTTTAACATCAATTGAACCAGACTCTTCTCTTTTGTCCTTGAGGAGCTTTTCTACTTTAACATAATAGTTGTGACCTTAAAGAATGTCACGAAAAAAAAAAAAAAGAGAGAGAAAGTCCTTTTCCTCACTGCAAGCCATATGCTTCATTATTTCAACTTCTCAGCCCTTTATGATATTCTAGAATTGAAATCTTTCTAAACCATGAAATTTCCCATCTTTCTGAAAAATTATTACAACTCAAAAGAAAGCAAGATAAAACTGTATCTCAAAAGTTACTTTGGAAGTTTACAAAATAAAAAAGTGAACAAATCTTAAAAAGCAAATATTTTCATTTTTCTAGGATGCTAAAAATTAAATCAAATAAATGATAATTTTCAGGAAACATTTTTACTACTTTCATTTATTATTGGCATGTTTAAATAATTTATTTCCACTTATATTGCCAGAAATACTATTTATTCAAAATAAAGTAATTGTTGAGAAAAAACAATTGCGTGAGTCTATCACCTGATCCAGTAGCTATAGAACTCTGAAATATTTCTGACAGGTAGATCAACATAGGATAAGGTCTCTGATAGAGCATATTCAGTTTCCCACTGAAATATTTATGAATAAAAGCAAATAAAATATAACTCTGCAAGTTATAACAGAAAAAAACTAATGATAAATCTGTTGCTAAAATAGGGAGGGAATGGTCAAATAATACTAAACCTATTACGTTACATTGAGAAGTTTGTTTAGTGGTTAGGCTTATCATGCTACATGAAACAGAACAAAAACCTACTAACCTTAGGAAAATCAAAGATTCTTGGAACCTTACTCACTGTCTCAGACATCAGGGTTTCAGTCAATGAAAATGTCCAGCTATTACCTCCTTACAGCAAAGATATTGCCTTTTGAAGTAGGCAAACCATTCTTGGGCCATTTGAAGAAATCCTCATTACAATCTGATGGAAGGAATATTTGGTAAAGACTTCCTAAACAAAGCTCTAAAGGTGAAAAAGAAAAGAAAATGTTTTGGTAACTGACATTTTAGATATCGTAAATTTTACTTTGTCTCTTTTCAAAAATAAAAAACGGAGCAGTGTGCAGGAGCACAGGTAGATCTTAAACCATCCAAGATAGGTGAAATTCCTCAATAACTTCCAGACACTGGGAACAGACTAGAAAGTGTGAATTAACTGGTCCTCCAGCTCTAAAAATGAAAAGATATTTACTTTTGTTTATTTTATTTTGTTTGTTTTGTTTCTTTATTTTACCAGCTCCTATGTGGAGATGAGATAAACCAAGGAAAATCCATGCCCGTTGTCTATTAGCGAACATTTGATCAGAAAATTTCTGTCCTGGTCAAACAAGACAACCATCTTGGGCAAGAGGAAACATTTTTTTGCAGTATCGTAAGGGAAGGTAACTAATATGAAATACTTAAAGATAAGAAACAAACAAGAGAAAAGAAGTTGAAAGTAAACAAAAACCAAATTAGACAAATGATGATACACTGAGATGAAAAGTGAACCATGGGGAAAAAATCCAGAAGGACTGCACTTAGGTTAAAATTGGTATGCATGATAGAGTTAGAAAGGAGTAAAAAAATTTAAGGAAACCAAAACAGAAATTCTCTTAGAATATGATTTAAAAAAGATGTAGAAATGGTGACAGTGAACTTGTAAGCTGTAAAAAAGTCAAATAACAGAGTTTCAACTAGTTGAATCAAAAAAAGTAGGAAAAATAGCTGAAAGAAACAAATTCATGTCCATCCCTGTTCTAATAATTTTACACATACAAATTGAGTTCTCACAAAATTCTTTGAGGTATTTACTGATGTCATTATATTTACTTTACAAATTAAGGCACAAAAAGAATCAAAAATGTTAAGCAATATAAAAACTAATAAATAGTAGAGGCTGGATTGTAATCCAGGTTCAAGTACAGCCCTCCTTCAAGAACATTCTGTTGTATATTTGTATTTAAAAATTTTGTATATGAACAAGGGATAGGATGGTCATTGTAAAGACCTGAAAAGTGTACTATAAAATTAGTGCAACATGAAAAATATTTTAAAAATTATCCTTTAAGTTTTTTTGAAGTTTTTACTTTTCATGTATTATTTTTACCCAAGTGCACATGCACACACACACACATATATGTACTTGTATATGTGTCTGGACATATATATATACACGTACATGTGTGTGGATATGCATGTGTGCATGTGTGTATGTATGAGAGAGAGAGAAAACAGAGAGAGAGAGAGATGATATTTATACAAGAAAGTTAGAAAAAAATTTTTCTTCATATGTTACCCTGCATCTACAGCAAGCCCCCTTTTTGCTCATAGAATGGAGAGTGAATAATAACAAGAAAAATTTCCCTTGCCTCATTGTGAGAAGGTGATTATCTCCCCTTTTATAAAAGTTAGAGAAAACAAATCATCTAGAATATTTATAAAAAACTGAATCATCCATCAAAACAGTGAGTCACAGTCCTTATAAAATAGAATTCTCTTTTTATCCAGAGGTTTTTTGATCATTATATCTCAGGAGATTTGGGTTCAAATCCTGACTTTGACATTCTTGGTATGATGTTGGTCATGGAGTTTAATATCTTTAGGCATCATGTGTACATATATGCATGTACGTGTGTGTTTTCTATAAATTGTGATACTCACTCAATAATGCAATAGTTGTGAAGTTTATGTAAATATATGTTTACATTTACTAAAGATACTCTTTGATATTGTATCAGGCATAGATGAAATAAATGCATAGCAGATATGGTTGGAAGTGAAAATACTTACAATGATATTATGAAATAGTTTCTGTTGTTGTCATTATTCTATAGATCATAAAATTGAAAAAGAGAGAAGTAACTTGTCCAAGGTCAATTATTTAGATTCAAATCTGAATTCATGCTTCCTGACACAACTTTCCCCAATTGTTTCTTAAAGGGGCAGAAAGTGAGATGTTACACAACTGTAAGGGGCAAAAAGGATGTTTCCATATCCTGTTCAGCCTTAACTGACTGAGAACCAGATGGGAAAATGAGTGTCACAGCATAGGACTAGCATGAACAAGGCATAAGATTAATGAACAAACAACTCAGAAAGCTTCTCTCACAACAACTTATATTTAAGTTTGTTGGGATCGTTAATTTAAGAAAATCCTAAATTAAGTTAACTAAATTTAACATAAATTGACTGTAACTGCATATTTGAGTCTGGAACCTGAGATTAATATTACCTACTACTATTTTTTGTTATCAAAATATCAGGAACTTTTATAGCTTTTGTTAAGGGATTCAGTAGAAAAGGGAAAAATATAAAGGAAAATACATTAATTTAGGTAATACTAAACTCTATTAATACTATTTTGCCTTAATTCTGCATGATAACATTAAAAATTAGAGATACATTTTCTTCATTTTTTTCTTTCTTTTGCTAGGAAAAAACACCTTATGAATAATAAATAAATCTGTCATTTCTTCCAGATTTTCTGGTGAATGAGTCCATTTCTGTAATGTTTCAAACAGCCAAACCATATATAAATTCTATGTATCAGATGATATTTCCTCTGCCTAGAACTCACTCAAATTTCTTTCTGACACTGAAAATGTTTCCCTGATTTTTCCTTCATAGTAACATATTCCCTCTTTAAAATATGTGCCAATGATTGATATTCTGACCAGTCGTACCACAAATAAAGCCAAAATATCAAACATTTTGTTAAAGGTAATTTTGGGTTGGCTAAAGATGTGACTGATTAAATATAAACTATATGAGGGCAGAGATCTTTTCTGTCTTTTACCATAATATCACTACTATCTGGGAAAGTGCCTGGCTCATTGTATGTGATCAATAAATATTTGTTTGATTGATTTAAATTCTATCAGCCTTTGTTGTGCATTTAGGAATTGTGCCTAGTTGTGCATTTGCATGTTGAAATGCTCTATATGGTTGGGGTGAGTAAAGTTTTCTGTTATAACATATTTGACAAGCTTCTTAACCTCTGTGGAATCTTCAGGACTACAGAACAAAATTCTTACCAATATCCCTTGATATAAGAAACTACTAATCTTGCAGAAGAGAACTTGATCCTGCCCTAAAATTGGGATTCCAACACACAGATGTATGTTTGATGGGAGGCAGGGCAGGAGAGAGAAATAGTATATTAGGAGAAATTTGCCACAAGTGGAGACATCTGACAGAATGTGACAGATTGTGCAGTGCAGCATAAATCTGAGAGGGTGCTAACAGGTATAAGATGAAGCAGTATTTAAGTGTCTCTAACTTAACCTACCCAACAGATGTCCTTCTTCCTCTACCCTTCATCCTCCATTAATCAAAACATCTAGGTAGTACCTATGTGCTCTGAATAAAAGGGAAATAAGTCACTAGGGACCTAACACCTGCTATGGAGAATCCGTCTAAAACAAAGAAAAGATAATAATCATCTTCTACCTGGCCATGGTAGTGAGGAAAAAAGCAGCATATTTAAGAAGCTTAGAGAAGATTGTCAATAGTGCAGGTAGCAGCTTGTGGATAGATGAAAGTCAGTTAGCAGTACACTAAAACTTGTTTGTATAATGGACATGTACACACAGTAACACAGAAACAGTAATTGAAGACACCAGAACAGCAGATCCAGAGTAGAGAGGCAGTAGAGACCTGGACAACAATCATGATTATGCTCATGTTATGAGGAAATAATTCCTTATAATTGGAAGAATTTGGAAATACTGATACTCAGATAGGAAAAGGTGCAGAAGATGTCAATTTAAGGCATTGTTTGAATGTGTCCATTGGTATCTAATATGGTACATCTGTTCCTACTGATAATTAAGCTAGTGGACATCGATAATTATTCATTGTTCAAGCACAGAGGTATTTATCGTTTTTCAGCTGTCAAAATATTTAACTCAACCACAGTAGTGGATGAAGTGCTAATTCATAATCGATATTGATCAATTAGCATTACAGTTGGCCCTCTGTATTTGTGAGTTCCATATCCGCAGATTCAACCAACTGTGGATTAAAAAGATTCAGAAAAAGAAAACAATAAAAATCAGCAATACAACAACTAAAAAATAATATAAATTTAAAAAACAATACAGTGTAACAACTATTTACATAACATTTACATTATATTAGATATTATAAGTAACCTAGAGATAATTTAAAGTATATGGGAGGATGTGTGTAAGTTATATGGAAATACCATGCCATTTCATGTAAGGATCTTGAGCATTCACAGAAATCCAACGGGTCCTGGAACCAATCCTCTGCTAACACTGGGGGATGATTGTAGTACATTACATTTTTTAATCTAATTGTAATAAAATAATTATGTTATGCATCTTGCAAAAATGAATATGATGTTTACAAAACAGTAAAGGAAGGCTTTACAAGCAGAAGCTAATTTGCATTTCCCTAATGATTAGTGATGTTGAGCATTTTTTCATATGTTCATTGGCTATTTGTTTATCTTCTTTCAAAAAACTTCTGTTCATGTCTTTTGTTCCACTTTTTGATGGAGTTGTTCGTTTTTTCTTGCTGATTTGTTTGAGTTCTTTGTAGGTTCTGGATATCAGTCCTTTGTTGGATGTATAGTTTGTGAATATTTTCTCCCATTCTGTGGGTTCTCTATTCACTCTCTTGATTATCTCCTTTGCTGTGCAGAAGCTTTTAAATTTAATTAAATCCCATTAATTTATTTTTGTTGTTGCTATATTTGCTTTTGTGGTCTTAGTCTTAAATTCTTTGCCTAGGCTAATATCTAAAAGAGTTTTTCCTACATTTTCTTCTAGAAGTTTTATGGTTTCATGCCTTACATTTAAGTCTTTAATCCATCCTGAATTAATTTTTGTATGTGGCAAGAGATAGGGTTCCCATTTTATTCTTCTGCATGTGGCTATCTAATTTCCCCAGCACTATTGATTGAATAGGGCTTCCTTCCCCCAGTGTATGTTGTTGTCTGCTTTATCAAAGATAAGTTGGTTGTAGGTAGATGGTTTTATTTCTGGGTTCTCTATCCTGTTCCATTGGTCTATGTCTCTACTTTTATACCACCTTACCCCTATCACAATGGCCATTACTAAAAAGTCAAAAAACAATAGATACTGGTGTGGATGCAGAGATAAAGGAACACTTATACATTGTTGGTGGGACTGCAAATTAATACAACCTCTATGGAAAACAGTATGGAGATTTTTCAAAGAAATAAATGTAGACCTACCATTTGATCCAGCAATCCCACTGCTGGGCATCTACCGAAAGGAAATGAAGCCATTTTATGAAAAAGACACTTGCACTGAAACATTTATCACAGCATAATTCACAATTGCAATGATGTGGAATCAACTTAAGTGTCCTTCAATTCATGAGTGGATTGAAAAAATGTAGTGTATATATACCACAGAGTACCACTCAGCCATTAAAAGGAATCAAATAAGGTCATTTGCAGCAACATGGAGGGAACTGGAAAACATTATTCTAAGTAAAGTATATCAGGAATGGCAAACCAAACACCGTATGTTCTTGCTAATAAGTGGGAGCTAATAGATAGGTACATATGGGCAGAAGGTGATATAAAGGACATGAGAAACCAAGAAGTGGGGATGGCATGAGGGTAGGTGTGGGACAAAACCATTGTGTACAATGAACATTATTCTGGTGATGGGCAGACCAAAATCCCTGAGTTAAGCATTATACAAGATAGCCATGTATTAAAAACACTTGTACCCCCTTAATTAATATTTTCAAATAAAAAAATTTTAAAAATGATTAAACAAGAAAAAGAAAGCAGAGGCTAATACATTTGAAAGAAAGGTACTGGGCAATCTGACTCATAGTTAATTTTCTTATGCCTGGAACTTCCCTAGCTCTAGAGCAGAAACTGTTTTAATTGAAATATAATGTGAGACAAATGAATAATTTTTAAATTTCTAGTTAAAGAAAAACTAAAATATTCATCAATAATATTCACAACATTTCAAATTTAAAGTATGGGAAAAAATCTAGATAAATAAACCATTTTGTGTGTGTGTGTGTTTACTCAAACAATTTACACATTTAAAAAGTGCAAATTGATTTATTTCATCAATGATTTGTAGTTTTCAGTGCACAAATCTTTAATTTCCTTGGTTAAATGTTTTATTCTTTTTTATGCTATTTTAAATAAGATTGTTTCCTTAATTTCTTGTTTGGATAGTTTATTTATTATTAGTGTAGAGAAACGCTACTGATTTTTGTATGTTGATTTTGTATCCTGTAAGTTTACTGACTTTGTTTATTAGGACTAACAGTTTTTTTAATTTTTTTATTTTTTTGGTATAGTTGTTAGGGTTGTCTACGTATCAAATCATTACATCTGCAAACAGAGACAATTTTACTTCTTCATGTTAAATTTGGATGCCTTTTATTTATTTTCTTGCCTAATTACTCTGGCTAGAACTTCCAATACTATGATGTTAAATGGAAGTGACAAGCATGGGCATCCTTGCCTTGTTCCTAATCTTAAAGAAAAAGCTTTTAGTTTTTCATGAGTATGATATTAGCTTTGGGCTTTTCACATATGTCCTATGATGATGAGAGGTAAATTCCATCTATACCTAGTTTGTTGAGAGTTTTATCATGAATAGATGTTGAACTTTGTCAAATGCTTCTTCTGTATCTATTGAGATGATCATGTAATTTTTATCTTTTATGATGTTAATGGGGTGTGTTACATTAATTGATTTGCATATGTTGAACTACATTTGCACCACAGGAATAAATCACATTTGGTTGTGGTGTATGGTCCTTTTAATATGCTGTTCAATTTGGCTTGCTAATATTTTATTGAGGACTTTTACTTCTTTGCTAATCAGGAATATTGGCCTGTAGTTTTCTTTTCTTGTAGTGTTTTATCTGACTTCTGTAGCAGGATATTGCTGTCTTCATAAAAAATGTTTCCTCTTATTCAATTTTTTTGGGAGGGTTTAGAAAAGATTGATGTTAATTCTTCTTCGACTGTTTGGTAGAATTCAGCCATGAAACCATGTGGTTCTGTGGTTTTCTCTATTGAGAGGTTTTTGATATTTGATTCAATCTCCTTATTCATTATTAAAGAAAAGACAAATAAATTAAGGAAATTTGTGTACACTTAATAATGTTAATAATGTTAAAATTTCTAAACTATTCAAAGTGATTTGATTTTACAGATTCAGTGCAATGCCTATCAAATCCAATTGGCATTTTTTGCAGAAATAGAAAAAAAATTCCTAAAATTCATGCAGAATCACAAGAGACCCTGAATAGCCAAAGCAATCTTGAGCAGGAAGAATAAATCTGGAGACATCATATTTCCTGATTTCATGTTATGTTATAAAGCTGTAATAATCAAAATAATATGATATTATCATAAAAACAGACATGTAGGCCAATATGATAGAATAGAGAGCCCAGAAATAAACCCACACATATAAGATCAACTGATTTTTGGCAAGTGTGCCAAGAATACAGAATGGGGAAAGATCAGTCTCTTCAGTAAATGGTGTTGGGAAAACTGGATATCCAAGTGCAAAAAAAAAATTGGATCCTCATCTTACAGCATACACAAAAATCAACTCAAATGGATTAAAGATTTGAATGTAAAACCTGACACTGTAAAACTCTTAAAAGAAAACATAGGGGAAAGGAATAATCATGAATTTGGCCTTTGCAAATATTTTTTTTTGGATATGACACCAAAAGCAAAGAAAACAAAAGCAAAGAAACTAGTAGGATTACATCAAACTAAATAGCTTTTGCACCACTAAGGAAACAATCAATGAAATCAAAAGGCAGCCTGCAGAATGGGAGAAAATATTTGCAAACCATATATCTGATAAAGGATTACAATCCAAAATGTATAGAAGATGTCTACAACTCAACAGCAAAAGCAAAAACAACCTGTTTGAAAAATGAACAAAGTACTTGAATAGACATTTCTCTATAGAATACATACAAATGACCAACAACAGATATGAAAAGATGCCCAACCTCACTAATCATCAGGAAAATGCAAATCAAAACCACAATAAGATATCACCTCATACTGATTAGGATGCCTTTAAGAAAAAAAAATGGTAAATGTTGACAAGGATGTGGAGAAATTGGAACGCTTGTACACTGTTGATGGGAATGTCAAACAGTATAGCCACTATGGAAAACAGTATGGAGCTTTCTCAAAAAATTAGAAATAGAAATACCATATGATCCAACAATCCAACTTCTGAGAATACCCAAAAGAATTGAAAATGTGATCTTAAAGAGATGTTTTCACTCCCGTGTTCATTGAAGCATTATTTGCAATAGTCAGGATACAGAATCAACCCATATGACCATAAACAGATGATTGGATAAAGCGAATGTGGTATATACGTACAATAGAATATTATTGTCTTAAAAAGGAAGGAAATTCTGCCATTTGTGACAAAATGGATAAACCTGGAGGACATTATGCTAAGTGAAATAAGCCAGTCACCGGAGGACTAATACTGCATGATTGCACTTATATGAGGGGCATCTAAAATAGCCGAACTCATAGAAACAAAGAAAGGAATGGGGTTGGGGGTTGGAGGAGTTGTTCAATTTGTATAAATTTATGATTATGCAATATGATAAGTTCTAGAGTTCTGCTATACAACATAGTGCCTATAGTTAAAAATATTGTAATGTGCACTTAAAAATTTGTTAAGAAGGTAAATCTCATGTTAAGTATTCTTACCACACAAAAGGGGGGCCATGAGGAAATTTTTGGAGGTGATAGATGTGTCTGTTTTCTTTATCATAGTTTTGGTTTCACAGACATGTATGTATGTCCAAACTCATCAAATTGTATATATTAAATCTGTACAATTATTATATATAAATTATACCTTAATAAAGGTATTTAAAAATAAATGGTATAAGTTGATGGTTTTTAGTATATTCATAGAATTGTGCAACTATCACCATGATAAATTTTATCACATATTTATAACCTCAAAAAGAAATCCTGCTCCCATTTGCACTCACTACCTATTCACCCCCAAATCCCCAACTAATCTATTTTCTGTCTGTATTGATTTGCCTATTCTAGACATTTTATAGAAATAGAATCATACACAGGTTATATGTGATCTTTTGTGACTGGCTTCTTTCACTTAGCATGCTGCTTTCAAAGTTCATCTGTGTTGTAGCATGTATCAGTACTTTATTCCTTTTTATTTCTGGTTAATACTTCATTGGATGGTTATATCATATTTTATTTATCCATTTTTCAGTTAATGGATATTTGGGTTGCTTCCAATTTTGGGCTATTATAAATAATGCTGTTGGGATCATTTATTAACAAGTTGTTATTTGGACATAAGTTTTCATTTCTTATGTAAATGTGTTGGATTGGGATTGTGGTTATACAGTAACTATGTTTATTTTTTGTGTGTATATGGAATTACCACAATGTTTTACAAAGTGGTTGCTTCATTTAATATTTCCACCAGTAGTATATGAGGGTTCCATTTCCTGTATATTGTCACCATGATTTGTTAGAGTCTTTTTTATTGTAGCCATTCTAGAGGGGGTGAAGTGGTATCTCATTGTGGTTTTGATTTGCATTTCTGAGATGGCTAATGATGTTAAGCATTGTTTCATGTGCTTATGGCCATCGTATATCTTCTTTGAAGAAATGTATATTCAGATACTTTGCATAATTTTTAAATGGGTTACTTGTTAGTGGTCTGATTCTCTAAGAGTAACACCTGTCTTTCATGATATGGGCGGGGGCAGTAGTCTCTGGTCATTGTGGCTTGCCTTTCCTGGTGTTAAAATCTCTGCCCTTTGAGTAAACTCAGGTGAGGCAATAGGGGAACAAATATTCTCAGCTAATCACATCTAGGATAGAGCTCTGCCCTAAGTGTGAGGCTGTGTGAAGGAAATGGGACCCAAAATGTTGGCTGTACTTGCTTGAAATTTGGCCTCAGCAACATGGAAGTGGTGAGTCATAAGAAATGCAGGCAGTGTGTCCCTTTCAATGAGGTACGTATAGTTCTTGCTGGGAGGTAGAGAAGGAGTATGGTTTTCTTGGGTGGGTGAAGATAGATGGGGCCAAGGGAGCAGATCTTGGCTCTGGTGCCACAGACTCTCTTTTCTAACAGATTTAGATTTTCTTCAATAAATATTTATTCATTTGTGACATGTCCTTAGAACATTTTTTCAGAGACTTTAAATTGTTGGTTTTTAAAACAATTTTTGCCACTTATGGTTGTTTTTCTGGGGAGCATATAAGTGTCTGCAGAGCCCCTCATATCACATTTTTCTACCATGTCCAGCTTATAGGAGAGAAGAAAAAGCTCTTGCAAACCTCTTTGCAAAATATAAGAATCAATTTGAGAATTTTTCAAAGGCCAGTAGTTTTACTAACCTGTAGTTTATGAGCATCACACTTTTGGTAATCAGGAAGACATTTGATTGTCTCTGTCTATTGATACATGTATTTTCTGTGTGTTTCAGAAAGCATTGAGTGCTTCAGAAAGGAAGATTTCGATATAAATTGGGGGGTCTTTTGGGAGTCATGGAAATATTTGACAAAACTACAAGTAATTGTTTTATTTATCCAGAAGGATTATTAAAAATGTGCATTCTCCAGAAGTTCTGCTATAATATTTTCAAGATGGTATTTTATGACCTTTCACCTTCTGAGTCTCTTTGTAGCATGTGAATAATAGTGAAACTTATAGTTGGATACATTCTTGTTATAGAGAATATTTAACTATAGGCTTTTACAGCTACAAGTGATTGTGTTATGAGGCATTGTGGAGCACATATTAGTTGAGGAAATAGCACTTACTGCTGCTATAGTGATTGAGATACTTGGCCTTAGCTTTATATTGCACTTGATGTGTAAGTGTATCCCAGGAGAGTTGACGCTCTGGCACAACTCCCTTTTTAAATTAATACAGATTAATGTAATTTTTCTAGGTTCACACACTGTATATAATTGCACATAAGGAATACATCATCTTTCCTGTTTCTTGTTTTCTTTCACTCTGGGTTTGGGGTGTTGAATATTTAATGGTATTTATGTATTTCTTACTTTGAATGGTAGAAGAAGATCAATTGAGAATAATATTGTGTTTTTAATTTACTATTGCAAGATTAAATTTTCAAGTAATTACCTTGAGTATTTTTGTGTTTATTGAAATACACGAGTTTACAAGTTAGATGGAAATAATTGCTTTCGTTACTTCTATTGGGGATAAAGTATCAACTTCTTGAAGTGGACACATAGACCTTCTATACTGTGTTGATATTTTTATGTATTCTACTGTGATAGTTTTGCTTTGAGCTGAAGAAAAAAATAACTTATTAGAACAGTAGTAGTTATTTTCAAAAGAAAGATCATCAAGTTCATTTGGATTGCTTAGGAATTTTACTTTCAGTGTTGTATGTTGTAGGTACAGGTATAACTAGCCCATATTCATTTTCTTCCATTATTTCTATGAATAGAGCAAATACTAGATGTCTATAAAGAAGCCCAGGCTTATTCATAAAGTAAATATTCTGGAGAAAAGTACCATAGTTCTATAATTTGAAAGCTTAGAATCACTTTTTCTCAATAAACAGTGATCCCAAACAATGACATCTGGAGTGCAAGACAAAACATTCGTGACTAATACTGAAATGGTTGATTTGGGGTTTCATATAAACATTTGATAGCTAGTAAATGGAATTGGTAGCCTTAAGAGTGGTAAACTTTTCGTAATAAAGGTGCTAAACATAGTAAAAGGTAGATTTCTGTATTTGATCAGAATAATATGAAATGTCCTTTCAAGTTTCTTTATATAAGATGTGATGAATAGTAACATATTACCCAAGCCTAAATAAGTAAACATAAATTTAATTAATTAAAAACAAAATTATCATACTTAAACATAATTTTTAATAATATGTGTAAGAATGTGTGATAAGTGATCTACATAAATCATTTTATTTGGTTATTACAACTGAACAAACTGAGTTTCAAAAGAGTTTAGAATTTGCTCAATTACATTAGGTATCAAGTTTGGATGTGAATTCAAGATTTTGATTCCAAAAAACAGCAATTAATTTCTGTTTCTTATCTTGATTTAGCATGAGGGAAGCTTGTATAAATTTTGGAAATAAAACTAAAACCTTTAAATAAAGAAGGACAAAGAAATGTGGAGTTGGGAGAGTTAAGAGCATACATGTGGTCAATTTGTCCTCAAAAGGCATGAATCCCAGATCATATTAATATAAGGTGTGAATTTGGGTCAATCCCAGAATTTCCTTGAAACTCAACTTCTTCCTCTGGAAAAAAAGGATCATATCTGTCATGTACAAAAGATTTCTGTTTGCAGATCAATGAAATAATTTATGTGTTATATACATGTAAGAAAGTATAGCTATTATTGCATAGAACCTAGGAGTGAAAGATAAGGCATTTGTCCTCAATAAGATACCAAAATGTGTTTGCCTTTTCTGGGATGGTACAAAATGTACTCTTTCATCTCTTCTGTCCTTAACTTACTTCTGCCCCCATTTTAGAAATAAATTTTTATATACAGAGGAGTGATTTTAATGTCACCATAATGTCTACAGTAGAGGAAAAAAATAACACACTGGAATGGAATGCAATTAATTTTCAAGGAAAGAAAAAAAAAGAACATAACTGATTTTAACACCGTCTATTCATTATATGTTAATAGCATGTTATTTAACTGTTAAATACGGTAGCATGAAGAAGTAGAACAGATACACTAGTGCTGATAAATAATGTGTTGAGGGTAGAAAAAGTCAATACAATATAATAAGCCCATTATATAGTAAAATAAAGCAATATATAAACCACTTTCTTGAGTAAATGGTATGCTACTGGCAATACACAGTGGGAACAATGGTGTGTAATAACACCTTGAAAGGCAAAAGGAGGGCTGACTGTTGCTTTATAATTAAATAATTAAATGGCTAATGTAGGGATGTAGTCAGCAAGAAATTTATTATTGTAACTGGCAAAAATATCCGAGAGTTGAAAATTATCTATTTTATAAACTCATGCTATTTGTGCAAAGAAGGAAATAAAGAGAGACATAATTTCCTTTTGAGAAAAGTGAGGTGATTGTCATTGACTTGACTTACTAAAGGTATCTGATGCTGTGGGGTTACACAGGTAAAAATTCCAGTCTTGGTTAATAGCCCAGGTCATGACTTCTCTGATTCCAGGGAGAAGGTAAGCAAAATGTTGGCCACAATCACAACGCTCTTTAGGTGACGGCTATCTTATTTTGGCGCAGGAACCTAACACCATGGTTAAAGCACAGGCTCTGGAATCAGAAGAAATTTGAATTCTTATATTGGTTACATGTTTGGCGATTTCAGCTAAGATTTTTTGTTTTCCCTCAGCCATATCTAAGAAGGTAGTATACATATCTACTTTTAAATTGTGTATGTAAAATGTTTGGCAAAATACCAGTATATATTAAATTTTAAATAAAAGACAGCAGCTATTTTTATTACTTGTTTTATTTATGTATTTTCAACTTCCCTATAATGATTCTGCCCTTTAAACCAAGCTTCTTGATGACAAGTATAATACTGTATCTGTTTCATCCATATCCTTTTAACGAGTGCTTAAAAATATCTGTTGAATAAATGAATGGATGGATGGGTAAATGGAAATTATTTGAAAGCACATTTAAGAGGGAAATCTGTGTAACATTGTATATGTAAAACTTAAGCCCAAATTTTTTTTCAGAGCTTTTATTTCTAGTTCAGAACTCCAGAAATATGTCATCTCTTTACTCAGATCCTTCTTTGTGGCAAGGATAAGTGAGGATACCTTCCACGGGATGAAACTGACTCAGTATTTGGCCCTTTATATATACAAAGCATTGGATATATATTAGCCTTACTTTTTAAATTCAGCCCTCTATTATTTCAAAGATATGTCATTACATATTCTGCAGAACTTTTTCCAAGCAATAAAATATGATTTCATTTGTGTTATATGAACAGTATATTTGGAAGAAGAAAAATCAACACATGTAAATTCATTAAATTCAGATGTTCCTCCTTACAAACTAACCATTAAGCAAAAGAGATTAATAAAATAAAATTTAAATAGCATATAATTTTTATATGTATTTCAGCAGTGAAAATTGATATAAAATCGCCAACTTCCTCAAGGTATTTTCTTTTTGCATTTTATAACCTTCTCTTATGTTCATTTGGGTAAATTTAGAAAGATAATGCCTCATTTTATGTAGCAGAGGTGTAAGATTGAGTAAAAACCTTGCTAATTATCACTTTTCTGATCTACACACCTGATACTTCTTGTGAGCAGTTTTTAGCAAATATTAAAAAGAGGTCATATATCAAAGAATTATTTTTATATTTTCACATTTAAGTACAAATTTGCAAATATGTATGTGCATTTAACATTTAAGAAAAAACTTTTAGTATATGTATTACATAATGTCAATGATTAAATATAATAAGAAGAAATGAATTAATAGAAAATATTATGTATGATCTCACCCTATTTTTTTACTCCTCTCCACCACAATACATTTCCTTATTTTTTCCCAAAACTTTCTGTAGGCTTCTCTGGATAGCCATTGCCTAGGAAGATGCCCAACTATAACCCCAAAGAAACTTGCCACAAGGAGCGCTTCAAGGTAGCTCTGCCTTTGGTTTTATCTTTGAAAATAAAATATTTAAACAGAAAGGGTGAAGTAATAGATATTCATCTGCCAGTGGGAAAAATGATATAGATCTTTTTTTCTAACTTTATTGAGGTATAATCGACAAATAAAAGTTGTATACATTCAAGATGTACAACTTGATGTTTTGATATAAGTATACATTATGAAATGATTACCACAATCAAACTAATTAACATACCCATCACCTCACATTGTTTCTGTGTGTGTGTGTTGAGAATATTTAAGATATACTCTCTTATCACTTTTCAAATACAGTTCTCCCTCAGTATTGAGCCTTGGGATTGGTTCCAACACTCCCCCGAGATACCAAAATCCATGATGCTAAACAACCTGTATATTATAAAATGGCATAGTATTTGCATATAACCTATGCACATCCTCCTGTATACTTTGCATCATCTCTAGATTAGTTATAATACCTAATACAATGTAAATGCTATGTAAATAACTTTTATACTGTATTGGATTTTTTTACTTGGGTTATTTTTAACTGTATTATTATTCTTTTTTATTTTTTTCCCAAATAATTTCAATCCATGGTTTGTTGAATCTACAGATGTAGAACCTGTGGATATAGAGGGTTGACTGTACACAATGTATCATTACTAACTATAGTTATTAGATCTCCAGACCTTATTCAACTTATTACTACAAATGGTACCCTTTGACCAACATTTCCTCGTTCCCCACCCACCAGCCTTACACTGCAGGCCCTGGTAAGTCACCCACTACTCTGCATTTCTATGAGTTCAACTATTTTAGATTCCACATATAAGTGAGGTCTTGCAGTATTTGTTTTTCTGTGTCTAGCTTATTTCACTTAGCTTAATGTTATCTAGCTTCATCCATGTTGTCACAAATGGCAGGCTCTTCTTCCTTTTTTAAGGCTGAATAATATTTCTCTGTGTGTGTGTGTCTATCAAATACCCCATTTTTTCATCCATTCATTCGTTCATAGACACTTAGGTTGTTTCCATATCATGGTTATTGTGATAACTACATAGTGCTGCAGTGACATGGATGTATGCAGATCTCTTCAAGACAGCGATTTTATTTCCTTTGAATATATAGCCAGAAGTGGGATTCCTGGATCATATGTATTTCTATTTTTACTTTTTTGAGGAACTTCCATATTGCTTAATGACTATATCAATTTACATTCCCATCAAAAATGTATGAGGATTCTCTTTTCTCCACATTCTTGTTGACATTTGTTATCTTTTGAATTTTTGATAATAGCCATCATAATATGTAGAGAGTGCTATCTCATTGTGATTACAATTTGCATTTACCTGATGATTAGTGATGTTGAGCACCATTTGATATACCTGTTGGCCAACTGTATGTCTTTTTTTTGAAAAATGTCTCTTCAAATCCTTTGCCCATTTTTTAATCAGGTTGTTTTTTTCACTGAGTTGTATGAATTACTTGTATATTTTGGGTTAATATTAACCCCTTAACAGATATATGTGGTTTGCAAAGATTTTCTGTCATTTTTTAAGTTGCATTTTTATTTTTTTCATTATTTCCTTTGCTGCTCAAAGCCTTTTTTGTTTGATGTAGTCCCACATGTTTATCTTTGCTTTAGTTGCCATATTCAGGAAATCATTTCCAAGAAAAATGTCATGGAGATTTTGCCCTAAGTTTTCTTCTAGGAATTCCATGGTTTCATGTCTTATGTTGAAGTCTTTAATCCATTTTGAGTTGATTTTCATGTATGGTGTAAAATAAGGATCCAATTTTATTTTTTTGCATGAGGATATCCACTTTTCCCAACACCATGTATTGAAGAGACTATCCTTTCCCAATGTATATTCTTGAAGACTTTGTTGAAGATTAGTTGACCATATATAGGAGGGTTTTATTTCTGTGCTTTCTATTCTCTTCCATTGGTCTCTGTGTCTGTTTTTATGCCAACACCATTCAGTTTTGATTACAATAGTTTTGTTATATGATTTGAAATCAGGAAGTGTGATGCCTCCAGCTTTGTTCTTCCTGCTCAAGATTGACTTAGCTCTTTATGGTCTTTTGTGGTTTTATACGATTTTGAGGATTGTTTTATTTAATTTTTGTGAAAAATGCCACTGGAATCTTGATAGGGATTGCATTGAATTTGTAGATTGCTTCTTATAATATGGATATTTTGACAATATTGATTCTTCTGATCCATGAACATGAGATATCTTTCTGTTGATGTGTGTGTCATCTTTAATTTCTTTCATCAATGTTTTATGGTTTTCAGTGTGCAGATCTTTCACCTCCTTGGTTGAATTTATTTCTAAGTATTCTGTTCTTTTTGATACTATTGTAAATGGAATTATTTTCTTAATTTCTCTTTCAGATAGTTTATTGTTAGCATATAAAAACTCAATTGATTTTTGAATGTTGATTTTGTATCCTGCAACTTTACAGAATTTATTTATTAGTTCTAATATGCTTTTTATGAAGTCTTTTGGGTTATATATATACACACACATATATATACACATATATGTATGAGATCATCTCATCCACAGAGACAATTTTGCTTCTCTTCCATTTTGAATTCCATGAATGAATTAAGTAATTAATTAATTTGCCTAATTGTTCTGCTAGAACTTCCAGTACTATATTAAATAGAAGAGGCAAAAGTGGGAATTTTTGCCTTGTTTCTTGTCTTAGGAAAAAAGGCTTTCGGCTTTTTACCATGAGTATGATATTAGCTGTGGGTTTTATACATGGTCTTTATTATGTTGAGGTAAATTCCTTCTATATCTAGTTTGTTGAGAGTTTTATCATGAATGGATTTTGAACTTTGTCAAATGCTTTTTCTGCATCTATTGATATGATCATGTAATTTTTATTTTTCATTCTGTTAATGTGGTGTATTACATTAGTTGATTTTCATATGTGGAACCATGTAAACTTTATGTCACAGGGATAAATCCTACTTGGTCATGGTGTATGGTCCTTTTTATATGCTGTTTAATCTGGTTTGCTAGTATTTAATGAAGATTATTAAATCTATGTTCATCAGAAACATTGGCCGGTTGTTTTCTTTTCTCATAGTGTCTTTGTCTGATTTTGGTACCAAGGTAACGAAAGCCTCATAGGATGACCTGGGAAGTTTTCCATCTTCTGTTTTTTTGGAAGAGTTGAATAAAGATTTATGTTAATTCTTGAATGTTAGGTGGAATTCAGCCATGGAGTTATCTGGTCCTGGAACTTTTCTTTGTTGGTAGACTTTTGATTACTGATTGAATATTCTTATCGGTTACTGGCCATTCAGGTTTTCGAATTCTTCTTGAGACAGTTTTAGTAAGTTGTGTTTCTAGGAATTTATCTTTTTTTCTAAATTACCCAATCTGTTTACATATAATTGCTCATAACAGTCTCTTATGATCCCCTTTTTCCTTGGGACTTCCATCATAATGTCTCCTCTTTCATTTCTGACAAAGAATCTTCTCTCTTTCTTTTATAGTTAGTCTAGTAAAGGGTTTATTTCAATTTTATCTTTCCAACAACCAATATTTAGTTTTGCTTCTTTTATATTTTCTTAAAATTCTGTATTTAATGTGATTTATTCTGGAGAATGTTTTCTATGCATTTGAGAAGAACGTGTGATCTGTTGTTTGGTGGAGAGTACTGTACATGTCTGTTAGGTCCATCTGATCTATGGTGTTATTCAAGCCAGTTGTTTCTCTATTTATTTTCAGTCTGAATATTCTATATATCATTATAAGTGGAATATTGAAGTCCTGTACTATTATTGTATTCTTGTCTTCAGATCTGTCAATATTTGCTTCATATATTTAGGTGTTTTAATGTTGGGTGCCTATATAATTATTATGTCTTTCTGTTGAATTCACATATTTATCATCACATATGACTTTCTTTGTGTCTAGAGACAGTTTTAGACTTGAAATTTATTTATTTAATTTATTTGTCTGATTTAAGTATAGCCACTCCTCCTTTTTCTTGATTATCATTTGCATAAAATATCTTTTTTCTATTTTTTATCTCTTTATTTTCAGCCTATGTGTGTCTTTAAATCTAAAATGAGTCTCTTCTAGACAGCATATCTCTGGATCTTGTGTGTGTGTGTGTGCAAGTGTGTGTGTGTTTTATCTATTCAACCACTATATGCCTTTAATTAGTGAGTTTAATTCATTTACATACATGGTAATTATTGATAAGTGGAGGACTTACTATTATAATTTTGTTAATTGTCTTCTATTTTGTAGTTGTTTTGTCACTCTCTCTTTTGTTATTTTTCTTTATTAGATGATATTTGGTAGTAATTTTCTGTGATTCTTTTTTCTTTATCTTTCGTGTACCTATTATAGGATTTTTCATTGTGGTTAGCTTAAGTCTTATGTACAATATCTTGTAGTTATAACCTTGTATTTTAAGTTGATGACAACTTAACTTTATACAAAAACACTACACTTCTACTTCCCTGCTTCCCCAAACATATTTTGCATTCTTGTAGTCAGAGTTTGCTTCTTTTTATAGTGTGTATTCATTAACAAATTTTTATCTTTTAACTTTATATTAAGGTTAAAAATTAAATAATACACCACCTTTGCATTGCTATATTAATCGGTATATGTCCATATATTTACCTTCACCAATGATATTTATGCTTTCAATTCTTTTCATAATGCTGTTTACCATGTTTTTGTTTCAATTTGAACAACTTCCTTAAATATTTCCTCTAAAGCATTTCTAGTGGTAAAATTCTGGTTTTGTTTGTCTCGAAAAGATTTTATCCCTCTTTCATTTCTAAAGAATACTTTTGCCAAGTATAGTATTTTTAGAAGGCATTTTTTTTTTTAATTTCAGTACTTTGAATATATCATACTTCTCTCTTCTGGCTGCAAGGTTGCTGTTGAAAATCTACTGTTAGTCTCATGGAGATTTGTGATGAATCCCTTTCCTCTTGCTGTATTCAAAATTCTCTTTTTCATTGACTTTGACAACTTGATTGTAAAATGTCTTACTGTATTCTTTCTTTGATTGATCCTGATTGACAATTTTTGAGCTTCATTAATCTGTATGTCCATTTGCCTCCCAAGACTTGGGAAGTTTTCAGACATTATTTCTTTAAATAAGCCCTGTCCTTTTCTCTTATTCTTATCTTTCTAGAATTCCCATAATTTGTATATTATTTCACTTGATGGTGTCCCATAAGTCTTGTAGATATATTTTACTTTCTTTATTCTTTTTTATCCTATGACTGAATAAATTCAAATGACTTGTCTTTGAGTTTGCAATTTCTTTCCACAGCTCAATTAAGTCTGCTGTGGAAGCTTTCTAATTCACTTGTCATTTCATTCATTGTATTCTTCAGTTTCAGCTTTTCTGCTTGGTTATTTTTATGATTTCTATCTCTTTTTTGGACTGCTAATTTTGTTTATGTATTTTTTCCCTGATTTCATTGAATTGTCTGTCTGAGTTCTTTTATAGTTCACTGAGCTTTGGAAAATAATTCTCTTAAATTCTTTGTAAGGTAAAGTATAAATCTCTATTGCTTTGGTTTGGTTACTGGAAATTATTGCATTCCTTTGTTAGTGTCACATTTTCTTATTTATTTATTTTTTTTTGCTTTTTGAAGTCTTGCAGTGGTATCTGTGCATTTGAGGGAGCAGTCACCCCTTCCAAACTTTACTGACTAAACTCTGTAGGAAAAGACATTCATCTATGGGTAGATGCAAGGGTGCCAGCTGGGGGGGTGGTTCATTACCTGTATGAAAGCATAGTCTATGCACAGCTCTGCCAGCTTAAGTCATCATCAGTGAAAACTGCAGGAGTTCTTGGCCACCAAAGCTGTCTGCAACAGCAGTGAGAACTGTTGGGATCCTCAGTGGCAAAGTACGGCCAGGAAGATCCCTCTTGGTGCCAAGTCCACGTGCCAATACCTTACAATGGCAGTAGCATTGGTGTGTGATATGTGGAAGCCAATAAAGAAACCACAGAACTGGTGCCTGGAGCATGGTTGTGTGTGGCTCCATGATCCATGGAGTGGGTATGCCTATTGCAGTAGTGGCAGTGGTGTCTGGGCTGCAGCAGTGGCACTGGTGTCTGAAGCATGGGTGCTTGCAAAGTGTTCACAGAACTGGGGTCTAGAGCATAGATAGGCACAAAGCACCTATGACCTTGGGTTTGTGGTAAGCATGCTTATGGGAGAGTTGGAAAGGGGGTGTTCTGGCTCCAGGGTGGTACAGCAGTGGCTCCTACTCTGGGGGAGCACAGCAGTGTGTCTTTTTCTGGGGGTCCATGGTAGCTGCATGGCTGTTGATTTCCTCAGCAGCAAAAGCTGTTAGATCATCTGTGGAGTGGCAGTGTACAGTACAAGATTCTTAGCAGTGAAAAGATATGGTGGTTACTCAGTGGCAATGAGGGCTGTTGAGATGCCTCAGTTGGGAGGGATGCTGGGGTCCTCTGCAGAGCAGGCCACTACAAGCCACGGTGGCACACACTACATGGCAGATACTGGTTGACCCCACCCTTCTTCTGTATACCTAAAGATCTCCAGACATCTCAGTTATGCTATCTCCTTAGTGATTTGGGTGGACCAAATCTGCTCCTTCAGACAGTGCCCCAAGATGCTGTAGAATCTAGTCACTCATGCTGTTGTTCTTTTCCTCCATAAAGGGAACTTGGGGGCTGAGGAAATACTCTTCTAGGCTCTGTCCTAAACTGGCCTAGGAATGGGATTGTGCTGGCAAAAATGAAACTATTTTTCCTATCCTTTCTGTATGGTAATTCTCCTTTTTATTTTGCTCCATTGTGTAACTGAACTCCTGAACCCTCCCAGAATTATTATATTTTCATTTTTTCATTCATGAATAGCTCAAATTGTTAATTTTTGTGGGGAAACTAAGCCTAGGATCTCTTACTCTGTCATCTTGCTGACATCACTGTAATCTGTCCATTTACATGACTATTTTTCAGGCATTTACTTTACCTTTGGTTTGTAGCAATTTTATTTTGATATGATAAAAAGTGGCTGCCTATTTTATTTTTTGCTTGAACGTGAATGACCATGGTTATTGTACTGGTAAATATTAATTTTCTTTTAAATTTTGTACCAAATAAATTAATATATTCACAGTTATAATTTAAATAAATTACTAAAGTAAATAATTAAAAGCCCCTAATTTTATTCTTTTTCAAACCCCTCCCCTTTAAAGAAGTAATCCCAGTTATAGTTTGGTATTTATATTCCCAAGTTGTTCTCTCCTACTTTATGTGCGTGAGTGTGTGTGTATGCATGTTCATATTATTGATGTATTGGAGAGATTTACACATAATTCATTTTAGTCATTTTGCTGTTATGTTTTAAATATTTTTTCAAACTCTGAATTTTTCAGTTAACTTTTAACTCATTTTTTATTTCATATAATCTACCTTTTGATAAGGGTTTGAATTGTTACTTTTATCAAATAAATTAATTTATTTCCAATTGTGGGTCTTGATATGATGTTTTAATTAGAAAAAACATCTTCACACTAACATTTAAAAATATCCCCTGTAATTATTTTTATATTGCATATGGCATGATTTTTCTTTTATTTATATAAAATAAAAATTTTGGAATTTAATTCCGTGCACTTTGTGAATTTAAATTTGTTTCTACAAATTAAATAGAACATTCATTTGTTGAACAGAACAGATTACTTTCCACTGATCTAAAATATCCCTAAAATTAAATACTATCTCAACAATTATATGGTTTTGCTATGATCTATATGACTATTCTGGGACAAATATTTTTTATTTTAATTCCTATCACTATGTAAAATAATTTCATTTATCATATGTAGCAGAACAATTTCTCTCTCTCTCTCTCTCTCTCCTTTTTTTTCTCTCTCTCTTTCTCATAGTTTGTATTTAAATTTGGAGGGATGTTATTATTTAACATTTTCTTTATTATGATATTTAAACTTATTTTACTCACTTTCTATTAAAAATTCTGTTGTGTTTTCATTGAGTGTATAAATAAATTTAGTTGATAATTAAACTATTTCAAAGATTTCAAATTCTGAAATTTAGTGTGCATCTCCATATAGTCAGTTCTTGCTATGTATCCTTTATAAAGTTTCATATTCTTAGATGTGATTTTGCAGTTCTAAATGTTTTATAGTTGTCATTGCTCTTGTGAATGTATTCTTTTACCAACCCCCCTGGTCTGTTCTGCTACTGTTGACATATAAGAAAGATAAAGCATTTCTATGTATTTACCTCTAATATATTCCTGGTGAAAAGTTTCTTAGTTGTCCATTTTATTGATCTTTCTACAGAATTAGATTTGGGAGAGAGCCAAGATGGCTGACCAGAGACTCTTCAAAATCACACATTTCTAATTGCCCATTTTATTTTATGTGTATTTTGTAACACATTTACCTATAACAATATGGATAAACAATATTATGACAGTGAAATATCTGTAATGTTCCCTACCCTTACAGAATAAACTTTTATTAACCTTAGAATATTTTCAAATATTGAGAATATGCAGACTTGCTTAGAAGAGTTCTTTCTTGTTAATGGTTGCTAATGTATTTAAGTAACATCAATCTCTTGCTTGATTTGTTTCACCTTCTATATAGCTGATGCACAGAAAACACCATGTACTCTTAACCAAACAGCAGTCAAAATTTATGCTGGTCTTCAAAATTCTGAAAATATTTTTATAAGAATTTTTGAAACAATAGAGAACAGAGATACATACCATTTTACAACATCCTCTCCATCATCTCGTTTTGATAATAGTGATGAGAATAACAGCTTTAAAATATTGTGACATCGTATGCATAATTACAAAAATTATATTTCCAAAAGACTTGGAAAGTGACAATCAGGGTTGGCATCCCATATCAAATAAAATGAAGATATTTAAAATGGTGAAGCTTTGCCATAAATGTAATATTTGGAATACTTAAAATATATTCAATACTATCTACGGAATTTACTAAATTTTAAGTGGTGCGTCAAGATAGCTAATAAAAATCATAGAACTTTGTCAGTCTGTTATTACCAAAGTGATATTCTTTTTAATACAAGGATGGTGGGCAGTGATATCATATTTGGGTGATTTAAAAAAATAGTCCTCTTGAGTTATTGCACTGTGGTTAGAAAATAATCAAAAGCTAGGAAGACAGAGTGTTTTAAGGATTCAATGAATCAGACTACATAAATTTGGTTCAATTATAAGTGTCTAAGAAATAACAGCAGCTGAGTGTACCATACAGTTACAAGCAATGAAAGCTTTTTGTTGTTTTGTTTTGTTGTTCTAGGCAACCCTTAATGGAGAACTTGTGTCCATCAAGCAGTTTAATAAACACTTCCAACACTTGCTGAAGTAACAATGCTTGAAAAAGCAATGGAAGAAAGTGTCCATATTTTAATCATTATGCTACATGAAGATCATAATCAAAATAGCAAAAGAATAAAAAGCATAATATGTGGCCACATATATGTGCAAACACACATACACCTCGTGCACATAAAATTTTGCATCTATGTTATAACATAAAAGTTGTAAAAGATTAATGGAAAAAAGTATGCTCGGACTTAGCTTATTTTTTTAATTGGAATGAAATCTGGTTGTATCACAATTTTTATGTCAAACTGCTTTTTCTTCCTGTTTACATTTTGCAAGAACAAGAAGCCTCAGCTGGAAAATTGGCCCATAATCACAACCTATTAAGCTTTTACTGATATTGCAATAGAAGTAATGGGTTTTTAATGAGCTTATCCATTTTAACATTTATATAATTTATTAACTTTTTCCTCTTGCTATTTTGTATAATAACTAAAAACTTAGGTTTAATAATCTTCCTTACTGAACTTTGGAATTCTCAGAATTCACTAATAACACTATTTTAAATTATTGTTCATAATTTTATCAAGTATAAATAATCATTAATGTGTTATTGTAGAGCTCCATGTACTATGAAGGACTATTCATGTTGAAAACTGGTATCCCACCTGTGGCATGGTACCTGCTTTATACGGGTGTAGCATAGGAAGGATATCAACTTTTACAGGAGTAAAGGTAGAATTATTGTCTTCAGAAAAGTAAATTTAAAATAGTACATGTTGCATGAACTTTCCCACTCCAAAGGCTGAAAATCTCCACTGGGAGGTAAAAGCATGGCACTAAGGACAGAATAGATGTTTTGACTGTGCTAGTGTTAGAGAGAGTAGCAGGAGAGCCATTGAGTTGGGGATCAGCCCAGTGTAATACCTGAGGTGGAAGTCTTGAAGATAAAGGAGAAGAGGGTAGGCATGAGGGACATGGCAAAGAGCAGAAAAAAATAATTTTTTTCTATAGTACATTTTATGCCAGTGGATGTGATTACCAAACTCAAAGAAACAGTTTGGGAAAGGTTTGGTATTAGTTTATCACTGTCATTTGGGGAATAAATTATTGATATTCCAAAAATTATTTTAAGGAAATTGTAATTAATTAATGATGGGTATACTTGTAAAGGAAATTAGAAATATTTTACCCCAAAATGTGAAACTGCCCTTTACAAATTAATAAAGGGGTGCGAGGAGAGAACTGTGGTAAGGACCTAAATTCTGCAAAGGCACAGGCATAGTTAAAAATAATAATAATAACCAGCCATTGTCCCTTAGTTCACTTTTCTATAATTGTTACTCAGAAGTTACATAGCTGATGGTCATAAAGGATTCTTAACTTTCTCCATAGATAATATCATGTGAAACCTAAGGGTGCTTTTTGAGATCTCTTCCAGGCCCTGCATTCCAGTGGATTGGCTGGCTCACCCAGACCAGTGGCCCATACCAAGGAACTAACTCAACTGGTATTGTGACCAGTTGAGCCAGGAACTGACTCAACACAAGAAGATGATTTTACATCCCTATGATTTCACCCTGAACCCAGCCAATTAGCAGACCCAATTGCCTAACCTTTGCCCTTACCACAGTTCTTGCCTTGCACCAAACTATCTTTAAAAACCCTTTCTCCCAAAGTCTTGGGGAGACAGATTTGAGAAATTCCTCCCATCTCCTCACTTGGTGCTCTGCGATGTTAAATTCTTTCTCCACTGAAACCCCAACTGTCTCAGTGTATTGGCTCTTCTCTGTGCAGCGGGCAATACAACCTCGTTGGGCTGTAACAAATATATTTCTTCGACATATTTTGAGATGGCTGCCATGAGTCTCACAGATAGAAGTCTGCTAAAGCTGTCTTTTGTCGGGGGAAATTTATATCTGTAGAGAATGCCGGCAGTTCTATCCTTTCCCAATCTAGAAAAGATGCAGTGTGTGATGTCTGGGGCATGGGCATGCTTGTTGGATGATACAAAGGCAATTTATGTAACCAAAGCATTTGTACCCCTCTAATACTCTGAAATTAAAAATAAAAATTACTATCTATTCTCTCTGCAGGCTGCTACGTATATGGTTTTATTCATATAACAAGGGTACCTTTGCTAGTTAGTCAAGCCTCTTCCTCTCTTCCTCCCCAAACCTGTTTTTCTGCTTTCAAGCTCCCATTATTTAAAAACCTCTGTACCTTATTGAGGAGTTGAATCTTCATTCTGAGGGTTTCTGTGTATATACATTAAAACAAATTTGTATCTTCTTCCTCCTATTAATCAATCTGCCTCATGTTAGTGATTTTTCAGCAAACCCAGCAGAATAAGAGGCTTTACTCCCGACACTTGTAAGTTACTTTTCTTAATTATTTTTATAAGTTTCTGTTTTCCTTAAAAGAAACACCAGTCACAAGACCAGTTTATATATACACACGCATTATATACATAATTTTTATTTCTACTGTTTTCAGTTTATATGACAACCATACCTGTTGCATTTTTCAACAAAGATGTCCAATGTTGCAAACAGTAATACGGAAAACATGCTGAACTTTTACTGAAACTAATAAATCAACCCATTTTCATAGTAGTGCTTCCTTGAAAACAATTTTTATTTTAAATTGTCACCACAAACACTGAAAGAGCTGCTTCTCTTTTTTTCAAAGACCCTAAAAAAAATTCAATATAGCACACCTAAATGCAATAAGTTGCATGTTATTATATCACTGTGTCATCTACATCTTATATGTTATAGGCATTCAAATTAGACCTATGATCACACCAAGAATCAAAACTAGGAAACTTCAGAAAGATGTCTGTCTTCAATTCTAATGTTTTACGTCATTTACTCTCAGGGCACATACAAATTCACAAACATATATTCAACAAGAGTTCTGTTAAAATAAATAAAAAGTTGCAGATAATGTTTGGAAGTAATTCAGAATCTTTAAAATGATATTTGAGGAAATTTTCAGTTCTTTCCTAAACAGAAAAATGTAATGTACTTAAATGAACTGAATAAAAATTGCTAATAATTTGTGCATCTTGTGGAATAAAGAATTTGTATTAGGTCCCAGACTAAAGAATGAACCGATTTAGTCAGACTTCTGATTTTACATGTCATGCAATGATCCAGGTGCTGAAATGCTCTGGAGCAGAACTCCGTCAGGCAGTAGAGCCCTTCTGTTCATTAGGCCTCTTATACCATTTCTGGCGGCTGCCTTGCAACTGTATGAGTCATTAGCATGAATCCAAAATTGTGTGAAGAGAGATCTATGCTTTTGTCGTGTGGAAAGTCTTTTCAGTACAATCAAATTTGCTTCGTAGTGTAATTTCACAGCTTGTGCAGCAGTCACTGACAGCCCACAGCACTGTTGCTATTCAAGGCCAAGCAGATGAGAGAAACATAACCGACTAATAGCATGCAGGAAGTTGTATCTTCTAAGTTGCGGTCCAATTGTACATCTTCATTTAGTGAATGGCTGAAAACAAATTAAAATTTCCTGATCACTGGAGGCAAAAGCAATGCCAAGCAAATCAGTTATACCAAATTCTTGTAGAGTGGAAATGTTGTTCATAAAACGTCATAGCGGGAATGAAAATAATGAGAATAATAAAAATGATCTAGAATATAAAACATATAACCTCAGTAGTAAGTAAATAAATGTAAATTTAGACAGTAATAAATATAGTTTGACTTTGCCTAACATTTAGTGAAAATTAAACACTCTGAGATTTAGAGTTGGTGAAAGTACAGGAAATGGGCAATTTCATGCACTTTAGGTTAAAAGTGTAAATTTCCCAACAAATATGTTTTTATTAAAAAAATTATAATTTTGGGGGCTCACTGAATCTGAAATTATGCAAAGGCAGTAGAAAGTAGTGAGATAGGAACTTTTTTAAACATGATGTGATGAAAGACTTCTTATTTGTTTTGTTTTTAGTTTGTTTTGTTTCTAGCTTAGTGGTACTTTATTAAGTCTTTTACTTTATTAAACTGTTTACCTTTTTAGAGTGCTTTTAGGCTCACATCAATATTGACAGGACATTACAGAGATTTCCCATGTGCCACCTGCCCCATGTGTGTATAGCTTCTCCCATTATCAACATCCCCCACAAGAGTGATGCATTTATTACAACTGATGAACCTCTATTCACACATCATTACTCAAAGTTCATAGTCTACATAATTATAAGGTTCACTCCCTGTGTGCATATTCTATGGGTTTGGACATATGCATAATGACATGTATCCACCATTATAGTATCATATACGGTATTTTCACTGCTCTAAAAATCCTCTGTGTTCTGCCTATTCATCCTCTAACCCCTGGCAACCCCTGATCTCTTTATTATCTCCACAGTTTTGCCTTTTTTGGAATTTCAGTTCAATTATTTCACTTAGTAATATATATTTAATTTTTCTTCATATCTTTTAATGGCTTGATATCTCCTTTCTTTTTAGAACTGAATAATATTCCACTGTCTGGGTGTATCACAGTTTATTTATCCATTCACCCTCTGGAGGACATTTTACCATAAAATCCAGCAATCAAGCTTCTTGATATTTACCAAAAGGAGTTGAAAATATATTTTCACACAAAACCTTGCACATGCATGTTTATAGCAGCTTTATCCATATTTGCAAAGACTTGGAAATGATGTTTTAAAGCAGTGGTGAATATGTAACTTTAAAAATTTTTTCTTTTTTAAATTATCATAGAATAGAATGGACTTATCCTATGGCACAAAGTTTGCAAATGTTCTCACATGCATAGATCTATATAACTACTACCATAATAAGGATATAGAATAATTTCATCACTCCAGAAAACTCCCTCATGCTATCCCTTAATAGTTACTCCCTCTCTCTACCCATAATCCCCGAACACTACTGTTGTGTTCTCCGTCACTATAGTTTTGTTTTTTTGAGAATGTCATATAACTGAAGCACTGAGTAATCTTTTGAGAGTGGCTTTTTTCACTCAGCATAATGCCTTTGGAAGTCATCCAAGTTATTGTTGTATCAAAAGTTGTTTTCCTTTTTACTGCTGAGTAGTATCCAATTGTTTGGCTGTATCACAATATGTTAATCTGTTCACCTGCTGAAGGGCATTTGAGCCATTCACAGTTTTTGGCAGTTATGAACAAAGCTGCTATAAGTATTTTTGTGCAGATTTTAGTGTAGAGATAAGTTTTCAGATCTGTAAAGTAGATATCCTGGACTCAGATTCCTGGGTCATAGATTAAGGGCAGGATTAATTTTTAAGAAACTGCCAAACTGTTTTCCAGAATGGCTGCACCATTTTGTATTCCCACCAGCAATATATGAGAGATCCAGTACTCACATCTTTATTTATCACTTGAAATTGTCAGAATGCTTTTTTGTTTTTTCATTTGTTTGTTTTTTAGTCATTTAATAGGTGTGTAGTGGTAGCTCATCATGGTTTTAATTTTCATTTGCCCAATGGTTAACAGTGCTGGACATACTTTCATCATCTTATCTGATGTCCTCATCTCCTCTTGGTAATGTGTCGGCTCATGTGTTTTACCCTTTGTTTTGATGGATTGTTTGTTTTCTTATTGTTGATTTTAAGGGGCTTTGCACATTCTAGATACTCAGATATGTTATTCACAAATATTTTCTCCCAATATTTGGTTTGCCTCTTTTATTCTATTAGCAGTGTCTGTCCACAAACAAAAGGTTTTAATTTTGATGAAGTCCAATTTATTATTTTTAATGGACTATGACTTTGGTGCCATGTATAGACTTGTGATAAAAAGTTTTATTGGAGAAGTTTTGTGAAGGATTAGAAAAAACTCAATGTCTAACAGACATGTGATAAGATCATATGTGATAAGATCATATGTAATCATTATAAACCACAATTTCAAAGAATATTTAGAAATACAAAAAATAGTTATATGTCAAGTGAAACACTGGTGGATGTCATCCTATAAAATAACATGTATTTGCATAGATGTGTGTATACATGTCTATGGTATATATTTGTGGAAAAGTATGTATTAAAGAATTAGTGATTCTCAAAGTAGAAAGAATAACTATTTTAATATTTTTCTTAATTTTCTTTTTTTAAAAAGAAAATATATTTGTTAAAATCAGCAAAAAGAATTAGTTTTACAGAAAATGAACGTTTCATGAATCCATATTTGTACTTCAATAAATCAATACTTTCAAATGTATTTGAGTACAGAATCATTCTATCATTATAATTATTTTGAACTTCACGATTTTTGACACTTTTTAAGTGTTCCCTGTAGGTAGAAGCATGTATGCTAGAATCACTTAAAGGTATAACAGATATGGTTTACCCATTTTTGTATATAATTATTTCCAACACTCTAAGGTTTGATATAGCACATGATTTTTGATTTTAAATAGAAAAATTTCCTGACCTTTTATATATAAATTGTCCTGTGAATATGATTTTCTATGTATTGAAAAATACAAAGTTGAAGAAAACAAAATAATTGATAATTTTAAAACTTGAGGCCTGGCAAGGTGGCTCATACCTGTAATCCTCCCACTCTGGGAGGCCAAGGTGGGAGGACTTCACTTGAAGTCACGACTCTGAGACCAGCCTGAGCAAGACCGAGACCCCGTCTCTACAAAAAATAGAAAACTTAGCTGGGTGTGATGGCGTGTGTCTGTAGTCCCAGCTACCCAAGAGGCTGAGGCAGGAGGATCTCTAGAGCCCAGGAGTTTGAGGTTGCAGTGAGCTAAGATGACACCACTGTACTTTACCCAGGGCGACAGAGCGAGATTCTGTGTCAAAAATAACCAAAAAAACCCAACTCCCCCCCCCCCGAAAAACCCTTGAATCTCTAATAAGTAAACAAAGGATCATGTTGCATTTTCACCTAGTATGTGTATTAACCACACATTAATTTTTAGCTTGGCTTGTTTGAGGTTACATAGTTTAAACAAAAAGTTTCAATACTGGGGGTAAAATGATAGGGAGATGAATAATGAAGTTATGTGTAACTGACAAATACACTTCAGTTCTTAAACCTCTCATTTCTTTTTTGTGAAATGTATATTGCAATTAATTAAAAATAATTCTAACCTTCTTCCCTAATGTTCTACATTGGTTGTAGCAGTTGTTTTAGTCCAAATGCATTAATGCTCCACTCGTAAAATAATATAAGTTCAGATCACAACCTCAACTCCAGAAAACTAGCCTGTAGTTATACCTCCTACAAAACTGTTGTTCTAGCTACACCAATAATGTAATTGTCATGGCAGCCACTAGAGGGAAGACTGGCAAAATGCTGCAGCTGAGATACCCAGAGATATGAAGCCCTGGCACGCAATGATTTCTATTTCAGTGTCCTGTTGCCTTCAAACTAGAAATCTTCACCATCCTTAGAATGAACCTGTTCTACAGAATTCAGTAGTCTTAAACTGCTTAATTTAATCTTTTCCTTAAATATGAATATATCACAGCTTCTCACCTGCAGTTTGGAAGGTAGATATATGAAAAATGTTCTTGTAAAGGCTCCCAAACTTTAGGGTTCTGAAAATTATCATCTACCCCTAGGTTTCAGGCTTTTTTGACTATCTATAAATCTAAAACATGGCTTTTTAAAAAAAATGTCTTAAGTGGTTGTGAAAAGGAAAAGGCCATACTCAGAGGCTTAAGTTATATATTATAATAATTGAGAAATACAAATAGAATCAACCAATTAACAAAAATATTTATTGAATATCAGTTTTATAAATGATTTACATACATAATTTTATTTACAATCTTATAAATTAGGTATCATTTTTATGATTTGTGTGAGAAAACTAAAGTAGGGATAATACCTAAACTTACACAGGTGTTGTAAATGTTAAGTGATAATGTCTTTTGTTAAAGATGGGCCAGTTGGACTAGATTAAAGACCAACAGAGTTTCACTGTTATGTAATAGATTCTATTCTAAGTATATGTACCTAGTTAAATTGTCGAAGTACATAAATTATCTCTCAGGAGAACATTTGGAATGTTCTTGAATTTTCTAGGCATATAGCTGAAAAGATTAACAAAATCCAGAGATAATCTGTTTATTATTTTTTTAACTGATGTTTGTAGGAAGTCATGCATATTCTTATGGAACACAAGCACAATAAGAAAGAGAAACTAGATGACTTGAGACAGCTGTCTATTTATGAAACAAAAGTCTGGGTTAAGGAAGAGAGGATAAATCTGCATAAATCAGAAGGATAGGACACCTGAACAACTTTTGACGTGGAGAGTAGCTGAAGTTATACAATCTCATGAAAATAATAAGCAGCTTCTCCTCCCCCAGTGTGTGATTTTGAAGTGGGGGAGGTTATGGATGGCTGCAAATTTTGTTTAAAAAAAGTTTTTCAGTTTAGAAGATCATGAAGAAAGTGGCATTATTTGGTAATAAATCTGGTACTGGTATTCAATTATTTATTGAACAAATATTTATTAAGCACATTTCATGAGTATACACTGATGAACTAAACATGCATGTTCTCTTGAGGTCCATAAGACAATGCAAGAATAGAAATTCAGGAAGTACTGAAGAACATAGAGAACTTGATTTTTACTCATTTATTTTAAACTCAGATGTCATCTTAGGTCACGTTGCCCTTTAAGATTTAGGTTGGTTCTAGTAGCCTCCCCTAGGCCATGTGAGTAATCCGGTGCCTTTCCTAAAAGTGCTGTAACTCCCTGAGGGGTCTTATTCCCTAGGTTTGAAGTTTCACCTTTTGACGCACTCCCTTTTCCAAGTATACCTCATTCATCTGGATGTTAAATTTTCTTAGTACCAAATCGACTCAGACAAGAAACCCAACCTGATCCTTCGTTTTTATTCTCCAAAATACTTAGACGAGACATTTGTACATGTGCCAGATTAACTGAAGTTTTATGAAGCTGGAGAGCATTTACCAAGCAGCAATGCAAACAATGTAAAAATGAAAATTAAACAGACTTTTTCTTAAAAGTCTGTGTACTATCCTAACTAAATTTTCCTGCAGATTTTGCCTCCTGCCTTATTGCTGTGTAACATCAATCTCTCTCACCCACTCCCTCCTCTAATCCTATCCATTCTCTTTCCTTCCTGACTCCCAAATCCTATTCACCTTTATGAATATCTTATTCCCAGGTCTTGCCCTGGGTAGAGAATGAGGGATGGTGGTGGTGCTGAGCTATGATTTTTTTTGTCTCCTACTTCTATTATAAAGACCCTGTTGTCCCTATAAATACAGCCAATGGAGATTTTTTCTTTCATTGAACTCATGACACATTTTCTGCAGTACCACTCTTGACATTATTGGATATTCAATAAAAAGAGAGACCTGTTTTTTAGTTTTATCAAGGGTTTGTATATTGGTCAGGGTCTGAGTAAGAAAAAAATGACACCTTCCTAAGGGGATGATTGATCCAAAACTCTTAAATTCTTTCTTTTCTTTCTTTCTTTTCTTTCTTTTCTTTCTTTCTTTCTTTCTTTCTTTCTTTCTTTCTTTCTTTCTTTCTTTCTTTCTTTCTTTTCTTTTTTCTTTCTTTCTTTTTAATAGAGTCTCACTCTGTCACCCTGAGTAGAGTACAGTGGCATTATCACAGCTCACCACAACCTCAAACTCCTGAACTCAAACGATCCTGCTGCCTCAGCCTCCAAGTAGCTGGGACTATAGGTGCGCACCACCACACCTGCCTAATTTTTTCTATTTTTGGTAGAAACGAGGTCTTGCTCTTGCTCAGGCTGGTCTCCAACTCCTGACCTCAATAGATCCTCCCACCTGGGCTTCCCAGAGTGCTAGGATTACAGGCATGAGCCACCATGCCCGGTCTACAATTCTTTCTTATTTTGCTTTGAATGACATCAAAATTCTTGATAATGGCCTACAAGACCTGCTATGATCTTTCATGATTGAGGCTGGGTTGCTTTCACCTTTTGGCCATTGTAAATAATGCTGCTGTGAACATGAGTGTACAAATATTTCTTTGAGACCCTGCTTACAATTTTTTAGGATATATACCCAGAAGAGAAACTTCTGGATCACATGATAATTCTACTTTTAATTTTTTGAGGAATTACCATACTATTTTTTTTATAGTGGCTGTATCATTTTACATTCCCTCCAACAGTAAACAGGGTTTCAATTTCTCCATATGCTTGACAACATATTGTCATACTCTTTGTATGACTAGCTCTCTCTATGTCAGGTTCAATATCAACATTTTAGAAAGTCTTCATGATACAATCTAAAGATGTTCCCTACTCTGCCCAATTGGTGTCCCTCAAGGTGCCTCACCTGTTACATTCATAGCACTTATAATTTGCTCGAAGTATATAATTATTGGCTTTTTTACATTTTTATTGCCTGTTTTTCCCTACAGACTATTAGCTCTATGAATGCAGGAAGGTGTGAACTATATTTCTTTTTTTGGTTGTTGATACATGGTAGTGGTTTTTTTTGTTTTGTTTTGTTTTGTTTTTGAGACAAGGTCTCACTCTGTCACCTGGGCTACAGTGCAGTGGTGTCATTATAGCTCACTGCAACCTCTCACTCCTGGGCTTAAGCGATCCTCCAGCCTCAGCCTCCCAAGTAGCTGGGACTATAGGCACGAGTCACCGCACTGAGCCCTATGGTAGTTCTTTAAATACTTATTAATGAATGCTATTTATATTCTATTCATAATGCACACTCTTAGAAGTTCTCAACAGCAAAAAATAAAAGTTGTGATTTTTGGTAAACACATAGTGAGCTTAGTATTTTTTAAAATTCTATAATCTCTGTAACATTGAAAAGCATAGATTTTATTTCTACTTTATTGTTGAAGAAACTGGGCTTTTAAATATCAAGGCACTTGGGTAGTCAGTGACAAAACTGATATTAAGAACAATGCCTACGTGATCAAGGTCATATTGTTAGTATGTATCCTAGAAGGAAAAAAAAAATCTGACTTTATCTGGACATATACTTTCTACATCCTCTAAAGAGTTATCCTTGCTACAGTAAATTTGCCATATAAATTTACTTTTTCCCCCAATAGGCATTTTAAACATAGTATTGCTATTAAAAAGTATTATATTAACTGACTTATATGTGTGTGTGTATATAACACATATATATATATGTATATATATAAAATACAAATTTAAATTGTGTTTACCTACTCCATGAATTTCTGGACCTAGCTACTACAGTGCTTACTGAACTGGTAAAGAAAAAAAAATCAATATTACACAGATATATTGGTTAGGAAAAAAAATAAAATAATCTGATTTGGATTGATAAACATATTACAACAAAACTAAAGGAACTAGATAAACAAATATGTTATTGTTATTTGTACAACTGCACTTAAATTTAGACCTTTATCAATAAACATTTACATTTTCTATTCTATTAAAAAGAATTAACCTATAAAGTACCTGTCACATAGAACTAATGATTTAATATGTATTTATGAAGAAGGAAAATTTTTTCTTTCTGATCATAGTGAACTGACCTACATGAAACTTATTTAACAGAATGAAGTAAAGTACAATATAATTTATATCTCTTATATTTTTACTGATATTAAATAATACAACCACAATTTCAAGACTTATACCTTATGATTTTCTTCTTTTAAACATATAGGTCATTATAAGAGTATATGCTTATGTATGTATGTATTTATATATCACAATATTTCTGAGTGGAAAAATATAGCCGTCAGGTATTTTATAGAGAAAATATATTTATAACTTACATTAACAAGATATTTTTCTTCAACACAATTTGATAAATCTCTATGAGACTGTATAGTTCAAAATGCACACGTTCAAGTTTTTCATGAGAAAGCCTTTTATTTAGGGCATGGACTTAAATCACTCAGAGCCAAAGCTAAACATGTTCATAAATTTCTACCACATGTTATACCTATATCCATTCTATTTTTCATATGAGCATTTTTACATGACTCTTTACCATGAAAATGAGAAGCATATATCTAAGAAAAGGGAATGGACCTATGAGATACCAAAATAGGACACAGACCTGCAACAAAGCCTTTGAAATATGTAACTCTCCAGAGACTTTACCGTTTGAAGGCTGCGGTAATGACATGCAAATTTCACCACCACTGACATTTTTCACATGAGAATTAACATGTATAAAACTCAACTTTTTTGTTATATGAAAGAAATAAACTTCTTTACCTCCTACTACTGTACCAGCTTTCTATCACAGCTTTACTGTTTGTATTAACGTTAAGTTTATATTGCATTTTTCTAAGGAAAGAAGTGTTTTTGAAAAAATTTTTATTGATATATAATAAGAATGCAGAATATTGCACAAATCTTAAGTATGTTGACTCATTCAGATTGTTGGTATGTGAAACTGCATATATTTAAATATTTTATGCAGTTTTCTTAGAGCTATCGAATACTTTTAAAATGTGAAGAAATAACAGAAATGCTCTAAAAATGATATTGCAAACAAACTTATTAATGAGAAGAGCCACATTCCACATAACAAGAATACCACATGTCCTTATTTCAGTTGCTACAGATAAGGAAACAATATTTTTACAGATCAGAAGGTAACCTCTCCTCTGTGGTTAGGAAAGTTGTAATCTCTGCTAGGTGTGAGAATAAATGAAGCCTCTTAAAAATGCATAATTCTGAAAGGACTTTTTGAAGCTCTTGTTTATCATAATGTTGATAAAAATAATAATACCACAGCTAGCAATTATTGATATTATTATGTGCCAGGTATAGTTTAATGTCCTCTGCATATATTAACTCATTATGCAATATAGCAACTCTATGACCTAATATTGACATGATCTTGGTTGCACTTGCTAGTACATGGACAAACCCAACTCCAATCAAATTCCAGAGGTATTCTCTTTTACCCACAGTGTTATACTGCTTCTTGGGGCATTAAAAAGTTCAGTTCTACCAGACAACTAGAATGTTTGATATTCTAATTAAAATCTTAAAAAATACACAAAAAATTTAGACTGTACTCCTAATATTTTGGTCGTTTCTTCTAATTCTTGTGTGTGTGTGTGTGTGTGTGTGTGTGTTTAAAATATATAATCTTATAGAGTTAACTGTGATTACTTTAGAGATTTTCTAATAAGTCATCTCATTCTGTAGATTGTTACCTGAGACTTAGAGTGGCAAACATTTCAAGTTGAGTTAGTGGCAGGGTCAGGAGTAGAACTATTTTCCTCATATCAGATGTGGCATCTTTTTGTATTATGTGGCCATTACATCATTGTAATTCATATTAAATTTGTCTATATGTGATATATAGTATCAAGCCACTCTTCGGATCCATGTGAAAAAGTTCCCTTAAAAATATGGATAGCTGATCAAATATAATTCCATTACTTTGGCAAAATATAGAATTCTAAATAAATTTAGCTGATTGTATCACACAGTAAATCATTACGCTGATAAAACCATAATGAAGTTAGAATTTTTTTGTGATCCTTGGGTTATTTTTTTCTTAAAACTTTGTATTGAATACTATGTATGGCAAATATAAACCTTGTCTCAGTGATATCTAATTTCTTTCTTTCTTCATTCCCAGAAGATTGGAAGTGTTTTCAGCCAAAATAACATCTATGATTTTCAACCCTTACTCTGCAAAGGTGAAAAAAATTGACAGTGGATGCATAACTGATCTATAACTTTTCCAGATATTATAAAGCTAACAGAATGTTCATTATTTCTCTAAGATCTTTTCCACAGAACAGTTTGTTAAGATGTTCTTTGAGCACATTACATTTGCGGTATTTGAGGTCCAGGGTAAAAAAAAAATGTATTTCATAGTTACATCCTAGAAGAAGCTAAAGTAATTTTAAAAAGACACTTGGGCTAAACTCTCTTTCATATTACACATACGGAACACACCTGGAATTCATCAAATCAAGTAAAATGTAATAAAAATCCTTCTGAGTTTGCTAGAATACTAAAATCAGTACTAATTTTCACATATTGAAAAGTAAACATGTATGCATTGTATTACCTCAAAAGATAAATAATATTAGACAGGTTAACTGATTATTAACATTAAGCTATAAACAAAGCTTTAATTAGTGAGACTTTATAGTATTGCAAAAAATCCCTACCTTTTAAAATTGGGATAAATGAAAAAAAAGAATTAGGGTCCACTAAAACAATTGAAGACACAAACATTGAAACCATAGCAGGGGCACAGGCAGAGAAACTGTTCTAGATTAAAGAGGCTAAAGTATGTGAAAACTAAATGCAATACATGATCCTTGAATGGACTGGATTTTATAAAAACACTAAACCCCAATCGCACTTCAAGGACATTTTTGGAACAATTGCAGAATATTGAACATATCCTGTAATGATATTAAAGTTCTTGAGAGTAAGGATGAAATTGTGGTTAAATAAAAATGTTTTTGTTTTTAGGTATTAGTTACTAAAGTATTTAGAAGGTGAAGAATCATAATGTCTGCAATTTTCTTTCAATTGAGTAAGAAACAAAATCTTAACAATTAGTGAATCTAGGTAAAGGATATATGCGTACTTATTCAATTTTCCTGTAGGTTTGAAAGTTTTTAAAATAAAAATTTGAGGAAAAATTTATGGAAAACAATTTTGAGAAATTTTGGGAAAGATAATAAAACGGTATCTGTGAGAGCAATTTCGTTTTGGCTGAGAGAACTCAAAGTCTGGTGATTTTTCAATGATTAAAATGTATCATTATTTCAAAAACTTGGCCTATTTTCTTAAAGTCCTTCAAATATATTTCTGTGTTCCAAACTAACGAATATTTGCTTATCTGTAAATAAGATTTAGAAAATGAAACCCCATCGCCCCACAAATAGGTATGGTAGGCATTTATTTTTATTCTTATATGCACATCTTTTGCACTACTGCTTTTTCTGCTAAGTCAAAGGTCAGCAAACTACTGCCTGCAGACCAAAATTGACCTACTGTTTTTGTATGGCTAGAGTGAGAAATGGTTTTTGCATTTTTTAGTGGTTGGGGGAAAAAATCAAAAGAATAATGAAATTTAATGATATGAAAAAATATGAACTTTTTAATTCAGTATCTATAAATAAAGTTTTATTGGCACACAGGTGTGTTCATTCATTTCCATATTGTCTATGGCTGCTATGCCTTGTAAGGGCAGAACCCCAATTAGGCATAATGCTATTCACCCAAAAAAGAATTTCATCTTCTAGTTAGAAGATCTAGTTTTACAAATAATTGTACTCAATTATTGTAATTTGAATAAGTTAATTATATTTCACCAAGTATTAAAAATGTGTTAAAAATCAATTAAAATAGGAAATATAGGCTTTAATTGTGACCTTGATGCAAATAAGACCTTCATCTGTTTTATTCACTATTCTATTGTAAATTCCCAGAATGGTTTTGGCATACAGGAGCTACATGAGTAATATTTGTTGAATGAATGAATAAATAAACTTATCCTTCTGTCATATCAGTATTTTTTAAGGAACGGATTCCACTGAATATTTGACAATTAGATTTTTTCCCTGAAACTTTAAAATATAAATATTATGTTGGATGCTTAATCCCATATATTAGAAATAAGTAAAATGTTAGGAAATTAGATGAATATGTTAATGAAAAATGGCATAAAACTGACTTTCTAAAAAAGGAAAAATATAATTTGTTCATAAATATAAGAACATGTGCACAATTTTAAAAATAATGAAATAAAATGACAATAAATAAAACATAATTTTAACTATGATATATAGTTAATATTAAAAAGGGCAATAAAGTCCTACACAAGTGAAATTATAGTACCTACAAGTTGAAGTATTGAAATATGACTTTATTTTGGTTATAAAGTAGCTTACACTATTGTAATACATGCTTTTTACAAAACAACAAAATTCTATTTGAATATTTTATTTCTGTTTTTGTTTGTTTTTTACTTGTTTTATGTTATTTATTTTTCTTACTTGATATGGACTGATATAAAATCAAGAGGATTTATGAAAGATTCACCCACAAAATTCTCAAAAAGCTAATTCACATGAGCAAAGAAATAGAAAAATAGAAAAAAATAATGAAATATCTGTGAAAACTAGCAAAAATCAATCTGAAATGACTCACAATTTACAGGAATTAATTATACTAGATTTGTTGCAAGAGGCCAAATGAAGTGCGACACTGAGAGACAAATTATAAATTTCCTTTTTAATAGAAAATAGCTCTGAGGAGTCATGGAAAAATTTCACTTACCTGTGAAAAGTAGCAAAGATGAAAACTGGAGTCAAGAAAAGGCCTTTGGCAAGATGGGCCTTTATCAGTCAGCTGGTTGTTATTTTTCCATCTGAGAACTATAACGATTGGAATAAGCAGCACCAGGTATTACAAAAGTACTAAAGCACAAGTCTCCACAGTATAACCACACTAGTAATATTTTAGGCATTATAATTACACTAGTTTTAATGAATAATGACACCTGTTCCAAATTCTTTATTCCTTATTTCAATACATTTTATTGGAGAAAGAATGCTTAACATGAAATCTACCCACCTGACAAATTTTTGAATACACAATATAATATTGTTAACTATAAAAACAGTGTTGTACAACAGATCTTTAGAACATATTTATCTTGCATAATTTAAGATTTATGCCTATATATGAGCAATTTCTTGTTTTTGCACCTCCCCCAAGTTCCTGGTAACCATCATTCCACTCTCTGATGCTATGGATTTGACTATTTTAGATGCCTCATGTAAGTGCAATCATGCAGTGCTTGTTCTTCTGTGACTGGCTTGTTTTGCTTAGCATAATGTCTTCAGGGTTTATCATATACACTTATATATATCATGCATGGTACATATGTATATATTATGTATACTAATATATACCCATATATCTATGCTAACAGATAGATACAAATATGCTAATATCTCTTTGAGATCCTCATTTCAATTCTTTTGGATAAATAACTAGAAGTGGTATTGTTGGATCATATGGAAGTTCTATTTTTAATTTTTTGAGGAACCTCCACACTGTTTTCCATAGCAGCTGCACCATTTTGCATTCTCACCAATAGTGTATAAGAGGTTCCAATTTTTCTACATCCTCAACGACACTTGCCTTATTTTGGTAGTTGTTATTTTTTATAATAGCTGTCCTAACAGATATGAGGTGATATTTTATTGTGGTTTTAATTTGCTTTCCCTAATGATTAGTGACATTTAGCATATACCATTGGCCATTTGTATGTCCTCCTTGGAGAAATATTTGCTGAAGTCTTTAGCCCATTATTTAAATCAGGTTATTAGTTTTATTGGTATTGAGTTACATACATATTTTGGAAATTGACCTATCAGATATATGGCTTGCAAATATTTTCTTCTATTCTGTAGATTGCCTTTTCACTCTGTTGTTTGTTTCCTTTTTCATACAGAAACGTTTTAGTTTGATGTGATCCCACTTGTTTATTTGTGCTTTTATTGCTTTTACTTTTGTTGTCATATACAGGAAATTATTTCCAAGACCAATGTCATGAAGTATTTCCCTTTTTTTTTCCCCTTTTACATTTTCAGTTCTTACATTTAATTCTTTAATCCATTTTTTTAAAATTTCAGAATATTACAGGTGTACACATTTAGAGTTGATTTTTGTATATGGTATATGTTATAAGTTAAAATTTATTCTTTCACGTGTGGAATTCTAGTTTTATCAACACCACTTATTGCAGATATTACCCTTTCCTCATTGTATATTTTTAGCATCCTTGTCAAAGACTAATTGACTATATATACGTGGATTTATTTCTTGGCTGTCTATTCTGTCTCAATGGTCTGTATGTTGGTCTTTTTGCCAGTACCATACCTCTTTAGTTCCTATTGCAGTATGGTATTCCAGCTTTGTTCTTTCTGAAGATAGTTTTGGCCATTCAAGGTCTTTTGTGTTTCCATATGAATTTTAAAGTTGTTGTTTTTGATTTCTATAAAGAATGCCATTGGGGTCAAATAAGGATTGCAAGGAATCTGTAGATTACTTTGGGTAGTATGGATATTTTAACAATATGAATTCTTACAATCCATAAACATGATATATCTTTCAATTCATTTGTATCTTTAATTTCTTTCATTAATGTTTTATAGTTTTCAGTGTACCAATCTTAGTCATTAGTTAAGTTTATTCCTAAGACTTTTTGTACTTTTCAATACTGTCATAAATGGGATAATTTTCCTTATTTCCTTTTCAGAGAGTATTTTGTTAGTGTATTTCCATTTTGTTAATTGTTTTCCTTTTGTCTTACAGTTTGTTTGTCCCTCCTTTCCTCTTTTTTCAGTCATCTTTGTGTTTTGTTGATTTTTTAGTATTGATATGCTTTGAATCCTTATTTCTGTATTTGTTCACGCATTTACTTCTGTCAGTTGATTTTAGACTTTCTTAACCTATTGTGTTGCTTTTTAGCATCCTTTCTTTTCAATTGGAAGAATTCCCTCTGACATTATTATAAATCAGGTTCAGTGGTGATGAACTCCCTCAAGTTTTGCTTGTTAGGAAAAGGATCACTCCTTTATTTTTGAATAACAGATTTGTCAGATACAGTATTCTTGGCTACCAGGTTTTTTTTTGTCCCCAGTGCTTTGAATATATCATGCCACTCTCTTCCAACCTGTAAAAAAAGTCCACTGTTAACATCATGGGGATTCTCTTGTATGTAACAAGTCACTTTTAATTTGTTGCTTTCAATTTCTCTCTTTGTCTTTAACTTTTGACAATTTGATTATAATGTATCTCATTGAGGATTTCTTTGGATTCATCTTATTTGGAATCATTAGGGCTCCTGGATTTTGATGTCCATTTCCTTCCCCAGGCTCAAGACATTTTCAGCCATTATTATTTGAATACACTTTCTAGTCTTTTTGCTGTAGTTTTCTCCTTTTGGAACATGCACAAGGTGTATATTGGTCCACTTGATGGTGTCCCATAAGTACCTTAGGCTTTCTTCACTCTTTTGTTTTTGCTTCTCTGACTGAATAATTTCCAATGACCTGTCTTCAAGTTTGCTGATACAAGTTTGTCTGTAGTGGGGAGGAAGATCCAGGGCTTCATATTTGCTCTCTTGCTGATGGGACTCCTTCCTATTTGCATACATTTAAAAAAATTGGAGTAATATTTTAAAATAAAATAACTTTTTTTTTTGAGACAAAGTCTCACTTGAATGCCCAGGCTAGAGAACAGTGGCATCATCATAGATCACTGCAACCTCAAACTCCTGGGCTCAAGCAATACTCTTGCCTCAGCCTCCTAAGTAGCTGGAACTACAGGTGTGCACCACCATGCCCAGCTATTTCTTTAAATTTTTTGTAGAGACAAAGTCCCTCTACGTTTCTCATGCTGGTCTTGAACTCCTGGCCTGAAGTGATCCTCTTGCCTTGGCCTTCCAAAGTGCTGGAAATACAGGCATGAGCCATTTTGCGCAGACTGGAAGAACATTCCTCAAACAAGGTACATACCTATTTTTTAAAGCATAAAACAATGCGATATTTATTCAATTTTAAATTTTATTTTAATTTTTTAAAAATACACATAGTTTAAAAATTAAAATTGCACTGTAAAGCTTTTAGAAGAAAATCACATTCTTCACTCTACCACTTGTTCCCTAAAGTTTATTAATTTTAATTATCTTGTGCTGTTTCTTATAATACTTTTGAAAATTTTAAGTATCTCCCTTTTTTTTTATTTTAGGTATTATCCATTGATTTTCCACTATGAAAGATATGGACTTAAAACTTTTATACCCTCCACTTTCATTCTGTGATTCTGGTAACAAAATTATAATCACAGTTTTTTTTAATCAATAGTAATTCATTGCATTTTTTTCCCTGTGTGGTTAATTTACTTGTTCTTGGAGTTAATAACTGCCTTGTACTCTCATTTGTTTAGTTTCGTATATATCTATAATTAATTCATTCTCAAGCAATCTGATGGAATATAAAACACTTTACTTAACAGTCAAACAGATTAGGTAATTTATTTGACCAGTATTATTTTTTTCTTGGATATAAGTGGTGTACTGAACCTGGCTAGAACCAGAGCTGACTGTGCATATCTCTTTCCAAATCAGCAGTGACTTTATATTTTTATCCCTGGTATGAATATTTATACCACAGAAATTAGCAAATGCTCTAAAATGGGCTTTTATTTTATTTTTTCCTGGAATGTTGGTTGCTAAACATTCACCAGCCCAGCACAGAATATAACTTTCCTGGAATTCATCACCTTCCTGATCAAGTGTGGTCTATTACACCTGCTACAGAAATGTCATCTTAGCATTTTTTTTATCACCATCATCCTTTGCTTCCCTCTTTCGTGTCTGACCTTCTTTTTCATGTCCCCATACCTTCCTTTTTCTTAGTTCACTCTCTTATTTTGATTAAAAAAATGCCTAGTTTTTTCCCAAGAAAGCATGTAAAATAGGTAAATATTTTGAAAGACTGAATTTCACAAGATTTATTTTTCTCAAATGATATTTTGTTTGGAATTAGAACACTATTTTGGAAATTATTTTTAAGCAGAAGAATGAAGGAATTGCTCTACTGTCTCCATTGTAATAAAGTTAATTGTTACTTTCTTTTCCTGGATGATTTGCTCTCTTTTTCATCATACGTTCAGCAAATTTGGTAAGTTTTTAGCATATTGAGTATATGTTTTTCCTATATTTACTTTATATAGTGTAAATGTTTCATGATGCATTCCTAGTTTGCATATTCTTTCACCTACATATGACATTTGCTAAATATGGTATTTGATGCCAAACTTCAAACGACATAGCAATCTCTTTTTAAACAAATCTGCTCTTAACTTCCATTAAATTAATAGAGTAATATCCAGTATTTCTTTATAAAAAATATTAAAAAAATTCTGACTGTCTACTCTGATATTTTTGACATTAAAATACTTTATATTACTTGAAAAATTAAAATTTCAAACAGTAACCTATGAAAAGGAAATAGTGGTGATGGTAACAGTAATTGAGATTTTAAACAAATTTAACTCATTTAATTATATTGTATTCTGTACATCCTCATTAGAAAGACACTTAATAAAGACAATTATGCAATATTATATTCTTTATCTGACTTATGTTTTAACACATAATCAGAAGTTGGAGTTTTACTTTTCTAAGCAACAACAAAAAACTAAATCCCACATTATTGGTTGCAGAAATATTTTTTTTTCTCTGAAATGAATGCTCTATAGTCTTAGGATTTTCTACACACTGAACTATAGGACTTACTTCCACTGCCAGCCTCAACCCAGGCCTGTTCCCCTATTTTGCCCTCAGGAAACTGGTAGTCAAGCAGATATTCATCCCAGATAAATTAGATTTTTTTTCATTTTAAAATTTTTATTTTTAATTATTATGGCTACATAATAGTAGTATATGTTTATGGAGTACATGTGATGTTTTGAAACAGACATACAATATATAATAATCAAATCGGGGTAATTGGGGCACCCACCACCTCAAGCATTTATCCTTTCTTTGTGTTAGGAACTTTTCAATTTCACTCCTTTAGTTCTTTGAAAGTATACCAATAACTTATTGTTTACTCTAGTCACTTTTTTGTGCTATCAGATATTGTTCATTCTATCTAACTCTCAAGCTATATTTTTGTACCCATTAACCATCTCCTATTTATCTCCCCTCCCCACTACCCTTCCCAGCCTCTGGTAACCTCATTCTACTGTCTCCATGAGGTTGATTGTTTTAATATTAAGCTCTCACATATGAGTAAGAACACGAGAAAATTGCCTTTCTGTGCTTGGTTTATTTCACTTAACAGAATGTTCTCCAGTTCCATCCATATTGTTGTAAGTGACAGGATTTCATTATTTTTTAAGGCTGAATAATATTCCATTTGTGTATATGTACCACATTTTCTTTATCCATTTATCCATTGATGGACACATAAGTTGATTCCAAATGTTGGTTATTGTGAATAGTGCTGCAATAAACATGGGAGTACAGATATCTTTTCAATATACTGATGTCCTTACTTTTGGATATATACCAGCAGTGGCAATGTTGGGACATATGTCAATTCTATTTTTAGTTTTTTGAAGAACCGCCATACTGTTCTCCATAGTGGGTACAATAACTTACATTCCCACCAACAGTATACAAGAGTTCCCCTTTCTGCACTTCCTTGCCAGCATTTGTCATTGTATGTCATTTTGATAGAAGCCATTTAACTGTGGTGAGATGATATCTCATGGTAGTTTTGATTTCTATTACACTGATGACTAATGATGTTGAGCATTTTTACATATACCTGTTGGCCATTTGTATGTCTTCTTTTGAGAAATGTCTATTCAGATCCTTTGCCCATTTTTAATTGGATTATTTGAACTTTTTCCTGTTGAGTTTTTGGAGCTCCTTGTATATTCTAGTTATCAATCCCTCATCAGATGAGTAGTTTGCAAATATTTTCTTCCATTCTATAGGTTGCCCATTCACTTTGTTGTTTCCTTTGTTATGCAGAAGCTTTTAAGCTTGATGTGATCCCATTTGTCCAATTTTGCTTTGGTTGCTTTATTTTAGGGTATTGCTCAAAAAAATCATTGCCTAGACCAATGTCCTAGAGCATTTCCCCAATGTTCAAAGTTTTATTTTAGTAGTTTCATAGTTTTAGGTCTTAGATTTAAGTCTTTAATCCATTTTGATTTCATTTTTGTAAATGGTGAGAGGGAAGGGTCTGGTTTCATTCTTCTGCATATGGATATGCAGTTTTGCCAGCACAATTTATTGAAGAAACTGTCTTTCCCTAATATGTGTTCTTGGAAACTTTGTCAGAAATAAGTTCACTATAGATGTATGGATTTATTGCTGGGTTCTCTATTCTGTTCCATTGGTCTATGTGTCTTTTTTTAAGCCAGTACCATACTGTTTTGGTTACTAGAGCTCTGTAGTATAATTTGAAGTCAGATATTGTGATTCCTCCAGTTTTGTTCTTTTTGCTCAGGATGGCTTTTGCTATTTTGGTTCTTTTGTTGTTTCTTATACATTTTAGGATTATTTTTTCTATTTTTTTGAGGAATGTCATTGATATATTTTGATGGGGATTGCATTGAATCTGTAGATTGCTTTGGGTAGTATGGGCATTTTAACAATATTGAGTCTTCCAATCCATGAGTATGGAATATCTTTCCATTTTTTGTGTCCTCTTCAATTTCTTTCATCAATGTTTTATAGTTTCCCTTGTAGAGATTTTTCACTTTTTTGGTTACATTTATTCCTAGGTATTTTATTTTATTTGTAACTGTTATAAATGGGGTTACTTTCTTGGTTACTTTTTCAGATTTTGCTGTTGGCATATAGAAATGCTACTGATTTTGTATGTTGATTTTGTATTACTGAATTTGTTTATCAATTCTAATAGTTTTTATGTGGAGTCTTTAGGTTTCTCTAGATATAAGATCATATAATTTGCAAACAAGGATCATTTGACTTCTTCCTTTCCAATTTGGATGCCCTTTATTTCTTTCTCTTGTCTGATTGCTCTAGCTAGAACTTCCCATACTATGTTGATTAACAGTGGAGAAAGTGGACATCCTTGTGTTTTTCCAGATCTTAGTGGAAATACTTTCAGATTTTCTTGATTCAGTATGATACTAGCTGTGGGTTTGTTATATATGGCTTTTATCATGTTGAGGTATGTTCCTTCTATATCTAGTTTTTTGGGAGTTTTTATCATGAAGGGATGTTGAATTTTATTGAAAGGTTTTTCAGCATCAATTTAAATAATCATATAGTTTTTGTCCTTCATTCTTTTGATATGATGCATCACCTTGATTGATTAGCATATATTGAACCATCTGGGTATCCCTGGGATGAATCCCACTAGATCATGATGAACAATCTTTTAATGTGTTGTTAAATTCAGTTTGCTAGTATTTTGTGGGGAATTTTTGTATTTTTGATCATCAGAGATATTGGCCTATAGTTTTCTTTTTTTTGTTATATATTTGTGTGGTTTTTGGGAACAGGGTGATACAGACCTTGTGGAATGAGTTACTTACTACTGCTATGTTGTTATTTGATTTCCGGTTGTTTTGTGGTCCTCCTTCCCTTCCTGCCTTCCTTCCTTTCTGTCTTCCTTTGTGTAAAGTAGTGTGTTTTAATTTTTCACTTTCATTTTTTTCTGTATCTGTAATAGGTTTTTTATTTGACATTACCATGAGGCTTGCAAAAACATTTTATAACCAATTATTTTAAACAGAGGACACCTTAACTCTGCTTATAAAAACAAACACACAAGCAAAGAGAAATGTAAAAGAAACTCTATAACTTTAACTCCATCCCCATTGACTTTTTGACTTTTTGTTGTTTCCATTTATATATTTTTATACTATCTATCTCTCAAAAAGTTGTAGTTATTATATTTGATAGGTTTGTCTTTTAGTCTTCCTACTCAAGATATAAGTGGTTTATACACCACAATTACAGCAACAGAGTATTCTGTATTTGTGTACTTACAGTTATGAGGGAGTTTTATCCATTCAGATGATTTCTTATTGTTCATTAATGTCCTTTTCTTTCAGATTGAAGATCTAATTTTAGAATTTCTTATAAGACATGTCTGGTGTTGATGGAATCCCTCAGCTTTTGTTTGTCTGGGAAAGTCTTTATTTCTCCTTCATGCTTGAACGATGTTTCTGTAGGATATAATATTATAGGGTTAAGGATTTTTTCCTTCAGAACTTTGAATATGTCATATGTCATGTCACTCTCTCCTGGCTTGTAAGGTTTCCACTGAGAAATCTGCTGCCAAATGTATCAAAGCTTCTTTATATGTTGTTTTTTTTTTGCTTCCCTTAGGACCTTTTATTTATCTGTGGTAAATTTATCTGTGGGAGCTTCATTATTAAATGCCTTGAGGTAGTCTTGTTTGGGTTCAATCTGTTTGATGTTCTATGACTTTCTTGTTCCTGAATATTAATATCTTTCTCTAGGTTTAGAAAGTTCTCTGTTATTATTTACTTGAATAATCTTTCTACCGCAATCTCTCTCTCTACCTCCTCCTTAAGTTCAATAACTCTTAAATTTGCTCTTTTGGGCTATTTTATAGATCTTGTGGTCATGCTTTGTTCTTTTTAATTTTTTTTTCTTTTTTCTCTTCTGACTCTGTATTTTCAAATAGCCTGTCTTCAAGCTCACTAAATCTTTCTTCTATTTGATAAATTCTGTTATGTAAAGACTCGGATGCATTTTTCAGTTTGCCAATTGAATTTTTCAGATCCACAATTTCTCCTTGATTTTTTTCATTATTTCAAACTCTTTGTCAAATTTCTCTGATAGACTTCTGAGTTTCTTCTCTGTATTGTCTTGAATTTCATTGAGATTCTTCAGAACAAGCTATTTTGAATTCTTTGTATGAAAGGTCTCTTATCCTCATCACACTGGGATTGGTCACTGGTATCTTATTTAGTTCATTTGATGAGGTCATGTTTTCCTGGATGTTCCTGATGCTTGTGGATGTTTGTTAATGTCTGGGCATTGAAGAGTTAGGTTTTTATTCTAATCTTCCCAGTCTGGGTTTGTTTGAACCCACCCTTCTTTAGAAGGCTTTTTAGGTGTTCAAAAGGAATTGAATGTTGTGATCTAAGTCTTTGGTCACTGCAGCCAGATCAGCACTGGGGGCATCCCAAGTCCAGTAGTGCTGTGACTTTTGCAGACTCCAAGTGGTACTGCCTTAGTGGACTTGGGTAAGATACAGAATTCCCTTGCTTACCAAGCTAAGTCTCTCATTGTCTTCCCTCTCTCTGTTCTGGGCTGCTGGATTTGGGAGAGGAGTGACTTGGGTACTCACTCATGGCCTGTACAGCTGGGACTACACCAGGTCACACCTGAATCCAGCCAAGTCTATCTCAAAACCCATGGTGACTTTTGCCTGGCTACCTCGGATGTTCATTCAAAGCCCAAGGGCTCTGTAGTCAACACATGGTGAATTCTGCCAGGACTAGGTCCTTCCCTTCAGGGCTGCAGGTTCCCTTCTGACCCATGGTGGGTCTAGAAATGCTGTCCTGGAACTAAGGCCTGGAATCAGGGGTTTTGGATTCTGATTGTTACTTTATTTTACCGTGGCTGAACTGGTACCCAAGCTACAAGACAAAATTCCTTTGTACTTTCCCCTTTCCCTTCCCCAAGTGGAAGAGGACTCTTACCAAGCAGCACTCCTTGGAGTTGGGGCAGGTGTGACCCAGGCACTCACTTGGCCACTGCTACTGGTCTGTGTGGGTCACATTCACCCCATGTCTACCTGCTTCTAGCCAGTACAGCCTCAAGACTTGCCCAAGAACTGCAGCCTTTGTGGCCTGGATGCCTTATGAATTTATTCTGGGCCCCAGGCTGCTTTCCATAAACTGGTTTTGGAGCTAGCCAGAACTCAGTTTTCTATTGCTGGGGTGGAGGATTCCCCTCTGGCCAGGCTGGTCTAAATGTCCCTTCTGTGGCCCTGGCAGAATTCTGCTATGAATTGTGTTTCCCTGTGAAAGGGTGGCCCTGAATTCCAATGCAAAGTCCTACAATCACTTCACTCTCCTTTCCCTGGGTATAGATTAATAAATTCTCTTTCCACCTGGCATGCTGGACTGGCACTGCTGTGGGTTGGGGAAGGGGTAATGTGTGCAATGCAAGACTGTCGTTCCTGCTTTCCTCAGTGCTTCTTTCCTTGATATAATGTTAAAACCATTTACTGTGATGGCTCACTTGATTTTTGGTTCTTCTGAAGGTGCTTTCTTGTGTGGTTAATTGTTGAATTTGGTGTTCCTGAAGAGGGACAAACACTGGAGGTTTCTATTTAGCCATCTTGCTCCCTAAATTAGATATTTTTTTTTCACTGAGGAAATGATTGTCTAAAGGAAAATATCCTTTTAAAAATGGCCTTCGGGAATCTCACTTGATGCCTCTTTCTCTGTTTTGAAATGAATTGTGTCTGGCTAAAATTCATAGGTTGAAGCCCTAATCTCCAATGTAGCTGTTTTTTGAAATGGAGCCTCTAAAGAAGGAATTAAGGTTAAATGAGGTCATGCTGGTGGATCCTTGATCCAATCAGATAATAGGATTAGTCTAATATGATTAGTGTTCTTGTAAGAGACAGCACAGCACTGTCTCTCTGTCTGTCTGTCTGTCTGTCTCTCTCCATCCCCCTGTATATGTTCCAAGGAAAGGCCATGTGAGGACATAGTGAGATGGTGACTGTCTGCAAGCCAGGAAGAGAGCCCTCACCAAAAACCTTGATCTTAGACTTGTAGTTTCCAAAACTGTGAAAAAATAAATTTCTTTTGTTTAAGCCACCCAGTTGATGATATTTTGTTATGGCAGCCCAAGATGACTAATGCAATCTCCAATAGCATATTCTTTCATTTGAAAACCCCTGTCACATGAAAAAGCTTTCATCTGCTTTTCAAGGCATCATCTTTAAATACACGTAATAAATCAAGATTTATAAGAATATGTTAGGAGATACTCTGAATTGAAAGAAAGATACTGAAGGAAAAGATAGAAAGAAGATATGAAAGTTATTTTGAAGAAAGAAAGCAATGTAAAAGACAAACAAAAACACAATATTAAAATTAAACAATTATTTTTATCTTCAGAGTGATTAAGAAAAGAGAAGACACAAGCCCTACTACAAAAAAAGAAACATTCAATGAATAAAAGTAATACCTTTGGAAATTAAAAATGTAATGAAATTGATTTAAAAATAAAAAGATTGAAAGAAAAAATTTAAGGAATACCCAAAAAGTAAAGCAAAAAGATAAACAACCAGAAAGTAGAAAACAATATAGGAATGTTTGAAATAGCTCGACTGGCACATGTAACAGGAGAAAAGGAGAGAAAAGACTAGACCAAGATATTGGATTGTACTTTATATACAATTTCAGTGACCGAAACAATTGGAATATCCCAAATTATAATCTAAGGAGAAGACTAAAATAATTGCAAAGGTACATGATTGGGCCTTATGATCATACACACAAGCTCATGGGTTTTGCTTTTTTTGTTTTCTAATTAGAACATCAATTTCCTGATAAATGTTACTCTGTTCTCAGCGTTTAAATGTTCTGCCTTGATCAACATTATGAGGTGAATTCTATTTATCAGAAATTGGTTTTCTGATGTGATACTGCAAGATAAAAATCTTTCGTTTTGAGGTAAACTTAACTGATTTTATCAAACTGCAAGCAGTAATACCAAAGCAGTAGTACATTAGAGACTGAAATTCCAATTTAGCATATTTTAGAAATTAGTTAACTCAGGTTAACTTAAATACTAGAAAGTTTAGACAGTGGAATATACAAAGTAAATAGATTAAAAACAAATGAAAATATGACAAACTAAATTATTAAACCCAATTCCAAAGGCTTAGATATAATTAAATAAAATTTTTAAATGTTACAGAATAGGAAAATTTTTTTATACTAGAAAGGGATGTTTACTAAACTAATATCTCTTTAATAACTTCTTTGGAATGCCCATTTTGAATGCTGGATCTGAATTTACACATTCCTGAAATATTTTTAAAAATACGCACACACATACACACACACACAAACAGAAAACACTTTCTTATTCATTTTGTTCTTTTTCATTTCTTTTTTTTATTTCAAAGTATTACGGGGGTACAAATGTTTTTGGTTACATGGATTGCTTTTGTAATGTTTGAGTCAGGGTGGTAAGTGTGCTTGTCACTCAGATAGTGTTCCTTGTACACGTTAGGTAGGTTTCACCCATCCCCTCCCCTGCCTCCCCCAGATTGGTTTCCATTGAGTTATACTTCCCTCTATGCACATGTGTGCTCATCGGTTAGTTCCAATTTAATAGTGAGTACACGTGGTGCTTGTTTTTCCATTCTTCAGATACTTCACTTAGGATAATGGTCTCCAGTTCCGTCCAACTTGTTGCAAAAGGGCCTAATTCATCCTTCTTCATGGTGGAGTAGTATTCCATTGTACACATATACCACATTTTGTTAATCCACTCATGAATTGATGTGTACTTGGATTGGTTACACATCTTTGAAATTGTGAATTGTGCTGCAATCAACATTCGAGTGCAGGTGTCTTTTTGATAAAATGACTTCTTTTCCTTTGGGTAAATACCTAGCAGTGGGATTGCTGGATAGAATGGAAGGTCTACTTTTAGTTCTTGGAGGAATCTCCATACTGTTTTCCATAGAGGTTGTATTAACAGTGTATTAGTATTCCTGTCTCTCTGCATCAGTGCAAGTATCTGTTATTTTTGGAGTTTTTTTTTTTTTTCAGAATATTATGGGGGTAAAACACTTTGGCTATATATATTGCCCATGCACTGCCCGTGTCAGAACTACAATCATGGTCATCCCCCAAACTGTGCTCCCCGCATCCATTCAGTGAGAGTTTTTCCGATCCCCTCTGCCCCCCTCCCACCTGCCCACCCCCTGATGAATATTATTGTCCTGTGTGATGTAAGTGTTGATCAGTTAGTACCAATTTGATGGTGAGTACCAGTGGTGCTTGTTTTTCCAGTCCTGTGACACTTTGCTTCGAAGAATGGGTTCTAGCTCCAACCAGGATAATACCAGTTGTGTTAATTCACTATTGTTCCTTATTGCTGAGTAATACTCCATGGTATACATATACCACATTTTATTAATCCCCTCATGTATTGATGGGCACCTGGGTTGTTTCCACATCTTTGCAATTGTGAATTGTGCTGCTATCAACATTTGCAAACAGATGTCTTTATTACAGAATGTCTTTTTTTCCTTTGGGTAAATACCCAGTAGTGGGATTGCTGGGTCAAATGGTAATTCTACTTTTAATTCTTTGAGGTATCTCCATATTACTTTCCATAGAGGTTGTACTAATTTGCAGTCCCACCAGCAGTGTATGAGTGTTCCTATCTGTCAACATCCCCGCCAACATTTGTTGTTTGGGGATTTTTTGATATGAGCCAATCTCACGGGAGTTAAGTGATATCTCATTGTGGTTTTGATTTGCATTTCCCTGATGATTAGAAGTTGAGAAATTTTTTATATGTTTGCTGGCCATTATTCTGTTCTCTTTTGAAAAGTTTCTGTTCATGTCCTTTGCCCATTTTTTAATAGGGTTGTTTGATTTTTTTCTTGTTGATTTTCCTAAGTTCAATATAGATGCTGGTTATCAGCCCTTTATCAGAGGTGTAGCATGCAAATATTTTCTCTATTCTGTAGGTTGTCTGTTCACTCTAGTGATAGTTTCCTTGGCTGTGCAGAAGCTTTTTAATTTGATCAGGTCCCATGTATTTATTTTTGTTGCTGCTGTGATTGCTTTGGGGGTCTTCTTCATAAATTCTTTGCCTAGGCCAATGTCCATAAGAGTTATTCCAACATTTTCTTCAAGAATTCTTATGGTTTCATGTCTTAGGTTTAGATCTGTTATCCATTGTGAGTTGACTTTTGTGAGAGGTGAGAGGTGTGGGTCCAGTTTCAGTCTTCTACATATGGCCATCCAGTTTTCCCAGCACCATTTGTTGTATAGGGAATCTTTTCCCCAGTGTAGGTTTTTCTGGAATTTGTCAAAGATCAGGTGACTGTATGAGGTTGGTTTTATATTTGGGTTCTCAGTGCGGTTCCATTGGTCTACATCTCTGTTCTTGTGCCAATACCATGCAGTTTTGGTTATTATAGCCTTGTAGTATAGTTTGAAGTGTGGTAGATAGATGCTTCCCAATTTGTTCTTTTTGCTTAAGATTGCTTTGGCTAGACGGGGTCTTCTCTGGTTCCACACGAAGCATAGAATTATTTTTTCTAGATAGGCAAAAAATGATGTTGGTATTTTGATAGGGACTGCATTGATTCTGTAAATCAATTTAGGTAGCAAAGCCATTTTTACTATGTTGACTCTGCCTATCCAAGAGCATGGTAGGGCTTTCCATCTATTTACGTCCTCTGCAATTTCTTTTCTCAGTGTTGCGTAATTCTCTCTATATAGGTCTTTGACCTCCTTAGTTAGATATGTTTCTAAATATTTAATTTTCTTTGTTGCTATTGTGAAAGGTATTGCATCTTTAATTTGTTTCTCGGCTTGATTGTTATTAGCATATATGAAGGCTATGGATTTGTGTGTATTAATTTTGTATCCTGAGACTTTGCTGAATTCATTTTTCAATTCCAGTAATCTCTTGGTTGAATCTTTGGGGTTTTCTAAGTATAATATCATATTGTCTGTGAATAGTGAAAGTTTGACCTCTTCTGTCCCCATCTGGACGCCCCTGATTCCTCTGTCTTGTCTGATTGCTCTGGCCAACACTTTCAGCACCATGTTGAAAAGAAGTGGAGATAGTGCGCACCCTTGTCTGGTGCCAGTTTTAAGGGGGAATGCTTTCAATTTTTCCCCATTCAGTATGATATTGGCTGTGGGTTTATCGTATATGGCTTTAATAGTTTTGAGGTATGAGCCATCTATGCCTATATTGTTAAGAGTTCTTATCATAAAAGGATGCTGGATTTTGTCAAAAGCCTTTTCTGCATCTATTGAAAGGATCATATAATCTTTGTTCTTGCTTTTATTTATATGGTGAATTACATTTATAGATTTGCGTATGTTGAACCATCCCTGCATCTCGGGAATGAAGCCCACCTGATCGTGATGAATTATTTTTTTGATGTACATTTGAATTCGGTTTGTAAGGATTTTATTGAGAATTTTTGCATCTATATTCATAAGGGATATTGGTCTGTAGTTTTCTTTTTTTGTTGTGTCCTTTCCTGGCTTTGGTATCAAGGTGATATTGGCTTCGTAGAATGATTTTGGGAGGACTCCTTCCTTCTGGATATTTTCAAATAATTTCTGCAGTATAGGCACCAGTTCTTCTTTGTAGGCTTGGTAGAATTCAGGTGTGAACCCATCTGGTCCAGGACTTTTTTTTGTGGGAAGATTTTTTATGACTGCTTCGATTTTGGTGCTTGATATTGGTCTGTTTAGAAATTCTGTTTCTTGCTGGTTGAGCCTGGGGAGGTAGTATGTTTCTAAGAATTTGTCTATTTCCTCCACATTTTTGTGTTTGTGGGCATAGAGATTTTTGTAGTATTCGAAGATGATGTTTTGTATTTCCATGGTATCAGTTGTGACTTTTCCTTTCTCATTTCTAATTGCTGAACGACTATTGGGTCAAGGAGGAGATTCAAATGGAAATCGAAAGATTCTTCAAACTAAATGATAATGGGGACACAAGTTATCAAAATCTGTGGCATACAGCAAAAGCAGTCCTGAGAGGAAAACTTATCACCTTAAATGCCCACATCCAAAAGACAGAAAGGTCACAAATCAGTAAACTAATGAATCATCTTAAGGAAATGGAAAAGGAAGAGCAAAGCAATCCTAAAGCCAGCAGAAGAAAAGAAATAACCAAGATCAGAGCAGAATTAGATGAAATTCAGAACAAAAGAACAATACAGAAGATTAATAAAACACAAAGTTGGTTCTTTGAAAAGATAAACAAAATAGACAGGCCACTTGCCAGATCGACCAGAAGCAGAAAGGAAAGGACTCTATTTTTGGAGTTTTTAATAAAAGTCATTCTAACTGGGGTAAGGTGATATCCCATTGTGTTCTTTTCTTCCCTCCAGCTTTATTGAGGTATGGTTAATAAATAAAAATTGTATACATTTAGGGTGTAAATTGTGATGTTTTGATTTATGCATACATTGTGAAACAATTACCACAATCAAACTAATTAACATACCTATCACCACAGATAGTTACCTTTTTTTTGGTGATGAGAACACTTGAGATCTATTCTCTTAGCAAATTTCAAGTATAAAATACATTATTATCAACTATAGTCACCCTTCTGTATATTATGTCTTCAGTATTTATTCATCTTATACCTGAAGTTTTGTACCCTTTAAGAAATATCTTCCCTTTTACCCCACCCCTTAACCTCTGAAAACCCCCGTTTTATTCTGAGTTCAACATTTTTTTTAAACATTTCACATACAAGTGAGATAATGCAGTATTTGTCTTTCTATGTCTGATTTATTTCACTTAGAATATTATGTCCTCGTGGTATATCCATTTGTTGCAAATGGCAGGATTTCCTTCTTTTTTAAGGATGAACAATATTTCATAATATACCCATTCATCTGTTCGTGGGCACTAAGATTGTTTTCATATTTTGATCATCATGAATAATGATGCAATGAATGTGGGAATGGAGACATCTCCCGGATATACTGATTTTGTTTCCTTTGATTATACACCCAGAGTGGGATTGCTGGAGCACATGGTAGTTCTATTTTGAATTTTTTGAATTACCTCCATACTGTTTTCCATAATGGCTATACCAATTTATATTCCTAACAAAAGTGTACAAGGGTTCCCTTTTCTTCATACCTTAACTGACACTTGTTATCTTTTGGCATTTCAATAAAAAGAAGATAGACTAATGGCCAGCAAACATATGAAAAAATGCCCAATATCTCTAATCATTAGAGAAATAAAAATCAAAAACACAATGAGATATCACCTAACTCCAGTGAAAATGGCTTTTTCAAAAAGTCCCAAAACAATAAATGTTGGTATGGATGCAGAGAGATAGGAACACTCATACACTGCTGGTGGGACTGCAAACTAGTACAACCTGTATAGGAAAGTAATACAGATATACCTCAAAGAACTAAAAGTAGAACTACCATTTGATCAAGCAATTCTACTACTGGGTATTTACCCAAAGGAAAAAAAGTCATTCTATAAAAAAGACATCTGCACTCAAATGTTTATAGTAGCACAATTCACAATTGCACAGATTTGGAAACAACCCAAGTGTCCACCAATGCATGAGTCGATTAACAAAAATGTGCTATATGTATACCATGGAGTACTACTCAGCCATAAAAAAATGGTGAACTACCTCTTGTATTATCCTGGATGGAGCTGGAGCTCCTTCTTCTAAGTGAAGTATCACAAGAATGGGAAAACAAGCACCACATGCACTCACAGTTAAATTAGTACTAATTGATCAACACTTATATGTACATATGGAAGTAACATTCATTGGTGATCAGGCAGGCGGGGGAGGGACGGGTAAATTCACGCCTAAGGGGTGTGGTGCATGCTGTCCGGAGGATGGACACACTTGTAGGTCTGGCTCAGGCAGTGCAAAGGCAATTTATGTAATCAAAGCATTCGTACCCCCGTAATGTTCTGAAATTAAATAAATTAATAAATAAATAAATAATGCAAATTACAACCACAATGAGATATCACTTCACTCCTGTGATCATTGTGGTTTTAATTTGCATTTCCCTGATAATTAGTGATGTTGAGCATTTTTCCATATGTTTATTGGCCATTTGTCTATCTTCTTTTGAAAAGCTTCTGTTCCTGTTTTTTGCCCACTTTTTAATGGGTTGTTTGTTTTCTTGCCCATTTGCTTGAGTTCTTTGTAGATTCTGGTTATTAGCCCTCTATCAGATGTATACCTTGTGAATATTTTCTTCCATTCTGTAGGTTGTCTATTTGCTCTGTTGATTAAAACCATCCACATATAGCCAACTGATCTTTGACAAAGCAGACAACAATATACACTGGGGAAAAGAATCCCTATTCAATAGATGGTTCTGGGACAACTGGATAGCCACATGCAGAACAATGAAACAGGATCCATATCTCTCATCACTTACAAAAATTAATTCAAGATGGATAAAAGACTTAACTGTAGGGCATGAAACCATGAGAACTCTATAAGAAAATGTTGGAAAACTCTTCTAGATATTGGCCTAGGCAAAGAATTTATGAAGAAGACCCCAATGGCAATCACAGAAACAACAACAACAAAAATAAATGGAACTTGATTAAATTAAAAAGCTTCTGTACAGCTAAGGAAATAATAAACAGAGAAAATAGACAATCTTCTTCTTCTCTTGTTCTCAAATGAAAAATAATGATCATTTTTCTCTCTTCAAATCTTAATTGCTTCTATCCAATTTGAAAAAAAAAAGGTTTTACTGGGTGCTTTTCCCCTTACCTATATGCTAAAATTCTTCAAACCTCTTTTTTTAATTTTGTTATCCTACTTATCATGAGTACTCTGACTGTTACCCCTACTGAATATCTACTATCATTTCATACTTGAATTATTGCTATGGCTTAATAAAGAAATATCAGTAAGTTCCTCTCAAATTAATATTGAATCTAGCTGTATATTAGTATTTTATATACATCTCCAGAGTGAAGTGTGTTTAAAAAAAGAGAAAGAAATTGTATATACAGTCAAGCATAATTTTACAAACGAGATATGTTCTGAGAAATGCATTATTACAAGATTTTGTTCTGTGAACATCATAGACTGTACTTGTGCAAACCTAGATGGTAGAGCCTACTACACACTTAAGCTATATAAAATAGCCTCTTGTTCCTAGGCTACAAACCAGTACACCATGTTACTCTACTGAATACTGTAGGCAATTGTAACACAATGATATGTATTTGTGTATCTAAACATACCTACACATAAAAAAGGTAATGCATTGCACTATGATACTACAACGACAATGAAATCACTATGCGACAGGAATTATTCAGCTCCATTACCTAATGGAACCACTGTGCTACATGCAGTCTGTCCTTGACTGAAATGTTGCCACGTGGTACATGACTGTACTTAAATATGTCCCTTCCAAGTTTTGTTACCTGGTATATTTTGTTCTCTCTTCATATAGAAACCCTACCAATTATGCAAGTGCCTATACAATACTTTTATCCTCCACTAAGACTTTCCTGGCTATTCAATCCTACATTGATAGCTTAAATCACTGAAATTCACAGTACTTAAATATATTGTCATGTGGCCTTCTTATATACGTAGCTCTATGACCTTTGTCTTATTTTAATATGTTTTTATACCTGTGCCTTCTCTTTAACTATAGTATAACCTCACCAAAGCACAATCGTGCCATGCAATTTGTTTATATACTCAATAGTATCCTAAATTATATGGGCAGTATGTATTTGATTAAATGATGGAAAGAAAGAAGAAAAGAAGAAATGATGGAAGAAAGGAGGAAGGAAGGAAGGAAAGAAGAAGGAGGGAGAAATGAAGGGAGGGAGGGAGAGAGAAAGAGAGAAAAAGAAAGGATTGGAAAGTGATAAGACCTGCTTGAGACTTTTGAAAAATAATGTCAATATTCTGCCACTTATTGAAAGTCGTTTAGCATTGATTTTATGCAATATAGTAAAGTTGATGCAATAATAACTCAAGTATCTTTCTCAAAAAAGAAAATAATAAAATAATATTGAAAAGCATTGGTGGTCACCGGGTCTAATAAATCACTGACATTTTTTTCTTGGTAAATTATTTTATGTGTTTGTAAGACATGGTGCATAAAAATGTTTAAAAAGGAAATAACTCATCTCAGGTTCTTGCAACACTATTATATCTTCCTACAATTTTGAATATATCAGAAGGCATTCTCAAATACTTTATATACTCATAGCTCTTGTCAAATAAATTGATTGTTTTGGTCTCCCCAAATATTCCCCACCATGGTTAATCAGGAACAATTTGAAAACAATATCCTCAGTTAGAACGAAATTATTGTTTATGTCATTATTTTTCAAACGATAAATTTTATTTTGTCATTTTAAAAAAGGCCTAGATGAAAACAGCTTTATATTAAAGACTTTCTTTGACATAGACTGATGTTATTTTGTCTTTTGTATTGAATCAGTCTATTCATTGGACTTTCTCTATGTTCCTTTTAATTCTTGATGTCTAGAAAATATTCTTCACCATATCAATCTCTTCTTATATATTACATCTGTTATTAAATAGTTTTTCAAGCATAAGCATACTCCTAGATTGCTTTTGGCTGATTCACTACCCAGAGAGATAATATAATGCTTTGTATATGTAGAGTATTAAATAAAATGTACACATACCTAGTCATAGGTATTTATGATATTTGCTATTACACCATGTGCCAAAAATAACGATATATATATATATATATCAGTTTCTGTGCAACTTTTAAACTGATTACTGATAAATAACCAAATAATACAATGTTTGATTATTGAACCATTCTTTTATTTGTTCAGTCTGTGTCTATTATATTATGTGCACTATTTGGGGTACGTAAGATACAGATTTAAATAGATATAGAATTTGTCTACAAGAAATCTTCAGAGAAACAGGGGATATAGACACGATTTTCACTGAGATGCTGCATGTAATTGGTAGAGGTGTAGAGGGATGGTAAGGACAAGTTTACCCAGTGAGTTCAGGGAAAACTAAAAAAAACATGACTCTTGACTAATGAATGAAAAGAAGAATGAAATTTCATTGAATGAACTCGTAGCAAGAACATTCTAAGATAAAATAACATGTGAAGAAACAGAAGTATGACTATGTTTGGTGACTTTTGGGTGATGGGAAGTGTGAAATGACTGAAGTACAGGTGATCGGTGTGGACAGAGAAGGATAACAAAGAGAGCATTAGTACAGCTCAGACTCTTAAGCATCTGGTGCGTCAACCTAAAAGTTTTGTACTTATTTTTTCTATCACAATGGGGGATGTGAGATAATATTTGTGTTGTAAAAAATAATTATAATAGCAGTGGAGAAATCAGATTAGATGTAATAGAGATTAAAATCATGGGGAAAAGTTAGGAGTTTTTCCATAGTTTGAGTCAGAAATAATGACAGCATGTCCCGGTCTTAGGTCTTTATCCCTTTCTGTATTTCTCTTTTTTCTTTACAGTCACATGATTTCTCCTGATCTTACAGTGTTATATCACATGTATCCAGACATTTATGCAGAACTTCAGACTCCTGTATCTAATTGCCTCATCTACATTTCCTCGTAATTTTGTAGTAGCCATTTCATACTTAACTTGTCAAAAACTGAACCCTGGTATCCTCTCCCCATAGGCTAGCTAAAATCTTCTCCAGATGCAGTTTTCCATTTCAGTTGATGCTGAATCCCTCTTTGTTGACCAAAAACAAATAATTTGGAATTATCCTTTTTCTCATATTTACCTATCCTTTGATAGCCTATTCAAAATACGTCCAGAATCTGATGACATCTCACATGCCACTGACACTAGCCTCTTCTGTGCAGTAACAACTTATTTTGATTACTGGAAGAGCACACTTAATGGTTTCTAGGCCTCCATCCTGGCCTCTCAATATTGTGTTCTCAACACAGTAGCCAGAGTGATTCATTAAAAATGTTAATTATACATACTCAAAATCATTCAAAGGCTTTGCATTTCACTCAGAGTAAAACTCAAAGTTCTATAATAGCCTTCTAGGTCCTACATAATTATCCACCAAACTATAAGCTACCCTTGCTCATTCTGTTTCAAGCTCACCAATCCCTTAGTTCTTTTTAAATGCTTCAAAGATTCTTTGGTCTTAGGGCTTTTGCACAGCTCTTTCTAATGCCTGGAACATTCTCCCGTCAGATATCTTCATAGAAACATTCTTATATCCTTCAAGTCTTTTCTCAAGAATCAGTCATTTCGCTGAGGCCTGTCCTGACCACTAAATTTAGAAATGTAACTTCTTCCTAACTCACTTTTGATCATTCTTTTCCAGTTTGTGTTTTTCCCACACCGCAAACCCTCTCTTCCATGCAACACACTTTACTTATTATTATTAAAATGCTTATTATTTATTGTCTTTCTAACTGCTAGAATATAAATTCCACCACTCCAAAGATTTTTGTCTTCATAATTCACTGATACATCTAGAACACCTAGGACAGTGCCTGGTGCATAGTAGGTATTTGCTGTCTACTCTTTAAATGAGGGAATGACCTGCATTCATGTGATGATAGCTGTAGTAGAGAGAAAGAAATAGATACAATAACTGTTTATCATGCTGATTTAGACCAGTGGGAAAATTATGGGTTTGGAATTTATGATATTAAATTTGTATCCTCATTCTTTCCTTTATCAACTATGTGATTGATTCTAGGTAACACGGAAAGGAAATAGTGAAGTACGTCAAAATAATTATTAAAACAGTAGGAGGAAAAGTAGGTGAGGATGATAGCCCAGAAGGCAAGGAAATCCTTTCAAATAATTGCCATAACCAATATTGAGATGTGCTGGAAATAAGTCAAGCAACAATTTCATTTGAAGTCAGGGTATCATTGATAATATAAGTATTTTCAGTGGTGTAGTACAGATTAAAAATCATTTTGTAATAAGATTCCCTAATGGATTACTTAGATAATTTTGAATTGAATGCATACATGGCTAAGTAATATTTAAAAAAAAAATTCTTGCATCTTACAACTTTTAATTTTCATTAGCAACTGTGTCTTAACATTTATTCTTGTTACTTAGGATTTGGGCCTAATTACTACATTTATTTCACATCAAGATTATGATAATTTATGCAAAAGTTATTTGTAATTTAATGTACACACTTGGAATAGAGCAAAATAATTTGCAGAACAGAGACAATTTTAAATTCATGTAAGATTTCTCTGCTTAATTTTGTGTGCCAACTGGTCTTTAGTTTCATGAAATAGTTTCCAATGTACAATATTGGATAAAAATAATTGTTACTATTTTTTTAATATAATATGATTTCCCCAAATTGCAGACAAGGCAATTGGTAAAACTCAGAGTTTTAAAAGGCTAGTCTGCCTTGAATAAATATAGTTTCCTTTTAAAACTAGGTTATCTCAACTCCTTGTTGTATACATTTTTTTTTTGCCTTTGTATAATTCAATAGTGAGTTGCACATAAAATAGAATAACTCAATAATGATTTAGCAGACAATCTGAAGGACAGATAAAAATAATTTAGGTAGTAAACAAATATGTAATCAAATATCTAATGTTAAATATCTTAATATTTTAAAAAATAAATTTCTTGAAATGTTTGAAAATGTTTAGATTTTTGAAAACAAAAAAACGTAAAAATTTTGCTTAAAATCACATACTTTGTACTTTTTAAAGTGAATATTGTATAAAATATTTTGTCATTCATTAGTTTCTGGAGTTCCTGTGTCTTAAACTGCAATAAATATCTATAGTTCTCAGCTTATAAACAATATATATGATTGTGTTTAGTTTTTACAGGCATTTTTATTATTCTTAGGAAGTAATAGTAAGTACATGTTATTGGTCAAGAGTATATCCATAAAAGATATATCTAAGTATAATACTGATTATAGATCTGAATAAGACAGAAAAATCATATAAATATTAACTTGTAGAAAGGTAGTTTTTATTCATCTCTTCTCCCTCCAAATTAATGAACATTTTCCAACTTTTCTCTCAATTCATAAAATAAAAAGGAACATATATGAGGAAAATATGGGATATTTATTGAGATAATACAACTATGTAATTGACATAATACTCCAATGAATTAAAACTTCAAATGTTTTAAAATCTATAGAATTTTATCAAAAATATAGGTTAACATTTATATAATTTTGGGAGTAGAAAGTAAAGTCTAAGATCAAAGGAATAAAACAGAAAAGATAAGTAATATTGAATTATTAGGTTACTTGTTTGAAAAAAATCTATATATCAAAATATCTTAAATAAAATTGAAATGTAAATGACAAACAGGAAAATTATATATATGATTTATAGGACAGAAAAGTATATTCTTAATACATATAGATACAAAAGGATATTCTTAATTCATTTAGAATGCCTTCTAAACCAATAAAATTAATGAAAAATGCAAAGATAATGGTGCAAAAGAAAAGAAAATAATTTATAAAAAGATAGAAAATTGCCAAAAAAGTATTAAACCTTAGATGCAATCAAATAAATGAAAAATATAACTCATTTGCATTTATCGTATTTGCAAATATTTATATTTCTTTAATAATGATTTACATTGTATTTTGGAGATATAGGAAAAACAGTATCACTTCTTCAGGCCAGTTTAAGAATATGTTAAAGGTATGTAAAAATGTACAATGGCATACCTTTTGACAAAATATTCTACTTCCATAAATTTATCTTAAGAAATGGAAAATCTTAAAAGACTGTTTATGAACAATTCTCTTGAAAACTTACTGAAAATTAGATATCATTCTCAAGAAATTAGAAAAGCTTTAGCAAACTTTACATAGAGAAATTAGAAGGAAGAAAAAATAGAAAATTGCATAAATAGTGTACAATAGAGAACTAGCAATAAAATATTAACTCTTTCAAAACACAAGTCAAATTGACAAACCTGCCATAAAACTGACCCAGAAAAAAAGGAAAACAGCACAGATTTTCTATACCACAGACAAAAATGTGGAAAACAGTATAGATTCTACACATAAAAAGCTAACAAGTGCTTGAAGAACAACTTTATGACAAAATTTTAAAATTTGACATATATTCAGAAGTCAGTGTGTATTTAGGTATGTTGGCTGTTTTTAACTTCTCCCTAATAATAGGGGTTCTGGCAGACCCATCATACTTTTGTTTATACTCAGGCTTGTCCAGTCACTGACATTATATTAAACTCAAACTTGTCATTTTCAACAACAACCTTTTCATCATTTCAGTGTCAAACATCTCAATCTCTGACCATAACCGCCAGTAGTTTCAGCTCATTTGCTCTAGTATCCTAACTCAAATAATAACTTCAATCTCACCAGCACCTTCAACCCATTGATCCTGCCAGTTTTTATCGTACCTCACTCCCTACATGTCCTCACTTCTCTCTTCACCCACCTTAAATTCTTGGAAAACCCTTAACCCTCCCTTGAATATGCCTTCATATGTCTTGACTTTCTGTATCTCTTATTTCCTTGGGTACACCATATCCCTGGTGTATCCCAGCTCTTCATCTATTTGCGGGACAGTTTTCCTAGTGGCTTTGGACCCACCCAGTTCTCCCTCCCCCTTTCTCATTGTAGTTCTCAGAATAACTGTAGAATGTGCTGGGAATGCAACATTCCCGAATAAGGAGGAACTGGCTGGAACAGCCTGGGCTCTGTTCCAGGTCCACCCCAGAAGAGGATGTTCTCCAACCCTTTAGTTCAGAGAATCATATTGCCCTGGGATATAAAACCAGGGGCCAGCTGCTTTCTGGGGTCCCTCAGCTGTGGCGCAGGTGTGGTGAGCTCAGTCGAGACTCCATTCACCACGAGTATCTTTCTTGAGCTTTGGGGGACCAGCTCTCCCTGAATCCTAGGCTTCCGTTGTCCGTTGCTGCCTATATGTAAGTAATAAATCTGATTCATGTAACTAGCTTGTTGTGTATGGGTGTGTTCGATCTGACTAGATGCAGACAAGTTGATAACCAGTGCACAGTGAACGTGCTTCAAACCTACTCCTTCTCTGTATCTGGTAGAGGAAAGTGGCTAGATAAATCCCAAAGCAATACTAAAAGTGTCACTTTAACTAAATTGAATATTGTCTCACTAAACTAAAAGCTTAAGCTGCCCAGAAATCACACGGCATTCTCCGGTGCTCTTATTACTCTACTGTTCTCAGCGACCAGTTCATAACTTTCCCTCCTGCTCTAACATCCCACAGCTCCTCCCCATCTTCTTTCTCAGCTCATGACCTTGCTTCCTATTCAATGGGAAAACCAAACATAAGGGACATAGCTTTCTCCGCCACATTTACCACACACTGTGCTGGTTTAGCATACCTTCAATATTTTATTACATATGAACCTTCTCTGCTCCTAGTCAAGGCTGGATCCTCCATTTATGTACTATAACATAAAATAGATCTTAACTTTTCTCACCTACTCAGTGACATGACCTCAGGATAGCATTGCTGTTTTCTTGCATCATGCATGAATGTTCTCCACAGGATCTTTCCCAACAGCAAACAGTTAGTTTTCTCATCTTAAAAACAAAAACAAAACTGAAACTAAAAAACAAAATCCAAGCCTATAATTTTTTTTTCCTTTTTAAACCCATTTACATCTCTAACTACCTCATTTCCCTCCTTATATAAATCTCCTAAAGCAGTCACCTATACTACCTCCAATATCACTCCTACTGTTTCCTCTTGAAGCCACTCCACTCAAGCTTTCACTTGTCATGATATCAGAACTGTTTTTGTTCTAACATCAGTGATCTCCACAGCACTGTATCCAATGATTTAGAATTGTTTCATCTTAATGGATATACTAACAATGTTTAAAATAGTGATGGCTCCCTCACATGGGAGATATTTTCTTTCCCTGGCTTCTAATATACCACATTTTCTTGCATTTTCTTCTATCATTGCGGCCATTCTTTCTTGGTCTTCTTTGCTGATTCTTCCTCATGTCTCTGATGTTTAAGCAGTGAGAGCATCCAGGACTCAGCCCTTGGATCCTTTATATTTTCTTTGTCCACACATTCAGTAGGTGGTCTTGTCAAACATCATGTTTTAAATATCCTTCCACACAGCAGTGACTTTAAATTATAACTCTCCCTGTAATATAGATTTACATATGCAGTTTCCCATTAGACATCTCCTCTTGTATGGCTAATAATTTTATCAAATTTTATATGTTCAATTGATCTAATATTCACTACAATGCCATCTACCTTCACAACATTTCCATTTCAATAAATTGAGACTCCACTTTTCCAGTTGTAGAGGTAATAAAATTCAGGGTTATCAGTGATGTATCTCTTTTTCATATTTTTTCCTTTGGCAAATCACAATGTTGTTGACTTAAAAAATATATCCAGAATTTAACACTTCTCTTTACCTCTACTATTATTACTCATGTCCAAACCGTCAACATCTCTGTTCTCTCTGCTTCCACTCCTGCTCAATTTAGTCTATTCTTAACAAAGCAGCCACGGTGATCCTGTTAAAAACATAAATCAGATCACATCAGTCCTCTGCTCCATGCCCTCCAAAGGATTGTGGACTAATTAATACAAAACAAAACAAAAACATCTTAAAAAGTCCTTCAGAGCCCTATACAAACTCTGCCTTCTCCTTTGCCCATCACCAAAGGTAGAATCTCATCTTCTAACTCTCTCTCCCTCATTTATTCTGCCTCTGAGTTGTTCCTCATGCATGTCAGGAAGGCTCTCTGCCTAGGAATGCCTTCTTCCTAGAGCCATGGGCCCCTTAATAATCATGTGGCTTGCTACCTCACCTCTTCAGATCTTCCCCCAATGTTTTCTTCTTACAGAGACATTTCTTGGCTGTTCACACCCTATCTACAGTTGCAAAACAGCTGGCCCCACCTACATTTCCTATCTTATTTCTCTATTTAATTTTTTTTTTTTTTTAAATAGAGACAAGGTCTTGCTCTGTTGCCCAGGCTGGAACTCTTGGGCTCAAGTAATCCTCCCACCTCAGCCACCCAAGTAGCTGGGATTACAGGTGCAAGCCACCATGCCCAGCTAATTTTTTTAAAAGTTTTTTGTAGATATGGGAGTCTCACTAGGTCACCCAGCATGATTTCCAGCTCTTGGCCTCAAGAGATCCTCCTACCTTGGCCTCCCAAAGTACTGAGATTATAAACGTGAGCCACCATGCTTTGGCCTCTACGTAATTTTTTAAATAAGCAATATCCCCATAGAGTAATGATGACAAGTAAGATACTTGCTTGGTTTTTTGTTTGTTTATTGCCTTCTCTCTTTAGTAGAATGTAGTAAGGGCAGGGATGTTTGCTGTGTCCTTGTGTGAAGCACATAGTTAAGTGTACATTAAATACGTGTTGAATGAATTGCTCAGTCAATCTGGGTATCTCTGAAAATTAGTAAAATATGGTTAGCTCAGATAGATATTCACTATTAATGATTATAGAGATGTTGCCTGATTCCTGAAATAAACTTGGATATTATTTTCAAGAGAATTGAAAAACATGAACTGGTAATCTTAAACACCAATACTATCTTCCAGGCACATACTGATTAAATGACCTAAGGAGTGAGTTTACATAATCTACTTTTGAAAACAATCATGTAGAAAACATGGTGATCATAGTAATTAGAAGTAAATTAATAAATACATTTACAGCATAATATATAGCTCTTATAAATGAAAGTCTGAGTTTTGTGCACTTTATTGAAATCATGAATTAGCATTTTAAGACATATTAGATAGCATTTAAAATAAGTTTATATTTTAAGAAGATAGTAAAAAAAGTTATGTAAATAGAGACATACTTTCCTATGGAGAGACAGAAGTTAGACTGAAATAGGAGATCTTCTGGCGTGGTTGAAACAAATAAACTTATTATACAAATAAATTATACATGTATTATGGTAATACATTCTACTAAAGTCAATAAAAGATATAAAGATGCCATTAAACATAGTATGATATATGCCTTCAACCATTCACAAATTTCTGGTGAAAAAAGACATAGAACTATGACTATTGCCAATAACAATGAGTTCCACTGAAGAAGTACAAACGGTGGAGGAAAAAAGAATGGTGAGAAATTTAGAATAGTTTGATGGGACCTCTAATATTTAATCTGTTCTTTGAAAGGTGGAGAGAAATTTACAAGATAGGGATTAAGATATACTATGTGATGCAATCAATAATTAAATTATGACCATGTGATATACTAAATGTTTTACTATTTTGTATCTCGGTATACCCTCTCGGTACTATTTTTCAAGGGCTGCTGTAGCAAAGTACCACAAGCAACTAGTGTTGGCTTAAACAACAGAAGTTTATTGTCTCATAGTTCTGGTGGCTAGAAATCTGAAATCCAGGGTTGGCAGGGTTGGTTCTTTCTGAAGGCTGTGAAGGAAGGATCTGTTCCTGGCTTTCCTGCTTGGCTTGTAGATGGCCATGTCCATATGGTGGTTTCCCTATATGTGTGTATATGTCTCTAAATTTCTCCTTTTTATAAGGAAACCAGTCATATTGGATTAGGGATCATCCTAATGAATTCACTTTAACTTGAGTACCTCTGTAAAGATCTTATCTCCAAATCTGGACACATTTTGGGTACATAGGGGTTAAGACTTCAACATATGAATTTTGTGGGGACACAGTTCAACCCACGACACTTTCCATTAGTCAGTGACCTCATTAGAAGCTTCATTAAGAACTCTAAGGTAGGTGTATTTGTTTATTTGTATGTTTTATTCTTATTTTCCAAAAGCATTGCAGATATTCAATAATATTTATCCAATGTTATTGGAGTTTAATGTAAGTTTGCTCAAGAAACACAAAGCCTATTTTGTAAGAAAAAATTTGATCCTTATAGCATCAAATTAATTAGAATTGTTTGGAATTCTAGAATTGGTAATCATTTATGGCAATCACAAAACAACTCATTCTTTTTTTCCTTTATTCATTTTAATAGTTTAAGCAAATAGTAAGCATTTTTTTTTACCCAGTCTCTCTGAACTGGAATTATAGTATTTGTGATTTCCTTTGACATACCCACCAATGTAGAGTTATATAAAACAAGTTCAGTGCCCATTTGTGTATAGGTATACTACAGTTATTGACATGCATGATATTTCTTCTAATCTCTTTATAGTTCTACATGGCTTTTGAACTAGGTTTCTATCTTAGACCTTAAATAGCATCTCATTTTTCTTGATAGGGCTAGAGTTCTGCCTCAAACTCTAGTCCAGTTTGCTGAAGATGGCTTTGAAAACTTTTATCAGTTCAATGATTTCTACAGAATGAACTACCTTCTCTATCCGTTCAAATGCTGTTTAAAAATTTTAAAGGACGAATAATCTTTGGGAGAAGCTGAGGGATATTTTCCCCAAACAACTTTTTTAGCAGGTGCTAAAATGAAGTGATTAATATTGAGTGACTCTTTTTTTCACAGAAACGTGGAAAACTGAAGAAAACTTCATCTTTCCGGTGGCGATATGAGTGGGAAATGTTACACCTCTGGCTTACTTCCCAAGTAATTCGCCTCAAATGCCTTATTTCTAACCCTAGATTTTACATTTAAATGACCTAGGAGGTTTCACAGTCATTATTCTTAAAATCTCTTATTATTCTTACTCAAAAGTCAATTTTAAAACTGGAGAATATATATTCAAAATTTTTCTTATATATATATATAGTGTGAATGATTTTTAGTTCACTGCTTATAAAGCATGAAATGAACTAAACTTTTTGTCTACAGGGATTGTTTTTCCTGACAGATCAAAAAATTTGCAGGAGAACTTGGTAAGGCAGTATAAAATCTATTAGATCTATTAATTGAGAGAGATTCTATTAATAACTAACATGCATGATGACTATATTAAACAAACCTATGGAAAAATAGTGACTTGATGGGGAATGAATTTCTAATGTAGAAATGCACAAAACCATCCCTACCTCCTTCCTCTGAGACTATATTCACATTTCAGTCTCAGTAACTTGAGATTTCTCATTGGAACTAAAAGGACACTGGATGCAGATGCCTATGCTCGGTCAAGATAGCAATTGCCAATTATTATTCATAAGTGTGTTAGAAATGCATTACAAAAATTTTAAAACTAATTAGTATGCTCATATAATAGCAACTTGAAAACTGCTTTGGAAATATTTTGTTGAGAAATACATGTAGAAAGCAACATATATTTGTATATAAAGGGGGAAATCATGCTGATATTATATAATTGTATATTGTAAGCATGTACACAGACTTATATGCATAAATCATAAACAGTTTATTGTTAATTATCAACAGCAAACAAGATAATCTATTGATTGTAAAAAAGTAAAGAAGTCTGAAAGTTAAATCTATATTACTCAAACATTATTTTGAGGTATATTTTTATGGGATTAAAAAAAGAAACAAATGTAGTTTCATTTTATACTTGTTAGTAAGAAAATAATCTGCATTTTGATTAATAATATAGTGCCACTTTGTATTCAATTGACTTAATCTTCTGTGGGTCTCAACCTGTTTATATCAGCCAGCATGCTGACATGGTTTGGTCCTGTCAATTATTTTTGTTCAATTATATGAACTTGTGATTAGAAGAGGTTGTCAGCCAATGTTGTAATTAGATCTTCTAAAAATAAGAGATAAGAAGCCAGTTGCATCTGATAGTGTCAATGCACGCTTGTGATAATAATTTCTAAGTACAAATAAATGGACATAAGTATTTCAAACCTATACAAAAGTTATTTGAAAATAAAACTAGCAGGTCAGTCAAACATAATGCTTCCTTGTTCCTAAATATTCAAGTCTGAATTGTTCCAGAAATGATTTTGCCAAATTTTGGTGGAAAATTCTATCCCTTTTAGTGTACACTAAGTTATTCCTGCCATTTAAAATGCATCAATTTATGTAAATGATTTTTAATATAATATGCTTTTCCGTCATGCTGTTTTGCTTATATTAACACAATTTTTCAATCTTTTTTTCCCATGACATGTGTGTTATATTTGGAACCGTATTCTTTCTTCATGCTATATTTATGAAGAAATTATAATTGACTCTGTACCTGCTGTTCAGAAGGAAAAATTTAATTTGTCCAAAATTATTTTAATGCTAATACCATTTAATCATTTTAAATTGTCATATCCATGAGTATATGTATGTGTGTATATATATATAAAGATATGTGAAGATATATATACTTATGAAGATATATATAGAAAGATATACATATATAAATATGTAGATAAATGAATAGGATAAAATTGTATGTGTCTTTCTAAGATTATATATTTAAAATATTCCTATATACTCGGTTGATTTATATGAAAATTCAATTCTAAGATTTCAAAAAACACTTTTGATTAAATGTCATTGAAGTTAACAATATCCAAATTAGTTTGTCTTTTCTTTGATGTAAAATATAACTTGTATAACTGAAGAACTAATAGAAATATAATGATATTAATGAATCAACAAGGTCTAATTTATTATATTCATTGTCCAGTATAATGAATATTTTTAATGAACATGAGTAGTAGCAACTTGTGTTTTACTTGCAAGAGAAATTTGATTTTTAAAGAAATCAATGAATCTTCTTTAGAAAATTAACTGATATGTAAACTTAGAATTATGAAATTTTAATATTTAATAGCAATTTAACAGTTATTTAATAACAATTTATATTTATAGTACTTAGCTTAGTGCCAGTCAGTATGCAAAGTCTTTATATATATTACCTCATTTAATTCCTGAAGCTTTTTTAAGGCATAATACACAGATGAGAAAAATGAGAAGTTTAGTGATTTTCCCAAATTTCGTGACTAGCATGGACAAAATTGCATTTTAAAACCTGGAGAAACTGGGATTTGAAACTCAAAAATTCAAGCTTGTATTTTTTTCATGACTACACTTTACTGCCTCTCATTTCACCCTTTTTATAGGTGAGAAAGTGGAAAATAAGTACCTTGCAAAAAATAATGCTGTTAGTTAATTGTATAAGAGTGATATTCAAAATTTTATAACATTTTCAGCACAGGTATTCCCCCCAAAAGATAAACTTTCTTTCTACACAGAACCAACAACGGAACCAAATAATGCCATTGAATAATTGTCTCTCCTGGGTTAAAGCATAAGAAATTGTGTTCAAACAGAGTACTTTTTCTATTTTTCCTCTCTGACTTTCAAGGTTCATTATTTCATAAAATCTTTAATATTTGCACAAACTCTTGAAAGGATTTGTAAAAGAAATGTTATATCATCAAATTTTGAAGTCAAATAAGGTCCAGTCTATTTTATAAGTTTCGGGCACATTGCATTACAATAACCAGCTTATTCATTACAAGTAATATTAACAATAACATTACTAATTATTGAACACATATGAGCTCTTGCTAAATAATTTTTATTTAACCCTTTAAAAATGTCTTTTCATGTAAAGAGTTTTATCCAAATTGTATAGTATTAGTAAATGAAATAAAAATAATTCAAATAACTAGAACCCATATCTGGTAAGTATAAGTTTAGGTGTCAATATATGTCTAGGGCTTTTTCACTTTAAAGTGCACGTTCTTGCCTACTGCACATGGTATATCATTGTACTGTTACACTTCCTTTGATCAGCCTGACACCAAGAATTAGTCCAAATATTGCCTTAAAATTATTATTCATAATATTTCAAATGTTGAATCCAACACTAAGTAGTGACATTATTTTGTAAAAGTTGTTTACTGTCTCTGTACTCATTCTTGTATTTCTTATACTTAAATAACATTACTTTTTTTCGTAAGTGGCTGAGAGCACACATTAAGAAACTTCACTATGGCAGTGCTTATAATTATTTTAATTTTCTATTATATTAAACGTAAATTTTTACAACTATAGCTACTATGCCATATCTAGAAGCAGATTAAATAAGGAGTGGGTAATTTGTCTATAGTTCTTCTTTCAGTAAGTAGTTGCTTGGAGATGTTCCTTTTCAGATTTAAAACCTCAGTTTTCCTGAGATGCACGTGGCCACTACCACAGCATTTTACCTGCTACTAAACATTGCATCAACAAAACTTCTCTGGTACTTTTTCCTTTAGGGTCCTTGCTGTGGGTTAATCAGACAAATCAATCTGTGCTAATGTGTCAAGGAGTGATATCTAATTACATAAGAAGTCATGCTAAAATGAGAGTTTCAAGTTTGGGGACATTATGAGAAGAGAAATATATTTATTCAGTAGCTCTTATGTCATCAAAATAGGCCACAGAATAATATTATCTATGAATAGATAATCCTGACTTGAAGATATATATACACACACACATACACACATACACAAACACACACACACACAAATATAGATGTTCTCAGTATATAGACATTATATAAATCAATGCCACTGGAGGAAGTCACATAGGGAGCGGTATAGAGAGGGAAAAAGAGGGAGCCCTGCTCTGCTCTCTGGAATACACCAGCATTTAGAGATGGAGCCTGAGAGTGGAAACAGGCAGAGTTAGAGAATAAAAGGCAGATAAAATAAAGGTAAAACAAGAGAAAAGCAACTTATTTTTATAGCATACTATAAAGAGATACTAAAAAGTTTTCTCATATTTTATTTGATAACATATAAACATGCACTATTTTTTAAACTTAATGTGATTTTTTATGACCCACATGAGAAATTTAAGAAAAGCAAATTCAGGGTAAACACAGAGGATATAAATTTCCTAGATGAATTATTTTCATTGACAGAAGTGCAGCAGCAAAAAACAAAAGAGAAAACCAAATAATAAAAGCAAAGAAGAACTAACTATGGATAAGTAAATCTACATAAGGAAAAAAGAATCATATTTTGATAATAGTACTTATGTGTTTTCTAAGAGAGTAACTGACTTTCCAGATAAGTACCACTCTGGTAATAGCCCAGAAATGGTGTGGGAGGAAGATGGACTTCAAATTGCAGCTCTCATTACAGGAAAGAAAGAATAAATAAAAATTTATAATAAATCTTGCCGGGTATTTCCCCATAGTTGAACAACCCTGAAGCACTAAGGATGTATGTGCTCCAGACACAAAAGAAGTCATTGTATATACCATAATTCTTCATACTACTATAGATAATGTACAGACATATTTTGTTTAATTATATTTCACTTTATTTGATTCACAGATCTTGCTTTTTTTTTTACAAATTGAAGGTTTATGACAACCCCGCATTGAGCAAGTCTAATGGCACCATTTTTCCAACAGCATGTGCTCACTTTTGGTTTCTGTGTCACATTTTGGTAATTCTTGCAATATTTCAAACTGTTTCATTATTATTATGTCTGTTATGGTGATCTGTGATCAATGATATTTGAAGTTATTGTTAATATTACAATTTTTGGGGGGCGCCACAAACCTTACCCATATAAGATGGGAACTTCATGGGTAAATGTGGTGTGTTCTGACTGCTCCACTGACCCACCATTCGCCCATTTCCCTCCTTCTTCTCAGACCTCCCTATTCTCTGACACACAACAATATTGAAATTAGGTCAATTAATAACTGGACGATGGCTTCTAAGTGTCCAAGAGAAAGGAAGAGCTACTATTAAAAAAAAAAGCTAGAAATGATTACGCTTACTGAGGGAGGAATGTCGAAAGCCGAGACAGGCTAGGCCTCTTGCACCAAACAGTTAGCCGAATTGTGACTACAAAGGAAGAGTTCTGGAAGGAAATTAAAAGTGCTACGCCAGAGAAAATGCAAATGATAAGAAAACCAAATAGACTTATTGCTGATATGGAGAATGTTTTAGTGGTCTGGATAGAAGATCAAACCAGCTACAACATTCCCTTAAGGCAAAGCCTAATCCAGAGTAAGGCCCTAAATCTCTTCAATTCGTTGAAGGCTGAGAGAGGTGAGGAAGATACAGAAGAAAAGTTGGAAGCTAGCAGAGGTCGGTTCACGAGGTTTAAGGAAATAAACCATCTCCATAACATAAAAGTACAAAGTAAAGCAGCAAGTGCTGATGTAGAAATAGCAGCACGTTATTCAGAAGTTTTAGCTGAAGTCATTGATGAAGGTGGCTACATCAAACAAGAGATTTTCAGTGTAGATGGAAGAGCCTTATATTGGGACTTTCATAGCTAGAGAGGTGAAGTCAATACCTGGCTTCAAAGCTTCAAAGGACAAGCTGACTCTCTTGTCAGGAACTAACGCAAATTCAGTTGCATTAGTTGCATAAGTTGAAGCCAATGCTCATTTACCATTCTGAAGATCATAGGTCCCTTAAGAATTATGTTATATCTACTCTGCCTGTGCTCTATAAATGAAACAACAAAGTGTGGATGACAGCACATTTGTTTACAGTGTGCTTTACTGAATATTTTAAGCTCAATATTGAGAACTCCTGCTCAGAAAAAAAGATTCCTTTCAAATATTACTGCTCATTGACAATATTTCCAGTGGCCCATGAGCTCTAACGGAGATGTACAAGGAGATAAATGTTGTTCTCTTGCCTGCTAACATAAAATCCATTCAGCAGTCAATGGATCAAGTAGTAATTTCAACTCTCCAGTCTTATTATTTGAGACATACATTTCCTAAGTCCATAGCTGCCATAGACAGTGATTTCTTTGATACGTCTGGGAAAAATAAATTGACAACCTTCTGGAAAAAATTGATCATTCTAGATTCCATTAAGACCATTCATGATTCATAGGAAGAGTTCAAAATATCAACATTGGGAAGAGTTCGGAAGAAGTTGATTCCAATCCTCATGAGCGACTTTGAGAGGATCAAGACCACAATGGAGTAAGTAACTGCAGATGTGATGGAAATAGCAAGAGAATTAGAATTAGAAGTAGTGTCTGAAGATGTGACTAAATTGCTGCAATCTCATGATGAAATTTTAATAGATGAAGAGTTGCTTCTTATGAATAAGAAAAGAAAGTGGTTTCTTGAGATGGAATCTACTTCTAGTGAAGATCCTGTGAACATTGTTGAAATCACCATAAAGGATTTAGAATATCCCATAAATTTAGTTGATAAGGCATCAGCAGTGTTTGAGAAGATTGACTTTAATTTTGAAAGGTTTACTGTGGGTAAAATGCTATCAAACAGCATTGCATGCTATAGAGAAATTTTCATGAAAGAAAGAGTCAATCAATGTGCAAATTTCACTGTTGTCTCATTTTAAGAAATTGCCACAGCCACCCAAATTTGAGCAACCAGCACCCTGATCAGTTAGCAGCCATAAACATCAAGGCAAGATCCTCCACAAGCAAAAGATTACAACTCACTGAAGGCTCACATGCTCATTAGTATTTTTTAGCAATAAAGTATTTTTGATTAAGGTATGCACATTGTGTTTTTAGACATAATGCTATTGCACACTTAATAAACTACCATACAGTGTACAACTTTTATATCCACTGGAAAACCAAAAAATTCATGTGACTCACTTCATTGTGATATTTGCTTTATTGCAGTGGTGGGAAGTGAACCCACAGTATCTCTGAGGTATGCTTGTATTTTCCATAAGCCTATATAGAATTTAGGGAGCATAAAACAGTAATTTGCTTTCATTTCTCTTGCTATATTTATCAAAATTAATGCCTTATATTCCCTTAGGCAGTAAAATGTTTTTAATAATCATGTATTAAGTTTCAACTTTGAAATATGTTTAATTATTTTAAATGTTAAATAAAATCAAAGATATATTGTGCTCATTAATATTTTATATTTATTTCACAGGTATTTACATATTCATTATGGCAATTAAATTTAATCACATTCATGATTTGTATGTTTCACTATTAGTTTTGAATATTTTAAAGTTTAGAAAACTTGGGCTCAGTAAACAGCAGGGACCATATTCTCCATGCTGTCAGGTAGATAATACTTGTCAATTTGATCTGAATCATTAATCTTGTGATGTATCTATATTTTTATCTCTAATAATATTCTATTGATATTTAAACAGATATAAGTATATAATAGAGATAAAAGTATTAATTATTTTATTTATTTATATTTTTATTGAATAAGTAATATATCTATATTATTTCAGATATAACAGGTAAAAAGTAGTATATTATGAAAGGTCTATCTCTTATTCCTATAGTTCCTATACACAATACATGCTAACAGTTTTTCATGATTTTTTCATTGGTATTTTAAGAATGTACAAAGCAGTACCTACTATAAATATTTATATATATTACATACCTGTTACGTTGTATACTTATTTATATTTATACACATATATACAAACAGTAGGTGAGAGAAAAATATATATTTTTTCTCCCTTTCTTTTTTACACAATCATTAAAAAGGTAACATACTATATACCTAAGTTTTATGTAGTGGCGTATGATGGAAATTATTTCCTATTAATCTTCTTTAATCTTACTTGTTTTGTTAAATTTGAAATAGTATCTCATGACATAAATTTGTCATTATTTAATTAACTAGATTTTAATTGATGTTTTTTAGCTTATTTTCTCTTATAAACAACACAAAATGAACAAATTGAAGGTAGATAATTTCTCATAGTGTAATACATTTGCAGGATAAATTTATAGAAGTGGCAATGCTAGAATGAAGGGCAGTTGGTTATTAATTTGGTCCACATTATTCAAAATAATATGGAATTTTATGTGAAAATTTTTATTTTAAAAATTGGTTATGTCAAATATGATCATGGTTGTACTAGTTGATATTTCAGAATACTGCTCTCGAAATTTTACTTTGGATTATAAATTACTCGGTATTGCAAGAACTATTTGCTTTACCAATATTACAAGTGTATTATGAAGATCATTTGAAGTATTAGATATATAGATACGCTTGAAGATTACAAAGTGTTGTCCATATACATATATATTTTGAATTGTAGTATTTACCTTTTTAGGTAATACCTAAATACCTAAAAAAATACCTTTTATTTACCTAAGGTAAATACTACAATTCGAAACAACTATTTGAAATATATTCTCCAAATAATTTTAAGTCCTTTTAAAAATTTTATCTTGTATCAGCCAAACTACATATTCTGAAGGGAAGGAAATATGTTTTCCAGTGACTTCTGAAATAGAACATTATAACAATATCTCTTCCTTATTTCAATATCTATAGTCACTTTATGAAGACCTGCGGATAATAAGGTTGCTTATGATTTTTGTGCAAATAAAGCTATGTGGTTTAGCTTTTCCTTCTAAGCCTGCAGCACACTGAAGAACTTCAATGTTACATCAAGGGCAAATAGTGAACATGAAGTGATAGTTCATCTTTGCAAAGAAATATTTCTTTAGATGATGTCTTTGAAAGAATCAGAGGAAATTGCAATGGGAAAACATTCAGATAAATATCTGAGAGATCTGTTAAGTGGAATAACTATGTAACATTCTTGTGATAATAATTTTGTAAATTTATTACTGAAAGCAAATATTCAGAGACTGCTTGATCAGGCTTGTGTCTGTGAATTGTAGTTTGTTGAATTCACTTTCCCCTAAGAAGGAAAAGTGACTCAAGACTGTAAAAGACAAATCAATTATATGTCTCTAATTACAATAAATTGACAGTGTTTGTTCTCTACAGTTTGCCTTGGCTTCTACTTTAATGTTTTTGTTAAAAAAATATCTTTATTAGTATAAAATGCTCCCACTGATACAGGTGGATGTGGTAGTAAGAAAGAAAAGTCTAGACTATTCAATAATCATAAAACAAGAAACATTTCAATTTTGTTATGGAACATACAATGTAGTACAGTTAAGAGTAAATCTACTATATCCTTATTTTTAATTTTTGAATGACTGACCATTGTTGAATATGTGAAATCATTACTATGCATAGTCCATAGATAGAGAAATGTGAGTAAAAGTATTTTAAGGAACATTCATTTTTATGGTTTTAATTCTTATGTTGAAATAATTTCAAATTTACAGAAGAATTTAAGAACCCCTATATACCCTTCAGTCAGACTCACCCACTGTTAATATTTTCTCCCATATGACTGTTCTCTCTCTCTTATCCCCTTCATGTATATACAAATATTAATTTACAACTTACTATACATACTAGTTTTTTTAATCATTTGACAGTAAGTTGCAGACATAAAATATTTTATTATTGAATTATATTTTTCATAGACAGTTCAAACAATATGCAATGTGGTGGTTGGCCTAATGTAAATATAAACGATATAAACTGCAGACAATAGAAAGGTCTTCGTTTGGGGGAAATTACTATTCACACCATGCATTCAGTCCCTGGCATTTTCTGCCATTGACATGTATCTGGGCTGCAGCTTTTGTTATTCTCTTTCTGGTGGTATTTTGAACAAATATTAACTTAACCATAGGCTAAATACTTGAAAAAGGATAGATTTGATTAACAGTGAATCAAAGAAAGTCTGATGCTGAATTTATCACTGAAATTTGAGCAAATCAGAATTAATTTGGTTTTAGGAATTTAAAAAAACTACAATGAATTGAATAAAAGAGAAATGGTATACACAAGTGTGAAAACAGAAATATGAAGTTTTAGAAACTTAGAATGATGCTTAGTATATAGAGTTCCATACAGTGCTTCTATATATATTTATTTTATTTTATTTTATTTTTTGGCAATTTGGATTTGATTCTGTTAACTGGATATTCACACCTTTTACCCATTTTCATTTGAATTGCATACTATTTTCTTGTTAGCTTGTAAAAGTTCTTTGTGTGACATATATATTAATTCTTAGCCATGTGTATTGAAATTTTCCCATATCTACCATATATCTAATGATTTAAGATATCTTTTACCAGGATTAACTTTATAGTCAAATGTTCACTTTTTAAAAGCTCTTATTTATAAATTTCTAGACTTAAGAAGTTCTTCTCATTTGCTTATTTTTGTAGGTTTCTAGATTTTTTAGATTTTTTACCATTTTAAGTCTTTAATCCATACAAAATGTGTTTTGAATATGATGCAAGAGAGATATAATTTTTTTCAGATAGATATCCAGTTATTTCAGCACTATTAAAAATACATTATTTTCAGTTTGTGATTTAAAAAACAGAGATGTAAATTCAAAGATGAAATTGGGTCTAGTGTTTTATAAAATTATTTTAGGGGCTGTGTGCACTGAAGAGCACCCACATAGGTAAACCTCTTTAATTTGGTATAATAAAATTTTTAAAACAGCAAAAAAGTACTATTTTCTATACCCACATCTATATATTAATAACTATTTTTGAAGTATTAATAATATGTTAAATTCATTACAATCACTTACAAATTTGAACTTCCATTTAAACAAATTTGTTTAAATCATTTTTCTCTTCTTCATCTTTTAATGTATTTCAATATGTGGTCCTTAATATATTTAAATATATAGTCTTCCACTTAACATCAAGATTATTTTATCTAATTCCAAAACAAATTCTATAGGGATTACAAGTGAATGTATTAATGATATTATATCTTCTCATGCAAGAATATATTTTTACATTTATTCAAATATTGTTTTATAATTTTAAATTAAAAAATACATATTTTCCTCTCTTAGTAAATTTATTCCCAAACATTTTATATTTTTGTTAGAATTTTGAGTTGAATATTTTTCCATTTCCAATTTAGATGATTACTGCAGAATGAGCTTGTGATTTTTAAGATTCTTCATGCATCTAGTAATCCCATCAAATTGTCTTATTATTTCTAGTAGTAAATAAAACCTTTAAAAATGTTTTTTAAGTATATTATTAAATCATGAGCAAAGTTATCTTCTTTTCTATTATCTATACATATTTGTACGTTTAATTTTCTCACCACATTAAGTAATTTTTGTTATTAAATAATAATGATGAACCCAAACTATGGAACATACCACAGAGCAACATTTGGTCTCCGATACCATATTCAATGTCAATATCATAAAAGACCAAAAAAGGCTGAGAAGTTCTTACAGATTAAAGTGATGGATACATTATCTTGAATTGAATCAATGAATTACATATTATATAATAATATTGTATTAACTTTCTTATATTTATTGAATATAATTGTACTGTGGTTATGTAATAAAAGAATGATTTTATAGTTAGGAAATTCAGGCTGAAATGAAGGGTTATGATGACTGTAGCTTACTTTTAAATTCATCAATCAATAATAATAAGTATATAAATATAGAGAAAGTGATAAAGCAAATGTAGCAAAATGCTAACAATTGGTGAAACTAGGTGAGCATTATTAAGTACTTTTTAATTCTGCCATTTCTCTGTAAGCAGGATATTGTTTTTAAAACAAAAATAATGAGAGCTAGGAATCTCTGTGTACTTTCTGATGTTAATTGAATTTGTTTAATGCTTTTATATTTAATAAATTATCTGCTATAGGATTTAGTTAAATACAAAAGTTTTATTAAGAATATTTGCTGAATTTGATAAAGTCTTTCAACAACCTTTATTGAATAACTATTAAAATTTGTTGGAATATGTTAATAGACTTCCTGATATAAAGCCACCCTTGCATTCCTGAAATAACCCTAATTTGCAGTGTATTTTATATATGCACAAGGAACAAGATGAAAATTTGAATAGATTAAATGCCTTAGAATAATTTGAAAAGCAATTAAAAATGTCACATTAAATATTACATTAGGACTAAATGGGCTAAATGGGTTCACTGCTATTTTATCTTAATTTTAAAAATTAGATTATTCCATGCTATTAAAACTACATTTTGAAATTATAAAAGAGGATAGTGCTTCAATTCATTTTAAAAACTAGATATCAGCAAGTAATCAAATAAATCAATAAATCAGGGAGAAATATACAGTGAAGAAAGATGTCAAAATCTTTATGGATACAAATGTATTATCAAAAGATTCTGAGATCCCAATCACCCTGTCTTCTGGCTTCTGTGACTGGCCCAGGGCTGGTGCAGGAGAGATCATGGCAGCAGAGGCTGAGGAGATGGAATCAGGTGAACTGACCAGAGACTGGGTTGGTTATCTGGTTGGCTTCTCATATGGTGCCCTACATATATTATATATAAATCTTAAAGATGCTGTACAGAAAACTTGACAATTTCTGGGAGTTTAATGTCCTCATGTGGCAGATGTGGAATGAAGTCCATGACATGATTTTCCAAAAGACCTCAACACAGTACCACAGTAGGTACTTGAGGCTGTTCTGAGGTGTTCCTTGCTCATTAAAACAAACAAACAAACAAACAAAAAACACAACAACACAATTCCTGCTTGTTTACAATTCCTGCTTATTTATCTAATGGAAATAAAATATAGATGCCAAAGTTCTCTTTAATTTTTAAAATAAAAAAATTGTCCTTATCCATTCCATTCATAGGAATTCTCCAATAATTTTAAAAATAAGAAAAATTATCCTTCTCCATTTTTTTCATAGTTTTGGAGAAAGTGTTGGACTCTGGCACTGAAATTGGAAGATTTTTGCTCTGATAGCATGTCTATATTCTTGACCTGTTAGACTTTGTAGTAGATGACTCAGCTATAACAGTGACATTGAAATGGAGAATCAATTTATAGAACCCATTAAGAGTGGAGATGTGCTCTAGGTTTGTCCACAGTGATCTTGCTTGAATGCAACCTGGATGGATACTTGGCCGCTGCATGTTCACTGTGGTTCGCAGGGAAGACACATAGCACTAATCCAAAGAACATGTTCTCCTTGCACTCTCTCGAATGACACTTCAGAGTTGGGCAAAGCACAATTATTCACATAAGTTACATAATATGTGTGCTACCTGGAGAAGTAAACCACACAGGCCCTGCCTTCAATATAGTGAAAATCTGTAACTTTTGCTTTCCGGACAAATAGATCTAGTTTATGGTGTCAAATCACACAATATGTATTTTATCTTCACATTTGGATTTTCTCAAAATAACTCCTTCTTCTTTTTTATATAGTATATAAATATAAATATAAATGGAAGAAGCAGTTATCTTGATAAAAATATAGTTGATATTAAATCTTTTTTGAAAATTCTTTAGTTTTTTTTTTCTGGTCTTGTTTTGTTATTGTATCATAAGCAATAAAAATAGGGCTTATCAACTCTGATCATTACATTTCTAAAATAATCTCTATTCATATGTTTCCAAATATTTTATATTGTTATATTTAATGTTTGATTTGTCAAGGACTTAAAACTCTATTTATCTCCTATGACTGTTTTATTTCTGTTCCTTCCTCTTTTTATCAAAAAAAATGTTTTATATAGTTTGATACAATGTAACTCAGCTTGTAAGAGTTACTCACATTAGTATATATTTCTTGATCCCATGGCCTTTCACCTTCTTACATCATTTTGGTTTAGGAATGTGCCTTGTATATAACATGGAGTTGGGTTGTATTTTTAGTTCTAATATTCTCCTTATTCTTTTCTAGGTTTGGCATACTTTTAATAAGAGATGTTCCCATCTTTTCAAGATGGCATTTCTGTGCATGCTATGAGTTGAGATTTCTTCTCTTTTTTTGAATTTGTTTACCTCTGTCTTTCAAATATTTCCTTATAATTCCTGGTCAACCACATAAGCTCTTTTGGTTTTCAGCACTTTTTTTTTTTTTTTTTTTTTTTTTTTTTGGTGAGCTCTTAAATCATCTCTCTCATTTCTAAAAGAAAACAAGCATGTGTTCACCATTTTGAGCCAAATACAGATTGTTGTCTCTTTCTTTCCAAGCATTTGAATTGTCTTTGAGAAAATTGAATTTAATGAACTTTGGGTTTTCAACTATGAGGATGTCAACTTTAAGCTGGAAGTATACTTGGAAAAATCTTCTTTTGCTTACTAGACAGTAGACAGAATGTCACGATTTTAAACTATTGTTTCTTTTGCTATGGACACAATTAGATTTTTTCTTAATGTGAACGGATTTATTTTACTGCTGGCAATTCTGCTCAGAGAAAATTGCTTTTTATGTTCCCAAAGACTTTCGTGATATTTAATGGATGTTTTAAGCATACTATTATATCCTTAAAATTGCTGTATTAAAATCAATTTGAGATTTTAATCATATGGGGAAGAGTCAGTAAATGTTAGAAACTTGGCATCAGTAGTAAATGCATTTGTAGGGGGGGATAATCAAAATATTTAGTATTTAATGTGGCACCAGAACCAACTATTCTAAATGGGAACTTGATTAATCAGAAAAGAAACTGATAATAAATAACTGGTAGTGCTGTAATGGTGTGTACTATCTGATTATTGACTATTTATTTGTAAATATTCATAATTCTGGGCTTAAGGAATGAAAATGTTATAAAAAGAAACATTACCATTGTCTAAGAGCAATTGTTTTTAACAAATTTAAAACAGGCATTAATTTCTCTATTTAGAATTTTGGACAAAGCCAAAACAATTTTAAGTAAAAAGTCATGCCAGAATTCAATGTCTTTTAATTAGGCCACATAGGCAAAATTTATTTATAAAATCAAGAAAAATAGGAGAAAAACAGTGGTCACACAAAGAGAAAGTTACTGCTTTAAAAGTTATTCTATTCTGAGTTATATAGAACTATTTACTTTAAAAATCAATCACAATTCCACTTTATATCATAAAGTAAACTGTTTTGCAGAATTTAATAGGATTATGCTATTGATTCCATCTGTACAATGCTAGCTGGTATTGCATACCTACGAACTACGGCCTCTTATGTTACTGAGCACTAGAGAAAAGGGATTAGTTTATGAAAGAACAAGCAGATTTCATTGCTCCACACAATGTTCACATACCTGTTAACTCAATAGTCATTTTATGTTAGTGAATGTCAACCAATAAAACAAAACAAAATGAAAAAGTAGTCTGTTTTAATCCTTGAAGCACTGACTAAGCTTATTTGAAAAACTCAGTTTGGCAACCTATTCAAAATCCAAATACTGAAAATTAAAGATTAAAGTTTCGTTTGTTTGTTTTATCCACAGAGATGAAAATACTTTTGAATCATTTATTTCAACTGCGTGTGATTTCAGTAACTTTTGTAATGTCTTCTAGAGAATCATTTAATCAGACCAGATACTAATATTTAGCTATCGTAGCTGATTTTCTATCCAGGTCAGGAAAAAAGAGTGACATTGTGGGGATGTGGGGGTGGGAGAGAGAAAAAACTCCGAACACCCTCTTTTTTCAATAATTTTCTATACAGAAAAACAATTTACTGGATATACTTATATATTCTCCAGTGAAAAAGGAAAATTTGAAATTGTTCATGTCTAAAATTGTTTTTTTTTTCTTAAGTGCTTCTCACTTGAGTTCTTAATATCATGGACTTTCATCTTTATTTGTTCATCTTTTTTTTTTAAGAAACAGAGTATCTCTATGTTGCCCAGGCTGTCCTGGAATTCCTGGGTTCAAGGGCTCCTCCCCCCTCAGCCTTCTGAGTAGCTGGGACTACAGGTGCACACCATCCTGGCTCTCATCTGCTTTATTTTTATTTCTTAGGCATTGTCAGTAGTGAGAAACTTATCTTACACAGAATTCAGTTACAATATATTTATTTGTAAATACACTTATATAGCATTGGGTAGGTGGCAAAGAACTTTTTAATTTCTTTCTTAATAAATTTTCATAATTTTTAATTAAACACTGTAGTTTGAAAATAATTTGGGAAAAAGTAATAGTCACTTACATTGGTAGCCACTATTTTTCAAATTTATATTTGTTATAGTATTGTCCAAATGTCAACATCAACATTTATTGCCTCTTCTACAAAACAAGTATTGCTTTTCTTCCTCCATTTTGAGGCCTTATCAATGCAGCTGTGTTTCAATTTCTCTGCTTCATCCGTGGATGCCCCTGGTCATAGGCAAGAACTGCTGAGATTTGAGTTATCTTCTATCTTGCTCTGATCAAGAGCCTTTAAGTTTCCCAAACTAGATTTTCTTAAGAAAACAATATGTTTGGTAAGGTAAGCTGAATAATGCTTTAATACTCCCCAATATATTCACATCCTAATTCCATAAACCCGTGAATTTTACCTTATATGGCAAAAGGAATTTAGGAGTTGTCATTATTAAGTTAAGGATCTTGAGATGGAGAAATTATTATGGATTTTCCAGGTTGGCCCTAAGTATAATCAAAAGTGTCCTTTTAAGAGAAGGGCACAGGAAAAATTGAATACAGAGGAAAAGGCAATGTGATAGTGGAAGCAGAAGTCGGGGTGAGGCACTTTGAAGATGGAGGAAGGGTCTATAAACCAAAGAATGCAGGTGGCCACTAGAACGTGAAAAGGACAACGAAATGGGTCCTTCCCTGGAGGCTCCAGAAGAAAACAGCCCTTCTGACATCTTAGTTTTACTCTCATAAAACTTATTTTGGACTCTGATCTCGAGAATTTTAAGAGAATAAATTTGTGTTGTTCAAGCCCTTTTTGTTTTGTTTTGTTTGGTTTTGTGTTGTTTTTGGTAATTTGTAACACCAGCAATGAGAAATTCATAAATTTATTTCTTACTTGATTGTTGCTTTCCATATTTACCTTTGATAATGCATAAACATAAAAGACTATATTCTTAAATCTGCCAACATTTATTCTTTATACAAAGGGAGTCAATGTGTCAGTCCATTTCCACTGCAAAGCAGACATCTAGACCAAGTTAAAAGTGGAAGAGATTTTGGGGATAAAATCTGTGAAAGTCAAAGGAGAGAGGGACTAGTAGAAAGGAGAATCTTCAAACCTGTGATGCAGGTTTGACATCTGTGGAAAGACAGTGATAAAGAAGAAACATCAGATAGGAAGAGCTCCAGTCTGATGCAGTTGCGAGAAAGTCTTATCCATTGCCAACAGGGAGCTCCAGAGCAAAGACTATTAAAGAAGTCCCAAGTTGGGCAGAGAAAACAATGACTAGCACTTGCCCCAGCTCAGTCGTTAGCCAGAACAGCCCAGGGAGAATATGTTCTTGACTAGAACACTGTGGCCAGTTCTAAAAGTATTGAAACTAGTGGCTATCAGCTGATTGCTGTCCTCATAGCATGTTTTCTCTTGAGTGGTGCACCTACATAGCTGCCACAGTCAATTCAACATTAACTGCTCATTATTGCCTATCTAGTAGGAAAGTTTAGGTCTGGCAGGTTATGGAGAGTGAAGGGGGGAGCATAAATATTCTTAGGGGATATACATATGTATACTTAGGGTTATGACTTATTCTTTGATATTTACAGGTAATTTGTCAAATGGTAACATTTTTCAAATGTTGCACTAAATATGCAAATCCTTGAAGAGGTGGCAGTCACTTACACTGGTATCCAATAATATGCAAAATTATTAGAATATCAAGCAAATATCAACAATCAATATTTATTATTTCTGCATTGCTTTTCTTCCTCCACTTTGAAGTCTTAGCTTATATAGGTGTGTTTAAATTTTTCTGTCTCTTCTGTGGATGTCCATTTCCACATGCAAGACTTCTGAGCTTTGACTTACCTTTGATTTGGGTCTGATCCAGAGCCTTCAACTTTCCCAGATTTTCTTAGGATATGCCTCAATGTAGCCTATCTTAGTAGTACAAACACTCTGTAAAACTTAAAAGATGAATGTATATACTGCAATCACTCTTTTAAATTATAAATGTCTCATACGATTCCTTGACCTAGTGTTAAGGTTCAGGGGAAATTATTTTGCCAAAGACTTCCTTGGTGAATGTCAATCAAAATAAAACCATGGGAGAACAGCTGAACTATTTCTGCACCAATATTCTATTTTCATGCTTCCCTTTTCTGTATCCCCCTCTCTTTGATCACAGTAAACAAACAACATTTCCATCTACCAATGTAAAAATATACCTATTATGTTACCAAATATTGATGACTAACAGTTGTTGGAAATTAGCTATTGTCCAAGTCAAATAAAATATAGAGACAAATCTCTGAATTTAAAACATTATATTTGGGAAGCAAGAATTGCAATTCGGGACATACATAGATTGAGTGATATTTGGTACATTCGAAGAACAAAGAGATGTTTGGAGGTTTTATAAAAAGAAAAAGTTACATACTGTTTTGCAAGAAAGTTTGTTGGCACTCATAAAGTTTTGGGGAGCTGGCAAGCTCTGATTGGTGAGTGACTGCAATAAGTAAAGTTAATCTGAGTTGCAGCAGGTTGTTTCAGTAGCTATTAGATAAACAGTGGAATACCATTCAGCCATAAAAAGAATGAAATCCTGTCATTCGCAACAACATAGATGGAACTGGAGGTCATTGTCTTAAATGAAATAAGCCAGGCACAGAAAGACAAATATCTCATGTTGTCACTTATATGTAGTAGGTAAAATATTTGATCACACAGTGGTAGAGAGTACAAAGATAGAACCAATAGAACTTATAACTGCATATTTCATATTGATTATAATTGTGTTTCAGTGTTTTTCTGCCTCACTAGCCAACAAGCTTCTTGAGAACCTACATTGATTTATTTTTCTTCTTTACTCCTGTAACATTATTCAGGTAATAGTAGGCATGCAATAAATAAATCTTATATAAAAAGAATGAATATTCTATCAAAATATTGAGAAAGTCTAAAACTCCATCCCGCAGTAGTGACTTTTCCCAGTGTTCTATCTCTCCCAACTTTATATTTACTAATTCCTTTTGTTAATAATATTGAACAAATATATTTCATATTTTTTTGTTTTCCAAATAATTACATTTGCTATATTGATTATTTGACTTTAGAAGAAAAATGTCTTCATTATAATTTGAACATATGTCTACAAATTTATTTCATACTTATTTTGTAATTTATGTGGTGGTTGATTTTATGTGTCAACTTGACCAGGCTAAAGGGATACACAGCTAGTAAAATATTATTTCTGGGCATGTCTGTGAGGGCATCTCGGGAAGAGACTAGCATTTGAATTAGTAGACTGAGTAAAGAAGACTGGCCCAAAATGCATGAGCTTCATCCAGTTCATTGAAAGCCTGAATAGAACAAAAAGGCAGAGGAAGAGTAAATTCATCCTCTGGGCTTCAGCTGAAATATTTATCTTTTCCTGCCCTCTGACATCAGCGCTCCTGGTTCTCGGCTTTACAACTCAGACCTGCACTTATACCATTGGCCCAGATTCTCAGGCCTTCAGAAATCAAAATGAATTACATCACTGGCTTTCCTGCTTTTCCAACTTGCAGATCTCTCTATTATGGGACTTGTTGGACTCCATAACCCCCTGAGCCAATTCCTATACACACACACACACACATATATATACACACATATTACAGATATATATATGTATTTTATATATATATATATATATATATATATATAGAGAGAGAGAGAGAGAGAGAGAGATAAAATTCTTATTGATTCTGTTCTTTGGAGAACCCTGAGAAACTTCTTATTGATTCTGTTCTTTGGAAACCCTAATACACATAGATTTAGACTAGTTGTCATTCATAGATTTAGACATATATATATAATAATCTAGACTTTGTAGTTAAAGATGATCTACTAACAAGAACTTGGAAATTCTTTGATCACACTTTGTATGGTTATTATCTTGACTGAGGTGCTGTGACAATAGCTGGCCTCATTCACTGTAGGTGAGTGTATTAATTAAACCTCAGAGTTCAGTAGTTCCTTTGTTCTTGCTTCACATGATTAACATCTATATGTCCAACATTAGCTTCTTTATATCATCATGAAGATAAGAAATTGGAAGGCAAAATAATGATGTTGCTTTAAAGGAAAGACTTGTCAGAGAATGTCACAACACAGTATTATATTGATTAGAGGGTCGGCATAATTTTACTGTAAAGTGCCAAATACCGAACAAGGCTTGGCAAGCCACACATGGTTTTTGTCATGTATTTTCTTTGTTTCTTGTATTCTCCAACTCTTTAAAATATAAATACCATTCTTAGCTCATGGACCAAGCCAAAATAGGCCACTGCCAGATATATCTTTAACATGAAGTTCTTAAGTAATTGGATAATTCCCTGAAGGAAGCACAATGACAGGAGATCTATCCTTATTTTTTAAAGTACATTTTTGACCTGATCTATTCATTCTGATATTAAGTAAGATGTTTTTGGCTATGGATGATACAAGACAAACTAAAATAAGGGTAGCATAACTAAGATAGGAATCTATTTCCTGCAGGTAATTTTACAGAGGCATAAAATTCAGGTCTGATGCACAAATTCCTTATGAATTCAGGTTCCTTCAAGCTTACAAGTCCACTCAACCTCTTGGTTCTCGGTGGAATCTGCTTTCCAGGTTGGAACAAAGAGAAACAAAGAAGATGGAAAAGTGGCAGCATGAAGTACATCTAAAGAAATGTTGGAGGAAGCTTACAGAAGCACCTATGCTTATATTTTGGCCAAAATTTATTCAACTGGGCATATCTAACTGCAAGGAAAGCTTGTCAACCTGCTGTCTTTATATTGGATGGTAGTTTGCCCAGTTGAATTTCCTATTTCTGTGGTAAAAGGAGAGAACAGATTTTAGGGAATACCTACCATTTCCCGCCATGATTCTTCCTTATTTAAATATGGAAGCCCAATTACTGTATGTAAACATTTATTTTCATGACAAAGTGTGTATAACACATACAAATATATTATTAATGGTATTATTTAAGTTATATTTAGTTGTCAATATACTCAAACATTTTACCTATATCATCTATAGAAATAGTCTGTAAGAAAAAAACTCACACAAAACTAGATTTCTCTGAGAAATACCTATAAACCACAAATATAATTAATAATATATATAAAAATAACATATTTTCCTGGTGATATACTCAATATTTTAACTTAAATGACCTTAGTAATGAGTATTATTGCACCACATTCTGAAAGAGTTTTTTTTTTCATTTCTGATTTCTCATATTCTGGCATGATACATGGAGAAATTTTAAGAATAAAAATGTATGAAAAGAATATTTCAAAATAGTTCTATGTTCTAAAGAAGATTTCATTAAGATACATTTCCACAGAATAATCTCCCAAGAAAATAACCTTACTATTTATGACTTCAACCACCACAACAAAAAATTAGCAAGGATATAAATTCCCCCATATTTACAGCCTTCCCATATGCATTTTTAAGGAAGAGAAGTCTAGCATTACAAAGAAGAAGGTGGCATGTGAATCATATGATAGCTAACTCACCTTTGTCTTTATACCTATATATATCATTTACGTTTTCCATGGCTAACATTTTCCACCAGAAAAAAAAGACTGTTTACAACATTTATTCTTACCCAACCTGGGAATACATATGAATTTATACAAATATCCATGTAAATTTTTGTGTGATCAAAATGATAACGTAACAAAGAATAAAATAGAGGGATTGAAAATATTAACTTTGAAAACATATATGATATTTTTCATAAGCTCATAAATAGATGGAATTTATCCTAGGATCATTTTACAATAAGAATAACCCCTAGTATATTATATTATATGAAGAATTTCTATGGTGACTATTTCCAATTATGCAATTTGGATATTTCCTTCCTTCACAAGACAAGCACAACTGGTACAGACATAATTTTTATATTATCACTAGATAGTTATTAAACTATGATATTGCCTGGGTTTGATTTCAATACATTTGAAATAAAATACATAAAATGACCTTTATAGCAAAATAACATCTAATGACAAAACTAGCATTTATCTAATTGGAAAATGTTTTGATGGAGGTTTGCATATATAGGTTGATCTACTTTGTAATCATTGAACGTGATTATTTAAAATGCATATGGAATTGAACCCTATTCAGTGGCCACTTCTCCTTTGATGCAAGTTCCTTTTTTTCCAAGAGAAAATTAATAAGCAGTAATTCTACTCACATTAAAAAAAAATTCAAGAATTCAAGGCAGAAAAGAAAGGTGAGTATTGTGTGACTATTTAATGTAGCATTAACCTATGCCATAAAATTACTAATTTGTTTCATTTTGTGAATTATGCATTAGGTTTCTACATTCTTGTAAATTATTAAGGCTTCTAACTCACCACAAGTATAGGAAACCTAAATAATTCCTATTTCTAGAAAACATCTAATAAGCTTTCAAATATTTATGAAAAATAGTAAAGAAAAGGAAGATAGAGAAAGAAGACTAGCAAATCAACTTGCCTGAAATGTTAGTTCCTTATGACATGTCCATTATGAACATTGTCTCATTGTTTTATCATGGCTATTGCTGCCGACTACAAACTGTCCATCTCCATAGGATGTGCTGCATAGATTATTATAGTAGCTATAAAAAATTTTATTTATGTTTTAAAGTGACATCTTGAATTTATCATTTGAAACTACTAATATAATTATTTCCCTGTAGAATTTTCATAAATAACTGAATCAATTTTATTTTATGTTCTTAACTACAAAATAAGATGTAACTTTTTAAAAGTGACTAAGTACGTTATTTTAACATTATCAGGGAAATAGAAAATACCTGAAGTAACTTCTCCAGTGCGTACTATTATTATTTAGAAAAATACATACATATTATCTAATATAACAAGGTATAGTATAATTAACAGCAAAAGAAATGAAATAATATTAATTGGTTGTGTTTGTTAGCCACAGCAAAGATTTATTCTTACTCCATGCCAGAAGGATTCAAGTAATTACTATTTAAGCTCAATGAAGATATTTACATACATTTTGTTTCTCTGATTGGTGCTTTTGAAGTTCAAATTATAAATTTTTTGGTATAAGATGGCTGATTTTCATGTAATGCTCTGCTTTTCTTCAAATATTAGGTAAAGATGATATTCCATTAGCAAATGCAATATAAAAAATAATTTTTGCTTTAGAGTCTGATTTGAAACAATACTCAAAAGCCATCATTTATTATGCTGCCTTGTATGTTTCCCTTACTGCAAGTTGAATTTATTAAGTTTGTTTACTAAAGTAAAAGGCATTTGCAAGATTTATAGCAGAAATAATAGCAGTGGATGTTCAACTGTATTGTATTATTAGCAGAGGTTTTGTTGAGCTCATGGCATCCTTTGATTAACTGCCATTGGAGACATATTTTGCAATAGGCCTGTGTCATGGCTCTATGTCACCATTTTTCATGAAGTTACTAGTAGGCCTTTAGGGAGGGTAAGTGTATAAACACTCACTTAACAACAGATGTATGGACAAGCTGTGAAAGTAATGACTAATTGACTGCCATTCGGGATTTATTTGGAAATCTTTTGACTCCAGCTCCACCTCACATAATGATGAATGACGTCTCTTTCTCTAATAGCGGGAAACAGCAAGCTTGGGCCCAGAGCAGGCACTCTGAGATGTGACTAGAAGGCATAGTGTTTCAGTTAGTGAAAATGAACAGAGACAGAGTTTGCAAGGTATCCCACTTACTTTTTTGATAGTGAAACTAATAAATCAGGTACATAAAACACAGTAAGTGATTTCTTTGCATGCTTAAATTACCAAATTAAATTGAAGCAAATGTGGTTGGATTCCAAACATTCTAATTCTGTAAGTGCTTATTATTGGTTATAGAAAGTATAGTTTCTGTTTTCTATAAGGCATAGTCTACATTTTCTTCTTTTGGCTAAAGTGTAGAATAGCCAAGTGTACAAATCTTCTTGTTAATTTTCATTGTCTTATTAAAAAGTACTAAATTTTACTACAATTAGTTTTCTCAATAACCATACCTAGCCCATCAAAGAGCAATTTCTTCTCTCTTATGTTTGGATTTCCTTTAGTCTGCAAAAACAAGGTGCAGAATAGTTAGAAAGAAGAGGAAAGGGTATTAAGCAAACATTGTTTGGTTTAGGATTGAAATTTTTATTGTGCCTCAAAAAATGAAATCCATTTTTTAAATCAAGTGTTTATTTACACTGCTTTTTTACATATAAAACTATCACAGGATACTAAACTTTTAGCTTACATTTAAAGTTATAAGGGTTCAATCCTACATAATTCAGGTAAAAATGCAGGCAACTGGAAAGAAATGGGTTTGACACCATAAGGCATATATAATATTTTCTTTATGGTCTTGCCCTTATCCATTACTCCAGAATTCATTTATTCTTACATAAAAGAATGCAATTTTCAAACATCTGACTGCTTAGGTACACCATATCAGCTCCATGACTTGAGTGAAGCTCTGATTCTGGAATGTAAGTGGGTAGGTAAGAAGGATATTCCACTTTTTACGGCCTTAAATAAAGAATATCAGTTCATAATGCACTCTCCACTCACTCCTTCTGTCTCATCAACTTAAAGAATTCAGTAGTATACTTCTCAATATCTACATTTCATAATGCCTACAAATCATCCTCATGCTGCTTATGGCTTTAGATATACCCTCCATTTGTTCCTCACCATCATTCCATGGGCCTACCTAGTCATATTTGGGCCAAAGTAGTGTTGGTGAGAATGGAGCATATTTCATCATAGATCTTAGCCTAATTAAACAATGGGTTAAATATGAAAGATTATTATAAAATGTTATATGCACTGGAAAAGAAAAAATAACAATATAAATTAGAGGAGAATGGAGATAGGGAAAAGTAGAATAAGCATATTGCTTATAGCTAATATTTGGGAGGCGAAAGATATTTATGTTATAAATGGAACAGGAGAAGCCTTAGTAATGTAGAGGTGGATGGAAGGAAATTTTAAAAAGCATTAATCTTAAAAACCATTAAGAGCATGGACTCTTATCCTATTTATAAGCTAAGATGTTATTCTGCCACAGTTCCACAGAAGCTGGGAGGAGACTGAAGACTGCTGTATGACAGACAACAGGTAGTCTTATGGCACAGCAGTCAGTAGGAGCTTCTTGGTCCTGTCACATCCCCTCTCCAGGTCCCAGAGGGATGATGTTGAAAAGAACATAAATGGATGCTGCATATACAGTAGGTTCACTTCATAGCTGAACAACACAAAGTTTAGGAAATGTCAATTTAAAAATCTTTGTTAAAATTTTTTATTGATATGTTATATTTGTACACATTTATGAGGTACTTGTGATATTTTGTTGCTTGCATAGAATGTGTAATGATCAAGTCAGAGTATTTAGAATATTCATCACCTCAAACATTTATTATTTCTAGGTGTTGGAAACATTTCAAGTCCTCTCTTCTAGCTATTTTGAAATATACAATACATTGTTGCTAACTATAGCCACTCTACTCAGCTATCAAGCATTATAATTTATTGCTTCTGTCTAACTGTATGTTTGTAGTTTACCCATTAACCAACATCTCTTCAACCGAGTCCCCCAACACACACCCTTTCCAGCATCTGGTAACTATCATTCTACTCTCTACCTCCATGAAATTATTCTTTTTTTGTTTGTTTGTTTTAGCTCCCACACATGAGCGACACCGTGATATTTTCTTTCTGTGCCTGGCTTATTTCACTTAACATAATGACCTCTACTTCCATCCATGTTACTACAAATGACAGGATTTCATTATTTTCTATGGCCAAATAATATTCCATTGTGTATATATATCACATTTTCTTTTATCTTTTCATTCGTTGATGGAAACTTAGGTTGATTCCATCATATCTTTGCTATTGTGAATAGTGCTGCCATAAACATGGGGTTACTGGTATTTCTTTGATATACTGATTTCTTTTCCTTTGGAAAAATACCCAGTAGCAGGATTGCTGGATTGTATGTTGGTTCTATTTTTAGTCTTTTGAGAAATCTCCATACTGTTTTCTATCAACATAATGGCAATACTAATTTATGTTACCACCAACAGTTTATAAGAGATCCCTTTTCTCTACATCCTCACCAGCATCTGTTATTTTTTGTCTTTTTGATAGTAGCCATTCTAGCTGGGGTAAGATGATATCTTATTGTGGTTTTGATTTGCATTTTCCTGATGATTAGTGATATTGAGCATTTTTTCATATATCTATTGGTCATTTGTATGTCTTCTTTTGAAAAATGTCCATTCATGTCCTTTGCCCAATTTTTAATGGAATTATTTGGTTATTTTTCCTGTTGAGTCATTTGAGTTCCTTGTATATTCTGGATATTAGTCCCTTGTCAGATGAGCAGTTTACAAATATTTTTTCCCCATTCAACAAGGTGCCTCTTCAATTAACTCTGTTAATTCTTTCTTTTGCTGTGCAGAAGCTTACATAGAAGGGATGTTCTTTCTATACCTGGTTTGTTGAGAGTTTTTATCATGAAGGAATGTTGAGTCTTATCAAATGCTTTTTGTGCATTTATGGAGATGTTCATATAGTTTTTGTCCTTCATTCTGTTGATGTGACATATCATGGTTATTGATTTGCATATGTTGAACCATCTTTGCATCCTTGGCATGAATCCCATTTGATCATGGTGTATTTTCTTTTGGATGTGCTGTTGGATTCTGTTTGCTAGTATTTTGTTGAGGATTTCTGTATCTAAATTTATCAGAGATATTGTCCTGTAGTTTTCTTTTTTTGTTGTGTCTTTCTCCAGTTGGTATCAGGGTAATGATGGCCTTGTAGAATAAGTTAGGGAGAATTCATTCCTCTTCGATGTTTTGGAACAATTTTAGGAGAGCTGGTGTTAGTTCTTCTTTATAAGTTTAGTAGAATTTTGCAGTAAAGCTATCCGATCCTGGGCTTTCCTTTTTTGGGAGACTTTTTATTATTAATTCAGTCTCACTAGTTGTTATTAGTCTGTTGAGGTTTTCTATTTCTTCCTGATTCAATCTTGATAGGTTTTACAAGCCCAGGAATTTATGAATTCCCTTAGGTTTTCCAGTTTGTTAACATATAGTTGTTCATAATATTTTTTGATAATCTTTTTCATTTCTGTAGTATTAGTTGTATTGTTGCCTTGATTTTGTTTATTTGGGTCTTCTTTCTTTTTTGTTTGGTTAGTCTCACTAGCAGTTCATCAACTTTGTTTATCTTTTCAAAAACCCAACTTTTTGTTTTGTTGATCCATTATATTTTTCAGTCTCTATTTCATTTAGTTCGGCTCTGATCTTTATTATTTCTTTCCATCTCTTAATTTTTAATATTAATTTTGAATTTTAAACCTCAATCTTTTAATCTTTTTGATATAAAAGCTGCCCCAAATTTGACATGGATGGAGACATTATCCTTACTATCCTGGTCTGGCCTGTTTGCATACAAATTTCGTGAACATATAGTTCAGAATAATATCTGATACAAGACATGCAAAAATACATGGAGAATTGTCTCCCAACAATTAGGAAAAAAGTAACCACTAGAAAAGAATTATAAAGCTTCCAAAATACCAAAACAAATACAAACAAAATAAAACAAAAGATATCAACAAAATAGATCTCTATGTGAAAAATGCTGAGTAAATACAACACAAAATAAATGTAAAAGAAAGTGATGCTAGATATGAGACCAAATATATAAATTACAAAACTAAATGTAAACAGAATTATTCCTCTTTTAAAAGACAAATATTTTTAGAATGGCTTGTAAAGAAAAATCCTTCTGTGTTTTTTATATACCTAAAAAAAAGATAATGAAATTAAGGGTAGACAAAAGTATACCAGGCTAATAAAAGCCAATGAGAAATAGGGATTAAAATATGAAAATGTGAAATTTACGTAAAAAAATCAAGAAGAAAAAGACACTTCATAATATATTAAAATACAATTTCCATAATGAAGATATTACAGTCATAACTATCTATGCACCAATTAACATAGTAGCCATCTTAAAAACAAACACTAACAGGAATGACAAGATGAAGGTAACAAAAGCTCAGTAAAAATAGGTGACTTGAACATATCACTCTTGGCCTAAGACAAGTCAAATGATTAAAATATTAATATAAGTAAGAACTAATGCATGAATGATATAATCAATGAGGTAAATTCTATGGATGTGTATTCAGCTTTGTATCTAGATAATAATACAACTTCTTTTCAAATGCACCTGCAGGATTCGAAAGAAGTAGTGGAGTAGTGATATAGCAGTCATTTTACTTAGGATAATTAATTAAAATAAAGTATTTGCATTAAAATGAAACATCTAAGAACCAAATTAAGACTTAACTTTGTAATGAATCTTAATAAAGCACCTTCCCCTTGTCAGGCAACACCCTAAGAACTGTTGTGAATATATTGCAAAGTTCCTCTACTGTTCTTTTCTTCTTTAGGTAATCCTGTATCTGTGCACCCCTTTTCTGTTTTAAACCTTCACATCTATTGACAAAACAACTGCAAATAGTTATGATTAAATTGCTAGACTCAAGGTATAATATTAAAACATACACACACAGAAAAAAACCACCCATGTTAATATCTATTTTAATAAATTTTCTTCATTTATACTAGTCCAAACCACCCCCCCCCGCAAAAATTAGGTTACCAAAGGACTGTTTCATATATTGTCATCATTGTAAATAGCTTCAGAAAAATTAAGCTTGTGAGAAATAAGATAAAGGAAAAGTACCAAGGTAAAATGTTGGTTAAAAATGAAATAAATGGCAGCATGAATAAAAGAAAAGGAAAGCACTGTTGATTGTGCATAAAAGAGAAAAATGAAAAGGTAATGAAAGTTGATCGTTGATTCCTCTGGTTCCTGTGTATTGCCTTCTGTAATGTGTCTACATGTCTTTTTATGCTTTTGTGATTTTAATTTCATTTCTAAGCAGTAATGCTGAAGGAGAAGATATATCAATATCAAAGAACTATTAGTATGCCTCTTTTAAATTATATTTTTTCATCAAACATTTTCTGAATAGGAACAAACCGAGTGTTTTGAATATTCCAAAAGAAATCTTAAGCAATTAACAGGAAGCTATACATATGCAGACTTTCAAAATAGAACAAGAATATTGTAATTTAATTAAATGAACATCTATTCAATTAGGATAATTTATAGGATAAGGAACTAGCAAGGCTAAAAGCAAGAAGACATTCAGAAACAAGGCTATCTATATTCATAAAGATTTTATGCATTGGGGAGAGAAGAAAATAAGTTGCCTGCTAATTTACAACAATTTATAAATTATTAGAAAAAGATATAACCAATAAAGCAGTATAAATATCCAAAGTTCTAATAAAACGTTGAAATAAAATTTCAAATCAATATAACTTTAAGAAATAACATGTACTAAGTTGACAGAAAATAAGAGAGAACACTGAATTCTACCTACTAGACCTCCAGGGAACATTAGTTAGCAGAAAATAAGAATGAAGCATATTTTACCTCTTTCTCAGTAGAATTTTAGCTTTAATTTTTCATTTTAAATAACTCAGAATAAGGGTTCTGTTTATTGATATAAGCATGTACATTTTATACTTTTATTGTTTCTCTATATTCATATATTTTATCCAATAGAAATATCAAAAATATCATGTACTTTTATAAAATAGAAAATAATATCATATACATTTGGAATTTGATTATGGAAGACACAGATGTTTTGTGATCTAGTTTATAAACATGTGCCATAAGTATTGATTCAAATTACATGGCTTACCTTTCCCATTACTGCTCATACCCTTTTGTGCTTATCCTGTGTCCTTGGTTGAAGACTACTTACCTTCATTTGAAATATCAAAGACAAAAAAGGTCAATATATAGATAAATTGATTTTGTCGTAGAAACATTTCCACTGTATTTCCATACAGGTTTATACTGCAAAAGAAATATACTTTTGGAAAGTAGATGGGTTATATGTATGCAAGAATAAATTCTGCATCTATATTTGTAATGAATTATTCATATGTATGTAAGCCAACTTAGAAGTTTGTTATGTGTTTGTCAGTCCTTCCCCATTAAATTCATGTCTTCTCTTCCCTTTATTTTATATTTGTCTTATCAAAGGAAGATAACTGTGAAACACATCTTATAGCCACAGAATGAAACTTGGACAGAAAATTCTAGTGATCATTAAGGTTGGTCACCTATTTGTAGGAGTCTAATTGTCCATATGATCCAATAACTTCCAGTGAACACTATAAAACTTCTTCTAACAAGCTGTCAAGATCTTCGTAATTTGTTCACAGGTAGGCCGGCAGGTGCTCTGATGCAATATATACATCTTATATTTCAGAATATTATATGTGTTTTGTTCATTTATGCCTTCATTTTTTTTATTTTGTTGTCTATTTCTTAGCTTCTTTTACTGCAAATTTATAAAGATGAGGCCCCAGACAATTACCATTTTCTATACCACGCTGGTAGTAGTTATGTGAAATTCAACATGCATAACTTGGTGCAATGTCCTAAAAACAAAAGTAATTATCTGAGGTATCTATTAGTATGACTCTTCCTTAGGAAAATACATCAGATTGTATCAAATGATTATGTTTCTTCCTCTCTAGCCAAATCTTCTCCTCCCCACCACCCAAACAAGTACTTAACATCCAAGCACTCAATATGATGCAATAATTATTTAGATGATTATGTCTAAACCTTAGCAAAGGTCATAATATATGAATTTAAGAACTATAATACATTTGAAAGAGAAAATAATTTTGTAGATTTTGCTCATGGATTATAATTTTAAATGCCTCTATTTCAGAGATAAGAAATAAATGCGGATTTATTTATTTATTTTCTCATGTAGACAAACAGTTCTAGTTGGGGCAAAAATTACCTATAATTATAGGTAATTTATAATTATAGGTAAATTATATACATCATCCTCCTGTAAAATTTTCTAAAATATTTCACAACAGGTCATAAAAATTGCTGAATATATTAAAGATGTTTTGATCAGCACAGAGATAGTACCAAAACATTCTGTAGCAATACTTGTGGAAGAATAACCTTCATTATCTAAAGAAAGATGATTGCTGCATCCCTAAACTAATTTTTTTAGGAAAAAAGGATATTTTATGGTGGCAAACATCCTAAATTAGAACTATTTTAAACTGTGGCTTCTTAGATTGAAAGACCAATGATTTCCTTGTAGTAGATCTAAAATAGGAATGTTGTATTCTGTACTTTAAAAATATTCATGTGATACTAACAGAAATGGTTTGTGAACTGTGTTTTGTGAAGCATTATAAATATTTTTTTCTTTGCAACTTCTTTTCAGTTTGGGAAAGTGTCTGGGTTGTCAAAACTCAGAATTCTATTGCTCAATGCTATAAGACATAGCTGCCAGGTTGTAGGTGGGGCCCAAACAGTTAACTGTTTAAGTGGCCTCTATAGTATGACACAAAGTTACATCTTCCTTCACTTAACACTGACATCAACATTTGGCATTCAAAGATGCATAAATATGTTAATCAGTGCTTGGTCAAATCAAAGTCAAAATTCTGCCTCCATTAAGTCATATAGCACAGATGAGATATACTGGAATTCTCAAAAAAGAATTTAAACATTTTGGAAGATTAAAAAAAATAAAATATGTTTCTAAAAGGTCTGTCTTGTGAAGTACAGATTTTAAGTCATATCTTAGTTATCTTTTATTTTGGAGATCACAGGTTTATTTCTCTTTTCCCTTGTGCCATCATGTCTCAAAAGGACTTTTAATTTTATATTCCCTAGTAAAAACTACTCAAGTTTCAGTTAACATTTTGCCTCCACACAGATATCTGGATTTACCTTTTGCAGTCCTGTCAATGTAAGTTCATCATAATATATAATATTGTAGTATCTATTTAATAGTCATCCATATAGTAGTAGGAGTCTTAATACTTTTGAGCCTTTACTAATAAATAATATATATTTTGGTGTAAAATTTTATAAGATGAAGGCTTCTGCCTCTTTCTTAAATATTCCTTCAAAAAACAAGAGAAAAACAAATAGAAATAAATTCTAGCTTGGGTAAATCTAAAATCATCGCTAAGGGTGAGCCACAGTATGTATATAAATAAAGCCTTTGAATTAAAGTGATGGTCAAACCAGGGGCAGTAAAAAACTGAAATTGGACACCTGGAGTTTCATATTACAGATAATACCAGCCAGACCTTAAATGTGGGTACATCTAAGGACAAAAGCAAAAATCAACTGTTTAGAAGAATGAAATTCAATACATACCCTAGGTATAGGTCTTTCTGTGGATAATATTTAGCTTTTAGACCCCAGAGTAGCAAAAGAGCCAAGTTTTTGGGTAAATGACACAATGAAACACCATCTTGATGAGATGATAAAGAATAAATTTTGAGTGATCCTCAGTTGATGATCTTTATCTTTTATGATCGTTATATGTGTGTACACTCCATATAGAGTTTTATTGTACAGAAAGGCACTCTTCCAGTGGTCTTAGATACTGCTCCTGGTTACTCACCCAAGTAAATAACTTGCAAAATAGCCAATACTGAAATAACTCACATTTTATCATTCTGAGATGTATAGCATTTTTTTTGTAAATTATATGTAATTTTTAAAAATTTCAGAATATTATGGGTGTATAAACACTTTGGTTACATATATTGTCTATGCACTGCCCAAGTCAGAGCTACAATCGTGAACATCCCCCAGACAGTGTGCCCTGCATCTATTAGGTGTGAGATTTCCCATCCCTTCCACCTCCCTCCCACCTGCCCAACCCCTGATAGATATTATTTCCATGTGTGCACATAAGTATTGATCAGTTAGCACCAATTTGATGGTGAGTACCAGTGGTGCTTGTTTTTTCATTCTTGTGATACTTCACGTCAAAGAACGGGCTCTAGCTCCATCCGGGATAATACCAGATGTGTCAGTCAATTCACCATTGCTTTTTATTGTTGAGTAATACTCCATGGTATACATACACCACATTTTATTAATCCACTCATGTATTGGTGGACATTTGTGTTGTTTCCACATCTTTGCAATTGTGGATTGTGCTGCTATAAACATTCAAGTTTCAAGTGCAGACGTATTTATTACAGAATGTCTTTTTTTTCCTTTGGGTAAATACCCAGTAGTAGGATTGCTGGATCAAATGGTAGTTCTACTTTTAGTTCTTTGAGGTATCTCCATATTACTTTCCATAGAGGTTGTACTAATTTGCAGTTCCGCCAGCAGTGTATGAGTGTTCCTATCTCTCTGCATCCCTGCCAACATTTGTTGTTTTGGGACTTTTTGATACAAGCCAATCTCACTGGAGTTAAGTGATATCTCATTGTGGTTTTGATTTGCATTTCCCTGATGATTAGAGAGGTTGAGCAACAATTTTATATGTTTGCTGGCCATTATTCTGTCTTCTTTTGAAAAGTTTCTGTTCATGTTCTTTGCCCACTTTTTAATGGGGTTGTTTGATTTTTTCTTGTTGATTTTCCTAAGTTTTGTATAGATTCTGGTTATCAGCCCTTTATCAGATGTGTAGCATGCAAATATTTTCTCACATTCTGTGTGTTGTCTGTTCACTCTCTAAAATTGATCACATCCTAGGCCACAAAACAGATCTCAACAAATTTTAAAAAATAGAAATTATATCATGTATCTTTTCAGACCACAGTGGAAAGAAATTAGAAATCAATTCCAACAGAAACACACATCTCTATCCAAAAACATGGAAATTAAACAACCTATTGCTGAATGACTATTGGGTCAAGGAGGAGATTCAGATGGAAATCAAAAGATTTTTCAAACTAAATGACAATGGGGACACAAGATATCAAAATCTGTGAGATACAGCAAAAGTAGTCTTGAGAGGAAAACTTATTGCCCTAAATGCCCACACCCAAATGCAGGAAGTTCACAAATCAGTAAACTAATGAATCTTCTCAAGGAAATGGAAAAGGAAGAGCAAACAAACCCTAAACCCAGAGCAGAACTAAGTGAAATTGAGAACAAAAGAACTACACAGAAGATTAATAAAAAGAAAAGTTGGTTCTTTGAAAAGATAAACAAAATAGACAGGCCACTTGCTAGACTGACCAGAAGCAGAAAGGAAAGAACTCTGATTTGTAACATTTTTCTGTTAAAGTTTAGGACCTATTTCTGGTCTGACGTGCAAAGATTTTGAAAATCTTCACTCCTGTACTTACAATAAGAAAAAAATCTGAACAAACTGAAATCAACCACAGATTTCATCAGAAAATTGAGATTATAGAGCAAGCTACAAATCCAAAACCTGAAAGACAGGCCAATACAGAGAATCATAGCTTACCAGGGGCAGAACCCACTGCTAGAGTCAGGAATTAAATGAAACTCTTAAAGGTTAATTGACTAGCTGCTAGATGCTAGGCATGGACTAGCTTGAGAGATAAAAGCTCAAAGATGCTGAGCCTTAGAGGGGGCCCCATACTTTTGTGAGTTTTACCTCCAAGAACTCCACCAGTTTCTCAGTGGTAACGATTAGAGAAAACTCCCCTCTTCCTTCTGAGGGGTGAAATCCCCTCTTGTTCTTTTCAGGGAAAAGGGTAAAGTAACCATTTTTTAATAGCACGGGGCTCTCTGTTCTCTTTAACAAAAGAGAAACTACTATTTGACCAGAGCCTAACTAACCTACAGTAAAGGAAATACCCAATTCTAACCCACTCTTGCCTTTCAAATGGAGAGGGGGAAATATCCAACTCCAGACCACTAGGCTTCCATTCTCACTTAAGGGGTTTAAAAAAAAAGCTGAGAAGCACTTGTGAAGGTCACAAACCAGGGGCACAGGCTCACTAAAGTGTCTTATCATGACATTATAGACTGGTCCCATCACCTACAAGGGCCCCATTTACATCAATCCTCTTACCCAATACATCATGTCCAGGTTTCAACAAAATTAGAAGACATGCTAAAAGGCAAAAAGCACAGTCTAAAGAGACAAAACAAGCAACAGATCCAAATCACCTATGACAAGGATATTGGAATTATCAGATTGGCAATTTAAAATAAATATGATTAATATGCTAAGGACTGTAATATAAGTAGTAGAAAATATGCAAGACCAGATGGGTAGAGTAAGCAATATATGGAAACTGTAAGAAATAATCAAAAGGAAAGGAAAGGACAGAAATAAAAAACACTGTAACAAAAATGAAGAATGTCTTTGGGGGGCTCCTCAAGAGACTGAATATGGTGAAGGAAAGAATTAGTGAACTTGAAGATATGTTAGCATAAATATCTGAAATGGAAAAGAAAAAAATAATGAAAAGGAAGATGGAAGAATATACAAAAATTTTGGGAGAATTTCAAATGGTTTAACATGTTTGTGATGGAAATACCAGAAAGAGAAGAAAGAGAGAAAGGAACAAAAAATATAGTTGAGGTATAAATGGCTGAGAATATTCCAAAGTTAATGACAGACACCAACCCACAGATGCCAGAAGCTCAGAGAACCCAGGATAAATATCAACAACTCTACACCTAGGCATATAATACTCATATTGTGGAAAAATCAAACACAAAGAGAAAATTGTGAAAGAAGTGTGAGGGGACACTTTATTAATAGAGGAACAAGAACAGAGATTATATCAGACTTCTGTTCGAAACTTTGCAAGAAAGAAGAAAGTAAAATATTCAGTGTTAAAAGAAAATAAATAAAATAAACTGAAATTCTGTATTCAGTGAAATTATCTTTCAAAAGTGAAGGATAAAATCAATACTACAGGATAAAATCTAATACAGGATACTATTAGAATAAATCCAAATATTTGGAAATTAGTAATACAATTTTAGATAACCAGTGAGTAAAAAAGGAAATTTCAAGAAAAATCAGAAAATATTATTAACTGAAAGAAAATTAAAATACAGTATATAAAAATTTGTGTGGCATGTAGTTAAAGGAATACTGAGAGGGAAGGAAATTTATAGCTTTAAATGCTTATTTTAAAAATAGAAAAACAAGTTTCACATTAATGATTTGAGCTTCCATGTTAAGAACGTAAAAAAGGCAAATTAATCCTAAAACAAGAAGAAAGAAAATAATAGTAGTAAAAGTCAGTAACATTGAGAAGAAAAAATAGAGAAAAATTACTAGATCCAAAAGATAGTTCTTTGAAATGACTGATACAATTGAAAAACTTCTAGATGGACCAACCAAGAAAAAGAAAGAAGACATGAAACTTCTAGACAAACTGACAAAGAAATAATGGAAAAAACACATTATTGGCATCAGAAATCAAGAAGGGATGGCACACCAGTTCCCACAGATATTAAAAGGATAAGATCCAAATGATCTTGATTTAATCATTACACATTGTATTACATTGTATACATGTATCAAAATATCACATGCATCCCCAAAAATGTATAAATACGATATATAAATTTAAAATAAATAAATAAATAAAAATAAAAGATAAGAAGAAAAAACTACCAACAACTCTGTGTCCAATTCTTTGACATAACCTACCCAAATTCTATTCATATTTTAAAATATCACAACAATAATAACTTACTAGTAAGTACATATGGTTTTTGTTCTTCCATTCTTGTGATACTTCACTTAAAATAATGGACTCCAGTTCCATCCAGGTTGTTACAAAAGGTACTACTTCTCAATCTTTTTTATGGTGGAGTAATTCTCCATGATGTACATACAACACATTTTATTGATCCACTAATGTACTGATGGGCACTTGGGTTGTTTACACATCCTTGTGATTGTGAATTGTGCTGCTATAAACATTTGAGTGCAAGTGTCTTTTTTATAGAGTGTTTTTTTTCCCCTTTGGATAAATACCCAGTAGTGGGATTCCTGGATCAAATGGTAGTTCTACTTTTAGTTCTTTGAGGTATCCCCATACTACTTTCCATAGAATTTGAACTAGTTTGCAGTCCCACCAGCAGTGTATAAGTGTTCCTATCTCTCTGCATCCACATCAGCATCTGTTGTTTTGGGACTTTTTGATAGAAGCCATTCTCCCTGGAGTTAGGTGATATCTAATTGTGGTTTTGATTTGCATTTCCCTGATGATTAGAGACTTTGAGTATTTTTCATATGCTTATAGGCCATTAGTCTATCTTGTTTTGCAAAGCTTATCTTCATGTCTTTTGCCCATTTTTTAATGGGGTAGTTTGATGTTTTCTTGCTGATTCACTCGAGTTCTTTGTAGATTCTTGTTATTAGTCCTTTATTGAATATACGGCATGCAAACATTTTCTCCCATTCTGTGGGTTGTCTATTGGCTCTATTGATTGTCTCCTTGGCTGTGTCAAAGCTTCTTAATTTAATCAGGTCCCATTTATTTATTTTTGTTGTTGCTGTGACTGCCTTTGGGGTATTATTCACAGATTCTTTGCCTAGGCCGATATCTAGAAGAGCGATTTGACCTCTTCTTCTAGAATTCTTATAGGTTCATGCCTTAGGGTCAAGGCTGTTATCCATCATGAATTAATTTTTGTGAGTGGTGAGAGGTGCAGATTCTGTTTCAGTCTTCTACATGTGGCTATCTAATTTTCCCAGCACCATTTATTGAATAGGGATTCTTTCACCCAGTGTATGTTTTTGTCTGCTTTGTCAAAAATCAGATGGCAATATGATGATGGTTTTATATCTGGGTTCTCTGTTCTGATCCATTGGTCCAGGTCTCTGTTCTTGTGCCAGTACCATGCTGTTTTTGTTACTCTAGTCTTGTAGTATAGCTTGAAGTCTGGAGGAGTGATGCCTCCCAATTTGTTCTTTTTGCTTAAGGTTGCTTTGGCTATTCAGGGTCTTTTCTGGTTCCATATGAAGCGTAGAATTATTTTTTCTAGATCTGCAAAAAATGATATTGGTATTTTAATGGGTATTGCATTGAATCTGTTAATCAGTTTGGAAGGTATAGACATTTTAACAATGTTGATTCTGCTGATCCATAAGCATGATATGTTTTTCCATTTGTTTACATCCTCTGCGATTTTCTTCCTCAGTGTTTCATAATTCTCCCTGTAAAGGTCTTTCACCTGCTTGGTTAAATATACTCCTAGGTATTTCATTTTCTTTGTTGCTATTGTGAAAGTCTTTGATTTGATTCTCAGCTTGACTGTTGTTGGTGTATAGGAATGCTACTGAATTGTGTACAGTGATTTTGTAGCCTGAGACTTTGCTGAATTTATTTATCAATTCCAGGATAAATAAATTGCCAATCTAAAACAATGACTCTCAAATCATGGTAAAGTTCACATATGTGCCATGCCACCAGCAGCACTGGTGACACCTGATATGACCACAACATATTTGTGCTGGGTTTTGAAATAGTAAGAATATGAAAACAATAAATGAGATTGTCTTTAAAAAAAGAAAAAGAAAGAACTTATAAATAAATAACAGAACTTCTAGAAATAGAAGAGTCATTTAGGTAATATAAAACTACAGTGGGATGATTTAAGAACAGATTAAACCAGCAGAAGAAAGAATTTCAGAGCTTGAAGACAAGGCTTTTGAATTAACTCAGTCAGTCAAAAATAAAGGAAAAAGAATAAAGAGAAATGAACAAAATGTTCAAGAAACATAGGATTATGTAAAGCACCCAAACATAAGAATCATAGGTATCCCTGAGAGAGAAGAAGAAAAAGCAAAATTCATGGAAATTCTATTTGAGGGAATAATGGAGGAAAACTTCTCTGGTCTTGCTAGAGGTTTAGACATTGAAATAGAAGAACATCAACAAATTCCTGGAGTACTTATTCCAAATAAGACATTACCAAAGTTTGTAGTTATCAGATTGGGCAAAGTCAAAAGCAGAGAAGAATATCCTACAAACTGTAAGAAAAAAGCATCAAGTAACTTAGAAAGGAAAACTCATCAGACTAACAGCAGTCTTCTCAACAGAAACTTTACAGTCCAGAAGGCATTGGGGTCCCATCTTTAGTCATCTTAAATAGAATAACTTACAGCCAATAATTTTGTGTCCTGCAAAACTAAGTTTCATAAATAAAGGAGAAATAAATTTTTTCCCGGACAAGCAAACACTAAGGGAATTTGTCACCACCAGACCTGCACCACAAAAAAATGCTCAAAAGTACTCAAAGCACTGAAAAGAATGGTCAATATTCACCAGTATAAAAACACTTTATAGTAAAAACTCACAACTCTTATAAAACAGTACCACAAGGGAGAATACAAAGCAACTGGGTAACAATTAACATGGTGACTAGAACAGTATCTCACTTACCAATATTAACATTGAATGTAAACAGTCTAAATGACCCACTTAAGAGGTATAGATTGACTGAATGGATTAAAAAACACAACTCAAATATCTGCTGTATCCAAGAAACCCATTTAACGCAGAAACAGTCACAGAGACTCAAGGTAAATGGGTGGAAAAAATATTCCACACAAATGAAAACCAAAAGTGAGCAGTAGCTATTCTCATATCAAATAAAAGACTTTAAATCAATAACAGTAAAAAATTACAAAGATGGTCATTATATAATGATAAAGTGATCAACAGAACATATAACACCCCTAAACATATATGCACCTAAAACCAGAGCTCCCACATTCATAAAACAAATACCATTAGACCTAAGAAATGAAATATACAGCAACATAATAATAGTGAGAGACTTCAACACTTCACTGACAGAACTAGACAGATCATTTGGGCTGAAAATCAACAAAGAAACATTTGACTTAAATGGGACTCCAGAACAAATGGACCCAAACAGATATTTATAGAACATTCTACCCCAAACTGCAGAATATACATTCTTCTCATCAGAATATGGAACATTTTCCAAGATAGACCATATCTTAGGTCACAAAACAAGTCTAAGCAAATTTTAAACAATCAAAGTCATAGCATGGATCTTCTCAGATCACAAAGGAATAAAAGTAGAAATCAACTCCAAGTGTAACTGTCAAAACTACACAAATACATCAAAATTAAACAACCTCCTGCTGAACAATCTTTGGGTAAATGATGAAGTTTGTAGCACTAAATGCCTATATCAAAAAGACAGAAAGATCACAAATAAACAAGCTAATGTCATACCTCAGAGAACTAGAAAAACAAGAACAAACCAAACCCAAAGCTAATAGAATACAAGAAATAACAAAGATCAGAACAGAACTAAATGAAATTGAAACAAAAAAATCAATACAAAAGATCTATGAAATGCAAAGTTGGTTATTTGAAAAGATAAAATTGACAGACCACTAGCTAAATTAAACAAGAGAGAAGAAAGGATTCAAATAAGCTCAATCAGAAACATAAAATAAGACATTACAACTGATACCACAGAAATACACAAGTTCATCTGAGATTACTAAGAACACTTCTATGCACACAAACTAGAAAATCTAGAGGTCATGTAATTTTTAGAAACACATAACCTCCCAAGTTTGAGTCAGGAAGAAATAGAAATCCTGAACAGACCAATAATGAGCAGCAACATTAAATCAGTAATAAAACATCTCCCTCCCCCCAAAAAAATAGCCCCAGACCAGATGGATTCACAGCTGTATTCTAGAAGACCTACATGGAAAAACTGATACCTACCCTCCTGAAACTCTTCCATAGCATTGAGAAGGAGGAAATATTCCTACCTCATTCTATGAAGCCAATATCACTCTGATACCAAAGCCAGGAAAGGACATAACAAAAAAAAAAAAAAGAAAACTACAGACCAATATCCCTCTTGAACACAGATGCAAAAATCTTCAACAAAATACTAGCAAACCAATGTAAAAGAACATCAAAAAAATAATTTACCATGATTAAGTGGGTTTCATCCCACAGATGAAAGGATGGTTCAACATATACAAATCAATAAATGTGATTCATCCCCTAAACAGAATTAAAAACAAAAGCCATACAGTCATCTTAATAGATGCAGAAAAGTATTCAGTAAAATTCAGCACCCCTTCATGATAAAACCCTTAATTAGGAATAGAAGGAACATACCTCAAAATAATAAAAGCCATATATGACAAACCCACAGCCAAGATCATACTAAATGGGGTAAAGTTGAAAGCACTGCCCCTAAAAACTGGAACAAGACAAGGACACCAAGTTTAACCATTTCTGTTCAACATAGTACTGGAGGTCCTAGGGAGAGCAATCAGGCAAGAGAAAGAAATAAAAGGCATACAAATTGGAAAAGAGGACATCAAACTTTCCCTGTTTGCCGATGATATAATCTTATACCTAGAAAACCCTAAGGACTCCTCCAAAAGACTTCTAGCACTTATAAATGACTTCACTAAAGTCTCAGGTTACAAAATCCATGTAAAATCAGTAGCATTTCTATACACTAATAACAACCAAGCTGAGAATCAAATCAAGAACTCAATTCCATTTACAATAGCTGCAAAAAAAAAAAAGAAAAATGGAATATAGTTACCCAAGGAGGTAAAAGACCTTTTCAAGGAGAACTACAAAACACTGATGAATGAAATCAAAAGCAAATGAAAAGCATTCCATGCTCATGGATTAGATGAATCAATATTGTTAAAAATGTCCATAATTACCAAAGTAATCTACTTATTCAATGTAATTTCTATCAAAATATCAATGCCATTTTTCACAGAATTAGAAAAAACAACCCTGAAATTCATATGGGCCTAAAAAAGAGAATGAAATAGCAAAAACAAGCCTAAGCAAAAGGAACAAATCTGAAGGCATTACATTAACCATCTTCAAATTACACTACATGACAACAGTAACCAAAATATCATGGTACTGGTTTAAAAGTAGACACATAGACCAGTAGAATAGATTAGAGGACCCAGAAATAAAGCTAAATACCTGCAACCATATGATCTTCAACAAAGCAGACAAAAGCATACACTGGGGAAAGATGTCCTATGCAATAAATGATGCTGGGAAAATTGAATAGCCTTGTGCAGAAGAAAGAGACTGGATCCCTACCTCTCACCATAGACAAAAATTAACTCAAGATGGATTAAAGACTTATATACAAGAACTGAAAATATAAAAATATTGAAAGAAAATCTCAGAAAAACTGTCCTCAACATTTATGAATAAGAACTTAAAAGCAAATGCAACAAAAACAAACATAAATAAATGAGACTTAATTAAACTAAAAAGCTTCTGCACTACAAAAGATATAATCGAGTAAATAGAAAACCTACAGAATGGGAGAAAATATTCACAAGTTATGCATTAACAAAGGCCTAAATCCAGAATCTATAAGGAACTCAACCAAACAGCAGGAAAAACCAAATAACCCCAATGAAATATGGGCAAAAGATATGAATAGTCATTTTTCAAAAGAAGAGAAAAATGTCCACTGAACATGTGGAAAAATGCTCAACGTCACTTACCATTAGGGAAATGCAAACTAAAACCACAATGAGATACCACATTACCCCTTTCAGAATGGCCATTATCAAAAAAATCAAAAAAACAGTAGATTCTGGCATAGATGTGTTGAAAAGGGAATGCTTATATACTATTGGTGGGAGTGTAAATTAGTACAATCTTTATGGAAAACAGTACGGAAATTTCTCAAAGAACTAAAAATAGATCTACCATTTGATTCAGCAATCCCACTAGTAGGTATCTACCCAAAGGAAAAGAAGTCATTTTATAAAAAAGATACCAGCACCCATGTGTTTACATCAGTACAATTCACAATTGCAAAGATATGAAACCAAGGTAAGTGCCCACCAACAGATGAGTAAAGAAAATCTGATGCACACACACACACACACACACACACACACACCACACGAAATACTACTCAGCCATCAAAAAGGATAAAATAATTTCTTTTGCAGCAACTCGGGTGGAACTGGGAGCCATTATTTTAAGTTAAATAACCCAGGGAACAAAAAAAACCAAATACTGCATGTTCTCACTTGTAAGTAGGAACTAAGCAATGGGTATGCATGATCATATAGAGTGACTTAATTAACATCAGAGACTCTGAAAGGGGAGGGTGAAAAGGGTGTGGGATGAAATATTACCTATTTGGTACGATGTACACTATTCAGGTGACAGGTATATTGAAATCCTAGACTTCTCCAGTATGCAATTCAGCCACGCAACAAAAAACCACTTGTACCACCTAAATCTATTTAAATGTTTAAAATAATGAAAAAAAAAACAAAGACAAAAAATTTAAAAATGAAATAAAAAGACTACAGATACATATATGTAGCTAAGGACAAGAGGAAAAATGCTGCCACTTTCAGGTCTTCCACTGCATGCCTCTGATGGAGGGCTTGATGAGCAGAACTTGGATTGAGTTTTAGATCCCACTTATCCTATGGTAGACTGAATAATGGCCCAAAGATATACCAGTCGTAATTCCTAGAGCCTGTGATTATTGCCTTGTGTGACAAAAAGAACTTTGTAGGTGTATAATAAAATTAGATTTTATCTTTGTAGAAGAATAACATTAGATTATTTATGTTTCATAATTTCAAAACTTATTACAAAGCTACAGTAATCAAGACAGTGTAGTTCTGGCCTTTTGACAAACATAAATCAATGGAATAGAACTGAGAATCTAGAAAACAAATCAACTTAAAATTTATGACCAATTTATTTTTGTACAGGTTTGCAAAAACTATTTAATGGGGAAATAGTAGTGTTTTCAAGAAATTATGTTGATACAACTTGATATCCACGTGCAAAAGGATGAAGTTGGAATCCTTCCTTACACTGTACACAAATATTAACTCATAATGGATTTTAAACCCAAATGTAAGAACTAAAGCTATAAAGTTCTTAGAAGAAATATTAGGAGTATATCTTTGTGAGCTTGAGTTATGCAATTATTTCTTATATATGACACCAAAAGCAAAAATGACAAAGTAGAAATATATAATTAGGACTACATCAAATTTGAAATGTTAGTGCTGTAAATGATACCATTAATAAAGTGAAAAGACAACCCATACTGGAGAAAATATTTTCAAATTATATATTTGATAAAACACTTGTATCCAGAATATATAAATAACATAAGTCAACAATAAAAAGACAAACAACTCAAAAAAATGAGGAAAGGATCTGCACAATCATTTCTCCAAGACAGATATACAAGTGGCCAACAATACGTGAAAAAATGCTTAATATCATCAGTCATGAGGGAATTGCAACTCAAAACTACAAGATACCACTTTACACTCAATAGGATGGCTATAATAATAATAATAGCAATAATAAAAGATAACAATAAATGTTGACAGGTGAAAATGTGGAGAAATTGAAAAACTTTTTAATTGAAGCTATTTAGGAAAGCAGTTCACCAAAATGGTAAGCGTAGAGTTAACCTATGAGCCGGTAATATTACTTCTAGGTATATATCCAAGTAAAAAGGAAAACATATGTCTAATGAAAAATTCCTTCAGAAATATTCATAGCATCATTATTTATAGTAGTCAAAACTAGAAACAAATGTTCATTAACTGATGAATAAATAAACATAATGTGGTATATCCTACAACTAGAAATTATTTGGCAATAAAAAGGAATGAAATATTGATATATCCTACAAAATAGATGAGCTGGAAAACACCATGCTACATGAAAGTAGCTAGTCACAAAATATGTTCTTTGTGATTATGATTGCAATTATTGTCCATTTATAATGAAATATCTAGACTAGGTAAATCTATAGAGTCAGAAAGTAAATTGTTGGTTGTCTACGGCTGAAGTATGGGTATGGAGGGTGACTGCAAATGGAATGGAATTTTTAGGGGGTGATAAAATATTTAAAACTTACATTGTGGTGATGGTTAGGCAACACTGTGAATATAATAAAAACCATTATAGTGTACACTTTTTTGTGAATTTTATCATATATAATTTATAGCTCAGTAAAGATGTTTTAAAAAAATAACCAACAACTATAGTAAATAATACCATATTTACCAAGATGGTGAAACTTGTCAACAAGGGAAAGCAAGCTGACTGGTTTTATTCTCTAACTGTTACAGTCTTCATTCAATAATGAATTTATGATTTAGAAAGAGACTTAGAAATCATTTACTTTACTTTTATTCCCTTTTTACAATAAGCAAACTTAAACCCAGAGAGGTTGGTAGATTGCTCAAATTATTAAAGGCAATTCAATTATAAAGCCTATCTCACAACATTGATGTGTAGATTAAATTTGGTAAAGATATTTGTAGCCAATAAAATACAATATTATTATGATATTAACATATTAATATGCTACATATAGTGTTATATATGATTTATAATGTACTACACATAATAATTTTTTGTTATTATTTATTACAATGAAGTCTAACTTGTGTAATATTCATTATTTATAAGGATGAGCAGAATAAATTATGAAATGTGAATTGATATAATTCCAATTTATATTCCATTTATTGCTTATTGTTTGCCTCCTATCTCTACTCTGAAGTTTTTGTTAGTGTTTGGACAGTTTCTGGGTAGTAATTTTGAAGACAGAGTATTATTTGATAATTTTAGGCAATAATGCTAAGGAAATACATTCTCTTTGGGTTTCAGATAATATAAAAATAAAAGTCGATAGAGAATATATTAGTCTGGGATTGGTTCTCATGTGGATCAGGAGGCCAGCACAATGAACTAAGTCTCCTTTCCCTAATGGGTTTTGGCTTATTTTATTTAAAGCATAAAAAGAGAATTAATTCTTCTTGTCAAGAACATGAAAGGAATGGATCAATTTTTCGCTCAAAGGAGTTTTCAAGTAACCCATATGACCTTTGCCTTTTTGATTGTTAAAAATCCTAAGATATCTTACTGTGTCTCTTGAGTTTCTTTTTTCTTTCTTCTTCTTTTTCAATATTTGTGTTAGGTGTTGGTTTTGCCTGGGGCAAGAACCTAATAGAGGAGAAATAATGTTTTAAAGCACAAAAATCGAATATGCATTTTTAAATCTGACATTTAAAAGATTACTTTAAAAAACACAACAGATAAGACCAAGGAGGAAATTTGGAGGACTGGGCATTGTAAAATTAAAATTCTATAAATATTTCAAATATTTTTTATATTCAAGTCTTTGTTTAACCATAATCACTTTCCATGTTTCCCTAAAGAAAACTTTTCCTCAGTTTGCTCTATTTAACTAAAGACATGTTTGGTTATTATTATTGACATAGGACATAGACATACTCTTATTCCTATCACTTTTTTAGCACTCATAAAAATACATTAATTCATTAAATCTCTCATTTGGGTGATTTTTCCATATTAATAAAAAGGAATTTTCTAGTTGATAGAACCCTGGTTGAACCTATCTATTCTACTTTTAGAAAGATCATTAAGGAATTTACTTTCAGATTTTGTATCCAATCATAATTGAAGAGGTAGTCCAAACTAGATTGGAATCTTCAATGTTACCTTTTTTTTCCCTCCTACATACCTGGTGCTAGAGTGAAGAGTTTTGAGATAATCACCTACTATTTGAGAAATGAGAAGTCACACGTGGCTAACACAGTTTTGACAATATTTTTGAAAGTTTTTTATTTTTTAATTAGGGATATCTTTTAAAAAGAGATAATGTTATTTGGATGGTATAGCTCTTTAACTGAAAAAATCATTTTTGAAATTTTATAAATTTGTATTTCTTACTTTTAAAAAAGTATTCCACATCTGTTCATACAAAAATAGCAAAATTATATTATGTTTACTTAAGATCCAATTATTTAGTCCCTTTGTCATAGGAATGATTATTGTACTTATGCCACAACATTGCAGGACTGCTTGACTCAAAAATCAGACCAAACAGTCTTAAAATGTTAATTTTCCCTTTTCCTTGGAAAAACATACAATATCTTGTTATTCTCCCTTTAAAGACTTTAAAATCTCTAGTGATGTCCACTCTCATTCCTAATGTTGGTAATTTGTCTTCTTATATTTTCTCATACAGTATGGCCAGAAACTAATCAATAACATCAAATTTGTCAGTCTGGGTCCTCCTAAAGGCAAACACCAAGGCGGGATTTGTTGTGCAAAGGATTTACTATGAAAATTCCCATGAAGGTTAAAGAAAGCAAAAACAGAAGCAAGCTGGGAAAACCTTCAGACTACAATGTTGCTCTGATAGCTGTGAAAAGAGAAAGAAGGAAGGGTGGGGTGGGAATACCTTCAACTCACAGTACAATTCTGAAAAACTTTTGGCTGTGGCAGTTGGTTTATCCATTAAAGAAGTACTGTGTAAGGTAGGAATGGGCCAGGACTGGTACCCTGGCTGTGTCTTATCTTTGACAAAGGACACTCCCAGGTTACTGATGCTCACATGAATGCCAATGCAACTAATGCTATCAGTTATTTCTCCTCATCAGTTTCTCTTGAAAGGGATTTGAGCAGAACACTTCCATGGGTGCCATAGCCTCCAGGTTGTTCCAAAGAGACGCACTTATACGTGTAAGTTTAGAGAGTAGCTCTTCCATGAATTCTGTGAGTCTCTCTTCCTGCACTGGGATCTACAAACCCAGTGGACACATTGTATGCTGAATAATAACCAGTAGTCCATTTACTATGTGGCCTCTAAAAGTGGGCTCTTGATAACTCTTTGGATCTCATGATTTTAATGTTAACTTATAGCCTATTCCCCTTCATACTCAAAATGTCTGGGTATTCTTTTTCCCAGTGTGTAGTCAGCTAAGTAAATGACCACAGTCCTTTTGGGGAAAAACCAGGGAAACATTACAGTATATAATACCGGGGAAACATTACAGTGTATAGTGCAGTATGTAATTCCTCTAGGGGCCACACAACCACTGCAGTCAATGTGTTTTAGATCAGAAAATTGACTAAGGTTCAGAAACTGAGCATGAGATGGTGACTTTTTATCAGGTCAACAACTCTCAATCTCCTGTTCTGCAATTTTTCCCTTGTGACTGGAAATTTCAGTATGTTCATTTTTTTGAGGGTTTTTTTTCCTTTCTCTATTGCTAGCCAAAGAAATAGGAGCATTGCCACATCATTCACCATGGGCCATTGCTTTCTCCAGGTTCCTAAGAGCTGTGCTAGCAGAAAGTATGCCCCATTCCTCAGGGCCCTTGTCAGCATGTTAAGTCCTGTGACCTGAGAAAGGACTTCAAGAAAACAATTTCTTAATTATCCCATCTTATGTTCTGGCCTCCTTCACCAGTCACCCTCATGTTCACTACCAAGAATAAATGGCTAATTATTGCAGCCCTTCAAGTTGTAATTTCTTTCTTCCCTTTTCAGTCTAAGCCTGTTCCAGTGGGTTGTGATTGCATTTAAACATTGTTATTGGCAAGAAAGCCAGGAAAGGAGATGAAAGTTTCCTGAGGAGCAGCTGTTGCTGTGTAGAGGACAGGAAGGAGGGCTAGCTCTTACTGTGGAGGGAAGGGCCACTTCTGAAAGTCTGAGGGTTCTGAGGAGTTTGATGGAGCCAAAATTCTTGGAGGCATCCATCTAGATGTACTCACCATGTATTTTATTGTATCTACTTTTTTCTAATCAGGGCCCTGATATTAGCAAAACAGATCTGACTATCTGAGGATTTTAATGTTTCTGTGTCTCCCCATTTCTATGAGATCTTCAGTTTTCTGTTCAGCTGTGTCTACTCTTCGGCCGTAGGAGAAAAGAACTTCTTTATAAACTGCCACAGAGGGCCTCTGGCTTTCATACTTAGCCTTTGCTTACTTGTTTAGTGCAGTATGTTCCATCTATGCCTATTTAGTTAAGAGTTCTTATATCACAAAAGGATGTTGAATTTTGTCACATGCTTTTTTGCATCACTTGAGATGATTGTATGGTCTTTGTTTTTGCTTCTGCTTATGTGGTGAATCACACTTGTGGATTTATGTATAGTAAACCATCCATGAATCCCTGGGATGAAGCCCACTTGGTCATGGAGGGTCAGTTTTTTGATGTGTGGTTGAATTTGGTTTGCTAGAATTTTATTGAGAATATTTGCATATATATTTATAAGGGATATTGGTCCGTAGTTTTGTTTTTTTGTTGTGTCCTTTTCTGGCTTTGGTATCAAGGAGATACTGGTTTCCTAGTATAAGTTGGGAGGGTTCCTTCCTTCTCGATGTTAGGAAATAATTTCTGCAGTATGGGCATCAATTCTTTTTTGTAGGTCTACAAAAATTCAGCTGTGAAACCATCTGGTCTAGAAATTTTTTTTTGGTTGGAAAATTGTTATTGTTGCTTTAATTTTGTTGCTCTTTTTTAGTCTGTTTAGGACTTCTGTTTCTTCTTGATTGAGTCTTGGGAGGTTGTGTGCTTCCAAAAATTTGTCCATTTCCTCAATGTTTTCAAGTTTATGTGCATAGAGATTTTTATAGTATTTGGAGATGACATTTGCATTTCTGTGTTATCAGTGGTAATTCTCCTTTTTCATTTCTGATTGAGCTTATTTTTGTGCTTTCTTTTCTATTTCTGGTAAATCTAGCAAGACGTCTGTCAATTTTGTTTATCTTTTCAAAGAACCAACTTTTTGTTTTGTTAATTTTCTGCATAATTCTTTTGTTATTGATTTCATTTACTTCTGCTCTGACCTTGGTTATTTCTTTTCTTCTTCTGGGTTTGGTCTTCCTTTTCTCATTCCTTGAGCTGATTCATTAGATTGTTGATTTGTGATGTTTCTGTCTTTTTGATGTAGCCATTTAAGGTTATGAATTTTCCTCTTAAGACTGCTTTTCCTGAATCCCACAGATTTTGATAACTTACGTAGCATTTGTCACTTAGTTTGAGGAATCTTTTGGTTTCCAATTTAATTTCCTCTTTAACCCAATAATCATTCAGCATTAGGTTGTTTAATTTCCATGACTTTGTGCAGAATTGAGTGTTAATGTTGGAGTTGGTTTCTAATTTTATTCCACTGTGGTCTGAGAAGATACGTGGTATAATTTTATTCTTTTGAATTTGTTGAGACATGTTTTGTGGCCTAGGATGCGATCAATCTTAGAGAATTTCCATGTGCTGATGAGAACATATATTCAATAGTTTTTTGTAGAATGTTCTGTAAATGTCTGTTAGGCCCATTTGTTCTGGAGTCTCATTTCTGTCCAGTGTTTCTTTGCTTATTTTCATCTTGAAGGATCTGTCCAGTTCTGTCAGTCAGGTGTTGAAGTCCCTACCTATTACAATGCTGCAGTTTATCACTTTGTTTAGATATAGTAGGGTTTACTTTATGAATCTGGGCATGCCTGTGTTAGATGTATAAATATTTAGGATTATTATGTCTTCTTATTGAATTGCTGTCTTTACCATTATGATGACCATCTTTGTCTTTCTTTACTGTTGTTGGTTTGAAGTCTATGTTATCTGATATGAGAATGGCTACATTAGCTTTATTTTGATTTCCATTTGCACAGAATTTTTTTTCCATCCCTTTCCCTTGAGTCTGAATGAGTTCTTGGAGGTTAGATGTGTTTCCTAGAAATGGCAGACGGTTGGCTTGTATTTTTTAATCTATTCGGCCACCCTCTGTCTCTTGGGTGGTGAATTCAAACCAATGACATTTATTGAAAGAATTGATAAGTGGTGTGGATTTCTGTTCATCCTGTTTGGTAGAGTCTTACTGCTTTGTTTTAGTTCTCAATCCTTTATTGTATATGGGCTCTGAGCTTTAGCTTTTTGGTGATTTTACACTGTTGAGTGTCTATTGTGGTGATCAATTTATAATGCATATCTGAGTACATCCTAGTGTTTGCTTGTCTGAGACAGTCTTTATTTATCCCTAATATAAGAAATTTAGTTTTGTAAGATACAAAATTCTAGGCTGGTCATTATTTTCTTTGAGAAGACTGAGAATGGGGCCCTAATCCCTTCTGGCTTATAAGGTCTCAGTTGAGAAGTCTGCAGTTAGCCTGATGGGTTTTCCATTGTAAGCTACCTGATGTTTTTGCCTTATGGCTCACAGGAGTTCCTCCTTCATGTTAACTTTGGCCAGTCTGATGACTATGTGTCATGGTGATTTCTTCTTTGTGATGAATCTCCCAGGAGTTCATTGAGCTTCTTGTACCTGGTTATCTTAATTTCTAGCAAGATCAGGGAAGTTTTCCTTAATTATTCCTTCAAATAGGTTTTCCAACCCTTGTGTATTTTCTTCTTCACCCTCAGGGATGCCCTGAAGATCAATCCTATCTGTGGTTGGGAGAGGAGTTCTGGTCCCGAGTTGCCTATGCGGTGTTCAAGCAGGTTTGAAAAACCTCTCAGGTTGCCTCTGACCTGCTGTCTTCACCTCTTCCCAGCAGTGTGAATTGGATTGGGTCCCCCAGCTTAATCTCTGAGAAAGCAGGTGGTACTTGTGAGTACATGCCTTGTTTTCTTGACTTGGGAAGTGCTTGGCTGAACTATAGAGTTCTTCCCCATCATTGGTTAATATTTGTGTAGAAGAGCCAGCTGCCAAGATGTTCTTTTGTGCCTGTGGTAAGCTCTGGTTTCCCAGGTGGGGCACACAAATGCCCCAAGCTTTAGGAGGGACCCTGTAGCTCCCATGGCATGGCTTGTTTTCTACTCCCACTGAGGTGGGGGGAGGAGCAAAGCTGATTGTGGCTAGATTGTAAGAGCCTAAAAGGCTTTGAAAAGCCTCAGTGGTGCTTAGAATTTGCTTTTATGGATGCTGGGGGGAGATGGTGGTATGAGGTTCAGGACAAGCTTTCCAAACCAGAAGGCTGTTCCCAAGGGAGTGGGCCTTACGTTTGATTGCTAAGGTTCTCAGTGGGTTCTTTGTGCCCTTTTCCACTACTGCAGTTTCTGTGTGTGTTTGTGTGTGGGGGGGGGTGGTGAATTCCCTCCCAAATCTTTGCTCCTTGGAACCCCACAGCACACTACCATCAGATCAGTCCACATGAGTTCCCTCACCACCCAAGTCCAACTCTTGAACTTTCTCTCAATCCATGTGTTTGACCCACTAGCCTCCATATCCATTAAATACTGGTTGGAAGGAGGTTCCCCAATTTTGCACCCCTTTTCTACTGCAAGTCCCCAAAAGGAGAGTAGTGGGCTCCTCTGTCTGCAGGGACCTCAGTCATGGGCACACTGCCACCGGAGAGAAGAAACTACTATCAAATTTCTTAGCTCAAGCTGCACTCCCTATTGTAATGAGTGGGAAGAGGGGCCACAACTCCTGTTCATCTGGCTCTGCTGAGGCATTTGGTTGCCATGGAACTGGGAGCTAGGCTATTTCTCTCTGACTGCCACACCCCCATCTGTTATGGTGGTTCTCCAGTGGGGGAAGGCATACTCACAGATTCCAGATCCTCAGCACCTCCCCACACTCTCCCATCTGACGTGGCCATGAGGGCTTCCTCACCACCTGAGTCCAGGTCCAAGACTGCTTCCCTGTGTCTCCCTGCACCACACTCCTATCTGGGGGGCACTGGGACTGCCCCACCTATTTGAGCCACCAGTGTGGGATCCCATGAAACACCAGTGGGCAGGTATCTCCCAAACTGTGGCAGGCCCCACTCTCCATGGTGAGCTCAGCCTGGAGCATGCACCCACCATAGAGAAGCAGCTTTTCATGAGCTTCTCAATTCAAACTACTCTCACAGTTGCAATGGTTTTGGGAGGGGCTGCTTTTCCCAGTCGGCCTTAGCTCATGCTGATTTCTCAGATGCTGTGGTTATGGGAGGTGCAGAGGTGAAAGTGTCTAGGTGTAAGAAAGATGGCACTCTGGTCTCTTGTGGAACTTTTCTGTGGGGTGCCCCTTATGGATCCCCAATCTCCTGGGGTCTCTGGTTTGCCCCACTATTCCTAATTAGCCACTGTGCCTGGGCTCATGGAGGGTAGAACAGCCTTCAGTGTACTTTGTGTCCTGCTGTTCACCAAATGCATGTAGATGGGGGCCAGGAAACCCCCTTTACCCTTTTGATACCTGTACCCTGTACAGGTATTCCAATACCCTGTCCTTTGATATAGTTTCTAAGCCTCTCTGGGTTTGATGTATGCTGCTATATTCTCCTTTATATCCTCTTCCTTCTCAGCTTTACAGTTTATCTCTGTGTGGTCCCCAATCATCTCTGTCATCTCTCTCTGTGATTCACACCTGAGCTGTGACTCCTCTCCACTCTCCTCAGTCTTATATCCTAGCTCCCAGATGGGATGATCTGACAAGTGATGTCTCTAGTCAGGCGTCTTCAAAAAGTAATCCTCAGGGGAAAATTGATAGCCTTAAATGCCTACATTAAAAAGACAGAAAGATTGCAAATTAACAACCTAATGTCACATCTCAAGGAGCTAGAAAAAGAAGAGCAAACCAAACTCAAACCCAGCAGAAGAAAAGAAATAACAAAGTTCATAGCATAACTAAATGAAATAAAAAACAATAAAATAATACAAAAGATCAAAGAAATGAAAGTTGGTTATTTTATAAGATAAAGAAAACCGACAGGCTGCTTGCTAGATTAAGCAGGAATAGAAGAGAAAGGACACCATAACCTATATCAGAAATGAAAAAGGAGACATTGCAACTGATACCGCAGATATACAAAACATCATCCATGAATACTATGAAAATCTCTACACATGTAAACTAGAAAATGTAGAGGAAATGGACAAATTCCTGGAAACACACATCCTCACATGACTCAATCAGGAAGAAATAGAATTCCTGAACAGATCAATAATGAAAAATGAAATCCAAGGCCTAATAAAAAAAAAATTCCAACAAAAAAAATCCCTGGATTGGATAGATTCATGGCAGAATTCTACCAGACCTACAAAGAAGAGTTGGTACCCATAATACAGAAATTATTCCATAACATAGAGAAGGAGGGAATTCTCACCAACTCATTCTATGGAGCCAGTATCACCTCGATACCAAAGCCAGGAAAGGACACAACAAAAACAAAAACTACAGACCAATATCCCTTGTAAATATAGATGCAAATATACTCAACAAAATACTAGCAAACCGAATTCAGCAGCACACCAAAAATATAATCCACCATGACCAAGTGGGCTTCATCCCAGGGATGCAAGGAATGTTCAACGTATGCCAAACGATAAATGTGACTTACCACATAAACAGAAGCAAAAGCAAAGACCATATGATCATCCAATAGATGCAGAAAAAGCACTTGACAAAATTCAGCATGCTTTCATGATTAAAAACCCTTAACAAATGAGGCATAGAAGGAACATATCTCAAAGTTATAGAAGCTATATATGAAGAAACCCACAGCCAACATCATACTGAATGAGGAAAAGTTGAAAACATTCCCCTATGAACTGGAAAAAGATAAGGGTGCCCACTGTCACCACTTCTATTCAACGTGGTGCTGGAAATCCTAGCCAAAGCAATCAGGCAGGAGAAAATATAAAGTATATCCAAATTAGGAAACAGGAGGTCAAACTATCATTCTTCACTGATGACAGGATCTTGTATGAAGAAATCCCCAAAGACTCCACCAAGAGACTCCTGGAATTGATAAATAAATTCACCAGAGTCTCAGGATACAAAATCAATATACATAAATCAGTATCATTTCCATATACCAATAACAGTCACAGTGAATGTCAATTCAAAGACTCAATACTGTTTACAATAGCTACAAAGAAGATAAAATACCTAGGAATATACTCAACCAAGGAATTAAAAGATTTCCACAAGGAGAACTACAAAACACTGAGGAAAGGAATCACAGAGGATACAAACAAATAGAAAAACATATCATGCTCATGGGTAGGCAGAATGAACATTGTTAAAATTTCCATACTATTCATAGTGATTTACAGATCCAATGCAATCCCCATCAAAATACCAAGATCATACTTCACAGACTTAGAAAAAATAATTCTATGCTTCATTTGGAACCAGAACAGAGCCCAAGTAGAGAAAGCAATCTTAACCAAAAAGATAAAATCTGGAGGCATCACATTACCAGACTTTAAGCTATACTACAAGGCTGCAGCAACCAAAACTGCATGGTATTGGCAAAAAATAGAGACATACACCAATGGAACAAAATAGAGAACCCAGATATAAAACCATCTACCTACAGCCAACTGATCTTTGACAAAGCAGATGACAATGTACACTGGGGGAAAGAAGCCCTATTCAATAAATGGTCCTGGAAAAATTGGATAGCCACACGCAGAAGAATGAAACAGGACCCCTACCTCTCACCACTCACAGAAATTAATTCAGGATGTATAAAAGACTTAAATATAAGTCACGAAACCATAGGAATTCTGGAGGAAAATACAGGAAAAACTCTTTTAGATATTGGCCCAGGCAAAGAATTTATGACTAAGACCCAATGGCAATCACAGCAACAACAAAAATAAATAAATGGGATTTAATTAAACTGAAAAGCTTCTGCACAGCTAAGAAAACATTCAACAGGGCAAACAGGCAACCTATAGAATGGGAGAAAATATTCACAAGCTATATATTTGATAAAGGGCTAATAATCAGAATCTACAAATAACTCAAGCAAATCAGCCAGAAAAAAACAAACAACCCCATTAAAAGTGGACAAAAGACATGAAAAGAAGACATTCAAAAGAAGACAGACAAATGGCCAACAAACATGAAAAAATGCTCAACATCACTAATCATCAGGGGAAATGCAAATTAAAACCACAATGTGATATCACCTTACCCTTGTTAGAATGGCTTTTATTAAAAAGTCCAAAAACAATAGATGCTGGCTTGGATGCAGATAGAAAGGAACATTTATACACTGTTGGTGGAACTTAAAATTAGTACAACCTCTTGGAAAACAGTATGGTGTTCCTCAAATAACTAAAAGTGACCTACCATTCGATCCAGCAATCCCACTACTGGGTATCTACTGAAAGGAAAAGAAGTCTTTCTACCAAAAAGACACCTGCACTTGAATGTTTATTGCAGCACAATTCACAATTGCAAACATGTGGAATAAACCCAATTGTCCATCAATTCATGAGTAGATTAGTAAAATGTGGTACATGTATACCATGGAGTACTACTCAGCCATAAAAAATGATGAATTAATGCCTTTGGCAAGTATCTCAAGATTGGAAAAACAAACACCACATGTGCTCATTATTAAATTGCAACTAACTGATGAGCACACATCTGCACAGAGGGAAGTAAAACTGAGTAGAAATCAAGCAGGGGGGAGAAGGGAGGTAGGGAGTGACAAATTCCACCTACTGGGTACAATGAACACTACTTGAGTGAAGGGTACACCTATAGCCATGACTTAAGCATTAAAAAAGTGATCCATGTAACCACAAACATTTGTGCCCCCTTATTATTTTGAAATTAAAAAAAGGAGTCAACTCTATTGGTGGCTTACTTAAAGTTACTTAATATATATACAAATATTTTCAAGGAGAGTAATTGTAATGGTTATTTCCTGTAACAGACAACATCAGTGTGAAACTAGAATATTATTAAGAGAAAGATAAGGCTTAAAATTATATTTTCTTGATATATCAAAAAAATATCAGTGGTATACATTTCCACTGTGAACTCAGTTAGACATTGACTTATTTTATTGTTTTCAGGGAGAGGGACATATCCTATGTAAAGCACCATGTCTGATTTCCAATATATCATTCCTGTGAACTATCAGCTTTACTATTATAACATTTACAAATCTTATATTTTCAACCTTACAAGCTAACTTAGATTTTTGTCTAGGGGCCTATAGAATAAATGTTAACTACAGATTTATGCAAATATACACATTAGTTGGCAAGTTAAATGTTAAAATGATGCTTTGAGGCTAAGTAAAAAGACAAAATTAAGGAAAATATAATAAAAATTGATCAAGCATATAAAGTTGAGCATATTTACTTTAGTTTTGTTATTATTGCAGTGTTAACCTGAGAATTATTATCATGTATATAAATATAGATAACTAATTATTATCAGCAAATGTTAATATTTCAGAATACTTGATTTTATTAAATTTGTGCTCAAATATTAAATGAAGAAAGTCTGTTTTTCAATACCCACATTAACTTCTGTGTAATCTCAAAAGAAATAAAGCAACAAGATGATATTTCAGAATATTCACTTCTTTGCAGTAATTTAGTACATCAAGCAAATATCAAAATTAAGGGCTTTTTTTTTTCCACAGCAACATTCAATACTGAAACTTGGAAGAGGGGAAAATGTCAATACTGAAACTTGGAAGAGGGAAAAACTTGGAAGCATACATATGCTCTGTCATTATGAGTTTCATAGAAAAATGATTAATATTGAAATAATTGAAGAATAAATATCAAAAGCAGTAAAAAAATGAAATCTTAGTGTTTGTATTCCTATGTACATTTTGGAATTATAAGTGTAAACAATTACATACTGATACCAATGAAAGTCTTTCAAATTTTTAAAATCTTTGGTGCCCAAAGAAAATGCTGTATTTATTCCATTTTAACATTTTTGTAAGTTTTTTTCTGGTGAAAATTTGTAGATGTATGGATGTTTTATTATAGGGCAGCTCCAAACAGGACAGAAATGAGAACAGTATTTTACTGTAGTGAAAACACATTTTAGATAAGCAGAAATAAAATTTTTTAGATGTCATTGATATCACTTTATTCTAAAAAACTTAAATTTCAGTTTTATAAAAAAGTGTTATGGCTCTTAACTGAAAATAAGAAGTAGTCAACTGGATCTGCCATACTATAATAACGAAAGGTAAAGCTCATATCACCAGTAGAAGTAAGGGAAACAGTATATATTTTAGCTCAGGAACATCAGTGGTTTTTTATTCAACTAGATACAAGAGTAGAATAGAGTCTTTAGATGGGATAAAGGTAAATTATCAAGATAAGAATGATTTATCCTATGAGTTAGATAGTTAGAGACCTCTTTGACCCAAGCTAAAAATGAACCTAAAATTCTTGGCAGATAACCTTGTGGGGAACCAGTTTTCCACAAAAACTGGCATTTGTTTGACATTGGAATGAATGCCATATTTTCTAAATTCATGATTTTTTTCATATATGAGAATAATAGGTATCTCTTATACTACACTGATAGCATATATAATCTACTAATGTTTAATTTTCTTCATAAATAAAGTTTCAATAGAGCATTCTACATTAAAATAAATAGAATTATTCTGTTTTTTGTTGAATAATTGAAAGGTACTAAAATCAAATAATTTTTAAAATAAATTTAATCTCCAGTACTGAAAATTTGGGGAAAAATATATTCTATAAAAAAAAATCATGTTATTTGTCTTGAATTACTATCTCAACTATATTCTATTAATTTTCCATCAGTGCTGAATTCTGAAACAAATTATTCACTGTTGCAGTGCCAGTTAATAAGTCATTTCTTGATCAAGTAGATGATTTAGGGCTTGAGATCTTGTCTTTTGCATGATACATTATCACAGAGTCATATTCAACATTTTATTCATTTATTTTTAATTTTTAAATTTATTATTATTATTATCATTATTATTATTATTATTTTGAGATAAGGTCCCACTCTGTTGCCCAGGCTATAGTGCAGTGGCCTCATCATAGCTCACTGCAACCTCTGGGCTCAAGCAATCCTCCCGCCTCAGCCTCCCAAAGTGCTAAGATTGCAGGTGTGAGCCACTGTGCCTGGCCCAATATTCACCTTTTTGAAAGACTGATGATACTACCCTGAAAGACACTAGTGGAGTTAGGCTTAGTTTTATGCCCAAACAGTCTGATGTGACTTTCACCCAATCAAACACAGATACATAGAAAAATGACGTAGAAGTGATATAATAGAAAGACATTTCAAATATGTGACCTAAAACAGTCACCATGATACTACTTATATCATATTTCATGTAGAAGAGTTATACATAAAATTAGCTGACTCTACAGAAATCATAAATGTATCAAGAATATAATATTCTGATCTATGTTATACAATTAAGCTTAGGAAGGACTACGTTTCCATTTTCATGATAAAATAAATCAAATAAATGGTTCATAGGAGTGCCTGCTTGGTAGGACTTCTGGTACAAGTTTATTAGAATCTCTGTTAGTTTCAGAGAACTCCTTTAGTTGAAAAAGTACCTTTCATAATCATGAATTAATCAGTATCTCTCCTACTTATTTCCATAATATTAACTTTTGAAAGAGGTTTTTCAGAAAAAAATAAATATCACTTTTAATAATCATGATAGAAATTCTATTATGCAAGGTATTAATAAGTAAAAAAGCTGAGATAGCATCTTACTATTAAAATGGCTCACCCTTTCTGCAATTTTAATACATTCTTTTTCTTCTTAGCATGATTGAAGTTGGCAGTATTAAGACCAGCTGTGCATGGGGCCAGTTGAATTAGCGACAGGAGGCAATTAGATTTGACCAGATCAACTGAAAATTTTCACAGATTTTTGTCACCTTATTATAATGAATAAACCTTTGTGAGCATTCAAAGAAAAATTTTGACATAAGGAAAATATTTACATTTTAATATTCTGGAAATTCCCAGTGAAATTATTCAAGCTTTGTCTCATCTTTCATATTTATTTTCATATAAGAGTCTGAAAAAGTTTCACAAACTAAAAATGCCTGTTGATGTTTCACAAAATGGGACACTTGTGATGCTAGATTCTGCTATGCCATTGGTGTGCTTTCTATTGGGAGACTTTATCCCATTGCTTTCTTTGAGGTGAGGTTATTTGTGACCCAAGTAGAATCCCTTTTACAAATGTACAAATCAAATTTTGGAGAATTACATATATTGTCAATATATGAATTATTTTATTTCACTTACCATCCCAAACTCCTCAATTCTTTATACATATAGGGAAAAATAGAATTTTTTAATATAAAATTTTTACAGGAGCATATTGAAAAAATATTTTTGACTCCACTTTTTCTCTCAAAGTATAGCCCATTTCATCAACTAATTGTATTTTTTCTTTTAAAATATGTCTTAACAAAATATAAATATTCTACCTTCACCACCAACACCAAATCAACTCTTGCCAGGACATCTCAATGCTAACCAACTAGTTTAGTGGCTTCCTGCTTAACAACCTCACCTTTTAAATAAAAATGGAATCATGTCACCCTTCAATGGTCTCCATTTTTCAATGGCACTTTTAGAATAAGATTCAGAGTCCAACAAATCTTATAATCTGAATCCTAGCTAATATTAGACCTTCTTTCTTTCCTCACCCCTTTGATTTCAGGGCACCCTGGCCTCTTCTGTTTCTTGAACACATCTAGCACAATCCTGCATCCAGGTTTCAGAACCTACTGTCCCATTCACCTGCTTCCTTCCTCGTGTTGGCCTCAGCTCAATAAGCCAGGCACAGGAAGACAGATACTGCATTATCTCACTTATATGAGGAATCTAAAAAAGTCAAACTCATAGAAGCAGAGAGTAGAATGGTGCTTAACAATGGCTGGGGATGGGGGCTGGGAAGAAATTGGAGAGATTACAGTCAAAGGATACAAATTTTTGATTAGACAGGAAGAAAAAGTTCAAAGGCTCTATCGTACAACATGGTGACTATTATTACTATGTATTGTATACTTTAAAATTGCTAAGAGAATAGATTTTGTGTTCTTACCACACACACACACACAAAATAGTGAGATAACACATATGTTAATTAGCTTGATTCAGCCATTTCATAGTGTATACATATTTCAAAACATCATGTTGTACACTATAAATATATAATATTTTATTTGTTAATTAAAAAATTAATGCTAAGAGAAAAATGACAAATTATAATAGATAGCTAAAGTACAATAAGAATTTTGTCTTATCCTCTTTTGTGCTGCTATAACAGAATACCTGAGACTGGGTAATTTATAATAAACAGAAATTTATTGACTCATAGTCCTAGAGGCTGGGAAGTCCAATATCAATGTACTGGCATCTTGCAAGGACCTTCTTTTTAACATCATCACATGGCAGAAGGTAAGAGGGCAAGAAAGGGCAAGAGAGGGTGGGAATTGTCCTTTTAGAACAGCACCCAAGAGGGTGGAGCCTTCATAACATAATCACTTCTTAAAAGTCTCATCTCTTAGTGATGTTAAAATGACAATTAAAGTTCAAGATGAGTTTTGGAATGGGCAAACATTCAAATCATGGCAGGTTTAAAGGAAAATGTGATTAATTCCATCTGTAAGGATTCAGAAAAGGTTTTATGAAGGAAGTGGAATTTTTCATTTGTCATTTAATTATAAGTAGAAATGATGAACTATTGAAGGTTCTTGAGCAAACTCTACTTTAGAAAAAAAGATTAATCTGACACTATCATAGCATTAATTGGAATTGAAACCAAATTTCCATAATTTAGGAATTCTTAAAATATTTCTTATGCTTTCTTTACTTGTGAGTATTCTAAAGGGATTATCAAAAACATTTAAAATAGTGCCTCACATTTATAGAAAAGAGTACACATTTCTAATATCTTTAATATATACTATATCATCTGATTATAAAAGAAATTCTGTATGGAAGCCCAAGCATAATAACAATATTACCTTTTATTTATTTATGATCAATAGCTCTATTTTGGGGGGTAGATTCTCTAGAGCTTTTGCTATACATATTTAACTCATCACAAATAATATTATACCACTTCATGTATAGTGTAAAAATTGCAACATATATATATTTATATACACTTTTCTGACTGTTAATCTATTATTTTTATATATTTTATAAAAAAACTTATGAAACCCAACATACATTGTTATTACATTTGATTAAATGGTTATCTTCTCAAAAATTAAAATTATATTAAAATATTGAAAACATATATTTATCTACATATTATCATTTTAAACACTCTTTATTACTTTGTATAGATCCAAATTTTCATCTGATATCATACTCCTGTGTGAAAGACTTAACTTTAATATTTCTTGCAGTGTCAATATGCTGTTGATAAATTTTCTCAGCTTTTATATGTCCAAAATACTCTTTATTTCATCTGCATTTTTGAAAGATATTTTTGATGGGTATTGAAAACTGTCTTTGTAGACAGTTTTATTTTTGTTGTGTTTTGTTTTTAATACTGTTGCTATGTTTTCCTCCACCTTGCATCATTTTTGATGAAAAATCTGCTATCATTCTTAATTTTTTTCCTCATTATAGAATGTCTTTTTTTATTTCTTACTGATGGTCAGTGTTTTGATAACGTTGCATTTTGGTGTGGTTTCTTCATGTTTCTTCTGCTTGGGATTTGTTAGCATCTTGGATCTGTGGGTTTATAATTTTTATCAAAATTGGGAAGTTTTCTACAATTTTTTTGTATATTTTGAAATCTCCTCCTCTTTTTCTTTCCTTCTGGGATTTCAGTTACAGAGGTGATGCGCCACTTGACACTACTCCACAGCTCACTGATGTTCACTTTTTAGTCTTTTTTTTTCACTGTGTTTGTCACGTGAATAGTTTCTATTGCTGTGTGTTCAAGTTCACTGTTTTTTCCTTCTGCAGTATCTAACCTACTATTAATATTATTCAGTTTATTTTTCTCAGATACTTAATTTTTCATGTCTAGAAATTTATTTTGGGCTAATTTCTACCTTTTTTATTTGTACAAACTTACGGGGTAGACAAAAATTTTGTTACATATATATAAGGTGTAGTGATCAAGTTTGGTGTCCATTTCCCAAGTGCAACACATTTTTGTTATGTGCAGTCATCCTAGTCTGTTATCAAACATTGAATTTATTCCTTCTAACTTATTGTGTGTTTTTACCCTTTAACCCACTTCTCTTCATTCTTCTCCCTCCCCCACTCACACTTCCCAGTCTCTGTTCTCTGTCTTTCCAGTCTCTATCTCCATGCGTTCCACTTTTTAGCTCTGACGTATAAGTGAGAACATGCAATATTTGTCTTTTGTGCCAGGCTTATTCAGATAATGACCTCTAGTTTCATTCATGTGGCTGCAAATGTCATGATTTCATTCTATTTTATGGCTGAATAGCTCCCCATTGTGTGTGTATATATATATACACCACGTTTTCTTTATCGATTCATTTATTGATGGACACTTAGGTGGATTCTGCATCTTTGCTATTATGAATAGTGCTGCAATAAACATGCAAGTTTATTGCAGGTATCCCTTTCATATATTGATTTATATTTCTTTGTGTAGATACCCAGTAGTGGGATTGCTGGGTGGAATGGTAATTTTATTTTCAGTTTTTTGGAGAAATCTTTATACTGTTTTCCATAGTGGCTGTACTAGTTTACATTTCTAAGCACAGTGTGTAAGAGTTCCCCTTTCTCCTCAACCTTGCCAACATCTGTTATTTTTTATATTTTTAGTGATAGCCATTCTGACTGGGGTAAGATGATATCCCATTGTGGTTTAGATTTGCATTTCTCTGATGATTAGTGATGTTGAGCACTTTTTCATATACCTTTTGGCCATTTTATGTCTTCATCTGAGAAATGTCTATTCATGTCCTTTGCCACTTTTTAATGGGATTATTTGTTTTTTGTTTTCCTGTTGAGTTGTTTTTGTTTCTTGTATACTGTAAATATTAGTCCCTTATTGAATGAATAGTTTGCAAATATTTCATTTCTCTATGCATCATTTTCATGCTCTTATCTCCCTTCTTGAACATATAGATTTCACTTATAACTGTTTTAATATCTTTTTTTATTAATTCTATAACATGTGTCAATTATATGTCTATTTCCATTGATTTACTTTCTTATTGGTTATAGCTCTATAGTTGTTATGGTCTGAATGTTTGTGTCCCTGCAAAATTCAGATGTTGAAATCCTAACCCCTCAACTTGATGATATTAGGAGGGATGACCTCTGGGAGATTATTAGATCATGAGGGTTCATTAGGTTATTATCTTATAAATTGGATTAATCCCCTTATAAAAAGGATTCTAGAGAGATGCCTTGTCCCTTTCACTATGTGAGGACACAGCTAGAAGTCTCCATCTATGAACCAGTAAGAGCACCCTCCTTGGACACTAGATCTGCTGCCACCCTGACCTTGGACTCATTATCCTCCAAAACTGTAAGATATAAATTTCTGCTGTTTATAGCTACTCAGTTTATGGTATTTCGTCACAACAGAATGGACTAAGATAATGGTTATTGTTTTCTCCTTCTTTGCACATCTGGTAATTATTTTTAATTGGATGTTATGAATTTTTTGCTTTGAGATGGTAGATTTTTTTGCAAATTTACATTTTCAGTCTTTGTTTTGGAGCTCAGGTCAGTTACTTGGAATCAACTTGATCTCTTTGAAGCTTGCTTTTAAGCTTTGCTAGAGGTATCCCAGAACATCCTTTATTCTAAGGCTAATTTGGGCCCACTACTGAGGCAATACCATTCTGAGGATAATATTAGATGTCTGTTGTCTATGGAGGTCTATCCACCAGCTAATGCCTTTCTAGTAGTGTTTTTCTAGGTGTTAGTAGTTTCCTCACAAAAATGAATGTATAGGCACTCAGTAAAAGCATAGAAAGGAACACCACGCAGATTCCTGGAGTTTTCTGTGTGCTGTGCCTGCACTCTGATATTATACTCTACAAATTCTATCTACCTTGGCTTCTCTAGATTTTGAACCCAGTCTATTCAAGTACTGAGGCCACCCAGCTCTCTTTGGATACCCTTTTTCTGCTGAGGCCTGAAAACTTTCTCCAGGCAGTAAATTTGGAGACTCTTAGGGCTTATTCATTTAATTCTCTTCTCTTAGAGGTAACTATTTTTACTGCTTGTTGTCCAATATCTGACAGTCATTGTTTTGTATATTTTGCGTGATTTTCTGTTATTGAATTTGTGAGTTTAAGTACAGTTTCTGTTACTTTCTCATGGGCAGTGGTAGAAATCCATAACAATTATTTTTAATCAGAATCTGAAATGTAGTTAGCCAAGTAAATGTGCTAATGAGTATGTGACAGATTTGGGGGCTCCCTTGCTTTTCCACTATTATGCTTGACAACACAATTTTCTAAAGGCCCAAACATGGAGAAATTTATTTAGGATTACTTAGTGACCAGCTATGGAATCAGATATTTTTTGATAAATTTGACTCATTACCAATTACTAACTGCTAAACCGTTTGCATTATACATATTTGGATTTCCCAGGTTAAACAATAGGACAATAGATTTAAAGAGATATTGTCTTTCCATAGAACTCTAAAGACAGTCTCAACATAACACTTATCTTTAATAAGTTTTTGTTAATAAAGATTAACCAGATATACTGTGTTCCACTGTATCCAGCAAATATGGCATCAGTCAAGACCCTAATAAAAATAAGCATTATTTTTCAGGTATTTTCATTTTTATTGCAAAATAAATGGAAAAAATACTCCTACTTCTTATCAAAAGAGTTTTTATTTCCTGATTAACCATTTTACTCTATGAACATGATATTTAAAAATATGACATATCTTCATATAAGGAAAGCTAGAAAAATAATAAGGCACAACTTTTTCCAAGTTTGTATTCTATTCCATTCAGGGTCATTTGCCTAACTGCTTTTAAATTCAATGTATAAAAAGCTCAATATTACTTTGTCCATAAAAGGAATGCATGTGTCAGTTTTTTGAATAAATATCTCAAGCATCTATGGAGACCTAGGTTCAGTATCATAATAACTGGAATATTTACTCAGAGTGAACTGAAAGTCCTTCTAAAAATTACAATATATTTTTCCCTATCTCATTTAGAACTTTGAGGGAACACTTGTTCATTTGCAATCAAATATTTTTTAAATGCCTACATGCCCTAAGATCTGTGCTAGGCCCCATAGTGCTATAGAGTGAATGTTTAATACATGCTCTCTGAAGTCAAGGAGCTTGCAAACTTATGAGAAAAAAAGACAAAAACTATTAAAAATACATGATTACAAAGATGATAAATTGTTTGCTATGAAACAAAAATAAGGCTGTTATAAGATATTGTAATAGCAGGCCTAATTTTATATGGAGTCAAGGAATGAATTTTCAAGGAAGTAACATTTAATTGGAAACAAAGAGTGGGTGGAATGAGGGTCAGAGAGAATAGCAGGACAAGGGAGAGTTCTGAGTAGCCAGCGAAGCATGGCAGAGACAGACAGACTGGTGGGTAAGCATCCAGATAAGAAAGGAATCTCACACCACACGATAAAGCTGAAGAGATAAAAAAAAAAAAAAAGGGTCAGATGATGACAAGATTTGCAGTTGAGAATACTCCATTGTGGGACTATCTAGTAAAGAGGTTTAAGCAGGGACACAAAAGCACTGCGATGATGGGATTGCACTAGGGTATTGGTAGTGAACGTGCGAGGAAAGCAGAAGTAGGTAAGGGGTGTGTGTGTTTATACAGATAATTTCACTTGTTTATGTATATTTGTACTGATTAAATCAGGTAAGAAAAAATCCACCAATGTGGTTTTAAAATGGATCTGGGAATAGCATTAAGGCACTTACCTGCTTTAGGTGGGCCACAGATTTGATCATGAGCTTTCAGCGTCAATTCATTAAGTAAGGACTTAATCAGTTATAAAATTCAATCTATCTATGGAGTAAAACCACACTGCTTTTTTAGGTATATGACTGAAAACATTAAGATCCAGTAGGACCTAACAGGAATTTATCCTGGAATATTCAGATGGTTAGAATTGATTGATTGAGGAATGGAAAGGTAACAAAAACCAAAGCTTGATATCCAGGTTTCTCTGTGTGTGTATGTGTGTGTGTGTGTAAAACAGAGAGAGAGAGTAATTTGTTAATATCTCTTATTGATTATCATAGAAATAAGTCACACAAATATTAAAGAGACTTAATAATATAGCCAATGGTATATATTATTTTTTACTGTTTTAAGAACTCTGAAGGTCAGCAGAAGGAAATAACATTTAAGATTGTTTTGAATGTGAAATAATGTTATGTGCCTTGTAAGTACAAAGTAACATGAATGACATTTAACATATCACCTGTAGACTTTAAAAGATTTTCTTTTGCAAGATTAAGTCAATTAATTCATCAATAAATTATAAATAGAGTTAACTGGATTATTTTGAAGGAACAAACAGGGAAATAAACACTTTAGAATCAATACATGTAATTAAACCTGTTAGTTGTTACAGCCATTAGTTTCATAGTTAATAGATGACAGAAACTTCTATTGGAACCAAATTGAATGTGCCTGTTAGTAACAATGAGTAATAATAAAGTACACGGCTATGTAACAGAAACAAATGAAGTGTAAAATAAAATAATAGAAGAATATGACAACTTAAATGCTTTTTCTTGCTGTTCAATATTCTCATAACAGAGTACATTGTAAACAAAAAACTCACTTTTATATCTGCTAATTTTATGGACAGAAACAGAGTTGATAGATCAGATACCCTGCTTTGTTGAAGTTTATTTGATCAAACATAAGACTCCACAGCCTTTATGCAACAAGTATCCAATTCGTATTATGTGACATAACTAGGACAACTACAAATTATTTTATACTGAATATTTGTTAAATATTTCATTTATATATTCTCCCCATGTAATAAAATATTTATTATTAATATCTTATTAAAATGTGGAAATCTTCCTGAAAATATGCCTGAGTCTTTTCAATTCCTAGACTGTTTGTTACAGGCACATTTAAAGCAACTTTATCTATTTAAGTTATTAATAATTAATAATAGTTGTGGTAAAATAAATTGAAAAAACCAATAGAACATGAAGAATAAAAAAATCAGCAAACATTTGAAAGAGACATGCTAAATACAACAGCAGAATCTGGTATCCAAAGTAACAGGGTTTATAAAGCAAACACAATAAGACTTTGATAGTAATATAATAAATATCATTAGAAATAGTGGAAACAGCATTATATCTGTTAAGCAGAAATAGATGCTGTGAAAAAGAAATCATCCTTGTTCTTTTAAAAGTAAAAGATAATCCCCCCTCCTTTAAAAAGTATATTATCATGATAAATAGGAAAAGAGACTACAATTAAGATCAAATTTGTGATCTGGAAGATAAAGTTTAGGGATTTTCCTAGCACATAGAGTAAAAGGGCAGATAAGAAATATGAATGATAAGTTAAGGAATAGTGGAGATATCTAGCAGTTCCACTATTTATTGTTGTAATAGGAGTTCCAGTTGGATATGCAGTAAAACCAGAGATGACATTAATCAGTCACTCAGTTTACAAATATTTGTTAAGTACCTACTGTCTTCCAATCATTGAATTATGCATTGGTGACACAGTGACAACAAGGAAACTCCTTGTCTAGGAGGGATAGATTGACAATAATCACAGAAACAATAAATTAGATAAGTTCAGGTATATGTAAGTATTAAATTAGAAGTAAAATGCACAATATGATAGAGGATTAGGGTGGTCAGATGGCAGAGGCTGAGATTACTTTAGATTAGATGGTCAATGTTGTGAGTAAGATGATATCTGAGTTCAAAAAAAATCGGGAAGGAGGTTGTCATGTGCAATCTACAGGAAGGTAACCTCAGCAAGTACAAGAAGCTCTGCTAAAGAAAACGGTTGGTATGTTTGACGGAACGAGACACAGTGAGCTGGGCATAAGAAGGAGTTATAGAACGGGATGAAGTCAGAAATAATACGGGAACTTTTTGGCCTGGCCTACAGAGTTAGGATTTTATTTGGGTTGCAATGAGAAGTCTTTGGAGGATTTTGGTTTTATGCTTTCAAAGAAAACCACATCTTCCTTCAAAAAAGTCATTTTCGCTGATTGGTAGACATGCTGTCATAACCATAGGAGCAAAACTGAAAAGGGAAAATCAGAAGGCTGTTGAACTAGTCCAGGTAAGGGATGATGGCTGGCATGTACAAGGCCATAGGCAACTGTGCCTGTGGGCCGCATGGAGATGGCTGAGGGTGGGATATACTCAGCTTTGTTGCCACCACCTGTCACCGCAGAGGTCAGGTCTGTGGAGATACACCACTCTTTGAGTAGTCTTATTAGCTGTAATTGATCATTAAGCAACACTAATTCTTTTGATTGTATAGACTTTATTTTAGTTTACATTTACAAATTACCAATTTTTCTAGGGCAAATCTATAGACATGGGGTCTGAATTACACACAGCAAAAACATTTTTATTTTAGTGAAAATTTAAAAGTTATATTAATATAACTTTCTCATTCAATTTTTGTTTAAAAGCAGAAGTTAGAAAATATAAATTGAAACTTGAAATATGACATGGTTAATCAACAGTAAAATATTTTTAAATGGAGAATTTTCTACCATTACCCAACCAATTTAAAGGGAATTCAGTTATGAAAGGCATAGAATCTGTATACTTCATGAATAACTTTAAACAAAATTTACAATTCTGACTTGTGTCACATTTATCATTAAAGTAGACAAAAAACTTCACTGAATTTTGTATAAAAGTTTAACTAATTTTATTACTTTTAAATATTTTACTGGAGAACCTGAGAAAATATGCATTTCTTCAGAGCACATGCATGCCCAGTAGCTAATTTTTCAAGTTTATTGTGTCAGGGTTGTGCTTTCTGAACTTTGAAAGTGATTAGATCAAATTAAATGTTTGCTGAATTGCATTAAATTCAGAGAAAAGTTCTTGAAGAATTTATTGAAGATCAAAGAACAAGGGCAAATTCAGCTACTCAATTGACATGTACAATGCTCTTAAGGATGAGGGTTAAAATGTTAGTTCAAAATGCCCTTTATTTCTGAATTACCAATATTTAGGCCTTAGTTTAGGCAGTGTCCATCCCTTTCCTGTTTCTTTGTAGATAACACTGAAAGTATGTTTTTGTTTATGAATTTATTAGTTAACTTGCCGGCTAATTTACTCTAATAAAGAGGTTCAAAATAGAGTGACCCAAACAACACAAAAGTATATTTCTTCATTATTCAGCATCTGGAGGAGAGTAAGCCAGTACTGGCGTGGTTACTGCTTTGCTCAATATGTGATGTTCTTTCACTTTGGGGACCAGTAGACTCATTAGCTGTTTTTCTCTTACATATTTTGCATATCTATTTCATTTTTTAAAATTTAAATTGGTTCCTACTCTCTTTCCATATATTTTAAAGATGATATTGTAGGCTGAACAGACCAATACTAAGATAAATTAAAAATTTAATATTCTTTGGCTACAATCATCTTCACAAATATATTAAAATGTCTAAATCATTACTGATAGAAACTGGGTTTTTAAAAATCCAAGTGTCTGAACATTTTTGCATATATTATTTGGAAATAGTTTTATATATATATACATACATATAAAACTCACAGATATTTCTATTAATATAGTTATAATACAATATATCCTCCTTATACATGGATCAAACACAGTTATAAATTAAGCAGTAAAATCCTAGCTTGCTTAACTTAACTCAAAGTTGAATGCTCTCACAATGTCATGTATACATTACCTACACATCATATATATGTAAACGTCATATATAGTCATATATATATTTCCAGTGTTCATGTGTAAGCACAGAGATATATTTTTCATTTACTTTTATTTTATAGACATAATATGTTCTCATTAAATAACAATTAAAATACAGAAATGAATAAGACAAAAGGGAGGCTAATGTTCTTTTCCATATATCTTTCTTCTGCCCCAACTCTGATTCTAAATTCCTCCTCAGAGATATTTTCACCTAATAGTTTTGTATATATGCTACCAAGTATTTTTATATGCTTTTAAACATATTTTTGTTTATGTTTTTAAAAACATTTTAAAAATTTAAGGTGTCTTGGATGTTCTTTATTTTAGTATATATAATTTTATTTATTTTTTATTAGTTACTTAAAATGCATTAAAGCTAATAATTGCACATTGTAAAGAAAATAAGTAAGTCACTTAAAACCTATGCAGTATATAACAACCTTCTCTTGTACCACTAATGTTTTGTGTTTCTTCAGTATAAGACGATATTATATTTTTGATTTTTGTTTTATTAAAAATGTAGTGTGGAATGTTTCTCATGCTTTGTATGGCTAATTAAATATGCTATTACCCTGAAATAACTTAACTCTTTAAACAATTTTCTAGTAATGGGAGTTCGTATTATTTCAAATTTTCTGTAAATAGTGTTTTAATCAACATTTTTATATACAGATAGCCATATTTTAAATATCTTTTATGTGTTCTCACTTAAGTGCTTGTTAAAATTTGAGTGTTTCACAATATTACAGAATTTTTGGATAGATGGTACTTGAGGTAGTAAATTCCACATCCTCCTTTATAGATAAAGAAACTCTGGCATCAAAGAATTAAAGTGAGTTCTCCGATGGCAAACAGTAATTTCACTGCCACCATGAAAAGCATCTTTATTTTCCTCCCTTGAAATTAATTATATGTTTATGTATTCCTGTTGACAGGGATATGGACTTAGGACCTGTGATAATGCAATAATATGCCACATTTTAGTTTGTTCGTACTTGATACAGTGACTTCAGGGACTTTGTTCTCTGGATTTTTTCCTTTAAGTTTCCAAATTCTAAAATTGCAAACTCACCTCTAGTGTACTTACATCAGTCCTTAGTCTCTTACATAGATTTATTTTCTTGATAACATTTATCACCTTAAATTACTTATGTATTAATTTCCTTTTTTCCTCCACTTAGAATATACAAGCTTTATGAAGAATCTGATATTTGTCTTTGATGTACAGCTATAGCTCCAGCACTTAGAATGATGCCTAACTCATAGCAGGACTTAAATATTTGTTGAACAATTTCTTTTCTGACTTTTGCTAAAACAAGAAACATTTTCTTTTCACTTATCATAAATGTTATCATACACTGTATTGTGGTATATCATTATTTTTTTGAAAGATGTTCTTCCTGGAGTCCTGTAGCTACTTGTTCTAAAATGAATAGAATTTATGTGGAAGTGTTTTTCATTCTTTTTCTCCTTTCATTTTTCCCTGCTTGGCAATTTGAGGGCTGTCTCAGTTAAAAAATTTTATATTTGCAGACTTGGGGCATTTTCTGTTATTAATATCTATGAGTAATTCTTCCTAGTCTATATTTCTTTTTTTTTCTATTTATGTACATATTAGTAAGCCAATGTTTAGCCTTTTGTATTTATACTGCCTTCTTCTACCTTTCCCACGCTTTCTATCCCTTCTTTTTGACTTTGTGCTCTGGAAGTTTTCTTCAGTGTCATATTTTTGTTACCTTTGCTATCATTATATTTTAATTACCAAGAATTTTATTTTGTCTTTTGAGTATTCATTTCTTATCTAGCTGCTTTTTTAATGTTTGGATTCAATATCTTCTCTAAATAATTTGAAAACAGTAGAAATTTCTTCAATTTCACTATTATTCCCTGAATTAGCAGTTTCTAAACGGTTAATTTCTTTTTTCTTTGTACATTTTTTCCTTCTCTTCTTCAGTTGTTTGAAAATTCTTGGTTGTAGGTTGATATTTGTGAATGTAAGAGAACATTGGTTAACATAGGTAGTTGAAGGGATTTACTTTCTTTTAAGTAGGATTATTTTCCTCCCAGAATCTGGCTGAGTGTGAGGACTCAGTACACGAGTGAGGTGTGTTAGCAGCCAGGATTCACCCAGTGCACACTGTTATACCTCAACACACATGTATTCTGCTCTTAAAGCCTTTACCTTGTGCCCTAACATTTCCATTAGGAACTTTAGCTAAACTCTGGCAACGTTTTAGAATGTGAAATCTGTTTTTACTTTGAAAACAACAACACTTCTGTTATTCTCTCTGAATGTGTGGTGATGATGGTGGTGCTAGGCTATGTGTTCCAGTTGTTCCAAATATAGTTACTATGTTTACTGTTCTACCTCTCTTGCCCACTCTGTGAATGAGTACCATCCATGTGTGGAGCCTTTCTGAAACTTCACAGGGAAGAAATTGTTCTAAACCAAGTCAGGCCTGCTTCTTTTTCAAACTGTTCTCAGCACCCTTAGAGGCTTTAACCTCAGGGTTATTGTGACTATATCAGTGCTGTATCTACTCAACTTTGAATATGCTGCTCCAATTCCAAGGCAACTTTGGGAGGAAGAGATGAACCTATATCTGCCCAGGCATTATCTTAAATGAGGTACATGGAATATATAAATATCTATTTCTAGCTTTAATTTAATTTTTACCATGACATTTTATGTAAGCATAACATTTACTTACATGTGTAACAACAAAAATGGCAATATCTTCATTTATAGATTGTGAAACCATATTAATTATACAATGGATTCTTGGAGGGACGTGAGGGTAGTTATTGGTTCTCATCAGACAGGTACTTGAACAAATGTTAGAGTAAACTACAAGTGAGGTTTATTTTATGTTTTTCACTTTCAGCATTTTACCACACGTGTTTTTGGCTGCTCATATCTATAAAAGGGTTCTACTTTTTCTTTATAGATACAAGATTTTGTGTTAATTTATTTTCTGAAATCAATTCTCGTTTATAGTTCTTGTGATTTTCTGTCATCCTGGCTACTAGAAATTGCTGGGACCTAGGTGGAAAACATTGTGTTTGATGCTATTTCCACAAATTTCATGCTTCATATGGTCTGTAGAAAAATGAGCACAAGCTTTTCAAATAGCCATATTTTGCTCAAACGTGTTTTTATGGCCTAACTTTAAAGCTCTAACTAAACTCTAAAGCTCTTCAGTACTTTGGCTCACCATCAAGAGTAGTGCTGTGAGCAGCAATTTCGTAATACAGTATTGCTCTTGTTATTTTACGACAATCTGCAGGCACTCAGGAGAACTGGATGGGCAATTCATATAATTCTACCACATAATGCAAATTTCCTTGAACTATAAGGTAGCATTTGTCTTAGTAGCAACATGAAGGTGAACACTGAGTACTGTGGAAAGCCAGTGATTTATGATCCATGGGAAATGATTCTGCCCCACTGGCTGGTTAAGTGTGGGGTTTAACAGCTATAAAGCATAAATCTACTGTCTATGAGGCTGCTCAGTTTTATTACTATTTTTCTAACTTCAGAATTTTCCTGTTGGGGATAGAACCACCTTGTCTGGTCATTTATTACTCATGCTTAAAGCTTTAGCTACAGTGAGATTCTTTGCATATGGTGGTGGTAGAATATCCTGGTTGTATGTGGGATAACTTGGGTCAATTTTTGTAGACTCTCTCATTGTCTTCATTATGCTTTAAGAAAGGAAGTTGGGGATACAAAGAAGTGTATCGGTGCAAGATTCAGGGCCATAAGGAGTCTGCTACTGAGAAGTTAGGGAAATGATGCAAAGAAAAACTGAGGTACGAAACTGAGGTAACAGAAAACAAATCAAACCTTTCAAAAGTGACAGAGGAAAATAAAAGAGCAAGCAAGGAGTGTTAGTATAATTTTTATGAAAGGTAGAAAAAGAGGGCATAAAGGAAAGAGAGAGGGAGGCCTGTGGAATACTGAGTGTGAAGAACAAGAGTTGAATTTATTTCTCGATGTAGTTAATGTCTTACCCTATCTAATAATTTTTACTCAATTTTTTTTTTCTTTCCACTTAGGGTCTATTCTTGACAATTGTTTTATCCCAGCCATACACTCTTTTTTTTTTTCCATTTAATCAAAAACAAAAACACATTTCTCACTTTTTAGCCTTTTGATTGATGTTAAATTAAATTGAATTTAGTCTAAACCTGCCTCTGTGGGTAGTGGACTGTAACCTAACTTCATCTGTAAACAAACTGCAACCTAATTTGAGAGTATATTCTTGTAACAAGCAACTGAGTCTCAGCCAATCATAGCAGCCAAGTTTTCAGCCAATCAGAGGTTGCAAACTACTCAGACATGTCCAAAGAAAGCAAAGGCCCAGCTGTAACAAATTAGGCTATTTCTTTGGGTCACTTCCATTTTCAGTGTATAAATACTGCCTGCCCGCCTTGCTAGGTGGAGCTTTGTGATCCTTTACTGGTTCAGCCAGTAATTTATGAATTGTTTCTTTGCTCTAATAAACTCTGTTAAGTTTAATTTTTCTAAAGTTTTTCATTTATTATTAGCAACTGAGTGATGTGCATGTGCATGTGTATTTGTCATATAGGTACTGACACTTTTCAAGTTGACATTTGAAGTTTTGTAGCGTCCATGTAGAGATGCTTATCTCAGAGATTGCTGTATGTATTCCCACAGCAATTGTTAGCTTTAACCAGAAATAATCTCCCTAAATGGGTGAATCACAAGGTAGTTGCCAATAGTTAATGCCAAAGTGAAAGGAACGTGCCATTTCTGAGATATGTAGAAAAGCGTAAATCTGAGAAGGGATTATTAAGACTTGGTAATTAAAGACTTAGTTTTCTGTATACCTTAGTGAGTTTTTAAGGCATTTAGAGTTAAGTTAATCCTGTGCACCATTAGGTAAGCTATCACAGCAGGTTTAGAAGTTTTCTATGCATTTATATTGTGATAGCATCAGTTTTTAGTAGAAAAAGTTCTCTTTTCAGGTATCTGGTTGTCCCTGTTTTACCCCAGATTTATAACTTAATAGTTGTGTGACCTTAAGCATGTTCCTTCATTATCTTAGATCATTTTCCCCCAATCTGTCAAGGAAGACAAATAATGCTTTCCCATTTGTCACATACTGCTACTCTGAGTTCAAATGGATACCGTGCTGGCTAGCATGTGCAGACTATTAAATAACAGAAAAACACAAAGAATTATCTTCAGAGTGTGGAGGAGTATATTGCAATATGTATATATTATTATATCTTTTCATATTTTATATAATACTATAATACACAGGAAGTTTTATTTGGTTATAGTGGTCTACAATAGAAGTTCCTATTAGGTTTTTGTGAAACTTCATAATAATGTTTCAGAAGAAACTTACTTTATAACAATTCCCTAATTGTTACCAAATTATCTCAATATCTGTACAAACAAGCACACTTTCATAGGAAAAAAGTATGTGTTACTAGTAAATGGATCAAGGAGTAAACAACTTTAGTAATCATTTGTCATATTGTGATATAAATTTTCATTTCTTAGCAATAATAAAAGTTATCTGCTCACATTAGGGTTTTCCTTACTAAAAAACTGATACAAAAATTTCCTTGTCTCCTTTTGTGATTTGTATATGCATATGTGTGGCAAGAGGAGGTGATGGATATGTTTAGCACCTTGATTGTGGTAATGCTATCATGGGTGTATGCACATGTCCAAACTCATCAAAATGTATACATTAAATATATGCAAATTTTTCATATATTAATTATAACTCAATAAAACTTTTAAAAGAGAACTAGTACAAATATGAAATATATTTTTGATATAGGTAATGTCTATCTGGAAGGCTCCATTATACAATTTTTTGATTATACACTAAGGGCAAGGTTTGAATGTAATTCAGTGAAGCAAAATTAAATTTGAATTATATTTATCAATTCTAAATTACGTTTCCATTTTTAATTTAGGATAACAATCAGAATAAATCATTCTATCAACCTAATAGAAACCAGTGATATAAGGTATTTAATCAATAACATTTTACTTGCATTTTAAGTATACATTGCTACTATATTTAAAAATTATCGGAAAATAGGTTTAGAAGTTTGAGGAAAAATATTTCTTAATAAAGTGCAATTTTGTTATATGTTTTATCTTAAATATTTAAAAGTTTAATAAAGAAAGAGTTAGTGAAGGCAAGTTAATCAATAGTAATTATGCTCTGAGATATAAAGGAAATATTATCAATTCCTTAAGGTATGCAACTGTAAGGATTATATGATCATTAATGCTATTAATAGGTAGTACTTTCGAGAAATAAACATGAATCTTGAAATGCACAAGTCAAATGCATTATTTATATTACATAGGTGATTCAAATATTAATATATGCAGCAATATAAGTGAGACACCCAAATAATTCAGATCAATATGAATGTCCATTTTATTGAATTTACTTCAGTTTTATTAGCAAGATGGTACCATTTTTCAACATGGATCTATATTCCATTGATTAGTTGATTAAATAAAAAAGGTGTTGCTTTTCTCAAACCAGTCACATGCTCAGACATGGTAAGCAAGATGATTAGACATAACTCTGTGCACCAAACATGCATCCTGGGGATCTGCTAGCACATGCAGCTATCACTGAAGAATGAAAAGGTCACTTGCTTCGTTATGTGCTTTAGTGCCTGGCGAACATTCAAAGTTCACACATCAGATATTGAGGTGAAGTATTTATTTTCTCCACAAAACCAACAAAAACTTTTGGAACTGGAGCCCTATGAGCAAAGCTCAAAATTGAAACAATTTTTTATACTATTTTACTCAGAGACTATGCTAATCATCTCATGTAATAAATTACAACCCTTGAAGCATGGCCAGAACAAAAATACAGAATTGCTTTATTGTCTGTGACTATTATGTTGAGGGCCACTTCCAGGCCAACAATTTAAATGACTTGGAAAACTGTGGAAGAAGTGTCTTGAGAGATGAGAATATAATGTGATAAAAAGAAGTTTTAACATGTTGAAAATAGAATATCCATATCTAAGAGGGCAGGATTTACTAATGGAATGTTTTCTTGCTAATACTTTCTCCAGGGCCTGAATATTTCTGGGTAATATGTAAGTTGATCTTTCCAAAATAATGTAGCTGAATAATGTGTCAGAAAGAAGGACGGGGTTGTTCAAGATGAACTGATTGTGGCTTTTATAATTCAGTACGTGAAGAAAAAACGTGTTATTTATCAAGACAGATGTGAATGCACACTGCACTGAATGCACTAGAAGTTTTAAATAATTTACAATTACATATTGTGCTATAGTTTATAGTCTAAATTTGTATTGAATTTCAGAAAGTTGTTCTCCAAGGAGTTTTGCAACTGTAAGACTTGGATGGAAGGACAATTGCTGCATGCAATTCCTGTGCTGCTGTGTTCAAAGCATATTTAAAGTATTTGCTGCCATGGCAAGCATTCTCCAAGAAACAAAATGAAGTTAGCAATGGAACACTTCTACATTTGTATGCTCAGTTGATATACTATCGTCCTACAGATCTCATAACATATTTTAGTTAAATGTACCATCAATTATCTCTGTGTCTCAAATATTGTCAATCTGAACTGAAAGTAGAGCAGATTTATTAGCAAAGCTGCAGACCTCTGATGCAGTTGTTAATTCTATTTATAATGAAGTTCAATATAATTTTAGAAATGTAACTGTAGGTGCATTTGTTGTTCTAATTCTTTATAATTTAACCTATCATTTCAGACTCATAATGTTCTATCTTTATTTTTTTTACTCTTGATAATAACATTTGTTTTACCAGTAGCTTTATTTAGTAATAATCATTCAAAGTTAACCAGCATTATTATCCCTTGCCTCATGCTGTACTTTTGGAATCCCGCTACCAACATAGAAATTATGAAAGTTTCCATTCGCTTGAGGGTAAGATCAATGCATAGCAAAACATTGCTTTTCTGCTCCATGATTTTTACCAATAAAAATCTCTGTCTTTCACTCTTGTGTTTTTGGAATTCGTATGCTAAGAGTCACTACCCTTGGGCAGAAAACAAAGATACTCTGTGTCACTGTAGAAGTAAAATGCAGTTTTTGCAATAATTGGTGGTCTCTTTGTAAAACAAAGATTGGGTAAGAATGAGTCAAAAAAAATAACTGAGTGCTCACAAAAGTTCCAAATGGGAGCTCAGACTAGAATTTCCAACCTTCTGTGCTATGATCATTCTAACTCAATTTTCTCAAATGCAAAGGTTAGTTTGTTGCTTTGTCCTCTCATACTTTCTTAAGGCTAGAAAACAATGTGCATGGCATCATTCAGTATCAGGGTCAGAGAAAAGTAAGACAGCAGAACGTTTGGATCTATTCATGGAAAAAGATGAGCGTTTATATATGACGAAGGAGTGGAAATGGTTTTATGGACTACCAGGTAATGTGGAAGGTAAGGATATCTCAACCTCTCACTGTAAAAGAATAACAGTCATTAGCATTTCCACTGACCCTGTACATATCTACTGTCCACCCATCCACTGTGTCCTTATAACAAGGGATAGTGGTTTTTGTTATATTGTTTTGTGTTGCACTGTTTTGCTTGTTTTACTCTCTAAATGTTTAGCAAATTGTTTCTACTATATTGCTTAATTGATTAATAGTACTGGAGAAGCTGGGCACAGTGGCTCACGTCTGTAATCTCAGCACTTTGGGAGGCTAAAGTGGGAGGATCACTTGAGCCCAGGAATTCGAGGCTGCAGTGAGCTATGTTCGTGCCACTGCATTCCAACCTGGGCTATAGAGCGAGAACTTGTGTATTAAAAAAAAAAAGGAAAGAAAAGAAAAGAAAAATAGTATTAAAATATGAGGACTTTTCTAGAGTTTCCATTGCTTTGCATGGAAACATAGGCTAACTATTGATAAACTTTAATATAATTCAGATTACTTGTTCAGTTTCACGGTTTCCTGAGTAGAAAAAAAATTTAATAACTAAAGGCAAATTAGTTGTCCAGAGAAACAGTTGAATTTCAGAGTCTTATAATTTCAATGTAATGTCTTTTTTGTGATGCAATGTTCACAAACATAACCAACCCAATATAAATATAAAAGTATTTGAACAAACTGTGTCCTATTTGCCACCCTGGAATAATATTCTCTACATTTTATGTTAGGGAGAAAATAACGCACTACCATCATTTTGCGCCTTGCCATATTCTTTCTTCCAGTACATTTTCACTCCAACAATCCTTAAAAGCAGGTTTTCTTATTCCTATCTTTTGCTTCTAATTTTGCCTACAAGTCAAAAATTTCTAAAATGTTACATGGCTTTGTATTTGTACGGGTCTATAGCCTATTCTGAAAAAGCTTAAAGCAAACTCTTCTCTCAGTTGGACACAATGAGAAATTAGAAAGGGGAATTTCAAAGGCATAAACTACATCCCTTTTGGAATATATAACTGATATACGAAAGTTTGGGTTGGTCCCCCAAAACTAAAGTAGTTTAATCCTCTAGCTGGAATATTTTTGCTTGGTCAGACTGGATGTTCTTTGCTATTATTTACCACAGTTGCAATTATACAGCCGTGGTGTGTTGTTTGTTGATTGTCTCTGTTCCTTAAAAGAACAGGTACTGGATCTACTTTGCTCAGCAATTATCCTTAGTATCCAGAAGAATACCTCACACTTGAGGCTCTTTAAGAATTTTTAAATTAATGATTGTATCTTTGACATCTAACTTTATAACGAGCTTGTGTGTGGCCTTACAGGATAAATAGGTTAGAATGTTGAATTTTTAATTATGGAATTAAAACTATACTAAATAAGTGCTTTGACATTATTTTATATTTAAAGCTACACTTTATTAGCCATAATAAAATCATGAAAGACATAAGTTGACAGATTTTTAAGTTTACTTTTCAATAATAACTGGTGATTTTAACATTTTATGGTATCTTTATTCACTCTGCATATTGCACACCTAGTTTAGTGTTGATCTGTTTTTATTCTGTATTTCTTACTAGTAGACTAATTATAATTAAATTATTATTTAGCCATATAAAATTTTAACTGCCAATGAATTAAATAAGAAAAGAAAATACATTTTTCTTTCATATAATTTTATTTCTGAGATTTTAATTATTTTTAAAGCAGGTTAACTTGTTTCAACCTAGAGCCTAATGAATTCTCTAGATATTTTTAAATTTATATCCTTACGTGTGATGATTTTTAGACACTAGTTTAAGGATATTCTATAGTTTTCATGGCAAACATTTTAATCCTGAAAGACATATATAAATTTATATTCATAACTAACATGGTTCAGTTTCTTGAATGTGTTTTATTTTATCTTCTGTTCTTTTCCTTGGATATATTGAATATATTTCTTTTAGTATGTAGCAATAAAGTAATGATGACTGTTTTTGCAGCTTATGTATCTTTTATCAAACAGTTAAGAAGAGTTATATTGTACCCTATAATGCATAAATTCAACGAGCTAGATATGATGGTTAACTTTCTGGGTCAACTTGGCTGGGCCATGGTGCCCAGATAGTTGGTCAAATATTATTCTGCATGTTTCTGTGAGGGTGTTTTGTTGGATGAGATTAACATTTAAATTGGTGGAATTTGAATACAGCAGATTGTCATCTATAGTGTGGGTGGGCATCATGCAATCAGTTGAAGGCCTTAATAGAACAAAAAAATGATCTCCCTCCCTCCCCCACCAACCCCAACCAAGAAGAAATTCTGCCTTTAGACTTTAAGTGCAGCTCTTCCCTGAGTCTCCAGCCTGCCTGTCTACACCATCAAACTTCGAAGTTGTCAAGCCTCCACAATTGCATGAGCCTACACCTTAAAATAAATGTCTCTGTATCTCTGTCTCTGCCTCTGTCTGTCTCTCTCTCTCTGTGTATATATATATATATATGATTTATATCTTAATAAGTTTGTTATCAACTTGAAAATTCAAATGGGTTTTTGAGGACACTAAATATATATACAGAGAGAGAGAGAGAGAGATGGAGCGTGTGTGTATGTGTGTATATATATGTGTCTGTGTGCATGTGTATATATATACACACATACACTATTGGTTCTGTTTCTCTGGAGAACCCTGACTAATACAACAGACTTTATTCATATGATCTTTTAAGCAGGCATATCAAGCAGTTCAATAGTTGAATACTGTTTTAGTTACTAGGGTCTATTGTACTACTATTTTTTCTGCTTCTTTTCAATTCTATTCTTACTTTGTGTTTTGATATGGACCAGAATTAACCATATCCTTAATGAATTTGTTATCAACTTGAAAATTCAAATGGGTTTTTGAGGACAGTAAATATACAAATCTAAGAATCACTTACACATGGCGACTTCAGGATTATGGAATAACACCATGTAGGTTACCACTATTTTATCACAATCACTTGTTTTCACATTTCTCTTTAAAGAAGTATACTGTTGAAGAAAGAAAGGAGTGCCATGAATGCTTATTACTTATTTCATGATTATGTGATTATTATTTATTATAACTTATATAATAGAATATATAATATATTATAATAATATTATAATGTAATCCAATAATATAATAATGCAATAATTGCAGTCATTATGCAATTGAATAATTATGTAATTGCTTATTACATACTTATTACATGAATGCTATATCCTTGCTGCCTATCTTATAACCCTGATAGTTCCCAAGGCATCTTTATTGAAACCTGTTGCACCATAGCTTACAAAGCATTCACTAAGGAATGGTTCTATATTTTCCCTTTTTCTTCTGCGTTGTAGTTGCTGCTGCATTTGCTTTTAGGATTTCAGATGTCATGTCATATGTGCTGTTTTAAGTGTCTTATTTATAAGCCTTACAAGAACAGTCTCTCAATAAACATTTTTCTAAGCTCTTTAAGTTCAGCTATAGTTGAAATGCTACGCTCTATCTGCAAGTCACATGACCAGTCCATAAAAACAATCATATTGATCTAATTTAAAGTGAAAATAAACAAAGTGGAATAAAAAAAATTAGCAAAATAATGGGGAAAAAAGACTTGGGGAAAGTGAAGAGGTCTAGAATTGTCTAAAATTTTAATGGAAATATACAAGAAAGGTTAGGCAAGCTGAGCTATAATATATGACAATCCTTTACTATAAATTATGTGTTTCTTAACATGTATGTCTTATAAGTTTTTAGTGTTTAACTCCACAAATCACATTTTTAAACCTGATTTAGTTATATATTCATTCATATGTATCCATTTTCCAAACTGTTACAGAATGGGAGTACATCTGTTTGCACTGGTGCTGTGATTTTTATAATGATATCTTCCTCAGGGTACTATATCAGGGAGTTTGGATTCTTCAATAATTCTGAAGAGAACTGTAGTTATGATTCACTTTTATTTGATACAAATAGTAATTTTTAATTGAAATAATCTAATATTCCATCCCTAATGATGCAGAGACTAAAAGAAGCAGCAGTGGGAGATTTTTTAAATTGGAAAATATTTATCATGCCTCAAATATTAAATTCTCATAATAGGTAATAACAGCATGGCAGGATATATTGGCATGTTTTTATCCATAAGAAGATATACATTTTCTTGATGTAAACATCGATTCTCAATTTAGCCTTAGTCACTATGTATACCTGAGTCAATGAATCTTGATATTGACCTTAATAGTAATCAATTTCTACTTCATATTGGCAAAGTCATAAATCATAGTTACATGACATTCTGGTGTCCCTGTTTTCTAATTTCCCACGACATTCTCAGATCAATACCTCACTATTTACTAAAGGAAGAAAGCAGTTTATTCTGATAACTCATTTGTAGTACATAGCATTTTAAAATTAGGAAGCTGATATTTTAACTTTTATAATTCCTAAAAGGCATCACAAGATAGAACATGATCAAGGCAACTCACACTTCTGCCACCTTTGAATCTTAAATAACTTGATTTATAATTGATGATTGATGCACATTTTCATTTCTAAGTGTGAAGGCTACATAAACAAATAGGTAGTTATTTTATTCAGAGACATGCCACTTAAAGCAATATTATAAATGCAAAATACTTGAAATTGAATTAAGCAATTTAACCTGAGCCATAAAATTAGTTGCTGAAATGCAGAGTTAGAAGATAATTGCCAGATTTCAGCATCCGTATGTACCATTCTCTAAAACTTTAGAAGTGTTATGACAGTATTTAAAATATAAAAAGCTGCACCTAGATAAAATTGACTCATCAAAAGAAACATACAGCAAAGAGACTACAGAATGCGCCTGGAAAATTAACAAGGCCTGGTGCTCTCCGCCTAAATCATTGTTACACACTAATTAGTGCTGTGCTCTGATTTGAGGCTTTAAATTCTTTCCTTTGAAGATTTTCTTAAAATTGTATTCAAAGGAAAGGCTCTTCTTTAATAAAACTGTATAATTCTCTGTTCACTTGGGAAACATAGCTTCCCAGCATAATGCTGCTGAAAACCAGGAGCTGACTTCTAATAGAGGTGCTAATTATTAGCATTCCAGCCTCAGCAGAATGCTGCATTCTGTGAGCCTGAAATAAAAAATTAGTGCACGAATATTTCTCCTCCATTCCAATAAGTACTTGAAAAATTCAATAATGTTCATTAAATACACAAATGTGAATATTAAAAATAAAGATTTTTCCCCCTGTGATTTATTATGTACTGCCTGAAAAGCAAAGCTGAAAGAAGGCATCATTATATGACATAAAAAAAGAATTCTTTGGCTGTTAATTATAATGCAAATTTATCATCATACCAGGGGAAAAGAATGACTTCATATTTAAAATCATTGGGCATAGCTTGGTCACTCAAAATATAGATGCATTAACCTTCAATAATTCATATGGTACAACATGGACAAGGATAATATAAAATGACGGGATGCCTTAAAATGATTTAAAAGAAATTTCTTGTAATGGTCTGTTATAAATGGAAGCTTGACAGGAGAAAAGAGGGTATTTTACATTGTTTCTGGAAGATAGAGTAGTTAATAGAAAAATTTACACAAATTTTAGTACCACACAGTCTGCAAAGGGCCTTATTTAGTATCATCTCTTTCTCTACCGGTTTTACAGTGATACTGAATATAATTCAGAGTCCCCTTTCTAAGTGTAAAAAGTCATCATTGTTGTGTTAGAAAAGGAAGAACTTGGACAGACATTTAAAATGATAAACTTGTTTAAACATCAACTGTCTGTGTTTCCTTGAAAACTTAACTTATCCTCTTCTGTCCTTTGTTTTCTTATCTGTGCAGAGAGGTGGAAAAGCTGATTTCTAAATGTCTGCCATTTATACTATTAAAATCAAGACAGATTTCACCCTGAAAAGGTGAAAGCTGCAGGGTTGGTGGGTAATTTTGTATTTTGTTCATTTAGGCTGAAAATACACGGTACTTCCCAGAGGCTCCTTTCTTGAATGGTTTTAGGTAAAAATTGGCCACAAGAGATACTGTGTAAGACTGGGGGGAAGAAGGTGAAACAAAAGCTATTGTACTTTGAATGTCCTCATCATTTAAGGCAGTGAGAAACAAGTGCAGAGTTGCAGTTTGTTCTCACTTTTCCCTGCTCCATGACCAGTTCTGCTCAGTGATTTCAGGCCCTGCTGACCAAGTACCTATTTAGCTGTGACCTCAGAGACAGTCAGAAAAGGGCCAACACCCCCTAGCTTTGGGGTTCTAATCTGACAGCTTCCTGCAAGTGCTGGCTTTTACATCTACACAGGGCTTAGTAACTTTTTGTTCCTGTTCTTTTCTGATCTTTTAATTCTTCAGTTCCTCCAATAATTGTAAGACCTAATTTCAATAATAAGTTCCCGATTTCCTAATACCTACAGTGGTCTTGTTTTCCAGATGGAACCCTACCTGATATAGTCAGTGAACGTATGCATTGGAGCTATCGTATTTTAAAAGAGTCATACATAATGTATATATAATAGTTGAAAAGAAAATAAATGACTGAATGTGTTTTATTTTATGAATACCAGGAAGTTTTTAGAAAAGAAAACCAAAATTCATAAGTATATTTAATCTTAAAAGTAAAATTAAATCTGTGAACTCTAGGTTTTATATCATTTAACCTGGATTTTGTGTTTGAAGTTTTATTCCAATTTCATTGGTTGATGTCTTAAATAAAACTTTTATATAAACATGAATTTGATATTTATAAAAACTAACTATAGATAAAGAAAAACTTTGAATAAAAGTAAATATGGCAAAAATTTACTAATTCTAAACTTACTATATTTAGATTAGTATCAGAGCTTCTATGAGATGAATTATTGAGGAGTTCACATTTCTATTGCTTTCTGAACTTCAACTGAACATTTTTTATTATATTCAACATTATTTCCCCAAAGCATTGTTTCATGTTTCCTTTCAAGGACGCTGGGTGATTGTTCACCAGGGCATTTATTTTATTTCCTGCTTTCTTTCTTCAAAGTGTATGTGTAAATTCATTTGTGAGAAAATGTGATGGGATTCATTAGGCCATTTCCTAAGAATATTGCTAACTATCAAAAACTGGGGACTTGAGGAAGGTAATAGAAGAAGCAGAATTACATATATACATATATATATATATATGAATAGATAGGTCAGTTTTAGTGTTTGCCTTAACCATACATTTCCATTTATACTTTTTAAATTTGAAGCTGCTATCTGCTTATGAATTGTGACTTCTGGAGAAAATCAAGGTCATGAATGAGAATTTCTCTGAGATAGTGTAGATAAAGATAAATATTGAAATGTCTGGAAATTGAGTTCACAGTTAAGTTCCTGGACAAGTTAGAAAAGTACAACCAGCAGACTCCCCACAGAGGCAGTGGGGGGAGAGGAGAGGGAGACTGCTCATCTTTACTACCATAAATGAGATGAAAATTTCTAGGAGATTAAGAAATTCTCAGCTTTATCTTATATCCTATAATGTTTATTTTTTATTTTACTTTTTGTGAATTAAACAGAAGATTATTCCAGGAGTACTGAAAAGAAGCAGTAAGCTAGAACTCCTCCCTCTAAATAATATTCTAAAATCATGCCCTACATATATTGTGGCCAATAATCTTCTTTTTTATTGTCAGGAGCTAAAGTGGGAAAAAAAGAAGCAGCAGGGGCCTGGGGAAATCATAATGCAAATGGTTTTCTCAAGTATTTACGACAAAAATGCCCATTTTTTATGATTTAGAGCCAAGACAGAGAAACTTATAAAATATTTTTATAAAGCTAATTCTAAACTCGAAATTAGTTCTACAGCCAAGAGAAGAAAAATTTTACATACAAATTTTCGAACTCAGTTGGCTTATCCAGCAAATAGCTAACAAGGTCGCAGAGAGAAGAATGCAAGATGAACAAGGAAGGAGGCATCATTTTCAGGAGAAAATGAAGACCCAGAAGCAAGCAGCTGTGTAGTGTTGCTGTTTGTTTTCTGTAATAAATGGTAGTGAGAATTAGCTTTAACTATGTGTGTTTCAAACACAAATAGCAGCAGTATAAGCAAGATATATAAATTTCTTTCCTCTATAGAAGAAACCCAAGTTTCAGCAGTCTACAGGTATTCTTATAATTTACTTTGTGGTTTCACAAAATTGTCAGTGTGGTAGGCAGACTTGTAACCTGGGTTCTAAGATTTCTGCTCCCTAGTGTACAAATCATATGTAATCCTCTTTTGTAGGCAGAAGCTGTGACACCATTCTAACCTATAGAATAAGGAAAGGTAAAAGGATTTTGCAGATGTAATTTAGGTCCCTAATCAGTGGATTTTTGAGTTATCAAAAGTGAATGCATTTTTGGTAAGCCTGACTTAACTAGACAAGCCCTTTAAAAAAAAAAAAGATTCTAGGATTTCCCTACGTTAGACACTTGAAGCAGCAGAGACACCTTCTTACTGGCCATGAAAGAAGAAATTGTCATGTTGTGGAAAAAGGCACAAAGCAAAAAATGACGGGCAGCTTCTAGTAGCAGAGTGCTTCAATACTGCAACTGCTGGAGGGTGAATTCTGCTACAATTACATGGGTTTGGAAAATGGACCCCGAGTATCTCATGAGACCACAGACCCATTCAGCACCTTGATTCCAGTCTCATGAGACCCTGAGCATGGGACCAGGCTACACCATGTCCTAACTCCAGATCCCACAAAATGTGAGATAACAAATGGTTTCTACTTTAGGATCCAAGACAACTTTATGAACTTTTGCCCTCATATATATTACATAAAAAATAAGATGAAGAAAGGATTAAGAAAGAAGAAGAGGGAGAAGGAGAAGAAAAGGCAGTGTGTCCTTTTAGGTATACTTCCTAAATTTTACATACAACAATTCTGCTTATGTCCCACTAGCTAGAACATGGTCGGTCACATGACCACATTTAGCTACAGGGTTCTTTGTTCTGGGTAGTTATATTGACAGTTCTATTACTGAGAAAAGAATGTGATAATGGGTATTAGGGGAAAATTAAGAGTCTCTACCACAAATTTGGAATGGTTAAAGATGTTAATGCGGAGTAGACAGTGGGATGGGTGACCCTAACCAGGATGTTACCAGAAGAGAGACCCATCTCTTCTACAAGAGGTCTATATTCATCTAGTCATAAAATAGTTAGACTTAGAGCAATCAAGTATCTTAGGAAATCATCAAAGGTTAAATTCTATCTCTGATAATGAAACAACACAAGATCTGAAGTTGTTTCTAACTCAAATTCTAGGTAATAAAATGTTTTATATTTACTACCATCTCTTTTGTTCTCACAATTTAAGAAGTGTATTATTCTAGTAGAGTAAAACTTAGAAAATTTTTCTGTTCAATCCACATTTAACCTTCATGCTTTTAAATACATTGAACATTTGTTCTCTGTGGTGGTTAATTTTATGTGTCGACTTGACTTGGCTAAGGGATGCACAGATAACTGTTAAAACATTATTTCTGGGTATGTCTGTGAGAGCGTTTCCAGAAGACATTAGCATTTGAATCAGTACACTGAATAAAGAAAATAGCCCTCAACAATGGTGCAGGCATTGTCTTCCATTTGTGGAAGGATTGAATGGGGGGGGGAAATAAAGCAGAGGAAAGATAAAGTCACTCTCTCTGTTTGAGCTGGGACATCCACCTTTTCCCACCCTTGGACATCAGCACTCCTTGTTCTCTAGCCTTTGGGCTCAGATCAGGACTTACATCATCACCTCCTCTGGTTCTCAGATCTTTGGACTGGAACTGAATTACACCACCAGCTTTCCTGGTTCTCCAGCTTGCAGATGGTAGTTCACTGGACTTCTTGCCCTCCATAATCACTTGAGCCAATTCTCACAATAAATATTGGGCAATTGGTCTGTGTCTCTGACGAACTCTAATTAATACACTCTCATTGGTTGTTTTTAAAGACTGACAAATACTCATCAGATTAAATATATCTGTACTAGTTGTCTAGGGCTGCAGTAACAAATTACCAAAACCTGGATATCTTAAAAGAAAAGATTTATTTTCTCACAATTCTGTAGGCTAGAAGTTCAAAATCAAAGTCTCAGTAAGGTTGGTTCCTTCTGCACACTTTGAGACAGAATATGTTCCTTGCCTCTCTCCTACCTTCTGGCGGCTGCTGAAAACTTTGCCACTCCTTGGATTGTGACAACATAACCACAATCTCTGTTTCTGTCTCCACATGACAGTCATCTTTCTGTGTCAAATTTTCCCTCTTATTATAAAGACAATCTAATTCAGTACGACATCATTTTAACTTGATTCCATCCACAAAGACCCTATTTCCAAATAAGGTTACATTCACAAGATTTGGGCAGACAATTTTTGAGGAACACTATTCAACCCACTGTAACATCTTACCATGAATCATAAAATCAAATACATACAAGTGACAGAAGGTAGCATAAGTGTGTAAATTGGCTGAAAGATGGCTGGAGCAGGGAGAGGGACAGGCAGGAACAAGACACCAAAGAGTGGTGGTGGCTAAAGAGATTTAAAGAATTTAAATTAATTTTTGAAGAATTGCAAGACAATCAAAACATGGCTGTGTGTCACATTTGGCCCTCTGGCTGCCTGAAACAAGCATTCTTATTCCAACGTGACCATAATTTCCAGGCTCTCAGGAGTAGGGTAGAAAGGTAGTCTTAGGAACATCAACTAAAAATTTTGGGCATTGAAGGATCAAAGTGCAGAGTAAGAGAGGAGATAAAATTTTGCCGAGGTTTGCTGAATGGGGAAAGGGCAGTCATTTGGACTCATAATTTGTGCTCATTATCAGAGCTGAGTTCTCACAGATTTTATTCCCTTCCTCTTACCATCCACCTCTCCCTTTTTACGTCCCTCTTCTAATGCTATGTTTCTGTATATGTTTCTGTATATGAATCCAGTTATTTATTTTTGTGGCACTTCAACAATTACTAGAAACATATCTTTCATCAAGTTTGTATTTAAATAAATGGGGTTATAATAGTCTTGCATTGCAGAGAAAAGGAAGTGGATCCTAAATGAGGTACCTAAGAAACCATCAAAAACGAGCTAAAGAGTAGCTCAAAAATTACACAAAGTCTCAGTTTAATTACTCACCGTAGAAGGAACCAGTAGCTGACATTTTCAGTCACACTTATACCTGTAATGGATGTCATAATCAAACATAAATAGCTGATGTTTAGACAATCTTCTGTAAAAGGGTACCAAGTTTCAGATTATCGTAATTTTGACCACTTACAATAATAAGATTCCCTCACTTGAGATGGGATTCATGTCCCATAAGTAATAACTGCAGGATATATTGAATAGAAAAATATACAGCATGATCAAAATTTTAGTTGAGAGATTTGTACTCATAAAATAAAATTAAAAGTTTAGTTTCTGAACAGATATAATGTTTTTAATGAAATGCATACCATATGAGAGCACTAATAATATTTAAATATTGTATATACATAGCTATTATGTACTTTTGATGTTTGCTCTCAATTTCTTCTCACTAAATTAAAAGATATCAGACACTTCTTCCCTTAATCTAAGAATTAAGAAAAATGTCCACCATGTGCTATCTAAAACCTGTTTGTTCGTCCCCAAGTTCTTCGATGCCTGTGCATCTGCTGCTCCTCATTGAGCACTCAGGATGAAATATGACCTCCAAATGATAGAGTGATTGTTGAAAGCCCTGATTTTCCCTTGTTGATTTCACACTTTAAAACACATGCTCCTTTTCTTTAAAAAAATATAAAGAAATCCCATCCAAGAACATGAAATGTTTCCTTTTATTCATATCATCTTAATTGTCCTCTTCATCATTTACTAAAATTGAAATATTTCTGCTGAGAGACATTGAATAGTCTTAGGTTAGCTCTCTGACACCTTATAGTTTTGTGGCTAATATGATGGCATCTTAGTTTCTAAATTGTATTTTTGAGGGGATCTTGCTTGAAAAGAAAAATTGTGTGGATTTTTTGTAAGATGATCATGCATCCTAGTACTGCTAAAATCAGTTATTTGAGACTTTGAAATATATTTTTTAGTTATAAAAATTGAACCTGAGATTTCCTTTCCTTCATATTTTCCTAGTATATATTTTTCTATTCTTTTAATTATTATATATATTTTTCTTTACTGTTATACATCCAATATATTATTATATTATCTTTGTATATTATAATTTGTTGCCATGAAATTAAAATTACATTTTGTCTTTTATATCAATGATATCTGAATATATCTTGTGGGTCTACTTCCATTTATTTTAATTAATGCTGTATTTGGACTTTTTTCCTAATATTTAATAACTTTTTTATAATTAAAATTTAAAAAATTTCTGATTTTATAAGAATACTTTTTATTGGTTTAAAAAATTTATGTTCCTTTTTAATTTTCTCATATGATTTAACTTCAACATTTAGTTTTTACAGGTGTATTTTCTTAGACATATATGTAAAACTTGAAATTTTATTGTTGATATATTAAATAAATTTGATAGCCGTTTTTCCAAATTTGACAAAAAGCACTACATTTTACATTGTATTAACTATACAGATTTAGTGCTCAAAAAATATTTCAAATTGCAGAGAAATAATTTCAATCCATATCCTGGAGAAAAAGATATTATAATATAGCTGTCATGTGAAAAGATGGTCAAAAAATATCTTGCCAAAAGTGTAAGAAAATGAAACTGTTGAAGAAGTTTAGATAATTAAACTAAATAAAATTGTAAATTAAAATATGATATTTTTCAGATTCTGTGAGTTAGTGGTATTTTCTCATTCTAAACATCTATTTTCATATCTAATTTTGACTATGGAATTTTGTATAAAGAAAGTCCTCTATGTTGAAAAACTTCAACCCCATAAAACTTAGGTCCATCTCTGATACTCTCATGTCGATTTGAGTGTTAGCATTTTGCTTACTTCAAATTGGTTTTTGCATTCCATTCATTTTGCTTCAGTGATTCCTGTTGTTCAGTTTGCTTTCTTTTGAATAGTGATTTTGTTCCATTTGCATATGTTTGCTTATATTCTATCCATTAATATGTGTTGGGAAAAGTTTTACATACAATCCTTGTCCCTCAGCAAAGTTAAGCAGTGTACATGAGGTGAATCAGTGCAGGGGACACCATATGCCACAGATACCACCAAACTGTTGACTATTCTAGTTTGCTTTTGCTTCACAAGGCAACTCTTCAGCAATTCACCTTTAAACTCTTAGAAAGAAGGAATATAGTATCAAAAAGACTCAGTTGTTGACAACCAGCCTCGGGAGCCTGAAGGTTAAGTGGGCAGAGGGATGATGTTCAGGATTTGTTCATCCCACATTATCCTGTTTCATTCCACCTCTTACTCCCACCAAGGCTTTTATACAACCTAGGTATTTCTTCACATACATCAATGGGTGGGCTGTAGCTATAGATTTTGGTGGTAAATAAATAGGCAATAATTGTCCTTCTGTAACAGCAAGAGGAAACCAAATCAAAATTTCAAAGCTATCATTGAACCATGTTGTAACTGCTGCCTCCTATCTCCATAGCCCACCCCTGCAACACACAGGTCAGCTCAGAACAGCCTTCTGCATTTCCAGGGTATCTCTCAGTGTATTTGTGTGTGTATGTCTGTGCAGGTGTGGTTGTTAGTTATTCAGATACAAGCTTCTTTTATATTTTTGTAGTTTCTCTAGGGTAGATACAAGAAGGATTTAACAGCCTAATTGAGGGGTGGGGAAGCTTTTCATGTTGGAAGGCCACATTAATTTAGCTGTAATTAAATAACACTGCATTCAAGAAACTTCAATTAGATATATTTAAAAATGTACATTATTTTGTAAAAATCTAACTACTTTGTACTTAATAATTTCAAAAAATGAAAACTATTTGCTAATTTTAAAGTTAACTAACCTTTTAATGACTTTGTTGTGTCTGCTTTTTGTTGGAAAGCATTTAACTATTTGGTTGCAGCATGGAGGTCTGCAGTTTCAGTTGAACCTCTAGATGTGTATCCGTTATTTGTGACCTTAAGGGCATCTTGATTTGGGTTAGGTAGGAGAATGTAGATTCACAGCAATAAGTTGTTGAAAAGCAAGAAAACATTTTTGGGCATGTTGCTGCAGGTGTGGATATTCTACTGCAATTTTCCATATTTCAATTGGATCTTCCTTAGCATCAAACAATGACTTTAAAATGTCATCTACTGAGAGCTCAATCAATTCCATCTGTAGTTCTTTAGGTGCCTTGGTGACATAGTTCTTTAGGTGAGGCTGAAATGCTAATTTGAGTGTGATATCATGATTCTCAAAGTCAGGGAACCTTTCATTGTATTCTCCAATTAACAGGTCTGTAACAGCTGCATATTCTTCAAATGATTCTCATATACGCTCCTGCTCATCAATGACATTTGCTAACTGGGGAAAATGTTCATCCTAAATTTCCTTTTGAAGAAGTGTTTTGAAAAAAGACAGCTTTTTTTGAAATGCTTGGATTTTTTGCCACATATCATGTAGGGACTTAGTTTTACCTTGCAAAGAAATATTCAGGTTATTTTGATTTGACATATCACATAGAAATGCAGCATTCCTATAGAAATTTTTTTCAATAATTCACATTGCTGATTCTGTTCTTCATAAAATTTCACTACCTGTTCTCGCAGAGATAAAGGCTAACAGCTGTCCCTGCGATAGCCAACACACTTTAGAATGATGAGGCAAATCCATACAGAATACCTCATCGTTCAACTTTAGCGTGTTACGAAACTGACGATGCTGTGTTGCATTTGCATGAATATAGTTAACAATACGTATAATTTGTTGCAAAGTGTCACTTAAAATAGTATCTTTAGCACAGAGATATTGCTGATACAATGAAAAGAAATGAAAGCATCTGGATCTGCTAATACTTTTTTTATCTGTGCAATAAACATATGTTTTCCTGTCATTGAAGGTACACCATCTGTACATGCACTCACTAAATTACCAAATTCAGTCCAAGTTCACAACATTTATCTTGAAAGTTGTTGAAGATATCTATTCCCTGTGTTCAACTCCTAAGAGTGCCCAAAGTGACTAAATCATCGTAGCAAAGAAAATCTTCTGTTATGACTGAATGAAGTAAAAAACCTGTGCCAAGTCAGTAGTATCAGTTGATTCATCCAAAGCGATTGAATAGTATGTGTTTTCCCTGTGGCAGCAATAGCACTACCGGGTATTTACCCAAAGGAAAAAAACACATTCTATAAAAAAAGACACATGCACTTGAATGTTTATGGTAGCAAAATTCACAATTGCAAAGATGTGGAAACAACCCAAGTGCCCATCAATACATGAGTGGATTAATAAAATGTGGTATATGTATGTATACCATGGAGTATATTCAGCCATTAAAAAAATGGTGAACTGCCTGGATGAAGCTGGAGCCCATTCTTCTAAGTGAAGTATCACAAGAATGGAAAAACAAACACCACATGTATTCGCCATCAAATTGGTACTAATTGATCAACACTTATGTGCACATGTGAAGGTAACATCCATCTGGTGTGGGGGAGGTGGAAGGCGGGAGGAGGGGATGGGTAAATTCACACCTAATGGGTGTGGTGCATGCTGTTTGGGGGATGGGCACACTTGTAGCTCTGACATGGGCGGTGCAAAGGCAATTGATGTAACCAAAGTGTTTGGACCCCTGTAATATTCTGAAATAAAAAATAAAAAAATAAAAAGTAAATAAAAATAAATAAAAAATAAAATAAAAATATAAAAGGAACAAAAATGTATTAATAAAAGTAGCAGGATTTGTTGTGTAAAATTTGGATTCGGTCAAAAGGCCGCACTTAAGGACCTAGAAGGCCACAGTTTCCCCACCCCTGGCCTAACTGATTGAATGCTATTATGTAATACCAACTCTTTTTAACAATTTACCAAGTACATCTTTCCACTTCCTCAATTTCAACCTTCCTATATTTTTATATGTCATATGTTGTATTTTCTACATATATATATATAGGTAGGATTTTCTTTATAATTTAATAATTTTTTTCCATTGTGTGACTTTCTGTATTTTTACAAATAAGTCTAATCTCTTTACAATTATTTTGATTGTATCTATATTTGGATTTATTTCTACAACTTGAGGGTTTTTTTTGGTTTGTTTTTAATTTGCTAAACCTTTGCTTTGCTCCCTAGTTGTTGTTATCATTGTTATTATTATCACTTACAACATGTTGTAACTATTAAGGGATTTTTGTTCAGTAAGGAGGAAAATGAACAAACAATGAAAGAGCAGAGGAGACATTAAATAGCCCTTGGTTACTTAACCTTTTGCCTCTTAGTTAACTCATGGAAAATTAGGAGTTAGAGCCAAGTCATTTCAAAATTAATGTCTATTCCTAAAGCTCATTATTTTGCAAGTAAAGCCTCAAAATTGAAACATACTGGTAGAGTTCTTCAAATAAAGTCAGGAGATTTGCCCAAAAGGCATAGAGAATTTTAACTTGGATTTAGTTACAACTCTGACACTTAGTAACCATGTGATTTTTAGCAAATTGTTTAATCTCTCTGATCCTTTCTATCCTCAAGTGTAAAATGTTGATAATCATACTCGTGTAATGATTTGTAAATCTGTAAGTGACATTTTAATGCAAGGAAACCAGATTGAAAAGCTTGGGAACATGATAGCTGTAGATTCCAGATGTTTAGGGAGAATTACATTGTCTGGGATTATGAATGATTAAACTGTATATTACAGGGAAGGAGAATCATTGGAAAATATTCCTGTCTTTGATATTTTTACTTAGAATTCCTAGAAATTATATAATTGAAGAAAGATAAAGTGGAGATCCTTACCAGTGTTGGCATTGTTGAGGTTTGGCTAAAGTAATTATACACATTGGGTTGTTAATAAAATTTTTAAATATATAATTTAAGGTTTCCTTAGTCTTAATATTGTGTTTAAATCTGATTTGTGTACAACTGAGTCACCTTTTGAATCCCTATTAAATTTTTCTACACTAGCTTCTTTTATCATGACTCTCATGCTCTCAGTGTAGCCTAATGTTGAATTCAACCAATTAAATAATGAAATTATTTAACAATTTGATATATATGTTACATATATTATATATTAGTCCAGCTTTATGATAGGAGAGGGGATGTTATATCTAGTAAATATCTTTTACTTTTCACATAAAAATCAATAGACCTTGCAATTAAACATACATACTAGGTCAGGAAACTGATAGCACAGTCTTGCAATCAACGTGTTGCTTTTTCAATTACATATAATATGTTTTATATCTTTCCCTTTTAATTTTGATTATAGAAACATTGTTTACCATTTTTGGACTTGGTACTCGAAGTCTTATTTGTTACTTTTTTTTCTGAAATCTCCCAGAAAGCCACATTACAACTCTATTTCACATAAATTAGCTCTCTCAGCTGTGAAAATATATTATTCATAGACTTTTTAATTTAGTTGAAATACAAAAAACAAACTATTATAAAACTATCAATTATAATCATTCTGACAGTATATTGGCTCAATGGATTGAGGGGTCTGTTATTTTTCTGATTTAAGTTTCTCTGAAGTTTCTCTAATCTAAACAAACTCCATTCTCCTTGTTAAAACTGAAGGACAAAGGGTCGCAAAGATTGAACTCAATTGGAAAAAAATTAAACTGACTTTAGTTTCAGCTAATATAATGTGGCATGGAGCTGGCATTTAATTCCCATTTGTTTACAAATACCAGACGATATGGAGCTTCTGAAACCTCAGGAGGGACTCCTCTTGAAGAAGAGAAATATACAAAAAGGAAAGTAGAAGTCTCTTTTATCTTTATCCATTTCTTGTTTTCTTTCTTTACTCAAACTGTGACGTTCTAAGTCACTTTAACTAACTCAAGTTCTAGTGTTCAAAAAGAAATTTGAAAGCAAATATTTATTTGACAAAATAGATAACCCATGGAATTAAGGAACTGTCTAAATGGAGAATGTAGTATTGACCTATAATTGTTAGGTGAATTTGGAAATTACATTACTCGTCTTTATTTTAGTAATGAGGCTAGTTTTTTTCCTGCAACAAATGTGAAATAGTATGTGGAGACATCAGGACGTAGGGGGAGAAGTGGATGAAAACCCAAAACTGACACTAGACAATTCTTTCAGTTATCTGGGCAGAAATAGTTGACCATAGCAAATAAAAAAGAGTAAGACTACTGCCGTCTATGAGTACTCTATTGTTATGTCTTTGCAGCCCTGCAACATCCTGAAGTCAGTGTTTTGAATATGGGAGTTAAAAAAGTTCATGCAATTTCCCAGATAGAACTTGTAGCTTCAACATTTCTGGGTTAGAGAATGGGTTAAAGCCCCACGATGATAAGGGAACATTTCCTAGGGCACTTAATGGTGTTACTGAGATGACTTTGTAAAGCACCCTATCTCCTGATCTCTTACATTGCAAATAATGACTAAGGTTTTTTCATAGCTAGTGCACTGATAGATCGTGCATAACCCCAACTTGTAAAGTTAAAGTAAAAATAGGGAAACTTGTCAACTTACTGAAAAATAGAGCATATTTGGCTTATCATATTATATAATCTTATTTTTAGCAACAAGGCATATTTATTTTTAGATATGTAATCCTAGAAGGTGACTTTTACAATTTACAATTTCTTTTTAAAACATTGTCTCAGATTTTACTTCAATTCAGATCTTACTTTAATCAACAATGATTTTTTTTAACTTGACACTTGAAAGGGTTGTAGTAAATTTGAAACTTCATGAGAGATTTTAGGAGAATAAAATATATTAAAATAAAGTAAATCTTCATTTTATGTGTGTAATCCTAATAAATTACATTATGAAGAATACTTTTTTATTACTCGAACTTTTTATGCTATGATTCTAGATATAGAAAATATACCAAATCACTGAGTTCCATCCATTCTATAATGTAAACAACATGTGAAAAAACACATATATTTGATTCAGATCAGATGACAGATATCATCATTTTTTAAGGACCTTCTTTTCACTTCACATTTCACATAATTATGCCTTATATTTGTGTTATGTTTTAAAATCAAAGACAGTTTTCAAATTTAATTTACTTTTAACAGTAACACTTTATTGTGATCATCATTATCCCCACTTTACAAAGGAGGAAGCTGGGTCTCTATCAGGGCAACTGATTGAACCTAGGCTCCACCACTAGCAGATGGTAATGAATGCTCCAAAATGCAGTTCCATTTATTTTCTTGGGACAAAAGGTTTGGAAGTCAAGTCAAAAAAATTATCCCATCTTCCTGACAACAGATATAGGGCAGATAAATGATTACAAAGAATGATCTATCCTCCAGAATCTATAATTTGGCTGTTACCTCATTGCACCATGGAACATCTTTCCTAAAGAGTCCTGACATGACCTTTAAAGCTCCATTTCATTTCATAATTTTCAACTTTGTACCATGTTGCAAGGTTAGAGCAATTTTAGTTCACCTTCATATATTTAATCTTAATCCTCAAAACAGGGCATTTTGCCAGGTAATGAAGCCCAGGGATGCTTCAAGGCCTGTCCCTATTTTGTGCCCGAGATTGGAACACCCACAAAACCTTAAGCCCTTGATGTGATTGAAGATCACCAGCTCAGACTGCAGCTTCCTTTAGGGAAAATTTTCCTTGAGTACCCTTGATGTATTTTCATGCTAGAAGATGAGATTCAATTAGAATCATTTCTAATTTTCAAAAGGTTCTGATAAAATGAACTGTCAAAGAGAAATAGATCATAATTTTATTCATTTATTTTTTTCAATAAAGGCCCCCTAATGTATATTCTAATATATTCTCCCTTCTCATATACCAAAGCATGCCAATAGGTAAGAGGAGTGGTACAACTTTCATCAATCCATGATAGATTCTGTTATACAGGATAGTAAGTATCTACTGACTTTATATTTTTGCAAGTGAAACTTCATGCTGTGTTTCCTGCCATAAAAAGAAAAATAAGCTACAGGTACAAGATGCCTTGCTTGAGCAGTTGCACAGCAGGCAATAGCAATTGACACTATTGTTATTAATTCAACACTACCTGCCAAACCCCCTCAGTCTAACAATTCTTGAAGGAGAACAAAATCCCAGGCTGTGAGGACAAACTGAAATCACAAAACATGCTCAATAATTTAATAATTTACTGTATTGTATTATTTTATTATAAAATTTTTCACAGTGGAAAGAATTTTATAGACATTCTCTATACCTACCATCTAAATTCTATTATCATCATTCTACTATACTTGATTTATCATATATTTATCCATGTATTCATCCTTCTATTCATTGATTGACTGAACTTATGTTTTTTCTTATACATTTCAAAAGAAATTGCAGATACCTTTTCCTTAAAATTCCAGAATGTATATCATTAAGTAGACTTCAATATTTGTTTATTTTTTCTTTTGATGTAAATTTATATAAAATGGAACAGACAGGTTTTAATGTACATTCCCTGAGTATCGGTACACACCTACATGACATAAACCCTTAGCAATATGTAGAACATCATCATCACCCCCAGATAGTTGTCTTTTGCCCCTTCCTAGTCAACCTCTGCCATACTCCCAGGCAAACATTATCGTGGTTATTTTCCAGCATATATTCTGGAAGTTCATAATTGTAAAATGATCATGCAATATGTACATTTGTGTATTGGCTTCTTTCATTCAGTGTTAATATTTTTGAAATTCTTCCATTTTTGGAGTATATGGGTAGTTTGTTCCCTTTTCATTGCTAAATTTAAGAAAATTATATAAATATAACACAGTTTATTAATTCTCCTATTAATGGACATTGTGGTTGTTTCCAATTCTTAGCTACTATGAAAAAGTTGCTACAAATATTCTTGTACAATATTTCATGACATTTTCTTTCATTTCTCTTAAGTAATTACCTAGGATTAGAATTCCTGAATCATAGGGTAGGGATATGTGTAGTTTTATAGAAAAAAAATGTCAAGTTTTTGATAAAGTAGTTTAGTATTTTGCAAGAGCACCACGAATATGTGGAAGTTCGGGTTGTTCTATGTATTTGCCAACACTTGCTCTTGAAAGTCTTCTTCATTATGATCATTCTGGTGGATGTTTAGTGGTAGCTCATTAGGCTTTTAATTTACATTTCTCTGAGGTCCAATAATACTGAACTATTAATCTTTATAACAAAACACATTTTCTTTGTTGAGTTATTCTATTAGTTATCTGTTTTCTATTTTATTGATTTCTACATTTATCTTCATTATTTCCTTCGACTTACTCTGGATTTTATTTGTATTGCTCTTGGGTAAATGATATATAAATATCAAATAGGTCAAGTGGTTAATGCTGTTATTCAGATCATCCATATCTTACTGATATTTAGCTTGACTATTATATAAGTTAATCATTATTTTTCTGGAATATATCATATATTCCTAGTTCCTTGCATGTAGAATAATTGTATTATATGCTGAAAATTGTGAATATGATACTACGCTGAAATTGTAGATTTTTCTTTGTGTGTTTCAGCAGGCATTTAGCTTTATCTTGTAGACAGCTACTCAAAGCCGAGGTTCGTTCTTTTATCTGTCGGTGGAATCTGTCTCTCGCATGCACGGTTCACAAGTAAGCCAGAGATTCAGCAGAGATTATATACACAATTTGAGGCTTCTTCACTTTGGCTCTTTCCTCTCACAGATTCTTCCTTCATTTCTTAATAGCCACAGTAGCCCCAAACTCTGTCTTCTGTTTCTCTAGAATGGAAATACTGTATTTTCTATCACTGTTTTAATCATCATTTTTGTGCCACAGAGGATGCCAATAAGCAACAGCAAACATACTGCTAGCCATTTTCTTTTTTTAATGTTTGACTTTCCTCCAGAATCTATTGCGTTTGTTCCCTCGCCAGTGCCTGTGTGTTTTATCCAGAGTAATCTGTGTGAGGATAGGTCAAGTAGGCGCTTACTCAGCCACACCAGAAATGGAACCCTCAATATTTTAGCAATTTAAAAGTAGATATGTATGTAACTCATTGTACTGATATGCTAATTGTTCATGAAAATTTAGTTGTATTTGGAGCAGAATAGCATATACATGAGGAACTTGCTCTTAATGAAAGCTTTGGTAATCAATAATTTCAGGTACCAAAAAGAAATGGTGTCATTTGACTAATTTTATCAAAATGATAGTTTCATTTGACCAATTATTTTATATGTGATTCAATATTAGCTTCCATTCACATATCCTGTGTACAGTTTGTTTTTATTTTTGTTTTTTGGCAATATTGTGTAGATTTGTCCAGGACAAAAATTGGCACACTGGTCTTCAGGTTAAATCTGGCCCACTAGCTGGTTGTGTAAACAAAGTTTCATTTAAACTCAGTCACATTTGTTCATTTATGTATTTTCTATGAGTGCTTTTGCTCTATATTAGCAGAGTTGAGTATTGTGACAGAGACCCTAGAGCCTGCAAAATTTAAAATATTTACTCTTCATAGAAAGCCAAAATATTTACTCTTTCTATAAACTTTATGCCAAGCAGGTTCCCTGTGCACTGGTTACCACTTCAGCTCACTGCATCTTAGGCTTCAGTTCACTGCACTTTTACTAGTTGCTTGAGTCCAGTGAGACAGAACACTCACACACAAGTTACATGAAGTTGGTTTATAACTTCCAGATAGGCAGCAAGGAACACCAGAGGCATAGAATTCATGATGAGCTGGTTCCCCAAGGCTTAGGAAAGCTGCCAAAGGCAGATGGAGTCTCATCTGGTGTGCCCCAATTGCACTGCCGCTAAAGGACCCCAGAAAGAAGCCTGCCCTGGGTTTTATACCCTGGGGTCACATGACACACTGACGGTCTGAAGTGTTGAAGAGCACCGTGTTTCCAGGAGGGACAGGAACAGAACAATAGAACAGGGCTGCTCTGGTCAGTTCTTCCTTATTTCAGTGTTATAACATTATGTGTATGTAATGGTATTCAAAATGTAATTCTAAAGAAATTATAATTTAACTTCTTTATGGTATGGAGCTTGCCTATATAGTGCAAGAAAGGCTCTTTTTTCCCCATCTGTCTTGTATGCCTTCTGTTTCATCATGTCTCCTATTTGCTGGTATTTCAATATTGTATTGTATTTTCTGTGCTGTATTGGAAAGCACAGCATGTGTGGATGTAAGGAATCTAGTAATGCCATTTCTGATAATGGATAATTAAACAATTGTTAGTAATATATTTCTCAGAGCTAGTTTCTCTTTTACTTTTTATTAGCCCTTGATCAGATAGATTTTCTCTAATATGCTCCTATTATTTTTTTTTCTGATGGCTTTAGGCATTGGGATGAGTTGGGGATTTAAAGATTACAAAGAAACATAAAAGTAGGAGGAGAGAAGAAAACTTATCTCAGTTGTTCATCATCATTAGCATGTATATTTGAGGTCAACTAGAAAGAATAAAATAAATTTAAAATATTTCCCTTAAGAAAGCTTAAGATGTAGTATTCTTTTGAGTATAGGCTTTGGACACAGACTTTATAAGAAATATGCTGAGTGTTATATTATAGTTGCTCACATATGAAACTCAACAAAGATAATTTTTCTTTTAGGCTTTTTATTGAGTTTGTCTGTCTTCCTTTTGGCAGGATATGAGGGGATGATGTGAAGAAAAGACCATCTGCTCGCCAAATATTCCTATTATTCATATTTCATCACACATTTAACCTGTAATCTTAAAATGCATGTAAATATTAACATTTATACAGTTACATTGCTGCATATCTATTTCTTCCAACCAATTTTCTTTCTGAAAAGTATTGAATTACCTTTTACTGGGTCAGCCTAAAAAAAAATCACAGAATACAATAAATCCTTTTAATCTGTCGATGTCCACATTTAGCCTTAATCTCTTTGTTCATTTTTAGACACAAATATCCAGAACAAAATTTTATTTTCCTCAAAGCAAAGACACACTTTCTCTGGCTTTCATGTTTAACAACTCAACAACCTTTTGCTCAAGATTAAATACTTTATTGTATCTACAGGCAGTTGCATATTTATTACTCCCGAGGCAGTGGTATTTGAAATAAATGGAATCGAATGACTCTGTGAAATAGTTTCTGAAATCCATATATCTTGAGTTACTCTGTCTCAAAGGAAAAGAAAACATTTCAGATCCCTACTATGAGAAGATCAGCCCATGTGAGAAACACCAAGACTATAAAAGTGAAGTACACATTGTATACTCAGTTCACTGTGTCACTCAGTTCACTGTGGCTCAGTTCTTTTTCGCTGTAGGTCTGTGTACTTGAAATAGAAATGGTTCTCCATATTTTTTTTCTTTGCTTAAAACAGATGGATCTATTTCTTTGAATTTTTCCAAGTTCATGTATTAGAACTACACAACATTCTTCAAATACACTAGGTATTCATTGTTGTCATATGACTCTCACTAAAATAAATTTGGATATTAAATATATGTATATTATATATGATAAACATTTGTATATAATGTAGATATAGCATGTATATAAAAACATATGTAAATATATGTGTATGTGCGTGCGTGTGTATTTGACTTATCCATACCTTTAATTTCAAACCGCAATCCAACCATGCTGGCCTCCACCATTCTGAGATAGGCCCTAGGACATGCCCATAACTAGTCCATTTCTCTTATTCTTCCCTCTGCCTAGAGTTTTTTACCCAAATGTGTCTGCATGGTTTATCCCTTCTTTCTGAAAGTCTCTGTTAAAAATTCCATCATCGGAAAGTTCACCTATGACTCCTAGCCTCTATTCTTGTTGCCTTTCTTCATTATGTTTTCATAGCCTAATCACCACCTACATTGTCTTCCCTCACTAGGATGTTAGATCCGTGAAAGAAGGGGCCACATATATATTATATATAAAATCTCTGCAGGCTTACAACAAGGTGTGGAACAAAGAAAGTGGGTTGCTTGAATGTCAAGTAAATTTTGTTTGGTGCATATTGAACCTCAATTAAATGTTCTGAAATTATTCAATTTTATATTGTACTAAACTCATATTTTTAAAAAGTAAAGGATAGCAATTAGAAAAAAATCTTAAAATTATTCAATATAAACTGTCTTTCAAAAATAGCTTTTTATGGAATTTTTCAAAATTGTAATTCAATACTGTAATCATTCATTAATCAGATAGCAACTTGTGGTCACAACACTATATATCAACACAATGTACTAATATTCCATATGATAGTTCACAAAAAAGTTTAAATAAAATCATGCTTTATTAAAAATACCAACAAGGTGTGATATATTTGAATAGAATAAATGAATAAAATAAAAGTCAATGTTTTATTGCTGAAAAGGATAAATTGCCATTTTCTGTGAATTTTGCTGACATAAAGATCTTAATTTTGTAAAAATGGGGATAATTTAGTTGCTATTTTGTTTTTTTAGTCAGTTAAAATTTTCAAGTAAATGGATGTCTAGGATAATGCTTGACTATGCCTGACTTCCTAATTCGTCAAATACTTTTACTTGTGTTATAGAGATAGTTTCTCTTTCTCTCAAAGTTATTAAGCTTCCACATTGCCAATAATGTTATAATTACATCATTGTAAAAACAAAAATCAGAGCTGTTCAGAGTGACTTTTTTTAGGAGGTGACCATCCTTATTGAGGCAATAGTTATTGCCACAAGAAAAATGCTTACTTACTGAGTCAAAAAAGTAGAGCTAAGGACTACATTCCCTATCAACTCCACAGGTATCCCTTCTAGTTCCACTTTTCTCCTCCTTTTCATTTTCACCTAAAAAATTCCCACCATACTTCCAGATTATGACTGTAAATGACCATCTTTATCACACGCTTAACTTCAGGCATTTCAACAACCCTGTATTCCTACTATCTCTGTGTCTGTGTGTGTTTTTTAAACAAATCACGTGATTCTTTTGCCATATTCTCATCACTATATTCATCTCTCCAAATCTCAGTGATTTGTCTTAAATTATATTTATTTTTTTTGTTGAGATTGAATTTTTAGATTGATTTCAAATTCATGTTTTTAGCCATTATTTTCTAAATTATTATATAGAGATCTTAATATTATGCATGAATAGCTTTTAAGTTATTTTCACCTAAAAATCACTGAGTACTTACTCTTCTATGGAATTTTTGTTTGTTGCTATGGACATTGTTCTTTGTTATGTGTGATTTTTTTACATTTTTTCCCCGTTGGTCTTTTCTTCTCTTTCCCCATAGTATGAATTTAAAATTCTCTGGATCAGGTTCGGAAGATTAGAATATTGGCAAAATTAACTGGCTGCTTTCCAAATATTTTGGAATCATGCTACATTTTCAAATACTGTATTTTTTGACAGCATACTAGAGGGAACCACTAACTAGGTTTAGTAATGATTGTAACGTATTATTCCTGTACTGTAGCAAAATCTCATCATGTCTATGTGTGCATATATGTGTGTGTGTGCAACTCATATTATTGATTCTTGCTATATCAGTTTAGTGTTTATTTCTCTTACCATACTGTATTACATATTTAGAAAGCAAATTTTGGTCTCCATTATTAGATAATTTTTACTAGCCTGGTATTATGCCATATACTTTACTTTTAATTGCATGTTATACTTCATTCTATCCGGCATTGCACAACTTGCTCAGTTCAAAATCCATCTGACAAATATAAGAACAATAATATTTATATTGTGTTGTTCAGAAATTAATTTTCGATATGGATGAGATCTTGGTTACTTACATGTGAAAATGCTACATTTCATCAGTATGCCATGACACATAAATAGAGAACCACTGGTCAGTGTGCCTATGTTTGAATCTAAGATCTGCCATTTGTACTCTGTCTTTTGTCAACGTAGAACCCCCCTAACATTTCATCACTCTTTAATAAAACATGGATTTTTATAGTACCTCCATATTGGTGGGATAAATGTTAAATGAATAATGTATTTAAAATTTTAGTGTAGTGTATATCAATAAATGCTAATTTGATGTTAGATATTTTTATAATAATTGTAGCAATAGATCTGAGGTTCCTGCTAACTGCTTTTTTCCCCATCTTCATGAAATGCACTTAATCTCTTGGCATAAATTTATCATTTTGGCATCACAATCCATAGCGTAAAACACAAAATTCAAATCTTTGATACCAACCACTTAGTCAGCTTCTCATTTCTTATAATCACCTTTCTATTTCTACATTATAACATGCCTACCAGTAACACTGCCTGGATCCTTCAAGTTCATGACTCAGAACTTCACAATACTAAAAGATTTATATTTCCACATCAGAATTTTCAATGGTGTTTCACAGGCTTTCTGACATATATAAAAAGAAAGAAACAAAAAAACAGAAAGAGAGAGAGAGGAAGAAAGAAAGAAATAAAGAAAGAAGAAAAGAAACATGAAAATAAGGCTTATGTCAGAATCTATATATGGGTTACATCAGTTATACAACTTTCTGTCTCCTTAATCACCAGTGGTGTTTACCAACAACTTGTATATCTGCCTCTTTCTCCTATTTTTAGAAACATGATTATGTCTGTCTGTTATCAGCTATCAATTCTCCAAGCAATCTTAAAATCTTGGAATTTTTCAAATATTATACATTCAAAGGAAAAGGTTTTTTAATAGGAATTTGAATATACATCTTCTATTTGTCTTTTTGTAACCCTCTGATTTTTTGTAATAAATATTTATTATTTATTTAAATATATTGATTTTATATAATAAACTTGGGCCTAGAGAGGTGTTTCTAAACTTTTTATCATTTCTGTCTACAGGCTAAAGTGAACTTCCAGAAAAAAAAAATATAGTAAATGAAAATGGACATTTATCACAGGACTTCCATATTTAAAACTTTGTGTAAATCCCCATTATTACCTTAAGAATAAAATAAAATGTATTACATGGTCTATTAAGCTTGCTCTATTACATACACCATAATTGTTCTTCAGTTTCACCTGACCTCCAATCTATAGAGATCTTCTTTATCTCAACCCATTAGGACTGTGTTTTATGATCTTTTCCATTTTTCACCTTCTAAATTGTAGTAAACATTGTGATGTGCTCTCCAGATTCTCCTTCAGGAAAGAAGGATTTATTCCTCAAGCTGCTATGAATGCAGTGGGGGAAAAAAAAACCCCACAACTGTCATAGTTGTGGAGATACCTCCAGTGAACACTGAAGACAGCCATATCATCCAAAGCCACACTCTTTACGAGGGAAGCCCAAATCTAATGGCTGATCAACGTTGGGGTGTAGAGGCCAACCTCCCTTGCCCCCACTTGGATCAACTCTGTAGGGTCATCCCACATACAGAACTCATAGAGTTGGCTGAGCATCCATCGAGACTGCATCACAGTCAACTTCCCTCCTATGCCTCTTCCTTCCATTTCCTTGTACAAGTATCATTCTCAAGAGTGCTTCCTAATAAACCCTCAATACACTCATATATATGTTAAAGTTGGACGTGCAGGGAACTCAACCTGCCAAATTTGGTGCCAGGGGTCTGAGAACACATATGCAAGGATGGGATTTCAGAGCTGGATCTCCTGTTATCAGCTGGCAGCAAGCATAACATCGCTAATGGTAGTAAAGCAAAAAAAAAAAAAACCAAAAAAAAAAAAAAAAAACTCTGGCACAAGATAGGAGTGCACCTGTTAAGATTCTCACTGGGGATAAACTGGAATGGAATACAAGTGGGAAATAGTGCCATAACTAGTGCATATACCTAATATTTAAGAAATATGGAGAAAATATAGAGAAATAGTACTACAAGGACAGTGGAATGATATATCTATTGTTAGCTTTCATTGAAATTTTAAGAGTTCAAAAAATATAAGAGTGATTAATTGGAAATTAAAAGCTAAGTATGAGATCCAGAGCACTTCCATGGTAATATACAATGAGGGTCTCATCTCTTGTTCCAATAGTGCATAAAATAAGCTGAGGTTCAGGTCTAAGATTTAATTTTAAGAATAGATGAGATCCAAAGAAGTTTAAATTCTCAAACGAGGCAGATCAGTTATACCAAAGTCAGGACCCTGTTTGGGATGAAGATACCCAGGTGCCCATAAAACTTTTGCATCCTAAGGTTTCCCTAAATCTTCTGTAACTGCAGAAGTGCTCATTCTTTAATATCTTGAACTAGCATCACCTCACTGCTTCAAGGCAGTGCAGAAATTCTCCTCCATTAGACAATATACACTTTTGGGATATGCCACTGCTTTCTCTCTCCATTAAATTTAGGTCATTACATAATCTATTTAGGGCCAAGGCTAGGCCTGATAAAAGAGGAAATAGGCTATACTTCAAGGAAGCTTCCCAAACCACTCAGCATTTACAAACAAAATTTGGAAGAGTATGGGTGGGATCACATTCTGAAGATGCTTGACCAAGGGACAAGACATGTGGTCAAATAAAAGACTTTTATTAATTTGGTATCACTCTCTGGGGATACAGGATTTAACACCCTGCCATGACACCAGGGAATGGTGGGAACATGCTTTTAGGATGGTTCCTAGAAACATGGAAAATGATGCTCTATACTGAATGAAGAAAACCCAGAATTTGCATGACAGATATAAAAGAATTAAAGGACTCAAAGACACAGTAAAATATTCAAAGACATGGTCATGCTAGGATGGCTATTTAGTACAGCTGGAAAAACCAACCAAAGGACTATATTCCACACAAGGGCACAGAGGTTACACCATTCACCAAATCAGTAAGGAATCTGCTAGTGAGAGGGGAACTAACTTCTTTAAGAAAATCATGAGTTTCTTCCCTTTCTAGGCCAGGGCTGGCGGGAGAAGATGCCTTTATGAAGCAGCGCTGACTGATACTAGTGGGGATGGTGTAACTCTAAAACCGTAGAGGCAAGGTGGCAGTGCTTAACTGTTAATAGGCAAGGGCACACGATAATCATAAATAGTAGCAAGGCCAGGCATGGGCCAGGGAGGGCTGACTGACAGAATTATAAAGGTGATAAATAGAACATGGTATTTGTAGAGTCAAAATAGATTAGCAGCCTATACAAGTACGACTTAATCTGTAATTCAGAATAAATAAATAAAGGATGGATGAAGAGTCTCCCTAATAAAATGTCATTATTCCTTGCCCAGTTTCTGACCTAGAGCATGTTTTCAGACCTAGAGACATTGACTGAAGGAGAGGCCAGGTCCCCAAGGGGGGAAAAAAATAAAACCAACTCTCTCTGTGTCACCATGGGAAGTAAACATGGTCATTATTCTCCCAGGTCTTCTCAAAAGGACTGGTGGCCGTATGACTGAGCAGTTTTATGCTGGGGAAAAAAAGACAACCCAAACATTTCAAGGACTCTTGGCTACAGGTCTGACTTAACATTGATACCCTAAGACCTGAAGTGGCAGTGTGGCTCCCTATTAGAAGGGCACAATATGGAGGCCAGGTAATAAATAGAGTCTTCAGATCCACACTGATGGTTTCTTGTCTCTTAATGTATAATGGGAAATAAATACTCAGTGGTTGGCACAAGCCACACATTGATTTCCTGGGCTATGAGATAAAAGATATTGGGGAAGGCCAAGTAGAAGCCTCTGAAACTGCCCTCTGTGCCTGTCAGGCAAGATGGTAAATCAAAACAATATTGCATCCTGGGTATGATGACAAAAATCAGTGCCACACTTAGAGACCTAAGGAATGCAGAGGCTATGAGCCTCATCGTAGCTCCATTTAATATACCAGTTTGGTCCATGCAAAAACTGGAGGTATCCTAGAATATTATAGTGGACTACTGTAAAATCAGTGAAATAGCATCCCTAATTGGAGTGGTTGTGACACATAAAGAATCTTTGCTAAAGCAGATTGAAATTGCCTCAAGTACATACTATGTGACCATTGATTAGGTGAAAGTATAATTTTCAGAAACTTGGTTCAGTTTGGACAACAGTATATACTTATAGTCTTTCCCCAGGATTATGTTAACTCTTCTGCTGTTTTTCATAATGTATTTTGAAGAGACCTGGCCCTGTTGGACATCTCAAAAGGCATCTCAAAAGCATCTCACTGTTCCACTATACTTATGACATTGTGCCATTAGACTGGATGAACAAGAAATGCCATGTATATTGGAGTCCTTGGTAAGAATATGAGCTCCAGAAAAGGGTGATAAACCCTGTTAAAAATTCAGAGTCTGCAACACTGTAAGTAAAACATTTAGGTGAGTTCAGAATTCTGAGGCCTGTAGGGCCATTCCTTCCAAAATAAAGGATTTGTTATTGTACTTGGTACTTTCCACAACAAAGAAAAATGCACAATGCCTGGCAGGCCCCTTTGGGTTCTGGCCAGCATATTCCATATCTGCAAGTATTTTTTTGATCTCTATAGTAGGTGACACAAGTAGATAGCCATACTGTGGTAAAGCAGCATTGCCTTTTGTGACATATGGCTCACCAGACCCTATGGTATTAGAAATATTAATGATGGGAACAGACCCTGTGTAGAGTTTCTCACAAGCTCAATAGAAAGATCTAAATCAGATCCCTATTTATCTGGAACAAGGTTATGCCATCTACAATGCAATATTATATACCTTATAAAAAAAGAAGATCCTGATATGTTTCTAGGTCCTGAGAAATGATTATTAATAAAATCTCAAATGACTATGTAGCCAAAATGGCTTGCCATAAGATGGATGCTTTTATAAGGGTGGTTGGGACCAATAGCAATCTATCTTGTAAGCTGGAATTTCTACATACAGAATCGGGCATGAACAGAGTATCATAAATTTGTGTAATATAGTTGCTGCATCCATTTTTAGGCCTGACATAGTTGTTTGAAACCCAGTCATAGTCCATCGTCCTTGGCCTAGTTAAAACTTTCCCTCCCAATGTGGTTGGTTGTGATATAGCCTGCTTGTTTCTCAGCTACCTGTCCCAAAACACAACACATCCCACAACTGCTGACCATAATAAAACCTGATGGTCAACACCACCATGTAGTGTTCCCAGAGTCATGTGAATAAGTTCCCAGACTACCTGTAGGGACATGCCTGCCACCCCCACTCCTAACTTCTCTGGGATCTGTAAGTACTACATTTCTTCTGTTTCATGCATTTTGGTTTCACCTTCTCATTGTATCTCACTTGACTGACACACCCAAACTTAATTCTCCCCTCCCCCTATCAAGGGGAATCGTAGCTATCTAGGCTACTTTCAACAGAGTGACTCAAAGACCAAAGTAGAAAGAAACCATAACAACAGAAATCACAACACAAGACCAAAAGGCATAAGTAAGCTGCATTAAATAGTTGATTCAGAATCCCATGTCATCCACCATGGTCGTACCAAAGCCTATTCTTTAGCTGATATGAAGATCTGTATGGGAGATACCTTCTGATGCAATGGCAATGGAAGAAAATGTCTGATATTGCTTTACAGAAAGGTCACTTGAAAATAGATGGTGAGTACATTACAGCCCCACTCAGGAGTGGCCTTGAAAGACATTGATGAGGAAAAATTCTCCTAATGGACAGAGCTTTGGGTGATACATTGGGTCATCCACATTGTATGGAAATAGAAGTGTCTCAAGGTCATGGATTCAAGGACAGTGATGAATGGCTTCTCTGGTTTGTCAGTGGACAGGAGAGAAAGATATTAAAGAAGATATTAAAGAAATTCAGAATTCTGGTATAGAGACATGTAGATAAACCAATGGGGGAGAGAACAAAATAATCAGATCCTTGGATTGCTTGGTAACTTATACCAGAGGCCCTCCATCAAAAAGGAGGTATGAAAAGATCAGGTAGACAGAATTATTTGGCCAGTCAACCTCAGCCAGTTTTGGTGGGACCAGTCACATCAGCCTGGCACAATGGGTACATGAACAGGGAATCCATGGTGGCAGGGACAAAATCTGTGTGTGGATCCAAGAGCATGAGCTCCCCCTTATACAAGGCTGATGAATTTGTGCTGCTTTCACTAGTCTAGATGCCAGAAAAAGAGACTAAAGCCGAGTCTCTACAATAGCACTAACCTTCATGGAGACTAACTGGCCACATGGTGGCAAGTTGATTATATTGAAACCCTACTGCCATGGAAGGGTAAGAAAATTATTTTGAAGGAAACAAACATATATTCTGGGTGTGGGTTTGCTTCTTGTCAGCACATCTTCAGCTAGCCTTACTTTTGGAGTTTACGGAGTGTTTGATCCATTAGCACCCATATCACATAAGAGCAAAAGTTCCATTTTATAGCAAAGAAGGTGTGGGTATAGGCCCATCACCATGTGACCCTCTGGTTTTATAATGAATCTGCTGGTCTTAGGGAGATAGTTTGCCATTTTCCAGGATATATTTTACATGTTATAATAAATCAATGACCTTTCAATGTGATGATCCCAATAGGTAGAATCTGTAAGTCTGGGAACCAAGTGGTAGAAATACGAGTAACTCTGGTTTCAAGTGACCCACTTAGAAAATTTGTGGTTCCAATTTCTTCAGTTCTGGATTACACAAGTCTTGAGATTCCAGTTCCCAGAGGGGGAATGCTTTCACAAAGAGACATAGCAAGAGTTCCACTGATATATAAGCTGCAGCTACTACTGTGGAGCTTTGGCTTTCTCATGCCAAGGAACCAAAGAGAAGATATGTTTTACCATTGTGGCAGAGAGAAATGACTCTTCTCTTTAGGAGGAATTAACACTCTTATTATATAGCATGGGCATGGACAGATGTGTTTGGCACAGAAATAATCTAATTGCACATCCCTTGGTACTCTCTAGCCTCATTTTGGTAATAAATGAGCACGTGCAGCAGCCACAGCTTGAGATGTGTGCAATGGATAGGAGATCTGTCCCTTCAGAGATGGGGGGTCTGTGTTACACCAACAGTAAGCCACCAAGACCAACAGAAGTACTTTTGTAGGGTGAGAGGAATACAGCATAGATTATAGAGGATAGTGATGATGAGGTAAGTTGCACACCTAAAACCAGTTACATGGCAGAAACAGCCATTCATCCTACTAACGTAAATTTCCCCAAGAAGAAAATTCCTACCAGAAACCTGGAGGAACTACTCTCATATTGGGTAAGCATATTCTACAAGTCAAGCAAATCAGAGATACTCAAGAAGGAGTAGACAGTGATGGATAATTGGATGTGCCATCCAGAACAACTTTTGGAAATGAAGGACCATGAATACTGCCTGCAGAAAGCTCTTTCAGCCTCCTACAAGAATTGCCTTGACTGAAGATAACCACATTGCTCAAGTCACTTCCTCCCTGGGGCTGCCCACATAGGATTGCTATTGACAGGAGAGTAGAAGGCCCAGACTTTTTGTCCCAATTTGGGAAAATTCTGAAGTCTTACCCCAGCCTCAGAACTCCCCATGATGTTGGCTGACACTTCCTTTGAGACTGTGACATAACTCAACTTCTTCCTCTACCAAATTCTTCTTCTTTTCCTTCATTTTCACAGGTGTTGAGTCTAAGCTAAACCCCTAATAAAATCCCTACACACGTATCTATCTCAAAGATAGACATTTTCCAGCAAACCCAACCTGCAACCTGCCATAAAATCCCATGGTCCATCCATGGATACCTTAAAATTCAATTGTCAGTCCAGTTTTTCACCAGCCACAAACTAGGGAGTGCAAAAATATGTCTGTCTTCATTTTCCTGTAACTATCCATCATACATTTTGGTTGTAGTGGGGGATCAAGCTAAGCGCCAAAGCAAGAAACTTAATTTAGTCATTTCCACTTAAAACTCATTTATATCTTTATTTCTTATTCATTACAAGTTGAACATGGTCAAATTCTAGATTTCTTCCTTCCTTTCTTATATATGAGAAATTGATTCTAACTTATGAGATTTTGATGAGCTTTGGGTTATTCTTGAACTCTTCTGCACACAATCTCCTAGTATGTACAATCATTTGTCGTGACTTTTGGACTTTATCATACCTACTTCCTAGCTGTTATCATTCCTCTATTGGGGTGGGGGTGGGAATAGGGTGTGTCACTGAAGCCATTACATCTTCATCTGGCCTCTTGCTCACAGGGTCCACTTTAATATCAGAGGCTACAATCACTTCATCATAATCATGAGATCCCTTTAGGCAGCCAAGTTTCTCCTCCAGCTCTCTTGCTCAGTCTTTTCAGGAACACAAAACGTTTCTACTGCTCCTCTATGTGTTTAACAGACCCTGGAAACTCAGGCTGTCATTATACCCTTCCTGGCCCTGAGCCTTGAATTCAGGAAAGTCCCTGACTTTAGATGCATCCTTCTCTATTCTCCTGCCCCCACCCAGTTAAGGCACCAGGTGTGCCTATTGTGATATCCATACCCTCCACCCCAGAGCTCCTGTTCTGAAGGGAATCTTTGGGGATGGATACTCTAAGGATCCCTATATTCCTCCACAGTGGTGGCTAAGGTGTGAAAGGTACAGGACCTGTCGTAATGATGTCAAATGTGTCTGTTTATTATCCCCAGCACACAGAAGCTTTATCAAGTCTAGAATGTGAAAATTATCATATATTGTGAAGCATTCTTCTCAAAATCTATTATTTATAGCAAAAACATCCTTTTGGCATTCAAAACCAGTTTTGTTTCCTCGCAATTTATTATTTCTGTACAGGGCTTCAAAAACTCTTATTTAGATGATAAAAGTTCAGATTCTTGGCATACAACCCTCCTCTGAAAGCAGTTTGTGTGAGCTCTCTTCCTTTGCCCCTTAAAAGGTAAGCAGGGCAGGGCATGCCAGTGAGTTTGCCCATGTAGCTCATCTCTCCACCTTCCTTGCCTTGCTCTGTCCAGAATGATGTCTCCTATGTTCCATGTTGACTGGTCCCCATGCCCTCTGGTTTCTTGCTGAAACCAAAGGGGAGTTGTAGCAGTAGGGCAGAAGGAAAAAGGGAAAAGTGATTTCAGGATGTTGTTCCCACGGCTCCCTCCCTTCAAGGTTTCCTGGAGCTAACTGTGACCAAAGTCACTTCTTCTCTCAAGGCCACAAACTGCCTAAAACTCTTTCCTTCTAATTTCCAGGAACTGCATTCTTCCTTAGAAGAATGTATGATGGATCAAATGGTAGGTCTACTTTTAGTTGTTTGAGGAATCTCCATACTCTTTTCCATAAGAGTTTTACTGATTTGCAGTCCCACCAACAGTGTATAAAGCATTCCTTTCTCTGCATCCATGCCAGATTGATAAAACGTGGTATATGTATACTATGGAGTACTACTCAGCCATAAAAAAGATGAATTAATACCTTTTGCAACAATCTGGATGGAAGTAGAGACCATTCTCCTAAGTGAAGTGTCTCATGAATGGAAAAATAAACACTATATGTACTCACTATTAAATTGGAACTAACCAATGAGCACACATGTGCATAGAAGGAAGTAAAACTCAGTGGAAATCAACCAGGGAGGAATGGGGAGAGGGGCAAAAACCTACCTAACAGGTATTATGAACACTATTTGGGTGATGGGCACACCTTAGCTGGGACGCAAGCATTACCAAAATGATCCATGTAACCTAAAACATTTGTACCCCCTTAATATTTTGAAATAAAAAAAAAAGAATGTATGCTTGACTGCAACTAAACCTCAAGTTACGGCATTACCCTTAGGATGCCCTCATACCTACCCCTTTGCCAATAATTAGTTCCTAAAATAAACCCACTCTTAATTATTATTCATGTCATGTTATTTCATGTCATTCATATTATTTCATATTATATTTAATGTATGAAAATGTTATATTATTATATCTCAGGCTGATGTGTGTAATCTATATATCAGATTATAATTATGATATTTTACATCATGTTTTTAGATGTGACAAAAACTTAAAACCTTTTCCAATTTTTCTTTACTCCATTCAGGATTTCCTTGCTCCTTATTCTATCTCAGAGAGTGGCTGCTGCATTCTAGGAGCATGCTCACCCTCTTATCAGGATGAAACATCTGGTCTATGATCATTCCCTAGACAAAGCCACTCTCAGTGAAGATATTCATGGCACCAGCATGATCTTGCATTTTTTGCATGTGGGACTAGATTATCTGGGATCTCACTCTGGCATCTAGGCCTGATCCACATATGCTGCATCGTTATTACACAAGTTATTTCTCTTAACCCTTTTGGTCCTCTCATGCAGAATACAGGGACTTTTCTTATTTCCTCCTGTACTTATTGGGTCCCTGGGACACTGACTTATCTCAGCTTCTCTTAGACCAGGCCCTTCTTGCTCCCATCTTCTTCCAAGAAGCCAGACATGCATATTCTTTATTTGGTTTTCTCCCTAGCTATCTGGGTTTCTGTCTCTCTCCCTGGGACTTGTCACAGGGTAGTGACCCTCTCCATTTTTCTAAATTGCTGATGTTGACTGAACTTCACTGATACTAGGAAATGTTCCGTTTTTCTGTGAGCAATGGTAAGGAAATAAGTTTGTGCAGTTGCTTTAAAATTTTCCCCATTCTTAAATATGACTGATCTTCTGTTCTGATCTTGGATTTTAAGAGCAGTCTCTGGTCTCTTGCTCATGGAAATCCTGAGGCAGGAAAAGCCAACAACAGAACTTCCTGAAACCCACCCACTTCTAAACATATAATCTCTCAGACCCTTCCCCAGGTGAGGAAGATATTTTATAAAATATATTATTTTGGACACATTTATTTTCCCCTTGACTTTTTATGCCACTCCAAGGATAAAACACCAGTTCCTTAGGAGTATTTTTCCTAACAGTTTGCAATAGGATGTTCTAATAATCTTCTTAACATGCAAATTTGATCATGTCATTGCTGCTGCTTAAAATACTCCAATGATTTCCCTATGTTCTGAGGAAACAAAATACATGTAAACTATGGATATGTTACACATATATAAATCCTTCACATGTTCTAAAAAATATTGCATGGTCTGGCTTCTGAGGCATTCTCCTTCTTGGTGGTTATAGTCCAGCCACATTGGCCAAATTTTGGTTTCTTAGAAATATGCTCCCTTCCACCCACGGTCCTTGCATATGCTTATTTCTCTATATCCCCTTTTCACATTCTGCTCTTACTTTTAATTTCAGCCTCAGTTTAAGAATATTTCTCAGGGAAACTTGTGGAGACATCCCAACTTAAGACAGTTCCTTTGTTGCATCCTTGCATATTGCTAATGTAGACATAATCTTTGCCCTATACCTAAAAACCATCATAACACTTTCCCTTACAGTTATCTCAGTTTGAAATTTAAAAAGAATCCAGCTGGATTACTCTAAAACCAACAGTTTGTTTTATGTTTATCTTTTCTACAAGATTATAAGCTTGATTAGAACAAAAACCCTGTCAGGTAGCATATATTAAGTTTCAATATCCTATACCCAGCACGCAGCAGAATGGCTGAAAAATGGCAGCTTTCAATAAACAACATGACTGAATGGATATATGTCAACCTCCTCTCATACTCTTCTCCTTTGCACTAAGCTTCAGTCCTCACTCACCTTTCATTTCTTCTAAATCTCATATAATCTTTTCCTTCCTTTGCATATTATTTTTCTTTTCACCTTTTTGCCTAGCTCCATCTGTTTCTTCAAGCCAGAGCTACAATGTTACTTTCTCATAGGGACGTTCTTGGACCACAACAACTTGAGATGGACCCCCTGATAATTCTTTCACTTAACATATTATATATTTTACTTATGACAATTGTTTGTTTAATACCTCCTTTCCTCATTAAACTGTAAGAATCATAAAGCATAAAGTATGCCTATTTTGTATTAATCTAGGGATGAGGCAGAAAAGGAAGGTCTGGAGAGCCTGAGTGCAGCCATTTTGACCGATACTAGACCCTAAGCCGCCTAAACAAGGAAGTTGCTAGCAAGTCACAGGCCCAGAACCCCCCGAAGATGGATGACTTACTAAGCCAGGTGCCTTACAAACTGTTTGTCCTTACCTTTCTGTGACAGCAGTTTATGATTAAGCTTTATGGCTAGACCACAAGACAATACTGACCTAGTCTGTTTCCCAGCAGGGTTTTTGAGCATTTAAAACTGTTACCATTGTCTCATAAGGAGTCCCTTCCTGCTCGGGAGATGACCCCAACTCTGTCTATGGAATAGGATTCTGTCTCTATCTCAATAAACTCTCCCGTCACTAGTTGGCTCACCCTGCATTCTTTCCTGTGCAAAGCCAAAAACCCACTTGGTGAGTTCAGGGGGCTTTTCTCCCTTCACTGGGATGCCTCCTGCATCAGTATACCATTGAATGCCCAACACCTAGCACTAGACCTGGCACCACATAAATGATTGTTTCTCACATGCTACTTATGAAGTTACAGAGATTCCTAATTAATATAGTGCAGGAGGATTCTTCCTGTGAGTTATATTTGAGCAGTGCCATCAAAGAAATGACATCGTTGACACAGTTGTTCTAATGCTATTTCTCTTATTAATGTTAATTAAAGAGATAATTATTTTACCCGAAAAGGTAAAGAGTATTTCTCCAAAACATCTGAGGAGCTATGCCCTGTAACCCTTTGTTCTTTGAACTTCTAGCCATATATTTTTTACATAGTATGACCCAATCATTTCTATTACATATTTATTGTGTAACTTCTATGCAACAGTCATTATTCAGGGTGTTTTGTAGGATAAAAGGAAATGTTAGACATATTCTCTGGCTTCAAAATGCTATGGTTATGCTGAGGCAACAATGTAAACTTCCATGATACTACTAAGGTCAAAAATGAACAATGTAAAAATATAAAGCAAATGGTGTGGTACTAAAATGTAAGAGTTTAAAGAGCAGAGTGATCACTAGAGGTCAGAAGAGACAAAACAAATCAAATATCTTCAAGAAACTAGGACTTGAGCTTGTTTCTGAAAACTGAAAAATAATTGATAGAAAGGAGATGGAGGTTATTGTGCCTGGATGATACCTACATAATTATGAAACCAATAATTATGCAAAACCTATTTGCAAAGCCTCAGGTTTTTAAAAAAAAAAAAATAACACCATCTCTGCCATCTGCAGTCATACATACACGCAGTCACTCCCAGAGAAGTTACTTCACCTCTTCAGATCGCTTGCCACCCTGCTTACCATTAACATTTCAGGTATTGCTTTTAAAAAACAAATTAGAATATATTAGAAAAGTAAACTTCATTAGGATTGATTGAATCCTATTTGTGTCTCCTATAGCCAGAATAGAGCACATTATTTATTGATCTCTCACCCACACTCTTCTACTTTACTATTACTAAATAAATTTTGATTTATAAAGAATGACCCATAGAGTCAAATGTCATCTCATATTCAATAGAGTGCTAATTCTTGTTACTAAAACGGTCTCTTTCTTATCCAAGAAATGTAATGCATATGTTGCTTATTATAGGATTTCAATAAAATATTGATGTACTAATACTTTATCCACTTACAGGATATGAGGCCAAGGGTTCAAGAAGCAGGGTAGTCTATTCAAAGCTTCATCATGGAAGGATACTGAAAATGCAGAGAATCTGTATGGAAGAAAGACGAATGCCCTGCTGTCTCACATTCAATGGATTTTGCTATAACAAGGTTTGTGCCATATTACTGTTCTAGACAGGACTCTGTGAAGTGGGAATTAAAAGGAAATTTGTAACGTTACAAAGGTCATATTGAAATACTTTAATGTGATTATGTTTTTATGTGTATTGTATTATTACTTTTAAATTTATTTTTGCTTTATATTTTCAGGAGTACAACACAGACATCCAAAATCAGCTATAGATGGCAATTGCTAATTAACCGATTTACACTATTTAGTTGAGAAAAATTTTTAGTCAGATAGAAGTCCTTCAGCTAAATATCTATGAGTAATATTAGATGAAAATTATAAATCTTTATGAAAACTGCAAAAGAATTTATTGAAAATGACTGAATTCACTATTTGAAATGAGAAACACACATTTCTAAACATATTTTTCTTTAATGAAAAAGACATATAATAGGATCTGGTACCATGCTCCAATTTTTCTCCCTAATATTTCAGTGTAACTGCCCAAATAATTTATTTTCTAATTTTTTCTTGATGGTTCTTTTTCAAGGTTTTGAAGATTCTTTCTTGAAGATTCAAGTAAAGTTCTTGTGCTTTGCTGTCTGGGCTGGTTGTCTGACTCAGGGGTCTCTGTCTTTGCTTATGCATTGGGTCAAAGCACAGTTTTAAAAGACCATATCTCAATCAATAATCTTCTACAGATGGCTTTGCTTCCCTCCAATATATTCTGCAAAATTCTGGCATTCTATTTTACTATGTAATGGTGGGGCTGCATCTATCTGTTAGCCTCTGTTTCTAACCTGAACCTTCTGAATCACTATGATTGACAGAATTCTATCTGCTGGCTACATTCTTACCTCTGAAACTTGCCTTCTGCTTTTTAGGGGAGTGAGAGAAATATTTTTAATTCCTTTGGTTGAAAGCAAGTTTTTATTTAGTGTAAGAATTGAAAATAATAAGGCTGTTCTTACCTAGCTTCACAGCATGTCCTTTCTAGTATATCAAATAACACTTCATTAATAATGATGGCTCAGAATTCTGTTGTTTAATCATTTCACGACCACTTTTTTGTAAACTCCTTTTTCACACATATTATTTTACTTGATCTTTATCTGATGTGTTAGAAAAAGAAAAATAATGCATATGCACACACTCAAAAATATGTATCTTTTTGATCTATTGCTTGTGGTCCCTATAAAACTTTACCTTAAGGTAAGGTGTTCTGGGATTATTGCCTCAGAGGGGAGTGATGTAGCTAGATACAGAGAATAGAGTCAAATTATACACTTCTAAGTATCTAAGTACTCTTGAAAAGCTGAGTTTTGATTTGCAAGGACCAATCTTTTTGAGAGAGAAAAGGTTTTAGAATTTAGAAGGCCTGTTTTTGCATATCAAAAGCAAAACCCAAAAGGAATCAAGGCTTAGGGCTTCTGCAATTTAAAAAAAGAATTTTTTTTTGAAAGAGCCAGTCTCCTCCTTTCTTTACCAAGCAAAACTGGAAAGAATTTTACAGACAATGTACAGAAAAGAAATTATTTCTTGATAAGAGTTTCAAAAATGGGCCAGGTGTATCAGTCACTCCCTCTTCAGGCTAAGGACCAATAAAACCCCAGACAGTGTTTGCTTTGAATAGCATTGAGAGAACACTATATCTCACTTGCTATTGATTCCCTGAAAAATGATGAGCGGTATAGAAAACTCTGCTGTAAGCATCCTAGGGAACGTGTATTTGAAACAATACTAGGAAAGGTCTAGGCAGAGAAGACCTAAAAAACTCCCAGTTCTTGTGGCTCAAAAGAGATCAGGGGGAATATTCAAATGAGAAGATGAGCATTTATTATCAAAACTGGGGAAACTGTGAGAATGAAAGGGTGCAATGATTAATTATTTAAGTCAACATAAACCAGCAGTCTAGAGAAAAACAAGGCATATAGGAGTCACCTTATAGAGTAGCCTAAAAGTGCTGAAAGCCAGAAGACCCAGTAAGAAATCACAGAGTGCATTAAATAAAGAGTAAATGTGATGCTGTGACTATAGACATTTCATTAGAAGCCAAAGGGAATAAACAATCATCATAAAATCATGGAGGAAACATAGACATTTTATGATATAATACCATTGGACAGATAATGACTATACTTATCCAAAGATTTCTATATCCTAGGTAAGACTAGGGAGCATAGGAGATAGACAAAGAAGTAGAGAGGGAGAAAATTATGAAAATGTTAAGGAAACTATTTATTGTCTGATAATAAGTTTTAAGCCAACAGTTGTATGATGACTTGAGGTAGAATTTGAGTTACAGAAAAACAAAGTTTTATCTTTACCGAACTGTGTTTTTGGCTTGATAATAAGTTATGCAAGCTGTACCCACGAGCTGAACAGAAGACAGTGTTGCTTTCATCTTTCAGATGAAGAAATTGAGGCTCAAGGATATTCACTGACCAACCCCAAATCTCAAAGCATATAAACTATTGTGCTGGGACAAAACCTCATATCATCTGGTTCTTTGTTCAATACTTACATTAATCATTTTTTTCCCTGTTTTGGCTAATGTAGAGTTATCCCTTAATCATTCTCCCATAAGTGTATCTTCTTTTCCTCGAGATTAGGAGTAAGGTTTAGGGATCAGGGAAGAATGCTGGGTTACTTTGATCAGGTTAATGCATAATTTTTTTTTTTGGCTTTTAAAAATAGTAGATGTGTCTAATGGAGGGTCCTGCTTTCCAATTGTGATGGTTTTTTTATAACTCTTATTACTGTCTATCAAAAATAGTTATTTTTGTATGTATTTATTTGTGTGTACTCTTCTTCACCATTGAAATGTAACTTCCATGAAGACAGAAAATTTATATCTTTTGCTCACTTTTATGACATTGTGGCTAAACCATTGTTGCACAAATAGTATACAATGAATAAGTATTAGTTTAAATCATTTGCTAATGAAGAAGTAGTGAACCTCATCAAGTCTAACACTAGAATAAGAAGAAAATTAACTGATGAATTTCAAGTTTCATTTTTGTGAGTACCATTAAATTAGTTGCACTACATGTTAAACATACTGTAATAGACATCTCTAGAATGGTCATTCTCAAATCTGTCACATATCATGATCATTTGGTGAGCTTGTTAAAAATGAAGATCCTCAAATCTCATCATTAAAGATTCTGCTTCAGCACATCTGGAGTATGCCCCCAAATCGTTTAGTCATCATTTAATAAATACCCTTAGTAATATGGTGAAGTTGGCATTTCAATTGAGGCTCTGGAGCTATAATTCAGATTTCACTAATTATTTTATATTCTTATTTCAAATTCCAATCTAAACCATATGTTCTTCTTTCATGGTAGATAAGTTTTTGAAATCAAAGAACCATTTGGTCAATTAAAATGGCTGAGATAATAATATTAAAGTATCTTCAATAACCTTTGGTGACAATATATTTTTAACTCCTAAATTCTACATTAAACTCTTGTTTCTGTTTTTCTACTTGAATAATTTTATATAAAGCAAATTTTATACAGCTGCCAGCATTTTCTTCCCATTATTAAGTACTGATTTTTATGAATTATACACTTATAAAATATATACCTATTTCATACTATATTTAAAAAATATGGAACATGGTATTAATATTATTTTGAGGGAAAAAGTTCCATGGTCATCACTAATATCGTATGCAGACATAGACTTTCATTTTAAATGTGTTTAAGTGGTAGGCTCATGAGATAGATTTGGTAATCTGCACATGGGAGTATTAAATATAGTAATCCCAGGATGCATATTTGCAGCCAAACTGGGTTTACATGTTGAAAGAGAACATAGATTTATAGCAAAAAGTCATGTCTTCACAGTCAGATCCTCTTATGAGAAACGATTATTAGCAGGCATCTGAAATCTACTTGTTAGTATAAAAACTAAAAGGTTGGTGATGTTGATTTTGTATACAAAGGAAATTACAGTAATTTCAACACCTTGTTCATTTACAATGTGAATAAATTGTTTAGCAAATATTTTGATGACTCTGATACAATGTTTGCAAAAAAATAATAATGTGATTTTTTTTTCTTGCCTACAGAAACATTTACCTTGGAGTCATGGGAAATTTACTATGCCATTACTCTTGTTTCTATGTCAAGGGATAGTAGAAATTCATTAGAATAATCACAAACCCTGTAGTCTACAAACTGTTCTTGGGAGGATACATAGTATTAATAATAAGCTCTGAACCCTAGCAGTAACATGCCTTACACGTCCTTCTTGTATCTAAGCCACCAAATATTTAGTTTCCAAGAACATGAGAAGGATATAATTATACTATAAATACATTCATAAAAGCTTATGGCACAGTGGATCCTGACGTGAATAGTCTATTGTCTGTACTCATCTTATTAGATCCAGTAGTAACTTTTTCTAAACAATAGGCTTTTGATACCAGGTCTACACTGACAATACCCAAATCTCCTCATATATCCAACTCCTTACTAGACTTAATATCCAATTGAAATAAGATTCCGTTGGCCTGTTTTGTAGTTCTTTGCTGAAAAACAACATAAATCCTTATTTTTTTTTCGTGGAAAGTTTGTATTTATCCAACACTTGCTTATTTAGCATTTAAAGGAAACTGACACATAAAATGATGTGACGTTTGTGTGGAGCAGATGATATGGACAAGCAATTTGGAGAAACAGAACTCAAATTATTTGGATGACCTAAACATATCACATGAAATTGTGATGTATTGGACAGAATTATCAAAAAAGTCTTATACTGAATCTGTATAAATAAGATTGAAGTAGTAAATATCAATAATACAAACCTTCATATAATATTTTTAAGCTTTCAAATATCTAGGAAACATACAAATCTAGTACTCTAAATAAAATAGGGAAATTCTTTTTGCCTAGTCATGGGAAATAAGTATCACAGACATGAAACATTTAAATTTGTAAATTTCTCTTAGATTGTATTATATTGAAAAGATTTGGTAACATCCAAGAAAGGTGAATTATGAAGTCATTAATGGTTTGTATGACACACATTTAATTAACTGAGTTAATAATGAACAGTGACATTACAGAGGCTAGCCAATTCATTTACTATATAATAATATGCTGGTTAACACTTAAGAAAAGTGGCCAGTCATTATCAATGTATCATTGTGCATTGTGCTAACATTAATTGGATCAAATTAATGTAGTGTTACTTTTAACTTGAGCAGATGTTAATGAATGCTTCATCATTTCAAAATGTTGCCATGACATATTATCAAAATATCAAATGCCTAACTTAATGTTTAGCATAAAAAGGCTCATTTGATACTCATGTAAATGAGAACTTTTTTTATTACAGGTATAATTAATACTGGGATTATAAAGATCTTTTAAAATTATTTAAATACATAACAGGACCACCTTCAAAATTGTAGTTGTGAAGAATAATAATACATTTAAAGCTATGGAAATTCTTTTTCACACTCCACTTTTAGCCAGTAGACCAGTTAATTTCTATTAGGAGACAGAAATATGACTTTATATTAATGATGGAATCAAAACAGATGGAGCTATCTAATGGTTCAGGCAGGAAATTGGAGTAGGAATTATAGCTTCTTACCCTTATATCTACCACTGATTCACGGAATGACCTTGGGCAAATTACTTAAGCTGCCAGGTCAAATTTTCTAAGTGCACATCTTCTTTTCTTATGCCCAGAGCTCATATTAACAGAAAAGGAAACTCTAGAGATATAGAAAAAGGAAATCATATAGAGTGGAGGAAAAAGCCTTTGGCATGAAAGAGATTAAGTGGCTTACCCAAAGTTTCACAGTCAGTATGTGGACTACTGGGGATTCAAATTCAACTATGTGACTCATTGGACCTCCATTTCCAAGACTTTAATATCAGCATAATGATAGCTACCTTGAATATTGGTTATGATAGTGTGAGTTTAAAATTTGCCTAGTAAATTATAGTTACCTAATAAATACAATTTTTTTATTCTCTTCTCCAACACCAAATGCTGCTACCAATTTTTACTCTTAAAACAGCTCATATATGTATGCTTTATTTAATCCAGACTCCATTATCATAATTCCAGTGCTTAGCATTCCTCATCTAGGCAGTTATTAATCAAAAAATTGTTCTCAGTAACTCCACTGTTTTTGCACATTTATTTCAGACTTCATGCTTTTTAAAATAGATGATATTCAAGACCATTGGAATGGTAGCAAGCATATAGAGAACAGAGAGGGCAATGACAGAGCTCTTTACAACATGAACATTTACTAGTCATGCAAAACAAGAGCCTTAAAAAGAGGGTGAAACATCCTTGTCTTTCTCCTCTATCTTCTTACTGCCCAAATTCATTAAATTAACACAACACACTGATTCTATCTCTTATATATTATTTGGATCTATCCATAAATTTCCATCTAAACTGACATTTCTTTAGTTCAGGTATAAATTACTTCTTAGGAACTTTTGACTAGTCCCCTTGTCTCTAATGTTTCCTCCTCAGTTTTAATCTTGCACATTAATCTCAAACAAGTCTGAACTTCTAATTTCCTGACCACATATAATACCTATAGATGTTTGCTTATGCTGTCTCTTCTGCTGGAATGACTACCCTTTACAACTTGCATTGAGATTCACTTCCAAAAGTCTTTATGCTTTTCATACCAATTATTGGTGGCCCCCTTCTGAATTCCCATTGTACAATCTATATATCACTACAATTACAGTTATTCCATTGTTTAATAATTATGAGCTTTTTATCTATTTTGTCTATTGAATTATGCTCTTTTAAAGACAGTGCTCTATATAATATGTTCTAAATTCAAAAAAAATAAATAGAGTTAAACAGGAAAGGAAGACTTTATTCAAGATTGAACTTAATTCCATTGCAACAAAACATGGGAAATTTTATATGCACTGGGATGATCTAGTGGAAAAGCACTGGAGGATGCTAAAGGAGAGGTTGACCAGTTAAGCCATCTGTTATTTAGCCCTTGGTCTTTATAGGAGTTAGGTTACCACCCTCCCACAGAGACTAAGAGATAGGGTCATTTCCTTCCTTAATGATTCTACTTCAAAGGAATGGCTCCCATGTTTTTGAGAAAGATATTTCTGGGTTGTAAAACTGTCAAGAGCTTGGATGATTTACATCTCAAAGGGGCAGAAAAAGAGTTTACAATTGCAAGTTTTCTCAAGTATTATGCTGTAAGAAAAATGGGGTCAATGGCCTATAGTCAGGAAGAAACCTGTCTAACGTTAGTCAGGCTGAGAGACTGCTAAGGCCAGCTTGGTTAATATTTATATTCACAGGTTCTGAGACATGTTAAACACTCTATAAAGTTTACTTTGCTGCTGTGTCCTATAAAGTCTGACAGGATGTCTGGCACAAGTTTTTCCTTTAAAAACCCCATGATTATTATTGCCTAATTACAGATACAAGTGAGCATCAGATGCCTGGCACAATACGTATATTTTTCTTTGCTTTAGTTTCCTTGTTTGGGTGCTAATGAGTGTCTTCTTCCTTACTTTCCCTCAGTTGTACTTTGCTGCCTTCTCTGTGGGTTCTTGCTCTTCCTACATGCCCTTACTTCTGGCGTATGCCAGAGAGAGCCAATAATTTTTTGTATCCAAGTACCAAACTTATTTCCAGCTCCGTCTCTGCAGGAACAATTCTCACATTATAATAATTAAAGCCTCTTAATAAAAAAGAGGCTACTCTCAGGCTAATATTGATCACCACTCATGGCTTAAATGTGATGCCACATTAAGCAAGGCATAGGTGCACACACACACAAATGCAGGTGCATTCACATGCACATACTTACACTGTGTATACCAGAGGTAAAGCTGGAAAGAGCAAAGGGGGAGGGGTATGTCATGTCTTGGGACATACATAAATGTTGACTAAGTGAATAAGTGAGTATTGATATTCAAGTATGTCACAATTGCCTATCACCTTAGCTTGTAAATACTACATACAAAACTTTTTTGATGTACATAGGCATACTACTTCAATGCCAAAAGTCCTAATTTTCTGAAAAGTTTTAGAGAGAGAACAGAATAACTGCACACTGTTTCAAAATGTATTTTGTATAACTAATAAAAATACTGCCAGCTATATATAAAAACTCAAAAAAATATTCTTTTAAGAATAGCAGTACTATTATTTATATTCAGAATAAAAGATAGAAATACGTGTATACATTTAAATTTTTAAATATTTATTTTACATAGAAATTTTGGTTCTAAAAAGTATATAGGGGACTTTCAGTTTCAATGTTGCCACGTAAGAGTTTGGAAATCGTCCCTTCCAATCTTACAAGAAGAAAAAAATTTAACAAATTGAAAATCAACATCTTGTCTGGGACCCATCAGAGGATGGAAGTCATAGGACAAACCAGAACTCTGAAATCTAGAGAGACAGAAGAATCCAGAGAGTCACAGTTGGGAACAGCTTACCTGGATAAGAGGCTACTGGGGCCATAAACTGGTAGGAGCACGTAAACGGTCATTTTGCAGAATTTCTGGAGGTTGTGTGTAGACTAGTGTGAGAGTGAGAAACTCCTGGGGCCACAGGTTTATGGAGGGCCCACAATTTTGTGGTTTTTAACTCCAAGAACTCTACCATGTTTTCATGGTGAAAATAAAAGAAAGATCCCCTCCTCACTCTGTATGTGGGCGGGGAAAACTAATTATGGTGAAATAGGTCCAGTGCATTTGCCTTTAAGGAAGACCTTCAGATTGTCCCTCTCCAGCCCCCTCTACCTTTCTTTCTTGTCTTATCTGGGAGAGAAAAGGGGAGCTAAGAACACTGTAAGGTCACAGTACAGGGACACAGGCCCACTAAAAGATTGAGATTTAATTATATTATTCTAAAATGCTTCTGCTTCCCCAATTTTTACCACCACACCAAGCTTTCAATTCAGTAACTATCGATTACAGCTGAAAGAACTATAAGAAACAGAGTCTCTCTCCAGAGGGTATACTTAAACTCAGTGCCAACAGAGGGGATAACAAGAACACTAGAGGAATTTGAAGCCTTAGGGAACTATGTCTACAGCAACATAAAACATGTCCAACTCCTTGCCAGATTAACTGAAAACCTCACTTAAAAACTAAAGGCCTGTATACTAAATTTCCTATGACCTGGTTTATCATGTCTAACTTCCAACAAAAAAAGAATCATGAACAATGTTAAAAGGAATAAACAAACAAAAAAAAACCAATAAAACAGTGTGAAAAGAAAAAGTATGCATCAAAATCAACTTAGATATGGCATAGCAGAGATTTTGAAGTTATCCGACAAGGTTTAAAATAAATATGATTACGTTAAGAGCTCTAAAGGAAAATGTAGACTACATGCAAGAACAGACGGGTAATTTAAACAGAGAGATATAAAGTCTAAGAAGGAATCAAAAGGAAATACTGGAAATAAAAAAAAACTTTAATAGAAATGAATAATGCCTTTGATGAGCATTCCCATCGGTAGACTAGATGCAGCCAGAAAAAAAAAAAACAACGAAAAAACAGTTTAAAGATGGGTGAATAAAAGACACTTCCCAAATTGAAACACGAAGAGAAAAAAGAATGAAGAGAAAACAATAACTGGACATCCAAGAACCATGAGACAATTTCAAAAGGTACATCACATGTGCAATTGCAATGCCGCGGTCAAAGAAAGGAAGACAGGTACAGAATAAATACTCATGTATTAATGGCTGAGAATTGTTTGGTAACCAGCCATCCAGGAAGCTCAGAGAACACCAAGCAGGGTAATACCAACAAAAGTATACCTAGGCATTATATGTAAACTGCAGAAAAACAGAAACAAAAGAGACTCTTAAAAACAAGGCCAGGCAACCTTGCTTACAGAGGAACAAGGGTAAGAATTACAGTGGACTTCTCCTTGGAAGCCATGTTAGCAAAAAGGAGTATATTTTAAGTATTTAAATTGAAAGGAAAACATCACCAACCTAGAATTATATATCCAGTGAAATTGTGCATCGACACTAACAGACTCTCTTAGACAAACAAAAAGTGAGGAAATTCATTGCCACAGGCCTGCCCTGTGAGAAATGTTGAAAGCAGTTCTTCAGTGAGAAGAAAGATGTGGGTGAGATTTGCATGTACATAAGGAAATGAACAACATCAGAGAAGGAATAAATGAAAATATTTCAGAGGATAAAAAAGTCTGTAGTATCTTTTCTTCCTGAAATATCTTATGTGAATGACAATGAATGATTAATTCTCAGTCATGGGAGGGCTAGTAGTTAAACTTCTTACTACAGAACCAGGCAAAGCAGCAGCATGAATCTGCTTCTTCAAAAGTGATAGTGAGTATTTGCACTTAGCATGTGTGTATTTACAAGAACTGTACTAAGGTAGTGCTATAGGTGTGGTTACCGGCACTAAATGCTTATAATTTAAGATTGTAATGGAAACATATGAAATGTAGCTAATGTCAATACAATATATACTTTAGGAAATCCATAGACAATGTAAACTTTCATAGTATGCAAACACAGGATAGTGTGTTTGTTTTTTACCCAGGGAAGTCGTGTTTAGAAAACAAAAGTAGAAAAAAAGAGGCTTATAATCAGGGAGGGCACATAAAGTAATTGAAATTCTCTATGTTCAATTTGAGAACTTAACGGTAAAGCAAGAGTGATGGTTAAATGACGAATGAGAAACCAGAAAGAGTAATAGTTATCACAGTCTATCACATAGTTTAAATGGTTTGTGAATCTACTGATTCTTCCTTTTCCCTCAATTTACACACATGGATAATTTTTGTGAAACAATATACAGTTGACCATTGAACAAGGGTTGAACTGCATGATTCTAATTATGCACAGATTTTCTTCCATATCTGCCACCCCTGAGACAACAAGACCAACACTTCCTCTTCCTCCTCCTCAGCCCTACTCAATGTGAAGATGATGAGGATGAAGACCTATATGATGATGCACTTCCATTTAATAAATAATAAATATATTTTTTGCTTCCTTATAATTTTCTTTTCTCCAGCTTACTTTATTGTAAGAAAACAGTATACGATACATACAACATACAAAATATGTGTTAATTTGCTGTTTACGTTATCAGTAAGGCTTCAGGTCAACAGTAGGCTATTAGTAGTTAAGTTTTGGGGGACTGAAAAGCTACATGCAGATTTTCAACTGCATGGGGGTTGGCACCCTAACCCCTGTGTTGTTCTAGGGTCAATTGTATTCCCAAATTATATTACCTTCTTTATATTAATGAAAAGAGTAGAAGAGATGAATGAATAATGTTGAGCTCTTATTTTGCATCTTAAGTTGCAGAGGTAATTTCAAGTTTTGTCATGTGTTTGTTTCAACATTATTTTTTCCACATAAGTATGAAGACAGAGGGGCTCACTCATTGAATATTTTGTGGAAGATTCTACAGCTTGAAATAAGAAATTTAAAAATGGCAGGAAAAAATAAGTGTAAAATCAAGTTCTTTGAATCAAAAACTAAAATAGATAAAACTCTCAAGAGCCTAATGATAGAAAAAATGAAGAAAAATAGAAAAAATTAGAAAAGAGAAAATATAGGTAAGCTAAAATATAAGGAAATACAAAAATTATGAGAGAAAACTACATGTACTCTCAACCAAAAATAATTGAAAACCTAGAGAAATGAACAACTTTTTTATCCAAATATGAATTACAAAATTTCCTTAAGAAGAAATGAAAAAGCATATTTCAATTGTCATAGAAAAAAAAGGATAAGGAGATAAAAGTTAAAAACCATTAACAAAAATGTTCACAATTGAATTTGATCTACCCTTTTCAAATACTATATTTCAGTTCTCTAAATCACTGAAGATATATAAGAAGACGGAAATTTTCCCAGTTCATTTTATGAAGACAGCATGACATAGGATTATCTCAGTTGAGGAGAAAAAGACATTTAATAAAACCCAAATGTCATTTCCTTGTTTTTTAATTTTTATTTATTTATTTATTTTTTGATACGCAAAGCTAGAGTGCAGTGACGTCATCATAGCTCACTGCAAGCTCAAGCTCCTGGGCTCAAGCGATACTCCTGCTTCAGCCTCCCCAGTAGCTGGGACTACAGATGTATACCACCATGCCTGGCTAATTTTTCTATTTTTTTGTAGACATGGGGTCTCGCTCTTGCTCAAGTTGGTCTCAAACCCCTGACCTTAAGTGATCCTCCTGTCTCAGCCTTCCAATGTGCTAGGATTACAGGCGTGAACCACCATGCCCTGCCTTCAAATGTTGTTTCTAATACCAGTTCTAAATAAAATAAGAACAAATGTTACACTACTTAAATGTAATAAAGACTATTTTTAAAAAATTGAATAGTAAATATCATTTTAAATAGAAAAATCATTAAAATAATTAAGTTAAAACAGTAATACCCTTTATCAAATTTGTTACTGGTATATTTAGAGGTTCTAATAAATTCTATAAGTAAAGGAAATAAATAACTGGAGCTAATACTAGGAAAAAAATAGATAAAACTGTCTTTCTTTGCTGCTGATGTGATTTTAAACTTTGAAAGCCCAAAGTACTACTTTAATCTACTATAATTAATAATAGGATGCTGTGTGGGCATCTGGATCCAATACCTATTCTCCACTATAACAATAAGTGCCTAGACATATAAATGGGGGAAAGAGTTCCAATAAAAAAGTGTGTATATTATCTACAAATAATATTTTAGAAGATTTATATGAAGAAAATTACACTATTTGTTAAATATCTTACAATATGAGCTAAGCTGATGGAGAAGACATAATGTTCTTCATTCTCTTGAATAAAAACCCAAAATAAGAAAACTCTTAATTGTACTAAAATTAATGTATAAACTTAATACATTCAATGTGTTGGATTTGCAAAAGTAACCTGAAAGTTTAAACATATAAACACAAGTTCTAATAAAACCACATGAAAAATATGAACAACAAGGTGGTTCTTCCCTAGAGATAACTGGATAGTACCATAAAATAGAGAAACAAAATAGATCATTATTGTGTTTATTACTTAAAATACGACAAATTTTATCTCAATTCAGTGAGAAAGATATTTAATATATATACATAGATCAGAATTCACCAGGAAGAGGATAAAGTTGAACCCATACTTTATATCATATCCCAAAATAAATTCCATATAGTTTAAAGTTTAAAGTTGGGCAAAATTAGTTGTTAGTGGTCTTGATGGCATACGTACTAGATATTGTAGATTGGGATAACAAATATGCAGAGATTGATGAATAATATATCATTTTTAAAAACAGTTACCATACTTCTCTCCCCAGCACTACCATATATATGTGTGTAAGAGAGTGTGGGTGTGGGTGTGTGGGTGTATACAACTATATTTTTGGAGAAAGAGAAACCAAACAAAAGAGGACGGTAACAAAACCTATGCCCCTCTCCCCCATTAAAAAACTGGCTTATGAAATAATCACATTCATACATAAATGTAAAATATAGATAGTTATGTGTGTGTTTTCAAAATAATTTTAGAAAAGCACACAGACATTTTTGCTTTGTATAATCAATATCCTCTCAGCTTTTTGAGATGTATTATACTTATTTTATATTCCTGATCTGCCTCTTCCTATAGTTCTACTTTATCTGGTATATGTTGCCTATATGTTGCCTACCTATTATAGTGGTTGTGTGCTCCAAAGAGTTATTGACTTTGAGCTTATTGTCCCTCGGAGTTAGGAGTTACCATGCCTGGTAATGTGCATATAGAGAAGAGCCCAAGTCTAGGCCCTGCCTGGGTTCCTCTTGGTGACTTAGACATGGAAATGATGAGCCCTGGCACTAGAAACACAAGCATCCTGGAACTACCACAGTGTATTCTGGTGTGCTCCTCCCTCCACCAGCAATTTCTCTCTTCAAAGTTGATTTTTATCATCTCCAAAAAGAGCAGTATGTAAGGAAAAAATGAGTTTTAGAATGCAGCCCATCTGTCCATAGGATTTGGGGAGAGAATTTGGAGAAGATGCCTAGAACAGCTCGTCAACCTGTATCTCCTTTTATCACCATCTTACCCAAGCAGGATTTAGAATTGCCATGACATCACCCCATGAGCAACTAGTGGTCTGCAGGGTTGAGCTGGAAATCCTATAGCGAGCATGGGAACAGACAGTGACACTTCACATCAATGAGAGGATGAGTTAAAGCCAGAGTTGAAATCACTTCGTCAACACATTTTCCCATTGTTGTGATCCACTCCTCCAAAAATTGCACAAACTAGTTCCTTACAGCCTGGAGTTTTCCCTTGGAGTTGGTCATTGTGTGTTTATTTGTTTTTTTTACAACATCTTGCAAAACATAGTTTTCCACTTTAGTGTTATTTTTTTCTGATGTTGATTTTGCTTTTCTGAAACAGAAAACAGAAAGTAAAATGTTTCTGATTATAAATATCCATTATTTCACAATCAGCATTAAGTATTTTTTAATATTAGTATAATTTTGGCATGTAGAAAATGGTCACTTGCTTCCAAAAGTTGAACATATATATGTCCTCAATCAATTATAATTATGAATGCCTGTGTTTGAGTAAAGAATGTCATTTTGATGTTATGCACAATATCAGTACTTGCAAAATAGCAGTATTTGATGTTTTGTGTAGCACCAGTGTCCATAGGTTATAACTTAAGGTGGCTTTTGTTTTTGTTAATACTTTTCTTGGGTTTAGTATTTCTAGCATGTTTGTCCCATGCTGATGCACTTCATTATAGCTAGCTCTATCTTTTTACTTTGAGCTGCCCAATTGATGTACTTCCTGCTGATGTTACTCTATTGTTAGATATCTTGCGTTATCCTTACTAACCACTAGAGAACTGGCCTTTGGCTATATTGTCTGTAGAGATGCCAGGTGGGCATGCATTTGGCATTAATGTGTGATATAGTCCATTAGCTTCCAGCCTTTTTGAGGTTGGCTGAATGTTCCAGGCAGACCTTAAACAAAACAGATTTATTGACTTAGTGCAGAACTTTATTGCCTTAATCATTATTGGACTGCCCTTGAAAATTTTTATTTGTTAAATGCACTCATTCATTTTTACTCTTTACATGCTGTTGATTTCAGAATATTTTATTGTCTGTGAATATTATATTTGGTCATAGAGCATTCTCACTTGTAAAATATCATCTATTAAGTTGGACTCATACTCACCAAATGTCCTTTAATATAGAACTACAGAAATTTAACAAGTTATAGAAAATTTGACTATAAGCACAAACAGAAGTAAAACAATAATTAGCTATATTACTTAGATAACAGCTTCTAAATTTCAGGCAGAATACTTACAGGAAGAAACGTGGAAGTAGTAAATTGGTATGCCACATTAATATATAGATGTAATAATATTTATTTACTATTTGAAAAAGATGATGGGATTGGTCTTTGCTAATATGATTTTTCCAAGCTCCTTTAAGGAAATTTACATTTATGAGTCTCTAGAAATCTTCCTATTTTCTATGATTTGTGTGTAAATCTATAGTTATATGTTATGTAACACATATTTTCTATGTTCACAGAGATAGATTCTATCTATGTAGATGGTGACTTTTAGAAAAATTAAACACAAACTTATAGAATCTTCTAGGAGAATGGGTGCTTCCTAATGATAATCTAAAAACCAGATCATCAAGAAGAGAAAATAAAGCCATATGATACCAAGACTTAATTCAGTTCTATAGAAAATTTAGAGACAGAGTAGGGAAAAATTCTATACCATTTGATCCAACCCTGAAGCTCATATAGAACCATTTAGAAACTATATAGAAAAGAAAAACATTTAGTAGGACCCTAAACATGCTGAAACATGATAAAATCACCTTCAAAATGAGACAGTTTCACTCTGCAAGAGGAAATACCGAGAACAAGTCTGAAATAGGGTGGATTTTAACATTTAATACTGGAAAGTTGAATGGAAGGAGGTTGAGAGGATGCAATTACCTCCGGAGGCAATCTGGGGAGGACCATCTTCAAGGAGGAGGGAAGTGACTTGGTGGGGAAAAATAACATTCGTAGCTAGGTGGCAAGGTGAGAAAAAGACACACAAAAGGGATAAGGGGATAAAAACTAATTGCCCTATGGAATCAATGGAGATTTATGAAATCAGAAAACCGGCAACCTCTCTTCACTAAAAAGGTGAAATGATTAATAAAATTGCGCTATACTATTATAACAAGCAAAGTCACTCTCAAAATAAGAAATCAAGTCAGACACCCATAACTATTATCCTGGACTGTTTAGAAATACTTCTTATTGTTGGTCAGCATTTTCAAATGAACCAAAAATATCTGACAACATCTCTATAAAACACAAGAAGAAAGGAGAAAATGACAATAAACATTTCCGTGATAAAAATTCTCTTCCCACCCCCTACACACACCAAAAAAAAAAAAAAAAAAAAGCAAATATGAAGCAGAGGAAAAGCACAACAAAATGCCTTAAGTATAACCTTGAAGAAGTATTTGTACAAATAAGTCAAATTGCATTGTATATACTTTTTTATTTCAGAATATTATGGATGTACAAACATTTTGGTTACGTATATTGCCTATGCACTGCCCAAGTCAGAGATACAATCGTGAACATCCCACAAACAGTGCGCCCCACACCCATTAGGTGTGAGTTTTCCCATCCCCTCCAATCCCCTACAACCTACCCGACCCCTGATGGATATTATTTCCATGTGTGCACAGGAGTATTGATCAGTCAGTACCAATTTGACGGTGAGTACCAGTGGTGCTTGTTTTTCCATTCTTGTGATACTTCACTTCTAATAATGGGCTCTAGCTTCATCCAGGATAATATCAGATGTGTTAATTCCCCATTGTTTTTTATTGCTGAGTAGTACTCCATGGTAAAAATATACCACATTTTATTAATCCACTCATATATTGATGGGCACTTGGATTGTTTCCACATCTTTGCAATTGTGAATTGTGCTGCTATAAACATTCGAGTGCAGATATCTTTATTGTAGAATGTCTTTTTTTCCTTTGGGTAAATACCCAGTAGTGGGACTGCTGGATCAAATGGTAGTTCTACTTTTAGTTCTTTGAGGTATCTCCATATTACTTTCCATAGAGGTTGTGCTAATTTGCACTTCCACCGACAGTGTATGAGTGTTTCTATTTCTCCACATCCCCACCAACATATGTTGTTTTGGGAATTTTTGATATGAGCCAATCTCACTGGAGTTAAGTGATATCTCATTGTGGTTTTGATTTGCATTTCCCTGATGATTAGAGAAGTTGAGCAATGTTTAATATGTTTGCTGGCCTTTATTCTGTCTTCTTTTGAAAAGTTTCTGTTTATGTCTTTGCCCACTTTTTAATGTGGTTGTTTGATTTTTTTCTTGTTGCTTATCCTAAGTTCTGTATAGACTCTGGTTATCAGCCCTTTATCAGATGTGTAGCATGCAAATATTTTCTCCCATTCTGTAGGTTGTCTGTTCAGTCTAGTGATAGTATCCTTGGCTGTGCAGAAGCTTTTTAATTTGATCAGGCCCCATTTATTTATTTTTTCTTGCTTCTGTGATTGCTTTGGGGGTCTTCTTCATAAATTCTATGCCTAGGCCAATGTCCATAAGAGTTTTTCCAGCATTTTCTTCTATAATTCTTATGGTTTCATGTCTTAGGTTTAAGGCTGTTATCCACTGTGAGTTGATTTTTGTGAGAGGTAAGAGGTGTGGATCTACTTTCAGTCTTCTGCATGTGGCTATCCAATTTTCCCAGCACCATTTATTGAATAGGGATTCTTTTCCCCAGTGTATGTTTTTGTGAAATTTGTCAAAGATCAGATGACAGTATGAGGATGGTTTTATATCTGGGTTCTCAGTCCTGTTCCATTTGTCTATGTTTCTGTTCTGTGCCAGTACCATGCTGTTTTGGTTACTATAGAATTGTAGTATAGTTTGAAGTCTGGTAGATTGATGCCTCCCAATTTGTTCTTTTTGCTTAAGATTGCTTTGGCTAGATGGAGTCTTCTCTGGTTCCACACAAAGCGTCGAATTATTTTTTCTAGATCTGCAAGAAAAAGATGCTGGTATTTTAATAGGGACTGCATTGATTCTGTAAATCACTTTAGGTAGTATAGACATTTTAATAACGTTGATACTACTGATCCAAGAGCATGGTAGGGTTTTCCATCTGTTTACATCCTCTGCAATTTCTTTTCTTAGTGTTTCATAGTTCTCTCTATATAGGACTCTCACCTCCCTAGAGGTAGATTCTATTCACCTCCTTAGTTAAATATATTCCTAAATATTTAATTTTCTTTGGTGCTATTGTGAAAGGTATTGCATCTTTAATTTGTTTCGCAGCTCAACTGTTATTGGTGTATATGAAGGCTACTGATTTGTGTGCATTGATTTTGTATCCTGACTTTGCTGAATTCATTTATCAATTCCAGTAGTCTCTTGGTTGAATCTTTTGGGTTTTCTAGATATACTATCATATCATCAGTGAAGAGTGAAAGTTTGATCTCTTCTGCCCCCATTTGGACACCTCTGATTCCTCTCTCTTGTCTGATTGCTCTGGCAAGGACTTCCAGGACTATGCTGAATAGAAGTGGCGATAGTGGACAACCTTGTCTGGTTCCATTTTAAAGGGGGAATGCTTTCAATTTTTGCCCATTCAGTATAATAATGGCTGTGGGTTTATCGTACATGGCTTTAATAATTTTGAAGTATGAGCCACTATGCCTATATTGTGAGGAATTCTTATCATAAAAGGGTGCTGCATTTTGTCAAAAGCCTTTTCTGCATCTATTGAGAGGACCATATAGTCTTTGTTCTTGCTTTTATTTATATGGTGAATTACATTTATAGATTTGCATATGTTGAACTATCCCTGCATCTTGGGGATGAAGCCCACCTGTTCATGATGAATTTTTTTTTTTTTTTGATGTATATTTGGATTCGGTTTACTAGGATTTTATTGAGAATATTTGCATCCATATTCATAAGGGATACTGGTCTGTTGTTTTCTTTTCTCATTATGTCCTTTCCTGGCTTTAGTATGAAGGTGATATTGGCTTTGTATAATGAGTTTGGGAGGATTCCATCCTTCTTGATGTTATGGAATAATTTCTGCGGTATAGGCACTAGTTCTACTTTGTAGGCTTGGTAGAATTCAGGCGTGAAGCCATCTGGTTCAGGACTTTTTTTTGGTGGAAGACTTTTATTACTGCTTCAATTTCAGTGCTTGTTATTGTTCTGTTTAGGAATTCTATTTCTTCCTGATTGAGCCTAGGGAGGTAGTGTGTTTCTGAGAATTTGTCCGTTTCCTCCAAGTTTTCATGTTTTTGGGCATAGAGATTTTTTTAGTATTCAAAGGTGATGTTTTGTATTTCTGTGATATCAGTTCTGACCTCTCCTTTTTCAATTCTAATTGAACTTATTTGAGTCTTTTCCTTTCTGCTTCTTTTCAATCTAGCAAGTGGTCTGTCTATTTTGTTTATCTTTTCAAAGAACCAACTTTTCATTTTATTAATCTTCTGTATAGTTCTTTTGTTCTTGATTTCATTTAGTTCTGCTCTGATCTTGGTTATGTCTTTTCGTCTGCTGGCTTTAGGGTAGGTTTGCTCTTCCTTTTCCATTTCCTTGAGATGATTCATTTGTTTACTGATTTGTGACCTTTCTGCCTTTTGGATGTGAGAATTTAAGGTGGTAAGTTTTCCTCACAGGACTGCTTTTGCTGTATCCCACATATTTTGATAACTTGTGTCTCCATTATCATTTAGTTTGAAGAATCTTTTGATTTCCATCTGAATCTCCTCCTTGACCCAATAGTCTTTCAGCAACAGATTGTTCAGTTTCCATGTTTTTGCATAGAGACGTGTGTTCCTATTGGAATTGATTTCTAATTTTATTCCACTATGATCTGAAAAGATACATGTTATGATTTCTATTTTTAAATTTGCTGAGATCTGTTTTGTGACCTAGGATGTGAATTTTAGAGAAAGTTCCATGAGCTCATGAGAAGAACATGTATTCAGTGTTATTTGGGTCGAGTGTTCTGTAGATGTCTGTTAGGCCCAAATGTTTCAGAGTCCTGTTTAGGTCCATTGTTTCTTTGCTTATTTTCTGCTTGGAGGATCTGTCCAGTTCTGCAGTGGGGTGTTGAAGTCCCCTGCTATTATGGCATATGCCATTTATTATGTTGTCTAGATCAAGCAGTATTTGCTTTATGTATCTGGGCACTCCTGTTTGGGTGCATAAATATTTAGGATTGTTAAGTCTTCTTGTGAGATTTTTCCCTTCACCACTATATAGTGACCATCTTTGTCTTTCTTTACTTTTGTTGCTTTAAATTATATAATATGTGATATAAGAATGGCTATCCCACATTTCTTTTAGTTTCCATTTGCCTGGAAAATTGTATGCCATTCCTTCACCTTGAGTCTTAATGGGTCCTTGTGTGTAAGATGCATTTCCTGGAGACAGCGGATACTTGGCTTGTATTTTTAATCCATTCAGCCAGCCTATGTCTCTTCAATGGGCAATTCAAGCCATTCCCATTTGTTGAGGGAAGTGATATTTCGTGTGGACTTCTGTTTATTCTTTTGGGTAGACTCTTGTTTTGTTTTACCACTTAAGTCATTGCAAAATCTGGATTCTGGACTTTTAGCTTTTGGGTAATTTTACACTGGTGTGTGTCTGTTGCACTAGTTAGTGTACGATGCAGGTCTGAGTACTTCTTGTAGGGCAGGTCTGGTCTTTGCAAATTCTATCAGTGATTGCTTGTCTGGAAAAGTCTTTATTTCTCCCTCGTATAAGAAGTTTAGTTTTGCAGGATAAAGAATTCTGGGTTGACCATTATTTTGTTTTAGAAGACTGTGGATGGGTCCCCAGTCCCTTCTGGCTTGTAAGGTTTCAGTTGAGACATCTGTTAGGGCTAGTTTATGGTGCTGTCTCCAAGCCCCTGAGCATCATTCCTTGGCAAAGCCAGGGAGAGGAGTACTGGTCTGTATTACCTTAGGTGTATTTTAGCAAGTTTGGTGGTACTCTTGGGTTACCTCTGACCTATTGTCTTCACCTCTTCCCGGTGGAGTATAGTGAGTTTGTTCTCCCAGCTTGAGCTCCAAGCTGGTGGATTGTACTTGAGGGTATGAATCCACTGCTCCCTACAAGCTTGAGATGGAAGGCAATATTTTTAGCTATGGGGTTGTTCCCACTGGTATTGATTGTAGTTTGTGTGGAGGATCCAATTACTTAGGTATTCTGTTGTGCCCATGGCAGGCTCTTGACCCCCAAGTGGGGTATACAAAAGACCCAAGCTTTGGGAGGGGTCTTGTAGCTCCCAGGGGCTACTTTGACCCTGCTCCTCCTGAAGTGGGAGGAGAAGCAAGATAGCTTGCAGCTGTGGTGAGAGAGTTGGATTGAGTAAGTTCTGGATTGAGTAAATTCTACACAGCTCAGAGGTTGCTTATCCAGCCACTTGGGAGGGGGGCACTGCTATGGAGTTCAAAGCTCTCTCTCTGGGCTTGGAAGGCTGCTTCTGATGGGGGGGCATTGATGAGGTCTGCAGCCAGGTTTTTTCTTCCCTGTCCACAAGCTCGGGTACTTCCCCCTTCGATAGGACCCCTTGTGGGCTCTCGAGCCTCCCCACAGTTCATGTGTCTGGCCCTCTGACCTTCGTTTCCACGTGTCACTGGCTGATAGGGGGATCTCCAATTGTGCACCCCTTTTTCACCCCTAGATCCCAAAGCGAGGCAGGTGGGCATCTCTATACCCAGAAGTCTCTGCCAGGGGGATGCTCCCACTTGGGGGAATAGTGGAAGCTGGAGGTAGTTTTGGATTGAGTGAACTCCCTAATAAAGTGGGCAGGGTTAGGGGGAGCTGCTCTGGTTCAGCCTGTGGCACTTGAGGCATTTGGTTGCCCTGAGAACCAGTACTTATACAAAATGAGTCACTATGGCAAGCAACCTTCCAAATGACTCATCTCTGGGGTAGGGGAGGGCTGGGATCTGAAGAGCGGGCACTAGGACCAGCACATAGTGGGCACGTAGGAGAAGGCCGGAGCCAGGGAGGCAGGACCGGATGGATGGGACGCAAACTATTTCCAATACACAAAGGTCCCACCAATACAGATCCTGGACCTCGTCCCACCTGGAACCCACAGAGGCAGCTGTTTGTGGCCACCAAGGGTGTGGCCTGTTGTGCCCAGGCCGAAGAGCCCCTGTGCCAGGGTTGGGGTGAAGCTAGAGACCTATCTAACAGTCAGCTCCAGGTGGGAGACCTTAAAGATGGCTGCCGACTGCCAGTCTGGCGTACAGCAGGATCGTGCCATCAATGCAGCTCTCATAACCGCCTAGGTCCCATGGAGGCAACTGCTGATAGCCCCTAAGAGCATATCCCGTTGCTTTCCGTTCAACTTCTGTGCCCTGGTCATGCTGATCAGTGAGGTGCCCATTTCCAGATTCCCGTGTACTGTCCCGGGAAGCTGTCACTCAGCCCAGTCCCTACCCGGCTCTGTGCAGTCCCTGTACAGTGCACCTGAGAGTTCCATATGATTCGCACAATTGCTTCCTCTCCACAGAGCCTGCTGTCTAGAGCTACAGCTTTTGCCCCAACTCTGGGCTTGTCCCTGACTGAGTGGATGGGAAGTCTGTGGGGATGGTGTGTGACCACCTGTAGGTCAGGTCACACTCTGCTGAACTGGGGAGCGAGTCCTTCCTACACTCTGGTCTGTATTGTATTCCCTGAGCTCTCCAATCTTTGTGAATGTATCTCCCTGTCACCTGATTTCTTGGGCTGTGTGTTCCACGATGCTTTTCTGTAATTCCAAAATGCGGTTTTCGGAGTGAGCGATTTGCACGCAGGCAGCTGTTGGTGTTCTCCACCTCCTTCCCTGGGAGCAGTGAGGTGTGAGGTCTCTACCAGACTGCCATTTTTTCTTCTTCCCTGCATTGTATATTAAGTTAAACACAAGAGATCAGAAATGACAAAAATAAAGAATATATCAAAAGCTAGCTGATAGAACTTAGGTTAAAAGTGAAAGTAAAGGAAAAAAATCAGTTGAGAAATGATTAAATTTCAAAGAGCTCAAAGGTGGATAATTTTGATTATGGTATAATACCATCTATTAAAATGCATTATTTAAAACATAATAAAGTGTAGTAAAGTAGACATTGACAAACATACATTGATAAACAAAAATGAAAAGAAAAAATAAAAATGAAATGAAATTTACAAATTTAATAAAGAAGAGGTAAAATGATGGTCAGAGAGGAAGTTATAGAGGTGAAAGAACAGTAAGATCCAACATTCATATAAGTGAAGTTTGTGAAGACCAAAATAAAAATAAGTCAAATAGAACTAAGTGTTAAGAATATAATAAAAAAAAAAATTTCCTAAAATGAAAGAGAACCTGAATCTATATATTGACAGTAAACATATACACTGGGTGAACTGATTCACAGAAGTCAATTCTAGGCATACCCAAGTAAAATTAATAGACTTTAACATTAAGGAAAAAAAAAGTTCTCTGAACATTCTGTTAAAGAAATCACTTGAAAGAGAAATTAGGTGGCAATATGTTTCTTCATATTGAAAGAAGGGCAGGTTGAACAACCTTTTCCACATACTCAACAAAGGAAAGTGCAAGCTACGTGTTTAATATGCAAACAAGCTGCTTAATATATCAGTCAATAGAAAAAAATATAAAATATGCAAAAATTTAAGGAGTTCTTTACTCATGAGGTCTTTCTGATAAATCTAGAAAAGAATGACTTTCAACAACCAAGAAATTACTGGGAAAATGTAGTAAAATGACTGTTCCTGAGCAGTGAATATAATCTGAACGTGGCTCTCAGACTAAAAAAGTAAGGAGACAGCCAACACTTATAGGAAGTGTTACATGTTCTAAAACAAATTAGAGAAGAGAGAGAGAAAAAAGAGAAGGAAAATAAAAAATAATTTCATTGACTCTTCCCTAGTAGTTAGAAATAAAATAAATGTTTTAAAGCTGCCACAACAAACAATAGAGGCCTTAGCAAGAAAAGTGTGATCAAAGGGCATTATAAAAGGTATAAAAGACATAAAAATATAATTATAGCAGAAATTGCAGTTTTCTAAATACCAAAAGTGATACAAAAAAGGGGCAAAGAATATACACCACATATTTTAAAAAATAGAAACAATGAGTACAAATACAATAGTAGTATCAAGCTGAGTCCAAACAAATCAATAATATTAATATGTGCATGTAACTTAATTTGCTTATTAGAAAAAATAGATTTACAGATTGCCACACTAAGTAAAATGCAGCTCTATGCTATATGCAAGAAATATACACAAAATGAAATGATCAAGAAAGTGTGAAAGAGCAAAGGCATGGAGGAATGGATATTAGAAAATGCAAATTATGAGAAAGCAGGGGTCATGATCCTGATATCATTCAAAGTAGAACTTGGGATAAAGCTTAATACATAGTAAGTGAAGGCACTCTCTTAAGCTGCAATTCTCAATGACATGAAATAATTTTGAATATCTATGCATCCAGTAAGGCAGAAACCACCTAGTGAAAGCAGAAACTATAAGAAATAGAAGAATGAATAGACCAAAATACCTTAATATTAGGAGAATTTCACACATCACTGAGTCAAGGGGGAAAAAATAAATAAGAATATTATCATTCAAATTACATGGATATATATATCACATTTTCCAAGGTAGTAATAGAGAATACACCCTCTCAAGCTTTCACGAAGCATTATAGAAAACTGCATAACTCTGTGCAAATTAACTTGAAATATAGATGAGCAATATTTGAGAAAATAACATTAACAAAAATTGACAACAGTAAAGGTGGTTTAAATAGACACATTTCAGTAAAAAAATAGAAACAAAAGAAAGACTAATTTTTTTATTAAGAAGATAAAACATTAATACCTATATCTGTTAAAGACAATGCCATAACAGAAAACTACAGGCTGATCTCACTGATAAATGCGAAACTTCTAGGTAAATGGAATCTAACAGCCTATTAAAAATAATGTTATGACCAAATGGAATTTATTCCAGAAATTCAATTTATCCATGGTTTAATATTAGAAAATATATTAATATAATTACCCATTATAATAAATCTAAGGAGAAAAATCATATGATTCTCTCCAAAGAAATGAAAAATCCTGTAATTTTTATTAACACTGTTAATATTAAGGTACACATATAAATTGTACATACATGCATTCTTATATACATGGACAGTTAGAGAGATGAGTGGGAAAATGGTAATAATTGATGAACTTGGAGTGAGGAGTACATGAGTGATTATATTTAACACTCTTTCAACATTTCTATAAATTTGAAATTTTTTAAAAATGGGGGCAAATCACACAAACATTTTCAAAAATCTCAGGCTAGATTCAATTCAATGGGAGGCAACTTCAAAAAAAGCAGAGGCATTGACCTACTTTTGTTTTTTAATCTGAGTTCCAAAGAAAATTTCCGGTAAATGAGTATTCCTTATATGTTAGTGAAAAATTTATGGAATCAGGACTACTGAGAAGCACTTTGGTTGAAACATTTTTAAAGTGTTATCAATCTCTGAACATTGGGGTTACTACAGATTATTTCACTAAATTATACTAAACACAGATGACTGACTTAACTGACCAATCCAGCCAACAAGCTAGAGTGAACATTTAATATTGAACACCAATATTTTTTACAGCCAAAATATGTAACACAACATATGTCCCACATTTTAGAACTATGATGTTCTAAAGATAACTGGAATTAAGGAAATTTTTTTTAACCAGAAAGAAATTATAATTTTAAAAGATAAACTAATAAAATGGAGACATGAGACGGAAGTACCCCAAGGTCTGCTTTTACATATAATAATTCAGTATGTTATAATGTCATAAAAAGAAATTCTTTGTATTTTGTTAAATCGCTCATCAATTTTGTCCTTGACTTTTCACATAATTTTGTATAATTCAAATTTCTAAAATAAGAAGTAGAGGTCACAAACACTGAAATGATATCAGAACATAATTTTATTAGTTTTTTGAATAGGATTTCTCTTTGTCCCTCATCATATTTTTTAGTTCTGTTTATGCTCACTCCCCTATTATACTTCTTTTGCTGTTATTTTCATTCTCCATAGGAGCAATCAAGATTTCATTAATAATAAAAATTCAAGCAATATACTTGTTAATGTGCAGAGCAAATGGAGAGAGAGGTAATTTATTCTTACTCTTCTCAAAGTAAAAAAAAAAACAAGGAAAAGAAATTACACTGTTCAGCACGATGAAAAAGGGTTATAGGAAGGAGGGAGTTTGGTTATACAAAATCCTGAGGACAGTTGGTTAAATAAAATCTCTAAAATTTAAACTCTTTTCCTCCTATACTTACTTTTGCCAATGAGAGAAATTGATCAGTCTCTTCTTAGAAATCATTTGCCACGTGACATAGCTAGTTTTAAAATGTATCCTTTCACCCATATATTTTTAAGATAACATAATCTCATTTTCTTAAGAGTATTTTCATAGTTCCTTTTTCTTATTTGCTTAATAAGTTTTAATGGAAAGACCACAGGATTGGATATTACAGAATAAGGTGCCTAGTCTGGCTCCGAAATGGATTAAATACTATTAGGGACTCAGTCATTTTATTTCCCTTGCCTTGCTTATATTTGACAATTTGAAGTAGAAGAGAATGGATGAGACACAGAATTTTGGATTCCTATAAAAAGAATTCAGTAATATCAAAGGAAATTAATTTTAAAGTGAATGATTTATGCACTCTCTTAAGACACTAAATATCAAGCGCATGAATAAAATTGTTAAGAAAATATTGTGTTTATTTTTACATGTATTTTGTAGTTTAGTCATACCCTAGTCTTGAAAAGAAATCGTAAAAGATATTGGGAATAAAAGACATTATTTTTTATTATTTCTGTTGATAAAGGGAAAATTTACAATGAATAATCAGTTACATAGATAAAATAGATGATACATAAAGTTTTTATCTACTACAATTATTGAGCTATGCAATTTAGTGGGTTTATTATCTTACACTTTAATTTTGTTAGAATAATAAAAATAAAAATAAATCCACACATTTTTGGCTTAGGAATTACTGAAAGGAATCCTTCTGCCATTTAATTACATCTTTCAAAGGGCTATAATCTCTTAATCTCCATGAGCTTCTCTTTTATCCTAGTAATTGGCGTTCAGGCACATTGCATTCGTATAACACTTTTCATGTCCAAAGGAAGGCTGAATTAGAGGTTTTTCAAAAGTAAAGCTTCTGCTCTTTCGGTTGATGATATATGAATCACATTGAATATCCCATCAAATATCACCCTTTGATGGGGTTAATCTATATGTTAATAGTTTCTCTATTTTTTTTGTCATTTCTTGGCCTTTTCATTTATTGAATACATTGTATTTGTGCAGTTTATATTGTTTAAAAAGAAAATTTGCAAGTCAGTGAAGAGGGCAGCATACTCTTTTATGACAGGGAAATTATATTCTGTAAAATTTGCGTTTAAATGATATATTCAAATTAGGTTAAAAAGCTCATTTGAAAGGGGATTTGTTTGTAATAAAAAGACTTCTTATAGAAATTGCAAACAGATTATGATGGGGGCAGAAGGGAAGAGTAGATACATTGTATGAAACTACTGACTAAGAAGAACCCTATAGAGTCTGTTTTATTTTAATATTCAGAGAAAGAAACAAGCTCAGAGGTTTTAGCTCACGTGTTTAGCTAGTAGACTATACTGTAAACACAGTCCTGCATTCAGAGTACTGAAGTTTCAGGGATTGTCCAAAATCTGCCTATACCTGGACAGATACGAGGAAGATACTAAGATATAAGGTGACAACTAGAGCTTCTCGACCATTAAGAAGAACTCCCTCTTCCTGGAAGTTTGTGATGTGATGAAGGCACAGAATTAATAAGAAAATGAGGCATAAGAAAATGAACTGAATCACAGGGACTTTTCAGGTATCTAGTCATTGGCACTCAAGGCAGCTCTTTACCTTAAAAATAAGGAACACAAGACTATAGAATATAATACCTGAGTTTAATCTGCACTTCATTTCTCTCTGGCTGTATTGAACTAGTTTCAAACTTCCTGTGCCTCTGTGCCCTTACAGATGAGGATAATATATGTCTATGTAATAAGTTTTTGATGTATGTGAAGGTTAAGTGAGATGATGCATATTAAGTGCTTAACATGGTTTTTGGAAAAATGAATAACAGCCAATATCATCACTGGTAAAATAACTTTGGGGACATCTACAAGCTTAACATTATACTAAGTATATCAGGTATTGACATAGCTGCCTAAATCTCCTGTTCTCTCTGCTCACAATTGACCAAGGTAAGATTGAACAAACAGAAGTTATATGGGTTTACTTGTCAAAATTAAATGCACTGAATTGCAAATATTTGATTACTCTGGTCTTAAAATTTGGAGTGAATATATTGCTAATTAATCTATACAGAAGTGTAATCACCATATACTTCCAAATCAATGTGTTGACTCAATTTTTTTGTATAACTGGGGTTTCATTTACTTAAAAATTTAAGTTATTGTGTAATTAACTATATTTTTCCTTCTGATAAATTAAAACATATCAATCAAGGCTAAATCTCATTTGACTTTGTTCTTTTCTTTTTATCTCAAAGGGTATTCACCAGTAACCAGATGGAATCCTTCTTTTCAGTATTTTTGCTATTCATTTACATTCTATATGTGTGGTTATATGTTTCTCTACATAAAAGTTATCATACTGCTTGATCCATTCTGCTTTTTTTTCACTTACTAACATATTCCAGGAACATTTCTTTGTACATATATATCTGCATCCTTTGAAATTGTTCCAAAATTCTTAAATTACAATATACCTTTGTTGTGTAGACTAAATATGATGACTATCTTTCTGATCTTCAAATTGCCCAACCCAGTTTAAAGGTTAGTCATAGACAAAAATTTAAGATTGCATTTTAAATAGTGTTCATTTGTTTTTTTTTAAATTAGTCCCTCAGAAATACTACCAACATCTTGAGTATCTTGTGATAAACAGATTGGGGAAGAAGGAAATGGATTGAGAAAGAATGTGCTTCTTTTTTTTAAAGTTATTTTTGTTTTTTAGAAACAAGGTTGCCGAGGCTGGAGTGCGGCAGAGCAATCATCAAGTGTGCCTCTTTTGAACTCAAGTGACAGAGGAGAATTAGCGTACCTGAGGACAACATTCTGTGCTTCCTCTGGTCTCCACAGCAGTGTTCCTTGTTTACCTGTGTGCTGTCAGCCTTGGAAGCACTCACAACAAAATCTAAGAAAGAGATAAATTTTCACCTGTTCCTATCACCTTGCTCAGAGTCCGCCAGTGCTTTCTTCTACGCCTCCTCCTCAGTGCAGCCCTTGCGTGTCTCCCGCTTCATCCATCCTGCCTATTGGTCCAGGGATCCAGTGCTTCTCTCTTTTGCAGGCTCATCTCTTCCACACATAGCAGGCACCATAATGGATCCCTCCACTCTCAATTTAATGTCCAGGGTGCAAATAGGCTGAGGGTAAGGTAAGAGGGAGAAACCTAAGAGCCTCTCTCTGACAGACCCTACTGCATGGCCAAGTGAGTATAGCCACTTAGGTACGTGAATCAAACAGTATGACGTGTTGGATAAATGAAGAGCGGAGGCTATGCAGATGGAGAACTCTCAGCAACCCCTCATCCCTCTTTTACCCAATTTTCCTCTTCCTCTTTAGGCCAAAGCCCTGAGAGTAAAGTTCTGTTACTTCTCACCATTTTACTTTTCTGCCTCTCTCATTTTGGCTTTTCTCTAAGATTGTCATTTTCTACAAAAACAGCAGCCATACCTTTATATGTGCCCCATGTCATAACGTTGATAGTACCTTAGAGCAACCTAGTTATCATATGTGGAAGGCGTTTATTCTGCACACTGTAGAAGAATTCTGAGCAAGGCATCAAAGCCTTTAACTCTCACCAACTGGAGAGAAAAAGAATTTGAATTTTTTTTCCCTCAAAAGCTCTGTTCCTTGTAGATAATCTTACTTTTGCATTTCAGAAGGTATTGTTATCTTCATATTTGCAATTTGTATTATTTTTTACCTCTTTTCAAAGAGATGGAAGCGTTGGGTGAACTAGGGTAAAGTGGTCAGGAATAAAAAAAAAGAGAGAAAAAAATACAGCTTTTAAAAACAGCATTCACTTTTATCTACCCCTTCTCTTAATAATAAAAAATCTTAAGTACTTTAACTTTTTCTTATTAAAACAGCTTTGGAATAAATATTCTTGTATATGCCCTCTGTGTATGTGTGATCATTTCTTTAAAGAAGATAATAAATATTGAAATTACAGGATCTGAAACTGTATTTCATTTTTATACCTATAGAAAAAATGTCCTCCAAAGGGGCTGTACTAATATATAGTCCATCAAGCAAAGGCAGAGAGTGTCATTTTCCTCACACCTTCACCCCAACTTAACATTAGCAAACAAAATAAAAATAAATGTTATTATTAACATAGGTTACTTCATTGATGAGTTTCTGCTTTATATCAGAGTGTTTCTGTCTGCAAGTAGTAAGCATTAACTCTACTAAGTTTAACAATAGGAAATGTATCAATAATGAAAAGTTTCAAAAATATGGTAGCTCCAAACATGGTGTGATCAAGACTCCAGCTCTACTTCTCTGTATTTCCCTATGTCCCTCCTTGTTCCTCATGTGTGCTTTGTCTGCCGGCAATGTCTTATCCTGGTCATTTAATGACAACGGCAATTTCAGTTCTCGCATCCAGACACAGTAGTATCCAGAGGCATAAAAAAAGGTGATTATTTCTCCCTCATGTACTTGCTAAGAGTAAAAAAAAAAAAAAAAGAAAAGAAAATCCCAGAAGTCACTCCTTGTTCCCAACAATTTCTCAATAAACATTGGCAAATCTGTCACTGGCAAGGAATTAGTTTATACTATACAGACTTAAGGTCAGTTTCTACCCAAGAGAAAACATCTCCTTTGGGTGGGGAAGTGGCTGGCCTTTCAGGAGATGCGTGCCACGATGCAAAGGATGGAAGTTGTACTAATGCGAATTATTCCAGGGATGCTGGGATGAATGCCATCTAGGCAAACAACAGTCTCTGTTATGTTTTTGTAAGAAGGGGGAAAATAACACCCCTTTCTAAAGGTATCTGAAAAGAAGAATAAAAAGTATTCAAATAGAAAAACATTGTAATATTGTAATAATGTAGAGAGATATATACACACCTGAGGGCAGAATCTGTGGAAATTCCTGACATAGATATTCAATTATAAAATATTAGTGTGTTTTTAAAATGCAATGTCATATGATCACCAATACATTTTATGAAAATATATGAATTCACACAGATTATTAATTTTAGTGCTTTAAGATATGGATAAGGCTTAAAAATACATCTTCTCTGCAGGCCAATTATTAAACAAAATATTTATTTCAATAATATAGGAAAATTAGAACACCAACATTGTAAGTATCGATTTTTGGCCACTGGTAACATTCAATGAAGTTAATTCTGTTCTTTTTATGGCTAAAAATATATTTGAAGGTAAACAAAATATCTTCCGTTGAGCTCATATTTTAGAAAAGACAGGCACTAAGTAAACATTCAAGTAAATATATAATGAATTCAAGGGTGATAAGTACAAGGAGAGGAAAGAAAAAAAGATTGCTAGATTAGGGTTGGGTGTTATTATTTTACATACGGTGATTGGTTAAGGCCTCCTTTAGAGGGTGACATTTGATGAGAGACCTGTAGAAAGTCAGGGAAGGAGTCATGCAGATATCAGAACATTTTACAATTCAGGTAGAGAGAAATGCAAAAAAAAAAAAAAAAACAAGAAAAAAAATCAAGTGACATTTTCTAGATAAAATAAAAGAGAGAATGCCACAATGGTAGAATTGTTCACTTTGCAAATGTTATTTTTACTTTTGCTTAAATTTTTAATAGTCAAGACCCAGTTGTAGAATCATGAAATAACATATAAAAATTGAAACTTTCAGTTACATTCCTACTCTATTCCCCAAGGATATTATAGCATAGGAAAAATAATGGATACATCTGGATACAAATTTTTATTAAGCAAGGTTTCTTTCTATATTTTAATCACCACCACTAACACTTCTTAGGCACATCATCCAGCTTGCTACAAATTGTATCATTTTTCAGTGACAGGTTATGAACATTCAAATAAAGATGTGGATAAAAATGTGTCAGGGCTTATAAGACATTCTCTCAGGAAAAGATATAGTATGTCTGTCATCACTGAGTCACTAGAAACAGAGATCCTACAATGGGCAGATATAATTTTCCAAATTCTAGTATAATATCTTTGTTACAGCTCTTCATATGATTCAATTTCCTTTGGGTTATTTATAAGATAAGTTTAATAAAATAACACATATAAAGCTTTTAGAATATGGCATATGCTTAATCAATGGTTGCTATTATTATTGTGATAGCATTTATTCTATTCCACACTAAGTATGCATTTTTGAGATTTCTACTTTGTTTCCCCTACACACTATGATGCTTAAAATAAGGTATCCATGTAAATGACAGGCATGTTCTTATCATATGAAACATATAAAATTTCTCTTAAAAATCCAAGAAACTATAGAGAGGATTGAGTTATTCCTACTCTTCCATTCCTAGAACAATAACTTCATAGATCCAAATGAATCTTCTCCTATTTAAGAGGAATTCTTCGTTCCTAGTTTCTCTTCCTGAATATTTCCACCTTCATAGGCTTCAACTGCAGTGTACTTGAATGTGTTGAATGTGTATTTATTCTAAGGAAATGTATGTTAAGGGGTTTGTGTGTGTGTGTGTTTGTCTGTTTGATTGTATATAAATAATCTTCTGCTGAAGATCTTGTAGTGAAGAATTTGACTCCATTTTGTGATGTTTGTTGCCAGCTTTTAAGCTTCAACCTTCCCCCTTCCTCTCTACCCACAAGGTGATAAGAAAGCTTAGGTGCTTTCTTTTTTGGTGTTGATGGGAGGTTCAAACCATTCAGGCCCCTTCCCATACCTGGCAATACTCACTCCACCCTCTAACCTCCACCTTCCTCCCTAGGTCTCCTAAGCTATTTCTTTTAACCAGCCTGGAAGTCACCCTGCTCTCCCCAGAAAGCCTTATTAGTGTGAGGTCATCAGTCTTGACATTATAACTATTAATAATGTCGGGTGAGAGGCCATCTTATTTCTCATTACTGCAGGTAGTAAAAAAACGTCTCTTTCTGTTTCTTACTTGTTTTACTAAAAATATTTTTTAAAGATACTAGCACACATGTAGGTATTTCTACATTGAAATTTTTACTTCTAACTGGTGCATAGCATTCTATAGTATAGTAAAATGCATCAAATTTTACTTACTTATCTGTATCTGTGTTGAAGGACACTTGGTTGCCACCAATTCTCTACCACTACAAAGGGTATTGGGATAAATGTTTTTACATTTCCTCTCATGACCCTAAATAATACTACTGTGGCATATATATCCAGAACTGGTATTGATTCATATCCTTTGTGCATTTTTCTAGTTTTCATCCCTCATTTACAGGATCAATTTGCATATAATAAATATTATATCCTAATTCATATATTCATATTGAATATTCATATATCTTATCCCAGACAATTACCTCTCTGTTAACCTGATTAAGCTTATCTTTTATGCAAAGGCATTCTGTATTTTAATGTAAACAAACCCACAACTTCCTTACCATTTGAGCTAAATGGATCCTGTTTAAAAAGTATTTCCCCATTCTTTCTTAACTAAGATATTCTTTTTTTTTTAATATAGTCATTGACATTTTATTTTATTTATTTTTATCTTTCTATTTATTTATTTTATTTCAGAATATTATAGGGGTACAAATGTTTTGGTTACATAAATTGCTTTTGTACTGTTTGGATCAAAGTTATAAGTGTGGCAGTCCCCTAGATAATGTGCACTGTAAGTGTTAGGTGTGAATTTACCCATCCCCTCCTCCTCCCTCCCACCTGCTGGGTTTCTAATGAATGTTATTTCCATATGTGCACATAAATTTTGATCAATCAGTTCCAATTTAATGGTGAGTACATGTGGTACTTTTCCATTCTTGTGATACTTCACTTAGAAGAATGGTCTCCAGCTGCAGCCAGCTTAATACAAGAGGTATTAGTTCACTATTTTTTTATGGCTGAGTAATACTCTATGGTATACATATATCACCTTTTATTAATCCAGTCATGGATTGATAGGCACTTGGGTTGTTTCCACATCTTTGCAATTGTGAATTGTGCTGCAATAAACATTCAAGTGAAGGTGTCTTTTTTGTACAATGTCTTTTTTTCCTTTAACATTTTGTCCTCCATTTGGAGTCCATATTTTTATTTAGTATAAGAAAAGGGTCTAGGCTTAATTGGTGACTCAGTTTTCCCAAGATTATATACGAATTGTTTATCCTTTCTCCATTTCTTTTGATGACCTCTTTATCATATATTAAGTCACCGTTTAAACATGAGTCATCTCTTTTTTTTTTTCCTATTCTGAATCCTTGTTTTGTATTCTGTGGCTTCCTATTGCGGGATAATATTTAGTAGGATGAGCCCCACTATACTTTTTCTTTTTTCAAACATTAATTTTCTATTTAAAGATCTTTATATCTTTAAATAAAAATTTGATTGGGGTTGCATTTAGTAGCTAGTTTAATTTCAGAAGCAATATCAGTCATTTCATCCATTAATATATTAAATCTTTAATGCATTCAAATAGTATTTAATAAAGTATTACTCTATTTGTTTATATAGTTGATAGTTATAAGATTTTCTTGATAATGATTTCTGTTATTTCCTAAGATCTCAGAGCTTTCCTTACTATTTTGAGTTCTATATGAGTATTATATTCTATAATACAAAAAAATCCTATGACAATGTACCAAATACAGATCTAAGACACTAGGTGACTGGGTTTCTTTTTACTCCTATCAATCCTCACCCACAAACAGAGATGAGATAAAAATCATCATAGTTATCATGTACTACAGGTCAGAAGGGGAAATGAAGAAGATAGGAATATCCCTGGATAAATGTTAGGCAACTCCAGGGAGGTAGATATTAATAGTATGTCCTTGAGTGATCACCATACTCCCTGTCCAATTTTCCTGGATTTGGATAAATATATACATATATCATATCCAGGTGAGTATTGGTCAAATTATTGTTGTTGTTCTTTTTGTAAGGCCCTGCATGCCACAGCACCAGGAGTCATCCTTGTCAAAGTCAAAGCCAGAGTAGACAACTACCCAATGGTGATGTCAAGCTATTTAAACCAGGCAGCAGAATCCTGAAAGCCTGCTAGCCTGCCTGTTCAAATTGGTAAAGCCATTTCATTAACTGATAATAATGCAATAATGAATTATATGTGATTTAAATTTTGTACCCATTTACCATACTATGGCAGGTCTTATTATATTTTCTAGTTGCTTTTTGCTGGTGCAGAAAAATTCATCTTACATTTGGCCAAATATTGCCATATGCTCCCAACCACTTGAGTAGCTTGTTGATTTTGTTACGTTTTTAACAATGAAGATCATATTACCTTCAAATAATGGGAGCTTCATCTATTCCCTTCCAATTCCTCTTTTTTTCCTCTTATCTTATAGCATTATCCAGGATCATTTTAGAGATCAAGCATCCATGGGTTTTTCTGATCTTAAGTGAATATATCTAAAGTTTTTCCATTAAGTGTGATGCTTGCTGAAGGTTTCTGGCATATAGCCATCCTGAAACTATGAACATTCCTTTGTCTTCCATGTTTTCTAAATTATTCCTTTCTCAAAGATGATGTTGAATATTATGAAATTCCTCTGTAAATTAATACCTACCTTAACATCTTGACTATGAATTCCTCCCTTATGAGACATGTTTTGGATATCATATCCCTGAAGTTCATTTACCCACAAATCAAGTTTCTAAAATATCAAATTTAAGAACATTTTTAATGATAGTAATTAAGCTAAGAGACAAATTGTACACGTTTCAATATAAAAATCAGCAAATATATTTTTAACTACCATAACTACAACAGGTAAATCCAAACTGTCTCAGGATATAAAGTTGCACATTTCATTTGGCTGAACCCAGATTAATTTGTTCTAAAAGTAAAGATAATATTGTATTCTTTATGTAAAGGTGAAGTCAAATTTGAATGTGCAGGAAAACTACTTTTTTATTATTTACCACCCTTTGCTATTCATATATCCATGACTGGTTGCATGTATAATAATTTTATAGAGTCACTTGATAAAGAACATGTCTCAGGACTTAACATTTATTTTTAACTATAAATGCTCGTATTAATGTAGTTTCAAATGACCTAACTAGCCTTTTTATAAGTGTCAACTGCAATGCTGTTGTAAATGTCAATTTCTGAAGTTCATAAAAACCTCAGATTTTGAAATGTTCTTGCAAATATCCCTATAACTGGAATTTAGTGATCAGGAGTACAGAAATGTTTGAACTGTACTTCTTTGATTTTATCAAATCTTAAATAGTTATAAGTCCTACTGTGAAACAAGCCCAGTAATTTATGATATAAAGAATTTACATATGTGTGTGTGGTATGTTTAGAATCTCCCTGGGAAGAAGAAATGATTGCATAATAAATAAAATTTAAAATGATATAATAGTGTACAATAAATGTATGATTAATCTGAAGAAGAAAAATATGCATATGGATTTGAGAAAAAGATTTAGGAGGTGAACTGAATAGTTAAAAATGTGAAAATTAGCAAAGTAAATGAAAGGTTGCAGTAAATGTAAATAATTTTTATGCATCATGCTGCCTTAATACAAGAATATCGTAAAGCCTTATTAAGTATCTTTAATTATTTTTACTGTGGTAACAATGTATTTTAATGGTTACTGATACAGGAGGACAGAGACAATTTCTTTTTTCCTTTTTGTCTCTGTCTATGTATACACACACACACAGAGAAAAATCATCCATTATATCATCCTTAAATTAATTGTATTGTTAACTAAAAAAAAAAAAAACCCACGAGAGGTTTACGCTTTAGAAACAGCAGAAGAGCTTTATTTTCTCTTAAAGGGTTTTCAACCTGCAGTGGCAGTTCTGACAGCCTGGGAAACACTGCTCCGGCCATCAGCCAGGAGCACGTGTTTCAAGGGAGAGACAAAAGGAACAGAATTTTATACTGAACAGAGTGGCTAAATAAACATATTTACCTATCTACAGGAGGAGTCATGAATATTTATGAAAAGAGAACATGCGCATGTTTAATTGTGCTTTACACCTCATGGCTGGGAACTCAGTTTTAAGATTTTTCTGGGGTCCTCTTGGCTGACAGGAGTTCATTCAGTTGGGGGGGTGGTTAGGATTTTATTTTTAGTTCACGGTATCAAATGTTTAACAAAATCATGGCTTCATAGTCTTCCTCATGTGACTTTAAAATACTCAAATGTAATAGGAACATTAAAATAATACTGTTAACAACTCTCTTTGTACTGAACTATATTAATATAAGCCCTTTAAGCTGATTATAAAGAAGTCTTTCCTGGTGGACCTGTGTTGCCTTCATTGCCCTCTTTGATTTATTTTTCAGATTTATAATGCATTAAGCCTTGGCTAACATAACAATGATAGCAGAAACATCAACACACCCAGTCATTGCCTTCAAAATGTATATCTCCACTGCTAAGAGAGTAAGATAATTATGGGAGCAGTGGTACAAACTTGCACAAAAACTCAGATTAAGGAAACTCGTACCACTAACTTCCAAGTAACAACATTCTGTAGTCATGGAAATGTTTCAGTCACTTAAAAATGAAAAAATAAATCAAAGAGAGACATGAAGAATTTGTTCTACATTCATCTGCAGTACTTTTTATTGCTTATATTTTAATGTAATCATGTAATATATAGCCTCAATAGTGTAATATGAATGCTTTTAAGCAGGGCCTCTCAGACATTGTGACAAAGTTAGCAAGGTCATGTCATCATCAGTAAAGTTTCTGGAATGTAGAAGCATTAATTGCTTGGGTGGATTTAAAAATAAAGTGATTTATTTTTCTCTCCAATTTCCTACCTGTATGCAGCTCAGTTATTAGTAAGTGTGGGCATATGTCCTCTAATCAAATTTTTCAAGCCAGCTCTATTAAGAAGTCAGTAAAACAAAGTATTGAAATGCAGATTGCATTGATTTGCTTCAAGTTATTGCAAGGTAAGAGGAAACAGTTATCTTAGGGTAAATCAATATAATCTACATTAAAGTACATTGTCTCTTAGAGTGCCAGGAAATATTAGTGATCTCCATTATAAAAGTGGCCATTGTGACCACCTTAAATTGTCCATCCTTAAATTTATGTCCCTTGCACCTCAAGGTAAACAAGATTTGTAAACTTTCACAGAACCTAAATTTAGTTTCCACTGAGTTTCCTCTCACTGCTTCTAGTTTCTGGTCAGAGAGGAAATCTCAGTGCTTGGTTAATTTTATCATAAAGAAATATGAATACCTGAATTCTAAATATCATATCTTTGAGGTATTGAAGTCTTTATATCATTAGTACCAATATCATTAATACCAAATACCAGTAATATCATTAACACCAAAAACTTATTATAGTACCAAAAACTTTATTATAATTTTGGTTATCATTAAATTATGGCTTTATTGAATGTTGACATCTCAAAAATAAATCTGTGTATCTGTTTTGGGGTTTTTTCCTGATATTCTCTCTAAAAAAGTCTTTACTAGTGGTGGCAGGTGATCCTTAACATTACCGCTTTGACAAGCCAAAGGAGCTTTTTAATCATTCTCCATGTGATAATTATTTTGTATGAACAAAAATGGGCTTTGTAAACTGTAAGTAGGAAAGAATACAATAAACAAAGTGGAGACTATGCCAGCCAAATAAAACTGATTCTTTCACATTATAAGTACTGATGGTTTTCAACTTACAATGGTGCTACATCCTGACATGTTCATCAGAAGTCAAAAATATCAAATATTTTAAGTTGAAAATGCATTTAATAACCCAATTAGCCATTATAAGGTCAAAAAAAATCTTAAATCAAACCATTTTAAGTTAAGAACACTCTGTATATAGGAAGTAAACAAAATATAGGAAGCTTGAGGTGTACATTGATATATCACAAGAAGTTTTGTATTTTTTAAATTTATAAGACCTTTCAATTTTCTCAATAATAAAGGAATAAATGGATTTTCATGTCACAATAGATGATGGTGAATGAGAAGGGGGAGCCATGGAGAGCAACAATATCCACAAGATCATGCCCGCTGTTGCTTGGTTGACAAGCTGCTTTTGTCTACCTGTCCTGAGACTGTGGACGAGAAGCAGAATCCCAGGCAGCTAGAATATTTTAAACATGCCAAAAAATGTGAACATTACCAAGAGAGATAAGATAATAAGTGATTACAAATTAACAGTGAGTAGAAAATTACAGAAAAAAGGTTTTATTGATTTTGATTTCCCTGATCCCTGCCCAAATTTCTCCTAAAAAATTATGCTTATAACATTTCCTTTTAACTTGATTTCTCGTATTTATTTATTTCCCTTTAATACATAATGGTGAATGCAATTGGAAATTATAATGCTGTCATTCATAACTGTGTGTAATGCCATTGTACTTAAGTTTCCTTATAAAATATGTTTAAAGCATTCTACCTATTCCTTAAAAGTAAATAAAATATTTCTGCCTATAAAATCTTAAGAAAAAAGAATGATAAAAATTCAATTCTGTTTATGTTTATTGGTAATTGATAATCAGAATAAACAAAATTTGCACTTAATATACTAATATCGTTTTTGAAGAGAGGTATAAAAGACATATTTTCTATTTTATCTTTCTGCAATTTATTAAAGAAATTTGTTATACTGAGATGAAGGTAAAAGAATCTTGCTAGTACTTTTCAATGATACACCTCTTGCTGATCAATACAAGGAAGAAATATTTTGATAATACACCAGGATTTCTTGGGTAGATCATATTGAAATCGCGGTAAACTATATCCATGCTAAATCAGCTAAGGAGTACAGTATTTTGTGAATTCTGTAGGTAAATAGGTCATTGTGACATTAGGCACCTTCTCTACAGAAAAATGCAATTAATGTAGAGGCCCATAAGCATAAATACTTTGTAAAGCTCTTATAATTACAACTTTGGTTAATTAGAAAAATAAATCTGAACTGGTTTTATGTCAAATTTGTGTTCATATAACTCAAATATCTACACACAATTGCTTGGAAATCAAATTAAGTATTCCTAATATACTTCTATTTTTTCTTAATTTTACTTATTGTAGAATTATTTATCAGCTGTCTAGTTAAGAGCTATTCTCTTCTTCTGATTTATTCACAATACCTTCATTTTTATAGAATGAAATCTCACAGTGCACTGGGAAGTTACACCCATCCCCAAGTCCTCAGAATAAATAACTCTTCTAATCCAATCTTAGAAATCCCATCCTCTTTGTCCATGATTGGTTTCAGCACAGGAATGTCATTAAACTCTAATCAATGACATATATAGTGATATCTAATGCAAGGATTTAGGGGAAACATTTCCTTTCTATTAAAAAAAGAGACATATTAAGGAGAAACTTCTCATCCCGCCTTGACAAAAAGAAGTAGAGAAAATTATGCCTGCGATGGCTGCATCCATTTTGTGACCTTGTGTATAGAAATCATGTGCCGGCAATGAGGAAAGAAAGATAAAAGACGAGGGGGTATGTGAAGCCACCGGGGCACCACTATCTTAACCAAGCCTGGAACCATCTACCTCCAGACTTCTTGTAATATAAGATTATGAATTGTTTAAAACTACTTTAGTTGGGCATTATGTTCTTCACAAGAGAAGTGTGCAGATTACTAAAACCCACAGATGTTCCACACATTAATAATTCTCTCAATGATGAATTCCCCATATTCGCATGGGAGTGAGGGGGTTGGGAGGAGAAGCCATCGGGGGAAACTTTCTCTTCCTCAAACAACAATAAAAACAATACAATTGTAATAGTTGTTTGTCCCTATGTTCTTTAGGATCTTTCTTTTTATAGACAGTCTCCGCTTTAAATCAAAGACTAATTAAACTCACTGCTTGGGATCTTGTGAACCCCTCCAGCGATTTTAGGGCCTCTTTCTTTAGTCTGCATTCTTCTGCTGCATCAACAACATCTGTCTGTCTGTGGATCAAATCTACCACGTTCTAGTATCTCCCATAATAAAACAGGAAGAAAAACAAAACAAAAACCATCTCTAGATTGCATCTAGGCTTCCAATTTTGTCCAGTTTCTGTGTTCTTTTAATGACAGAATTTATTTAAGGTTTTACACTGCATATTTTACAACATTCTTTGTACTTTCTTCCTCTTCGACCCAGTCCAGACTGTCTTCTGCTCCAATACTTCCCTTGCCTGAAAGGACATTATTTTTTTTTCCATACTGTAAAACACAGTTATCCCTTTGCTATTCTTTTATGTGTCCACTTAATAGCATCCCAAATAAACAACACCTTCCTTTGAAAGTACTTCCTCTGTCGGTTCGCGTGACCCATGTATTTCTAGTTTTCCTCTTTAGATTGGCTGTTCTCTGTAAGTCCCTTCTTCTCCTTATCTTGCAGATATTAAGTTTTCTTAACAGAACCTCCCCTTCTTTTCTCTCCCTGAGAAATTTTATCTATTTCTATGATTTATGTATGACTTTTTAAATGACTATATAGTTCTTATTCTAGACTAGGGCTCTCCACTGACCTCATAATAAATATGCCTGTCTTCTTGACATCTCCACTTACTTGCTTCATAGACATTTTAAAATTTAAAACATACAAAATACAACTCAAGGCATCATAAACTATCATTTTTGCCACAATTATTTATTATTTTAGTTTTTCAAAAAATTTTCTGCCTGCTATATAGCTTGTAGTATCATAGAGTTAGAAAACTCGACTCATTAGAAGAGGATGCTTTTTCTGATGTAATAAGCAACTTGGAATGAGTTCTTTTCTTTTTGATGTCAGATATGGTGGGAAATAAACCTGTGCAGCAACATGTCCTAGGTCTCAGACAGCGAAGTTAAGCATTTCTAAGTGAAAGCAAATACACAGTTAGGGAGAGCTCTACAACTACAGATACAATATAGTTAATTGGCTATATGGATAATATGGCTATTTTGCATAGCTATGATAAAAATAGAGCTCCTTTCATGTTTTGAAATGTTGGAAACTTATATAGTATTAAGTAGGCACAGGAATCGAACCTCTAGAAATATAGTCAGTGATTATTACTAACTAAAACTCGACATTAACCCGATGCAGAGACACTGAATATGCACAGCAGTTAGGAAATCAGCCCTAATAGAAAAAAAGTGTTTCTTGTGGACTTTTATGTGTATATTTGTTTTGGTTTTTTTTTCCCTAATGCACGTGGAAGTGAGCACTGGAAAGCAGTCATGGGATGGTAAAGAAACAGAGTGATGAATAAAACAGAGAATATGATTCCAGTAGAGACAGTAGAGATTGAATCACTTGTTAAAGGAATTTACCTATTTCTTCTTATTGAGAAATTGTCTATGTAACTCAAATATCCATGGCTAAGTTAAGTGTATGTAGGAATAATATATTCATTCTATTTTGAGCTTCAGATTTAGTCTTTCTCAATTATTATGTTTGTCTACACAGTCCTGAGCTAAAGTGCTCCTTTAGGTGGAGCTATAAAGATGGAATTAACTTATGACAGGTGCAATATAAAGATTTCCATGACCCCAGCAATGGACCTGCAAAATCATACCCTGAATAAAGCCTGAGAATTTGTGATAAAATTACAGATATTGCTTAATTTCTAGATTCTTAGCAAAAAACAACTATTTCTTCAGTTGACAAAATAGGATGTTTCCAGAACAAAAATGAAAGCTCAAGAGAGAATTATGGTATTATGTAAGAGACTCTCACAGAATGAATTTATATTTATTTGTGACACTTTATTTATATTTTATACTTTCATTTTGCACTGGGCCTTAGAAATTAGGAAGCTGTTCCTGGCTAGATTGTATGGTAGGTATGTGTTTCACTTTTTAAAGAAAACTGTCACACAGTTTTCCAAAGTGTTTGTATTATTTAACATTTCTACTAGCAGTATGTGAGAGTCCCAGTTTCTCTGTATTTTCAGTAACAATTGAGATGATCAGTCTTTCTAATTTTAACCAATCTAATGGGTATGTAGGGGTGTTATGGTTTTAATTTGCATTTTCCTGATGGATAATAATGTTAAGCATCTTCTGATGTGCATGTTGACTATTCATAATGTTCTTTTGGGAATTGTCTGTTAAATCTTTTGCCTGTTTTTATATTGTTGGTTGTCTTTTTTTTATTAGCTTCTAAGAGTGCTTAATACAAGTCCTTTGCCAGTTCTGAACGCAGTGAATATTTGTTCCCAGTTTGTGACTTTGTTTTCATTTTCTTATTCATGACCTGTGAAGAGCAAAAGTATTTACTTTTGATGAAATTCAATTTATGAAAAGCTTTTTTTTTGATATTTTGTGCTTTTTGTTTCCTATTTAAAAAACTTTTGCCCACCCCTAAGTCATATAAGGTTTTGTCTATGTGTTCTTCTGGAAGTTTTATATTTTGGGTTTTACACATGCATATATACATATATATTAATATATACAGATATATATTTTTTAAAGATGGGATCTCACTCTGTTGCCCAGGCTGGAGTGCAGAGGTGTGATCATAGCTGACTGTAGCATCGAACTCCTGGGCTCAAGTGTCCTTCCTTCCTCAACCTCCAGAGTAGCTGGGATTACAGGTGTACCACCACACTCAGCTATTTTTTTTTTAAGAGATGGGATCTTGCCCTGTTGCCCAGGCTGGTCTCAAACTCCTGGCCTCAAGTGATCCTCCCACCTCAGCCTCCCAAAATGCTGGGATTACAAGCATGAGCCACCAAACCCAGCAATTTTTTAAATACTATTATGTTGTAAAGGGTTTCCTTATTTCATACTGTAAACATAAAGACCAAGAGCTATCTATCATTTCTTAAAAGTTTAGCCTCTTTTATGATTTTTTTCAGAGATAATAATGACAATAAAAATAGATCAATGGGTGTGGAGATCTTACTATGGTCCAGAACTGTTTTGCCTGCATTATCACATTTAGTGCCAAGAATAACTATACACTCTAATATTCTTTTTTATGTAAAGACAAACTGAAAGAGAGAGAGGTTATGCTTAGAATCACTCATCTAGTAAATGGTATATTTGAGGTCTTTCCAAATGGCACAATATCATTAGCAAACTCCATCTTGTTGAATATGTTATCTCTCAAATGTATAATTATCCCTGACCATATTTAAAAAAAATTTTTTTCTGCTAATTTACAGAAAAAACACACCTTTAATGTTTGATAGTTGGTGTTGGGCACCTCAATTAATATGTATTTTAAAATTTTTCAACATGTGTGTTAAGTAATTTCTTATTTAAGCTTTTTATTTATTCTGCATAAATAAATAAATAATTTTAATGTTTGTATTTCTATTTGTGGCAATGCAGTATGCGTTTTGTTTTGTTTTGTTTTGTTTTGTTTTGTTTTTGTAAAAGAGTAGCCTTACTATGAGTCCTCAGAGCTTTGTCATTTCCATATTGAACCAGTCCATCTGGGATGGGTGCTATGTAACGGTAAAAATGTAACAACCCAAGTAACCTATTTTAAGAAAAGTTTCTCATAAATTCCCCAAAGATATACTTAATATGTTTTAAACAATTCACTCGTCTCTGTCTTTATTTGTGGGACAAATGTCACATATGTATCTGTAAATCCACACCATCAGCAGAATTATATATACTCAGTCATTACTCATTCAGTTCTTCTAATTCACTTGACAGTTGACACTGGTTGTGGGTTTTTCCACTCATTTAAGTGAATTTACATTTATTTTTCCATTAGTTGTGGACATATTTCTATACATCTTAAACAAAGATGGATGGAAGTAAAGTAGATAGCTAAGATATATGTTAAATAGATCTGAAATGATTTCTATAATGTCATTTTATACTAAAAAATAATCTTTAAAATTTTTCTAGAGATTTAGAGGAAATGCTATAAAATTTGGAAAATATTTACTAAGTGAAAAATAAATTAATTAATTGAAACAATTGTCACTACAGATTGACTTGGATACTTAAGTTGAAATCCCCAAATTAGTATATCATATTGATTACTATTGTACACTTTGTATCTAGCCAGGCCACTCTCTGTTTGGGGGCAGTCACCTAGCCTCTTGTTGTGGTCGACTATTCTGTAAACGTGAGATAGTTATGAGATGTAACTCATTGGATTGCTGTGATCTTAAGTAATTTACCTATGAAACATTCTGAACATTGTCTGAAACATATTAAGGGCTAATTGAATGTAAATTGCTATAATTATTATAGAATTTACATGTCCTGAGAGAGCAATGGAAAGCCCTATGCCTTTTCTAGTTAGTACTTATTAACATCCTATAGAGGATTGCATGATCATCTTCCATTAGCATTTAAAACATATTACCTTGCAAGTCCTATTAGAAGAAAACCCAACAACACCTAAAGGCTATCCCCTAAAATTTGTGTCCAAAATTGATGACTTTATCTATCTATCTATCATCTGTTATCCATCCATATGCCATCTCTTACTATGTTGATATAGTATCACTCCGTTCCAAGCCAATGTTTCTCAAACTATAGTCTTCAAATTACCGGCACCAAAAGCCTCTATGGTGTGTATTAAAATAATGATTTCGGGGTCTTACTCCCAGAGGTGCTAACAAGTTGGACTCTGAAAAGTCTGAGTAATTAGCATTTTTAACACTTGCTCTGTGTATTTTACACACACAAATGTTTGTAATCCAATGTTTTAGAAAACCGATCTATTCATTATTTCCCTAAGGTTCATTCCTACACAGTTGATGTGTCCTTTTTACGGATAAACGGCTGTCTCAGTAACTATGCTCAATCCTTACCGTAACTACACTCTATTATACATATGCAAGAGTAGCTTGTACATCAAATCGTATTCATACATCAAATTTCAGCTCACATCCTCTCTCTTTCATGTCTACTACAACTTCTCCAAATCCTATATGAAAATCACCATTTAAATCCTAAAGAAAATTTTACTGTGTCACATGTTTGCTTTCTTTCTCTTTCTTTTAAATCTAATTCACGCTAAATTAACATAGTGCAAAATGATGGAGAGCACAGCTGTGACGATCAACCAGTCAGATCTGTGCTTGAATTACGACTATACTAGTTGTTGTAGAAGGTACTTGGCCTCTCTAAGCCTCACTTTCTCATCTTAAAATATTTATTAATATTGTCCATATTTACTAAATTGATTTTGATTAAATGTGATTTATGTAAACCACCTAATTTATGCCTTGTACAAATTAGGCAATCAAAAAATTGAGATTCCTTTCTTTTCAATCCTCCATTGTTATTTATTTCTAAGTATTACATGGGAGTGTGTGTGTGTGTGTCCCCAACTAGATGATTGAACTCCTGGGACTTTGGTTTTATGTCACTTTCTATCTATAACATGAAACATAAATATTCCATAACGAGTTTAATTACTATCATATTTGTAATATTACTTTATTAAAGTGTCAGAGTGTATCTCGAGGGCCTACCATAGAACCTGGCATAAAACAAGAATTTTTTATGTGTGTTTTGAATGAATAAATGGGCTTTACATTTTTCAAAAAGAAATTATAAAGAAATTTTGCATTCAGTAGTTTGTTTAGTCTTGGAACAAAGTAATGATATTTTTCTTCCCACTTGATTATTGGTGTATGCATATAAAATAATTAAGGTCTTTACCCATTCTTTACCATTCTGTTTATTTCTTGTGTCATCCACTCTTTCAGTGTAGTACCTGGCACCTAGTGACTTCTGGTTGAGTGAATGAATGAACAAATAATGAAGTTGACAGACATTTCACAATTTCAGCATCCTGGTACTAACTTACAAAATGGAATTTGGGATGAGTTTGGAGATAACTAGTTAAAAGCAATTATGTTTTTATTTATAGGTAAGAATATTTCAATCCAAAGAGGAAGGAGATGTATCCAAGGTCACAAATTATTTACTTTGAAGAAAAAAAAAAAGAATTGAGATACATATGGACATTTTTGATCATTTACTATAACAAATATTTTGTTTAGTGGGAAACAGATATTTTAAAATAGGCAATATAATAAAGTTAAGATTGTGTACATGTTTCAAGGACACATAAAAATAAAGATTACAAATATTTTTTCTTCCTATATAAAATTATATATAGTTACTCATGATCAAGAAAATGTAGACCTAGAGGAAGTAAGATTAAAATATACATAAATGAATTAGAAGATTCATTAAATTTTATCTAAATATTTATCATTGGCCAGCAATATCTCCTTGATAAAATATTGCTCACTATGACTCACAATTGTTGGGTCCTATATAATGTGAATATGTAGAACAAAAAATTTCAGTTCAAGAGCTAATGATAATGATAACTGAATAGAGGGATTGAATTTTGTACAAAACGTTTCTAAGTCTAATCTGGGAACAATGGATCTTGACGGTGAAGCAAAAAATGTAAGGAAAAAGTGCTGTCATGCTTTTAATTAACACAACTTTCAGTAGAAATCAGTGTGTGCACCACCTGTGTTGTTAAATTAAAATTCATTTGATAATTTTTATGTAAGAGCAAGTATCATCACTTCTTTTAATAGTTAAATAAAATAAGACTATATTTGTTAACTGATGTGGACAAAGTTATAGTTTTAGCATTTCAACATGGCTTGCAGTGCTATGATAGGTAGACTTCAATGTCTATCAAGTGTCTATTGCATGTCTATTCCGTGTATTGAACCATGACAAATGAAATTCAAGAGCAAGTTTCAAAATGTGTTCAAATCCTCACTGTCTCAGAAATACCAGAATTCTTCAAAATGCATTTTCTTGAAACCCATGTGCAGAGATTTTTCATGTGTAGGCATAGAATTGTTCCTAAGAATTGGTAACAGGGACTCCATGAGGTTCTTGTATATACTGAAATTCAGTAATCACTGGATTGGAAAATAAATAGATTTTACTTTTTCTTATTCTTTCTCATTTAATTAAAATATTGCATAATTGGGTATAAACAGTCACTGCTCTGCTTTATGCTCCCTGAAGTAATAATTTTTTAAAATGACTGAAGCATAAACAAATTTTAAATATTGTACCTTATCCCCGGAAACTAGCTCCACCATATTGCTAGTGGAGCATATATTTTCTAAATTACTGGCAAACTACAAACAGAGATAATTTCCTGCAGGATACAAGGACAATTTTTTTCTTTACTTTTTGTATTTGAAGGACCACTTTATGAAAGCTGTTTCTTACTAGGGGTATTATCTTATTTTGTTTCTACTATTTCAAAAAGAAAATCACGACTATAAAAAACAAAACAAAACAAAAACTCCTCTTTAAAGCCCTTGAATCTACTGAAAAATGGTATTGCTATGTATATAAATAATTTCTGTAAGGTAGATCTAAGGAAACAGCTAACACTGTAGGTCTAATTCTATGCCTATTTCTAATGATGTTCAATGAAAGAAATAAATATTATGCCTAAAAGTATTTGGATGCCTTTAAAACAAACAATTTTCAGATTTGCACAGTTAATATATTTGTATTGTTTTCAAAGAGTTTAAAAGAAAGCAACTTATTAGCTGTAGCATAATTACCAACCAAGCAATTAAATCAATTAATACATATATATTCATTGTATGTATTAATTGCCTGCTCTCTGCAAAAGTACTGTGTTAAGAACAATAGAGAACATTAACCTTCTGAACAATGAAGAATACCAAGTTAGGTTTAGACATAGTTTCTGTTTCTCAGAGTTTATACTTAGATATAAACATAAGACATGTATAAATCAAGAAATAAAAGCTTTTGGTCTTTTTCTATGGATTAACAGAAGCACAATGCATGGAAGTGTCCACTAATTTTAAAGGATAAGGACAAAGAAGAAAAGCGTTCAAATGACAAGTGAAGGAGGCATCAGTAGCAGATAGGAGTGTTCATATTCATTGAGATCTGGGCACTCAGAATCGCAGCACTAGAAGAAATAACAGAGGCCATATAACAGACTACTTTATATTACAGAAGATGAAGTAAGATTCCAGTAACTTGTTCATTGACAAAGTGAGCTAAATTACTCTGGCTCTCAAAGGATAAGGGAATGATAATCAAATAGTTTGAATAAAGTACACTATGTTAAAATATATATTACAATGAAAGCTATCATATTTTCACATGAACATATCAGAATATTAAGTGCGCAAACTAATTTAAAATCTGTTCAAATATACACCTAATTTCAACTAAAGTTGAAATATGTAAACCAACATCTATATGTGTAAACACATAATCATTCTCTTCTTATTACAAAATATGTTCATAACAAACAGCTAAAGGATTGCATCCTCTTGTGGTGTTTCTATTTTAAGGAAAATAATAAAGAATTCTGTGGATAATTAAAACAGCATTGCTCCAAAGTCACTGTAAGGATTCAGAAACTATGGTAAATGATTTCCCAGATGTATCTGCAAAAGCCTACAGGATTTGAAAGAGAATTTAGTCACAGAATTATATTAAAAGACATCAAACATTAGAAAAATAATATATGTTTATTATTAAAAATGTTAATATTGAACATAAAAAGGAAAAAATGCCTACACTAAACTAATTTTATTGTTGTTGAGCATAGTTATAGATTGGACCTCAGCATATTTAATATTTATTACAATAACATGTTCCACAATTTTATTTTGAATGCCACTGCTAGATTGATTCAACATGTATATATTAATTAAAAAATAAAAATATGCTTAATCTGCAAATTATGTCTTTATTATTTTTCTGCTTATAAATCTGTTTAAAGGTAAGCTCTTTTATCTGAATGTGTATATTTTGTGTGTTCTTTTAGTGATGATTTCTTTTAATTTAATAATTTTTATGTCAAAATATTATGGGAGTACAAATGTTTTTGTTACACGGATGAATTGTATAATACTGAAGTCAGGGCTTTTATTGTGCCTGTCACCAGAATAGGGTACATTGCACCTGACAGGTAAGTTTTTATCCCTCACCCACCTCCCATCATTCTCCTTCTTAGTTTCCAATGTCTTTCATACCACTTTATAACTGTGTGTACTCATTGTTCAGCTCCCACTTATTAGTAACATGCAGTGTTTGTTGTTCTATTCCTGAGATATTTCACTAGGGATAATGTTCTCCAGTTCTATCCATGTTGCTGCAAATGACTTTTTATGGCTGAGTAGTACTCCATCTATATGTATACACACACACACACACACACACACACCATGGTTATTCCATATCTTTGTGATTGTGAATTGTGCTGTGATAAACATAAAAGTGCAGGTATCTTTTTGTTATAATGATTTATTTTCCTCTGACTTAATACCTGGTAGTGGAATTGTTGGATCGGATGATAAGTTTATGTTTAGGTCTTTGAGGAATCTTCATACTGTTTTCCATAGAGATTGTACTAATTAACAGTTCCACCAGCAGCATATAACTGCTCATTTCACCTTGATACCAAAGCTAGGAAAGGACACAACAAAAAAGGAAAACTACAGTTCAATATTGCTTATGAACATACATACATGTAAAAATCCTCAAAAAGTACTAGCTAACCAAATTCAACGACACATCAAAAAGATAATCTACCATGATCAAGTGGGTTTCATCCCAGGGATGCAAGGATAGTTCATCATGCACAAATCAATAAACATGATTCACCACATAAACAGAAGCAAAAACAAAGACCATGCGATCATCTCAATAGATGTAGAAAAAACATTCAATAAAATCCAGCACTCTTTCATGGTAAAAAATAACCCTCAACAAACTATGCATACAAGGAACATATCTCAAAATTATAAAAGCCATATGTGACAAACCCACAGCCAACATCATACTGAATGGGGGAAAGTTAAAATCATTCCCTCTATGAACTGGAACAAGATGAGGCTGCAAACTGTCACCACTTCTATTCAACATAGTACCAAAAGTCCTAGACAGAGCAATCAGGCAAGAGAAAGAATTAAAACATATCCAAATTGGGAAAAAGGTTGTAAAGCTCTTGCTTTTTGCTGATGTTATGATCTTGTATCTAGAAAATCCCAAAGACTCCACCAGAAGACAACTAGAATTGATAAATAAATTCAGCAAAGTCTCAGGTTACAAAATCAATGTTCCCAAATCAGTAGCATTCCTATATACTAATAACAGTTGAGCTGAGAGTTGAATCAAAATTGATAGACCTCTTGCTAGATTAACCAAGAATAGAAGAGAAAGGAGTCAAATAAGCTCAATTAGAAATGAAAAGGAGATATCACAACTGATACCACAGAAATAAAAAAAATCATCTGTGAATACTATGAAAATCTCTATGCACATAAACTCGAAAATATAGAGGTAATGGGCAAATTTCTGGAAATACAACCTCCCAAGACTCAATGAGGAAGAAATTGAACTCCTGAAGAGACCAATGACAAGAAATGAGGTTGAAGTAGCAATAAAAATTCCTCCATCAAAAAAAAAAAAGCCCCAGACCAAGTGGATTCACAGCTGAATTTTACCAGACCTACAAAGAAGAGCTGGTACCCATTTTGCAGAAATTATTCCATAACATTGAGAAAGAGGGAATCCTCCGCAACTCATTCTATGAAGCCAGTATCATCTTTATACCAAAGTCAAGAAAGGACATAACAACAAAAGAATATTACAGACCAATATCCCTTATGAATATAGATGAAAAAATCTTCAATAAAATACTAGCAAGCTGAATTCAACAGCTTATCAAAAAAATAATCCACCATGACCAAGTGGGCTTCATTACAGGGTGATGAACAAGGATGGTTCAACATACATAAATCAATAAATGTGATTCACCACATAGAAGCAAAAACAAAGATCATATGATCATCTCAATATATGCAGAAAAAGCATTCCACAAAATTCAGCACCCTTTCGTGATAAATACTTTCATCAAACTAGGCACAGAAGGAATATATTTCAAAATTATAACAGCCATATACAACAATCCCACAGCCAGCATTATAGAGAATGTATGAAAAGTTGAAAGGATTCCCACTAAGAACTGGAACAAGACAAAGATGCCCACTTTCATCACTTCTATTCAACATAATGCTGGAAGCCCTAGTCAGGGTAATCAGGCAAGAGAAAAATATTAAGAGTATCCAAATCAGAAAAGAAGAGGTCAAACTATTGCTTTTTGTAGACTATATGATCTTATACATAGAAAACCCCAAAGATTCCACCAAGAGATTCCTGGAATTGGTAAATAAATTCATCAAAGTCTCAGGTTAAAAAGATCAATGTACACTAATTAGTAGCATTCCTATATAACAATAATAGTCAATCTGAAAGGTCAAATCAAAGACTCAATACCATTCACAATTGCTACAAAGAAAATAAAATACCTAGGAATATACTTAACCGAGGAGGTGAAAGATCTCTACAAAGAGAAATATGAAACATGGAGGAAAGAAATAACAGATGATACAAGCAAGCTGAAAAACATATCATGCTCATGGTTCAGTAGAATCAACATTGTTAAGATGTCCATTCTACCCAAAGTGATTTACAGATTCAAGGCAATTCCCATCAAAATACCAACATCATATTTCACCAATTTAGAAAAAAACAATTGTACGCTTTGTGTGGAACCAGAAAAGAGCCAGAATAGCCAAAGAAATCTAAAGCAAAAGGAACAAATCAAGAGACATCACATTACCAGACTTCAAACTGTACTACAAGGCTATAGGAAGTACATCAGCATGGTATTGGCACAAAAGTAGAGACACAGAGCAACGGAACTGAGCAGAGAACCCAAATATAAAACCATTCACATATTGCTACCTGATCTTTGACAAAGCAGACAACAATAGACATTGGGGAAAAGAATCCCTATTCAATAAATGGTACTGCAAAAATTGGATAACCACATGTGGAAGAATGAAACAGGATCTATATCTCACCACTCACAAATATTAATTCAAGATGGGTAAAAGACTTAAATATAAGGCATAAAACCATAAGAATTCTAGAAGCAAATGTTGGAAAAACTCTTCTAGATATTGGTCTAAACACAGAATTTATGAATAAGACCCCAATGGCAATCACAGCAACAACAAAAATAAATAAATGTGACTTGATTAAATTAAAAAGCTTCTGCACAGCCAAGGAAGTAATTAACAGAGCAAATAGACAATCTATAGAATGGGAGAAAATATTCACAAGCTATACATCTGATAAAGGAATATTAACCAGAATCTACAAAGAACTCAACAAATCAGCAAGAAAAAAATCAAACAACCCCATTACAAAGTGGGCAAAAGACATGAGCAGAACCTTTTCAAAAGAAGACAGACAAATGGTCAATAAACATATGAAAAAATGCTCAATGCTCAATGTCACTAATCATCAGGGAAATGCAAATTAAAACCACAATGAGATATCAACTTACCCCAGTCGGAATGGACTTTATTGAAAAGTCCAAAAACAATAGGTGCTGCAGTGGATGCAGAGAGGAATGAATGCTTATACACTGTTGATGGGACCGCAAATTAGTATAACCTCTATGGAAAACAGTGTGGAGTTTCCTCAAAGAACTGTGAGTCGACCTACCATTTGATCCAGAAATCCCACTACTGGGTATTTACCCAAAGTAAATGAAATCATTTTATCAAGAAGACACCTGCACTTGAAAGTTTATTGCAGTACAATTCACAATTTCGAAGCCATGGAATCAACACAAATGCCCATTAATTCCTGAATGGATTAACAAAATGTGGTATATGTATACCATGGAATACTACCCACCCATGAAGAAGGATGACTTAATGCCTTTTGCAAAAATTTAGATGGAACTGGAGACCATAATCCTAAGTGAAGTATCTAAAGAATGGGAAAACAAACACCACATGTACTCACTATTAAATTGGAACTAACTGGTAACTACACATGTGCATAGAGGGAAGTAAAACTCAACAGATATTAACTAAGGGGAATGAGGGGAGGGGGAATGGATGAAAACCTACCAAAAGAAAAAAAGAACATAATACCATTTACAATAGCTGCAAAGAAAATAAGCTATCTAGGAATATGCTTAACCAAGGAGGTGAATGATTTCTACAAGAAGAACTACAAAACATTGATAGAAGGAGTCATAGATGACACAAAAAAATGGAAAAGCATCCCATCCTTATGGATTGGAAGAGTCAACATTGTTATAATGACCATGCAGCCCAAAGTGATTTTCAGATTCAATGCAATTCTTGTTAAAATACCAATGTCATATTTCACAAACCTAGAAAAAATAGTCCTCACCTTCATATGGAATTAAAAATGATCCTGAATAGCCTAAGCAATCTTAAGCAAAAATAAAAAATCCAGAGGCATAACGTTACCTGACTTCAAATTATACTACATGGCTATTGTAGCCAAAACAGCATGGTACTGGTATAAAGCTAGAGACATAGACCAATGGAACAGAATGGAACCCAGAAATAAAACCATATAGGTAGCGCCAACTGATTTTCTATAAAGTAGACAAAAACATACACTGGGGAAAGGACTCCCTATTCAATAAATGGTGCTAGGATAATTGGATAGTCACATGCAGAAAAATGAAGCAGGATCCCTATCTCTCACCATATACAAAAATTAACTGAAGATGGATTAACGATGTAAATGTAAGACCTACAACCATAAAAATTCTAGAAGAGAATGTAGGAAAAACTTTTCTGGACATCAACCTGGGCAAAGAATTTATGAGTAAGACTCCAAAGGCAAGTATAGCAACAGCAAAAATAAATAAATGGGATTAATTAAACTAAAAAGTTTCTGCACAGCAAAGGAAATAAAGAGCAAATAGACAACCTACAGAATGGGAGAAAATATTTGCAAACTACACATCCCACAAAGGACTAATATGGAGAATTTACAAAGAACTCAAACAAATCAGCAAAAAAAAAAGTAACCCTGTTAAAAAGTGGGCAAAAGACATGAACAGAGTTTTTTTCCAAAAGAAGATAGACAAATGGCCAAAAAACATGAAAAAATGCTCAACATCACTAAGCATCAGGGAAATGCAAATAAAACCACAATGAGACACCATATTACCCCTATTAGAATGGCCATTACAAAAAAATCAAAAAACAATAGATATTGGCATGGATGTAGTGAAAAAGGAATGCTTATAGTATTGAATTTTAAAAGCTCTACTTATTTTACTACTAATATAACTGTTTTGGCTTTTAGTAAAAACATCAATCTATTGTATGAATTAGGAGAAATAATTCTTTTAGACAAAATATATTTTCTTATTACAGTGTTTTAACAATTTATAACAACCTATTTTTTAAAAATTTAACTATGTACTCTGTTATGTGGCTTGCTTTACTCATCTTTTTTATGCATGAGCAGAGGAAACATTCATTTCCGGAGCACCAAACTATTAAAATTTCACTTTAGATTATGCTTCTATTAGCTAGCATGAATTTTTAAAAATTAGTTCTGCCATGTAACTTTTTAGCCATTGGTTGTTGGAGCAAAATATTTTTATTTGTCATTTTCAAATATATTAGTTTTTTAAACTTCTTACAAAAATAGTTCTGAACATCACTGAAGATTTTCTTGATATTCTAGAATCAAAATATGAATATTAATTTATATATTTATAGGCTCACCTAGATGCACCACCTTTGTTCTAGATGATGGAGTTGTAAAATGATTTGCTTCCCTAATTTTTTTGATTTATTTTATTTTTTCGAATTTGAATTTTTTTTCATTATTAGCAGATCTCTTGAATTCTAATTTGAAGTTTCTAATTTGTGGTTGTCTTGGAAGCTAGAGAGATATATATATAATTTTTCATTAGAAAAATCTGGTTACGTTATGGATACCCTAACTTGCCAGAAATTTAAGATTGTAAACAGATATTGATATGCACATGTGGGATTTTAAAATATATTGTTAAGCAAATTTTTCTGTTTATTCAATTTGATGATTAATAAAGAGGAGCTAACAAAACTGTATTTAAAATAAAATTAATGAATTTGTCTTGTAATTAAAAACAAATTTTCATGGTGTCTTAAATTGAGTATATTCAGAAGTAGGTTTGACTTGCAATTACTTTATTTGTCAGTGGTCACAATAATGATGGGTCAGGGTGAGGAGATTTCAAGAGCAAAGGGAAGAGAGTATCTAAGCGCATTAATGAGCAGGTCACTGCTGTGGGCCAAATGGCATTGGCCCACTGGGGAAGTGTGGAACACTCTGAGAACATACTTCAGAGCTCAAGTAATTTACTCACCAAAGCCCCATGAGCCACTGAAGACTATAACTGAGGAAGGTGAGTTGGTGTGGGGGATGAGATTTAATATCCCAGCATTTCCATCCTCCTCTCATATCCCTTCCAGTATAGTAACTTATCAGGCAAAAAGTCGTAATTGCTTGAAGTGAAGATGCTGTTCATTTGTATAAGAACAATGAAGGCTGAAGGCATACAAGAAGATTGCTGCCTGGGTCTCCAGCAGTGGATAAAGATGGAATATCGGACTTTTAAGGTGAGTTAAAAATAGAAAGTCCTGGTTAGTCTTGTGTATACATGTTGAATCATATGCTTGATATATTGTAAAAGTGCCCTAAATCTTTCCTTAAATGTCACCTTTCTAAATATTAGACCACTATGGCTTTGTCTCTATGCTAGGGAAATCAAAGGACATCACTCCCTTGCTGATAAGGCAGGGAATGATTGTGATGCTCAAAGTAAAATGAAAAAAATATTACCATTGATGTTTCTAGATCCCAACAAAGAGCTGGCATCAAGTACATCTGATCTTATGAGTGTGTAAAACTGCTATGCAAAAAATTAGACAACATATTTCTCATCTGATGTTTCACATTACTGGAATGGAAACAGAATTTTAAATTTGCACAATATGTTATTTTGGGTTACCTTAGTAGCTTCTGTGTTACAAAAAGTGGCGGATATAGTTTTCAAGGTAAAACTAAGATGGCATATTTGTATAATGAACATTCAAAATGACATACATGTAATGATATGGAGGTACTGAAAAAATGTTTGCATTATTTAAAGTGACAAATGTTAATTCAGTGGATAAGCAATCTGTCACCTACTTGGGACATGTTCTCACAGCTGTGAGAATCAAATTGAAGCATGACTTACTGAAAGTCATTCCAGAAGCACCTGTCCCAAACAAAAGGATAAATTACTTTTATTCTTAGCTTAGTTGAGTATCATTTGAAATGTATGGTCATTTTCCACAGATTTGGCATCATGAAGAAGAGTTATCCATTTCGCAGATGTTGCGCTCACTAAGGATCAGAAGCAACTAAGCTCAAGAAAAAGGCTTGCAGAACTAGATGAGGAAGGTGAAAGGCTGTTGTTTGGAGTTTAGTATTTGACTAATTAGACCTAGTAATATGGGATTTTCTACTTTATTGTGAGATATATAGATTATGACAGATCTAGGGCTTCCACATCTGGTAATAGATGTGTTATTAAAAATTAATTTTTAAATAAACATAAAACAAAAATATTTAATTAGTAAATGAAGAAAGATTTTGTGTGCTGTTTCTTTAAACACATGCAAGATAGTCCTAGGTTTGTCCTAATTTAATGGGATAAATTCTAGATTCTTAATCTTATTAAGACCACTTTGCACATAGTACCATAATCTATAACATCCATCTGTCTGCCACAATGGCAGTATTTATTTTGACTTGCAATACTTTAGAAAATGTGGAACAGTGTAGCTACTTAAAGGATTGGGTGGATTTCAATGAAGAAAAAATCTAATTCATTTTCTGTTGTCATGTAGGTTTAATGCTAGCCATCTAACCGAATATATGAATTTTATGCTAGTCGAGTTAAACAGCTTGAATACGAACTATCACTCCAAAACCCATCAAAACCTTCAAGGCAGTCATCAGTCCATCAGTCTTATGATTCAGGAAATTGACACTCACAAAGGCTGATTACCTTGTTCAATGTTACAGAGTAAGTTTTGAGTTCAAACCCAACTGAACTCCAAATCATTGCACCATTCTGTCTCGAGAAGTAACATTACACTATTAAACCAAGTTGATTCATTTGTGTCTTAAAAATATAAGCAGAATCTTTCACCAAGAAAACTTTGTTTTATCATCCTTTCATCAATATAACACACTGAAATGAAAAAATGGCAAGGGAGAGGTTACTTTATTTCCAATTTATGATTCCAAAGAGCTATTCTTTACAGGGATGTAATCTCACAATTTCCTAACTAATAGAACTGCCACATCAATAGACAGCTTCAGCCATAATATCCACAAGGGATTATTAAAAGGAAGTATTTCCTTCTATATACTTTCTATTTTTCACAGTATGTATAATGAGTAATTTTAACAGAACAGAAGCCATACATGGTGATAGCATCATTGAACATAGACTCACAGCAAAACCTTAGTAAACTAAGAAAAACTGCAACTAATCTGGATGAGAATAATGACTGAAAAATATGTCTAGCAACTGCCAAATAAATAAAGTTATAACTAAACCAATAATTGTACTTAGTTCAAATACATTTTCTTTCCACAATATAAAGCATCAATCTTTTACAAATAAGTAGGGAAATATTTATTAATCTCCTATTATCAAGGAGGCAATACTAACTTTTCAAAGGGAAAAAGAATTCTCTATGTTTCCCAAATATTTGATAATGCAGGGGAAGCAATAGAAACTTTTATAATTGAAGATATTCCAAAGTGTTATTTAAGACATTTTAAATAGGACTTTGAATTTCAGTTTGTCCTGATTCAAGCCTCTACGGCTTTTCTGGAGGGAATCCAATTTGCTTTGCCACTTTCCCCTGCTTTTTTTCTTTTTCTTTTCTCTCTTATCTGTTTTTTTCAAAATTTATAATCAACCAGAATCAAGTTTTGATTTTTTTATACTTAGCATATGATAATTGAATTATTTTAATAGACCCAGTTATGATATATCTATTTTCTATATGTCTATCCTAATAGGTATTTTATTATAGTTTTTATTTCCTTTATTCAGAGATTTAAATTCTGTCTTTACATTAGAAAAAAAGATATATTTTCATCTGGTAAGCTTGGATTTTTTTCTTTCATTCTTTTTATTGTTATTATTCTTTCCCAGTATAATATATTGCTTTCTTAGAATAACTTATTAATATGAATTAAAGCACAGCATGGTTAAACAAATAGTATAATTGCACAAAGAGGCAAAAATTGTTTTTGGAAAAATAAGGTCACTTATACAATTTAATTGTGCAATTTTCTATATTCTGAAGAATTACAAGGCATTAAATCATTAAGTGAGAAGAAAGAACAGCAGTATTTCTGAGAAGCAGGCATGGAAATACAACAAACATATGCCTTTGATCTAAATGACAGAAATAAACTTGCCAGTGGCATGATAACATTAGGCATGTTTAAACTAACCTATATTACTTGAAATGCAGGTTCAATATTTTTCAGTTTAAAGAAGCCATTCAATGTAAAGCATAAATGAAATTAAGTTATATGCATAATATCTATAATAGAATTTACTACTTGAACGCTCTTGGATGTGGGTTAATATTTTATTTGCATACATCCTCAAGTCTGTCCTGTTCTTTGCTTGGATTTATCACAAGTCTGCAGACGTGGCTTGCTGCTGGAAATGAACACGAACAATTAAATTTTCAGTCGGAAATGAGTGAAAGATTCCACTCCAGCTGTATTTGCTAAGCCCTTTGGTAGCTGCACTGATAAGGCCAAAAGAGGTTGGAGAGGGAGAAATCTAAAGTGGAGATGCAAATCTCATGCTAGGTTGCTATATTGTTCTTAGAATAAGCTGATCCTGACTAGCCTCAAACTAGCTGTATCAGGACAGCTAAAAAGAAAAGAGGAAGGGGTTATAGTTCTTTCTTTCTAACCTATACTACATCCATTTTTTATTACATCTTCATTACAATGAAAAACAATCTCATGGTTGTATATTTAAAGCAGCTCTTGTTTCATTAACTGTTAAACACATAGAATGTAAAAAAGCTCTCCCTTTATATTTCTAGTTGGTGCTCTTTGCACACACACACTCAGTCGTATATCTGTGTCATGCATTTATGTCTAAATGCTGTCAGACTATGTTTAATAAATCTTGTCAAGTAAATTGGTTGAGTAAATGTTGAATTCTATTTTTAAATAAAACAGGAATCTTTTAAATATTTCTGGAATATTTAAAAACAATTGTTTTTAATTTACATGTTCTAAGGATGCTTGTTCCTTAACTAGTACTTATCAAAGTTCAAAAATATACAAACACTCAAAATAGTGCAGATATTTTCCTCCCATCTTAATCATCTGCATTCCAATAGAATATTTTTTCAAATAGCTGTGCACAGTTATTTCAATATGGGTAGACAGATACCTCCTCAGTGAATTTTAATCTAGCAATAATTTCACTCAGTAAAATGCTGGTATTTTTACTACTATGATGGACAATTGGAAATATTAAAATATTAGGATAATTATGTTTCAAATTTGAACTTTCTGATTTAAAAAGGTATAGCAAGAAACTTGAGCAATTTTATTACTGGAGTCAGAGGAGTTTGCATCTTTTCCCTTTGGATTTAGCTCCACCATTCAGTGATACCAATATGTAATATGAATAGAAAACTTCTGAAAGTTGTCAGAATCAAAATGGGGCTATTGTGTCAAAAACCCTGATAAATAGAAGGCCTAATAAATAGAAGGCTGGGGAAGGTCATGGCAGGAGAGTTCCATTACACAAATGCCTGATAACAAGAGCTATTGCACAAAACTCTGCAAAAAACACAACCTTGCACAAAGGCCATCACAACTTTTGCAAATACATATGTCTGTACTCGGGAATGGCACCAACCTTGTTATTGATCCTTGTAGCCAAAGATAATTATCGAAAAACAATTATGTAATCCTCCTAATCTTTCCTTTGAAAATTTTTGTCTTCTTTTACTTCCCTGAATATGCATAGTTTACTATGGCATGCATATTTCCATTGCAATGTCCTTTCCTAAATAAATATTTTCTTTTAGAGAATTTCTCTCTCTGTTGGTTATAGAGGTTGACAAACTAAACACAAAAGGGTCAAATTAAGTTACTTATCTCTAACATTTATCATGAAGAACTCAAAGAATGACTGTTCTCTACAGTCTTTTTGTCAAATTGAATAACCACAGGTTTTATTGTTTTTGTTTGTGAATTAAAGACTGATTTACAAAAATATAGACAAAATATTTCTAAATCAATAGGTATGCTCTTCCTAATTTTTATAATTTTTAAAAGTTTGTATAGTAAGCTCTGTTTTTCAAAAATAAATTTGAGTTTATCCTTTCCTTGATCTTTGGAGGTTGTTCTTTTAGAAAGCAGTAATTTAAATGTAAAATAACTAATTATACAAATGTATTTTGATTTAATGCTACACAGCATATAATATTACACATATTATTTAACCTAAAGATAAAAATAAAATACTAAATTAAACAAATAAAACATTTATCTTCTTTTTCCCTATTTATTATGTTTTCAGTATTTGCCGTTACTTTTAAACACGACCCTTTGAAAGACTGAAAATAAGGTGTCCTTTTCATAAAAAATTTGCTGTTTTAGCATTCTTTGCTTTAATTAAGTCTGCCTATTTAGTAGAAAAGTACAACTACTGTAGTTTCAGTTTATAAAACAGTTCACAATTGCTTCAAATATGTGTTACTATGAGTAACCACAATGTCTATGAAAGTTTCCTATACCATATCATTCTGAATGTAGGAAAAAAACAAATAAAGTTAAGATCACTAAATCCTAAGACAACTGAAAGTCAGAGACATAGAAGAAAGCACACAAAAGTAACAGTTTACTAGGAAAAGTGTTTATTGTATGCAAGCATTTGATAAAATATACTAGTATACTTAAATATGAAATACGGAGCTTATATAGTGTTTATATTTGTCCAAAGAAATATTAGACAAATAACCAAATTTATTGTAATGCTGTTGTCTTACTTATTCCTTTTAAAACCCATAATTACAGTGACATTTTAAGATTAATTTTTCTCTAGATGCATTTACTAGGTAGTAATATATAGATCCAAATGCAAAATGCAAGAAATAAAATTTAGTGCCCCAAAGCAATCATTCAAAGAGAAGCCATAGAATTAATAGATGATAATTATAAGTCTGAACACAGAAAACATTTATAACAATATTCATCTTTATATATGTGCTACTTCATCTGAAAGTACTTCTCTTTTAATGTTCAGTTCAAAGTTTACTTCATTAAAGTATTTGCCTCTAAAATGTAATTAAAAATTCCTCTTTATTTTCTTATAATATTTATTCTTCCTAATACATATGTCGAAACTATATCTAATACAATCAAGTACTTTTCTTTAAGTGTTTCTCATCTTATGCTCATTCTGCTCAATTTCACAGATTATAAGCAGCATGGCAGTCCTGGAGAGACTTGGCCAAGTAACTGGCATTTGGTAACTATCCTTTAAATTAATAACAATAACAACTCTTTTATACAAAATAATATATTGACCAGAAGATTATGTCATACTCTAAAAATGGGAAGAAAATTAAACAGAGAATATGTTGTGTGGCTTTGATTTTAAAATGCATGGGATTCAGATGAAGGCCCCCTACCCCCACCAAAAAAAAAAAGATATGGAAATTATACAGTGCAGTCCAAAAAAAAAAATCAAAACAACAACAACGACAAAACAACCAAAAGCATTTATTAGGTTCCAATTATATGTCAAGTTTTGCTGATATTAATATCGTAACACAGATGTTACCACTAGTTTACAAGAGAGAAAAGTGAAGCTCAAAGATTTCAAGCAATTGACCAAACTTACCAGGTATAAAGAGTGCAGCTGAAATTAAAAAATTAACTCAGGTCGGTATCAAAGCCTCTGCTTTCCCTGCTTTTTATTCTAGCTCCAATGGAAGTACTCAATTTATGCCAAAGTCACCCTCTGCAAAGTAATCCTTTGGAGAACTAGATCTTCATCTTTTTTATCTGTGCACTTCATAACTTCACCCAGTGTTTGTGATATAGTATGTATTCAATAAATATTTGTTGAAGTGAATATGAGTTTTTGAAAAGTATTTTCAGCCAAATATTAAATAATACACCACAAATATATAATGATTTTAGGGACAGTATAAATTGGATCTCTGAAATTATTTAGATTCAAGCTGTAATTAAAATATGATTAGGCTTCATCAGTAAAATATTGTATCAACCAAGTCTACAGAAAGCAATGACCACACTATTTAGTAAAGGTTTCACCACTAAATGCTTAAGAAAAATCTACTTTTGATATTCAAATAGAATAAATTGTAACAAATAGTTGTGATTTTCAAATATGGTTAACTATACTATTAGAGTAATAGTATTCTATTATTAGAATAATAGCACATTTACTTGAAGTTGTTATAACACATGTCAAAAAAACCCCTCTGCATTCAAAAGTTAACCAATGCTTGAAATGAAAGAGTATTACAGAAATAGCTCTTAATAACTTTTAATCAATATGTTGTTGCATTTTCATCCTACACATTTCTGATGATTATTTAACACTATCTTTTAAGGTTTTAATTTTGTGGAAAGGAAAAAAGGAAACAATACTTCAAATTAGTTAATATTGAAATAGTGATTAGTACTGGCAAGCTATGTGAACAAGGTCTATTATCTACTTGACTTTTAATTACCTTTTTAAAAAATATATATGTTCTGGGATTTTACTTTCTTTCATTACACCTGCTAGACTATGAACTTTTAATTTCAGACTATTAATTACTATGATATCCCCAGGTCATTTTCTACCGTCTGTTTCTGCAAGATTGATATCATCCTAAACATTTACATTACCTCTTTTTTTTTAATATCCCTGGATAACTAACAACTTCACACACACTAAATTTCACATCTCTTTGTTGCTGCCATAACAAATTTCAATTTCTTTTCTTCTTAACAATATCATTCTTAGTGCTAACAATGTTTCCTACTTTATCACTAAATTTTATTGTCAGGAGATTCTGCTGTGGAAATTCAATTGTCTGTAAATCTGAGCACCAGTAAAGCTGCTAAAATCATCGTGAGTCTTATTTAACTGTCTGGCACATAAATCACATAGATTTTATTTGATTTCAGTGGGGTGTTTTTCTAGACCTTCTAGCAATCTAACACATACTGATATTAACTAACTGCACATTCAAGTGCATATTATTGCTTCAAAGGAGGATAATTCATCCACTAAGCACATCCTATCTTTCTAAAAGGCAATCATCACGAAATGTGTTCAAGTAATGTCATCCTGGGTCAGTGATATGAAAGGGGGCTGGAAATTCAAAGCTTTTCAATGTTGTCATTACTTCATCCTATGACTTTGGACTAGTCCTTAAATGCTAGACATATTGCATTCTTGTTGTACAGCATTACAGTTCATCATTCTTTACACGGAATATAATATTTTTATTAGGTTATGGGAAGTTATTGTTGGCATGTGTTTCTACATATATTAATTTTATTGTGTTCTGTAAATCTACCAACAATCATGTGTAGTAAATAGTCTTATCACTGCTACCATTTTAAGATACTAAAATCTGAGATTCAGAATTAAAAAAAAAAAAAACTTCTCCATAGAAGAAGCATCGATAAAGGCCAGGACCATGATCTGAACAAAGTCTGCACATATATATATATATATGTGTGTGTGTATGTTTTTAGGATTTAGGATTATATATGTGTGTGTATATAATTTTAGTATGTATATTCTAAATGTCTCTGTATATATGTGTGTGTATAAACACGCACATAAACATACAAACACATATATACACATATGTATTTAAATATTTACTTATATCTTACTAAGGAAAAATGCAAATATAGGTATACACCTTAAAATTTTTTACAAAAATGTTATGAGTTAGAGACAGAGACGGGAAAGAAGAATATATTGACAAATTCAAATTACATATGAAAAAATGCTCAACATCTGTGATCATCAGGGAAATACAAATCAAAACCACAATGATATATCACTTAACTCCGGTGAGAATGGCTTTTATCAAAAAGTCCCAAAACAACAAATGCTGGTGTGGATGCAGAGAGATAGGAATACTCATACGCTGCTGGTGGGACTGCAAACTAGTACAACCTCTATGGAAAGTAGTATGGAGATACCTCAAAGAACTAAAAGTAGAAATACCATTTGATCCAGCAATCCCACTACTGGGTATTTACCCAAAGGAAAAAAAGACATTGTATAAAAGAGACACCTGCATGGGAATGTTTATAGCAGCACAATTCACAATTGCAAAGATGTGGAAACAACCCAAGTGCCCATCAATACATGAGTGGATTAATAAAATGTGGAATATATACCATGGAGTATTACTCAGCCATAAAAAATAGTGACCTAATACTTCTTGTATTGGAACTGGAGCCCATTCTTCTAAGTGAAGTATCACAAAAATGGAAAAACAAACACCACATGTACTCACCATTATATTGGAAATAACCAATCAAGACTCATGTGCACATATGGAAATAACATTAATCAGAAATCAAGCAGGTGGGAAGGGGGAGAAGGAGATGGGTAAATTCACACCTAATGGGCACAATGCACACTATCTGGGGGATGGGCACACTTATAACTTTGGCTCGAATGGTACAAAAGCAATTTATGTGACCAAAACATTTGTACTCCCATTATATTCAGGAAAAAAAGGTACAAAATAGATGGGTTTTAATAAAAAAAAAAGAAAAAGGAAGGAAACATATTTGATATTACAATTCAGATGCCCATGCAGAATTTAAGAGAATGTCACCTTCCCGTCTTTGCTTGTAGTTGATTGCCTTATAATCTTTTTAGATAGATATTTTCTAGGATTGTGTAGGTCTATTTTTAGCTAGTGCCCTTGATTTTGTATGAAGCATTCTCTTCAGGTAGCTAAATTTTACCCTTGCTAATCACAGCTAGTCCTCTCAGGCACGCAGGGGCATACAATTCTATTTGAAATTGCAGTCATACTGAATAAGCCAAAGAATAGAATGAATTTGTTCTTTATTTATATTTGCTTTTTAAAGAATTGCTTGTAATGACAGTTTATTTCTATTTACATATGCATGCACATTTTAATTTTGAAAAAGCAAGGGTCACATAAGTAGGATGTATCTCAAATAAGAGAAGCTGGATGACATTACTTATATTCTCATCAGGTTAGAATGTCAATACTACAGTAAATTCTTACTGAATACACAAACTAAAGAAAATAAATAATCACATTTTTATGTGAAGTGTTAAGTCAAGATTTACTTGAGTCAGAATGAAAGCAGATTTCTACAAAATAAATTGGTGAAATTTTAAACAAAAAATAATTAGAAAAAAATATACATCTACTTATGTGTATGCACAGAATCACAATTCAAAATTTCCAAATGAACAAGTTAGAAAACCACCATAAGTGAGCCATCATAACCATAAAAGCTTAGATATTGAATCTATAAAGCACTGCATATAAAATAATGATATTTCAAATAACTAAAGATAAAAAAATAATGCATTGCACACATGAACAAGAAAAGAAATTATCAAAATCATTTAGGAACATATAACCAAAGATTAAGTAGAATTTTTAAACATATAAAATACAATCATTAGAAATAAAAATTCAATGACTGCATGAAATAGATGAATGATATTCATCAGCTGAATTATATTGTAAAAAATTTATCATCTATACATGGGCAGAAAGTGTAGCACAGAGAGAAAAATATGTACAACAAAGAATTTATGAAGCAGGATAATAGTGATGCCTGTTTTCACTATTTCTCATTAACATTTATTGAAGGACCTAGAAAATATAGGAAAAGAAAACAAATGTTTTAAGAAATTAAGAAACAAGTAGTATTAAAAAAAACTCTTGATCATGATGATATAGTACTTATTTAAGGAATCCAAGATAATTTCCTGAAAAATCATAAGAATATATATATAAGAACATAGCAATATGAAATTATGATAAAATTGCATTTCCACATAACAACATGGACTTGGGACATTTTAATGTATTCCCGATAGATAAGTAGAAAGATATATACTTATACATATATATACATATATACATACTAAACACACAGATATATGTAAGGAATAAAGGCCATTTGAAATAGCAACCATGAATAAAAAATACTGAGAAATAAATAAAACATATATGTAAATAAGCTTTTATTATGTTATAAAAGTTTATTCAATTATATAAAAAGAAATATAAAAATTGAAATACAGTTCATGTTCTTGGATAAGAAGTCTTAATATTATTAAGATGGTTATTTCTAGATATGTTTTTAAATTCAATATAATTCAAATGAAATCACAACAGGGGCTTTCACAGTTGTCAAGTGGAAGAGCAATAGGCAAAGTAGAACCATGTCAATTTAAAGCAGAATATCAAAGTGAAGTTATTTTCTCAGCCAGATATCACAGTTCACATAGAGCCCAGAAATAGACCCAGCTCTTTAGACAATAAGATGTAGGACAGAGATTAATATGCAGATTAGAGAAGAAAGCATAGATCACTCAATAAAGACAATAGGACAATTGATTATCCATATGCACACACAAAAAGTATATGTGTGTGTTTATATATATATAATATTATATACAAATGTGTATTCCAACATCACATCATACTGTACTGAAATCTGTATCAGGTAAAATAAATGCTGAAATGCTAAATGTGAAAACTGAAATTCTATTATTTTATTAATACAAACAGAAAACCTTAGCAATATTGTAGGAAAAAATACATATGTCAAAAGAGGAAAAGTCTACAAAAGGGTAGATTGACATCTATGTCTGTGCGACATGAAAATTTGCAACTCTGTTCATCAAGAGACTCAATACAGTCAAAGCACCAGCTAGTACTGAAAGAAGTTATTAACAATCTGTAAGTGCAACACAAAATTTATATTCAGAATTTAAAAAATATATTTACAAATCAATTACAGAAATTAAATCATAAAGAAAATACAGAAGCTGGATATGAAGACTGTTTAATAAGTCATAAAACAATGTATAAAACTTACAAATAATCAGGGACATATAAATTAAAGCTCATTAAAATACTTTATGTCTGTAAAAATGTAAAAAAAGTTTACAACCTTTTCAAGTATTAATGAAGATGAGAAATAAATATCTGTACACTGCTTATAGGTGTATAAATTGTCGCAAAAATCTTGAAGATTAATTTGACTATATAAGGAAAACTGGACATGTGAGGATTATTTGACTCAACAGTTGTCCTAGTTATTTCCCAGTGAAACTATTGCATATGATATGTGGACACAAACATAACAGAAACACATTGCTTCTTAACAAAATATTTTAGTAGAATAAAATTGGAAACAACCAAATTTTGCCATCATGAGAAGAATGAATAAATTATTTGGGGTATGTACATGAAATGAAATATTGCAAAGTAGTGAAAAGTGAGTTAATTCAACTTAACCAATATCAAGTGAATGAACCTCACAAACAATTTTTAGAAGAAAAAAATAAGTTGAAGAAAAATTATATATGTTATGATATCATTTATATAATTCAAAGCATGAAATATGAATTTTATATTTCTTAATGGTATATTCACTTGGAGTACAAATATAAAGGTAAAATCAATTCTCTGAAAGCAGTGCCTTCAGAGCCTATTTCAGGAATGCAAAATCTGTAAGGGGTATGCAGGGCATTTTAGCTGCATGTATTATTATTTTGAAATTAAGCTGGACTTGGCTATAGGAGTCTTGGCTTTATTATCCTTTATACATCTAGAGTAGCTTCTGTATTTCATAACAAATTTTAAGGTTTGCATATGTAATATGTGACATTTCCAGCTGCCTTTCGCCTTTGCTATCTACTTCTTAAATGTTGAATTTCTCAATGCTGTGCCCTCTACATTATATTCCTAGTTGATCTCATGGATTTCCACTGATTTTTAAAAAGTAGCTATAGTCCTTTGAATCTCTAATTTATATTACCAATTTTTATATTTCTTCTGAGTTATTGACATAAATACATAATTGAACCTATCTACAAATGTATGAATATAACATGTCTGATGCTGAACTCTACATACTCTACTAACCTACGATATTATGGGCCTCATGGGTAGGGTGGGGTGATGATACTATTCATATTGTAATCTATGTAATTGATACTACTTAGAGTGCTGCAGTGCATTGCTTGTGTAAACTTTCACAACAGTCCCCCCCATGTATATCCTCCTTCCTGGTCCTCAGCACATCAGAAAATAACACCTCTATTCACTCAGTTGCTCCTGACAGAACCTAGTACACATTTTGTGATATTCTTTCTAAAATATCACATCTAAGCCATATGAATACTCTGTTATTCCTTAACTACATGATAAGGATTATGTACTTCCAGGAATGATAGACTAGGAAGTTATAGATCAAGCCACCACCTACAGTCAATTGAATAATTGGGATAGCATCTTAAAACTGATACCAAAGCAGCACTACAGGGACAAGATCCAGATGGGTTTTCCAAAAATTGCAACTAATAAACAGACTGATGGTAGAGACTTTTCAAGTAATTTGTCACACTGGGGTGGAAAGATAGACTTTAGGGGCAAGTATAAAGGAAGTCCTTGACACACACATTATATTCTGATTAGAAATATTGGAGAAATTCAAAAAGTCCCCAAAATGACAATTATGAAGAAATCTACATGTAGAATAACCTCACTGCTGAAAACAAATGTCAAACCATAAAACAGCTGGAGAAAAAAAGACATTACTTTCAAAGGAGCAATTACAAGAACTGCCTATCATCAACTTCACAAGAGAAGACACCAGAGTGATATCTTCAAAGTAGTATAAAAAATTAATCCTATTGTAGAATTCAACTAAATGAACAGTAAAATGAATGAAAAGATGAAAAGTTAAATTGAAACTACAAAGTTTAGGTTCAGCTTTCAAATGTTTCATCTTACACTCCTGACAACTAGGACTCAGGTTGTGTGGTGCAAGCATGCAGTATAACAGTGCAGAGGCTAGGAAGAGAATAAGGGCACAGAATGGGCCAGATCATGCATTGGCCACATGCAATGCTGCTGCCTAACTTGGTATCAGGTAGGGAATATGTAGTCTGTGTGGTTGAAAAAATAGCTAGGAATAAGAAGAGAGCAATATCATCCATTGATAAATTAATTCACATCCTGTTTTCATTAAGAATGAAAAATAATAGCTTCTTTGTTCCAATACAATTATACCTCAGTTCGGAGTCCTGGGTACTTCTCTGATAAGAGATTGAACAGTAAATATCAGTGTAATGCTTAATTTTATGTGCCAAATTGACTGGGCCAAGGGATGCCCAGATAGCTGATAAAATATTATTTCTGTATGTGTTTGTGAGAGTGTCTCTAGAATAAATTAACATTTAAATCAGTGAACTGAGTAAAGAAGATTGCCCTCACCAATGGGCAATGGGTGAGCATCACACAATCCCTGAGGGCCTAACTAGAATGAGAAGGAGGAGTAAGGATGAATTCACACTCCTTGAGCTGAGACCTCTATCTTCTCCTGTCCTCAGACATCAGTGCTCCTGGTTCTCAGTTCTTCAGACTCAGACTGAACTACACCACTGGCTTTCCTGGTTCTCCAACGTGCAGATGGCAGATTATAACTGTTTGAGCCAATTCCTAAAATAAAGCTCTTCTTATATCTATCTACCTCTCACCTATTTCCTATTGGTTCTGTTTCTCTGGAGAACCCTGGCTAATACTATCAGTGTTTTAGTATTTCCTTAGAAGACTTCGTGAAGACTGGCATCCAGAACATTTTGAAAGGTGGAGCTCTATTGAAGAGAAAAGTTCTAAAAATTGAAGAAGGCACAGGTAGCCCAACATGAGGGGAGATATTTTGTATTGCTGAGATTGGAGTCACAAAGTGTTACAAACTTTTCATAAGTGGTGAAAACCTGTATATTTTCCCTAGTTCAACACTTGGAAAGTGTATGTAATACCTATGATGGAAAAGTGATGTGATTAATTAAATATTCACAAACATATAAAAAAGCACCTGTAGTAAATGCTATTAAGTGACAGATACATGGTGTTATGAAAGCAAATAATCTAGGAATAGACCTAGGTAGTCAGGTCAAGGAAAGTTTCTCTGCAAAAATTATATGTAAGCTGACATCTAATGGGTGGCTGAAAATAAAAGACCATTCTAGGCCGCGAGAATGTGTGCAAAGATTAAGATATGCATGGCAATGAAGAGGGGCAAAAAGGTCAGTGTGCAGATATGGGAGGGGCAGAGATAGATAAAGATCAACATCTTTTTCATGGTACGCAAAGATCAAATCCTAAAAGGATTTATGGGTCATATTAACTTTGTTCATAATTCTATTAGCCATGGAAAACTGCTGAATAGTTTTGAACATGGTGTGGCATGACCAGATTTGATTTTGAAATAAACATGTCCAGATGCAGTGTGAAGAAAGATTTAGAGGAAATTTGAAGTAGATAGCAGGAGGAACTTTATTATTCTGGGAGTCTAGGTAAGAGATGATATTTTCTGAGAATGTGGTTTTAAAACAGGATGACCAAGAAATGAATAGTTTTAAGAGAAAGTTAGAGCTATAATTAATAGAATTTGGTGATGGTTTTGTTATATGGAGTTGTAAGAGCTACATAGATTTTTCCTTGATCAGTTGAATGGAGGATTGTGTCTTTGAACAAGAGTAGAGATATGTGAAAGGACTTTTCTTGTCACGTGTATGTGTGTGGTGCATGGGCAGCCATGCAGTCAGAGGTGGAGAGAGGGATCTATGGCTTAATCTTTATCTTAGTCCATTCAGGCTGCTATGACAAAATACAATAAACTGGGTGGGTGTTTTATAAACAACAGAAATTTCTTTCTAATAGTTCTGGAGGCTGGGAAGTCCAAGATCAAGGTGCCAACATATTTGGGGTCTAGTGAGGGACTGCTTTTTCATAAAGTGCAGTCTTCTCACTGTAAGCTCACATGGTAGAAGGGACTAGGAATCTCTCTCAGTTCTGTTTTATAAGGGCACTAATCCCATTCATAAGGGCCTCTCCTTCATCACTGAATCACCTCCCCAAGGCCCCAGCTCCTAATACAATCACCATGGGGGTTAGGGTTGCAACATGAATTTTGGGAGGACATACACATTCAGCCCATTGCCGTCTTATATATGCTGAATTTAAGATATTTGTGAAGTAGGTGAATATGTATTCATTGAAGTCAAAGGAGGACTTTAGGATGCAAATGATTCACACATAATTGAAGAAAATGGTATGAATGAGTTTGTTTAGACAACCTAAGAAAAGAGAACCAAAAACTAGGTCTTAAGGAAATGTAAAAGCATGATGAAAGGAAAGAATAGAATGTGAATAACAGCAAGTGCATCTAATTTTAAATATGGCAACACATTTCATTTATTGTTTGATTTTGGGGAGGGGACATATGGTGGAATCACACAGGAAAATAGCTATTAATTTCATTTCATTGCTGGAGGTTAAATCATGTCACTTAGAAGATAACAAGGAAACTTTAAAAATTTAATAACAACTATCTCATTTTCAGGGCATAGTGTTCAACCTTAAAAGGTTAATAAGTGTTGTTTTAAAAATAGATTGTGATCTCATTATCTCTGACCTATTCTGTGGCTATATTTTAAAACCAGCTTAATATTGTATAGCTTTATCTAGAAACATTTTTTTCTGTATAAGAAATAGTTTGTTTAAAAAAGTTTATAAAGGCATCAAAATTTTGTTCAAATGATGTGAGTGCTATTTTAATTAAAAATGAAATATATTATTTAATAACTATTTTTCTATTAAATTTCTTCCAAATAGTGTATGTGTGATATAACCTTATTCATACTAAATTATCAAGGAAATAAAAAGAGATTCATTTATGTTCATGCTTCTTCCTGAGTTGGTAGATAACACATTTGTTTATCCATTTTCTAGGAAAAGTAATTTTTAAAAATCCAAGCAAAATATATATCTAATCAGATAATCAGAAATTAATTTTAATTACAAGATATATATGAAATACATTATGTCAGATATGTTTCCTTCAATAAAAATCTTTTCACCTTGTTGCAGTGTAAGAGTAAACTAAAAATGATTATCTTTTAAAAATAAACCTGCTGAATGTCCATCAACAACATGCTTTCACTGAAAATTTTTTTTAAAGATTCAGATACTATTTTATTTTCAAGCATAAAATAGGACACTCACAAGATGTGCTCTGAGGAGCTTCCTAGTTCTAAAATATAACATGAGTCTAAACATATTTAGACAACCAAAACTTAAATTATAGAAGTGGAAAAATCTGGCCAAATAGTGACTTGAGAGGCAGACCCAGCTTACTTTCTGATTAGTTTTCTACTGCTGCCATAAAAAATTACCAAAAATTTAGTGGATTCAAACAACACAAATTTATTATTTTATTATCTCATAGTTCTGTAGGTCAGAGTCCAGCAGGGGGTTCGCTGGGCTGAAACCAAGGTATCAGCAGGGCTGTGTTCCCTTCTGGAGGCTCCAGGAGAGAATCTGCTTCCTTGCCTTTTCCAGCTTCCAGAGGCCAGCTGCACACCTTGAACATGGCCCCCTTCCTCCATCTTCAAAGCCAGCAAAATAGTATCTACCTGACTCTACTTCCATTGTCAGTTTGGTTCTTTTTCTCTGACCATAGCTGAGAGTAGTTATCTGCTTCTAAGGATTTATGTGATTAGATTGGGCCCACCTGGATGATCCAGGATAGTTTCCCCAGTTCAAAGTCAGACAACAGCAAACTGATTTATGTCTGCAACCTCAATTCCCTTTTGCCATGTAAGGTAACATCCTCATTGATTCTGGGGACCGGCCATGGATATCTTCAGGGGAGGCATTATTTTTCCTACTATACTCTTCTCAACAATTGTGATGGAGTAACCCAAAATCTAGAGCCAGGAGAATAGTGAAGCCTAGAAGGTGTATTTGATATTTTTTTAAACCATCCCTATTCGGCCCCTTTCCTGTCCCCAACATCTCCAGGACCTGCAGCCTAGATAATCCTTTATTTCCTGTAAGACAAAACATGAAGTGGCAAAAGCCCATGTCTCGACTAGGCCTTAAGAAATACCCAGGACTTTCTGTGCTCCCTGAAGGAGTATAATGGGTAGATGTTTTTGAATTATTTAGACCAGTGGCTGGTAAATCTTTTCTGCCAGGGGTTAGAAAGCATAAACACTTTAGGTTTTGTGGGCCACACAGTATCTATCGCTACTATTCAACTCTGTCATTATGAAAGTTAAAAATACATAAATAAAGGAGTATAGCTGTGTTCCAATAGGACTTTATTTATAACATTGAAATATGAATTTCATATAATTTTTCACATGTCATGAAATATTCTTCCTTTGTTTCCCACCCCAACCATTAAAAAATGTAAAAATCATTCTTACCTCACAGAAGCAGACAGTGGGCCAGATTTGGCCCACCAGCCATATTTGCCAGATATGCCTGATATACACAAAGGGCTGCCCTCTGTTTGCTGAATGTGGACTTATCTGACTGAATACCATAGACCTGAAGCAGGTGTGACTCAAATCTTAGCAGGTGGTAGAGTATTTTTAAATATAGCTATAAAGTTTTCTTGACTCTCTAATGTATTTATGGTTTGCCAACTTGTTAGATAAGAGCTCACAGGATACAGGGTTGTGCCTTTTACACACTGCAGGTTTGCTCTATCAGCGCTTTTCGTCCTGACCTAGAAGAGGGCTCAGAGAACACAATGGCCAAGAATAAGCTAAGGAAAACAATTACTGGAGGAGATCAAGTACTCTCTCTAACACCAAAAGATAATGGAGGGTGGAGGTTAAAAGTGTGAGCCCTGGAATCAAGGTGAATTACTCAAGATAAATTATGTAATTTTTCTGGCTATCAGTTTTCTCATCTGTATAATTGGGATAATGATAGTGTCCATCTAATTATATTATTGATAGGATTAAATGTTATCATACACTTAAAATACTTAGTGTCTGACTGTGTAGTTTTTGTTTTTACTGTGTCCACTATTAAATATCCTGAGACAAAAATGCAAAAGGAGAAAGAAGAACAATTTGTACAATTAACTCTTAAAGAAGGTGGAAGAATTAATGGAAGATACATGCAAACTTTAACAAAATAAATAAGAACTTCCAAGAAAATGCAATTTGGGCCCAATAAAAGATTTCGTGGGAAGGTAACATGTTTCAGAAATTAGAAGAAATATCCAGTAGTCCAATAGTTGAACAGAAATGAGTGGGAATCATGGTATACTAAGTGAACAAAATGTCTCATCATGGAGATGAAAGAACAGGTAGACCATGAGGGTAAGGTAAGGCCCATAACACTCCACTGAGTCACTGAAATTTTAAAAATATTTTAAATGTATTCTAAACAGTCATTAATTGTTGTAACATTAAACGTCCCAATAGATCCTCATAATGGTTTATATTTTCACAAATAAAATGAATAATGGACATGCTACGGGTAAACTAAATTTTAAAGTTATAGTTTTTTTATATCAATATTCAAATAAATCTATAGTTCAGGTATTATCATTTTTTATTCATTTTATGGCATTTCAATAGAATTTACTCTTCAAAATTATAAGTGCTGAAATAGCAACCAGCACAACCAAACCAAAATATACCATCAGTTTTTGCCTCATTTAATTTTTATATATATTAAAAACTATATTCAAAATGAATAAAATATTATTTTGTTCTTTTCTTGAGTGGTACAAATTCTTAGTCATATAGACAAATGAAAACTAACAGCAAGAAAAGTAGGGTAAGCCAAGTGCTGCATTAGACTAAAGGTGAATGAGGTGACCACCAACTGTGTAAAATCAACCATGCTGAATTTCAACCTTATCACACTATGCCTATAGTAGAAAAAAATATTATACATCCCTTCTTTTGACAAATGGATGATAGAACAGACAGTGCTTTAGCCTCCTATTTCAAATGAGACATGAACTTTTTATATCTTTTTTTTTTCCAGTATGATCATAGCAACCTTCCAAAGTCTGGTATCTTGTTTTTTTCACATTTTAGAGTCTTGTATCTTTTGCCATATTAGGGTGCTTGCTATTTGAAAGTGTAATTTTGGACCTCATCGCTCTCTGACTATAGGATGTGAGGATCTACTTCTTATCCACTGAATTATGTAGGTGACACGTTCTAGAAGGTGGGAGAATATAGTTTAGAAATTCAATGTGGTGAAAGAGACATTTAAGACTGAAATGCTTTGTGAATTCATATTCATAATCACCAGATGGCCTCAGTCAATGATTCTTTTCTTTTTTTTTTTGCTTTCAGTCAGTCTTGCCTTTAAATATTCACTCCTTTTCTATATATTTCTTTCTTTCAAAAATATAATACTTTCCATCATTTTAACACTTTTTTGAAAACAAGACCATCAAAATGCACAGTTTCAAGTTGTGAGCATTAGCATCAATAGCCTTAAACGAAAATTCTACTAAATGTTTAAAATTTGCTCAAACATTAACTATAACTTAATTGCTTTTTGTGATCAATGAAGATATGATAATATGTTAAAAATAAAAGCAAACCATTTAAGGACTTACAGTTTTTCAGATTCTTTGGATAATATACAGACTTTCAAACTTTAGAGAACTCTTTCTTCCTTTATATTGTTAGTAATATTTAGAATGAATACTCTTCAGTGAAGAGAAAAACAGTTAAAAAGAAGGTACCAGAATCTATTGAATAATATGAATAATCAAGCATATATTTGTTTGTTTCAAAAGATTGTTGAGGTATAACCTACTATAAAGAACACAGATAATGTCCTGCTAAATTAATTTTTAAATATGTATACACATGTATATGGAACATAGCGATATTGTACTGTCTGGAATAGTAAGCATCAGATTTTGTTAGTGGGTTCATAGCTAAAAATTACATGTTTATATCTAAAATTTGATATTTTGTCTGAGCTCTGTGATCAACTAAGGTAAAGTTTTAAATTTGTATTCATCACCACTGGTTTTACCTTTCAATTTCATACTGTCTGTTTAGTCTATACAAAATTATTTTAAAGGATTAATTGAAACAAAACCAAACTGTAATGACACCATAAAGGTCATCTATTCTAATCTGTCTCAAGTGATTCATTTTTTAGTTTAAACTGTACAAGTGAGTCCTGATAGTCATGTCAAATTAAGAATAGATATTTAAAATATTATTTAGCTATGTATGTAACAGTCCTTCTTTACTTCTTTCTTATATATTATGATATAACTGGATAATCAGCCTACTCCTAACATTTTGTGGCCTTAGGGCTACAGTACACATGGAAACCAATATACCATGTATCAAAATCTTTGTATCTGTGAAGCTGTATATATTAAATACAATATTCTATGTTTTTCTACTTTGAGAAATACAACTTCATAAGAATCCTAAAATTTCAGATTTTAATTTAGATTTCTTAAATTTCTTTTCAGCCTTTTTACATTGGCCCACCCATTTTTATCCATACCTGGATCCACCCAATTCCAAAAGAGACCTCTATGCATGCTGTGGACATCGTGGGTGGCACTGCATATCCAAGCCCCATTTCCCCCATGGCCATTCGTTGGCAGCCTTCATGCCACCTCTCAGGCCACCCCTGGGACCTGGGGTGTGTACATTACAATGTATTTGTCCTCAGGTGGAAAGCCAAGGAGAAGAGGAGAAGAGAAGACTGGAAGTGGGCGCAGGACAGTTTGGGTAGACAATCCCAGGTTCCCAGGTTCTTAGACTCCAGAAGTTGGGAGATTCAGGTTTTTAATGGATAGGTCTTCTTGACCCAGTGGAGAAGAATGTGACTGGATCAGGGCAAAGGCTGAGGCTCAAGGAAGGGACCTCAATTGCTTAGATCTACAGCAGTGTTGTATAAGTGTACACACTTTAAAAATAAACACAAATATATATAAAGACAGCTGAAAACTTTCCTTCCTAATATAATTGATTAGTTTGAGAGGTGATTGTTACCACTGAGAACAACAATTTAACAACACCTACTAATGCTGAACTTACAAATAATCACTAGTTCCACTCCTGGGTGTACATCAACAGAAATGTACACATATGTGCACCAAAAGATAGGTACAAGGTTAAATTGCTGTATCATTGTTTGTTATTGACCCAAACTTTAAACAACCAGACTATGCATAAATATAGAATGTATAATGCAATAGTGAAATACTATTGAGCAGTTAAAAGGAATAAACTTTGCTCGATGCATTAACATAGAAGAATCCCATACAAAATATTGATTCAAAGAAGCCAGACACATGCACAGAATACATTCTGTACGATCTCATTTATATCAAGTCCCAAGTTGGTAAAACTAATCTATGAAAACAAAATAGTGGTTAGGTTTTAGAGGTATGTTAATAGGAGTTGTCTATTAATATCTCAAGTGTGGTGTCTGGGTTACTGGCAATGTTTTGTTTTTCATTTGTGTGATGGTAATGTGGGTATGTTCACTTTGTTAAAATTCATCAAGCTGTACTATATGTTTTGTGCACTTTTCTGTGCATATGTTGTATTTGAATTTATTTAAAATAATTAAAGAGTGTTACTTAAAGAAATGCTTCAGTGACTTGCAAATTTGGTCAATATTTTTTTTTCAAATAATAGAAACAGAATCTTTTAGTTAGTCTCTTATTGGAATCTTATATGGCAGCTCCAATCTCTGGCACTCAGACTCTCGTGCATTCTCTCAGTAACAGGAAATAATTAACTCCCAAATTAGTCCATTTATGTTTTGATAGCTATGATAGGTAGGTGAATCTTATATAAAGCAAAACCTTGTCTGCCTTTAATCACCCTTATTAGTTCTATCCTATAGAGGTACACAAATTATGAAATCCCCTCCTAAACGGCTGACCCTCCAAATTCTTAAAGTGTTACTGGTTCTTCTCCAGGTCATGTATTTTCTTGGCTAATAGACCTATTTCCTCCCATTTTCTTGATAAGATGTGTGGTTGCAAAAGGTTTCTCCATTCTAGTTACTGCTATCAAGTCAACCAACTAATAATAATTTAAACTAGGATCTGAATCTAAGTTAAATTCAACAGGTGCAATACAAGTAGCACAGATATGAATTGAAATGTCTCCTCCATTGATCTGAACATGGATGTGAATTCATTGCATCCAATCATCCCGTTGGCTTTGCTGGCAGTCATATTATTCTGATGACTTTTTTAGAGTAAACAGTGAAATAGACTTCCTTAGTCTTTTAGATATGAACTTATATTAGAGCTTTTCCATGTGGAGACTAATTTCTTAGACATGAGTTCAGGGGCTTTTTCTCTGTAATAAAACTTAATATTGTTAGTTGTGGCCCATCATTTCGGTTCCTGAGATAATTCTCCATCAGATGTTGGCCTTCCCAAATTTTCTTCATTGGCTATCTGATAAATATTTTCATGTCTTTATTTTTGTTTTTGGTAACAATGATGCATAGAACCTAGTACCTAAACTGTTATTTCTAAATATCATTTCTCACCATAGGAGAAACAGCAGATTCCAGATGTGGAGGAGAAAATTATAAGGCTAGAACATCTTGTCATTCAAGAAAGAAAGGAAATTGTCAATGACTAATAGAGCATCACTAGCAAAAAATATCAAAAATTTAAGCCTCAATAAGCATAATTGAAATTTCCAGGTGTGGTGGTGAGTGCCTATAGTCCTAGCTAGTCTGGTGGCTGAGGGAGGAGGATTGCTTGAGCCCAAAAGGTCAAGTCCAGCCTGAGCAACATAGTGAGATCCTGCCTCTAAAAAATAAATAAATAAAAAATAAGCCTAATTGAAATGAATTGGAATATAATAAATGCTTAAATCTATGAATCCATAATAACACAATAATGAAAACCTCATTAGTCACATTTGGAGGTTGCTAGCAAACCAAATGTGCATTTTAAAATTGGTAAATTAATGAGAAAAAATCTAGCTCCACCTGTGAAGTAACTTTAGCTTACATGCTTCAGGTAATGGCAAGTATATGAAGGGAAGTTTCTCTTTACAGAAGTTATTCGGCTGAAAGATGGCCAGGCGATGATAGAATTAGATGTCATAATTTTATAACACCTAATAGTTTATGGCTCTTTGTAATGATCATTAGGGAAACTACCATTCTCTAAACAAAGACCAGACACTGCTTGTCACCTGACGAAGTTACAGACAGCACCAATTAAGTAGTTAAAATCTGATCAAGCATTCAGACCTGACTACCATTTTATAAGAAATTCAGGGAAAAAGGATCTGGACTACAATTAACAAAATCTAAATTATAGCAAACTCTAGAAAATAAGCAATACAGTTTCATCTGTGACAAAGTTACAAGGGGGTACAGGATGATCAAGAAAAATCCACAAATTAAAAAGAGACTTAAAAATATCAGCCAATCATAATATATAGAACTTATTTGGATCTTAATTCAAACAAAAATGATAATTTTCTAAAATAAGGTTTTGGAAATATGAATACTGACAAGATTACTGGTCATATTAAAGTACAATCATTAAAATTTAAAGATGCAGTAGCATTACTCTGTTTTTTTTTTAGCATTTTTATTTTTTAGATACATATGGAAATGGGTGAAAGGAGAGAGTGTTTGGGATTTTCTTCAAGCAAGATATATCTTGAAATGATAATTGTAACAACTGGGTAAAGAGTACATAGTACTTCATGATACTATTCTCTTATTTTTTGCATGTATTTGAAAATTTTCCATAATTAAAATTTAAATAATAAGTATCTTGAAAAAATGTTCTTCTCATTGTGATTCAAGGCAATTAAAGGGTTAAAGTGGCCCAACTTCCATAAGATACAGATATAAGTCACAGAATAATTATTTTATTTCTAAAAAGTGCAAAAACCACTTGAAGATGTTTACTCTCCTCTTTTGTATTTAGTAAGTTAGTATGTAAAACAGAAACTTTGGTTACTTGTTTAGCCTGGATAAATAGTTCTAACTAGTGAAGTCAGAAATGGAGCATAGATCTCTTCAATTTTTTTCCTATCTACTAAATTTAGAATATATTTAAGGAATATTCCACATATAAAGTAATAAGGCACTGCTAAAGGAATTTTGCTGAGTATGATTGACTAGTGAAAAATAATTCGGGTTTCCCTCCCTCCACGTCAAAGATTAGTGTCCTGATTTTCTTCCTACTGCCCTGAGGGAAACAGAACTAGAAACGAAATGGGTAGGAAAAATGAGTAGTTCTCAATTTGCCATAGAAATCTCATGTCAAATCATTGAACTGGACTGTTCTTGAAGACAAATTGACAAACCTGAGTGGCTAGGAAGGACATGTAGGTGGTTGTGACAATCACATGTCTAAATAAGATAGATGCCCTTCTAGCATCTTTAAAATGAGAATGCACAGTAACATTTGTCATAAAAATTTTAAACTGTAAAGGAAAAATATTTTTGTATTTTTTCTTTTTAATTACTCTCCTTTTTCAGTATTACATAAAAATTAAGTGGAAAGTGACCGCTTACAATCTGTACATTCTTAAGACTCAGATTATAGTAATTTTATTAGCAATCATAATGAGATGCATTATGGATTTATTAGCCAGTAAATAATGCATTTGGCAAAATAACACTACAATTGAACGGACTTGCTATGCTTATTTCTTTCTAAAGTGGTAGAAGCAATATGAATGCTACTTGTCTGTCCTTTTTTGATTAAATAATCAGGAGAAGTGGGTAGTTAAGTGACAGGTATGAAAAGCATAATGGTGCTTTGTTCAGTGTTCTTTATTCGTGGGCTTTTAGAACATTCATTAAATGACTTTGATGAAGAAACAATTTTTGCAAAGTAAGAAATGGAAGAAATAAAAATATGAATGACATGTCCAAGGACATAGTACGTCATGACTTTATAATTCTTCTGTTATTATTTTTATGTCTATTTTGATTTACCATAATGCATTTTCTAAAGAGAGAGTCATCAAAAGGAAGAATTACTTGTTCTAGATGCTCACCTTTTTGGGGATAAAATATTGATTGGTTGCACTTACCTGGAAATTTGCACCCAGCAAAACAATCACTGTTCATCTCACCAGCCAGTCTTGAAGTACTTTAACTAAAGATTAATTCACCTACAACAGGTTGCCTAATATTCAATCCCATTTAAACATTTTAATTTTTTTTATTTTATAAACTAGAATTTTAATTAAACAATATTTTTATCTGTTTTCAAAATTTTAAGCAATTTTTAGACATTTTGTCTAAGGCAGAAGTTTTAAAAAATTGAAAATCTGATCACAACTTTTTCTTTATTTTTAAAAATTTTTAATTTTTAATTATTATGGGTATATAATAGTTTTATATTTTTATAGGGTACAATAATGTTTTGATACAGGCATACAATGTGAATTAAATAAATCAGGGTAATTGGGATATTCTTCACCTCAAACATTATCATTTCTTTGTGTTAGGAACATTCCAATTCCAGTCTTTCAGTTATTTTAAAGCATACCATAACTTATTGTTGACTATAGTCATTTTATTATGTTTTCAAATATTGTTCAATTTATCTAACTGTCTAACTATATTTCGGTACCCATTAACCATCCCCACTTTATCCCCCCCCTCCCTGCTACACTTCCCAGCCTCTGGTAACCATCATTCTACTTTCTGTCTCCATAAGATCAATTGTTTTCAATATTTAGCTCCTTAAATGAGTGAGAACATGTGAGATTTGTCTTTTTGTGCTTGGCTTATTCCACTTCACATAATATTCTCCAGTTCCATCCATGTTATTGCAAATGACAAGATTTCATTCCCTTTTATGGCCAAATAATATTCCATTATGTATATATACCACATATTCTTTATCCATTCATTCTTTGATGGACACTTAGGCTGATCCAAATCTTGGCCATTGTGAATAGTGCTGCAGTAAACACGAAATGCAGATATCTTTTCAATACACTGATTTCCTTTATTTTGGGTATATACCTACTAGTGAGATTATTTTTATTTAGAACAATACACATGCATATCATTTTTTTGTATCAGCAATTAATTTCCTAAACAAAATCATTATATATTTTTTCATTTTGTGATGTGCTGTCCAAGTTCCCATTCAGAAATAAAGGACTTGTAACAACATCAATCTCTAAAAATCAATTCTTCATTTTGGTTTTGAAACATAAGAATGAGAGAAATATATTTTTTTGTTGTCGAGATGAGCTTTCTTCAGAAGCAGACATTTTTGTGTGGAGGTGGTTGATTGGGGAGTACTCTTAGGTACCAGCTGGGCGCGCTGCTGGGCGCGCTGCTATCACATGGTTTCCAGCTTTCAACCCCTACAGTGATTACATCAGCTGACAAGAACTGCCTCACACAAAACCAAACACCCCCTACCTTGGGTGTCCCATACAAGGATCAATGCCAGAGTAATAAAGATCTGCCTTAATCACCTTGACTACTGACCATTCTGAAGATCCTTCTCAACATCAGAGCTCCATGTAGGGTCAACAGAGACTAAAATTAGGACTGCCTCACAGCTCAACTTCTCCCATTGACCAATCCTGCTTCCTCCCCCTTCCCTCCACAGGTTGTCATCCCAAAAGTACTCCCCAGTCAACCACCTCCACACGAAAATGTCTGCTTCTGAGGAAAGCTCATCTCAGCAACAAAGAAATATATTTCTCTCATTCTTACGTTTCAAAACAAAAATGAAGAATCAATTTTTAGAAATTGACGTTGTAAAAAAACCCACAACTTCAATTCCAATGCAAAGTATAATGAAAGTATTTTTATGATATTTAAATTAAAAGGATGAAAGTATGCACTGTAATTTATAATGGAAATTGGTGTGCAATCTTTGTAGTCTATTTGGTCTTTACCACTCAGTTTGGTCACAACCATGCTGAAAAACTGATTCAAACAATATGTTTTATCAAATGGAATCAGTATTTCCAGTGTTAAATATACTAACTTACGTAAAAGCTAGTTACAAAAACCTAAGACAAACATTGTTTAAACAAAATAGAGGTTTACATTTTTTTTCATTTGTATCATCAATATCACACACTTCAGTTTTTCATCTTCATTGGCCTTAATATGTGGCTCATAGTAATAATATGACTGCACCAGAACCAGCCATTAGGTAAATGGTCCTAATAAAAAAGAAAAATGAAGAGGAAAGTGTCATAGTTTAATTACCTTTGCTTACATCTCATTGCCTATTTCCTGTCTGGGATGAAGGCTGGGAAGTGCAGTCTTTTTATGGGTGGCTGGGCCTATTTCTACCTCCAATATTATAGACAATCTAAGAAATGAAGAGCATCAGTATTGAGTACAAAAGTAGCAGTCTCTGCCACAGAAGAAATGCTTGAATCGTGAGGCACAAAATTACCCCAAACTCTTTGCATTCAATTCATATTCTGTAATTTCTGTTTTTTCACAAGTCAATGGAGATAATTTTGGTAAATTCTGGTAAACTCATTAAGGGAGTTACAGTTAATACACATCATATTTTAATTGGTAGTAGGACAAATGTCCCTGTGAAAAATTATGTATTGATTATAGAAGTCCATAGATTTTCACCTGCAGTAAAGTTGACAAGTTTTCAGAAGCATATCCCGCTGGAGTTGGTGACCTTCAATTGTTGTTTCCAGATGGGCATGTTGACAAATTATATGCTTATCAATATGCATGTTTGTGACCACACAGCCCGAGTTAAAAGAATGCCCTTATTTGAATGGCCCCAAATATCTACTCAGGAGGAAAAGGCTTCCTAGTTTATCAAATTGTTTTGGGGGATTTCATTTTCTTTGAGAAGAAAGTGTTTTTTCCCAATAAAAATTTTATCAAATGCTTCAAGAGTAATTCTCTGCAAATCAAGCAAATTATCTGAGTGGTAGAGAAGAACTTCATGTTTTATTCTCACAGGATTAATTTTAAAAAACTTAAAAGGAGGATGAGTCAAGGCTGTAGCTCTGATGATGACAAAGATTTTCATCATGTTAGACAAGACTGCTACAATAACACCAAAATAAATGCTGCAGCCCTTGTCAATGTAAAAATCAGAGAATCACAATTTTGTATGCAGCTTCTTGACCAAACAGCAAATCAAGATGTATGGCCAGGCATTGTATGTGTTTCACTTATATTGTAAATCTAAAATTTATTTTTTAGACAGAGCTATGTTTGGTAAAGAGACTTTCCAAACTTTTAAAGATACCAAATATATTTTCAATCTTCAGGAAGCTACTCACAAATTAGTAATTCTCCTATTTAGTGGAATTAGAATGCATATAACAGAAGAAAAGCAAAATCTTATAGCCTGGAGGGAAGGCAGTATTTCATTTCCATTGCATACTGATTGGAAATGGCAAAGCTGCCATTTTCTTCGAAATATTCATTTCAAAATATTAAAAGATATTTCAGTATTTCTGGAGCAGATAATGTAATTTGGTAGCAGAAATGGCTTCAATTTTCTTCCCTTGCTCTAAGGCTCAAACCAACTCAACCATTTCCAAGGCACATGTTCAAATTCGTTGTCTGTCTCCCAAACAAATGCTTACGTTTTTTTATCTGCTTGAAGTTATTAATAAATTATTTATCAAATACGTGCCATCATATTTTTTAGCACCTTTCTAGTTTTTCAATGCAATAAAATACTAAAGAGTCAGGGAAAAAATATCTCAGACTAAACTAGCATTTTTCTCTTTACTGTTTTTATTTGCGCAGTTCTCTATGACGATTTGATTCACTGAAATTGATCAGAATATTCCTAGTTAAAGGGTCTGTTAGAAGTACTCATCACAAGTTAATTTACTGATTTGAGATTCTTTTGAGGTAAAGTTTATTTTAAGTTGCTTTAATTCAGTTCATTGTATTTTCTAGTACCTATGCATCACCATGTTGCTTCAAATTAGAGACAAAAGTATCATCAGATTATTATATTTTGGCTTATTTTTTGTCACTCTTGACAGTGTTCCTTTGCAGCATGAAGTTAATATAAAAAAAAACAAATATAATAGTTTAAATATAAATATATTTATATATAATTACTGTGCAAAGACATGAGTTCTAATTTTATTCTAATATTAATTTAATTTTAATTTAATTTAATTTTATATTTAATTTATTTAACTTCATATTAAACTAGTGGCCTAACTTGTACCAACTTAAAACACCATTGGTATTATGCTAATGACCACCCACATAAATGTTTTCAGGTATATTGTTATGGATTAAAGAAAATAATATTGTGCTGATTTTAAGCAATAATTAACACTTGCATCTAAATCTTCATTAATAACAAATAATAATTAATTATTTATAAAAATGTTTAATTCAATTATGTACAATATTAATGACAAATTATTAATCATTAAAAACTAATAATTTATTTTCAACATTCTCAATTAGATATAAAAATGCAAATTTCCTTTTCTAGCAAAAGAGAAGTTTTCATTTCATTAATTTAAATAGGAGCCAATAGTCTTTGACTCCTCTCATCACAGATATACACTAATCCTGTGTATTATTTTAACTAATTATTGAGTTTTTAGATGATTTCTTTGAAAAATAATTTAAAAGTTATATTACCAGAACATACTCAGTAGTCAACAGAACATTTAATAAATTATATACTCATTTTAAAAAATATGTTGGATAAGAATTTTGACTTCTGAGGCTCTTGATATAAAAAGTTTACTATTTTTAAAAGCATTTGACGTTATTCGACTAGAAGTAGAAAAAGCATTTTAAAAATAAACTATTTAGATTGAGAAACATTGACCAATATGGTTGTTTTAAATTCAGTACACGTTTATTTTTATTATACACTAGATTGGGACGTTCCCTATATATAGCTCCCTCAAGTTACTTACAGTCCAAAAAGAAAAAAAAAAACTGAACACATCTAAAATAAAGGCAATATAGAACTACCAACACATGTAATAAGGACACAGGCTGAATATGAATTTATGTCTTTAAAAAGCATATCTGTACTATTTATAACAAGACAATCTCAAAGTACAGATCAAACATAAATCTTCTTTTATCATGGCAGGCTGTCTATTACTGGTATATGAGAACAAATATCTGACAGTTCACATTTCTATCAATCAGCTAAATAGGATTTCAACGGATTGCTTTACTAGTCATGTGTATCATTGTGTAATACATACATCATTGCTATAATCCTTAATTTTATTAAATGATAATTTGTGCCTCTAATTTTTTTAAGTTTACATATTTAGAATGATCTAGAAAAATCCCAGTTAAAAAAAGCCTCCTCTTTATTAATTATCTACAAAAATATAAATTAAAAAATGAATTATGTAATCCCAATATGAAGCAGCAATATTAGCTACATGTGATAATAAGAGTTGATTATCCCCTAATTATAGTAACCATATCTTACTCAATTTTTTGTGGATTTGTGCATAATTAAATCAGAATATAAAATGTATTTGTTAGGAGTATTGTGGATAAACAATGTATTCTAAATACCAAATAGAACATATGTAGCATATAATTTTTTTTCAGTCCGACCAAAACCATGCTAATTCTTATCAAGAGAGAGAACTTTTTTCAATCAAAATAGTTTATTTTTCAAATGTTTTTTTCCTTATCAAGCAAGAGAAATATTTTCAATTAAGAACTAGCTACATACACTGCTGGTGGCTATGTAAGTTGGTACAGTTTTGCAAAGCAATTTGTCAGTCCATGATAACCTTGAAAGTAATTATATTTTTGATCCCATGATTGTAATGTATATTCGCAGGAAATAATGAATTACACAACAAGGATGAAAAGGAGATGTCGAACTAAAATGTTCAATAGAATTGCTTTCACTATAAAAAACTGGGTCCACCTTAGATGCAGCAAGTCTTGCTTTGGGTTCTTGTGAAAGCAGAGCCCAAGACACACGCAGCTAGTTTATTTGGAAAGTGATCCTTAGAAGCAGGAAAGAGGGAGTTAGAAGAGGGAGATAGGGTAAGATAGGATAAGATAAAACACTAATAAAGGATGAGCTGCCGATCTGGTTACTGCTTTGAGAAACTAGGTTTAGATCCTGCTGTGATCCATCTGAGGAATTGTGCCAAATGTGTGAGATTTAAGACAGGAGGGTTAGTCTTACAAAGGACAGAAAGTTAGTGCACTTATCCGCGAACTTCTGAACCCCAACAGATGAAAATTTTCCTTGACCTTTTAATCCCTCACACTTCTGGGATATCCCCTGTGTCTGTAGTTTTGAAAAAAGACTTAGGGCGGAAAAAGTGTCATGGGCTTGAATTCAAACGCTGCTGGGTTACACCAAACTGTTAACCACAGCTGCAGCTACAATCAGTAATGGACTGAGAGTATCTGGACCAGGGCACTCTAGGCACCTGACCCAAATAACTCCTTGTTACACCCAAACTAGCTCATGCCCTCACATTAAGTGCACTCAATGTGGTGGCCTGTCACACTCCAAAAAGATTTAAGACAGGAGGGTTAGTGAAAGAAATATCATCCAACTCTGTAGCTGGTCTTGAGACCATAACTCATGGTCTTATCAACTTCGTCTACCACCAATACTAATACTTGCCATCAGTCTCAGGCACTTCTTTAGCTTCCCTAGGTAGCATGCATAGTGGGCTCACCCAGATTTCAATGTCTGAGGAAACAGAGCCCATAGTTTCCTGACCCTGGTCAGGCCATGGGTGCTGAAATTGCCATTCCAATGTTTTACCGGACATGGAAGCAACAAGAGAAAGCCCAGTGAATCCCCCAAGTTCTAGGCACCCTCATGTGTGTCTGCTAGCTGCACGGGTTAATCAGAAGAGGTTAGTCTCTCCAGTACGTGGATTATGTCCTCTCCTGCTAGGTGCTGTTAAATGACACAATGTAGCATTTGATGTTTTAATTTATAAACAGCACCTTGGAGCACAGCATTCCAATCCCTTAGGGTATCATTCAACACTGGCACTCTAGCTAAGTGTTCAGTGGTCATTTATGCAGGATTTCATCATTGTAAATCAGGAAGCCTGTATACCCTCAGATCATAAAATCTTGAATATTTCTTACCAAAGTCTATCTTCAAATGATATTATGCCATTTCACATATAGTAAAAGCACCTTTTAGTAGCATACTTGCATTCCTTCTCTCCAGTCTTCATGCTGCTTTTATTATACATTATACTTACACATATATTATAAAGCCTATAATTCATTGTTGTTGTTTGTTTAGTCAATTATCTTTTTAAAAGATATAAAATTAAAAAACTTCCCCTTTAAGTTACACTTCCAATGCTCTTCACTCCTTTTCTACTACCAGATTTCAATCTGGTATCATTTTCTTCTGCCTGAAAAACTTCCTTTAATGTTTGTCAAAGTGTGGATCTGCTGGTGATAAACTTTTTAATTTTTTATATGGTGAAAGGTCTCTATTTCTCCTATTTTTAAAAGATTTTCACTGGGTATAGAACACAAGATTGACAAATTTTTATTTGTTTCTCTTCAGTGTTTTAAATATGCTGTGCCATTGTCATCTTGTTTACGTTATTTTTAATGAGACTTCTGCTTTCATCCATATCTTTGTTCTTCTCTATACAATGTGTTCTTTTTCTTTGATTGCTTTTAACATTTTCTGTTTATCAATTTGATTATAATGTGTTTAGCATATTTTTCCTTAAGTTTCTTGTGCTTGAAGTTTGTTGAGACTCATGGATCTGTTGTTTCACAGTTTTTTATCAAAATTGGAAAGTTTTCAGCCATTATTTCTTCTAATATTTTTTGTGCCTTTGCCTTGTTTCCATTACTCCTCTTCTTCAGGAATTATAACATAATAGATGGTATTTAAGTTTTCTTCCTATTTAATAATCTCAATCAGAAAAAGCATTTGAAAAAATGAAACCTTTATTCTTGACTAAAACTTTCAGGAAACTAAAAATAAAAAGGAACTTACTTAAAGTGATAAAGTGTATCTATAAAAAATTACATCATAAGATTGGAACACAACAAAGATATCTACTCACAATTTCTATTCAACATTGTACTGAAATTTCAGGCCGGTTCCATCAGGTAAGAAAAATAAAGAAAACACATCCAGATTGGAAAAGAGGCAATTAAATTTCCTTATTTGCAGATAACATCATTGTCCATGTATATAATTCAACAGAATGTAAAAAATAAGTTACTAGAACTAACAAATAAATTTAGTAAGGCTACAAGACATGAAATCAGTATATGAAAATTTATGGTATTTCTAAATACTAGCAATGAGCAATCAAGAATTAAAATAGCTTTAAAATTCCATTTATTTAGGAATAAATCTGACAAAATATCTAAAATGCCTGTACATTGAAAATTATAAAACATTGCTGAGGTAAATTAAAGAAGATCTAAGTAAGGGCAGTGATATACCTTATTCATGAATCCAAAGACTCAATATTGTTTTTAATTCTACACAAATTTATTTATAAATTCAGTGCAATCCAATAAAAATCCCAGCAGATGTTTTTGTACAAATTGTCATCATTATTCCAAAATTCATAGGAAAATTCAAAGTATATAAAATAGCCAAAGTAATGAGAAGAGAGAAACAAAGTTGGAATATTAGCACTAACTGGTTTTATTTCAAGACTTACAATAAATTTAATGTTCTCAAATTGGGTGGTATTGACACAGAGATAAGCAAATAGACCAATGGAACAGAATAGAGTCCAGAAATAGATCCACACATATATGGAAACTTATTTTTGATGAAGTTGTAAAGGCGTTTCAGGGGGAAAATATCTTTTCATCAAATAGTACTGAAACAACTGAGTATCCATTACAAAATAATGAAGTTAAAGAATACCTCACATTATATACAAACATTAACTCAAAATATACCACAGAACTAAATGTAAAATCTAAAACTATGAAAGTTCTAGTAAAAAATAGGAGAAAATATTAGTGACTTTGCAAAGAATTCTTAGATACAATTCCAATAAATCAAGCAAAGTATTCTTAGATAAAACCACAATAACTGAATCCATAAAATAATGAATTGATAAATAGGACTTCATAAAAATTAAAAAGTTTAGTTCTTCAAATAATAATATGAAAAGGCTCTCCACAGATTAGAAAAAATATTTGCAAATTATATGTCCGATAAAGTACTTGCATTTAGAAAAATGTAAAAAACTCTCAAACTCAGTAATATGAAAACAAATCACCTAATTAAAAACAGACCAATGAAGATATATGAATAATAAATAAGCATATGAAGAGCTCAGTATCAATAGTCATTAGGAAAATGTAAATTAAATATACAATGAGATACCTTTATGCACTTATTAGAATGACTAAAATTAAAAATAAACTAGACAAAACAAAAACAAAGCTGACCATATCAAATTTTGATGAGAATGTGGAGAAACTGGTAGTCTCATACTTTGCCAGTTTAAATATAAAATATTACAACCACTTTGGAAAACAGTTTAAGTATGAAACATACACATATCGTATAATCCAGTCATTTTATTTCTACGTATTTACCCAGAAAAAAGAAAGCAAATATTCATACAAACATTTGTACATGAATGTTTAAAGGGGCTATATGTCTAATAGCCCAAAACTGAAAACAACTCAAATTTCTGTAAGTAGCAGAATGCATAAACAAATTGTGGTATATCAATGTAATGAAATGCTACTAAGTACTAAAAAAATAAGTGAACTATTGATGCCTCAACATGGATGATACTCAGATAAATAATTATGCTGTATGAAAAAATGCACACAAAAAGTTCATATTCTATGATTCCATTGATTTAAAACTCCAGAAAGAACAATTAATTTATAATGAAAGGAAGTTCAACAGTGGTTGCCTGGGGAAGATGAGGGGAGATGTGAGACAGAGCAGATTTCATAGAGACACGAGGAAGGTTTGGGGATGGAGGATAGGTTGACTCTCTTGGTTACAGTGATTGTTTCAAGGATGTGTTTATATTTCAAATTTATCAAATTATAACCTTTAAAATTGCTGTTTACTATGTCAATTATACCTCAATAAAGTTGTTACAAATTTTTAAAACTACATAAGGTTTTGTGAGTTCTTTGCCAAGGGAAAATAGAAATATTGAAAAATGTTTCTAGATAATTTTCAAATACAATCTGTATACCCTAGGTTCTTAAATAAACTCATTAAATGTTCATTTTACTACCATTTCTAACAGAAACTCTTGAAATCTGCAAGCAACCTGCATATTTCGACATAAAGAAGCCATTCATTGAGGTGATTTTTCTCTTTTCCTTAACTGATAATTTTATGATGTGATCCGACACCAGAATATATACACTTACTGCTTTCTTATAACCACATTTTCATTTCAAGTATCTTGACAAATGACCTCAATTTATACTCTTTCTAATACCCTAACATTATGCTTTTCTCCTTAGGCTTGGTTTTGTCCAGTAATTATATTCTTTATACCTATTCATAATTTATACATTGTTTGTTCACTTAAAGAAATTGAAATATAAAACAGTCTTATCCATTGCAGGTGTTTTACCATTAGTGCTTAACATATATACATATAAATATATATGATGTATCACATATATATACTACTTGCACCTAGGATTTTATTGAATGAACAAGATAATACAGTTCACTCAATTATTTAGCAACCGTTTTTTTTGGAGTTTCTACTATAAGCCACTAATCTCCAGAGATTCAAAAATAAATTGAACACATGTCCTGTTCTTTTGGGGCTACTTGTTCAATGTCCTATGGCAGTTCTAAATCTAAGTTTTATAGGATTTTTAATAGCATAATTTTGGTGTATACATCATTATGTCTTATTGAGCAGATGTTTATCCATTATGTATAATCTCACAGATATCAATAACAGTCATGTTCTGTCAAGGCAAAGAGAGTTTTCTGCACAATTAATGACTTCCTTGAATAAAACTAACGGAAACTAACTGAATTAGTTTAGAAGATATAGAATATTTCAGAGCTTGCTGCGTTGACATAACAAGAAATATGCCTCCTGAAAAAATGAGGAAAAATTAATCAGAACACTTAAATATGGACATTGTTATTTTAACATACTAACTCATTTATTTTGATGTATGACATTTGAAACAGCAATTTCAAATTACTACTCTGCCTATATGTCCAAGCAGCCTTTCTGGACAAAATTTCTGTGCCTGCCAATGACACATTCTCAGGAAAGTCGTATTTCACTCTAGCTCTGGCCATAAGTACAGCAAAATGGAGGTAAAAAAACGGTTTGGGATCAACAGTGCAGTATTCTTTGGAAATGTTTAGCCTAGTTACCTGAAAGGCATCCAACACTTGCCTACCAACAAGAGATTTTTGACACCAGAACTTCTCAATTGCCTGAAGCAGCCTCAGAATTTGCTTTCACTCTATCATAACCCTAAAGGGCTATAACTGTTGCTGCAGTAAATTTAAGTGTGACAACTTTACAGTGTTTTTCTAACAGGAAATTATTTAACATATATTCAATATGCCACAGGATATAAACCCATTAAAGTTTTGTAAATATTTAATTTGTCTAGAATTACAATTGGGTAAATTTAAGCAAAGGTAGAGCTAGAATCATGTGTGTGTGTTTGTGTGTGTATATCATTTTATCAGTGAAAATTACAAGAATAAATAAAATGGAGTAAATATTGATAAGCCATATTTATGATTTAATATTTTTGCATTGGTTATAAATTTGTGTTTGAATATCCTATGTCTTGCTCAGTATTTATGCCAAGATCTAACACTAGAAATAGTTTCATTTGCATGTGCCCAACGTGTTTCTATGAAAGGAAATTTAGAAACTGACTCATGATAATGTTTTCAGGTATATTGATATTATGTATATGACATATATTTATGTTACACATTTATTTATAATATGACAGTAATTTTGAATTAATAGAAATTATCTGCCTCTTTATATGTGGAAATTATCAAATTAGCTCTCTGTAATCTAGATCTGTAAGCAAAATTATATTACTGGTTTCTTTCTTAGATATGTCTGTCTTTGTTTTTGTAATCAGTTACTTAACCTTGAATGACACACAATTGGAAGCATTGTAACTTCAGATTGTCTCGCTATTTATTTTTATTTGAGTACTTAAGGTAAGTTTATGCAATTTGCACTCGTTTTGCCCTATGTTTAAAAAAGTAACTGGGGTCAACACTGCCTTAGCTAGGTGATCAAGGCCAACATCAAGGGTGATAAATCAGGCTGATAGCGTATACCTTGACATTACACGACAAAAATGACTCTTTACTTCTGTGGTCTTCCTCCTATAACCCCATAACCCAGACAAAAACCAATTTTGGAACATTCTGCAAAATACCTGACCAATACTTTTCAAAACTGTCAAAGCTATCAAAAACAAGGCCAGACTAAGAAACTATTACAGCCAAGAGGACTGTAAGGAGACGTGACAATTAAATGTAATGTGGTGACCTGGATGGGATGCTGGAATAGAAAAATAACATTCATTAAAACTAGAGAAATCTGAGTAAATTAGGACCTATGAATAATGTGTGAATATAAGTTCATTAATTATAATAAATGTACCACATTAATGTAAGATGTTAATAAATAGGATGAACTGCATGCAGCGTATGTGGGAACTGTCTGTAGCCTCTTTGTAATATTTCTGTAAATCTAAAACTGTTCTAAAATAAAAGTTAATTTAAAAAATAAGGCAGAGGGGCAAGATGACTGACTAGAGACATTGGTTGTTAGATCGTCCCAAAAAGAAGAAAAAGTTTCAGGTGAAAAAGAATAGCCCAGGTGGAATACTGAGGGGAAGGTGCCAGAACTTACCTTTACTGGAGATCATGGGAAGAAGCTGCAGAGCAGAACAAGAAGGAGCAAGATTTTGGAAGAGACTGACCCCTGACTGATTCAGACTCTGGCAGAAAGGGTACGTGGGAGTGTTTAGTTTTTCTCCCTTCACACCTGTGGAAGTCTGCCAGCCTCTGATCTGTCAAAGAACACTTCTATGTTCATAAATTCAGGCTACACTGCCATCGGTGAACTCAGAGCTTCTTGAGAGCAGAGTACTAGGCTGCAGGCCCCCGCAGGGTTACTTCCCCCCACTACAGACCCAAGCAGAGATCCAGGGCCCTATATTGCTTGTGCACCCACTGGGTGCCTCTATCCTGCCTGGGAAGTCACAGCCCCTCAGTCTCCTTGTCACTGGGTCCTGCATGAACATTCCCCAGCACCCACTTGGACTGTGACAATCACAAAGGAACAGGGCGACACAGGAGAGCAGCAGTATACCCAGAGTTCTGACCTGTAGGACGGGCTGCCCCAAGGGGACTGGGAAGTGCCACAAATAATTCTTAGGTGAAAGAAAAACAGAATGCACATTCTCCTGTACTCAGAGCCCTGGGTCTCATGATCCCAAGTTGTCTGCACCACTTCCAGTGGAGATGTGGGTGCAGAGTGGAGTCTGTGGGGAAGGAGAGTGTTCCCACCCCAGAGCAGAAGCAGCACCGGAGCCTGGGAAGGAATATAAAGATGGGACCTCCCCTTCTGCAGCTACCAAATGCTATGGACATAGTTGCCTCTGCTCCCAAGCACTAGCTTTTGGCACGGGTGTGCCTAGGAACAGCCAGTTGGCTTGCAGGGGGACTACACACCCAATACTATTCTGCTCACCACACCTGGGTTTTGCACAGAGGATGTGGCTCTTCTTTCTCCCTTCATAGAAAGACAGCATTTTTGCAGCTGTCTTGAATAGGGAATCTCAGCCCTTGGGTTTCTATATCATTGGATCCACATCCAATGTTCCCCAACACCCACTCAGACCACAGCAGCCTTGGGGGACTGGTGGGCCCAGGGCAACTGTGGCTCTCCCAGAGCTTGGGCATTCAGGGTGGGCAGCTTCCAGCTGAGAGGAGAGTGCAGCATACCACAGGGGGTAAAGAGTGCCAGCTCCCCCACCTTTGGGGCTTATCTTTTCTCCCTCTCCTCCCCTTCCCAATCCTGCAGAAAGGAGGATTAATCCAGGGCGCTTGGGTGCAGCTGCCCCAGCTCTGACAAAGCACCTCTCACACCCAGACTTCCACGAAGTGTGGGGCTTACCCTTTTCCCTTTAAAGAGACATAGCGAGCACTTTAGTGCATCCCAAGAACAAAAACTACCACCTCTGCCAAAAGAGGGCGGGGCTAGCAGTCCTCTCCCTGCATTGCCTGTCTCTTCCTGGCGGAGCTTACTTCCATGGGGGCAAGTCCCTGGCACAACTGCACCTCTCCTGCCAGAGCATTTCAGGAGCAGCACGCAGCCATTCTGGAAGCCCAGAAGACAATGATTTGAGCTTTCTCTACCATCTCTGCTGCAACTGGGCCAGGAAGGTAGCTGGGAATTCGGGTGCTTTTGAGCTCCCAAGGACAAAAATTACCACTTCCACTGAGGGAGAGCAGGGTGAGCAGTCCTTATCCTCAGCTGCCTGCCTCTACTGGAAAAAGACTGACCTACCTGGAGGCAAATCTGTGACACAACTGTCCTCTTCCCCCCAACCTGAGCAATTCAGCCACAGTCCATAGCCAGTCTGGTAGTCCTGCACACAGTGAGTTGAGCTTTCTCCCCCACCTCTGCTGCAGATGGGCTAGAGAATCTGGACAAATGTCCCTGGTCCCTGTGCCCCTGAATGACAGAGACAACAGTCACTGCCAAGAGAGGGAGGTATAAGCAGCTTGTACACCCCACAGCTGCTTGCCTCTGCTAGTGTCATCAAGAAGGGCCTGCCTATCCAGTGGCAGGCTCACAGTGCATCACACTTCTCCTGCCCAAGCATTCTTCCAGACCAGGAGATCAATGAACCCCTCCCTATCATGGATAGCATCTGAACTCAGAGAGGCTTGAGGGCAAGTTCAACAGCCTAGTCTTGGTCTGGTCCCTCCAGGACTCAAGCACGCCATCCAGGGACTATTGATTACCTAACTAACCTCGACCACCACTGATGGCTTCTCAACACTCTCCTGGGGTCTGAAAGTCCAGCCCACTCAAATTGCCAGCAACACCACAACACCACAGTGAGTATGCACCTTTACCAGAAGGAAGACAGTAGACCTCTCCCTCTCTACACCGAGCAGCAGAGTTCCCATCAAAGGAGAACAAGCAAGTAGCAAAGCTATCTGTTTTGAGCTGAGGGAAGAGGTTCCAAATTAGAAGGAACCAGCATAAGAACTGTGGCAGTATGAAAAAACAGGCTGTTTCAACACCCCTAAAGGATCACACTGGCTCTCCAGCAATGGATTCCAACCAAAAGGAAATTTTTTGAAATGTCAGATACAGAATTAAAAACACGGATCACAGGTAAGCTCAACAGGGTCAATGAGAAAATTGAAAAACAGCACAAAAAAACAAAAAATAATTCAGGATATGAATGAAAAATTCACTAAAAGATAGATATTTAAAAACAAAACAAAGCAGAACTTCTGGAAACAAAAGAATCATTTAGTCATTTTAAAACTCAGTGGTAAGTTCTAACAACAGACTAGACCAAGCAGAAAAAGAACTTCAGAGCCTGAAGACAAGGCTTTTGAATCAACCCAGTCAGTCAAAAATAAAGAAAAAAGAACCAAAGGAAATGAACAAAATCTTTGATAATATGGGATTATGTTAAATACTAAACATAAGAATCATAAGTATCCTCAAGGGAGAAGAAGAAAAATCAAAACGTATGGAAAACCTATTTGAGGAAGTGATGGAGGAAAATTTCCCTGGTCTTGGTAGAGATTTAGACATCCAGATACAAGAGCATCAGTGAAATAGCAAAAGGACGTCAGCCAAGCTGAAGATCAAATCAGTAACTCAATACCACTTACAAGAGCTGCAAAAATAAAATAAAATACCTTGGAAAGTACTTAACCAAGGAAGTGAAAGATCTCTACAAGGAGAGCTACAAAATACTGATGAAAGAAACAGTAGGCCAGACGCGGTGGCTCACACCTGTAATCCTAGCACTCTGGGAGGCCAAGGCAGGAGGATCGCTTGAGGTCAGGAGTTTGAGACCAGCTTGAGCAAGAGCAAGACCCCATCTCTCAAAAAAATAGAAAAATCCTTGAGCCCAGGAATTTGAGGTTGCAGGGAGCTATAATGATGACACTGAACTCTAGCCTGGGTGACAGAGTGAGACCCTTTCTCAAAATAAATAAATAAATAAAAGAAATAGTAGATGACACAAACAAATGGAAAAGCATCCCATGCTTATGGACTTGAAGAATCAATGTTGTTAAAATGTCCATACTTCTCAAAGTAATCTATAGATTCAATGCAAATTCTTATCAAAATATCAACATCATTTTTTATAGAATTAGAAGATACAGTCCTAAAATTCATATGGAGCACAAAACAGCCCAAATAACCAAAGCAATCCTAAGCAAAAAGAGCAAATCTGGAGGCATCACATTACCCAAGTTTTAATCATACTATAAGGCAATAGTAACCAAAATAGCATGGCACTTGTATAAAAATAGACACATAGACCAATGGAACAGAATAGAGAACCTAGAAATAAAGTCAAACTCCTATTGCCAATTGATCTTAAACAAAGCAGACAAAAACATACATTGGGAAAATGATACTCTATTCAATACATGATGTGAAAATTGGATAGCCTCATGCAGAAAAATGAAAGTGGATTCCTATTTCTCACCTTATACAAAAATTAACTCAAGACATATTAAAGACTTAAATGTAAGACCTGAAACCATGAAAATCGTAGCAGTAAACTTAGAAAAACTATCCTCAACCAACATGGACCTAGATAAGGAATTTATGACTAAGACCCCCAAAGCAAATACAACAAAAACAAAAATTAAAAAGGGGACTTATACTAAAAAGTTTCTGTATACCAAAAGATATAATCAAAAGAGGAAATGGAAAGCCTACAGAATGGGAGAAAATGTTTGCAAATTATACATCCTATCCAGAATCTACAAGGAATGCAAATAAATCAATAGGAAATAACCCTCTTAAAAAGGAGGTAAATGATGTAAATAGACATTTTTCAAAAGAGAAACAAATGGTTAAGAAACATATTAAAAAATGCTCAACATCACTGATCATTAGGGAAATGGAAATTAAAATCACAATGAGATGCCACCTTACTCCTGTCAGAAAGGCCCTTATCAAAAAGTCAAAAACAATAGATGCTGGTGTGGATGTGGTAAAAAGGGAATGCTTATACACTGTCGGTAGGAATGTAAATTAGTACAACCCCTATGGAAAACAGTATGGATATTTCTTAAAGAAATAAAAGTAGCTCTACCATTTAGTCAGGCAATCCTACTATTAGGGATCTAACCAAAGGAAAAGAAGTCATTTTTAAAAAAAGATACCAGCACTTACATGTTTATCATAGCACAATTCACAATTACAAGGATATGGAACCAACCTAAGGGCCCATCACTGATGATTGGATAAGGAAAATGTGGTGTGTGTATATATATGGAATATATAGATATATATGGAATATATATACACATGGAATACTACTCAGTCATGAAAAAGAATGAAATAATGTCTTTTGCAGCAACTTGGATGGAACTGGAGGCCATTAAAAGTGAAGTAACCCTGGAACAAAAAAACAAATGCTGCACATTCTCACTTATATAAGTTTGAGCTAAGCAGTGGGTATGCATGGTCGTACAAAGTGGTATAATGAACTTTGGAGTCTCAGAGGGGGAAGGGTGGGAGGGGAGTGTGGGATGAAAAATCCCCTATTGGGTACAATGTGCACTATTCATGTGACAGGTATACTAAAAGCTTAAACTTCTCCACTATACAATTCATCCATGTAACAAAAAATCACTTGTATCCCCTAAATCTATTACAATAAAATAAAAAAAAAAAACATTAAGTGGGTAACAGAATAAAGATTGATTATTTTTATTTATTGCTTAGTGCTATGACAAAATAAATAGAATACACATAAACACTATGGAAAAATAAAGCATAAAATTATTCAGATAGTTTTATTTCATTAAAATGAACTTTGATTGCTTTTTCTGTACTTTTAAGAAAATTACTCATACTGAGGTTTGGTGGAATGAGAAAACAGAAAGCCAAAGGCTTTATAGCTATACTGTAAAAATTCGATTATATTTTTATGTGACTTGTATTGTTAACTATAACTATACTCCGACAATCTTGTATCAGTTCTAATATAGTAGCAGACTTTAAAAAAAAATCATATTCCTCCTTCATATACCAAATGTCATCCATTTATCACTAAGTCTGTATGTTCCTAATTGTACAATTCTATATCAGGGAGTAATATCTTTTTATTGCCACAGCTCATGATTAGTTTTGGCTCTAAACCACACGGATTGTTCTGCTCTTGTGATTTCTTTGCTAGGGAATTTAATAACAATGAATACTTAAAAAAATACTGCTCTTATTTTTCCATATTATCTATCTATTAAGCACTAAAAATTAGTAGAAATGAGAAATATTAGAGTTAATCTCTTCTGGCAGGTCATAATATAGATATCTATAATGTGAATCATCTCTTGGAACCAAGATAAGCCATATGTTACTCATGATTTAAGCACCGATAAGTATACACAAAATTCACAAAAACTCATTACAAATGTTTTAATTAAAATGTTGTAAAGAATTTCAGTTATAGGGTCCAAAAAGAAATTTTCTGCAAATCTTTGAATCCCAATAATTCTGTGCATATTTTGGCCTCCTCATCAATGAGAGGAAAGGGGGAAAAAAAGCATATATGCTAGCAGTGTGGAAAATTTAGTTTTACATAATTTCTAGGGACTTCAATGCTGAAACAAAGACAAGTTCCTGAGACAGGTCTGCTCCACAGAACTTTGTGTAATGGTGGAAATTTTCTATATCTTCTTGATCCAATATGGTACCCATTTGCTTTATGTGACTATTAATTGCTTGGAATGTGACTGGTATGACTCAGGACATTAATTTTAATTTAATTTAATTTAGATTTAATTTAAATCATATGTGGCTAGTGGCCACTATATTGGACAGAACAGTGATGAGATAATAGGCTAAGGTTTTGTTTTTTTCTTCTTGGATGCATTAAAAATAAGGCAAATTATTTGACATGAGGTATACTGAAAATGTTGGCAATTTAAAACAACTCTTTAGAAAGTGCCCAATGCTAAGCATTGAGATATAATATCCACTATTACACACTGAAAGAATACCTGAAGAATATTTTCTTTACCTTCAGACACTTTACATTGTTTTCTCTTTGAATTTGTATTTCATTACTGAGCACCAATACAATTTTCAATACTAATAAATTATATATTTATACTTCAGGATTTTTATTATGTCTAAATATATTTAACTGTTAAAATGCATATACATTTAAAATATTAATTTTTTGTGTCCTTACACATTTAATTGTTATTCCTTTAATTGATCTATTACCTTTATTAGGAGGACAAAATTGATAAAAAACACATTTTGATAGTTACTAAACATATAAAGTAAATTTTATTAGAAATAAAACTCTTCATAGATTTTATTATTTATTGCTAGAATTAGAAAGGGTTCAATAGCAATTTATTTTTTTTCTTTTTTATGTTTACCTAAATAAGTATTAATATATGGAAATACCTTTTATAATAAATATAATAAATAACTTTTACTATAACAGCATTATTTAAATATTCTCTTTGTTGGTTGTATGTCAATATTGACATAGCAAATAATAGCTAAATAATAATAATTATAATAATATTAATGACCAGTCACTGGAAAACTCAATAGTCTTTTTCATCCTTTTGAACATAAAGTGTTAAAAACCACCAGACTTGAAAAAATTATTCATTTCTGGGAAGAAAGACTTTACTGAGACTTATTAAAGGTCTATATCTTTGCCTTTTACTTTTTATAGAAAGCCATCTCATACTATATAACTTTACATTTTATTCTTTTATAAAAAGGCATCTAAGGATTGCAAATATTTAAATATTGTTAATTTAAAAATATATTTTTAACAAAATTTCTGGTAAAACTACTTGATTTTATCATGAAACCTCTGTAGTGGTATAATTTGCTCATTCAATATGTAGAAATGTCCAACACATAATCGAACTGGGAAAGCCAAACTCATTGTCAACTCTGATTGTTAAATCAGATTGACTCTCTGTAACAAAATAGTCTAACTTTTAAAAAATTCAAATATATATTTAATGACAACTCCTTAGGTTAAGGAGCTAACCTTAACTCTTTTTAATTCTAATTTGAAAGAATAACTAGATAAGATACAGATCGTTGCCATGATTAAGTCACATGGATCAAACAAAATACCACTCTCTTCATGATTCTACATAGATCTTTTTTTTACTGAGTTCTATAGGTCTCACTCTCCAAAAAATGTATTCTTTGACAATAGTAGGGTGATGGACATGGCAAGATCTTTAAAAAGTAGCTATCAAAATTCCTGCCTAATTCTATAATATATATGAATGTGGGATATCCAAGCATAGGTCAGATGAATGTGTTTCTTTTACCTACCTGCTTTCTAAACCAAAATTTATGTCTGATAGGGAAAGGCAAATATTCTTCCAATGGGTAATTTATGCCTTGAGTAAGGAGTGTATCCTGACACCAATATTATACTTTTGTTTCACACCCAAGTAGAGCAAGCTATCAAGGTGAAATTATATGTTTATTTCATCAAGTGGGAAAAGGGAGAAAGGGCAATTGTGAAAGGAAATAAGATGGCCATTACAGGTGTGTTCTCAGTAAGAACCAGTTTTAGGAAAGAATGCATATAGAAGTGAAGGTTACAGCAAGTGATGTCTTAGAATTTATATATATTTATATAGCCTTTAAAGCAAACTTAGCATATCTCCAATAGTATTCTTAGAAGTAGGAAACACTCTGACATTTTTAAAAAAATCTATTTTTCCTCAAAGAAGATTTAAGTGCTTAGAAAATTTGTATTAATTTACAAAACTTATGAATATTTTCTATGATAGGGCTGTGGTTGCTGTATTAAGGTGAATTTTTGGAGTTAAAAGTCATTGCTATTACCTATTACAAAAAAATTAAAAGAATAACTAAAATATATTTCTAAATTTTGAATGTACAAAAGCATATATCTCATTTTATCTAAGTATAAAGTATTATGGAAAGAATATGCTTAGGCATTTTTTTCCAGTTGCAAAACTTCTCATAGTAGGAACATAACTTATGTTGTTTAATGTATGTCTCAAGAAAGCATACTATAAACACGTTATTTCCCCCATAATACATTTTTAAGTATTTATATTACTAACTTATATTTGAAGCAAAATAAAAATGTTAGAAAATTTCTTACTGTACATTCATTGAATATTAACTATCTTTTGATTTGACACTAAAAGCTACTTATTGCCTATCTATTTATTTGGTCAATATTTTTGTAAAGAGTTTCTGCTTATTCATGTCTCTATTGCTTCAGCATACAGAAAGTTTCTCCTGTTTTTTTGTATTTTTTTGTTTGTTTGTTTTTAACTTTACAATACCATAGATTATTTTTATTTCTACTTTCAAAAAAAAGATAAAAATTACAAGTTTATCATCTAAATTTTGGACTTCTTTCATCATTGCCAAATTGAAAAGTTGGTAAAAAGCTGTTCTGTCCCCTTCCATTGATTTTAAAAGTGATTGAGTCTGAGAATTGCCAGTGTAGATAATTGAATCCCACTAGACAAAAGCTTGTATTTGTATTCTATTGCTTCTTACTGCTTCTCGCATCATACAGTTCTGTCCTATTTAACCCAATCATAGGTTATATTTAATCTCAGAATAAGAAAGGCAATTTTCATTGAAGAATTTGGCCAAAATATCTATTTGTATAAAGCACAATGGATCTTTATAAGGAATTATCTCAATGTCAGCATGCATACTATTGGTATTTGATTACAATTTAGAACAAAAACTGAGGAAGTAGTGACTGCTGTGATTTGCATTAAAAGTTTTTCTTTATACCCCTATTATTAGGTTATCTAGAAATTAATCTTCTAGTTCTTGTAAGACAACTCCTCTGAAGCTTAAAAGCAGTTAAATTCTTATATAATCATGTTCTTTGTTAAAATATGAATCAATTCTGAAAACACTTGGGCTCTCTATTATTCCTGGTTCTCCAGACAAACAGAACCAATAGAATGTGTGTGTGTGTGTGTATGTGTGTGTGTGTGTGTGTGTGGAAAGAGAGAGAGAAAGAGATTTTAAAGATTTTAAAGAAATCACACAATTGTGGGGAATGGCAAGTCCAAAATCTGCAGGGCAAGCCAGCAGGCTAGAGACTCAGGGAAGAAAGAGGTGATGTTGAAGTTCAAGTCTGAAGGCAGACTACTGGCAGCATTCTCTCTTCATCTGGAAAGGCCAGTCTTTCTAGTATTTTCCTTAAGGCCTTCAACTGATTGGATAAGGCCCACCCACATTATCAAGGGCAATCTGCTTTACTCAAAGTGTACTGATTTAAATGTTCATCCCATTCAAAAAATATTTCAGAGAACCTCTTGCCCAACTTACCATGTGCAGGGTGGACAGTCCACCCACCAGGAGCCAGAAGAGGAAGAAGAGGGCTTCTATCTGGAGGTGGATGTTATAAGAGATGAACAAGACAATGCAGTGCCCAAAGAGGCCATAGCCCTGGGAAGGAGGATGGTGGAAAGGAAAATCACTCAGGCTGGGCTGGCGTCTGGCCCCTCATAGGGACCATGAGAAATAGATGGTCCATTGGACTGCTCCTTCCGTTCCAGGCTCTTGGCCCCCAGGACAGGTGCAGATCATGGCCCGGCTATTCTTTTTAAGATCGTCCACCATTACCCACCACCATACCTGGCTCCTTGCCAGCAGTGCCAACATCTAGAGCAAGATGATCTGGGCATTGCACAGGTAGGCGAGAAAGTAAATGAAGGACAACATACCTAGCCGGTAGCTGAAGCAGGTACCCACAGCTGTGCCCATCAGGGTGCCCCCCAATGTGGGGTGAAGGTTCTACTTAGTCCTGGGAGGCCTCTGATCTCAGCCTTACCCAGGGTCTTCTGCAAGGGCTGCTTCTGCCTCATGCCACCATTTTCTCCTTGGGTGGCTTTCAATCCAGTTCAGTCACCCTCAAAAGTCCTCTGTCCTACTTACAATAATGGTGTTGGCTGTCTTCATCCTATGGAGGAGAATGGCAACCAGCATGCAGAGCAGTATGAGAGGTCCGTAGAGGTCACTTGAGATTTTCTGTCAATATATCAACTCATTCAGGCTGGAGCCATACGATGGCTCTTCTTGTTTATGCCTTCTGAAGCTATGCCTGGTGGGCCCACCCTCTGCCCTGGTGCCTCCCCCAGCTCTCCAGACATGCCACTCCCTATTTACCTGGGGAAGTTGACCATTTTCATGAGGATCATGGAGTGCAGGATCTTGGGATAGGAATAGAGAGATGAGAACAGAGGCAGCACTGGGCTATGAGGCTCTGAAAGGCAAGGCCTGAATCTTATTTATCTCTCTAACTCCAGGGAATGGGGCCTGGTCCAGAGAACAAGCTGAATAATGGGGGAGAAAAGGGTAATTAAGACAGATAGGGAATGAGAAAATTACTTTCTTGCCCCTAAAAATGCTTCCAGGAAGGACAACCCTCTGAAACTGACTAGAGCAGCAGCTATGTGGAGGGAGAACTCACAGAGCCCAGCTGGGCCTTGGGAGGAGTCCAACCATTTACCTGCTCCCCTTTAAAAGGCAGGCAAACCTCAGCAGAGAGTACCGAGAATTCAGGGCTGTGATGGTGAAGCTCTGGGAAACATTTTGAAGAAAAGATGCTGCTGACGGAATCAGTATGCCTCCTGCCTCCTCCTGCTTAACTGTTCCTCTAAGCACTGTGGAGCATTTTCCTGAAAAACATAATTTGAAATATAAAAATTCCACACAGAAGGAATAGGAGTATGGGTCAGTTCCCCACTCTCTTCTTAAGTGGCTAGCCCCTAATAATACCCTGGATCTTGGATAGAGTTTACCTCCTCTGGGAAACCTGCCCCGTCCAGCCCACCAACCTACTCTGGCTCAGGCGTCCCTCCTGCGTGCCCATCGCAGCAGGAGTACTGTGTTGTCCCTGTGCTCCAGGGCAAGGCTTCTATCTGTCTTCACCACTGAATCAGACACAATTAGTATAGGGCCTGGCATAGAGAAAATGCTTAATAAATACTTGCTGAGTGGTCCTGGGTATTTGGTAAGCATAAATTAAAGGATGAATAAAACAAGCCAAAAAATATTTCAAGGAAATATCTAGAATAATGTTTGACCAAATATCTGGGTACCATGGCCTAGCCATGTTGACACATAAAATCAATCATCATAGGATTCATTTTTTTTTCCTCTTTCCTGACTTTGGAATTTTGAATCTGAATCTGTGGTCTAAGTATACAGAAAACACAATAGATGCAGGGCCACGGACACATCCAAAATTTCAGAAAGACACACACACTCTCCCACCACACACACATATTCAAAGTATTTCATAGAGGTGCTGGGTGCTTCATAGTTTATACACATTTTCTATTCAATAATGAGGGCAGCACACTTTTTCTATTTCCTGTCATATCTTACTATTAACCCTGCATAGAAAAACGGTGAATCCTGAACTACGTGAATAAACTTTGGCAACTCTGAAGAAACAGAGGAAGAAAAACATTTATTAGGATTCTGAATATCATGTGGAAAAGATACACATAATTTAGACCAAAAGATTGCCTCCAGGCTCTGATGTAAGTGAAAAACAGCCATAAACTTTGGATGAGTGGTGTTCATATTTATGCAGAATGACTGATTTAGTTGCCCTCTATTGTTAACTTGTGGCTTACTAATGCAGAGTTGGTAATTCCCACATCTTTAGCGGTGCCCTAGATAAAAGTTGTTTCACTATGATCTGATTATTGTCGTATTTCATCACGTTGTTCCCCCGTAGAATTGTATACACTGTCCACACAAAGAGAGATGAAGGCATCACTTCCCGTTTCTGTTGTGTGTATCAGGATGAGCTATGGTGCACATCTTTTCATCGGAGAGAACATTGTTGAGTGAGGAATCAAACTGTGAGGACCAGTAAGCACAGGAGCATCTCCAGGACCAAAGAAGAAAAGGAGAATGTAATACGGTAACGTGCTTCCTATTACAATCCTGCCCATTCAAATTTATTACAGTTCTTGTCCCAATTATTTTTTTGTCTGTCTAATTATTTTCTTTACTAGACCATGAAAGGTAAACTCCGCAAGACACAGACCTTTCGTAAGTTTTTAAGAAGCCCTTCCCTTCTTAACAGAGAAGGAAAAAAACCCATTATTTATAGGTGCATCTAAGGAGATGTGAGGCACAAAGCAAAGGTTATATTTAATAAATTTCATGTCAGTAATCTCTACAATTAACCATAAAATTAAGGCCATACAAACTTTTCTTCAGAACTCTGACTGTGCTATGTTATTGTCCACATTGTTATAAGGTGCTAAAGAGGCTTTGCTGTTGTAACTCTCCCCGACTTCATTTCCTCAGAAGGCAGAAATGTATCTGTCCTAAGTTAAGGGCTGTAATTCCCACCTGCCTTTAATTTTGGTGATAAGATAAACATTACCTTATATCCAAAGTTAATTTTCTTTGGAAATATTTATATTTGCAAATATTTGTTGTATGTCTAGGATAAGAGGAGGCTATGTTTAGAAATGACTTTACCTCTTCTCTACCAATATTCAGACTCAAACACTTTCTCTAATAAGCCTCTAAGGGTCTATCTAACTGAAGTATCTCCACTCTCAAATGCCGGCACCATGAAATATCACTGTCTTTTTTGCTATGTTTGCCAGGGGCTCATTGTCTCCTGATGTAGATGACTTTATTCCCAGATATTAAATATTTTATACTTAATATATATGACTAATTCATGCTGATCCTTGTCGCTTTTTATTTGTTGACTCTGTTTTTTGGATTTATTTTTTCCTTTGAGTTACTTTTCACCTTTTTTCCTCTCATTATTTTCTCATATTTCCCTTATTTCCAATTTTTCTCCTCATTTTATTTTGAGACATGATCAGAATCCTGAAATTTTCATTTCTAATTCTCTTCATTTCCTTGTTTTATTTCACATATTAGAAAAGCCTATTAATTTTCCTGCAGAAACCCTTTTATTGTAGTGGTAAAGGACCACATAGCTGGCAGTGCTACCAGGAAGATAATCCTGAAAGAAAACGATACAACTTAAAATTGTATTGAGCAAAGGAAGCAGTAGGTTTCTTCAAGTCCAAGCGTCTCTGTTTGCAGTCGACTCTTTGAAACAGTTTTGTATAGTTTGCTAAAATTCAGGATTAGCTGTCTGGGACTTGGTATTATAACAGCTGAGAGCAGGAAAAGGGAAAATGATGGAGAGCGGTTTGAGAGGGGAGGTGAAATTGAATTTACACAAATATTTAAAGGCCTTTCGTAAAGTAGAAATGAAATTTTGAAAAATACATATTCAAACACACATTCATTAAAAAGATAGGACATAAAACATAATTTGCCAGCAGTACTGGATTTTTCCCTTTTCACCTTCCCAGTTTGGTCTACTTTGGTGTCCTAGCCCAAACTACTATCAGTATTTTCATCTCTTCTGTACCCTTCAATATAGGGATGGCAAATAAATCTTATTTCACATATGCATTCAATTAATGAACAGCGACTGCCTGGCGAGCTCCAATCAGCAGACCAGGAGGGTACGTCTGGGTTCAGGGACAGAACTATGAGTTGTGTCATGAGAGAAAAAGGGAGCATACCATCTACATTTCTACTTAGAGAATACTTAGTTTAAGGATAGGATTTCAGTCCACTATTTCATTTGTGATTCATAGTAACATTTAAGAAATTGCTTTACATTATTTTACAAATGACTGAAAAATTACAATATTTAAACTAGCAAGAAAAAGTGACAAGAAAATGCATTTTAAATAATATATAATATAAATGTTATACATAATATAAAAGGTAAGAGATACTTTGTAATATTAATTACATTATTATTAAGAAAGGTTGGAACTTCATTGACTAAAGAGAACTACTTTCAAGTATGTGTAACTAAAAATTAACATAGCATTTATGAAATAACCTTCAGTTGTTAAACTTCTAAATTTTAAAAAATCCTATATATATGTGCATGTATGTGTGTGGGTATGTACAGTATATGTATAGTTTGCAATAATTATCTGAAAATCTCTTAGACGATTTTCTTAAACTTTTAATTGCCAGAGTTTCATCTTTATATTCATAAAGAAAGTTTATTGCAGAAAATACAATGTTAAATAATTTGATAAGATTTTTCTATGTGTCTCTACATGCCAAAATTCAGCTGTGGCGCAGGCTTAAGATTTTATATTTCTGATGTTGTGCAACAAATTGCGCTGCATATGCTTTTCAATGTACTCATTTATAAAATAGCTGATTTGATACTCATATCGAATGGAAGCAGGCCAGTGTTCCAATATAGGAAACAATTCAATTCTAAACATAGCTCACTGAGATTTCTATATTGAAAAGCTGCTGTTGTCCTTTAGCAAACCACTGAAGTGAATTTAGTGGCTGGGAAAACTGCCAGACAAACAGAAATACAAACCAAACTCCTTTAAACCATAGAATTACAACATCAAAGTAAGCATAATTACCACTCTTCATATCCTGTTCTGCTGGCCACTTCAACTTGTCCCTGACAGAGACTCTTATGTTTTTAAAGTGACAGACTCAGGCTGAATTTCAGTTTGAGCAAAATTCAGATTTTCCAATACTAACATCTGGAAATTAAATATGCTACTCTATATTTCATGACATCTTTGTAATATAAAAATAATAATATTTCAAAATTATCAACATATACACACATTTATCATAAGCCTACATATATAAATATTTCAAATAATAAAATTAAAAAGCAGCAATCTACTTATTGGTGAAAACTAAAAGGCATTGAAATTAAAACTAGAATAATAAATAAGAGTCCCACCTTTATCAATAGTTTTAACATATATACATAGCAATATAGCTAAGAAAACATAATATATATAATATGTTGGAGAGGAAGATAAGATAGTTTTTTTTTCCCTCAACCTTAAAATAATATGTTTAACTGGAAGAAAACTGTCAAAATTGACTAGATAATTCATAAGTTTTCAGTTTATAATATAAACAGAACATCAGTAAATTTCATAAATTAAAAACATTTCAAAATAAATTTCAAAATTGAGCCATTCACACTGATGTGTGTCTCTTCCACTTTCTTTCTCTATGTATATGTACATAATTTGCAACAAGTATGAAATGTGCAAGGCCTACATGAAGATAAGTAAACCTACTATTAAAATACATTAATGAAGACTTTGAATAAAGAGATGATGGATTAGTTTTGATTTTTAAAAGGTAATAATCCTATAGTAAGAATCATGCATTATGTGATCAAAATCAGTCATATCTCTCAATATTTGGGGGAGCCTTGTATATATATCATAATTCAAAAATTTAATTTGTATAAAAGACATAGATATATGTGTAATTTATAATATAAAGTATATGTAGCAGAATTTCTAAATGATATGTGTAAAAAAGTAGTATTTATTTTATTAAAAGTGGTAGATTTTCCATGATTTTAATTTGAGATATTTATTTTTTGCTTATTTTTACTTTTTTAAATTTTAAAACAATAATCTCCCTTTAAGAATGTTTTAAATAGAAAAATCATTATAAAAAGACAAAATACTTTCAAAAAATTTTTTTCTTTTTTTTAAATTTCAAAGTATTACGGGTATACAAATCTTTTTGGTTACATGGATCGCTTTTATAATGCTTGAGTCATGGTTATAAGTGTGCTCGTCACCCAGATATGTGCATTGTACCCGTTAGGTAGGATTTCACCCATCCCCTCCCCCGTCTGCTTGATTTCCATTGAGATTTACTTACCTCTATGCACATGAGTGCTCATCAATTAGGTCCAATTTAATAGTGAGAACATGTGGTGTTTGTTTTTCCATTCTTTAGATACTTTACTTAGTATTAATGATCTCCAGTGCCCTCCGGATTGCCAAAGGCATTAAGTCATCCTTCTTAATGCATGAGTATTATTCCATGGTATACATATACCACATTTTGCTAATCCACTCATGAATTGATGGGCATTTGGATTGATTCCACATCTTCGTAATTGTGAATTGTGCTGCAATAAACATTTGAGTATAGATACTGATATGGATGCAGAGAGAAAGGAACACTTATACTCTGCTGGTGGGACTGCAAATTAGTACAACCTCTACAGAGAACAGTATGGAGATTCCCCAAAGAACTAAAAGTCAACCTACCATTTGATCCAGTAATCCCATTACTGGGTATTTACCCAAAGGAAAAGAAGTCATTTTATCTTTCAAAATTTTTGATGTACAAAAGATTAAACACAATTTTGGTTTGTGCCTTTGTGTTTGCATTTAGGAAGTCAACACAAATAAGGACAACAGTCATTTAAATCATTGGGAAATCCAGATGTGTGGAATTAGGGAACTAGAAATTAAAAGAAGAAAAAAAAGTTCTACTTAGCAATAAAATTTTAAAAGCAAATGAATCATTAAAACCATTATGTTCTATTTTTCCTACAAAATTGGCAAATGTTCACAAGTATTAATCCCCCTGCACCCCCCTCCCTTCCATCTTCTGAAGTAGATAAAAGTGTTACAATCTATATTGAACTATCAATTGTACAAAGGGAAAATGAAGTTCTTTTTAATCACTTCCAGTTTATATCAGAAATCCCCATCTTTGCTTTTCTATATTTTTCTTTATGTAGCAGATTTTATATCTTTCTTCCTAGTCTCTTACATTTCTGTTTTATTATAGGGTCAAGAGTGGTCACTATGATTTTATTGGTAATTAAGTATAAACTATACTTACCAAATTAGTCACTTTTTTATATTAAAAAATGGTAATGGATTTCCCAAAAGGGTGACTTAAGTGAACATTCAATGTAATTTAATTTTTGTTGAACTTAGTTTAAGATGTGACCATCCTTAGGCAAATTACATTCTGTACTAACTAAACAGATGCTAAAATATTTGGATCCTATTCTATAAATATAAAAAGTTAAACTTAAAACTGGAGTAATTAACTTATTCATTTTTTATCTAAATTCTTTTCAGAAATTTTCTCAGACATAAGATAGCACAATGAAACAATTTCTATATAATAAGCATTCAGTACACAATTTTGTTCTCTAGGTTTGATTTCACTCTTATATTGGAAAAAAGTTATTTTACCTTGCTGAAATACAAAATGTATTACAAAGAAAGTCATGGCATCTTTTATAGTTATTTCATTATTGAAGTGTTCAGAAATATCTTAAAGTATGTTTTCATTTCATATTGATATACATACTTTAATTCTTTCTCACTTCAACCTTGACTTCTACAAATAAAGATATGAATACTTTTGATCAAAAGCAGGATATTTGTAGTGTATGGTAACAGAATATGCCACCCAAAAACATGCCCCATTGGCATGAGGATTATTCTTAGCTGAAGACTGTTGAGAAGAAGCAGATACGAGAAAAGTTCTGGGTCCTTCACCTAAAAGCAGTACATAAATTTGCAGAGGTGTTCCTGGTCCCCTCTTTATCTAGAAGGACAAATGTTAGTCATTAGAGACAACACTAGACCTGTATTAACCCAGAGATGGCACCAGAGAAATCTATATAAAAAACTTTACTACTAGCCCTTATCTTCCATCAATTTCCCTATATATTTACCTTTCCACAATTTGCTGCCCCTAGAAGCTTAAAGTCCTTTTCCTTTGTTTTGTCACTTCTTTAAAAATTTATTGTTCCTTTGCTGAGATGCCAGATAAGCCCAAGTTCTAATCAACTCTTTGAATTACTCATCTCTGGGTACTCCCCTGTGTAAGTGCTATGCACATCTTAATAAACTTCTGTTTGTTTTTCTCTTGTTAATCTTTTGTCAGTCCTGTTTACAGGGCGCCTGGCATAGAATCTGGGAGGGTAGTAGGAAAAGGAATTTTTTTACTCGCTTAGAGTAGAAAAATAAGGTATTGCTCTCCTCCTACTATCTCTTCCAAACAATCATAGCTTCCTTATTGATCAGTTGTTCTAAAATATATCAAATAAAATTCAATGGCAAAAGGTCATTAAAGATTTCTGTTATTACTAAACTTTTAGAACATCGTTGACTATCTGGAAATCACGCTTGTTTTCATAATAGTGATAATAATAGATATTGTAATGTTATTCATTATTGCTACAAGATTTGTAAAATACTGAGGGGTATTACCTCATTTAATCATAATAACAAGTATGTGAGGTATTTTCCCTAATTATCCAGCTACGAAAACAAGTTTAGACTGATTAAATGGCACTTGTAGGATCACAGAATAAGAAGTGGTTGAGTCAACACTTAGATTCAAGAAAATTATAAGTCAATTTTTTTAGTGATAAGTCCTTCCAAAATATTTGGGAGAAAAAACACTCATTTTTATTCCCACATAACCAATGTTTTTGACTATTTGTGGTTCATTGGTTGTCATACTTCATTTTGCAAAAGATAAAGAGGGGTGCTATTATAGTAAGAAAAGGATCATACTTTCACACAGTGTTTACATCACGCCACATCACTTAATGCTTCTAACAACCCTATAGATGAGGCATTATCTTCTAAATATACAGAGGTTCCTTCAAGTGGGGTACCTTGACACCCAAACCTATGGATACTTTTTTCACAGCACTACTGTACATAGCAGGGTCTGCCATGGGACTCTTTGGGTTCCATAGTAATTATTTTTTTCCTATTAATTTCAGGAATTCTCTTGAAAGATATAGACTAGTATTAGGCCAATTACTTTTAAAAAGTACATATTTTGGTTATTATGTTATATCCATAGGCTACCACTTCACATAAATTGTGTCTACTCAATAAATATGTTGAACAATTTTATCCTCCTTCAAAGTCCTGGACTGTGGATGGCTCTTATTAGGTCAATAATGACCTAAGTGATGCACGTGTGTAAGTTCTTAGCCACGGTAAACGTAGATGGGTAAATTGTCAAATTCCTGAATGAATCTAGGGTACATGTTCTCTTGCATTATTGTCTAAAAGAAAATGTTTTAAATAATCAAGATGCTTAATGATTTAGGTAGTTAGCATTTCCATTCTCTAATTTTTATGACTGGAGGAACTCGATTTGGTTCAGATACTCATAGGGTATAACTTCTCAATAGCATGCGTCTCTGAAAGAAAGTACAGATTTTTTAAAGTACTCAGTTGTAAGGGATCACAAATGGAAAAATTTGATCAAAATTAACTCAGTTTCATAACAGCTAATTTGTAACCAGGAAGATAAATAACTGCTGACACTAAGTTTGGGTTGGACATAATTTATCAGATAAAAACTAGAGGTCATGGTGCATTTAAGACAGCTATTTGAAGAGCTGATTTTTTGGAAAAATAGTTTAGCTAGGACTTTTGAAGCAATTAATTCATCAAAGGCTGCCGTTTATCAGCCTAAACAAGACATTTCTCTTACCTTCAAATAAGAAACAGACTAGGCCTAATCTGTTAGATTTTCCAAGTAATCTACAGTTTACTATTTAAAAATGTAGTGAGATAGATAAAAACTAACCATGTCAAATATATCCTTTGGAAGGTTTTTAGGAGATATTTACTGCCTAGTTTCCTTAGCATAAAAATATTTCAAAATTTGAGTTAGGCACAAGTATATAAGATGGACAGCTTTTCCTACAGAAACTATGGTGAATACAGAAAAACTTGACAATTAGGTATACGTGTACTTCTGGATAGCTCAATTCTAGAAAAGCGAAGTGTTAACATAAAATAAAATAGATTTTTACTTTATTTTAATTAAATTTACACAGATTTCTTTCACATAGAATATTTGCTATATTAATCATTTCTTAATGACTAATTTCTATAGTGTTATCATCATCAGTTGTATTTCATAGAAGGTCCAGTTGCAAATATTGACTGTGTATGTAGATGTTAAATACTATAACACTATTTTAGTGTTTTCTAAAATTTGATGTTTTGAAATTGTATTAATTGGATTAAAATTTCTGGTGACATGATTTCTTATAAAATTAAATAATAATAAAAATACTAATACATAAATTCCACTAAGTACAAAATAGGTTATTCCCTGCATGACATTTACTTTGAATTATAAAAATAAATTATTTAGAGAAATAAAAACAGCATCAATCATTTCTAAACTTTTGCTTTGAAGAGATATATTATTTTTACTATAGATATCAAATATTTGTTCCTATAGCTATTGATCTAAGTGGGAGAATACTGTACGTTACATAGGCCAGGGCTTTCTTGTTATGGAACTTATCTTCTAAGAGGGAAAAGCAACACAAAATGTATGTAAATGAACAAACTAAATATTTACATATTAGTGATCAATGCTATGAAGGAAAAAAGAGGGAGACATGATAGAGAATGACAGTGGTTGGAGGAAGGGAGTAACTTATCAGCGAGTGACCGAACAAAATGTGTCTCAGGGGTGAAAATTGAAGTGAGGTTAAAGAAATAAAATTAGCCAGCTCTCAAAAATGAGAAAAAAAAATAACTTGCTATGGAGAAAACACAATGATTCAGATTCAGAAGAAAGAAATAGTTTGTGGTATTCGAGGGAAACAAAGAGACCAGTGCTTAACATGTAAAGGGGTAGTGGTAGAAATGGAGGCAGAGAAGTAAGGAGAGGCCTGACCATACCTGGCCGTATAGGCTACGATGGACTTCCTTTTTTGCATATTGTTTTCTCCTTCACGTTAACTTTGAAATAGAATATAAAAGCAGATTACTTCATTGCAGGGAAGAGCCGATGTCATCCTAAAATATCCTACTCCGGATGGAAAGATGATACTTCTACATACACACTACCAGGAGACAATTTTCTCAAGTTCTAAGTAATACATGATCCTAAACACAGTAAGATACAATAAAGTTGACTTTTTAATATAATAATGTGATTAAAATACCTGCATAAGAACTATTCCATGTATCCACATTCTCAAAAACTTGTTCAAGTATTAAAATGTCAAGTCCTGAATAACATATGCTGTGGTATTTTAAATGAGGTACATTTCATAGAGGATAACAAGTTGGAAAAGTGGATATTCTATCACGTATAATAGAATTGTTATTTTGCTTAGTGTATGATATGAATAAAATCTTACTAAAGAAAGTATAGTACAAAGTAGTAAAAAAATTAAAAGCAAGAGATATTGGTGGTATTTTTATAGCTCTATATTTTCAAATAACTCAAGATTTTATTCTGCAGTATCTATATTAGTTACTAATGAATGGAGTTGTATATAAAACAAAATAAAAAATGGAGTTGCTTAAGCATACAAAGATTTATTTTTTCATGTAAAATTAATCCAAAGAATTGTAGCCTAGGAGTGGAAAAGTGGTTCCACAGTGCTATTATGTCTAACATAATGAAATAAAAATATGGTCTATAAAAAAAATAATACTTGATATAGTCCAAAAAGACCATAGAAAAACAATTCTTTTGGTAATTATTTCTTAATATAATCTTCTGATATGACATTTGTACTCATACCAAATTAAAATATACATTTTTATAAATAAAAAAAAACTAAAAGAGTATGGAAAAAGCACTTGACTTCCTGGATTCAAAATTGTACTTCTTGTCACAATGCAGTGTAATTCATATTTGAAACTTAAAAGCTACCAGAATTTCAATATAAAATGTCAAGATCATTGCTCCTTTATTAACTTATATAAAGATATATTAACTGGCCATATTATTTTGCGATTTTAAAATTTCTATTAATAGACATTCCAAGTATTTATGAAAATCTATGTATTCCTCCCAATTGCAAAACAGTTACATTCTGTAAAAAACACTACAAACTGTAAAATATGTGTGTTACTTAACATACAAATATAACATATCACAATGCAGCACTGTAGAAATGGAATGCTGGCTTTGATCATAATGAGAAAATGTAGAATATCCTTTTTTGTTGGACAGTAACATATTAAGTAGCTTACAGAAATATACAATAAGAAAACAATTTGAATATTAATGACTTATTGAAAAAGAAGAATAAAAGAAAATATGAGTAACATTGTTTCTGAATATGACTACTTTGGTATTAATTTGAAGACATCTGTTCTATAGCCTAAATGCACCTTCAAATGACACCAAATCAGTATAAAATGCTGAGTCATAAACATGCAACTTCAGAGCTTCAGTGTTGAAAAGACTCATAAAACGGTGGAAATCAAAATGCTTGAGGTAATTTCAAGCAGAATGATGTACTTCATTTTTTATCTACTTGTAACATACGGTTTTAAGAACATAAAAACTTCTTAACAAGTATGTTTCCTTTTTCAGCATTTGACTTAATACAAATATATAAATAATTCATCCCTTAACTTTATTCTCTTTCATTTGAATTAGCTGAATGTACATCTTAAACTCATTTGTTACTTTTATTTCAATAATATTCTATCAGCACCTATTTTGCTTCCTCTACTGACATATTTTCACTGCCTTGAACCTTCCCACAGAAAATCAAGTTAATGCTCTGAAGACATGCCCTTTTGTCTCCTACAGAGCTGAGTTTCTCCTTTCATCTTAGAATTCCTTCATGTACCATAAAAACGGAGTGAAAAGACTGTACTCTCATTTTAAATATAAAACTATTACTACCCTCCAGGAACTCCTGCCTCCCTTATTTGTGGATCTTTTTAGGTATACTTATGATAGGTTTCTTAACAATTTTTTTTTTCTTTTTTGTGCTTCATTTTTGACTGAAGGTGGTAGTGACAGAACTTTTGTATATTCCCTGTCTGCAGAGTCTTTCTTATCTGATGGTAAAAACTGGTCTTTTTATTGTGCTAAAGAAATTGGTTGCCTGTGCTACATTTAAAAGGGTACCAATGAGTAATTTTGATTTAAGGATATTGATGGTTATAAAATTTTAGTGAAATTTCATAATTTTGTTTTTTTCTGCTTCTTTTTCTGTAAGGGGATTAATTAAAATTTCTTCTGTACTTTCAAACCACTCTTAGTTCTTTATTATTTTTCCCTCCTCAGTTCATTGTCTTCCATTACTCAAGTTTTAGGAATCCAAATATAAACATATAATTAAGTGTAATTATTGCATAGGATATTGGGAATAACATCATGTTGAATATTCACTACAGTACTTGAATGAAACTAAATAAAATCACCATCATCAAATAAAAACCCATATGCACCTAAATTTTTACCTGATGGAATATATTTAAGTAGGAGGCCTTCACCAAGGTTGATTTTCTTCTTTCTAAGCTCTGTGACCAAAAGTCAGACTTGTTTGACCAGTGTGTTTGCAGTACCCACTGAATACTAGTCATTAGGCTGGATACTATATTTATTTTTGCTTAATAATATTTAATGCATAGATTTTTCCTTAAATGCCTTATTTAGTTACATAATTAAATATTATTAAATACAACTAATTATTCTTGTTTTTTATGGTAACGTTAGTGGAATCCCATATGTTAAAAATAAATTTAATTAAACATGAAATAATTTGCAAGCCAATTCTTGTGTATAATTTAACTTAGTTGGGTTTCCAAAAATGTCCCTTTACTATAATATTTCCTTTTCTAAGTTACTTATAGAAAGAAAACAGAGAAAGAACTGCATGACTTTTTACTTCACCTGTGATTTTTTCTTAAGAACTTTCAAACCAGATACGGTTGATTCATTAAATTATTGAATGTTCTCTATTAAGTAACTTCGGTAGCCAAACTCGTTTTGCTTTAGATTCTTAATCTCTGAAATTGGGAAAACAACAATAACTCCCACATTCAGTTGAAATGCAGATTAACTGAGCTAATCACATTGTAGGAACTCAATAAGCGATAATTATTACAATTAAATTATTATTATCATCAGAATAAATATTTCAAACTTAGAAAAATTAAATTATCCAAAATGCTTAGAAGAATGCCTGATATATAGGAATTAGTCAATTTTATCTAGTTACTATTATTATTAGTGATAGTATTACTGTTCATTTCACAGCATTGGAACTAGCATAGGTTAGATTTCCTGGATCATGTGCAAGTTATTTGTTAAGGAAATGTGTGCTGGAGAGAAACCTCTACGGGAGTGAGGACAACATGCTAAGGAATGGTAGACTCAGCCTCATCTGAGGAGAGCTCTGGAACACAAACTGAACTGCAGAGCTTGTTCTGATCCTTTTTTTTTTTTTTTAATTCCAAGGGAGCTGAATTTTTGTTGCCTGAGTCTATTATCCATTAGCTGTCAACCATTTAACAGGGATAAGAAAGAGTCAGTAAAAGATATATTTATAGGTGGTTCATGCACAGTATGTGGGTTGACTCACCCAAGGGCAATCCTTCTAAGAAGGTGTATGCTATTAGTAACAATATCCAAAGCGACTGGGGGTTAAGCTCACATAGCTAATAAATGGATCCTATGTTAGTCACCAACACAGTCAGCTTGGGGACTTTTTGCTTCTTCTTCCCACAAGTCTCTGATCAACTCAATATAGATATCTGTCTTCTAAATTACATTTCAATTGATTATGCCATTAATTTTAACAGTACCAAGTATATTGCATTTTCTCAATATATTGAGTTGAAAAGAATACCAGCAAGATGAACAAATATATGTGATTCAAGAGCACATGGCCTTCAGAAAATATATGAACCCTCTGAAATATTTTATTAATGTGTACTTTAACATATGCAAACATATTTTTCTAGAAATAGAATTACATTCTAAACTGATTTTGTATCAAAGTGTGCAGAATCCCTAATGTAGAGTTTGACAATGGTTATGAGTATAGTAGCTTGGCACAATCCGTGGTGAAGTCATGGCCCCTCCACTTGGCTTAATTGTGATTAATATTTATATACAAAAGTAAGGGGAATATAATTGAACTAATTGCAAAATAACTTGATTGGAAGACTTTCAGTACCTTGTTTTAGCCCCTTGTCTCTAGTGTTATTATCAAACAGTGCTACAATAATTTAGAATTTCAAATATGATTTGTCTCCTAGTTTAATACTGTTTTTTAAAAAATGATTTTAGTATTGTTTTTTGTGCAGGGATCTTATCTTTTGGCTGTCAAGATAACCATAATGTTATATCTGGATAGCAGAAGGATTAAACTATAGAAACAAAGTGAAAACCACCACTATTTTAATTTCTTTCCAATTAATGTCTAAAATCACAAGTCATTTCTAATTGTAATTAACTTATTTATAATATTGAAGATGTTTTTTCAGTTTAAGAAGCAGTATGGTATAGAGATTAAGAGTAATTTATTTAACTTCTCCATGTCTGCTTCTGCACTTATAAAATAGTAATAACAATAGTAATTCCTCTCAAAGTCTCTTGAAAAGTTTAAAATAGTTGATGATTCTAAAGTGCTTCAAATACAGTCTAGCGCACAGGTATATGCAATAATTATTAGCCATCATTTATAATGAAAATATTCTCAATGAATGATCTTATGATGATACTATTTAAAGAAAAATAATTTAATGAAAATGGAGCAGATGGACATTCTAAACCAACCCCTTTAGTTTCTGGACTTGCTTACAAAAGCCTTAGAGCAGGAGGAGATTATTATCAGTGTGAGATTCTACATTTATCTATTCAGAGTGCACCATGCTTTCCTGAAAGATATTCATTAGCATCCTCATCCCTATTTTGTTATCAGCAACTGTAATTAACAATCTTCTAAATAATAGCATGAAACTGAAGCTGTCTGTCATTACTAGTGATGATAAAATTTATTGCAAATAGTGATTTTAGAGCTGGATGCTAATTATAAAGGTGCTTGGTCACCTTCCAACAACTAGAGTTAAATATTCTGAAAATTAAACAATTGTATTCTTCAAAGGATATCTGAATTATTTGATTGTAATTGTATTTGTCACTTATTAAAGATAATCAAGTGCTTTTCTGATGTAATGTAGACTTATCTGGGGTTCACTTAGAATATTTAGAACACTGCAAAAAAATAAAAATAAAAAAGAAGGAAAACATAAAACTCACCAATAAAATTGGCTTAACTCAAAAAAAAAAAAAAACAAACCCATACTCTTTAGGCTTAATGAAAAATAATGAAAAATTTAAAAAAAGAAGATGATGGTTTTTATACTTTAAATATGACCCCAGAGTTGCTTTTGGAGAGCACATTGAATCAAGGGTGATTACTCTATTTCTATTTCCATTAAACAAGATAAGTTGAAAAAATACACATTGTTCTTGATTATCACCACAAGTATAATGTAATTAAAATATGTGAATCTACTTAATTATAGAAATACATTTCAGGGTCTTTATAATTTCCTTTGTTTTCATATTGCTCTTTCTGATAACATAAGTAATTAAGCTGAACTTTTAAAAGATGGAAAATGCTTTAAGACGATTTTTCCAAATATTTGACTACATTTTTCTGTGCTTGACTTCTCATGACAGGAATTGACCATGCTCTGACATTTATTTTTATTAGCAATTGACCTCTATATCTTTATAAATTTATAGCCCTACATGCTTTTTTTTTTTGTATAGGAAAACATTTTCTGGGCAGTAATCTTAAGCTCCTTTGTAAAACTTTATACTTGCCATTCTTTGCTGTTTTCCTTCTATACTAATCTTAGAACATATCAGTTCTCTCCTTGATTCTTGAAAGGGACCAACGAGATGAGATGGGTTATTTGGAAAACAACTTTTCCCTTAAGAATCAATACATTGGAATATCAAGACAGATTTACCGAGCTTATTTCCTCCAGAGCTTGAGTTGCATTACTCCAAGGGCACCATTCACTTTGTATTCTGGATTTGTGCTCTGGGAAAGCATTCACATAGAATGCAGTGAAAATTATGCTCTCTGAAGTTGTATAAGAAGTACAACTTATCTAAACCTTCTTTATTTTTATCATAATCTCCCCAAATCAACTTGTATTATAATCACAATGTTATGATTTTCTAATTATCATGTTAAAAGACAGTGCAAATTATACAAGCTAGTCACAATTATTTTCCAAAATAACTAATTAAAAACAAATCTATATCCAGATCACCACTTTTACAAGTCCTAGAATATTCAAAAGCAAAAAGGAGAAATATTTTCTTATTACTATCGTTATCTTACATTTTCACAGAATATTATGCTCATCTACAATTTCATATTATAAATTATTTTATCAAGATTATTATTTTAATATCTAACAGTTATATCATTCATATATGTTTTACAATCTAGTTTTTGTATATATTTAAGAATCCCTCTTCCATCTTAAGCTCCACTAAGAAAGGAATGATAACCTTGAATTTTGTTACAGCTCACACACAACATCTAGTAAAGAAGTGGAGACAATCTTTTCAATATAATAAAGCAAGGATCTCCCTTACCAAAACATAAAATAGTTACTAGCCACATTGTGGACACAATGAATCTTGCCTTGCTGATTGACAGATGTCTCAGTGTGGGGCAGTAAGTACCTAGAATATGGCACCTGTCTGAAAGGCCCATCTTCTAGATGCCAAGAAGACAGCTAAATTGTAAGGAACCTGGGAAAGTGGAGATGAAAGGAAAATCCTGAGTTGGCAGAGGCAGCCAAGAGAAGGAGTCAGAACTTCGAATTGACTAAACATTTACCAACTTGAGACTCTTCTGAAATCAGAGATACTGTTATCTTTAAACCTCAGACTTATCCACAGTAGGCAGATGTAGTGGCCCAAGAACAAGAAAGATCAGAAATAGACAATAAGAAGCTTAGGTTTTATTGCACATATAATTTATAGTGCACATAAAATTCATGTCATGCCACATATGTATTAGTTCACACAAGATAATGCAGCCTCACAGTAGATCTAACCATATATTGGTATCTAGATATATTAAAACAGATACAACATACCAGGTACTGTTTAGTCACTGAGGGTAAACTGAATAAAAATCAGTATTATTCCTGCCCTTATGAATATTACACCTTAATGCAGAAGGACAGATATTAATCAAAGAATCACAATAATAAATGCAAAATTAAAAGCAGATAATTATTCTTTTAAAAGTAGGAGAGCAAAGAATTATAAAGTTTTTAAGAAAATAGCATGCCTTGAAGTGGAAGGAGGAGCTGGGGAAGACAAAGACTATTTCTCTGAGGAAAGCACATGTGACCTGAGCTCTGAAGGATAAGCTGTAGTTAATTAATGTGACTGAGGGGAGAAAGATCTTATTTCTGCCCTACTCTTTGCTCTTTCACCTAGTAGGGATATTTAGAAAATTTGAGAGAGGGGAAAAATTTCCAAATTTCTTGTTTATGTCTTTTGGGTCTTAAAACTGTGCTTTTCTCGTTTAACATCTTTCTTAAAGACTACGTGTCTATAATCTATACTTGACTATACAACTTTGAATCAGGGAATGGAAAGGTAAGAAAAAAAGACAAATTAAAACTTTTTCTCTTTAAAATGCAATGTTAAGAACATCAAAAAGCAATATATAAACTGGGAAAACATATTTGTGAAACATAAATCTCATAAAAGACTTGAATCTTTAATATATTTTTAAAAGTCTTACAATTTAATTTCAGAAAAGACTAACATCCAGTTTTAAAAATGGGTACAATTTTAGAATAATGTATTCACTGAAAGATATACCAATGACAAATAGCTATTTTAAAAAGTGCTCAAAACATTGGCCATTAAGGAAATGGCCATTAAAACCACAATAAGATATCACAACACAACTATTAGAATGGATAAAATTAAAGACTGACAATGCCAAATGAAAATATGAAGAAACTTGAGTTCTCATATATTGCTATTAGTAATACAAAATGGTACAAACACTTTGGAAATCAGTATTTCAATTCTTTTTATGAGGGATGAACATTTACATATCATACAACCCCAGAATCCCACATCTCACTCATAGATATTTATTTGAGAGAAATGAAGAAATGCATGTACATCTCCACTCAAAGTTTTGTAAATGAAGGTTCACAGCAGTTTTATATGCAATAGCTAAAAACTTGAGCTAATTCAAATGCCCATCAGCAGGTAAATGTATAAACATATTGTGGTATACTCATATAATAGAATTATACTCTGCAATAAAAGAGAACCAACTAACCAAACACAAAACAGCATGAATGAATATCCAAACCATTATGTTAAGTTAAAGAAGCTAGCCACAGGAGACTATATATTGTCTGATTTCATTTGTGTGTGATTTTAGAAAAGACAAAAGGATAGTAATTAGATCAGTAGTTGCCAAGAGTTGGCTGTGGGGAGAAGGGATCAAGTACAAAGGGGTGTGAAGAAACTGTCAAGGATCGTGGAAATGGTCTATGTGTTGCTTGTGGTCATAGTTAGAAACTGCATAAGTTATCCATAACTCATAGAATTTCTAATTAGTTATTGAAATCTATTATTAATTGATTTAGGAAATCATTTTTATATTGACTTAGCCACAAATTTTTATTAAAAAGTTTAGAACAAAATTGCAAATGAATGCCTTTGTTTCATGTAATTTGATAATTCTGTACATAAAAAAATTTCAAAAATTATTTTGTGCGTCGTGTGTGGACACTTTGTCTATGTCACGATCTGATTTAAGAACACTTGTGAAAATAGTTAAATATTATGAAAAAAGTTAATGAGTGTTTAAAAACAATCCCTCTTTTCTATTGAGATCTTCTGCAAGCCTAGAGTTTTTTTCACTACCATTATGAGTATTAATAATTTTATTTTTCTTTTTTATAGAGAGCTGTATCATGTAAACATTGAATTGTTTCTGATTATGAAATTAATACATAATTATTTTTGAAACCTATAAATTCCAATCATCCTGAAAGAATGAAATCAAAGCCACCAAGAATAACATTACTCAGGGATAAACACTTTTAATATCTCAGTATGTTTCTTTCTTGATTTCTTTCTTTTTTTTTTTACTTTGAAAATTTGGATAAGCTTTGTAACCAGCTTTATTCAATTAAATCATAATTTTTCCTCATGTCATTAAGTATTTTTAACAACATGATTTTTAATAAGAGCATAGTATCATCTGGTAAGGATTTATCAACCTTTATTTATGCAGTGCCCTCCGGTAGGACACTACCAAGAATATATAAAAATAAGTAATGTTATATTAAAAAAAACTTTACCCACAGATTTGTGATGATTTCCTAGGGGTAAATTTCTAGAGTTTCTTTTATTGAGTTGACATATGAGATTTTAAATGTTTTGATAACTAGTAACAGTTTGCCTCCAGAAAGTTTATACCACAATAGTGTTTGAAAACACTAATTTCACCATATGTTCTGTATCACTATGTGTTAGTAATTAATTTTACACCAATTTCGTAGGTAAAAATAATATTACATTTGTTTTATTTTGCATATTATTGGCTATACAAGAGGTTGTATTTTGCTTTCAAATGTTTCCTGGCCATTTAGATTTCTTAATTTATTAAATTTTCCATTTACTTGTTTATTCATTCATCTCTCTCTCTTTCTCTCTATTTACTTCTCTATTTAAAATTGGATGTGTCCATATTTCCTTAATGATTTATAGCAACTTTTTATATATGGATAGCCTGTCTGGAATATATATGATCCATATATAGCTTACAGGGTTTTTTTTCCTTCTCTAATTTTAAAAAAATAATTGAGTACTACTTTCTGGCAAATGGAAGGAAAGTTCTTAAATTATCAAAAGGGAAAGTGGTTGTTAAACCATCTCCAAATGAGGTAGGCCACACATGAAAATGTTTGACTTCATTACCTTGGGTAGTTACTGAGTGGAGCCCAGGGAATATTCTGTCCACTCAGTATCTGAACTTTAGTAAAAATATAACCAGTCTTAGTAGATCTTTTCCTGTGACCAGACAGTCATATACTATTTTGACCACCTTTACTGAAGGAAGTTGTGCATGTACTAGGTCCAACATTCTTCGCTATGCTTGATAAAAGCATAAAAGGGCTTGTGGAAAATGTCCAACATTCTGACGTATCACAGCAGGTAAAGAGTTAGTAGATATACAAGAAGAAATATAAAAGAGGAAAAAGATTCTAATAAACTATAAGGGCTCTAAAACTGAGTTGACATGAAAGAAAATGAAATCTAAGAGAAAGGCAGATCTGACAGTGAGGAGCTACTCCAAGCCTATGAATGTCTCTTCTCCCACAGAGAACCTAGACATTCCAATGAAGAGGAAGCAACACCGAATCTCATAACAGCAGCAATGAGCTAGGGAGAATCAAAATTAAGGCAATAAGGCTGAAAAATTTAGGAATTTATCACATCTTAGAAAGATAAAAACAGATAGATAGATAGATAGAGACATATAGAAAGATAGATAGACAGACAGATAAATAGATCATACAACCAGACATCAATGTTTCCTGGGAGTTATCAAGGTGTATAATAAATATCACCCACAAATACGAAGTAAAACATTCTGGAGTGAAGGTAGCTGGCTGTCATGACAATGTATTTTGCTGGGTATTTGGATAGATTATCTGTTTAGATGTAAGTCTTTAGGGGGTGTTGTTAATCTGGTTTACCTACTTGGCTTGCTACAAATTGGATAACTACAGTTAAATGTATTTTTCATTATGCAAATAGATTTTCTTGCTTATTTTATCTCAAGTGACTAGTACAAAATCACTGTACATTTTGGTTGGCTGTCTCTCAGTGTTTTTTCTACATTAAAAAATCCACTCAAGGACTCTTTCATGCATTTATTGACTGATGTTTGATGTGTGAAATACATTAATAGTGGGCTTAATAAAGGATTAACTAATAATGACCAAGCCCACTCTGAAATGATATAGATACAATTTCTTGTAAAACAACAACAAAAATATCTATTACAGATGACTATATTGAAGTACTGTGAAGTTCTGAGATTTAATTTAATTATTCCTTTCAAAGATATTCTTTCCATATATGGGTACAAAAGATGTGCATTTTTAATTATCTTATGTATTAATGTGAACTATGATTGCTCTGCCATTTTGTGAACTCCACAATCTAAATTGTAAAGGTTAGTTTCTGGTATTGCATTTTTTAAAAAATAACTTTCAGATAATTCCCAGTATCTTAACCTACTATTGTGCCTAAGTTGCTAGTTTAATTACTAAATCTTTGTCAATTCCATTACTTAGTTCTTGATAAGCCTTTTTACCACAAAAATAGTATTGTGTAATGGTAAAGACCACAGGCTCTGGCTAAATGCCTCATTTTAAAACTAGGATTTTCCTTTTACTGGCTATATGACCTTGAGAAGTTATTTAAATTTTCTATATCTTAGTTACCTTGTCTGTAAAGAAGGCATAGTAATAAAACCTATCTCATAAGTTACTTTGAAGCTTATATAAGGTATTCAATGTGAAACATGAGTACCTGCCATATATTAGATTCTACCTAAGTGCTATTTACTTTTATCATTACAACCACTAAGACTGATACTACTATTACTTCCATACATATCACTGCCATTCCTGATCTTTCAAAGCATATTATTCAAAATGCCAGCTGCATAATATCCTTTAAAATATTTTCTGTCTATTGAAAATGATCTGTTACATGTGTCATATTTCCTAGATTAATACAACATCATGGTAGAGATGCACAGTGTGGTGGTTAACTTTATGCATCAACTTGACTGGGTGAAGGAATGGCCAGAGAACTGGTAAAACATTATTTCTGTTTATGTCTGCCAGGTTTATCCAGAAGAGATTAGCATTTGAATGGGCAGACTGAGTAAAGAAAATCATCCTCACCGATGTGGGTGGGCATCATCCAATTTGTTGAGGGCCTGAATAGAACAAAAAAGCAAATTTGCTCTCTGTTTGAGCTGGGATATCCATCTTTTTCTGCCCTTAAAATAACTGCGCTCCTGGTTCTCAGGACTTTGGACTTGAATTGAAACTTAAACCATTTGTTCCCCTGGTTCTCAGGCCTTCAGCCTTGTACATGAACTACACCTCCAGCTTTTCCGGTACTCCAGCTTGTACATGGCAGATTGTGGCAGATCATGAAGTTCCTCAGCCTCCATAATCATGTCAGCCAATCCTCCAAAATAAGTGTCCCATGTATATACATACACACACACATGCACACATCCTATTGGTTTTGTTTTTCTGGAGAACCCTGACTAATACACATAGTCAACCCTAAGGTTCTGATTAAAATTTACAAATTACCCAGCACTCAATAGAAGACATTAGTACTGTAATAATCCCTGTACTGTTTCATTCAGGTAAAACTTGCTACTATTGCCCAGCTGTTTGATACTTATTAATAGTTATTTCATGTCAAAACCCATGCATATCAGGCAAGAAAATCTATTAGTAACAATAGATGGAGAAATAAACCTTGATGACTGGTTATACTCCCAGTATAAAAGTAAGGAGATGGCTGTATGTGGGGGACATGTACTATCTGTGGAAGGGAGTACTGTCTTCCCAGACAGAAATCAGAGAACAGGCCAAATGCCTACATAAAAGACAAATAAATTGCATAAATAAATGTCTGTTCTTAGGCTAATTTTGATTTGATGGAAACCACCTAGAATTTTTAAGAACTACAGATTTTCAAAAAGAAGCCAAAATACATAGGAACGAAGGTAGAATTTTCATTATATCATTTCGTTAGAAGTGTGGAAGGGACATAGTTCCTGTGAGAAATTGTTCACTCTACATTTACTGTCACAGAACAAGACTTTTATTTTTGGTTTATATATTGAGATATAGGAAAGATACAGTGTTTCTTAGGAGTGGAATAGAACTTCTTAAAGAAAAGGGGGCCTGCATCTTTTTTCCTGCAAGATGTCTAATTTGACCTAGGATAATTTAACTAGAATACAAAGGGGGAAAGGAAAAAAATGACTAAGGCCTCTGAAATTGAACTCCATGGAAAGAAGAGTAGGATTTCGCAGAGATTCTTGAGAAAACAAAATCATGAGCTTGCAACGTCAAACAGTTAATAATCACCTATGCCTTCTCTCTTTGATCCCCTACCCGGGAGCCAAATACCATTTCTCTGCCACATACTGTTTATGCTGAGTTAATTTCTTGGGATGACTCTCTCCACCTATGCATCTTTCACCTTCCTAGGTCGTGACTGTCCTTTAAAAAATCAAATAAGGTGGGGTTTTTTTGTTTTTTGTTTTTCCAGGTAGCACAATGCTTTTGCTCACACTCAGACTGCTTTGGGTGTATTTTTAGTATCTCATAATATCTAGGTATCAATGGACTTACTATAATGACATAGTCATTTTCATATATGTTAGTTTTCCCACTATATTTTAAACTTGTTGATATCAGGGGCCTTTTTTTTTTTAAATAAATCATCCTTGCTGAGCTTTGAGCCTGTCATATAGTTGGCACTCAAGAGGAATTGTTGAATGGATTAACGAACTAGAGAAAGAAAACTGGCAACAATATTTATTGATCTTAGAAAATTATCAGAGTATAGAATATGTCATTAAAAAATAGAAAACATGTTCTTATGCACAAGAAATAAAAACTCAGTGATATCCCTGATATTTGATTGTGTTGTACTCAAAGCTGTGATACAAAAACAGGAAAGTATTTTATTAATGACTAGTATTTTTGAAAAATATAATTTATATTTTGATTATAGAAAATTTATGACACTCATTTCTTTTTCTTGGAGTTCTTTAGATTTTGACAAATATATTGGAAACCATATGAATAAGAATAAAGGACAGAGAGATATTATTGCAGGGGTATTCACCAGAGGCTGATTTAAAACCATTTAACAATGAAAATGATGCTTTTCAAGATATTAGTAACATTTTTTTTGTGTGTGTGGGAGGAAAGATGAAGAGTAATTGCTCATGGATTTATAAAATTGTAATGTGTCTAAATTGGGACAGAAAGATGAAAAACAAGGGACTGGAAATATGTTAGCTTAAAAATAGGAAAAATGTTTGTGGGTTATAAAATTACAGGTATATTGAAAGCCAAGGAAAGTTGTGCTGTACTATGCTGCCATTTTAATCATGATTTAAATAATTTAGGTATGCATAACTTCTGCAAAGACTGTTTTGAGATTTGAGAGAAGCATGGTACTTTTGCCAAAATAGTATATAAAAAACTAACATGTATATTTCTAATCAAATAATCTACTTCAGAGAAAAAGATGTCAAGATTTTTATTCTGTAATTCAATTTCAGTAATTAAAAATAATGAATGAAATCTAATGCATTTCCACTTCATTTCATTTTTATTATGATTTTTATATAATGATTCATTTAAAAAGAGATGATTTCTTTTAAAATAAGCAATGGAAGTAAAATCCATAATATGGTGTACATTCCAAAATAGATAGGAAGAATAAATTTATAACCATTACAAATGCAGTTCTTTATTTGATTTGTTTTTTTCAGGACATTTAATTATTTACTTATGAACTTTTGAACAGACCTCACAAAAAGGAAAATAAATAAAGCAAGTACATGGAATCCCAAATATCTTAAACCTCTTGCCTTTACTCAATCACTTTCGCCCATGAATTCTGGAGGGAAATGTATGCACAAAATATAAATCCAACAACAAAATACTTTACTGATGGCTCAAGCTCCTCAGTCAAACCCTGATGTCAAATTCAGTTGAGCTTGACTGGACCACAAGAAGAGCCTCTTTTGCCTAAATTAGGCAGAATTAAGTAGCTTAGATTCAAATCAGTTGGAAAATCCCCACCCCCCCTTTACTTACTCCAATTGCAAATAGAATTGCATCTCTTAAGTAGTGGAAGCAAGAGAATGCCAAGGAAACCCTAGTATCCATAAGAAAAAGAGACAACATAAGCCCAAAAGACTGAACACAAGAGTGTTTGCCTGATGAACTCCAGCACAACAAGTTGGAGCCTTGTGGGGAGGGGTGTGTTATATTGAATTCAAGAATATAAGTCTTGCCGTTAGACTCCTTGGGTTCAAACACTCGGATCTATGACTTTGTTCATGTCGCATAACTTTCTCAGCCTTCCATGGTTTCTTTACTTACAGAATACGGATAATTGAGACAGCTACCACATAGAGTTATGTGAGGACATCTTACGGTAACGTAAGTGATGTGCCTACAAAACCGCCTCCACCTAACAAGTACTTAATCACCTCTGACCATTATTAATTTAGCCTCCAAATCTCTCTCACATTCCATGGAAATAAGCATAATAGAGAAACAGAGATATGGCTTGTGTTCTTTTCAATAGATTGAGTTCTTGTCCATTTTAAACTCTGTAGACTCATGAAAGGAAGACACAAAAGAAGGTAATGAGGGCCAAGAGGGGTATAGGCGAGTGAAAGCATTCAGTCATTTGTATATCAAATATTTATTGAGTGTCTCTTCTCTTGAGGTGTTAGAATTCAGTCAGGAAAATAGACAAAAATCCTTGCCTTCAGGGAGCTTAGATCCTAGTGCAGTGATAATGAAAAAAAGTAAATAAGTGTAATATAGCGTATGCCAAGGTGGTAGTAGTGCTATGAGAAAAATAAATCAAAGAAGAGGAAAGATATATCCAGCAGAATATGCCATGTTCGACAGGGTAGCTAGGAAAGTCCTCACAGTCAAAAAGGGCATTGGAAGAAATTGAGGAGGGAAGTGGGGCATGGGAGGGGCCAGATCATAGAGGGTCTAGTAGGTTGTCATAAAGGTTTTGGCTTTACCGTTAGTATGATATGGAGAATTAGTGAGATAATTAGAGGGTGGACATGTTCTGATTCATGTTTTGAAAGGATCATCCTAGCTGCATTGTGGGAAATAGACTGTTTGGGGTAAAGGGTACAATTGGGAGACATGGTGGATGCACATTGCAGCAATCTGGAAGCCACCTTGATTGCCTCACATCAGGGTGGCAGCAGTAAAAAAAGTCTTCAAAAATGTATAAATATATGTTTTAGAGATACAGCAGGTTGGACTTCTGAGAGACTAAAGAGTTAGAAAGGACATCTTTCAGGATAGGTGTGCCATTTATTGAACTGGGGAAACCTGAGGGAAGAGCAGGATGGATGAGCAGAATGGGCAATGATTCAGATGAGGACGAGAGTAAAGAGATCAGAATCTTCACCCAGGAGGGAACATGCTTCGTGTACTTTCCCTTCCCAAGTTGTCTAAACTTCAGAAGTGATAGTCAGTTTTTTGTTTTGCACCACAGAGTTGAGATTTTAGCTCCAAAGCTTTGATGCAGCTTTGTAAAAGAGAAAGTAGAATTTCATAAATTGAAAAATCTCAGGAAAGCAATCATGCCTCTAGTTCTTTAGTGTCATCATTTAATTGAATTTTAGTTTATCTGGTTATTCACTCAAGAAATAATTTTGGAATGTCTTCTTTGTTCTTGGCAGTGTGAAAAGGATTTACATATAGTAATAAACAAAACAACTATGGTCTCTACCCTTATTGGAGTTTACATAGCTCATTGGACATACGTATGGGCATATGTATGTGTGTGTGTATACATATTGTTAAAATGATTCTAGGTCAAGGAATTTTGCCATCTTACTGTGTTAAAATGCATCGGTATGTCAGCGGGTTAACTGTTCAGCAACATTCATTATTGTGAGTGATTAGCTATGTGGATGTACAATGGGGAATATTAAAAATAGATTTTGAAAGTGTAGTGGAAATGATTTTTCATAGAAAGTGAGGAACACAATGCTATAATTTACAAGCTTACATTACAGCATCCATTGTTAATCTCAAGATTTATGAAAATACTTCAAAGTTCCAACCACCAAATAGTAACTTAGGACCACTTAAAGATAAGCTAACCTAAAGAATATTCACAAGATAGCAATAACTTTTTTAAAAAAAAAGTTTTATTGAAATATAAAGACCAAAAAACCCTCAATTCAGGAAGCAGTGTTATTTCTCAGTTTGTTTTTTCTTAACAGTTACAAGTTCAATTGTGGTTAGAAACATATTTACTAACAATTGTTTTTAAAATAATGGCGTAAGTAGCTGAAACAGCATTTATAAAAAAATCTAGAAATAAAAGAAATGATCTGTCTGTATTAATATATGTACCATTGCACATAACATTTTATTTACATGTCTTTCAGACATCCTAATAAGAATATCTATTTTTAAAGTAGTTAATATTAATAGTCTATAAAAAATATTCTACATTTATACAGAGATACATATATTTATATATTACTGTGTATGTATGTACCATATGAATTATTAAGAGGGAAAATTTAGTAAGTTTTTAAAATTTAAATGTGATTTTATACTATTATAATAGTTTAGACAAATTTACTGATTATGGTTATGTCAGAGCATAGATTTTCTCTATGGATTCTTCAAATCATTGGGGAAATTCAAAAACTCTTAATAATCAGTATTTTTAAAGGTTATGTTAAATTAATCAAATATGTATGTATTTTTTGTTCATATCTACCTTATAGAAATGTACTTGAGTTTTCATAGATCATTGCTGGATTTATATACACCTCATTTTTTCATGTCCATTTCCTATAGGACTAAATTAATAAGTAAAGTTAGTTTACATATTAGAAAGTGTTCTTTTGACTGCCTTGTCTAAGAATCACCCAGATTATTTAGTAAATTACCCACCTTATCCTGAGAGTCTTGAGGATCGGTGGAAATTTGTAAATCATTCTATACCATTGAAAGTTAAAGACCAGATACTCACTTTTTTTGGCCTTTCTTACACTAGTATGTAAGCATCTGAAAAAGCCAATGAATCTGACCCAACCTTTGAATTGGGAGGTAGTGATGCAAAATGTAAGTGATCGTGGAGAATTGATTTTTGCAGCAACCATGTAGCAGTGTACAAATTATAGAAGCCCAGTGGCAGTAATGAGAATAATACATATATAATATTAAATTTATTAGTAGTATACATTATAATAATATAGAGCAGTAATATATAATGAACACTTTACAGTATATATAATTTTCATTTGCTTGTGTGGCAGATTTTCCATATATATCCAATATATTTCCAAATAAATATATTGTTTCCACAACAATATCTTCATCCCACATGCTCTTCTAGAATGTGACCTAGACAGACCTTCATCAAAGAAGGTTCCTGACTTGGCTGTAACTAATATATTAGGATGGAGGGGATGCTGTGTGATTTCTGAGGCTAGACCATAAAAAGCAGTGCTGCTCTGCCTTATCCAATCAGATTCTCACTCATGAAACCCTCGGCCACCATAAGGACTCTGACTCTTCCGAGACCACTAGGCTGCAAGGAAGCCCAAATCATTTTACGTGGAGAGGGTGTCTGTACGAGGAGACTTAAGACAACATGAAGAGAAAGAGATGTTTGACTTTTTGCTCCTTTCACTTGCATTTCAAGATTCAGCCAGCTTCTGTCTGTGACTGCATAAAAGACTCCAAGCCAGAACAGACAAGTCGTGCCTGTTTTCTCATCCCACAGAAGCAGTGAGAAAGAATAAAATTATTGTCATTATTTTAAGGGATTGTGTTTTGGGGTATTTTGCTATTCAGTTTCTGTTAAACCTTCTGAGCTGTTTGTCTTATCTGGATATTCCTCTTCCTTAATAAATCCCTGATGTTGAACCTTAGACAATTCTCATGCAAGGAGAAACATTTTTCTTTTACTTACTGGGATCACCAACTTTTCTCTTTCATTTTCTTTAGTTCTTCTACCCTTAGAGAACTATTTCCAGTGTCCCTTGGAGTCTTTCTTCTCCATCATTCCTTTGACTCCTACCCTTTCTATGACACACTGAACAGTACGAGAATGTTACATTTGATAAGCTTCACATATGGTGTTTTGGCAAAGGAACTTTCTTATTTGCATGCTTTCTGTTGCAAAAGTAGATGTTACCCTTTGCCTCAATAAGCAATCAGACATCTTAAAACTAAGAAAATGGGTTTATGTCCCCAAATAAGGTAGGACTATTATGTATTATAGAACCCCACATTGTGCTTGCCTATCCTCAAGTGATTTCCCTAAACTTTTCTTGCTGTAGTATTTCCAGACCGTCCAGAATCACATTTGTTTTTACACATATCTTCTTTGATTTCCGTTATCTTTTTGTTACCCACCTGTAAAATTGCACTGCCACCTATGTGCTACCCTTCTTAAAATTGCTGTCAAGAAAAGGTTTTCTCCAACTTCGAATGCTCTCTAATAGTTTATTCAAGATAAAGAACACTTGATCTTCTAACTAGTCATAGGCTTTTCTATTAATAAAAATAAGTTTTGTTTGACACCTTTGCTCTTTTCAATAGTTGCAGATGAGTCAGAAACGGGAACTGACTTTTAAATATCTGGCAGCTTAGTTCGAGCCCATAGAAAAATTTTTGCTACAATATGTAGAGACTTTTCATAATACTGCAAATAGATTGCAATAATATGGGTAGACGGTAAGGAAGATGCAGAAAATATGAAGAATGTCAGGATCGTTCTCCATGTGAGCCTGTACAAGGAAACATAACAGAGCGACTCTTTGCTCGTGCATTTCAAAGAATGTGTACTGCCACTACAGGATGTAACCCAGAGTATGTCAGGAGGTCATTGGGGACACAATAGCCAAATACTAAACTGAATCCATTCTGCCTTCTCAACTCTGCAGCTCCACAGCTACCAAGCTGGTCTTTACAAAAGACTAGTGTAATCTTCAGATCAAAAGCATCTCCGGTGGAAGCCATCACCCAGGGAAACAGAAGCTGCTGCGTGTATGGAGTTGGCAAATAGTGCAGAGAACCTCTCATACAGCTAAATGTCATTTGAAGCCCAGTGAGAACAAAGTTCATTCTTCATATTAGGCTTAGAAATATATTACTAGTGACCCACATAAAAGTGCAAAAGAGAAAACAGCTGTTCTTCTCAGTCCTAAATTCAACATTATTTTTATTTGCTATACATTGAAGGTTACATCAAAATTTTTCAAATACTTTTTATATCTTTGTAAAATATTTCTATTGGGTTTTCTTCTTATTTATACAGTAACTTTTATATAAAAATTGTTATTAATATTTATGAACAATACAAATATGACTTATAATTTGATTATAATTTAAATTATAATCTCCCAATGATTGGGACTCCTGAGGAAGAAATAAAAAGAAAGATACAATTGTTTAATGACAATATTGAACACATATTTAGGACATCAAAGTATAATTTTTGGAAGCACCAGAATCACCCAAATATTTTCCCACCACATTCCTCACATAAATGAAGCAAAAGCATACCTTCAATAAGACTTATGTACATGAAATGCTAGAAGTTTTTGTATTCATAAAAGTCTTTATATAACACAAAGAATTTTGATACCAAAAAATGGAAATAGGATTTCCTTTTAAAATTAATAATCTTTAAATAGTAAGTTGTTACATATGGTTTTAAAATATAAGTGACTTAAATGATGATATATCTGGAAAAGTGAAAAAGAAAAATGTTTTTATTATTTGTATTACATTCATAACAAATGACATTGATAAGAGAGTAACATTAATGAGGTGAAAATTGGAGGAATATTCATGGCAACTCTAAGTGCCTTGAAAAGTTGATCTGAATTGCTTGCTTCAAAGAGAAAATAGACTCTTTAATGATCACTTCTCTGACAACTAACAGTAACATCATTTTTAGCTATGACTGCTAAAATTAGATACCTTCCTCTTGAAAATATACATTCCCTGACAGCAGCACAGGATGACAGCCTTCATCTCATGATAAGAAGGAGAGTAATAATTCATCTTTAAATGAGCAATTTCTGTGATGAAGGCAAAAAAAAAATGTTACTTAACAAGGATTTGATGGCAGAATAACAAAAAATAGTGCCACACTAATTGCTTTAGCAATATTTAGTGAAATCTTTGCTTTGATTTTAAACAGAGTGATACAATTTTCAAGATATTCATTTATTATTAGGACTGTTCATATCAGGAAAACAGAATTTTATTGGTGACAAAGGGGCTTTAACAACTTGTTATAAAATTATGCTTACTTGAATAAACTACACAATAGAATGTACTTGTTAGAAGTGCAAACAAATGACTTTTAAACTGCTGCCTTAAGGCTGTTAGCTGTTGATAACTAAACTGGCAGGCCTATGCCACCATCATTTCCCTGGCAGAGCAAAGCTAGACTAGGGGATCTTGTCAGGCCATCCATCACAGCTTGTCACCTGAAGACATAAATAAAAATTCAGCATTTCCCCAGATCTATTGGAAGACTGGTATGTCTATTTAGAGTCCCTATGGCAAAATTATAGCTTAAATTCAGCCTTTTAAAATGTATACATTAGTACTAGTGCAGACATAGAGTGAACATTCATTTTGCAAGCTTAAACAAAATGCACCAAGAAAATTAGGCCCAAAGTGAGAGAAACCTACAGAAATAATATTAAGTAAAAAGGCTTTAATTTTACAAATCATAGTAATTTGACAGATCAGTGTGTTAATGGGAAAGAATTCATATAGCAATCTATTATGGCTACATAGAATTGCCAAAATGTCAAAGGAAGGGAGAAAATCTCCTTCTTGTTCTTTTGAAATATTGAAACATACTCTAAGGAGAAATATGGATTAGAGAATTACTCTAGAAAAGGAGTCTACAATTATTTTCTCTACAGGGCCAGACAGTAAATATTTTAGGCTTTGAAGGCCACATATGTTCTCTGCTGCAAATTCTTCTTTGGTTTTATTTCACAACTCTTAAATAGATAAAAACCATTCTTAGCTAATTGATGGTACAAAAAGAATTAAATAGTCCACTGGCCAGATCTGACTCATGGGTCATAATGTGCAGATTTCTGCTCAAGAAAACAAACCACTGTTTATATATTTAATAAAAAGGGACAATTTTATAATTTAAATTACATCATTCCTTCAATGATTATTTTTAAAGTAACAAAGAATTCTGTATTTCATGACATGAGAAAGGTAATTATTAGACATAACTCCTAGCATGAGAATGCATTTTAAATTAAATTAGCATTTGGCTATACTTACGCATTTTGAAGGGAAGGGTTTAATGTAAGTTGGATAGTATACCAGGTGTATATTTTCACTTAAAATGGTACAGTGGGTAGTCTTGAGACAAACAGCATTAAAGTAAACTCAATGCCCAAAGCAGCTGTTTGAAATAGTCCTGGCTGCACTTCAGACATGTGTATCTCAGTGTGAGACTACAAGTCATCTCATTTAATGTGTCAATTTTACAGACAACATAAAAGCAACAACAAAATAAATTTTGGATTTTTAATTCTATTTGAATCTCTGTGTGTGTGTGTATTATAGCTCCCTGAAAGGTAACGAATAGTCAGTCTTAGATATTTTGTGGAGTGAGAAAAAAGCATTGTTAAAAGAAAAAAAAGATTAAACTTTATGAGTTCTACAGGTAACAAAGGATAGGACAACTGTATATGATACAGTGGACTTATGCATGTGATTGATATTATTCATTAAAATTATCATTTCTGGGTTATATGCTGCTTAGAAATGTATTTAAATATCATTGAAATTTTGTCAATTAATGAAAAGTTATCACCTTCAAACAAAACACACTTGTTAATTTTCTGTCTAAAATGCCTAGATTTTTAAGCAATTTGATATTTGTATTCTTTGGATCAACAGAAATAAAGATATTTAAGCAATTCTGAAGCTATTTTTAAAAACACTGAATATGATTATCCTTTCTGCCATTATAAAATCTTTTAAAAGTTAAGTAGTTAACTTTTGAGCTACCAAGTTTGTACCAATTTTCATACGTTCATAAGGTTTTTTTCTCATTAATACCACAATTCATTAATAAATAGTTATTGTACTCCAGGCACTGAGTGAGAATTAGGGACTTCAAAATGAGTAAGCTTAAAGAATGCATTCTTCCGGCATAGCTTTAACATTTGTTGGACATAGATACATCCTAGATTGCTTTACATAAGTTGATGATTTAACTCATCAAACAACCATAAGAGTAAGGTCACAAGCTGAGGATCAGAAGATTTAAATAGTGATTGTAGTACCTAATATCAAACAAATAGCCAATACATAGCAGTCAGATTTTGAAGATAGATTTGCCCTGAATCCAAAGTCTTATTTTGTTTGTGTATTGTTTTGTTTGTTTTTCCTAGTACACTCCCTAGGCATTTTTCCCCCCAAAGCAAAAGAAAGCACTAAAAGTCCTAATGGAAGCACAATTATAATTTTCTAAGGCCTAAATTATAATTTTCTAAGATTATTCCTGGGTTATATTCTTGTGACTAAAAAATCTTTCTCGCCAAGATTTTTGATTACTTACAGCTTTTGTCAGTTTGTCATCCCTGTCCTCATTCCATAACTCTTGTTTTCATTTAACTCATGTGCTCATTTTTTGTGATTCTCATTTGCATATAAATATGTACTGAAATTATTAACACCTAGGTTTTTAAGATTATTCTCATCTTTTTTTTTCCTTCATAGTATAATAGAAAACTCTCTTTTTCTAAATCTGCTACCTTTTGCTTTCAGCTAGTTTTTCTTACTTGCTTCTGAATAGTTAAAACTTTTTTCTAATGTAGATTTTTAAAAGTGCCAATAAGTAAATGAAAAAAGTGGGAATTTACTGAAAGAAAAAATTACTTTATATCAGACAGAAACCTTCAGCATGCACCCAGCAAAGGGAGAACTCAGTGGGGTTCTGTGATCTCGGGCATCTTTCTTTGTGCCTAGATTTATCTATGAGACAGTAGACTACTGCTGCCTACACTGCAGGCAGAGAGGGAGGCCAGGGCGTGCTGAGTGTGGGAAAGACTTTGCGGTCCGTCAAACAGCAGGCAGCTCTCTCCACATGACCTGTGGGTTTCCAGATGAACAGTTCTACCTTATGTGTTCATTATGGTTAAGAAGCATGGATGTATTTCTCATGCTTAAAACAAGAGCATGTCCTTTCCATAATGAAGCAGATAGTAGGGTCTGACAAAATTTCACTCAGGATTTTTTTTTCCTTAATATTACATGCAACTAAAAGCACACCTAAAAACTGCTTATTAAATAGCTGGCAAAACGTTGCTAGTTGGGTGTGGTGGCACATGCCTGTAGTCCCAGCTACTCAGGTGGCTGAAGTGGAAGGATCCTTTGAATTCAGGACTTCAGGTCCAGCATGGGCAACATAGCAAGACTTTGTCTCTAAAATAAGTAAATAAATAAACAAGTAAATATTACTAGAGAGAATTTTAAAAAGGAACAAACTTTTTTTTGTTGTTGGTACCTTCAGTTAAATACTCCTGATTATTTCAGTGCAGAAAACCCATAATAATGATCTTATGATAGCCAATAACTTTCTACTATTTGCTTGGACATGGAGAGTTTGAAGAATGCTTGAAACTCCTTATTAAGGCATGACAGTTTTTGGAGCATTGTGATGCTGATGTTTATGTAGATCACCTTACAACAAAATAAGGTTTTAGAGCTATGAAAGCAATTTAACTTATATGACATCACACTGGAAATTCCTCTGTAGACAGGCTGGATATGTAAAAATGTGAATGTGTTGACAGCTTCAGAGTAGTGATTTGCCTAATGCCACAATGCTACTAAGTATTATACAGCTTGGGCCACAGCACACATCTTCTGATTCTTGGGTCAGCTTTTTATTGTACCATGCTATCTCCCTCGGAGTGGATGGAAGAGAAAGTGGCATTGAGTTAATGATGGGCTTCTCTCAGGAGAGTCATACAGAGTTCAGGTGCCCTTGAAGACTGCCTTACATTCCCAAGATCCCTGCAGCCCAAATCCCTGGAAGTTTGGGAATCATGATTATGTTCGGTGCCATTCGGTAGTATAACTTTCACAAAGAAGCAGAGTGGTCCTCCTGTTGTACCTCAGCTCTCAGCAGACTGTGATTGAACTTGGTTGGAAGGAAGTGAATGACACATCAGCACAATGAAGATGAAAAACCCCCAAACACCAACACTATCTTAGAGTTACTTAATTTTATTATTTACATTGCTGGTAATGTTGCTTGATCAAAAATGACCATTCTATAACTTTCTTATAGAAGTTGTACTATGATGCAAAATTATTTTTCACCCAAAGATCTACCAGGATCTGCTGCTCCAAAATTACCTATAATTTTTTGAGGTTAAATATAATCTTTCTTTTTGTTCTCTTGTAGATTCCATTCTTGCAGTACCAAAATATGCTTTAATGTAACAAAATGTCCCTACAACCTGTCACAAATTTCCCAGTTTTAAATGTAAGTAAGTTTTTATTCTTGATTCAAGAACCATGTTCAACATCTCTTTGCTCCAATCCTCAATTGAATTGGAAACTTCCTTCTTCTTCCAAATGTATTACATTTCATCACCTCACTTTTTGGTTTATCATAAAAGTTTCCTTTCTTTACCCTGAGCCAAAGCTCTTACATTTTATTTCTGTTATAAAAAAACAAGAGTGCTCTGCCCCCTTTATGGTAGCATTTTTAACATTGCTGTGGCATGACAGATGCCCTTGTCCCTGAACACAAAATCCATATAAGGGAACTTCTCACTTGTTCTTTGTGAGTGATTCTTCTTCAGATAACCATACAAAGTTTTACCAGAAAGTACAGAAGAATATGGAATGGGACAGGTATTATAACATCAACTAAATAATATTATGGAAAGAGAAGAAGAGAAAGGAAAGAAGTAAGAAGAGAGAGAAAGGAGAGAGAGAGAGAGAGAAAGATTTAAATAAAAGTTGGCCAAGACTATACTGATGAATGAAAACACACACACACACACACACACACAGAAAGAAGGAAAAATGAAGAGACAGGAGATATATTGAGGGTGGTTAATGCTGCTAAGTAGGAAGGGAATCTTTTAAAAGCAGCATAATCAATCTCAGCTCAACTATATGCCCTTACTGGGCACATCTCCACTGCGAGGTGTTATTCCCAAAGGCTTTACTCTTATTATTCCTCCCTGGAAGAATTACTTCCACAAAAGGGTTCAATTTCAACAGGCTCAGTAATTATCTCTGACTTCTTTTAAGAGGCTTTATGAGAATTATTCCCACTAAAGTTTTATGCTGTTCAACAGGATTTAAAGAGGTCAAACCACTTTCCTAGAGGACCTATAAGTGCTATAATTTTATTTATTTTCCCTATAGATTGCCTTACAAATTGGGACCCTACTTGAGACAGATCTAACTTATTTTTGTTAAATCTTTTGATGTCCCTCATGTAAAGTATACTAGACTCCCTTCTGATTCCAATTAATGAACCAGGCTACTTCTGGTCACAAAACATTGTTTCTAGCCTTTTGTAAGAGATCAGCATTATTTGATCATTTATTATTTATTCACTTTTTAATTTACCCATTCAAAAACATTTAGTGAGCAATTTCTCAGTGCCTGCCATTGTTCTAAGTTCTAGACACACAGGGACAGACAAACTAATGCAATTTCATGGAAGTGAACTAACTCTATAATGAACTGAAATATGGGGTTAGAAACCGAGGGTGAGGGAAACAATTTTAAATAGGACTGTCATGAAAACTTTTATGGAGAGGGAACATTTGAGGAAGTGAAGGAAGGTAGTGAATAAATTAGACATGACTAATAACAAATAAATGAGTATCCCAGGGAGAGAAAACAGGAAGTATAACAATCCCTTTGTGGGGAAGGGTTTGGCATATTTGAGGACTAACTAAAAAGTAAGTATGACTAGAGGAATGAGGAAGATAGTGGTGGAAGTTTGGCATTCTGAGGAACCTTGGGTATATTTGGGTTTTAGTCCAAGTGTGGTGAAAATTACTGAAAAAATTGGGGCAGATAGAGATGATCTGATATTATTTATGTTTTAAATGTTTTAAAAATCTCAAGTTGAACATTTACATTAACATTTCTTTGTACAACAGTTGTGCTGTTAGGCTCTGGGCAGCTTTGTTGGCGCAGGGAAATGATATTGAGATATTACGCTAAACTAGGTGAGAGAAAGAGATGTTTGAATGGGGGAAGGGGATGAAGTGTGAGGTGGTACAGTGTGGCCAGATTGGACAACGTCCTAATGAATTTTATGTGGAATGTGAGGGAAAAAGAAGAGTCAATGCTCTGTGCTCCCTTGAGCAACAGAGTGGCTGGTAGCAATAGTATCTGGAGAGAGGAATCATATTTTTTTGTTTTGGACATATCGATTTTGAGATACTTATTATTTAATCAAGTATATATCTTGACTAGGTAGTTGTACATTGGAATGAAGAATATAGTGACAATATCTGGACTGGAGACTTCAAAGTCTTCAATATAATAATGACATTTAAAACTACATAAAAGGAAAAGAGCGGTTGTATACAGAGAAGAATAGATGCCCTAGTAATAAATCCTAGATTATTCCAATGTCAAGTAATTAAGAAAAAAAAAAGAGAGGCTATTATAGTAGAGGAGATTGAGTAGGAACAACAAATAGGACAGGAAGAAAATCAGTGCATATGGTATTTCTATAGCCAAGAGTAGGCACGTTTTAAGAAGTAAGAGTCTTCTGTTTCCAGGAGACAGTACATTAGATATACAGAGAAAATATTCCTAGTACAGATTCTTAAAAATAATGGAAATAATATTTTAAATAAAGTTGTTTTCAAGGCAAAACAGAGCAGATGGGAATGTTACAGAAACAACCAGATGCCAGAAATGACAAGAAAGCTGTATTCCACAAACATAAGCTAACACTTGAGCTAATGTTTCCTTAAAAATACTCTTCTGCTCTCTAGTGGCCTGGAACTTGGTCTTGAAGAGCCGTCTACGTACAAGGTAGATAAAGCAAAGATCTACATCCTGGTGCGAAGTAGGATCAGAGATGCCCATACAGTCAGGACCTGAATGGTTGAACTCAGGGGGAAAAAAATTTCCTCAGAAAGGCACTTTCATATCTCCATTAAGTTCTGTGTAAAGTAGGGGAAATAAAACAGTCTCCACTGAGAAATCTTAACCATGCACAGTGTTCACTCAGCTGGTGTCTGAATTCTTACTTCAGTAACCTAAAAAATCTCAAGTTGAACATTTACATTAAATTTTTTCATAGGTTGCTTATACTGTCAGGCTCTAGGCAAGTACCTGGCAGAAATAACACATACCTCTTTTCTCCAAAAAACCCCAAAGAACCCCTGCAAAACCACCCCAAAAAGCATACAGTTTTAAGAGACCTAAAAGATTTTACACAGAATAAATAAAATTTTACAGAATATGAGCTAAGAACCAAAAAGTATTAAATATATCTGGAAAAAAGCCCTGATTTCAAACACTGCTGAGAGGTAGGTCCCAGTGGTAGTGATGATCTTGAAATGAGTGGTTTCTGTTCAGTTTTAGAGAGGAGACCCTACAGAAGAGGGTTCAAGATATAGAATGGAGGTTGTATTAGTTTCTCATTGCTATTATAAAAAATTACCACAAACTCAGTGGCTTCAAACAATACACATTTATTACCTTACAAATCTGGAGGTCAGAAATTCAAAATGGGTTGGACTGGAATAAAATCAAGTTGAACACTTCTGAATACATTCTGCCCATCCAGGTAATCCAGGATAATCTCTCTATCTTAAAATACTTAAGTTGATCACATCTGCCAAATTTCTCTTTGCCATGGAAAGTAACATATCCACAGGTTCCAGGGATTAAGACATGAACATTTTTGGGAGGCCATTAATCTGCCTTCACAAAGGGTGAGATAATGGAGTGACATGAAAACAGACCACAAATGAGAGACGTTTTCTGTAAAGAGAAATAGGACTGAAGGATAAAAGGAATGCTTTGTTGTGTATTTTAAAGAAGCAGGGGCCTTCTGTTTTTTTCTAAAAGTATTTTATGTGTATTTTTGATGCACGATATTGTAGTTTTTTATACTGATTGGAATTATCAACTAGGGAGGGGAAAATGATTATGCTGGTAAGAATCAGATATTTGCAGGAAAAAAAATCCTTAAGTACATGAAAGGAGATGTGATAAAGATCGCGAGAAGAAGACAGTGACGTAAATCAAATGAGGACAATTTATCAAGAATAACTTAAGGGGAAATCTTGGTTACTACAATATATTTGGTAATGGGAAGATAAAGATATGATTGGCTTCTATTACTTTAGTGAAATAAGAAGCAGGGTTATTAGTAAAATTTGGTATACTCTTGGAGTTAGATTCAAATGGAAAGAGCTAATAGCTCTGCTCGAGATAAAGTTACTGTCAGGGAGCCAAGAACAGGAAACAAATATTGAGATTCATTCCAAATTGTAGGTGTCAAATAAAAACAAAATATGGAGCCAATAGTCAGGGACTAAAAGGGAATTATATTGAAGAATAGAGAGAGTGGAAGCCAGTCAACAAATTCTGGGAGGGTATATTGCCTGGATTAAAAGTACGGAACAGAAAAGCGCACAAAAAAATAGAGGCAAGGCTACAGCCATGAAACAAGTGAGGTGGAAAAAGGAATTGGTCTTTTAAAGGCCAGAATCTCCAGCATCATTATTTGCGTCATTCCTTCTTAGAGATCTCAAGTCCTATTAAAGGTAGCTTCTGAAATATTTTGATATTATTTGATGTCCTATTTCATTCAAATTAACATATATTTTATAAATAGCCAATAAAAATATGTATTTTTGGTATAAAATATCCGGGATTGGAATCCTTGCTTTGTCATTTATAAGTATTAGTATTTGGCACTTTAAAAATATTTGCTATAATAACAATAATTATTATTATAATCATTATTATAAAAATAATAGTAGCAATTGTCAATGATGCTGTAGTCTTCCTAGTAGTAATAATTAAGACATTTTCTTTTATTGTTTGCCATAGATCAATTACTTCCCAAGTATTTTGCCAGAATCTTCTTTCTATGCTGAACAGTAGGGCCTGAACAAATTTCTAACAACAAAAAGATCAATAATAATCTAAATGTACTACATACTTCCAATTACAGACATCTATCTAAATGCTTTACATGTAGTATTTCATTTAATCCCTTGTAAAACATTAATAGTTTTGGGTTAGTACTACATATACCCCTATTTTCTTGGGAAAATGTCTGAGGCTTCAAGATATTAAATAACTCTTCAAAGTTACACATGGAATAAATGGCACAATCATTTGAGCACCTAGTTTTTCATGAAGTATTTTAAGAAACAATCACTTAGAAGAAAAGCTACGTTTGGGATATATGTAACACTTATGCCCTGATACTTTATACTTTGCTTCTTTTATTGACCTCTGCAATGAGAAAAACTAGTACCCTGGACCTGTGTGCACTTCCTGATTTCAATTGCATACAGAGAAAAAAGGCATTTTTTTCTATAACAACATTGAAGAAACACAGCAAAGGTATTTCCTATAGTTAGAAATATATAGGAAATCGAGAAGTATCTTGATGAGTAGGTCCCATTGCTTGGTAAATTGCATTGCAGGCAATTTGCTTTCATAAGAGGGAAAGGCATGGCATCAGACACTTGTGAATAACAAAGTGAGTGATTTTTACGAAATAACTCTAGGTTTCAAGTAAAATTATGAAATTCCATGGAAGTAAAAATGTTTCTAGATATTAAGAATTTACTGTAAAGAATACTATAGTGTAAGTTAAAATTACCTGCCTGCCTGCTGTTATTACCTCAATGATTCAACATGTGGCCAAAAATATTATTCACAATGTATTATTAAAGAAGATATTTCTCAAATCTTTTCATCATGATTGCAGTTTACAGGACTTTCAATATGATCATGGGATTAAAGGCTCATTTTTTCATGTACTTTCTATCACAAATTCTAAGAATTTTGAGAAAGTTATAAACCACTTTCTTCTGGAAGAAACATTTTTATTCAATAATAATAACTTTGCAAGCTTTAAGATAAGTTACATAAAGTACTGAATTTCATTTCTTCCAATTATGAACACTATTTATTCTTATTATCTTTTTATTAAACTTAATGTAATTATCACAGAATCTATGAGCCATGGTAATAAAATGCTGGGAGCAGAATCAGGTATTACTAATGTTGACATCTTAAGCGAGATTTAATGTTGTTTATATAAGATGGATAAAGATTGTGAACAAATATTATGGAGAGCAAGGAAATAATTTTGTATATGGCTAATTAAACTTTAATTCATTAATTTATTTTCAAGAAAGAAAGTAGGCAATGTGCTTATTTATTACCTGGTCTATAAAATGGGCCAATTAAATATAAGAAATGTGGAATTCTAAAAAAATTAGATTATTTTAACCCATATTTTTACTCCTGGAAATTCACACCAATTACAACTACAATATTTAGATCAGTAGCTAAATACTTCAAATAAATGTTCTATGCTCACTGTTTCTGTTTCCTCTCCTCTCCTTCTCTCCATAAACAAATTTAATGCTGGCTTACACCCCTACCAATCAAAATGAATAATGACTCTTGATTATGTTACCAATTACCTCCATATCACTAAATTTAGTGGACATTTCTAATTCCTTATTTTGTCTGACCTTCCAGCATCAGTAGATGCTGTTGAGCTTCTTCTCAAAACACTCTCTTCGTTTGACTTCTAAATCACAACAATCTCCCAGTATTCCTTCTACTTTTCAGGTAATCTTCTCTTCTTTGAATGATTATCCTGCTATATGTAGACATTACATGGCAAAGTTTCTCTATGGTTGACTCTAGGCCCTCTTTTGTCTCCTGATTTCCTTTAGGTGATCTCTTTCATACTGCAGTGATGATCATATCTAAAGATGGATCCCAAATTCAGGACTTCAGCACAAACTTTTTCTGAGCTCTAAAGTTGTACATTTATCTGCTTATGGGACATTTTTTCTTGGCTTCAAAGACACCTCAAAGACCATATATGACAAACCCACAGTTAATACCATTCTCAATGGTGAAAACTTTTTCTCTAAGATTAGGAACAAGACAAGGGTGCCCACTCTCATCATTTCTATTTAACATAGTACTGGAAGTCCTAGCTAGAGCAATTAGATAATAAAAAGAAATAAAAGGCATCCAAATAGGAAAGGAAGAAGTTGAATTGTCACTGTTTGCAGATGACACGGTTTTATATATAGAAAACCCCAAAGACTCTACAAAAAACTTGTAGAACTAATAAATGCAGTGAAGTTGCAGGATACAAAATCAACACAAAAAATCAGTAGCATTTCCATACACTAACAGTGAACTATTTGAAAAAGAAATCAGAAAAATTTCATCTACAGTCGAATAAAAATATAGTTAGTAATAATTTTTTTTTTCTTTTGAGACAGAGTCCCACTCAGTCACCCCATGTAGAAGGCAGTGGCATCATCATAACTCACTGCAATCCCAAACTCCTGGGCTCAAATGATACTCCTGCCTCAGCCTCACAAGTAGCTGGGACTACAGGTGCACACCCCAACGCCCAGCTATTTTTTCTATTTTTAGTAGAGATGGGGTTTTGCTCTTGCTCAGGCTGGTCTCGAAATCCTGAGCTCAAGCAATCCTCCTGCCTTGGACTCCCAGATTGCTGGGATTACAGCTGTGAGCCACTGTGCCCGACCTGTTAGTGATAAATTTAACCAAAGATATGAAAGATCTAGAAGCTGAAAACTATAAACCATTGATAAAACAAACTGACCAAGACTTAAATAAATAAAAAGATCCTGTGCTCATGAGTGGAAGAATTAATAGTGTTAAAACATGCATAGTACCCAAAGAAATATGTAGATTTAATGCAATTTCTGTCAAAATTCCAATGACACTTTTTACAAAAATAAAACCATGTTAAAAATTCATGTGGAACAACGAAAGACCCCAAATAGCAAAAGCAATCTTGAGGAAAAAAAGAACAAAGCTGGAGGCATCACACTGCCTAATCTCAAAATCTACTGAAAAGCTGTAGTGATCAAAGCAGAATGATACTAGCATAAACAGACATATAGACCAATAAAACAGAATGGAAAGCCCAGAAATAATCACAAGCATACACAGTCAACTAATTTTCAACAAGGACACAAAGGAGAAGCCATGGGGAAATGATAGTCTCTTCAATAAATTATATTTGGAAAACTGGATAGCCATATGCAAAGGAAGGAAATTGAACCCTTATCTCACGCCATACACAAAAATCAACTCAAAATAGACAACAAATCTAAAATAAGACCTGAAAGCATAGAACTCCTGGAAGAAAACATAGGGGAAAACACTTTGACACTGATCTTGGCAATAATTTTTTGGATAGAACACCAAAAGCTCAGGCAACAAAAGCAAAAATAAACAAATGGGACTGTATCAAATTAAAATGCTTCTGCATAGCAAAGGAAATGATTAACAAAATGAAAAGGCAACCTACATATTGGGAGGAATTATTTGTGATTCATAAGTATCATAAGGGGTTAATAACCGAAATATGTATGGAACTCACACAACTCAGTAGCAAAAACACCCAAATAACCAGATTAAAATTGGACAAAGGATCTGAACAGACATTTCTCCAAAAAAAGACACAAAAATGCCAAACAGATATATGAAAAGGTGTTCGGTGTCATAAATCATAAGGGAAATGCAAATTAAATCCACATGAGATATCAGTTCGCACCTGCTAGGATGGCTTTTATCAAAAAGACAAGAAATGATCACTGTTGTAGAGGGTGTAAACAAAAGGGAACTCTTGTACACTGTTGATTGGAATGTAGATTCATGCACTCAGTGTGGATTATGGTATGGAAGTTCCAAAAGGAAATAAAAATGAAACTACCATATGACCAAGAAATCTCTCTTCTGAGTATATACCCAAAGGAAATGAAATCACCATCTTTCAAAGACATCTGCATTCCCATGTTTATTGCATTCATTGTATTCAAGATATGGTAACACTCAAAGTGTCTATTAATGGATGAATTGATAAAGAAATTTGGTAGATCTATATCTATATATGTATGTATATACATGGAATATTATTCAGCTTAAAAAGAAGGATATCGTTCTATTTGCAACAACATGGATGAAATTAAAGCACATTATGATAAAGGGAATAAGCCAGGCACATGAAGAAAAATACTTCATGATTTCATTTACATGTGGAATCCAAAAAAAAAAAAAAAAGAAATTGAATGTATAGAAATAGTATAGAATGTTTGGGGGTGGAGAAGGGGAATGGGAAGATACATTTCAAAGTGTCCAAAGTTGCAGTTATGTAGGATGAATAAATCTAGAGCTCTAATTTTCAACATGAGGAGTAGAGTTAATAATATTTATTATATGCTAATTTTCCAAGAGAGATTTTGGGTAATCTTACCACAAAAACAAAGAAAGGAAGAAGGGAAACTATGTTTGATGATGGGAGGTTGTTAATTTTCTTGCTATTCACTTCACAATGCATATCTATATCATGATAATTATATCAAAACATCATGTTGTACAACTTAAATATAAACAATAAAAATAAAATAAAATAAACTTACCTCTAATAAAAAATATTATTGCAAGTGTCCTTTTGATAAGATGACTTTTTTTCCTTTGGGTAAATACTTAGTGGTGGGATTGCTGGATCAAATGTTAGGTCTACTCTTAGTTCTTTGAGGAATCTCCATACTGTTTTCCATAAAGGTTGCACTAGTTTGCAGTCCCACCAACAGTGGATAAGTGTTCCTTTCTCATTGCAACCATGCCAGCATCTATTGTTTTGGGGACTTTTTCATAAAAGTCATTCTCACTGGTATTAGGTGATATCTCATTGTGCTTTTGATTTGCATTTCTCTTATGATTAGTAACATTGAGCATTTTTTCAAATGTTTATTGGCCTTTAGTTCATCTTATTTTAAAAAGCTTCTGTTTAGGTCTTTTGCCCACTTTTTAATGGGGTTGTTTAATTTTTGCTTGCTGATTTGCTTGAGTTCTTTATAGATTATGGTTATTAGACCTTTATGGGATGTATAGCATGTCAATATTTTCTCCCATTCTGTAGGTTGTCTGTTTGCTTTGTGGATTGTTTCCTTGGCTGTGCAGAAGCTTTATAATTTATCAAGTCCCATTTATTTGTTTTTGTTGTTGCCTGTGATTGCTCTCAGAGTCTTCTTCATAAATTCTTTGCCTAGGCCAATACCTAGAAGAGATTTTCCAACATTTTCTTCTAGAATTCTTATGGTTTCATGTGTTAGATTTAAGTCTATGATCCATCTTGAATTAATTTTTGAGTGGTGAAAGATATGGATCCTGTTTCAATCTTCTACATGTGGCTATCCAATTTTCCCAGCACTATTTATTGAATAGGGATTCTTTTCCCCAGTGTATATTGCTGTCTGCTTTGTCAAAGATAAGATGACAATGTGTTGATGGTTTTATATCTGGGTTCTCTGTTCTTTTCCATTGGTCTATGTCTCTATTTTTGTGCCAGTACCATGCTATGGCCTTTTAGTACCATTACTATAGCCTTGTAGTGTAGCTTAAAGTCTGGTAAAGTGATGCCTCCAGATTTGTTCCTTTTGCTTAAAGTTGCTTTGTCTATTCGAGCTCTTTTCTGGTTCCAAACAAAGTGGAGGATTATTTTTTGTAGGTCTGTGAAAAATGACATTGGTATTTTCATGGGGATTGCATTGAATCTGTAAATCACTTTGGGTAGTATGGACATTTTAACAATGTTGATTCTGTTGATCCATGGGCATGATATATTTTTCCATTTGTTTACATCATCTACAATTTACTTCCTCAGTGATTCATAGTTGTCTTTGTAGAGATCTTTCACCTCCTTGGTTAAATATATTCCTAGGCATTTTATTTTCTTTGTAGCTATTGTGAAAAGTATTGAGTCTTTGATTTGATTCTCAGCTTGACTATTGTTGGTGTATAGGAATGCTACTAATTTATGTACATTGATTTTGTAGTTTGCCACTTTGCTGAATTTCTTTATCAATTCCAGGACTCTTTTGGCATAATCTTTGGGGTTTTCTAGATATAAGATCATATCATCAGCAAAAAGCAATAGTTTGACCTCCTTTTCCCCATTTGGATACCATTTATTTCCTTCTCTTGCCTGATTGTTCTGGCTAGGACTTCTAGCACTATGTTCAATAGAAGTGGTGACAGTGGACATCCTAGTCTTTTTCCAGTTCTGAGTGGGAATGCTTTCAACTTTTCCCCATTCAGTATGTTGGCTGTGGATTTGTCATTTATGGCTTTCATAATTTTGAGGTATGTTCCATCACAATTGCAAAGATGTGGAAATCAACTCAAGTGCCAATCAATTCATGACTGGATTAATAAAATATGGTATATGTACACCATGTACTACTATTCAGCCATAGGAAATGAATTAATACCATTTATAACAATCTGGATGGAACTGGAGACCATCCTCCTAAGTGAAGTATCACAAGAATGGAAAAACAAACACCACATGTTCTCACTATTAAATTGGAACTAACTGATCAGCACTCGTGTGCACAAATTGAAGTAGAACTCAATGGCAATCATGAACGTGGGAGGTATGAAGAGGGGATGGGTGAAATCATAACTAATGGGTACAATGTACACTATCTGGGTGATGGGTGCACTTATAACTTTGAGTCAAGCAGTACCAAAGCAATCCATGTAACCAAAACATTTGTGCCCTTGTAATATTCTGAAAAAAAAAGGTTTAAAATAAGAAAATTAGAAAAGGAAAATGTAAAAGTATTATTGCAATTAAAACAATCTGGAGCTATGAAAACAGCATTGGGAAGTAAAAAAAAAAAAGATATCGTAGGTATAACATTTGTAAAACAGTTCACAAGATAGCCATCTCCAGGCCAATTCACTTCTAACAATATGTGTCTATGAATGTGCCCACAATCCTTAGAGTTATGCCAATTATAAACATAATAGTCATCCTTCAGGACCAAAGGCTTCCTAATGTTCTTTTAATATGATTATTTATTTCCATCTGCACCACCAACAGCCAACATTTCAAACCATTTACAATTCTCTCTCATTGATCTGTAACAATTCTTTCCATCCAAGAACACAATATATGTATTTTAAGGCTTTATTTCATTTAACAAACACTTATATAACACATCCTATGTGCCAGGCTCTATTCCAAGGATTTTAGCAATATTTACCTATTGAATATTCAGAGTGGCTCTAAAAGGTATTTACAATTGTACAATTCTACAAAGTAGATTTACAATCTACTAAACATTCCTTAGTAGATTTAAAAAATGAGGCACAGAAAGGCTAAGGAATGTGCCAAAGGTCACCAAGCTAGTTTGGGTTAAGCAATATATGAAACCAGACAGTCTTAATCAATTCTGTATATTGTCTCTTGTTCCATTTACTAAAATTTAGCAGCATATCTTTAAGTTTACAATCAAAACATTTTTTTACTTAAAGTTATTCATTACGTTTTTAAATAAATAACTTCCAAATCATTCCAAGTCACCTGAGGGTGTTATGTGCTCACACCAGAACCTTTAATTATAATACAGGTTTCACTAACTTAGGATAAAAATCAAAGCTGTGGTAGAGTCTACATATTTTTATTTTAGCTATTTTGGTGAATGGACAGTCAAGCAATGATTTGACTCATGGTCAGTACACATTTTTTAAAGATAATAGACTATCTATCTATCTACCTATATTACTGTCTACAAGAATTTCTGAACATCCTAAGTTGAAATAATTTCTTAAACAACTGAAAATAATTGCAAACATTTTTTGTTGGTTTCTTCATATATCTTTAATTTAACTAGGTAAAATAAACAACATAACCACTTGAATTATTAACCTTTTATATTTTTCATCTTTGGTAAATAGGAACAATTTTTGCTTCCCATTTTATCTCAACTTCTAAAATATTTCTTAATTAACTGTATACTTCATTAGTCAAGATGTAATAAAATGATTGAAACATAGCTCTTACACAAAAAAAACTCAGAACACTGATCAAACCATTACAAAATCAAATATACCTTTTAGTGAAAAATGTTTCCCTAAATAAGAAGACAGTTGTAGTGTCCATACCAGCCTATTGAAAAGCAGATAAATATTTTTTCAAGCCCAGAATCATGTAATACAATATGTCTCAGAATTGCTATATTAACTATTGTTTGGGATAATGAGTTGACACATAACACAGCTCAGTGCAGTGTAATCACAGATGAACAGCTTCGGCGTATTACAAAGACTTTGAAACATCCACGAGAAAATAATAAAAGACTTGAAACTGGAATAGATTCAACAGGCTCTTTGCAGTTAACCTTTAAAAATGACATTTGAAGCTATTGAAAAGAACCAATACACTAGTTTAAGAAAAACGTGTCATTATGAAATGTTACTCTGAAAAATATTCCTGATTGAACTAGTTTTTCTATCCAGAATATATACACATCCATATCTCGCACAAGATTGAAGGGTATTACTTTTGTGAAAGTGAAGCATACAAAATAAAGTTTGTTGTTTATTCTAAAGAAGAACAGAAGTTATATAGCAGCAATCAGCTCTTCTATCACTGTTTATGTGAATTTTATTTCAAATATTTTTATGAGGGCTATGTTTACTTACTTGAAGTGCAAAAAAAATTAACATAATAAAGAATGTGAAAAGGTAACAACATCAGATTGACCTACTATTATAACTGGTGTTCATAAATTAGAACTTTTCATTCTGCTATTTTGATATTATCTTTTTTTAAAGAAATAGGAATCTATAAAATAACAAAAAATAATTTTGTACCAAAGAATGTAAATAAGGTACATATACAAAGTGTATAAATGACAGATATTTTCAACACGAATATTTGTTTAAAACTCCAGAAGTTCTCAGTCATCTTTGTCTCAGAAGTCATTTGCCTTGCTGCTCTGGAGAGATCTAAGAGAATACCAGAATCTAAAGAATAAGAGCAGCAGAAAACTATATATATATTTTTTCCTTGAAACCTTGAAATTCTTTTATTCGCTAAATATTTTATATTAAAGTAAACATGTAATGTTTTTTTCTTTACTTGTATAATCTCTTACTATCTATATGAAGAAAGAGAAACTTTGAGAAGGTGGTTATCTATGCCGTAGCCTTGCTGTCATCATTTGATTCTGCTTATATCCTCCCGCACCCACAGGTATGGCCTTATCATTTGAAACACTAATGCTATATGAAAAGTGAAAAGAACACAGAAAGGTTCCTAGAAACTCCTGGGATCCTTCTAAAGTAAGTCAGTTAAAACCATATAGTACGTGCAAGGGGTGTAAATTAGAGTGGAAAGCTGAATTGTAGATTTTCTGATGCCCACTGTAAAACACAATAACCTATCATAGGAGCTGAATTGCTCAAGAAGGAAATCACATCAGAGGCTTGACAGCTTACCATTATGTAAATAGTCCCACTTAAATTCCACTGAAAATGTATAAGTCCAAGGACCAGAACCAAAGTGACAGAGTACAACATCACAGTAAATAGTGGGATGTGGGCACTTGAGAAGTGTTTTATGTTGACCACTCCTCCCCTTTACACATACACACTCTCTGTCTCATTAGCCTCAGCTGAAAAATATAAAAAAAAATACTAGTGGGATACATTCATGTTGATATCTGATTAATAAGTTCTGTTTTTGCATTATACAAATTGATTTATGAAAGCAAATATGGTTAAAATATATTTTGAGTGAAATATTAAATTGCTAGAGGAATTCCTTAGTCCTTTTAAGCTCTTTCAAGTACAATAATCAAAAGTAACATTTGTAAAGCATGTGGCATTTGAAAAAGTACTTTTGCTTCTGCTTTCATTTTTATATTCACAAGAACTCTCTGAAGTAGTGATTATTATCAGCCCCATTTCACAGATGAGAGAATCAAGTTTAAGGAAGAGTAAAGGGTTTATAAAAGGACACTTAGCTAAGAAGGGGTTGAACCAGAATTCTAGATGAGATGTTTTAACTACAAAGAGATTTCTGCTTGTCTTCACATCAGTGTCTCACCAATTTTCACAGAAACATTGTATATGACGCTTTAAGAAAAAAACTGTCTTTTTGACTTCTGATCAATGAATGATTAAAGGTTGAAAGAGAATGAATTCCTTTTGTAAAGACTGTCCTAGTAACACTTTGAAAAGTTTATTATCAGGATACTAAAGAAAGATTCTTAAAAAGTACTCATAAGTAAATATAATTTTGTGTATTTACTACTCTATCCTCACCTTAAAAAAAAAAGGAAAATTTTTAGGAGTAACAAAATGCAGTAGGCCAAGGTAAAGATAGTAGCAAATGTTTAGGTTAAGGACAGTTGCTGCAACCCAGCAGAGTGCTAGGTTAACTTGATTTTCCTAGCAACCTAGTCAAAAAAGGGAAAAGATAAAAATCCATTTTACAAAAATCTGACTACTAGATTCTATTACATACAATGTTCTCACTTATTTCATAATACAGAAAGCATATATATTAATCAGAAGAATTAATAGTTCACTATGTCTAGGTGAACTTTAAACATGTATTTAGCTTCACTGAACTTTTTTTTCTTGATAAACATCAGGTAATACCAGAACTTCTATATGCTAAAACTTTTACAGAGGTTGAAAAGAGAAATATGGAAATTATTTTATAAATAACCCAGTGCTATTCAAAGATGTCAGGATTAGTGTGACTGCTAAGGGAGCTGATTATATTGGAAAAAATAGTTAATTCTTATTAATAGCTATTATATTTTTTAATTTTTAATTTTTAATTATTAAAATACATAATAGTTATACATATTTATAGGGTACATGTGATGTTTTGATACAGGTATACTTCTTTAATAAAATCACGGTGATTGGGATATCCATCACCTCAATCATTTATCATTTCTTTGTGTTAGAAACATTCCAATTTCACATTTTTAGTTATTTTAAAGTATACCCTAACTTATTGTTGATTATAGTCACTTTGCTGTACTATTTTGCTCCCATTAACCATTCCCCCTTTATCCCCAGCTCCCCACTACTCTTCCCAGCCTCTAGTGACCATCATTCTACTTTCTGTCTCCATGAGATCAACTGTTTTAATATTTAGCTACCATATATGAGTGAGAAAATGCAAGATTTGCCTCTCTGTGCTTGGCTTATTTTACTTAATGTTCTCTAGTTCCATCCATGTTGTTGGAAATGGCAGGATTTCATTCTTTTTATGGCTGTATAATATTCCATTGTGTATATGTACCACAATTTATTTATCTATTAACCTGTTGATGGACACTTAGGTTGCTTCCAAATCTTGGCTATTGCAAATAGTGCTGCAGTAAACATGGAAGTACAGGTATCTTTTCAATATCCAAGCGGTCCATGGGTTATGGATGAGAAGCACTCCTGAGGACATCTTTAGGTTGTGTGTGTATGTCACAGCACATATACAGCAATAATAATATCAGTAACAATACTATAATGGCTCATGTGGTAATAATAATACAGTGTAATACTATAATAATAATAATAACACCCCTGTACTGTAATAATAAGTTACAGAAACTATTATGCCCTTTCTTTTTATTCAAACAAACAGAACATGAAAACAAACTTATACAAAACATTTAGACAGGAGATAGGAGAAATGTCAAAAAAGAATATTAAAGGTTAACACTCACATATTGTTACTTCAATGCTAGGCTAATAGGAATGTTATGCTTATTTTGATACTTTAATTAAACCAATAATAAACTTTCCATTTCAAGAATCCATCTATTGTGCTGCTTAGTAATAATTGATGTTTCATGGGAGCACTGCCTTTTACATATTCCATTATTCTCACGTTATCCTTTATAATTGTTCCAATAGTCGAGCAACTAAAGTCTAATGCTTTTCCAATGAATGATGGCATCTGGCCTTTCTCTGAATGCTTAATTATTTCTACTTTGATTTCCATTGTAATGACCTTTCTCTTTGCTGCAGGCTCAACTGGACTTGCAGTGGACTTTTGCTTTGGAGGCATGATCATAAGTGTAGACACAGACTCACAAAATTGAATTATAATATTAAGACTAAAGTGATGCTGTGCATAAGCGACCATGTAAACAATGAGACTAGCAGCTAGCTTGTGCCTTGTAGGTTTGTTTATTCATGATGAAGAAACTAGTTCCTGAATATTAATTTAATTAATTAGTTATAAATTATCTTTATGGGGAGCCTTGGGAGCCTTGCCATAAGTAAGGACTGCCATAAATTGGGCCATCTACAAGCCAGGGAATTCCTGCACAGATTTCCTTTCTTTTGGATCTATAGCTAGCTGTGGGATTGCTGGCCCATATGGCAGTTCTATTTTTAGTTTTTTGAGAAACCTCCATACTGTTCTCTATAGTGGTTGAACTAATTTACGTTCCCACCAACACTATATGAGGGTTCCCTTTTCTCCACATCCTTGGCAGCATTTGTTATTGCCTGTCTTTTTGAATAAAAGCCATTTTAACTGGGGTGAGATGATATCCCGTTGTAGTTTCAATTTGGAATTCTCTGATGACTGATGATGTTGAACATTTTTTCATATACCTGTTGGCCATTTGTATGTCTTCTTTTGAGAGGTGTCTATTCATATATTTTGTACATTTTTGGGGATTATTTGACTTTTAAATTTTTTTTCCTATTGAGGTTTGGAGCTCCTCATGTATTCTAGTTATCAATACCTTGTCAGGTGGGTAGTTTGCAAATATTTTCTCATTCTGTGGGTTGTCTATTCATTTTTTTTATTGTTTCCTTTGCTGTACAGAAGCTTTTTAGCTTGATGTGATCCCATTTGTCCAATTTTGCTTTGCTTGCCTGTGCTTTGGGTGTATTATTCAAGAAGTCCTTGACCAAACCAATGTCTTGAAGCATTTCCCCAATGTTTTCTTTTAGTAGTTTCAGTTTCAGGTCTTAGGTTTAAGTCTTTAATTCATTTTGATTTGATTTTTGTATTAATATATGATGAGAGACAAAGGTCTAGTTTTATTCTTCTGCATATAGATAAACAGTTTTCCCAGTACCATTTATTGAAGAGCCTCTCCCCAATGTAGGTTCTTGACACCTTTGTCAAAGACGAGTTCATTATAGACTTGTGGGTTTCTTTCTGGGTACTCTAATATGTTCCATTGGTCTATATATCTGGTTTTATGCCAGTACCATGCTATTTTGATTACTAAAGCTCTGTAGCATAATTTGAAGTCAGGTAATGTGAGTCCTCCAGTTTTGTTCTTTTTGCTTAAGATGGTTTGGCTATTCTGGCTCTTTTGTGGTTCCATATAAATTTTAGGATTTTTTTTTTCTATTTCCACAAAGACTATCATTGGTATTATATTTTCATGGGGATTGAATTGAAATCTGTAGATTGCTTTGGGTAGTATTGACACTTTAACAATATTGATTCTTCCAATCCATGAGCATAGAATAACTTTCTATTTTTTCTTGTGTCCTCTTCAATTTCTCTCATCAATGTTTCATACTTTTCAGTGTAGAGATCTTTCACTTCTTTGCTTAAGCTTATTTCTAGGTATTTTATTTTATTTGTAACTATTGTAAATGGGATTACTTCCTTTTTCAGATTGTTTGCTATTGGCGTATAGAAATGCTAATGATATTTGTATGCTGGTTTTGTACCCTGCAACTTTACTGAATTTATTTATTATATATAATAGGTTTTTTTTGTGTGTGTGTGTGTGGAGTCTTTTGGATTCTCTAGATATAAGATCATATCATCTGCAAACAAGTATAATTTGATTTCTTTCTTTCTAATTTGGATGCCCTTTATTTCTTTCTCTTGTCTGATTGCTATAGCTATAACTTCCAATACAATGTTGAATAGCAGTGGTGAAAGTGGGCATCCTTATCTTATTCCAGATCTTAGAGGAAAGACTTTCAGTTTTTCCCCATTCAGTATGACACTAGCTGTGATTCTGTCTTTTCTTATGCTGATGTATTTTCCTTCTATATCCAGTTTTTAGAGAGTTTTTATCACAAAGTGATGTTGAATTATATCAAATGATTTTTCAGCATCAATTGAAATGATCACATGATTTCTGTCATTTGTTCTGTTGATATAATGTATCACATGGACAGATTTGCATATGATGAACTGTCCTTTTATCCCTGGGATGAATCCCACTTGATCATGATAAATAATATTTTTAATGTGTTGTTGAATTCAGTTTGCTAGTATTTTGTTGAGGATTTTTGCATCTGTGTTCGTCAGAGGTATTGGCCTATAGTTTTCTTTACTAGTTGTGTCTTTGGTTTTGGTATCAGGATGATACAGGTCTTGAAGAATGAGTTTGGAAGCATTCCCTCCTTCTTGATTTTTTAAGATAGTTTAAGTAGGATTGGTATTAGTTCTTTGAATGCTTCGTAGAATTCAGCAGTGAAGCCATTGGGTCCAGGGTTTTTCTTTGATGGGAGTCTTTTTATCGCTTTTTCTATTACTTGTTACTGATTTATTTAGGGATTTTATTTATTTTGGTCTTCTCTCTTTTTTTCTTAGTCTGGCTAAAAGTTTGTCAATTTTGATTATCCTTTCAGAAAACCAACTTTTCATTTTATTTTTCTTTTCATTTCAATTTAATTTATTTCTGCTCTGATCTTTGTTATTACTCTTCTACTAATTTTGGGCTTGATTGGCTTTTGTTTTTCTAGTTCTTTAAGATGAATCATTTGTTTATTTGAGGCTTTTCTACTTTTTTGATGTAGGCACTTATTGCTATAAACTTTCCTCTTATTGCTGTTTTTGCTATATCCCATAGGTTTTGATATGCTCTGTTTTCATTTTCATTTGCTGCAAAAAATTTTTTAATTTCCTTCTTAATCTCTTCTTTGACCCATTGGTCACTCAGGAACATATTGTTTAATTTCCATGTGTTTATATAGTTTCCAGTGTTCCTCTTGTTATTGATTTCTATTTTATTCCATTTTGGTCAGAGAAAATACTCAATATAATTTCAACTTTTTTGAATTTTTAAAGAATTGTTTTGTGCCCTGACATATGGTCCATCCTTGAGAATGATCCATGAGCTGAGGAGAAGAATGTGTATTCTGTAGCTATTAGATGAAATGTTCTATAAATATCTATTAGGTCCATTTGGTCTATTCTGCAGATTAAGTCAAATTAATTTTCTGTCTGGATGATCTGTCTAATGATGAAAGTTATGGGTTCAGGTCTCCAGAGACTATGGTATTGGGGTTTATCTCTCCTTTTGACTCTGATAATATTTGCTTTATATGACTGGTGCTCTAGTATTGGGTACATATATATTTAAAATTGTTATATCCTCTTGCTGAATTGACCCTTTTATCATTGTATAATGACTTTCTTTATCTCTTTTTACAGTTTTGTCTTGAAATCTCTTTTATCTTATAGAAGTATTGCTACTCCTGCTCTTTTTTGGCTTCCATTTGCATGGAATATCTTTCTCCATCCCTTTACTTTCAGTCTATGTTTGCCTTTATAGGTAAAGTGGGTTTCTTATAGATAACATATAGTTGAGTCTTATTCTATTATCCCTTCAGCCACTCTATGTCTTTTCATTGGAGAGTGTAGCCCATTGACATTCAATGTTATTATTCATAGGTAAGGACGTACTACTGCCTTGTTGTTATTTGATTTCTATTGTTTTGTGGTCCTCTCTTTCTTTCTTCCTTCCTGTCTTCCATTGTTAAAAAAGTGATTTTCTCTGGTAATTTCTTGCTTTTTATTTTTTGTGCATCTGCTGTAGGTTTTTTTTCCTTTTATTTCAGAATATTATGGGTGTACAACACTTTGGTTATATATATTGCCCACACACTGCCCATATTAGAACTACAATCATGGACATTCCCCAAACTGTGTGCCCCGCACCCATTCGGTGAGAGATTTCCCATCCCCTCCTCTCCTCTCCCGCCTGCCTGCCCCCGATGAATATTATTGCCGTGTGTGACATAAGTATTGATCAGTTAGTATCAATTTGACGGTGAGTACTAGTGGTGCTTGTTTTTCCATTCTTGTGATACCTTTCTTCGACGAATGGGCTCTAGCTCCATCCAGGATAATACCAGATGTGTTAATTCACTGTTATTTTTTATTGCTGAGTAATACTCCATGGTATGCATATACCACATTTTATTAATCCACTTGTGTATTGATGGGCACCTGGGTTGTTTCCACATCTTTGCAATTATGAATTGTGCTGCCATAAACATTCATGTGCAGATGTCTTGATTATAGAATGTCTTTTTTCCCTTTGGGTAAATACCCAATAGTGGGATTGCTGGATCAAATGGTAGTTCTACTTTTAGTTCTTTGAGGGTCATACCACCCTGAACGTGCCCAATCTTGTCTGCTGTAGGGTTTTTGGTTTGAGGTTACCATAAGGCTTGCAAAAAACATTTTACAACCAAATATTTTAAACATATGACAGTTTAACTCTGCTTTCAAACAAATAAATTAGCAAAGAGAAATCTAAATAAAATTCTATACTTTAACTCTATCCCTCCTGCTTTTTAACTTTTTGTTGTTTTCATTTATACCTTTTTATACCATCTATGTCTCAAAAAGTTGTTGTTGTTAGTATTTTTTATAAGTTTGTCTTTTAGTCTACCTACTCAAGATATAAGTTGTTTATACACTGCAATCACTGCAATATAGTATTCTGTATTTGTGTACTTACTGTTACCAGTGAGTTTTATACATTCATATGATTACTTATTGTTCCTTAACGTCCTTTTCTTTCATATTGAAGAAATTTTTTTAGCATTTCTCATAGGACAGGTCTGGTGTTGAAAAATCTCTCTGGTTTTGTTTGTCTGGGAAAGTCTTCATTTACCCTTCATGCTTGAAGGATATTTTTGAAGAATATAATATTCTAGGGTTAATGATTTTTTCCTTCAGCAATTTGAACATGTCATGGCACTCTCTCCTGGCCAGTAAGATTTCTACTGAGAAGTCTGCTGCCAGACATATTGGACCTCCTTTGTATTTTTTTTTCTTTTATCTTGCTTCCCTTAGGACCTTTTCTTTATCCATGACCTTTGGCAGCTTGATTATTAAATGCCTTGAAATAGTCTTGTTTGGGTTAAATCTGTTTGGTGCTCTATGACATTATTGTACCTGAATATTGATATCTTTCTGTAGGTTTGGAAAGTTCTATGTTATTTCTTTAAATAACCTTTCTAACCCAATCTCTCTCTCTCTACCTCCTCTTTAAGACCAATAACTCTTATATTTGCCCTTTGGAGGCTATTTTCTAGATCTCATTGGTGTGCTTCATTCCTTTTTACTCTTTTTTTCTTTTTCCTCTTCTGACTTTGTATTTTTAAATAGACTGTCTTCAAGCTCACTATTTCTTTCTTCTGCCTGATCAGTTCTGCTGTTGAGAACTCTGATGCATTTTTCAGTTTGTCCACTGAATTTTTCAGCTCCAGAATTTCTGCTTGATTTTTAAAATTATGTTAATCTCTTTTTAAAATTCCTCTGATAGGCTTCTGAATTCCTTCTGTGTTGTCTTGAAGTTTGCTGAGCCTCTTCAGAACAGCTATTTGAATTCTTTGCCTGAAAGTTCACATATTTCTATCCCTCTGGTATTGGTCACTGGTACCTTCTTTAGGTCATTTGGTGAGGTCATGTTTTCTTGGATGTTCTTAACGTTTATAGATGTTCTTTGATGCTTGGGCATTGAAGAGTTAGGTGTTTCTTCTAATCTTCACAATCTGGGTTTGTTTGAATTTGTTCTTGAGAAGGCTTTCCGGATCTTCGAAGGTAATTGAGCATTGTAATCTAAGTCTTTGGACACTGCAGCTGCATCAGCACTGGGAGTGTCCCAAGCCCAGTAAAGTGATTCTTGCAGATTCCTGCTGGTACGACTTTGCTGGACTTGGGTGAAATATGGAAGAATTTCCTGGATTTCCAGGCAAAGTCCCACAATCACTTCACTCTCTTCCCTCACTCTCTGTGCTGGGCTGCTAGAGTTGGAGGAGGAGTGATGTGGGCACTCTCTTATGGCCACTGCAGCTGGGACTGTACCCGGTCACACCTTACACCAGCCCAGTCTCACCCAAAGCCCATGGTGACTGCTGCCTGGCTATCTCTGAAATTTCTTCAAAGCCCAAAGTCTCCTTAATCAGCAAGTATTAAATCCTGCCAGGACTGTGTCCTTCCCTTCAGGGCAGTAGGTTTCCTTCTGGCCCAGGGTGGGTCTATAAATGCTTTCCAGGAACTATGGCCTTGAATTAGTATCTTCAGGAGTCTGCTTGGTATTTTATTTTACTGTGGCTCAGCTGGTATCCAAATTGTAAAACAGTGTCCTCTGAACTATTTCCTTTCCTCAAGTGGAAGAAGATTTTCCCTGAGCTGCACTGCCTCAATTTGGAGGGTGTGGGTGACATAAGCACCAGCTTGCCTGCTGCCTGCTGGTGTCTCACTGGGTCATGTGCACCCCAAGTCCACTGGCTCTAAGCCAGCACAGCCACAACAATTGCCCAAGAACTTTGTGGCCTGACTGCCTTCTGTATGTATTCCAAGCCACTCTTTGTCAGCCATGGTGGGGCTAGCTGGAACTTGAATTTTGGGGTGGAGGATTTCTCTCTGGCTGGGATGGCCTATATGCCCCCTCCATGGTTGGCAATAGAATTATACCCTGTACTTCATTCCCCTGTGAGTGGAAGGCCCTGAGTTCCAATACAAAGTTCCATGATCACTTCTCTTTCCCTCCTCTGGGCACACAGATTCTCTTGCTACTCAGCACACTGGCAGTGCACTGCCAGGGGATAAGAGAGGGATGGTGTAGGCGATGCAAGAATGTATTTTCTGCCCTCTTCAGTGCCTCTTTCCTTGTTATAAAGCTAAAACCAGTTACTATGTAATTGCTCATCTGATTTTTGGTTCTTCTGAATGTGCTTCTTTGCATGGATAGTTGTTGAATTTGGTGTTTGTGCAGAGGGATGATCACTGGAAGTTTCTATTCAGCCATCTTGCTCCATACCCCCTCCTATTATATTTATATATATCTAGACTTCTTAAATATTAGCTTTTGTGAAAAGTTGTTTATCTATAGAAATGAGGAATAAAGATAACATTTAAGATGTTTAATTCTTCCATTTTTATGAATATTTTACATCTCACTGTCAAGAGTCTTAATTCTGAGTAAAGGTATGTGAGTGAAAATATGGAGCAAAAGTGATGGAGAGTACTAGTGATTATAGTGATTCATATTAGAACATTCTGCTTTTAATTTTGGTTTGAACAATAAATGAGAGAGTGAAGCTGACAAAGTTCCCCAATTTGATTGATTCATTTACCTATTTATTTATTTATCAATTAATTTCAAAATCAGGAGAAACTTTTTTATAGGTCATATTTATTCTGAACTATATCAAATAAAAAAACCAGGATTTAGGTAAAAAGAGACTTTATGTGAAAAGGATTATTGTAACTATTGCCACAGGGGAAACATATCAACCATTCATGAGATCAGCTAAGTGTCTGAAAAGTTAGGTAGAAAGGGGCTTTTCTTTTATAGAGAGGAATAAAAAAGTCTGGAAAGAATGTGGTGTGGAGAATTGAGATGAAGGTTATCAAAAGCTAGAGGTGGCAGTGATGGGAGAGTTTATCTGAGCTTGTTTTAGCCCAAAGCCAGCTTGTTCTTGGAGGAGCTGTTAAGGAGGGGTTGTATCCTGGCTCAGGGTGAGATGGTCAAAATTTAGCAGCCTGGGGGGAAGCCAAAAAGCTTAAACAGAGTTTGATTAATAAGCATTCTGTTTACATTAATCAGTGGGGACAAAATGGTTGAGCTAATAACTTATTAGGCAAAGAGTGAGAATTTAGAGGGTCTGCATCTGTCCTTGTCATAAGTAAACAAAAAAGCATCCTTGAGCATTATCTAAGTCATATGAGGAAGGGTGTTTCTTTGTAATCAGTGGTTTCCTGGAACACAAAAGTGTGGGAAGATTTCTTTAACTACCATTCCTTTACAGGATCACAGGGATAAAATTAAACACTGGCAAATACTTTCTCTGAACTAGCTTAAAATTTGTTTTTTTTTTCACAATAATTTTTTATTTGTTCTCTAACATTAAAATAAGTATTATGAATACTCAGCTTTGAAAAGCTCTGCTTTATTTTCATAGGGCTTTAAAAAAATAATTTCCTAGGTACAGCATCTTTGACTTGTGGCTTATGAGAGTTTTTATATCCTTTTTGCAGGGGGAAGAAAAGCAAAGGAGGCTTTGCAAATGTTGCAGTACAGTTCAACAACCTGGCTATTTGCAGGTTCAATTCTGATCTTATGAGTGCTGCATGTATATAGTCCTAAATATTCACTAAATCATTTGCTACACATTCATAATTTTTTAAATCCATAATAAAACATTAAGGATATTGCTTGCTTTTGGATAACAAAGCCTTCCTTATTAATACCTGTGGCCTATAAATTGTTGGAAATGTGAGGAAATAAAAATTTGCTAAAAGCAAAATACCTGTTTTCCAGTAAAACAAAAAATACAGACAAACACTATAAAGTTTACATTTTATGACAATTGTCTACTTTTCTCTAAGAAGTTCAATTGCAACAATGATCATCTATAATTCTACATTAAGTGAAATTAAGAGGCACACTATATATATTATTGTACATTATTTAAATTTTGCAGTGATTGGGTGTAGTCTATTTCCTCTTATGGCTATCCTTGCACATGATGGATTAGGCATCAGTTTGGTGGACAGAATGGAAAATGTGTTTGGTATCATACCATAAATAAAATAAAATACCATGAAAACCCTGCAATTTTAAAAATTGAGATAATGATAATGTTTTGGTATCAAAAAACCATTCCTTAATAGTGTCTGTACATTTGAAGTTGTTCATTAGCACCTCTGATTTCAGCTGCTTTTCGTTTCTCAGATAAGTTAAGGTAATTTTTGCACCATTTACATCTATGCGTTTGCCCACCACCTTTAGAAGGCTGAAACATCTTCTCTTGCCTGTAATTTTTTTCTACCGACTAAGTCGATCAATAAGAAATAGAAGAACCAAAACGAAAACAGTCGCATATCTGAAGTCTAGTTTCTTCACTTCTTTCTAGAGTTACAGCCTAAATCATAATATACTTCATGAGGACTAGCATATGTAAATAACTCAGCAGAGCTTTGCACACATAGAAGAGATCAGTAAATGATAGATGTTGTTATTCATATCACCACAAACCTATGACATAATATTATCTGAATGTTACATGTGGAGAAACTGAAGCAGATGATACATCTGAGGTACTACTGGCAGTAAGTGACAGAAACAAGATCTGCATCTGTACCTGTCAGTTCTCACAGACTAACACCATAACCACTGTAAAATACTGGAAAATCATTTGACCAGATGGCTTTTGCAAACCTAGAGGGATTAGCAGCCAAAATATGTCTGTTCCAGGTAAACATCTGTTTACTTGAGTTTATGTCATTGTTTAGTAATGATGTATATAATTCACATAGTATAAATTTAATTAGCCAAAATAAGTTCCTTGTTTAAAAAATTCCAATCCAGGAAGCCTCACTAGAGTAGAAACACTATTACATATAAATAATATATTTATTTTGTTCATTTTCCATTGGTTTTCCAACTAGAAATCATGTTACAAAAAGGAATCACAAGTAAAAGGTAGAAAGAGGTTTCTTCGCAAGAACTATCTTTGTCAGAACAAGAAAAGATGAAAAATACTATATATTCCATATAACTGAAAATCAAACAGTGCCTTCAAAATAATTCTAGATCTTCATTGCTTTCTAAACTCTCTCCCCAATTTACATAGCTGAATTTTCTTTCAAGCAGTGTCAAAAATTACCTCTCATACTAGTTTTGAAATCGTCATAATTTCCGCCATGTAAGTAGCCACGAATTATGATCATTCGACCACTGTACCTTTCTGCTATGCTTTCTGCAGATGAACTCTGTCCTCCTTTGTAGATATTCTGACAAGTTCACATTAATATCCCCATGCCATGACCAAAGGTTTTGGAAAATGTTAAAAATTGTGATGGTCATAAGGGTAGTTGAATAATAGTAATATACAAACTCTATATTTGTCTTATTTATTTTTTCCTATTTGTATTATATTTAAGAATAAAAAAGTTATTTTCAATTATTAAGGAAGAATATCATGAATAACAATATAGCAATGAATTTGAAATTTTAGATGAAATGCAACTTGCCAAAATCGAGCCAGAAATAAATAGAACATTACACTAATCCTACATATTTTTTAAAAAATAGAATCTTTAAAAAATCTTCTCATTGGAAACAAATAAATACTTCAGAATGATGTTTATTCACTGGCAAATTTGGAGGAAAACACCAAATTTTCTCAAAGTTGACCAGAGTATTACACAAGAGGGAATGCTTTTCAATTTATTTTATGAGGCTAGAATAGCCTTGATACTAAGTTGCCAAAGAATATTCAGACTGATCACACTCCTAAACATGTTTTCAAAAATATTTAACAAAATATTAGTGAAAAAATCCAATAAATAATAAAAAATCCAATAATAATAAAGAAAAATATATTATAACTAAATTGAGTTACTCTAGTAAAGTTGATTTAACTTTAAATTAAGTCAATGTAATGCAACATACTAATGTAATACAGGATAAAAAATAATTGATCAATTAAAAACATCCAGATATTTTGATAAAATTTCAAACATAAAAATTTTTTGATAAATAGCTTGAACAAACTAAAAATAACAAAGAAATGTATAAAATCTGATAAGGATAGCTACGAATAAACTACAAGGTAAAAACTCTATGCTGGAGATCAGGAATAAAAAGAGGATGTCTCCTATTACCACTTATTTTCCAAACTATACTGTAGTTCTTAGGGAGTGTAATAAAAAAAGATTTAAAATATGTATAGGAATTGTAAAGAAACAATTATTATGTGCAGATACATAGTTGTATACAAATATAACACAAAACAATTTTCAAAAGAAAAGTTTCTTTAACAAGTCAATTTAGTAGTCACTGCATACAAGCCAGTAATCAAATAAAGCTGTATTTTATATGTAACATGAACAGTATCAAAATACAAAATATGTATGGAACAATAAAAACAACTCTTATGAATCTATTAATATAAGTCTTTTTGAGAGAAATTAAAGGATGCCTAAGTGGAGAAATACAAGATAGTCATGAACTGAAAAACTCAATATTGTTAAGGTGTCAAATGTCTCCAAATTTATCTATAGGTTTAATTAATCAAGCTGATTTTAAAACTTATATAGACACTCAAAGAAACAAAAATATCCAAGGAACTCTGGAAGAATAATGACAAGGTTGAGGAAATTGTTTTAATCAGTTATCAAAACTTATTATAATGCTATAGTGATCAAAATATGGTGGTTTTGATTTAAAGATAGAAAAATACCAGAACAGGACAGAATAAAGAGGCAGAAAACACACAAACATACTGTACATTCTTATACTTAATTTATGGCAAGTACAGTGGGTAAAGGACAGTGTTTTTAGTTGACTGTGCTGGGTAAATTCACTATCTACAGTTAAAAATATGAAACTTGACCTATACCTCCTACCATAAACAAAAATCAATCCCATGGGGATTGCAGATATCCATGGCAAATGGCAATGGCAAAGGCAAAATGTGATATAGTAAGTGTCAAAGGCAAAATGTCAAATATCAAAGGCAAAATAATAAAGATAATGTAAGACAAAATCTTCATGACCTTAGAAAGTGTTGTTAAACAAGAAAAAACATTATAATTAAAATTTCAACATTAAAATTAAGAAATTATGATCACCAACTCATAGATTAAGGTGGTAGAAGGCCAGCCACAGAGTGAAACATATTTGCAACATAACCAGCCAACAAAGGATCATTTCCTTTTATATCTACATACGTCCAAAATAAATAATAAACTTCGACAAATTAAAAACAAAACAAAATAAAACCAAAACAGACAAACCTAGCGAAAAGTAGATTTATTGGGCACTTCATGAAACATGATGCGTCAGTGACCGATAAAAGTATAAAATTATCTCAAGCTTACTGGTAATATAGGAAATGGAAATAAACATTAAAACACAGACACTATTTCCATGACCACCAGAATGAATAAAATAAAAAGACTGATAACAACCAAATGTTGGTAAGCACGTGAAGCAAGGAGAGATCTTTTACAATATTGGCACTGTGCATATTATTGCAAATACTGTGAAACACTGGAATTACCCATTAACTTTGATGATATGTGTATCCTATACCCAAGCCATTGTATTCTTAGGTATATACCCAATAGACATATGTATATCTATGTACCAAGTGTCACACCCAGGTATGTTCATGGTACAATACGACATAATAGCTAAAATGTGGAAACATCAAAATTTCTCAATTGCAGAATAGATCAATAAATTGTACTTAACTATGCAGCAATAAAATTGAACAGAGTAAATTACATAGGGCGACACAAATGACTCCTTTAAAAAATGTTATAGAAGAAAAGAGGCATGAAACAATATATAGTGTTTGCTTCTATTTAAATAAATGTTTCAAATATAGAAAAAAACCTAAGGTGCTAGAAGTCAGAATGGTATTTGTAAGTGGAGTATAGGGAGAGGAACACATTTAGGAGAGGCACAGAGAGGGCTCTGGCATGCTGACACGGTTTTATCCTTGACGCGGGTGGTGTTCCATTTTTGTTCACCTTGGCACAATTCATCCAGCTATATATTTATGTTTTCTGCTCCTTTATGAATTATGCTTCACAGTGATTTTTTAAAAATCACATACAAAGTCAATATCAAAATTATTAAAATATTAAAAGGTAGTTAAATATATCCTGGCTGTTATATGTGGTGATTATTTTGTTCTTGTGCCATAGATGAGGCTGCAGAATCTAGTGAAGAAAGAAAACAGGAAACTCCATTGTTTGTTTGGTTGGTTAGTTAGTTTAGTTTTTACTTGTGTTAGGGGAGGATGGTAGTCCTTGACTTTTCCTGTCCTGGCTAGGTTTATTTTACTTTCAGGTTCTGGTGTCAGACTACTTAAATTTGAATGCTGGCATTGCCTCTAACTAGTTTTACAACTTACTCCAAGTAACTTAATCTCTTTGGACATCATTTTACTCTATGAAATGAGAATTATAATGCCAATGCCTACTGTTGGTTGTAGAGATGAAATGTTGTGATATGTGCACATTTTGCACAATGCCTGGTTCATAGGACATTTTCAAAAATCAGTTTTTATTATGGTTTGCATTTTATGCTACTTTTTAAAGTACTTATTTCAGACATATCAGCAGACCTCAATTCATCAAATCTTCTAAAAGACCACATTCTGACTTTCTGACACTGACCTCAATCATCTCTTCTTTTGATAGACAATAATTAAAACTTCATATTTAGAAGCAGGGCTCTAAAGTCACACTGCAGAGAGTACCAATCTTGTGACTGCTATTGAAAGTCCTATGACTTTGTGCAGATAATTAACTTGCATTGGCTTCATCTGGGTATGTCAAACTTCACTTTGACTAATTTTCTTCTGGTATAACTAATTTGATTTGTTTGTAATATGCAGAATATCATGAAACAAAACAAAATCTCAGATTAAGAAAGACTAGGAGGAGTGTTACCTCACAGAAGAAAATAATTAATAATATGAATGTATTTTTACACATTCAATAATGTTCCACCTTCCTCAGTTGAAGCAAGGAAAAAATAGCCAAAATGAAATAACTCAGTTTATGTTTAAATTTGTTTTAGCCTATGTTATGATAGTTTTCTAGGGCTGCTATAATAAAGTACTACAAATTGGGTGAAAAATGACAGAAATTTTTTATCTCACAGTTTTTGAGGTGAGAAGTCTAATATCAAGGTTCTGGCAGAGTTGGCTCCTTCCGAAGGCTGTGAGAATCTGTTTCATGCGTCGTCCCTAGTGTTTTAGTCCTTTTGTGTTGCTATAATAAAATACTTGAGATTGAGTAATTTATAAACAATAAAAATTTATTCCTCACAATTCTTGAGGCTAGGAAGTTCAAGTTCAAGGCACTGGCACATTTAGTAAGTCTAGGGAGGGCCTAGTTTCCGCTTCCAAGATGGCACTTTGAACACTGCTTCCTCCAGAGAAAATAAATGTGGCAGAAAGGATGAAAAGGCAAAAGGGCCTAGCTAGTTCCCCCTAGCCCTTTCATAAGAGCCCTTGTGACTTAATCACCTCCTAAAGGCCCTGCTTGTAAATACTATCACATTGGCATAAGTTTCAATGTATGAATTTTGGGGGACACATTCAGACTATAGCACCTGTCTTCTAGTGGTTTGCTGGCAATCTTTGGTGTTCCTTGGCTTGTAGAAGCATCACTTCAATTTCTGTCTTCACCTTCACGTGGTGTTCTCCCATCTCACATGGTGTGTATTTTAGTGTCCAAATCTCCCTTTTTATAAATAGGACACCAGTCAGATTAGGGCCTACCTTAATGATCTCATCTTAACTAATTACATCTTCAATGACTCTATTTCCAAAGAGGATCTGATTCTGGAGTACTGGAGATTAGCGTTTCAATGTTTGAATGGAAGGGTGGAACACAATTCAATCCATAATGTAGCCCTCTTAAATTTTTTTTTACTTTTATAACCAGCTCATTGTTTTATGCTAGATTGGAGTATTTGAGTATAATAAGACAGAGTAAAAATTATGTGGTGAGTTTTAGTTAGGCAATGACAAAATGAAAGTCACGATTTAAAAAGATGAATTGAAGTAGAAAAATGAAAGTCAAGAAAGGCTATGATCAGTGTGATAAAGAAAGCCAGTAAAAGGTGAATATAAGAGGATTTCCACTTTGACGGAAAATTAAAACAAAAGAGAATTTATTTAATAACCAATAGAGTTGTTTTTAAAAAATGAGGGTATAACAAAGGTGACTACTCGTTTAGCTAGCAGCACAGGAATTGTGTGATTTCTTCTCCCTACTAAAGGGTTTTAAGTAGAGAGATAGTAGGAAAAAGGTCAGACTGGTAGACCTGGACGGTCTTTATTGGAACTTTAATGGACAAATCCCTGAGCGATTGCATCATCAGAGCCAGATCTGACACAATGCTTAGAATGCTTTTCTTCTGTATTTTTATTGTTTGCTCCCTCGGATTTTCTGAACTTTACCCAATGTCACCTTATCAGAATGAATTTCCATATCTGTAATAGTACACATCCATTACGTTTAGTAGCTTCCTCCCTCCACTCAAGTGGAACTGAAATTCCATTAGTCTATTTAGTTCTTGTATCTCAATCGTGTAGGAGAGTGTCTAGATCTAAAAACTAGTAGGCGCCCCAGTATTTGTTGAAGGAATGGCCTTTGCCATGCAGTCCTGTCTAGCTTGTACAGTGATGGGCAGAAACCCATGTTCTGCCACTGTTTTTTGGTCATCAGTTACACTGTCTCATTTCATATTTTCCTAACTTTTGATTCTCTTTTTTCTCTTATTCTTCCTTTTCTTCTTCTTCCTTCCCTTTTCCCTATCTTTCTGTATTTTGACTCTGTCTGTGTTGATTTACTCACTCTCGCTTTCTCTCTTTCTTTTTTGTGTAGGATTTTTTTAAATTTGTGAATTTTATAGATGTAAGACACATAGCACATTTGTAAGTCAAATTGCCTTTCCCTCTGGAAGGTGAATCCGTGAAGTGTAAATAAGGTCAGTGTAGCCCCACCAGAGGCAGTGCACTAGCAGTTAAGAGCAGAAGGCTCGAGGTGGTACTCTGGCTTATAGGACCTGAGCAGCCTTCAGAAAGGACTGTACCGCATCGAGTATCAGTTTACTCAAATGTAGAGCAAAAATAATGTTACTATCTTATACAGTTGTTGTGAATATTGTGAGCTAATGAATTCACACTAAGTTGTGAATTACTTTCTGGTACCATAGAGAGCTGTCAAATGATGTCTTAGCTACCATTTCATAAGGTCTAGAGAGAACAGAGAGTTAGGAATTGTCCAAATTCATAACCCTTGATTAACTTGGTGATAAAAGGGCCATCCTCTCAATAAACAGAAGAGATAGAAGGTGATCATGGATCACAATAGTATCATAAGAAGAGTGTCTGTACGGAAGGAATATTCAGTTCTGATGCACATAAATGTTCCCTGATATACTGCTGGACATAAATTAACAAGTGGCCTCATTTGGCTTAAGTTACTTTTGCCTGTTACTGGTTGATTCCACCAATATTTCCAAATAAGTCACAAAATTATTTAAGCCATAATTATTTAATCAAATATTGCATCTTTATAGACATTTTAATTGATTTTTTCATTTAAGTATGAATCTTTCCTAAAATATTTTATACAAAAGAGTAGCCTATGTGACAAAAGTAAAGTTTATAAATACAAATTTTTCAGTCACTAAATTAAAATGAATTTTATATTATGGGAGTGAAGTAATTATCTGACATGTAATATAGTATTATGCAAAAACGTTCAAATATGAAATGTTAATTTAAAAAATAACTATACAGATATGAGAGCAAATATTATAGCACTGCCCAACAGAAATTTGTGCAATGATAGAAATGTTCTATATTTCTTCTGTCGAGTTCAGTAGCTATTTGTCATGTGTGACTATTAAGCACCCGAAATTCAGCTAGTGCAACTGAGGTACCAAATCATTGATTTTATGTAATTTTAGTTAATTTACACTTAAATTAAAATTACCACAAATAGTTAGTGGCTACCCTACTGACAGTGCACATTTATAACATCCAATTTGTTTGAGAAAGTCCCTTAAATGTTGTTAGTAATTATAATTTTTTAAAAATTTATTTTATATTATTTCACAATATATAAACTCTTAACAAATTATAAGCTTATTTTATAGTGATTTGATATGTTTCTTGAAATATGTGGGCAACCTTAGTAGTAAATATTCAGTTTGTAAGTCAGGTTAACTGAATAAGCTACATAAATAACTGATTTTCTTTATGGTAATCAATCCAATTTTGCTTACTAAATAATTATAATTTTGGTATTTAATTTATGAAAATGAATCAACAAATCTTACTGAAAATATTATGCTGTTTCTTCACAACCAAATATTAATTTTTAAGTTTCAACAACTCATTTTGCCCATGTTTCATATTGAAAGTTCATAGGATCAAAGGAAATTGATAGTGAGCAAAAATAGTTTCTTCCAATCTGTTCTAGCCTAATTCATTATTGAAAGACAAAATGACTACAACTTGATCACTGATACCTATTTATTTTCTACAGAGTAAGTCACAAAACATATTTCAGGAATTATTGTCTATTTCATGACTAAAGGAATGCGTAAGAAGTGAACATTGTCTTTCAAATACTTTGACCAATATTTATTCAGTATTTCATCATGTTATTAAAAAAAAATTCTTATTGAATGTCAATGGATATATTACAATTTATTTATTTAGACAAAATAACAAAAAGAAATAAAATATATAAATTGATAGCCATAGAAAATGTTAAAACAGCTAGATTTACAAGACTTTGAAAATAGAAGTAGCAGGGCATGGAACAAGGTGATAAAATGAATATTTATTGAGCCACATTAAGTTAAATCTGGTCAGAGCTTTTGAGTTTATAGTCACAAGCTGAAAAAAAATTCTTATTTTCTTTATTTTTTCAATTAAAAATTTTAATGTTCTGTTGCACTAAGACTTAAAATGTTAATCTTATAAGAGTTTTGGCCACTGAGACATAACCACATCAAATGTTACTACTATTTTCTTTCCAGGGGTTAGAAGATTTTTTTATTTCTCTGAGGCAGTCCATCCCTTTGGCAGTAGGGTTTCCACTATCCCCAGGTTTATTAAATATTCTGCCATTACCCCAAATAGAATTTTACTCTCTGAATGTGTAATGCTGCTGTACATCAATTTGTTGTGTGAACCAAAGGGTTGGCTTTTTCAAAGAATTATGATTGGTAAAGATTTTTAAAGTTTGGAACTGGGAAGATATCTGTTGTATTTTACTCTTAGATTTGTGTTAGGCATATGAAAGGGGCAGATCAAATAATCTTCAGCCAGATTCTCATTTGAGAGAATAATGCAATTCTAACCAAAATAGGATGAAACCAATGATAACAAAGTGTTATTTTTCAGATGAAGTATTTGTGTTTGTTCACAAAGTTTTTCCCCTTGCCAGAGTGTTATGAATAAACTAAAGACTGACAGAATTAAAAATTTCAGCAAACATTTAATAAACACCTGTTGTTTCAGTATTTCTGTGCTAAATGCTTAGGGGGAGACACAAATAGATAAAATAACAAGATATCTATCTATATCTTTATATTAAATCTGATAGGAAAATTTGAGTAGTGTAAACTGATGATTCTGATAATCTGGATTCTGAATTATGGCTTATGCTATTGAAATTTATGATGGCTCCAGACTACATTGAATAGCCTCAGAATAAAATAGCAAAAATAAATAATGATAATCATATTTAAAATAATAATAGAAAATGTATGAAAATGTTCCTGGATAAATTTACATAGAAATCTTTCTTTCTGTCTCTCACCACACACACACACACACACACACACACGCACCCCAGCCAAAACAATGTGGTATGCAGTTAGCCCTCTAGAGTTTCAGCGCTGACCAACTTTGAGAGAAGTTAAGTAAATGGCTGGAAAAATATCAATACTCTACTGAACACTTATGTGTTAGGTTTTGCTTTATGTGCTTTATATATATTATTTCATTTAACACAACCATACTATATGATAGATAACTTCTTCTGATATCCTCATTTTTACAGGTAATGAAATTGATAAAATTTACTCAGATTATAGAGTTGTTAGCAAAAGAGTCAGAAGTCAGAATTCAGACTTAGGCCACTTCATGTTATAGCCCATCGATTTCCAATATGTGGCCCCCAGACCAACAGCATCAGCATCACCTGGGAACTTGTTAGACATGCAAAATATTGAGCCCTAACCAAAACCTACTGAATTAGAAACTTCGGGGTGGGGCCCAGAAATATATGTTTTAACACGTCCCCCTGGTGATTCTAATGCACGCTAATGTTGAAATATAACTGCCATAACTCATTCTCTTAAACACAATGCTACACTATATTGGGTCTTCTGTTTTTTGTTTTTTTGGGGGGATTTTTTATTGTTTTTTTTCTTGTTTCTGAGAGACAGAGTCTCACTCTGTCACCCAGGCTGCAGTGCAGTGGCATCATTATAGTTTACCACTACCTCAAACTCCTGGGCTCAAGCAATCCTCCTGCCTCAGCCTCTTGAGTAGCTGGGACTATAGGTGCATGCCACCACTACCGGCTCATTTTTCTATTTTTTGTAGAGATGAGGTCTCAGTCTTGCTCAGGCTGATCTCAAACTTCTGACCTCAAGCGATCCTTCCACCTTGGCCTCCCAAAGTGCTAGGATTGCAGGCATGAGCCACCATGCCAGGTCAGGATTTTTTACAACAGGTATTTCTGCTAAATGTCTGTGCTTGAGATAATTAAAATTATTAGAATACTGTCTTAGTCTGGGCTACTTGAACAAAATATCATAGACTGGGTGACTTAAAAACAAAGATTTATTTCTCACAGTTCTGGAGGCTAGGAAGTCCACGATCAAGGTGCCAGCAGATTTGGTTCTCGATGAGGGCCTTCTTCCTGGCTTTCCGATGGCTGTTATCTTGCCTGTCTTCCTATGTGCTCACATGGATCTTTTCTTTGTGCCCACAAGTGGAGGGAGAGAGAAAGGGAGTGAGAGAGATAGAAGTGTGGGGAAAACACTTGTATCTCTTCCTCTTCTGATAAGGGCACTAATCCCATTATGAGGCCATCACCCTTATGACTTTACCTAAATCTAATTATCTCCAAATGCCCTACCTCCTGATATCATCACATTAGGGGTTGAGGTGCAACATATAAATTTTGAGGGGCAGACACAACATTCATTCCACAAGAAGTGCCTAATATTATAATGGAATCAGCAACATGGCAATTCCCAATTATGAGGCTTAAATACTTCTTTACTTCAAGGCTTCAGTATATCTTCCTCTAATGGAATAGCAAAGAGGAATCTATGAGCCTTGAAATGATCATGTAGATGCCACATTTTCGTAGAGTGTAATGGAAAAAACAAAGTGATTCAAGAAATAAACCTAATTTATACTTCAGCTGAATGAAGAAAAGTTTGAGTCATATCTTAAATTTCTCTAATTTTCTGGGTTGGAAATAAGACACAGTTATTTAAAATGTGTCTACATTTTTCTGTTGGTGCTATTTATTTAGTGAAGATAAAAATGGAATGTTGCCTATTATTTTTAAAACATAGTTGATCATTGTATTGGAAGAAGGTAGAGTTGTTTGAACTATAAAACTTTCAAAAACAGAATGATTTTCAATAGGAAATTTCAAAATTTTAGGAAAATGAATGTAGATAAAACATATCCTCAGAGGATTATGTGCTTGACAGATGTATCAGTTTCTTAGGGCTGCCATGACAAATTGCCAGAGTCTGGGTGGTTTAAAGAAACAGAAACATATACTCTCATAGTTTTGGAAGCCATAAGTATAAAATCAAAGGTGGCAGCAGGACCATGTGCCCTCCTAAGTATCTAGGGAAGAATCTTTCTTCACCTTTTGTAGTTCCTGGCAGCCCCTGGCTTTATGAATCTCTGCCTCCATCTTCCCACACCCTTCATTCCTGTGTGTCTCTGTGTGTCCTCTTCTCTTTTATAAGGACACCAGTTATTGGATCCCAAATCCAGGATGATTTCATCTTGAAATGCTTAAAATTATTACATCTTCAAAGATGCTGCCTCCAAATAAGATCACATTCTGAGGTACCCGGTAGACATGAATTTTTGCAGAACACTATTCAATTCCAATATGGTATGCAAAACGCTGGATATTAGATTTTAAGGAATATATTTATTACATGCTTTTTAGCAAAAATGTCTCAAAGCACTATAAAGAAGTATTCATATTACTCCATTTTAATTCATGTAAATCATTGAATTTCAACCTTTAGTAAAGAATATTGAAAAGTAAATATCATTTTTAATTTAAGCTATTTTGATCCCATGTTATTGGACGTAAGTATATCCAGCAGAATAGTCTACCACAAAACATAATTTAAATTTTAAGGAAGAGTTTGTTTGAGTATAAAGAATATAGATATTTGGTAAGCAAATTTCAGGGGGGGAAGTTTGTTTTATTTCCTCTCAAAATTCTCACAAGCATATTTAGAAATTCCCCTTAGTTTTTCATCCATAATAACATGAAGACTGTTGTAAAATATCTGTTGTGGACGGTAATGTAACTTACAATTACTGGTAAAATAATTCAATGTCCAAAAAGAAAATTATACAAGCAAATGTAAGCCTTACAATTTCATATAAGCATATTTATCTGGTGAAAAGCTACAGGTAATATGAAAAAGATATTTATGTATAACTTTACACTGATGATATAATTTATGTACTCAAATATTTATTAACTTACACCCAGCTATCATGCAAATTACGGGAGATACAATTCTAAACAGAAGGCACGAAAGCATTAATACATTCATTTAGGGGTCACAATTAAATATCTCCAGAAGAAATGTAGGTGATTAAAACACGTAGAGCAGGTACAGGAGAAACACAGTGGTGAAGACTGTGGCAAATGGGAGGTTATCTGCCCCATCTACTGGCATTAAAATGGAGAGTATTTAAAATAAATGAAAGGCTACAAAATCTAAGTCATTCCACAACATTCCATCAGACACCAGACTATAAGGAAAAATAAGTTAGTATTAATAAAACCAGCAATACAAATACAGAATGGTAAATATTGTATTAGGGGCATGCATAGAGTCAAATTTGGGAGAGTTGGGAAGGCTTTCTTGAAGCAATGGCATCTTAGTTGAGGGCTAAAAGGACCAGTTGGGGCTTGATAAAGATGGAAGACAGAAGAGCATTCCATTCAGAGAGAACAGCAGTGCATGAAATTACCTGGAGACAAGTTCACTTTACTGTATTATTGGGTTTGAGAAGAGATGTGCTAAGAGCTGAAGCTAGGAAGGTAAATAGGGCCCAGATCATGAAGAGCTTAGTAAACCATGTAGATATTAATTCTGGGAACACTGGGGAGCCAATAGCATAGCTTACCAGAGATGTGACTTGATCGGATTTGTACTTTAAAAAGAACATTTTGGCTATCAGGTGGAAAATGGATTTGATTTGCAAAAACGACTGGAGGTAGAAACACGAGTTGGAGGCTATTAGGGCAATTCAAGCCAGAGATGCTGGTGGCATGGACTAAAGTATATCAGTGGAAATAGAAAAGAAATGGACCAATGTGAATCACATTTAGGAGACAGCTTTGACACGATTTGGTGATGGATTAGGTGTAGGAGACAGGAAAAATGAGGAAGCAGATGTCTGATGATACACAGTTTTCTGTCTTGAGTAAGTGGGGAGATGGCAGTGCTACTTTCCCTTAAGGAGTGAGAAGAGCTGCTAATCAAAAGATTTATCTCTTTATTTTTTCATTCAGTTTCTTTCAGGACTTAAGTCAACAGTTCCAAATTCAGCCTGAGGACATAATATAAAAGTGGTGACTCTACATAATATGTTGCCAAAGTCTAAGCAGCACATTTCTCACATTTTTTTCTGAAATAAGTATATCTTGTAATTGATGCCAAAATAAATTTGTCAGGCACTTGGCAGAGAAGCACTGTAAGGAAACTACCAGAGGGAATATTCTGGCAGAGATTACACCTGTGTGTGTGTTTGCACTTCCTCTTCTTTAGTGAGAGTAGTTAATAAGAACACATATATAAACTGAAAGTCATCTTGGAATCACCAAGGGTTCTCCAGACAAACAGGACAAATAGGATATATATATATCCTAAAAATTAATATATTATCTATATATAGTCCATACCACCAGCATCTCTGTACCTACACACACACACTATTTTATACATACATACACATATATACACACACACATATATATAAATACAGTGAGAGAGATTGATTTATTATTGAAATTGGCTCATGCGATTATTATGAGGGGCCAAGGAGGAAGTCCAATGATCTCATGTCTGCAAGCTGAAAATCCAGGAAAGCTGGTGGTGTAGTTCAACTCAAGTTCAAAGACCCTGAGAACAGGGTGCAGGAGTGGGGATATGGGGGACTTTGGGTGTTAGCATAAGTGTTGGGATTAGCGCAAAGGCTAAGAACCAGAAGTGCTGATGATGTCCCAAGGCAGGTGAAGGTAGATGTCCCAGCTCAAACAAATTTGCCCTTCTTCTGCTTTTTGTCTTCTATTTAGGTCCTCAGTGGATTAGATGAGGCCCACTCCCATTGGGGAGGACCATCTGTTTTGCTATGTCTACTGATCCAAATGCTAATCACTTCCAAAAACACCCTCACAGGCATACCCACAATAATGTGGGGGTTTTAAAAAATTTTTCAATTTATTCTTTTAATTAACAAATAAAAATTGTATATATTTATGGTGTACAATATAATGTTTTGAAATATGTATACATTTTTGAATGGATAAATTGAGCTAATTAACATATGCATTATCTCAGATACTCATTTCTTGTGGTGAGAACACATAAAAGCTACTTTCTGAGCAATTTTGAAGAATATTGTTTTACTAGCTGTCTGGACATCCTTTAGCCCAGTCAAGTTGACACATGAAATTAGCCATCATATCAAGAATGGCTTCCATTAGAGGAAGAAATGGCGAAAATTCTACTCAAGTTACTGAATAAAGGCTACTACAGGAAGGCAAGTGCAAGTCCACAGAAATCCCTGAATGTTTCCCCCTGCAGAGGATGAGTCTTTGGAGAAAGGGAGTGAATCGTACACTTCTTGATCTGAGAATTAGACAGGCAGCTCGACTACTTCTATGTACAACGGTGAAAGAATGTAGGAAAGTGTTTAAGGGTCTCTCAGGTAGAACTTGCTGGAACTAATCCTGGTAGTCAGAAGGAAAAAAAGATACATGAGTCTAATGATATAATATAATGGTTGCAATATCGAGGACCTAAGTCCGACCTCAGCACTGGGAGAATGGTTGTGTTCGTCCTTGAAGAACAAGGAGGGCTGACTAGGATGGGACCAGCAAGAAATCTTTAAATCGAGGAAACCAGATGATCAGTGTTTGGCTGATTTTCAGCACAACATGTCATGGCATTAGGAAGCAACAGATAAAGTGAACTAATCTGACACCAGTATTCACTCAGTGTATGAAAGCTGAAATAGGCCTTTTTGGATGGCACAGGAGTCCTGCACTGTTGAAAAATTTACACAGAGATCCAAGCAGGCTATACCCTATTTATTAAAAGTATTAAATATAGTCAGCATTAATCATAAAAAAATGAAGAGTTATTATTGTATGTGCACTTTGAATTTAAGGAGTAGTTTATATACATAACAGGTATAAATTGTGATAATGTTTTCATTGTCTATATTAGAGTGAAGTTAGCAATAAGCAGTCTCACTACTGTCTATTTACCCAAAGGAAAAAAAGTCATTTTTTTTGAAAAGACTCTTTACTAGAATCCTTATTGCAGCACAATTCACAATTGCAAAGATATGGAGTCAACCTAAGTGCCTATCAATTCATGAGTAGATTAATAAAAGGTGGTATATGTACACCATGGAGTACTACTCAGCCATAAAAATTTTTTTAAAGGAATTAATACCTTTTGCGACAATCTGGATGGAACTTCAGACCATTCTTGTAAGTGAAGTATTACAAACATGGAAAAACAAACACCACATGTGCTCACTATTAAATTGGAACGAACCTATCAGCATTCATGTGCACAGATGGAAGTTAAACTCAATGGAAATCAGGTAGGTGGGAGGGGGGAGGTAGGAATGGGTGAAATAATACCTAACAGGTACAATGTACACTATTCGGGTGATGGGCACACTTATAATTTTGACTCAAGCAGTACAAAAACAATCCATGTAACTACAACATTTGTACCTCTATAATATTCTGAAATTTTAAAAAAGGAAAAAAAACTAAAGATTTCTTCTATAACCCTTGCTTCTTGGAAAGATTTTTCCTTTCCCTCACTTTGAGAAGGAATGATTCTAAGGATTATAAGTGAAACCTTCACATTCAAATCAATGATATAATTATAAACTCAGAGAAAAATAAGTACTGTGAATACAGAACAAAATATGAAAATAGTGGGAAGAAAGAGACAGGGCTAAAATAATATTCGATTTTACAAATTAGTGTGAGTTAGAAAAGCTCCATTAAATAGCTTGTGAAGGTGGAAAGATGGATATGGAGGGGATACTGAATAAACTATTGTGTAATTGGATTTAACTGAAAAAAATGTATAAATGTTGTTAATTTGGCAGAAGATTAAATATAACTCTATTCTTTTTAACTTATGCCACATGAATCTATGATAAATATAAAACTAAATATGGAAGATGCAGTGTTAGGTCCTGTGGAGGATTTTAAACAGTGCTAAGATATGTATTCTGCTTTCAACAATCTTATATTCATGAATAGCTGTAATATAAGATCAAGAGTGGTGTGTAAAAATAGGAAGCACTTAAATGTCAGGAGGTTCAGAGAACAAAGAGAGTACTTTTAACTGGAAAGATGAGGAGAGGTTTTATCAAACTAACTACATTTGTTCTTGTCTGGCAGGGACAAGTATGATCTAGACATTTGACTGTGGGCAATAGAGTAGTTTGGATAGTGAAAACAATATGAATAAGGATACATAATTGGGAAAATATGGGGTGTATATGTAGACCTGTGCAAATTTTATTTGGTAAAATTTGAGAATTGGGAAAGAGAACATAGGGTGGTACTAACAGAAATTTTGTATGCACCTAGATCATGCAAACCTTGGGTGGAAGTGAAAAAGCTTTATTTGGTTGATAATGGACATGCAGTGAATATTTTTCCACAGGGTTTGATATGATCTTTGTATTTTAGGGATATATGTTTGATATCAGTGGGCGTGGAAGACATCAACAAGAAATTAGTTAGGAAGTGATCCTCAAGGTCCATAAAGAGGTAATAGATTCTTCTGAAACAAACTTAGTAACTTTAGGTAATAAGCATGGAACTACAGTATAGATGTCAAGGATATTTAATGAAGGAAGACAGAACTTGGCAAAGAAAAAAGAAGTTAAAGCAAATTATGAGTGATTCAAAGTTCTGACAACGCTTAAAACTTTTGGATAAGTTTATATATATGTGTGCATGTTTGTGTATATAAACACACACATAAAAAGTTGACCCTTGAACAATGTAGGGATTAAGGGCACTGATGACCCACACAGTTGAAAATCCACGTATAACTTTTGACTCCCCCAAAACTTAACTACTAATAGCCTACTGATGACCAGAAGCCTTACCAATAACATGAACTGTAAGTTAATATATATTTTGTATGTTATATATATTATATACTGTATTCTTACAATAAAATAAGCTATAAAAAGGAAAATATTATTAAGAAAATCATAAGGAAGAGAAAATATATTTACTATTCATTAAGTGGAAGAGGATCATCATAAAGGTCTTTGTTCTCATTGTCTTCACATTGAATAGGCTGACAAGGAGGAAGGGGAGGGATTGGTCTTGTCTGGGGGGCAGAGATTGAAGAGGTAGAGGAGGTAGAGGAGGTAGAGGGGAGGCAGGAGAGGTGGACACACTTGTAACTTTATGGAAATACATTTTAATTTCTGTCTGACTTTTTGCTTTTATATTTCTCTAAAAATATTTCTATAAGGTATCAATTCTTCTTTCACTATCTGCTTTAGTTTCAGTGACTTTATCCTAAAGGATCTATGTCATAAAAGAAGTCAAAAGAAGTCTCAAATAATCAGTACCCTTCTGCCAGATTATCTAATGTCAATTTGTTTTCTGGCACTGCTTCTTCTCTGTCTTCTTTCTCATCATGTGGCACCAGTTTGGAAACACTCACCTCCATCAAGTCATTTTCTGATCATTCTTTTGGTGTGGTGTCTGTTAGCTCTTGAATTTCTCCAAGATCCATATCTTCAAACTCTTCACCCCCCCATCTTTTTTGCATATCTGCAATCCCTTTTATTATTTCCTTGATCAGCTCTGTTATAAATTCTGTGAAGTAATGCACAACATTGGACACAGTTTTCTTCAGCAGCAATTTATTGTTTTGTGCTTGATGGTCTTCACAGCTTTTTCTATAACAATGATGGCATCTTCAATGGTGTAATCCATCCAGACTTTCATGATGTTTTCTCTATTGGGGTCCTCTTCCATAGCTTTAACAATCCTTTTCATAGAGTACCATGTGTAATGAGCCTTAAAACTCCTTATAACCCCCTGATCTAGAGGCTAAATTAGAGACATTGAGTTTGAAGGTAAGTCGACCATTTCATGGCCTTTAGTATTGAATTCATGGGACTGTGGGTGACCAGGGGCATTGTCCAATATCAAAAGAACTTTAAAAGGCAGTCCCTCACTGGCAAGGTATTTCCTAACTACAGGAAAAACCACTGATGGAACCCACCCAGAAAAAGTGTTTTAATTGTTCAGGCCTTTTTCTTGAACAACCAAAGACTGGCAGCTGGTGTTCACCTTTTCCTTTTGAGTCTTGGGGGTTAGCAGCTTTATAGATAAGGGTAGTCCTGATCACAAACCTGACTGCATTTGCACAAAACAGTAAAGTTAGTCTATTCCTTCCTGCCTTAAATTTTGGTGCTCATTTATTTCCCTTACTTATAAATGTCCTTTCCAGCATTTCTTTCCAGAATAAGGCACTTTGATCTGCATAAAAAACAAGTTCAGGCTGATATTTCTTCTCCTCAATGATTTTCTTAAAGGCTTCTGGGAACTCATATTCTGTGTCTTGATTGGCAGAAGATGCCTCTTCTGTTATCTTGACATTTTTTAAGTCAAACCTTTTTCTAAAATTGTCAAACCATCCTTTGCTGGCATTAAATTCTCCAACTTCAGATCTTTCACTCTCCTTTTGTCTTCAGTTGTCATGTAATGACTTCATGTTTTCCCATTTCATATTACAGTCTATAGGTATGCCTTTCTTATAGCAATCGTGCACTCACATAAAAGCTGCATTTCAACATGAGATAAAAAGATATTTTGCAAAAATTGCACAATTTTTCTGCCTGCTGGTATAGCTGCAGCAACAACTTCACAAGTTGTTTTTCTTTTTTTTTTAAATTTACTATGGTCCTTATCCTAGATTCATTTATCCTTTTTTTTCCTTTTTTTTTTTTTTTTTTTGAGACAGGCTTTTGCTCTGTAGCCTAGGTTAGATAGATTCATTTATCTTGAAATGGTGAATAACCACAGCAGCAGATCTCAATCTACCTACATGTCAAGCAACTCAACTTTTTCTTGCAATGTCATGACTTTGCTTTTTGGGAACACTTTCAGCATCACTAGTGGCACTTTGTATGTATACCATGGTTTTACTCAAAGTTTGTGGTATTGCATTAAACATGATGAAAAATACGCAAGAACCAGGAGAGATTGCTTTTTGCCATGGTATGCAATTTACTGGAGAGATGAACTGCTCACCTGGAGATGATTAGCATCACAGGGCATTTTAAGTGAGTACCTGCAATGCTTGAGCTCACCCCAATAGCAACCAAAAGTGGCTACAAAATTATTATGGTAGTACAGTATATATTATAGTTAATGTTCTGCAATTATGATTTAATACTTTATTTACATTTCTCTCAATTGTAGATGGTGCCATGGACAGTCTGTAAGTGTTTTTGTGTGGAAGTTTTGATAAATTTTAACTTTTATAATAGATTTGTGTATATTTTATAGTAGTAAATAATAAAATAGACCAGTATTTACATATATTTCATGCATTCATTACATTACTAATTTTTTCTTAAATTTTTTGCTATTTCTCAGCTATGTGGTTTGTCTGTGAGTTTGTCCAAATTGTCAAAAATCTCCCAAAATTTCCCAAGATATTATTGAAAAAAGTCTGTGTATATGTGGACCTGTGCAGTTCAAACTCATGTTATTCAAGGATTAATTTAGAAGAGAGAGAGAGAAAGAGAGATTCTAATGGCCAAACATGGAACGATTTGAGCAACAAAATAAAGTATTATTGGATTATGACAAAAATATAAAATTTCCATGAAGTCATAATGACATAACTAAATGATTATATAAATAAATAGGAGAGAATAGACAATTCTCCCATGCAGAAGAATTTCAAATAATTTATGTAGATAGTCCACATTCAAGGAGGTGGAGCACAATTCCTTGTTCCTTTGGTGTGGGCTGTGCGTGGTGTTTACCTGCCAAAAAGTACAGTATGGAAAGAGAGAAAAAGATTATATTACAGTGGAAAAAAATGACAAATACTACCTAAGACTGGTGGCCAAGGTCACATCAATAGTGGTAAGCCATGTGAGTAGTAGGTAGCTTTATTAGTTTACTAAGCCAGTTGTAACAAAGTATCACATACTAGGTGGTTTAAACAACAGAAATCTATTGTCTCACATTTCTGGAGGTCAGATCTCCAAACTCAAGGTGGCCAGGCCATGCTTTCAAAAAGGCTCTAGAAGAGAATATATTCCATGTCTTTCCCTTAGCTTCTGGTGTTGCGGGTGATCCTCGGCATCCCTTGGATTGGAGCTGCGTCACCCCAATCTTTGCCTCTGTCATCACATGGCATTTGCCTTGTTTCTGAGTCTTTACATTACTGTCTTCTTATAAGAACACCAGTGATATTGGATTAGAAGCCCACCCTACTCCAGTATGGCCTCATTTAACTTAACTAATCACATCTGCAGCCACCTTGTTTCCAAATAAGATCACATTTTGAGGTACTGAGGGTCGGGACTTCAATATATCTTTTCTAAGGGGATGTAATTCAACCTATAATAGTACCATTGATATAATATGATGAAAATGACACTTTATCTTTGTGGTTTTTCTTGTCAAAACCCATAATCCCATTCTAATCTTGAAAAAAGTCAGACAAACCTCAGTTGAAGAAAAACCTACAAAATATTTATTTGAGCAATACTCCTTAAGATATCAAGGTTATGCAAAGCAAGAAAAGTCTGAGAACTCACAGCCAGATGGAACCTAAGGAGATCTGATAATGAATGTGGTATCCTACATGGGATCCTGAAACATAAAATGACAGTAGGTAAAAACTAAGAAAATCTAAATAAAGTATGGACTTTAGTTAATCTAATATGTTGATATTAGTTAATTAATTGTAACAAATGTACCATAATTATAGTAAGATGTTAATAATAGGGGGAACTGAGTTTAGGGTATATGACAATTCATTGTACTATCTTCAGAATTATTTCTGTCAATTTATTTATGTATGTATGTATGTATGTATGTATTGAGACTGAGTCTTGCTCTGTTGCCTGGGCTAGAGTGCCATGGCATCAGCCTAGCTCACAGCAACCTCAAACTCCTGGGCTCAAGCGATCCTCCTGCCTTAGCCTTTCCAGTAGCTGGGACTACAGGCATGACCCACCATGCCCAGCCTTTTCTGTAAATTTAAAGCTTTTCTAAAATTAAAATTTTATTTTAAAATATGGTTACAATTGAGATTCAAAAATGAGGCACCATATGTAAAGTGCTTTTCACAATGTATTACATATAATAGACGCTATATAGTAGCTATTATTTATGTAAGTTTCATTATATTTACAAATATTAACATAAATATTGAATAATAATTAACAACAAATAAAATAAATCCACATTTGCAATGTGAGCCTCTTTCTTCCTGTTTTTAATATTGCGTGATAAATGTGTAGCTCCTGCTGGGATCTCCAATGAAGGAACATGGTTTAGCAAATTTGTACTTTGTGCTAGTCTCTAAATTGCAATTGTCAAAGTTAATAGTTTAAGTAAAAGTTTTCTTCACTATAGTAAATGGAAATGAGTTGGAATTTTATAAATGTGTTAAATTTAATAATGCTTTCAACTTCTGGATTGAGATCAGCCCAATTTCCACATGCTGACAATGGTTTAGAGCAAGAAACTTAAAGTAATTATAGATACTGACATTTCTTGGTGTGAACTTGGTGCTGTATGATCATAGTTGTTTGGTTCATTCAGTTTAATGGACAGACTTGAGTCTTCATAAAAAATATTCTGCTTAATTGATAGAGACTCTGAGCCCCCATTATGGAAGCGAAAAGCATGACACTGTGACCGTAAGTGCTCTGATAAGGAATAATTCCTTGCAGTGGTCTACAAAATTCAACCCAATCTGTCATTCAAAGACATCTGCCTTTCTCTCCCTCACTGACTCTGCTTCAAAATCAGGAACCTCATTGCTAGCCTTCATACACAACAAATCAGTTCCTGCCTCAGGGTTTTTGCACTTTCTTTGGGACATTATTCTCCATTGTTGACTCTCTCCCCTTTGCCAGGGCTTTGCTCAAATTTCACTCTCACTAAAGGCATCCTTTACCACTCTCTTTAAAATTGTAGTATTGCTCTGGCCCCCGCACACACACCCTATCCCTTCTCTTACCTTACTTTTCTCCATAGCGCTAATCTCCATCTGACATATCATATTATTTTCTAATTCTAGTTTATAGGTGATCCTCTCTCACTAAATTAAAGACAATACCTTTGGCCTCTTTTGTTCTCTGCTGTAATATTATGCCCAGAACAGTGCCTGCAACTTACAGGGTGCTCAGTAAACATTTGAAGAATAAATGAATAATAAAAAGCTAATGAATTCATTATTTAATGAATTGCTGTAATAATATTTTAGTTCTACTTTGAAATGCTATTCATTGTTTTCCCTAATTGGAAAATTATATGTATGTTTTATATAATATGTATAAGCAGATCTAAAATTCATATTATGTCATAGAAATTCAAAATCTTTATGGAATCATTATGAATTTAGGAAAGATGCCATTAGGGTCTTAAATATGTAATAAAATCTACTAAATCTCAAAGATACAGTCAAGTGCAAAGACCCTAACAGAACACACACTATCAGAATATTCTTATTGCTTTTTAAAAGCACCTTATTGGTGACTGAACTAAGATGGTTAACTATCTCCCTGTGATCTATTTACTCTAGGTTATAATTCATTATTTTCAGCTGGCAATTTTATATACTTGAGTTATTAACATAATAGGCTATAAAGATTTCTCAAGCAACATGTTGATAGGAGATTACCCATTTATGTAATAAAATAAAATGCTGTAATTTTTATTATCATGTCATGATTCCAATAGTGCACTAAACCTCTCATAAAAACATTAATTTTGATGTATGGCATAGATGAAAACTAAATAGTAAACATGGAAAGAAACAGTGTAAATTATTGAGATCCATGGATGGCTTCTAAATTAGTCATCAACTAAGGAAAAAAGTATAAAGACATCAGTATGATTAAGTAAATATGGATGTCTGTTCAATAAACTAAAGCATATAACAAGACTGTTAAAAGCACAGTCTTACTGTATACTTTTATAAGTGAGTGGTATTTACCTTCAAGATGCATTTTATTTTGTTCACTACACAATACAAATACATTATAGTTAGATAATACAAATAAGTAGAAATTTTAAAAGCATGCTCTTACTTTAGGGTTTTTTCTTTTGCATATGGTTGCTAAATTCCAGTTCCTTGAAATATGTTTATTCCTTTTTACCTTAGCTTTTGAACTAATTAAAACCCAATCATTTGTGTAATTTCCCTGCAGGTAAGGAAAAGGATATACAAACTTTCCCTTTGTATTTTGTGCTTTGCTGATGGTATTTATCTTCCTAATTAACATTTATTGTATTTCCATGTTTATAAAGACAGCATAAACGACTTAAGAAGCTGTTTGTAATAAGAAAAAGGAATTAATATAATAAAACCCAACCACATGTACACCCCTAGATTAGCTTTAATGAATATTTTATATTTTATTCAAAAATATTTTAATGATGCTAACATGACATTTAATAAAACTATACCACATTTTTAACTATCACTGCACTCTTTTAACTGTTGGCTTTATTTTTGCTATTGTAAATCATGTTACAGTTAAAATCCTTGGACATTGTTTAATTTGGATGCCTCACAAAACAGAGCCAGGACAAAGTTCTGGGTGCAGGTACTACACGTGGGAGGTGAAGTCAGGAAGCATGAGGGAGGGAGCAGAGAGAGGCAGCTTAGGGAGGGAAAGAACAGATGAAGAGGGAGCTAGTGACTTCACTGCTGTGGGTAGCTAGGGCTTGGTCACTAGGGACTGTCAAAGAACAGTAGAATATACCCCAGAATCCTCTCTCCTAAGGACGGGGGAGGATACATCCATTCTGTTCCCTTTGTGGAGGTTTGCTTCTCTTCATTCCTAAGTGCCCTGGACACAGCCTGAGCTAGCCCAGAGGATTAGGGAGCCTGTGGTGGCAAGGCAGAGGGTGGTGGTGAGTGCTTGAATAGGGCATTGCCAGCTTGTATAAGGAACTGTCTACAGTAGCTGCAGATGAAGTGAAAAGTGGATGTCTGGCAGAGTCATCTTCTCCAGATTCTGGCTGATATCTCAGTGAAAAGCCAGGTGCAGTCCATAGTCCCAGGCTTCTCCAGTCATCAGTCCTGGATCAGGCCCCAGGTGGTGGGGACTCCTCCTCCCTCTCAGGAACATTATGGTGCTAGTTGCTGTGCCTCAGGAACTTGAACTCTGGGTCATCTGGAGTTCTGGCCTCGTGACAATGGGAGGGAGCCTCCACCAGGCCACCACAGACCTTACAAATTTAACAAATGTACCAGGTTCCAAATATTCCCTCCTTTTTCAGACTTTTCTATTAATATGCAAATGTGATATTTATTTTTCCAATCTTAAAAAAATAATAATAACACAACACTCTTGACTCTCCTTTCCTTCACAACTAAACTAAAAGGTAGATGTGTGTTTGTGTGTGTGTGTGTATGCACACATTGTGTTTCCCACTCTGTTGCAAATTCCTCTCCTATTTTCTTTTGAAAATATTTCAGTTGGGCTTTTTCCATTAATCCACTGAAACCTTCATTTTCAAGGTCACCAATTAGTCGATGTCACTAAATCCAATCTCAGACTTATTTGACCTATTAACACCTTATTTGACCTATTAACAACATTTGACACAACTATGTTTCTTCTTCCTTGAAATATTTCTTCACCCTACTTAAAGAATTTCTCCTCCTGAGTCACTGGTTGCTTTGTCTCAAGCTTATAGAATAGTAAAAATAGTAAGATATTACATAAGATTTTTTCCCTTAATCTTTGCCTCTAACTATAAGATGGAAATGAAGGAAAATCTGACTCAATGTTCTCTTAAATTTCACTATAATCACCCCTGGGTGCCCAGAATTTTCATATCAAGGTTTTGGTATTTTTCTATTTTTTTCCTTCTTTCTTGAAATAGTGATGACTACTGTGAGTTAAATACTGATGAAAGCAATTGTTAAGCAGCATTCTAAAATTTCTACCCAATTTCCTTGTAGGAGGTAATATGGTAGGTGGAAGATGAGGGGTCTGGGAGTTCATTCATCCAGAAACCAGACATAGTATCAGGCAAGAAGGTATGAAAATATTGCTCTTGTAAACTGATTTCTAAAGATAGTTCTACTTCACTGTTTATTAATTTACTCATGTCTCAATAAAATGTGCAAAAAATTATTAATTGTTCTAGGTATTTCGTATTTTCAAGTATTTTCTTTAATGTTTAGAGCAAGATTGCTTGAACATGTAGGATATCCAAAAGAAAACTTTGATCACAATTTCATCAAATGCTAACTTGTTTCTGTAGTGACAAAAAAGCTATTCTCTCCAATGAGGTTATTCACTTAAAGAATGGACATCCATGGGTTTCTTATTGAACTCTTAAATTGGTAAGCTAAACTTGTCGTTAATTCAGCAAGTTCACTGCTTAGGTCAAACTTGTCTTTGAAGACCTTAGAGACAAGTCAATGCCAGGTAAAAATTAAAACACATTCTAAAGGATTTAGTATTTCATTTATAAGTAAATATAATAGAAATAGGATTATTAGAATTGTGATTTTTATTAAGCTGAAAATCTATTTATTTTGTAAAGAAAGAACTGTTTTCCATATAAATTAATAAACTTTAGATAGTAAAATAATGCAAAAATATAACCTTAAGCATATTGAGTTTTGAATTAAAATTTGAAGGAAATTATTTCAAGATTTTTAGAAATGAATATGTTAAAACAGTGAGAACCAGAATATTATTATTTCATTAATCATATATTTAAATGAAAAAGTCTTTTTTCTAATATCATCCATCCATTTGCATAAATGAATTATGCATGAACTTAGAAAATATTGAATTTGGTAAAATTAAAATTAAAAATTAAAATTAATAATATGTCCCTTTCAAAACATGTTCTCTCAATAATTATTAATTTATTATAGTTAAAAATGCTAAATATCAACATATTTCTAATGTTTAAATTGAATTTTAGTTCTATTAGTTTTATTCTATTTTAAAATACAAGGCCGCTAAAGATCGCCAAATATTTTAATATTTAGAATATATTTTGCTAACAAAAACATAATAGTACAGTGTTTCAAATGCTGAACTTTCAACTTTTAGTTTGGTGAAATACTATAACAAGTTCTTTATTTAAAATGAGGAATTACTTTAAATGTACTGCTTATAATTCTTTCAACTTAAATTAATTCAATTAAAGAGGCTTAAGTTTAAAACATATAGGCATCTGTAGATAAAGAAGAAATTGCAATTAAAAAAGTACTCAGCAATTTTCTTCCTTCAAGTCTAAACAGTTTAAAATAATCTCTTTCTACCAACCTACTATTTACTTTTCTCATTTATCAGATAAATTGGTTAAAATAGTTACTAGTTATATGATATACAAGTCGTTCTCATATATATCGTCTTATTTACTACTTCATCTTGCATCTAAGATAGACAGGACAGGTTATCACTTTGTGTGAGGTAGAACTGGATGCTGACGTATGATGTGGCAAGTTCATGATTAAGAAGGTGACTAATACTAGTAACTAACTCCTGGCAACATTATGCATTATCTTCTCAGTTTGAGTGCATAAAAAATTATTAAAATAAATTGTTAAGCAAATAATATAATACCATAAAAATTAACCAGTTTATACCTGTTGTCATTTTAGATATCATTTTACTGCTTACAAAATTTTACCATAATGTACTCTTTTTTTGGAAACTATTCCTTATGATAGTGAATATCTGCATATAGGTCTTGCCCTAAATAGAAAAATGGCCAAATTTGAAGTTCCTTAAAGTGAATAATTAGCTTTGGTGTATTTTTCGTCGTCATTTATTTTATTTTACTTTATTTTTAATGATGTAGCTTTGTTAATTTTAAATATGTTTGGATAGAAAGAATTTAAGAACACAGCTTCTGAGTGAGCATCTGTCAGTGTTAAGCTTGATAGCACACACTGTTCAAAGTTTTTAAAAGTTTTAAAATTTTTCTCCAAAGTTTTGATTTATGTATCATTGTCCCGTAAGGTGGGCAAAATGTTATCTCTGTGCTCTTAGGGTTTTTGGCTGGGCCTGAGAATTAAATTGATATAAAACAGATTAACAGGAGAAAAGTACGTACATTCATTTGATTATAAGACACAGGAGGTCACATAAGGAAATAAAGACTCAAAGAAGTAGCAAAACTTAAATGCTTTTATTTTAAACTGAACAAAGAGAGGCAATTGTGGAAAAGTAACTAAACTATGTGGGGAGGTTAAAGGAAGATACGAATTATTCAACAAGTCTGTTTGTACAGAATTCTTTCAGTCTCAACTTCTCATCCTTGGTGATAAGAACGTTACTATCCTTCTGGTATAGGGAGGACATCTTCCATTGGATGCGTGTGGGGGAGGTTATCTCCTGCTTTCAGGAAGAAAAAGGCAAGGTTCAGAGCACCCATCTTGTGTCTGTGTGTTTTTTTTTTTCTTGTTTTTTAAGTACATTTAGATCAAAATAATCCTTATGCCAAAATGGCATATTTTGGGGTTGCATATTCTGGGGGCCCTTCAGTCCCCAAGGAATAGATAAAGAACATGAAATTTAAAGTTTAAGTAGGATTAAGGTAAACCAAACCACAGGCCAAGGCTGAAGAATCCTGAGCAGACAAAGCCAGTGAAGCCTCGTAAGTGACCTTAACCATCCTTGATTTATAAACATAACTGAAACTTAACTTGAGCTATTTCTTGTATGTGTCTATATTAAAGGAAAACAGAATTTAAGCTCAACCAATCAGAAACAGTCAACTAACTTCTACTCATATAATTAGAGGCTTTCCAATGGGATAGACCAAATAAGGAAACTGTATAACTGTACCTAACCAAATATTTTTTTTGCTTTACCTCTGAGTTAGTCCTATGACAGCCCTCCCCCTTGTGTTCCTTGTCTGAACTCCCAAACCACCTCTGGGTTGAAGCTGCCCAATTCATGAATAGCCGTTTGCTCAAATAAAGTCTTTAAAATTTTATTGTGTCTCAGTTTACTTTTAAACAGTAGATTGTCAAAGTTACATAGTCAGTGGTAGAATGGCAGAATCAGTGGTTTTCTGGTAGTATTTTTTTTCTGCTAAGCATAACTGCTAACACTTGTGCCTGATACAACTTTTCTTTGCCTTGAAACTTGTTTGTTTATTGGCTTATAGGCTTTTTTGTTTGTTTGATTTTTGTGTTATTGGGTATAGGATATGAAAATAAGTTATAAAATAAAACAATTTGTATAAAAGGTAATTTACAAAAACATTCAAGGTAGGATGGAGAATAATGCAAGTATCTCTTCTACCAGTCCCCTAATTCCATTACTCAGAGGCAAACACTAATCATTAGACTTTTGGTGAATCATTTTAGAGATAACACACACACAGTTGGTACTACACAAAATTCTCTGATAAACTGTTCTTTATCATTTCACTGAACAATATCTCTTAGAAAGATAGACACATTTATTTATTTATTTATTTATTTTTGTTAATGGTGAAATGATAGGTCATACGAGATCACATTGGTCATGTTAGGCTACACATTTCAAATGCTTTTTACTTGTCATATAATTTTTCCTTTTTAATGTTCATATAGATTTTTTGTTTTTGTTTTTTAAAATCCTTTGCTGGAGAGTTGAGTCTCACTGACTCCTAGTAAAGCCCTTCTCTTTTAATATTTTAAGAACCAAAGACTTAACTGAGCCCTGAAGCACAAAAGCAAAGATGATGATTCTGCATGTTTCTATTTCCTTGTTTATCATGATATTCTTTGACAAAGAGTGTGATGGAAATTTCCAAACACACATCCTTAGCACAATGACCTCTAAGGTGTTCCACCCATTTTGCAGAACTCTACTCTGGGAAAACTGCCCAAGACTCTTCTGTAATTATCCTTTATCTCTCTAATCTAATTTTCTGTACTTGACTCTGTGCTTTACTCATACCACACAATGTCCTAACATTGCAGATATTAAAGAACTTGGGTATCAGAAGTCAGATATTTTTGCAGGAACAATATGAGGCCGTTGCTATATTGAGTCTTCACTGGATATTTCATGAGACTCAGTTGCACACAAGCACAAGCAGAAATGAGAGAGGAATAACGGGGCACATAATATTTGTTGACTGTAAATGTCATATTCATTAATGGGCTTTCCATAGGGGGTTTTTAGAAATAATCATCAATTGATCATACCAGTGAAGGGTCTAACTTACATTTTGTTTTGTTTTGTTTTCTAGATCTGTGATATCTGAGTTACACAAGGCCATAGCAAGATACAAAGAATGATTTTTAAAAATTAATAAACTTGACCGTACAACTTGAAAACAACCACATGATTATGTACCTAGTATAGCTTACATTAGGAAAACCACGAAATCAAATCAGTGGCCTCTACCTTCTCATTCCCCAGCACTTATCCAAACATCAATTCCTTAATTTTTAGAGTACTTATAGTACATTTGAGAAGATAAGATTTACGCACAGAATGTTGGAGAATTTTCTCACTTTTCTGACTCCGAGAAAAATTCAGGCTGGTGTACAATTCAGTCCCACCCAATGGTTGATGCTCCTAACATTCCATTCTCCACTTCTATACAACCCTAAGAATCAGGGGCCACTCACTCTACTTGTAATGGAGGGGCTGGGTTTACAATTGTCCCAGTTATTGAAAATGTGCCGACAGAGAGTGGTTTTTATCAAGCTTAGCAATGTCTTGGAGTATGAATGGATAATTGTCATTGGGAGGTCTACTGCACATGACAACCAGAAGACATGTCAATAACATTCCATAAGTTGGCTCCTACTTGTTTTTCTGCTGCCAATAATTTAGGAGCTTGCCTAGGCAGCTGGGAAACCACTTTGTGCTGATTTTCCTCTTTTCACTTCATCCCTTCTGGTCAGATTTCCCCATCATGGGCCCTTCCCATCTCATCCTAAGTCCCAAGGACTTACATTCAACCTGGGCAAATTTCTGTCTCTTTATCATTGCTTTTTCCAATGTGTTGCTTATAGCACAAACGCTATGAGTTGTTCCTTCTTTATTTAGACCTGCAAATCCTTTTCTCATCCCAAAATCTATTGAGAAAGATGTTTTGATTTCAAGACTATAACTTCCCTCCCCCAATTGAAGATATCTATTGGTTTATATTCTTTTACTGAACTTAGTCCCCTGAAGTATTCAGTCAATAAAGGACAAATAGGTAATAGGTAAGAATCTCAGTTATTCTCTCTAAATTTGCTTTCATGGAAAGCAAGCTAGGGGTGGAAAAAAGGTGATGATTACTTCCTACAGCCTTTCCTATCCATTTTACAATTTCTGCCTTTCTTTATCTTATAACTAGACATGGTCTGTGGTGCAACCATAAAGAAACTAGCAAACAGGAAAATCTTTTGAAACTCAAGTCACCTTCTAGAACATGTTTTCTCAGAAGTAAAGAAAACATACTTACTCAATTACAACTGTTTGTAGTACAATAGAAATAGTAACAACCATTAATTGAACAACTGATTAAATATAGTGCTTCATTCACTAAACTAATAATTTTAATACATTAAAGAAAATAATACCTTAATGTATTGTATATATTAATGAGATAAGTATTATTAAATTTATTTTAAAGATTATCAAAGTGAGGCTTGGACAATATATCTTTCTCAGGATTATATAACCAACAAATAGAATAATTGAAATTAGAACCCAAATCTTTCTTACCTAAAACTCTTTATTTAAAACATTAAATTATCCTTTTCCTTTTTTAGCCTAAGCCTGCTCATAACAGCTTAACTCATACTCTGAGCAACATATAAAGCATGGTAATGTCGACTATATTCATATTTTGAAAGGAAGGAAACTATCTGACATAACTGAATCTAAGAGTGAAATAGAAATTTTTTTATTGAAAAGATCTTCCTCACAACTGTCTAAAAAAAAGAAAAAATCTTCCAACACAAAATTGAAGACGTACATCTTCTCCCTCTCACCAGTTCAATAGAAAATCTGCCTGTGTTTTAAATATATTTGTTGCCCATCAATCTAGATTACTTTTTTATTTTAATATTATGTTTTATGGAATATTGAAGATGCTGGATTTAAATAAAATATCATTATATTGCCAAAATTTTATCCAAAAAGTTATTTTTTCTAGAGAAGACTTAGCCTGCAAACTTACAGCCAGTTCACAGAATCTCCTCATTTAAAAAAAAAAAACTATGCTCCATATGGAGACACATAAAAACATAAATTTGCATGAATTCTTGAGATAATTCAAGTAGTAGAATCTGAAGTTGGCAGTGAGGTGAATGGAATGCTATTTTAGAATAGTTCTTAAGGAATAATTCTCCTCAAGACTAATTTTAATTTTAAATTATACAAACTTAAATTACTATGAGTATATTGAGGGAAAGTCCAACATGGGCATATTCTTTATGATAGTAGGTCATTTAGATGGGCTTATTTCTAGGATAGTTATAAACTATTTGAATTTCATCAATAAAGATATAGTCATTAGAGGTTTCCTTTAATTTTAGTACTAATTGTGGACTTCTTATGGAAAAAAAACAGTGATAACAACTCATGCTGGGATTTCCTTTATGGGTTATGTGAGATAAATTTAATTCCATTTTGTAGTATTTTGATCTAACTTTAATAGTCAACCATAAACCAAACAATAATAATACTATGACTGCTACTTTTACTAATAAAAATAATAATAAAGATCCAATTTAAGTAATCCAAGAGAACATTGGATCAGAAATACAGTTAATCAGGACACATTTTTTGTTAAATTTTGTTTTTTTATGATGACATATTTTGAATATCAAGAATTATTTTTAAAAGTTCCTAAATTTCTCCAAACATCACTAAAGTTCTCCTATTTTATGATATTTGACATTTCAGAGAAGTATGAGGTCAACCTTAATTTTATATCCTTACATTACTCAAATTTTCAGTGTATTTACTTGATAGAGTAAAACATGGCAGCTCCAAGTGAGAGAATGTTTATATAGGAAACCTGTAACTTAAATTCCCAGCCATTCATTAAAGTAATATTCTATGGATTCAGGTTTTAAAGCAACTAACAAACAATTCACATCTTCTGGGAAAGGGAAAGCCATTTTAAGGAATGAGAGTACTTACCCAGAAAACTCTTTAATCAATTCAGGTTTAAAAGGTGTCAGAAAAATTATTAGAAATTTGGAAGTAATGCAAGAAGATGGACAGCACATATCACATGGGCGTCCATCCAGTCAAGGATTGTCTGGGGGAATATACTTAGCTCACCTAAATATTTCCTATTAAGTAAATTCCCCAGACCTATTAAAGTTCCATGGTAACTTGTAGATTTTGTGAAGTAGTCTTGCAGATAATTTCTGTTCAGTGGAATAGATAACTGCAAAGGTTCATGGCCCTATTACATATTAACCATTCATAGCTAACCCAGAAATCTCAACTTGGAAAACACTCTTAACCAGTTGTCTTAGTCTATTCAGGCTGCTATAACAAAATACTTTAGACTAGGTGCTTTATAAACAATAGAAATTTATTGCTCATAGTTCTGGGGACTCAATAGTCCAAGATCAAAGTATCAGTACATTTGATGTCTGGTGAGTGCTCATTCCTCATAGATGGTGCCTGCCATGTGTCCTCAAATGGCACAAGGACAAAAGGGCAAACAAGCTCACCCAACCCTGTTTTATAAAGACAGTAATCCCATTCATGATAACTCCACCCTCACGACCTAGTGCCCTCCCAAGGGACCCATCTCTTAATGCCAACACATTGGGGATTTGATTTCAACATATAAATTTTGGAGGCACACATTCGCACCATAGCACCAGTCATAAAATCCAATGCTTCCCTCATTACATTGCTTTCAAAATCACGATTTTACTATTTTATATTATACCTCAACAAATGACATGTGTATATGAAGGACGACACAAAATAAATTGTAACATGAAATGAGATGGTATCAGAACTACTGGGATATGTAGCCTGATAGCTATAGACCAACATTAGTAAAGCCTTTTAAAAATACTTTGTAAAATAGAAAGACTTTTGGAAGAATAAACTGTGTTTAAATAAAGACAGTTGAGAAGTGGATGAATCAGCTGCTTATGACTGAACATATAATGCAGACTAATAAAAAATAATTTAAAATTTTAAAACCAACCAACTCCTTGTATTACTTATCTTTCTTCTGACTCTTCAAAGAATGGTATCTCAACTATATCAGATCCATAGCTACTTCTTTTAAAAAAGTAAATAAAAGACTATTTTTACAGCAGATTTAGGTTTACAGAAAAAATTGAGCAGAAAGTATATAGTGCAAATACCCCCTCCCCACAAAACACACACACAGTTGCTCCCATTATTAACATTTTACATTAGTGTGGTACATTTGTTACAATAGATGAGCCAAAATTGATATATTATTATTAATTAAAGTCTATAGTTTACATTAGGATTCACTCTTTGTACAGTTCCATGGGTTTTGACAAATGCATAATATCATATATTCACTATTATGATATCATGCAGAATATTTTCACTGCCCTAAAAATCTTCTGTGTTCTGCCTATTCACCTCTTCCTCCCTTCTCTCTTGCACCTCTGGCAACCACTGATCTTTTTACTGGATAGTTTGCAGAATGTCACATAGTTGGAATCATGTAGTACGTAGCCTTTTCAAACTGGCTTCTTTCCTTTACTAATGCACATTTAAGTTTCCTCTATGTCTTTTTGTGGTTTGGTAGGTCACTTTTTGAAATGACTGAATAATATTGCAGTGTATGGATGTTCATGGTTTGTTTATCCATTTACCTATTGATAGACATCTCGGTTATGTCCAATTTTTGACAACATGAATAAAGCTGTCATGAACATCTCTGTGATGATTTTTGTATGAACATACAATTCTTCAACTCATTTTGGTAAATACCAGGGAGTATGATTGCTGGACAATGTGGTAGTAATAGTTTTAGCCTTATAATAAGTTGCCAAACTATCTTCTAAAGTGGTTGTACCGGTTTTCATTCCCATCAGGAATGAATGAGGGTTCATGTTGCTGTATATCCTCACCAGCATTTGGTGTCACATTATTTCCTTTTTATAACAAATATTTTGTAAAGTTCCGATTAATATTCTGAAAAAATTCATGGATGAAATGTGCATAACTTAAAACAAATAAAGTTCTATCACATAAAAGAAAAAATGGAAGTAATTTATTATACAGTAATTTATATTTTAATGTATATGTGCTTGGGCTTATACATCATGTAGAAACCGAATGCTCAGATTTAAACAACTATTACTGAGAATGCAAGAGCTATAAACACAGACTGATACCACTGAACTTTATGAGTGACTCAAATATCATGAATGGTGGTGGCACCTGAATGAAAATTTTTCTGAAATCTGAAAAAAACTTGGTAAAATTACAAATGAAACAAAATAAAGTCTTCTCTCAATTTACGAAGTACAGTAAGTCTTTACCTAATGTGGTCAGTTAGTTCTTAGAAAGTGCTACTTTAAACAAAACAACATATGACAAAACCAACTTTACCACGAGTTAATTGATACAAACAAGAGTTACGTTCCTATGGCATATTTCTGGTCACCAAACTTCTAAGTAAGGACCAATACACTTCTAATACTAAACATTGAAATAAATATGAGGTATACACACATTTAAGAAAGGTAAATCAAAACAAGCTGGATAATTATTTACTCGGTTATTCCAGTTTGGGCTCGCTGGTGGCCAGAGCCCATCCCAGAAGCTCATGGTGCAAGGCTGAACCCAACCTTGGATAAGACACCATCCCATCACAAGATGCACTCACACACATACCCACAATCAGTCAGACTGGGACAATTTAGACCCATGAATTCACCTAACATGCAAATCTTTGGGATGTGGGAGGATACAAGATTACCCAGAGAAAACCCACAAAGACATGGGGAGAGCTTGCAAACTCCACACAGATAGTGGCCCCAGTTGGGAATTCACCTTTTTTTTTCCTCATCAACATCAGAACATAATAATATTGAACTAAATGACTTTGTTTGATGACCTGCTACTGTTTCATTACTAAAAACTTCAAAGGATATTTAGAAACAAACATGCAAAAAATATATGTTAATATCTAAGTGTAGATAGTTTCAAGTCTTGAATAGTTATAAATAGGCCTTTAACCTACAAAACTATTTCCTACAACATTTGAAAACCTGAAAGGACATGGGACTCCCCTATGCATGGTAAGATGGTTAATAACCCTGGCCCCGCCTATAAATTTCAATAGCCCAGCCCACCAGTCTACAATAAAAATTGTCCTCAAGCTTACAAAACATTCCACGTTGGCCTATAATACTCCAGTAAGAACCACTGACCTATACCACATTGGGCAGGCCAAACTTATTAATTGCAAAATATACTCCTAAACAAACAAAATACTAAGATGCTTTAAATCAGAAAATTTAGATATTGGTGAAAATACAATTTCATTCAGTGCAACTCCAAATTTATGATTTTATATTGGTCTGAAATAGCATCTTTTGTAATTTGATCAGATTGACAGGATTGTATTTCCTTAACACATTTACTATAATCATCTGTCTATTATTTTTTCTCTTTATTCCAGATGTATTTATTCCACACTTTAGACCCTAAATCTCTACTATATATGATTTCTAATATTTATAAGATAGTCTTCCTTTGAGATCAACTGTGATTTTTAAAAATTTTATTTTTTGGTCTTCAGATAATACTATAAGTAATAGAAAAATAATCGCATATTTTTGAGAGAGAGATAATATGAAAGCAAAATTTCAGGAACATTTATCATTTTGAATTTTATAAAATCAAGTAGGATACATATATGTAAACATTATAAATAAATAGAAAAAAGACTGTTAGAGATTTCTAGGTTGAAGAAAAGAAAATGTCTATTTAATGTGATGACATGACCATAACAGAAGAGGAAGAAATGAGAAAATACAGTAAATAAGCTTTGGTGAACCAGGAATTACAGGATTGATCTATGAGGGTTGTGGGTGCAAAAGATAGATAATTATTATGGGCTACCTGCACTGATTTTCAGGGAGATGGTAGTAATTAAGAGATACAAAGGGGTCAAGAGTTGGAACAAGTTTGGAAGATAACAAACTTGGTTATTTACTCTTGAGGTCATCAAATAGTTTGGGGACCTAAGCAACATTCTAGGAATAAGAAATAATAATATCATCAGTTGCATTAGCCCCTACCAAGAGACTTAACCTCTCCTTTGAAGCTTAAGGCAGGTGTTGGCTTCTCCTCTAGCTGTGAAAGTCCTCATTGGCATCTTCTTCCAGGAGAAGACTGTTTCATCTACCTCGAAAATCTGTTGTTCAGTGTAGCCACGCTCATCAATTATTTTAGCTAACTCTTCTGGTTAACTTGCTGCAGCTTCTTCATCAACACTTGCTGCTTCATTTTGCACTTTTCTGTTATCTAGATGACTTCTTTCCTGTAACCTCATGAACCAACATCTGCTAGCTGAGATATCTGCAGCTCTTTCTTTCACTTGAACACTTAGAGGTCACTGTAGGCTTATTAATTGGCCTGCAGGAAATACAGAGGCCCAAGCAGAGAGGGAGAGAGACAGAGGAGTGGCCAGTCGGTGGAGCACTCAGAATACACACAATATACATCCATTAAGTTCTCTGTCCTGTATGGACACAGTTTGTGGTATTCCAAAACAATTACAGTAGTAACATTAAAGATCACTGATCATAGATTACTATAACAGATGTAATAGTAATAAAAATGTTTGAAATATCTCGATAATTACCAAAATGTGACACAGAGACATGGTGCCAATAGACTTGCTTGAAGCAGGGTTGCTACAAATTTTTTAAGATTTTGAAAAAATATGCAGTCTCTGGGAAGCACAATAAAGGAAAATGCAATAAAACAAGATATGCCTATATATATTTCACAAACTAGGTAGTTTATATATGTTCTAAATATTAGCACAATCTGATATAAATGCATTACTAGTAAGTGAATGGAAATAGATGAAATTTCTGGCAGTGCAACTTAAGGATATCTAGTGTGCTAAACTAGCATTGCATCTCTAGTAAAGAAAGAATTGTATATATAAATGTATTTGTGAAATAAATGATTTAACAAATTTAAATTCAAATAAAATCAGAAAACAGTAGTAAACATTTGTATGAATGTTTTAAAGATATTTAACTTCATTTTTTCCATTTAAGTTCAAATTTCATGATTAATTCTTTATCTCTTAAATATTGGCAATAAGTTGTAGAAGAAATATATATTAAATTAAAAATATATATTAAATATATTAAATTTAAAAGGAAAATCTCAGATATTTTTATATAGTTTCTATAAGCTGCACATAATTTAAATGATAAAATTTTATGTCCTCTAGTAATTATTTTTTATATATATATATATATATATATATATATATATATATATATATAAAATTTAAAGAACTAACTTCAATGACCTGTAGGTAAGGGTGAAATGGCATATTTTTCAGAAAAAAAAGTTTTGCAGACATTAGTAAATATTAAGGACCACTATCATCAAAAGAATAGATGTTGAACACTGAAACTGTTTAGATAGAAGATAAAAATTTTAAATAGTTACTATAATAATGTCTATTATTGACACCATTGAAAAGTAGATACACAAACTATATTATGAAATATAAATAAGTGAATTGCTATAAATGCCAAAATACACCAATCAAAATTTATACCATCAGGAAAGAGGAATGTGAAGAGGCTGGTATATATTATATTATAATATTATATATATGCATGTATATATTTAGCCCTTAATGAAAGTTTCAGCAGTCATTTCTAGTTATTAAAAATAATTTCATAAATCCACATTTTAAAATTTTTTGACAGCTTTAAAGTTATCTCAGTATAATTCAATTCAAGCCATATATATATATATATATATATATATACACACACACACACACACACACACACATACATACAGTATAGCATAGGAAAAAAGAGCTATATCCTCTACCTTTTTATGTGTAACAGAGAGACAGGGAATGGCCTGAAAAAAATGACAAAAAATATTTTCTGTCTTTTTAAAATATCCTCCACTCCTTTTTGAGAACTAAAACCTGCATCACTATCTCAGGCCAGTGGTTGGGAGGAGCAGGGTGAGCCTTTTGTTCCTTGTGTTGCAGGAAATAGCTCAGCCACCCCAGGCCAGGACCAACCCCCAGATGGGCCCAGGTGGACCCAGGTGGGTGGAGGTCACAGGCTTTGTCTTTGGCAGAGATGGGACGATTAGAATAGTACCACAGTAGCCTAGAACTGAGAGCCCTCCCTTTAAAAGCTCTGTATTTCTGCTTATGTTGAGGACATTTGGATTTTGAGATGAGAAGTTCTGCCACTTTTCCTCCTTTGCTGGCAAAGAATAAACTTCTCTTTCCTTCTTCTCAAACCACTTGTTCTCATTCTTCTGATGAGGCCTCAAGGACAAGTGCCAGCTTTTGGTAACATATGTGCAGTAACTTGGGCCCTGTAAAACTAACTGACAAAAGAGAGATTAATGGAAGAAAATATTTATTACATTTCCAGAAGTAGGTCTCTATAGAAAAGAACTGAAGACCCAAGGAGGTGGTTAGACTCAGGGGCTTATATACCATTTTAACAAAGAGCAATAAATTGTGAAGGAGTGATGAGACAAGGAAAAATGGGTTTGGGCTTCAAGGGGAAGTAAATTGTGGGAAGGCAAATATATGGGGAAACTAAACTATGAAAGATAAAAGTATTTTCAGTGAGGTTTGTCAAGCAGACTCAATCTTGTACACTCTTCAGGGTGATAAAAGTGTTTGTAGTAATTAAGTTATTCTGCTCTTCCTGGTGGTGGTGGGGAGTGGCACTTTCACAAAAGGAAATTGATACCCTGCCTTTAGGCAGAAAGGGGGAGGGTAGAGGGCTTCTTTCTTCTGCTGTTTTTCACTTGCCTTCAGCTCAAAATAATGCTCATGCCAAAGTGGCATATTGTGTGGTGGCATACTCTGATTCTATTTAATAGTTAAGAAGTTACTAAAAATAAAAATACATACAGCACATTCTACATGGCAAAAGAACAAAATAAAGGTATAAGAGAAACATACAAATGAATCAAGTAAGATGAAAGAGTAAGTCCAAAGAAGTCCAATAGTCTTCATTTTGATAATAAATGTAAATAGGTTAGTCTCTCTAATAAATAATCAATGAGATTTGGTGTCAAAAAGTCAATGGCATGCTGTCTGTTATAGACACTCCCCCAAAACAGTGACTCAGTGATATAAAAAAGAAAAATAAGATATATTATATTAAATATAAATAGTTGTTATAATGAGTTTGGGAAATGTTAGGCTAATGAAGTTAAATGTCTTTCCATCAGGACTTCTCAAGGCCTTTGATATGCTAATGTAACCATAAAGGGCCTAGAGGAGGATATATTATGTTGTAGTTTTCAAACTGATTTGAGATAGAATTTTTTTTTCTACAAAACTTTTTCAGAACAAATATTCCTTGATCACACTTTGTAAAACAATGAACTGGCCTGATATCCAACATCTATTTTAATATTTGCCTGCAGACTGCTAACCAAGTGACCTTTTCCCTATATGTTCTAGATTTTTTTTGAGCATTTAAAAAATGGTTTATAATGAGACTCACTCTTCACATTTTATGAATTTTATTTGTCTGACTCTGTTTGATGTACACTAGTTAGTGACTCCACATCATCATGCTTTATGTTGTACATGTTTGAAGACATTTTTAAGTGTCAGCCTCCCTGGACTGGCATTAATGTAGACTGCCGTTGATCCTCCTTTTGGGTATGACTCATAATAACTGGCTAAGATGTGTAAGACCTCTGTTTCCTATTGAAATATCATCAACAGTTCTCTTCCAGTTTTCATAATTGTGAATCACTTACACATCTAAACAAGTCATGCTTGGTACACTTAATACAAACTATTTTATCAACAGAATCATTAAATGCAACATTTTTGGTTTAAGAAAATTTACAATATTCATTTGTGTGTGTTTGAGTGTGATAGAAACTTAAAAATATTTTCCTCTAGCTGTCTGAACTTTTATGCGATTTCATGTTTTGAAATGAACTAGTTTAATTTTTAATGTAACTTTTTTGTCTGTTTAATGTAACTTGTTTTATCTGGTATTATATTTCAGTCACAAAGGACTTTGAAATCATTTTCACAACATTTTTAATGGCTCAACTGTTTCATTACTAAAACTATTTATTTTCCTTATGGCACATAATAACATTTTATTATGTTCTTTTGTGCATTTTATTACATATTCTGAAACATAATCATTTTATTGTCATTCACTTTGTTGATGTCAATATTGAGCAATAATAAGAATGTAACGGCCTGTTTTAATAAGCCTATTATAAGCATTCATGTATTATAATTGCTATTGTGATTTGACATTCGTAAGTGTGGCTAGATTGTTTATGAAGAGTAAATAGCTGAGTAGTACTAGGTTTGTAACCTCAGAGATAAAAATGATTGTGTATGAGAAATAAGTAATTGAACATGAAACACACTGGTGGTCGCTGCTTTTTAGCTCCTGAGAGATGATTGCAAGTCTGTTAAGTTTTATAAGGCACTGAATTTCATGAGCAGTTAGTGCTAATGGCTTTGTACTGTAACACATCCCTGGGTATTTCCAGTTATGGCAATAAAGTTTAGACGATATTAAGTCTACACTTGATAAATCTGACTGGCGTCTGTGAAGAGAACAATGAAAGAGTAATTGTAAGGTAATTACTGATAATTCTGTGTAAGAAGTTATAGCAAGAACAAATTTATGGATTGAACCATAAAAAATGCTTAGAATGAGTGTGCAAATGACAAATATTAATGACCATTTATGTACCTTTGAAGGAGGTGGTTACAAAAATTTGAATGGCACAGGCTGTGCAATATATGCATATAAATGGCAGTTGAAAATAAAACTATACAAATTCTTGAAATGACAAGTTTATTACTTCAAAATATGTGATATATTATTAGTATTCTGCTTCTAGAAAAGTTCAATAATTAGTAAGAACTCCAGAAAATAACTGTGTCATCCTCCTGCATCTTTCTTTAAATAGAAAATGGCAGTAAGTTAATGCAAGGTAGAACCAAATTGAGTTTTACTTTCAATTAAAGCTAGGATACGTAATTAGAATATGAGATTGTATATCACATTTCCAGGACAGAAGAAAGTATGACATTGCCACCTTCATATTCTGGGCAATTGAGTGCTTTTTAGTTATCATATCTCTTCATCAGAAACACATTGCCTTTTTGTAAGAGAATTACTTAAATGTTCTGAACCTGAGTCCCATAGATAGAACACAGAGTGTATTTGAACTCAAATAGCTCCTGACTACAATGTGTGAGTGGGTGTATATCAGGCGTGTGTCTGGTGTGTGCATGTGTGCATCTGTGGGGTGCATAGGGCAGTTCATTTTCCTAAAGAAGAAGCCTAGCTTTCATCAGAATCTCAAAGTGAATTTATGACATGACCTATGCAAGTAAAAAGAAATTTTAAAAAATTTGAATAAATGCCTATAATTTCAATCATCTAAGTTAGACTATCCTAAAGCAGGTACTTTATTCATGTTTAGTGATTAAAGTTTACATATATATGTGTTTGTGTGTTATTTTGATATAATAACCAAATTTGTTACTGAAGGTTTACAATTTAAAACAGGAAAAATCCAAGGCAATTATATAAATAACTTGCTCAGAATCCTAAAAATGGCTGCACTTTTTAAAATATTTAAAATTTATTTTTTTGATAAACTATACATGTTGTAATATTGATCATTTTCACCATCATAAGTATACAATTCATTAGCATTGAATACATTCACAGTATTGGGCAACCATAACATCTATCTAATGCCTAAAACATTTTCACCATCCCCGGCAAAAATTCTGTACCAATTAACTAATAATTTCCCATTTCCTTCTCCTCCCAACCCTTGATAACCTCCATTCCACTTTATGTCTCTGTGGCTTGGCCTGTTGTAGGTACCTCATATATGTGAAATCATAAAATATTTCTCCTTCTCTGTCTGGCTTATTTCACTGAGCATAAGGGTTTCAATGTCTATCCATGTTGTAGCATATGTCAAAGTTTTATTTTATTTTCATGCCTGAATAATATTCCATTGTGTATGTGTACCACATTCTATTTATCCATTCATCTGTTGATGGTTGCTTGAGTTGCTTCCAATCTTTTGCTATTGTGAATGATTCTCCTATGAGTGTTGGTTTACGAATATCTGAGTCCCCTTTCAATTCTTTTAGATATGTACCTAGGAGTAGAATTGTTGGATTATGCAGTAGTTCCGTTTAACCTTTTGAGAAACCACTAAACTATTTTCCACAGCAGCTGCATCATTTTATATATATATTATTAATGCACAAATGTTTAATTTCTCCACATTTTTGTAAACACTTGTATTTTCCCTTTTTAAAAATTATACTCATCCTAATAGGTGTAGAGTATTATCTTATTGTAGTTTTGGTTTACATTTTCTTAATGACTAGCAATGTTGAATATTTTTATATGTATATATATGAAATATATATAAAAATATACATGCTTAGTGGCCATTTGTGTATCATTTTCAGAGAATGTGTATCAAAGTCCTTTGCCCATTTTTAAATTTTTATGTTGTTGTTAATTTGTAGGCATTCTTTATATATTCTGGATATTAATTCATTAACAATTACATGATTTGTAAGTATTTTGTCTTATTCAGTAAGCTGTCTTTTAATTTTCTTGATCATATATTTTGATGCATGAGTTCTTAATCTTAATAAAGTATAATTATTGGTTTTTTTTTATTTTGTTGCCTGGGCTTTATGGTGCCATGTTTATGAAATCATTGCCAAACTCATGGTTGTGAAGATATTCGCTAATGTTTTCTTCTAAGGTCTTTATAGTTTTAGCTCTTTTTATCCATTTTGAGCTAATATTTGTATAAGGCTTAAGGTAAAGATATGACTTTATTCTTTTGCATCTGGATATCCAGTTTTTTCAGCACCATTTGCTGAAAATATTGTTCTTTCCCTATTAAATGCTTTTGACAGTCTTCTAAAAACTTAACCATATATGTGAAGATTTATTTCTGGGCTGTCTAATCTATTCAATTATCTGTTCTTGTGCTAGTGTTATACTGTTTTAATCACTATAACTTTGCAGTAAGTTTCAAAGTTGGGAAATGTGAGTCTTCCAAATTTATTCATCTTTTTCAAGATAGTTTGGTGATTTGGGGCTTCTTACAATTTTATATGAATTTGAGGATGGGCTTTTCTATTTCTGTGAAAAAGGCTCTTTTGTTAGGGATTGAGTTGAATCTGCAGACATTCTGTTGTACTAACACTTTAATGTTCTCTTCCATTCATGAATATGGCATATCTTTCCATTTAGTTAGGTCTTATTTAATTTCTTCCTGCAATATTTTATAGTTTTCATTGTGCAAGGCATTCAGCTCTTTGGTTAGGTTTATTTGTAAGTATTTAATTTTTATAGAAGCCATCATACCTGGAATTTGTTTTATAATTTTCTTTCCAGATTGCTTATTGCTGTAGCACAAAAATACCAGCAAATTTTTCTATGTTGATTTTGTACCTGGCAATTTACTGAATTTGTTTATTAATTCTGTTAGGTTTTTTTTGTGGATTCTTTGGATTCATATAATCTACAAATAGAGAGAGTTTTACCTCTTCCTTTCCAATTTGAATGCATTTTATTTCTTTTTCTTGTCTAATAGCTCTAGCTAAAACTTCCAGGACAATATTGAATAACAGCAGTGAAAGTGGACATCTTTGTCTTTACAGACGATCTTATGGGGAAATTTTAAGTTTTTCACCATTGAATATTATGTTAGCTGTGGGTTTTTCATAAACGTCTTTAATTAAGTTGAGGAATTTCTCCTCTACTCCTAATGTTCTGAGACTTTTTTTTTTTAATCACAAGAAGGTGTTAAATTTTGGCAAATGCCTTTTCCGTGGCAATTCGGATAATCGTGGTGATTTTTTCCCCCTTTTTTCTGTTAACATTAATATGATATGGTACGTTGATTGATTTTCTTACGTTGAATTGTCCTTGTATTATTGAGATAAATCCTAACTGATCATGTTAAATATTTTTTTAATATGTTTTTGGACTCAGTTTTCTACTATTTTGTTAAGGCTTATAATTTTCCTTCTTTCCTTCCTTCCTTCCTTTCTTCCTTCCTTCCTTCCTTCCTTTATGTGGCTTTGGTATCAGCATGATGCTGTCCTCATAGAATGAATTAAGAATTTTTCCTCCTTTTCAATATTTTTTTGAAAGAGTTTGAGAAGGATAGGTGTTAATTCTTCTTTAAATGTTTGGTAAAATTTGTGGGTGATTCATCTCATCCAGGATATTTCTTTGTTGGGAAGTTTTTGATTATTGATTTAATCTTTTTGTTTGTTTGAGATTTTCTATTTCCCCTCAGTCAGTGCAGGTAATTTGAGTGTTTCAAGAAAATTGTCCATTTCTTCTAGGTTATCTAATTTGTCAGTGTACAGTCATTCATACTCTCTTATAATCCTTTTTATCTCTGTAAGGATTGGTTGTGATGTCCCCTCTTTTATTTCTGGTTTTACTTAAATGACTTTTTTTTTTTTGGTTAATCTAGGTAAAGTTTTGTCAATTTTGTTAATCTTTTCAAAGAACCAAACTTTATTTTTGCTGATTCCCTCTATTGCTTTTTTATTCTCTATTTTTTTTCTATTTCCACTCTAATTTTTATTCTTTCCTTCCTTCAGCTAACTTTGGGTTTGGTTTAGTCTTATTTCTCTAATCAATTAAGTTGTTAAGTTAGGTTATTAATTTTAGATTTTTTGGCATGTTTTAAGTATAGTCATTTATAGCTATATGTTTTCCTCTGATCACTGATTTTGCTGCATCCCCTAAGTTTTGGTAGGTTGTATTTTCATTTTTATTCGTCTCTGAATATTTTCTTATTGCCTTTGTGATTTTCTTTTTGATTAATTAGTTGTTTAAGAGTGTGTTGGTCAAGTTCTACATATCTGTGGTTATTTAATTTTTGTTTTGTTATTGATTTCTAACCTCATATTTGTGTTGTGACTGGAAAAAGTACTTTGTATGATATTTGTCTTTTAAAATCTATTGAGATGCATTGTGTCTAATGCATGGTCTATCCTGGAGAATGCCCCATGTGCACTTGAAAGGAACGTGTATTCTGGTCTTATAAGGTGGAGTATTCTGTATATGTCTGTTAGGTCTAGGTGATATATTGTGTTGTTAACATCCTCTATTTACTTACTTTATTCTGTTTTTCTCATCTATCCATTACTGGGTAGTAGTAGCATATGTAGTGTTTGGAAGTCTCCAATTATTATTTCAGAGCTGTCTATTTTTCCCTTTCATTCTGTCAATTTTGTGTGATATATTTCAAGGACTTTTGATTAGGTGCACAAATGTTTATAATTGTTATATATTTTTGATGTGTTGAATCTTTCATAAATGTATAATGCCATTTTTTGTTTCTTGTAACCTTTTTGAATTCAAAGTCTATTTTTTTCTGATATTAGCATGTTTGACCCAGCTCTATTTTGATTTCTATTACCATTGTGAAACAGAAAGAGGAGGGCAGTTAATAGAAATTGGCTCACACTGTTATGGAGGCTAAGTCCCACAATCTGCCATTTGTAAGCTGGAGAACCAAGAAAGCCAGTGTTGTAACTCAGTCCAAATTGGATGGCCTGAGAGCAAAAGGAGCCAATAGTGTAAGTCCCACATCTAGTCTAAAAGCCTGAGAATGGGTGGCTGATGGTGTAAGTTCTGCTCCGACTTGAGAATCAAGGATGCTATGTCCAAAGGGCAGGAGAAGTTGGATGTCTTATCTCACAAAATTTGCCCTTCCTTCACTATCAATGGATTGTACTAAGCCTACTAATTTAAATGCTAAACTCCTCTGGAAACACCCTCACAGACACACCACAAAATAATGCTTTACTAGCTATCTGAGCATTCTTAGCCCTGTTAAGTTGACACATAAAAGTAACTATACAAAACACCATACAAAAGCTCTGTTGCTAAAAAGCTCTGCATTCCTCCCTGCTCTGTTATTGATATCACAAATTATGCCTTAATTCATTGTGTTCCCAACAGGATAGATTATGTATTGTTTATTTATGCATTTATGTTTTAAATTAGGTAGAAAATAAAAAACAGAACTACAAACCAAAATTATAATGTTCTAGCTTTTATAACTTCTCATGTATTTTCCTTTACTCTAGTTCTTTGTTTATTCATTACTCAGCTTTGAGTTAATATTTAGCATCTTTTCATTTTAACTTGAAGGACTCTCTTTAGCAGGACAGCTCTAGTGGTAACAAAGTCCATCAGCTTTTGTTTATCTGGAAATATCTTAATGTCTGCCTAATATGTGAAGGACAGTTTTTATGGATATTAAATTCTTGGTTGACTGTTTTTATATATTCAGCACTTTAAATAAATCAACCCACTGCCTTCTGGTTTGCAACATGTCTGATAATAAATTGACTGATAGTCTTATTGTGGATCACCTGCATGGGATGAGTCTTCTCAGGTCTTTCTTAACTTTTTTAAACCACTTTATTGAAGTATGATAGACATATGAAAAGCTGTACATATTTAATATATATAACTCGATAAATTTAGAGATAAGTATACAACCATGAAAACATCACTACGATCTATGCCGTGAACTTACCTATCACCTCTAAAACTTTCCTCCCTCTTTATTTATTTATGTATGTATGTATGTATGTATGTATGTATGTATTATTTGTGTGTGTGTGTGTGTGTGTGTTAAGAACACTTAAAATAAGATCTACCCTCTTAGCAAATCTTTAAGTGTACAACACAGTATTATTATTAACTATTGGTGCTATGCTGTATCATAGATCTAGGACTTAATCATTTTGCATAACTGAAACTTTTTACCCTTTGACTAATAGCTCCTCATTTCCAGCTGCTTCCAGTCTCTAGCAACCACACGTCTACTCTCGGCTTCTATAATTTCGATTATTTTAGATTTACCTATAAGTGGTATCATGTAGTATTTGTTCTTTTGTGTCTTACTTATTTCCTTTAGCCTAATGTCTTCTGGGTTTATCCATGTGGTCACAAATGCCAGGATTTCTTTCTTCTATAAGGCTAAATAATATTCCCCTATATGTATGCACAACATTTTATTTATCCATTTACCTGTTGATGGACATTTAGGTTGCTACCATGTCTTGGTAATTGTAAATAATGCTGCAATGAACGTGGGAGTGTAGAAATCTCTTTGAGAGCCTGATTTCAATTCTTCTGGATATACACCCAGAGGTAGAACTGATGGATAATATGATAGTTCTATTTTTAATTTTTTGGGTAATATTCATACTGGTTTTTTTTAAGTAGGTGTGACAATTTACATTCCCACCAATTGTCTGCAAAGACTCTCTTTTCTTCATATCTTTTTTCTTGTTGTTATTGTTGTTAATACTCATCCAAACAGGTATGAGGTATATTAACAAAAGACTATAAGATCTATGGAGGAAAAGGGGAGAGCTTTATTTTCTATAAGAAACAATTTGCAGATTGGGCTGGCACAAACTTCAGTATAAGTGGAAGTGTGCTCTCTGAAGAACAAAGAGAAGGTTAGAGTTTTTATAAAAAGGAGACCTGTTATGTACTGCTCTTTGAGAAATTTCATTGCCATTAGTAAGGTTTTGAGGAGCCTGCAAGCTCTGATTGGTAAGTGACAGCAGTTGGCAAAATCTTGTCTGAGAGTTGCAGCAGGTCCTTTTGGTAATCATTAGATAAAACTGGTTTCGGGTTACTGCAGGCAGCTTCAGCTGCCAGACTTGCAGAGACACATATTTTTGGAGCAATGATTTGTGTCCTAACAGCTTCCCCGCACCCTCGGCTGTTCGACTCTGTTTTAGTTGAGTATGACAACAGCAACAACCCAATTTGTATGATCAACTTTCACAGGTGATATCTTATTTTCTGTACACAGACTAGATGCATTGTGTATAAGTTATCATGGTTTTTAAATCAGAAGTCTGACACTGCACTCAAATGTTTATAGCAGCATAATTCACAATTGCAAAGATGTGGAAACACCCATGTGCCCATGAATACATGAGTGGATTAATAAAATATGGTATATGTATACCATGGAGTACTGCTCAGCCATAAAAAAATGGTGAACTACATCTTGTATTAACCTGGATGGAGTTTGAGCCATTCTTCTGTGTGAAGTATCACAAGAATGGAAAAACAAGCACCACATATACTCACCATTAAATTGGTACAAATTGATCAACACTTATTTGCACATATGGAAATAACATTCATTGGAAATCAAGCAGGATGGAGGGGGGAAGAGGGGATGGGTAAATTCACACCTAATGGGTACAATGCACACTATCTGGGGGACAGGCATACTTATAACTTTGACTCAAATGGTACACAAGCAATTTATGTAACCAAAGCATTTGTACCCCCGTAATATTCTGAAATAAAAAATGTAATAATTTCATATTTAACATAAAATATTTACCTATTTACTTTAGTCTTACAACCTCAAGGGAATCCAGGTATAAAGTGTGTTATGTAAAAACATTTTGCATAAATTGGAGTTAGTAATAGACGAATTATGAAACTCGACTTTAAGAAATAATTGATAGAAAAAATTGAGAGTAATAATATACTAATAGGCTGAAAACACTGAAAATTACTATGTATCGGCATATAATTTGTGCCTTTGCTCACATTTTAAATCCTAAAAATGATTATTAAATGTATAATTTTAATATTTTCAGGATTAAATATCTACCTAGTGCCTCACAAATTTTACATTCAGGTTGTATTTTATTATCTTTTCTATTAGAAAAAATGAATAGCATTTTCTTTTTAGTGTGCCACTCAAACTCTGTTTAATAAGTAAATTCTGTTTTGGCCTTATTTGTCATCATTCTCCACTCTATTGAAATCTAGTCCTTATTCATTTTTCTTTTTACTACTGGTTGATTCACATCCATTGTTGATGTTGACTTATGAGACACAGAAAACAGAAAATGTAAAAATAATAATGATGTGATCCAGATAATTATAGTGAAGGATACTTCTTTTAATAGACATTTCTAACATACTTCTGTGGGAAATATTTCAATATTGTAGCACAAAAACAGTGCAACATAATTTTCTTATTAGCATTTTTCTTTCTTTTCTATCACATACATATCATCAAATAGGTTATGGGAAACTTCCAGAAGTTACTTACACTGAATAACAACCATAGGTCTTTGGACTATAGCTCTCTTTCTGAAGGCTGCTAAAAAGGTCTTTCTTTAATGGCAAACAGCTTTTACTAACTTCCTGGGATTCCAGAAATGCTAATCAGCAGTTCTAGTCTGCAGCACATTTATTACACCGTGACATGCTGAAGACAGTCAGTTACAAATAGAACTGCCTCTTGAAAAATGCTGCTCCAGTGTTTTATAATAAAGTGCACCAATTAGATGCATTCATTAGGACAAACTGCTTGTCTTTTTCCATATTAAAACCTTTAAAAAAAGCACAATGTATTTCATAGTTCACCCTGCTCTGTATTGTTATTAATTGAACAGAGCACACTACGACGTCTTAATTCAATAAGTGTAAATACATAATGAACAATATTTCCTCTGTAACTGTCAGGTCTGTAAGAGCCCACTTGGTTTGACAATCTAAAATATATAAGACAAGTCATTCTCCTTTTCAAAGATTTCCTAGATGTTTGAGGAACCACTGCAAAAAGCAATAACATAGGCTTATAGTTTTTATGATTTAAAGTTGTTATTTCACTTAAGAAGTGATTAGAATTCTCTTCTAAAATATATTCTAATTTTATTTGGAATTAAGATTCATAAACTAACACATATACACTTACATATATTGCCTTATAGACATAACTTTCATATATAAGGTTATATTTTGATATCAATAAAGTCCTGAGGGTAAGAATTTCAAAAGGGAAAATGAAATAATTAATGTGGAGGGTGGACAAGAATCTGTCCCTGTCAGGGTGGGAGGGAATCAGATTATTATATAACACTGTGAGTAGAATAGAGCAAGATTGATAGGACTGCTTTTTCTGATGGCAAGAGCATTATTTCTCAGTTTTCTACTTTTACACAAACAAATTCAGTAGCTGGCAGTACCCAATTCCTTTCTATAATGGATATAATTTACATTAAGGCACTGACCTGAATTATAACTATTTCACCTTCTCTTTACATGCAGGAATGTTAGGGATGGTAATATTCTTGGCCACTCACTTTTATCTATTCATAATTTATACAGTTTATGTTCTTATGCATTACCAGAAAATGGAAACATTCAGCTCCATAAAGTTTTTGGATTGACCTCAAAATGGAAGAAGAGAATAAAAGGAAAGCATGTCAGTTAATCGAAAAAAGTAATACTCTAATTCTTAGAGAGTCTCCAGAAAATATACCATGCACTTGTTCAGGGTAAAAATCTGCTTTTTAAAATATTATAGTGGTTTTCTTTTTATTTGTTTCACTGAAAACTAACTTTGTGAGCTAGTATCATTTGTTAATGTAGTATGTTTAACAAATCTATTATCACATTCCATTATCATGGAAAATTTAATGGCAGTAATCAATCTGTTCTAAAATTTTTGACTATGAGTAACAGTAAGAAATATGTGACATAAAAAATGTAAAAATTATATAAATAATATCTAGGTTTGGTACTGAAGACACTTAACATTGCCTGTGGCATGGAATCCAGTACCAGAATGCATAGACTGACCAATTTATATAGGTGCCAAACAAACAACTGGTATGGTATATTCATTGTTACTGGCTAAACAGTGAAAAATGCATATGTAAAACAAGTAAAAATTTCATGAGTTGTACTTGTCCTTAATATTTGAAATGTACTCTGTTTTGTCCCCACTTTCTCCTGTTTTAATATACCTTATTTCATGTTGAAATGTTAGTCACAAACCAGTGCCTTAAGTTCAGGATCCACTAAGAGTCTGGATCTACAATTTGGCAAACAATGTATTAGATGATATCATCATAACATTAAAAAATATATATATTTATTGTGAAACTTTTGGTCATATATAACAGTTCTTTTATCATCATTCATGCACCAAATAATTTTAAAATATTCTGGAGATACTTGTTTGACTCCATCTGGACATCATGCAAGTGATTTGCTGTTATAACTATCAAAAAAGGTTAAGATAGGTTTTTCTGTATCTGTTTTGCCTTCAGATGTGTAAGTTATTGCAATATTTAGTTATACTAGTAAAAAATTATCAAAATCATAAATTAACTAGATTCAAGAACTTATTTTTCAGCTGTTAGGTAGATAGGGATTCCGGGTCTCCTAGGGATGAAAGCAGGTGACATTTCACCCCCCAAATGGTTCACCCCCTAAATGGGCTTTCAGAGAGGCTCAAGGGAGATCTGCATGTGCAGTAAGACTCAGGTCATAGAACTCCCAATCGTCCATCAAAGTGGTTCCGGACACTGTAAAACAAGACCTAGACCATAACCAAGCTCTCTTTCTCTTTTGTCGGGACAATGGGTCTGGTCGTCATCTGTGGCATATGTATCTTGCTCTGTAAGCCTGTATCTTGGTTTTGCTCTGTAATCCTATCTTTCTTCTCAATAAACCTCATTTTCGTGCTTGCCTTACTTTGGTGTGTCTGGTCATTCTTTGGCCATGGGCGTACCAAGAGCCGACATTTCAGACTGCGACCTGACAAAGCTATTTTGTACTTTCATGTGTGATTAAGTATAAATGAAAGATATATTCCAAAATGGGCTAGAATGTTAATCCTGGAAATTAAAGATCTTTTCACTCTTTAAATACTTGTATGTTAAATATTACATGTATTTTGTATTTCTTTAGACAGGTTTACATATTTGAGAAATATTAACAGAAGTAAATGGGGAATAATACCTTGATATTTATATTCTTATTGTAGTACAAAGTTTAGTATGATATTCTAAATTCTAAAAGACCCAGAAACATTTTATTTTTAATAGGTATGCTGCAGTTTATAATATAATGTTGTACTGACTTTTAAAGTATATTGATTTGGAATATAAATATTTCTTTTTCTTCATAATATCAAATAAAGTTGTTTATACACATACTTATGGTAAAAAATAACATAATAGTGACTAATGAGCCATAGTATATCTTTATATTTGAAAATATTAGAGAGAAATGTTGAAGCAAAAACCAAGACATAACTGCTGTCACTTTGAATAATGGTGCCTCAGACTGAGAGCCAAACAACATGTCAATATCCTCTTAATTTTCCATATTTTTAACTTTGCTCATAGTGATATAAAGCCTTTGTCTGGAAGCCTATAACAACCCCAGTTAAATTTTACATTATTATTGCATGGTTTCTTGACATTGCATGTTACATTACTAATTAAACTTGATTGGTCATTATTCTTCAGAGGCATGTGTTTCTTTATCATTGATGTGCAAAGAGCTCACGAAATACCATGAAGTGTCTGAATACTTAAACAGTAAAGCCACAAAAGGTGCTATAGTTCAGGGGAATGTTTTTAGCCTTTCACTGTAATTACAATGGATCCCACGTGTTAAAGTAATGGGGAAACTATTTTCACCTGATACTCAGTCAGAAGCCAGAAGTTACATTAACTGTAATCCTCACTAGTCTGAGAGAAGCCAAGATCCTGAGCTTACCTAATAGAATGGCAGACAGACACTGGACATAAAAAGCCCATAGGGTGGGGAAGGGAAGGAAGGAAGGAAGTGAAAGTAGTTCTTGGGTAACAAAGCAAACACATGGCAAAAAACATAAGAAAACAAAGCCTTTTGATAAAGATTGGATCCTTAAGTTTTATGCAAGGAAAAGACAGAACATGAATATTTCCTGTAAAGAACAAAGAAAGCTTTAATACCGAGAAGTGACAGCCCAGAGCAGACAAATGGGGAAATATATAATAGCATGAACAGGACTATGGATAAATAAAAAACAGAAACAGACTGGCTAGGATAGAAACTATTCACTTTGCTGTAGCAGTGCTGTAATGAAGAAAAATTGGAAATTTATATGATAAGAATTGTATATCATGAAAAATTTGTCTCATACAAACATGCTTAACCCGACCGACAGTAAATTGGAAATAATTCTCATGCTTTGGTGAGGATTCAGTAATGTGCTACAAATCCTGTTGACATCTTACTACTGTGGGGCCTCCTCAGTTCAGGCTTTCCTCTGCCTTTGCAGATCGATGTATCTCCAGGCCAGCTGTATCCTCTTTCCCTGCTACCACTTCATGTAAGATTCTGATACCCAGAGAAAGCAGACTTGGTAGAAAGACTGCTGTCTGTGAAATTTTTACTTTCATATAGAAGATTTACAAAGAGGTTAGGCCACATAAAAATAATTTATAAAAATATTTTACACCAGTGACAAAGCTGCCTCAATGATTGACACACTTAAAGGGTAGGTGGTTTGAAAGGGCCTTTATTATATATAATTTTGAAAATGTACCTAATGCAAGTGTGCTTCTGTCTACATTTTATATGGGTTAAATGCAGCACTCAGAAAATACAAAACAAAGATATCAGTGACAGGAGAAATACCTTTAATATTTGTTAAAAATCCCTTTTTCTTTCTATCTTGAAACCCCAGGATTTAGTGAAAATCCTTAGATTGTTTGTCTTGTCTATTCATAATAATCTCCTTGTATATACAGTCTGTCTCTCCAAATAATCTTCTTCACTGTTGTTATTTCTCTAAAATACAAACTGGATCATGTTTTCACTTTCTTTTTTATATGTATACTTGCCTTGTGTTTCCCTACAGAATGAAGTTATACAAGTGTCTTCATGAATTTTCTCAACTATTTTAGAGTCTAGGCTACCAGTATGGCCACATCTTCCTTTGGGCTACCATTAACTATTTAACATTTCCCAAGTATGCCTTATTCAATTGTGCTTATATGCCTTTGAATCTATTCTTGAATTTTCCTGAAATGCATTTTTCTCATTTTTTCCCCTAAGAAACTACTTTTCATCCTTCAAGCCAATTTCCATGTGAAACTGTTCCTTATCAGTGTGTAATAATTATTGACAATATCTGCTTTCATTCATTACATTATTCAAGTCAAGAAATGTGTTTAATTCATTTTTATATTCCTGTGTATATTAAAACATTTCTTAATGTCTGGTTGACTCTAACTTATGGACTAACCAATTTTTATTGCCTACTTTTTTAGAAGTTTTTAACTTTTTAATTTTAAATACAAAGTATATGGATGACAGTAATCAATGTATTTTCCCAAACACCCAAACAAACCAATATACAAAAAACAGAGACCTCTGAAGGTCTGCACACTAAGGGCAAAATTGGTTTTATTGGCCTCATGTTATTTGTGAGTTTCTTTCTAACCTCCTTACTTTGAAAATATATGCAGCTTCAGACATTTATTTCAAAGTCTTCTGGAAATAATGAATTGCTCTGCATTTAAAACCACAATCATTTGTTTATCTCATCATCAACTAGGCAGCTGTTTGAGGTTGATGCTGTCAGTAACAACTACATCAAATCTGAGTTGATTTTTTAATTGATCACTTATCCAATTGAAAACTAGCCGTAGGCCTTAAAATTTTTACTCAGATTCATTAAAGTTAGTACATAAAAAAGAGACATACTGCTCCTCAAACTCTGTCAAATCCTTTCAATCTACATGTTATTTTGCATACTGATCAATTTGTTAACTCAGCACATTTTCTAAGGGTAATTACAACACCACTCTCTTAACAACAGGAGAATAATAGTGATGGGGAATGCTACTGAAAAAATAATCAGCCCCCAAAGAAAGTTATGCTTCTCCTCCATGTGCATATTTTTATACTAATATGTGGAAGTTCATATATTACAAGGTAGATTTATAAAGCTTATAAAAGGAAGAAAGAAAGCCAGGGAGGGAGGGAGAGAGGATAAGAATAGTATAGATGGATCTGGGGCATAGTTGAGGGCCTATTGAATTTGAAGACCGTGAATTTAAGATGGAATCAATCTTCATAGTCAAATACCTTCTACCGAGGCAGACTTGATTTCCATAAATATGTGTTTTCATTTAAGGTTGGGATTTTTCTAAACAGATATGTTGCATGGGCAGTGAAATAAGGTAATTGGGTTCATCACATATGAAATGATATCCTATGAACTGATTTTTGAAAAATATAGAGAACAAGAGAGACCTAGAAAATAAAGTGGAGGGGTCAAGAGAGTGGACATGCCAAAGTGATCAAAGATAGGTCAAATTTGTTATGATATGAGGATGTGTAGATACACCTGAGTCCAGAATATTACAGCAAATATGTTTCCTGATTCATACAGTTTGGCTGTGTAAAACTAACATGTCAAGTTGAAACACTGAAATAAAGCTGTCCAGCTTTGTGGAGGTACAGAAGTAGGGACAAGTAACAGTCACATATAACCTGTCACATTGAAAATGGAAAGTAAATATATAAGCACATAGCTTTAGAATTTATAGTTGCATATATTTTCTTTATTGAATGTTTTCTTATGTTTAATTTTTACTTCATTCAAGGGCTTTAGTTACAACTTTTAGGCATCAAGACATCATGTTAATAAGATGTACAATAGCATTAAATCTAGTTTTAATTTTCCGTCTTGAGGAAGACGTGGTAATAGCGCTATTGTGTATAGTCACTGCATGGGAAACATTTGTTTCGTGTGTGTGTGTGTTTGTGTGTGTATTTGTGTGCATATCTAATTAGCTTTCCTCTCATTACTTTAGTATAGGCTGCTATCTTAATGTGAAGATTTTAGGAAATAAAAATTTTCGAAGTTGGAATTTGGAACTTCTGTGGAATATACTTGCCTAAAATAATTTTCACTTCATCTATCTCCCTGGAAACCCATTAAAAAACAGACACACATAAAAGATTTAAAGAAAATTGTCCCATGAAACAAAGAGACAGCTAAAGAAACTGTAAGCTATAGAGTATACATGCCAAATCCTGTCATTTATACTAAAACAGAAAAAGATGTGTAAAAACAAAGCAAAACAAAATAAACAAATACAAAAATAATGTAAAAAGAACAAGATGCACATATGTCTAGAAATCATTCTTAGTCATGAATAGCCCCATATTCTATTGATTAGAATAAACCATACTGAAATGCAATTTCTATTACCCTGAATTTAGTATCCTAGCCCAGATGTTTAAGAAAAAAAATAAAAAGGAGTGCAAGCAGAGACATGCAGGAAAGATGAAGGAACCCTGTGATTTTAATGGCTTTACTCTGAGCAGCACCAGCTTTTGAAATGGCCACTTGGTCAGGTGATACCACAGGCAATGCCCGTATATGTAGAACAGGAAATGTGAATCTTTTGTGGATACTTCTCAGTTCACTTCCTCTCTTTAACTCTCTTCAGAAAAGCTTTTCAGAAAATTGCTGACTGTGTTTAAATAAAAGTAATATTCTCCAAGATATAATTATATACGATACAAAAAAGTTGAACTTATGTAACAGAAAGATTATTCAAAGAAACAGATAACTTCCATAAATAACAATAAGATTATGAGTAACAAGCTATTACTAAGCAAAACAATATAAAACATAGCAATGACTTTGGGCTAATGTACAGTGAACATCCAACCATCAAAAGTAAATCTTAAAATTGTATAGTTAAAATTTAAGGGTAGTTCAAAATCATGTGTTGCCTGGTACCTCAAATTTTTTGAAATTTTTCAAATTTTTATTGCTCTTGAATACATATTACAATGTGTATAAATAGAAATGCAAGAGTATTCTTTTTATTTCTTCTCTAGTGTTCTCATCACTACTTAGATTTTTTTCTGTGACATAATCAATTGAGTTTAGTACCTGTGTTAACAAAGTGTACCTAGCATTGTATTTTTTGCCATAATAAATATTGGTTTGAAATAAATAAAGCATCAATATTAGTATGAAAATCTAGACTAGAGTGTATATAACTCAATAGTGTTACATATACTATGGAATAAACAAAATTCAACCTTTTAGAAGCTCTGAAATACCAAATAAGAGTAATGGAGATAATGGATAATTCTTTCAGTATGTGAAAACAGGCCACATTGACGTACAAGCAATATATTTGAAATGTCCTGCGATGGGCTATCAAATCAGGCTTTTCAGTCTGACATACATCTTTTCTTGTTCTCTCGTTTTTCTCTGTACATTGTCATCTATCAAACACAGTCCTTATTCTCGTATTCTACCTAAAGACTTTTCCGACAACTTTGAATTCATTATTTTTTTCTCTTCTCTGTTCGTTATTTTGTTTCTCAAATTTTTTGGTACATGTTCACATGCACGTGAGATAAGCAGCATTTAATAAAATTTCTTAGAAATAAATAATAACAAAGAGGGATGAAGTAAGTTAGGACGCTTTCAGCTACAAACAGCAAGACTCTATTGAAAATGTTTTAAAAATAGGTAAATTGTATTAGTTCACATAAAAGAGAGTTCTAATGTGGGGTTGTTCCACGGTTCTTTAATTCAACGTCTTTATTAAGGACCCCAATGTGTTTGTTATGCTCTTCTGCCTGTATTGGTTCATTAGACTGGCTCTCCTTATGATTTCTAGACAAGCTACAAGAGTTACAGGGGTTTCTTTAAGTCTTTCTTTTCAGTCAAGAGCTTTTCCTCTGGCATCCAACATTTATTTTACAGGGTAATTATGTGTTTGGGGTAATCAGTATTCATCCCTGGAAATTTAACACCAATCAGAATGACACTGAAATAAAAACTAAAATAGCACATTGGCATGAAAATACATTTTACTGCTCACTTTTACCTTTTGCTTTGGTTTCCATTCCAAAGTTGAGAGTAAATTTTTTAAAAGGAGGAAATGGTTTTGACAAATAAACAGCTAATTTAACTGCTGAAATATACTGGATTAACCTTGATCAAGGGGACTAATTTGTTTGCAATCAAGGATTTAAACTTTCCAGCATCCTGATATCTAAACATCAACATCAATAAACAAACACTCAATTATTAATAATATATTGGCTACTGCCACACTAAGCAGATTAGAATTTTTAGTCTCTTAAATATCAAAACAAGTCTTATTCCTTTCTAATGTTACTGTTAAATCCACTGAACACCAGTACTCTCATGCAGCTCTTGGGAATAACAATGTCACTAAACTTGCCATGTTTTTTCTCAGATCCCTATCCATTATTGTTCATATCAAAGCTTCCAGTTCTCAATGATCACTGATCTCAGTTGATAATTAGACTTAATTCTCTACAAGATGTCTCTGATTGGTCATTAATATTTTAATATATATTAATACTATGATTTCTAATTGGTGAAATTAGGAGGACAGATATCTGTAAAAATAGTTCACTTCAGTGTTTAATAATTACTGTTTTAAGAGCTAGAAGATTATTTTAGCTCTTTTGGAAATTTTGTATGTTTCTGCATTGGTCCCAGCTTCTTTAGATTCTAGAATGTTTGATAAGAACAAAAGACTATTTTTGACAAAATTTAGGTGAAATTTGCTTACACATTTGTTTAAAAATTGCTATATATACATACACACACACACATAATCCAAGATTCATAATACAGAGGGAAAAATAGAGAATGAGACCAATCATTAAAATTTGCTTTTTATTATTGACATAGCACATGGAAATTATGGCATGCATCTTCTGGGAAGATGGGAAGAAATGGAAATTATAAGGAAGACTATTATCACTTTCACAGAGTCCACTCTCATGGTTAGATGTCTATTTTACTTTTTGACACAGTCACACTAGCAGGTGTTTATCACCCTTGGTCTTACTGATGGCTCACAGTCAACGATGCAGTATTTGCACCATTTTACATAGATTCTATACTCCATTTCCTTTTTTTACTCATGACTTTTGACAAGCCAGAGACATGTTAATCAAGGAGGGAAAACCTATTTTTTCTTAATTGTAGAAGTAATATTTAAATATTACCTGTTTTACTCTCAGGCACTTAAGATTTACTTCCTTGTTTACAGGCATAGCTAAATTCATCATTTGTGACAGCTAGAAATACAGCTTCACTCCCGTTTTCCTGAGAAGTTACCCGGAATTCTTGAGTAGTCCCCCAAGGAAGAAATACGTGGAATTATAAATGACTTCCACCCAGACTGTTTTATCCTTGCTATTATATTAAAAGTAATTCTTTAGTCAATGGACCACATTAAAATAAAGTATCATCTCCTGAAGAATGTTTAGAATATTATTTTTCATTTAATTTCTCTGTAATCATTTGGTAGCTCAGTGAAGAGTGGTGAGCAACATCCCTTACAGTAGGAAGAAAAGCCTTCAAGTTCTTTATGCTATTATAAGCTATTTTTTCCAATGATACTTTTCAACCTACATCTATAGGTTGATATTTTCAGGTAACTGATTAGAAGATGAAAATATCAACATATTCTTCACCATAGCATAGTTAGTTTTTGTGAAAGTAGGTGGAAAAATATAAATTAAATTATCTGGTATTTATTCATTTTAGCTCTGTTTTGCAATTGAGACTTTGCATAACATATTCTTGAGTGATTTATAGGAATTATTTTTGCAAAGGATTTCCTCAGCAGACATTTGGTTGATTGGCTAACACTACCATTATCTTTAAAGAGGTTCCAAATGAAATTAGACTGCCGTTCAAATACTAGTTTGGCTTGGACATTGTACAAAACTAATTGGATGACTCTTCATATCTTGTAAAATTGCTCTGAACATGAAGTGTGGATATTCACCAATCAGAATTAAGAAATGAAAGAAAAATAGCAGTAGCCCTTGACATTCAGAAGATGGCCCGACACTTACATCTAGGACATGATATTTTCTGTTAGATATAAAGAATCTCACAGAGCACCAGCCTCAAACAACATTCCTCTGAGACCAGGCTAAAATGAGATAAATAGGATCATTTCATATTTTCATCTAACCATGGACGAAAACAAGATTATCATAAACCCCACAAAATTAAAACATCACTTCCTCCCCTTTGTGCAAAATAAATGACTGCTATTTCTTAACTAATTACAGCTTAACCCTTGTGCAAGTCTCCCTTTTATGTATGTAAGATTTATTGCAGTAACCAATCACAGAATTGCCCCCATTTTTGAGCATCCAATCTAGAGTAAGCTCCTTAGACTCTCCCTAAAATTACATGACCAAAGCCCCCAGTCCTGTAATAGCATTTCTTCTAACACTAACTGAGACTTCATGGTGTATGTTCTTTCTCATTGCAAGAATGATAAACTCAGTTTGTTTAATTACTGGTGTGTTTCTGATGGTCTTTGATTTAAGTATATTAATTGAAAAGGACAACTTTTAAGGTAATGGAACAAAAAGTAATTAGCCATGGTCATTAAATATTTAAGTTATGCTAGCTATTTTATTTCCAATTCTTTTGTGCCTGAAAACAAACACACATATAGATAAAACCCTCTTCAACAGTGACAACCAAAGGAGAAGAGAATAGAAAAGGATATGAGTTTACTCATCATTGTAAGAAGTGTCACCTTGAATCAGGGCTAATGAAAGGAAGTGTGTGTATGTGTGTGTGTGTATGTGTGTATGTGGGGAAGTAGATAAAGATATTTTTAAACTCGAAAACTAAAAATAATTATTGTGTTATCATACTTTCTTTTTTTATTTGCTTTCAGGAACTTGGCGGGTGGGAGTGGTACAATGAATAATCCCCACTCCCCTAAATGTCCAAATTTTAGTCCTTGTAAACTGTGAATAAGTTACATTACACTTTAAAAGGAATTTAAAAGGCACAGTTAAGGTTATGAGCCTTCAAATAAGAAGATTATCCTGGATTATCTGAATAACTCTAATCTAACACATGAGCCTTTGAAAGCAGAGCATTTTCTCTGGCTGGAGTCAAAAGAGGCGAAGCAAAGGAGATGTCCAGGGGATTGGATTATGAGAGAGACTTGTCCTGGCGTTGTGGACAGGGTCCACCTAGAAAGCATGAGAAGGAATGTGGCAGCCTCTAGGATCAAAGACTCTCCTCTGGCTGACAGCTGGCATGAAAATGGGGACCTCAGTTTTACAAACACAAGAAAGACCTCAGTCCTACCAGCACAAGGAGAAACAATTTGGCCAGCAATTTGAACAACTTGGATGTGTATCCAGATACTGCTGAAATAAACGCAGACTTGCTGACACCTTGGGGTGGGAAATAAAGAAAGGCATACAAACTCTGCCTTACAGGAGTATCTAAGCAACAAGAAAGTATAGTAAAAGAACACATAACAAATAGATTATAGATTAATCTAATATATGAATGCAAATGTAAATTTTGTTATACTAAAGCTGCTAGGCACAAGACAGAAAAATCTCAGAGTTGCTGTAATGAGTTGATGAGGAGATATATGGATTCTGAGACAGGTATCTGGTATTTGAATATGATGAGAAGCAGGAAGTAGAAAGAAAATACTGAATCTTGTTATGTGTGGCTAGAAAGTCATCAAATCTTTAAAGGGAGAAATTAATTTAGAAGTATATAACTCTTAAACAAGATGCTTGTAATTATTTATGAGCATCAACAGACATGTATATATTATACTTTTATACACATGTATTTTTTAATTAAAAATTTTAGGAAAATCTATATAGTTTCAAAATAATTATGGAATTATTTTGATTATTATTAACTAGTTCTTATTTTTTTCCAAATTACTACGGCAGAAAATTATGTTTCATATAATAAATATCTGACTTAGGCAAGAATTTGGAAAAGACAATAGTTGTGCCTAGTCATGCACAGCCTTCAGTTTATTAAGGAATCTTACAACTGTTTCCCAAATAGTGAATGTTTCTAATTTGATTTGGCAACATTTAAATTTGATGTTTTACTTAAGAAGAGATTTTAAATTTAGTGTGTTTTCTGCAATGCTATATACAATAAAATACATAAAATATACTTTATATCTCATTAATTATATTAGAATTTGTTTGATTCCTAATAAAATTTAGAAAATAACATTCCCCACATTGATCCTATCTCCAAATTATTTTGAAAATTTGCTAAAGTGAGGATATTCAGTTCTTAGTATTTGCATCCTTTAGAGCGTTTATAACAATCCACTGAATAGAGTGGTTTAATCAAAAGTGGACTTTTATTTTACCTACTATGTCTGAAGGAAGGTGTTCCAAGCCTTGCGCAGTGGCTCCACAATATCTTAATGTCCCAGTTACCTTTGATCTTCTACTGCAGAAACTTTAATAGGTGTCTCATGACTGTGAAATGTTCACAAAGACTTTTCAACTTCCCTATCCTTTTTTCTCTATGCCACTTAGGAAAAAAAGAAAGCAACAAGCCAGAAATGGTGAAAATCAAACCTTTCCCAGAAACCTTATACTTTTGTTTAGTTGACCAGAACTGTTTCACTTGGATAATGCTAGTTGCAAGAAAGTTTGGGAAATGTATCTGATAACTTGGGGATATAGCTAGCTTGAAGGAAAAAAACAAAAAAGGAACTTTAGTTGGTGCAGAAAAAGTAAAAAATGGATTTAGGATTGTATGAGCCATGTATAATGAGGCTTAATAGCCTCCAATAAAGACATATTCATGTCCCTATCTTTAATGTTTAATGCCATACCACAATTATGCATAATTTTATGCATAGCTACTAATTATAATGTCACAAGGCAGATGTGCAAATACTTTTCTTCTTCGATGTTTTCTAAGAAGTACAACATTTTATGGGTGGTTATGACCAGCTCCATATTTTTCATCCACTACTTAAGAAATATTTTTCAGAGTATAATCTGGATCCTGGCACTTGAGCTTCAGATACAAGCAAATTAATGCCTGGTAAGTAAGTAGATAGATATTGGGTAACTACTTAGAATGCACATTATATAAGGTACTAGGATGGAAATGTGTCCACACAGCAGGGGGCACATGGGAGAATATAAAGAAAAAGGTAAGAATGCTCTTGGTGAAACAAGGAAAGTCTTAACTCCTTTTTCCCAGCCAGGCAGTATAGCTAATGTAATAGTTTGGAGTCAAAAAGGAACTGCAAATGGTTTGGTATTTCTGGAAAAAATGCAATGAAAAGGGAAAGTAAAGGAAGGAAAATTAGTCAGGATTTCAGAAGGCTGATGGTATTTGGAAAGTGGAATGTTGGCTTAAATTATGGATACTATTTATCTTAAATGTACGTTGCTTTTGGGTGTTTAGATTTATGGGAATGAATCGGAGCAGAGGGTTGTGTTGAAGACACAACATAGGTTGTGCTGCAAACCAACATAGGTAGTTGATGCCAGGGGGTAAATTTATTGGCAAGAGAGTATGACTAAAGAGAAAAGACAAGAAGAAATTAAACCTGTGAAAAATAATCATTGGAGAAAGCGGGGAATGAGTTAGATAGTAACTTCAACAACAAAACAACTAACATCTACTGAATGCTTAGTTTGGTGCCAGGCATTTTGTTAAGCACATTACATCATTTAACAGTAATTACAATGATTTTAATACATACAATTTTAGAGCAGATGAAGAAGTAATGTCATGATGCTTGAATGGTGTCCAGTATATGAGTGAATTTTAAAAATGTAAACTAGTCAGCAACACCAAAAATGAAACAAGAACAAAGAAATTGGAGAATAAAGAAAAAAAGTGCTATATTTTTTCACATTTAAACTGAAAAAAGATGATTTTTTTAAAACTTCATGATATTCAATATTTCTTCTGAGTTTGAAAAAGCAAGCCATATTTTTTTCTTTGCTGCTCCATTATATCTCAATACCCATATGACTAAGATTAGGAGAGACATTTTTCAAATTCCTAGCATTTAAGCAGTGACAAATAATATCTTTTATCTAGTTCACCTGCAGTGTTTTTTTTTTCTTAGAGTAAATATGGATTTTTAAACTATTCGATTGAGAACTGCAAAGAACCCTGAGCACATAAGGACTCCCGCCAAATCCCTAAACTAAGACACTTGGCGGACCCTACCATGGCTTCTAGTCCTGTAATGATGGATCTTTAGTACTTCTCAGTCCTTGTTCCTGTCTGGAATAGCTGAGGGCTGTCAAAAGAATTTACTGATTGTTCAGTCAACACCTGAGGAGAGACCCCTGACCTCCTTTTTTTAGAGCATTTACTAAAAAGGTCATAAAACTGTGAATCCTTCCTCTGTCCCTTTGAGATTAATGTGTATCTCCAATAACTCAGAAGTGTCTCTCAAGGACCTGAAAGCCATTACTTTGAAAGGTAATCATCAGGAAGGACAGGGCCTCTGTCTCCCAGTCTCCGTGGGAGGATAGAATTCTAACTTCCGTAATTCCCAGGTAGCAGACACAGCTGGCCTAATCACACGCACACTGACCGCTGCTTTGTAATTTTTCACCTGTCTGACTCCACTGGAGCCCCTCCTCGCTCTTCCTCCTTGTTCCCCCTTGAAAACACCCAGCCAGTCACTTCTGCATGAATCAGAATGCAGCTCAGCTCTTTCCCCTACCGAGTGTAGTCACTGAATAAAATCTGTTTCCACCACTTTAACTAATGTCCAGTTTTATCTACCTTTAACAAGACAAACTTACAAACGCATCAAGTCTTGAGTGTTGTTAGAAAGGTTTTGGAATCAAGCAGACAAAACTGAACAGCTTTGAGTAGTCATAAGGCAAAGTCTTCCTATTCCCTTACAGAAGGCATTATTTTTCAAATTTAAGCAAAAATCATTTTAGCAATTTTCTCTCTGCATTTAAAGTTAAAATATTTATATAGAAGAGTAAGAGGAGATTGAAATTATGTGATTTAATACTTTTAAGTAAATATAAATAAAATTAATCGATATTTAATGGGAGGAACTAGAAAATAAACTTGAAAGTATTTTTTTTTAACCTACCCATCCCCTCACACAATTGAAAGTTTTTTATTCAAGAAGGCAGAAAGAACAAAAGTGTTCATGTAGTTGATGAAATTCCTTTAAGGTTATAGTAATGGAAAGGACGCAGGGCAGCTGAGATCACAGCCTAGATTACTAGCAAAGAGGATAGGAAGAAAACGGGGAGCAAGTCTGTGCAGGAGAGCCCTGGAGGCTTGGAAATGGCTAAAGAGGAACAGGCGAAACGGATGTCTCTCCTCCAACTCCTCTTTCACACAAGGCACAGAACAGCGGAAGTTAGGTATCTAACCGCAGACCAAAAACAAACAAACAAGTAACTATTTGACAAAATTAACAAAGAAGCAACACAACACTAAAAAAATAAATAGTTTCTAATAATGGAAAACATCTTGGGGCAACTGAGAGTTCTAAAGTCAGTACTGGCTCATTCTTCTCGTGGTGTTTAGTGCACCCCCATCCAATGTTTGATTCCTTTTGCATTTACCCTGAAGTGAAGTTGGCTGTTTCATAAATTCTGCACGTGTGCACAGAGCTCCCAGTTATATTTTTTAAAATTATTTTTTGTCCTTAAATATGAATGACAAAGCATGATCACAAAGTCCCTATAAAAACGTAAAATAGGAAGACTAAGAAAAATATATAGAAAAATTGACCCTGCAGGAGAGATAGTCAAGGATGATAAGAGAATGAAATTAAATAGACAAGTCAAAGCAGGAGGAAAAAGACTTTTACTAAATACAAGAAAAAGTAACTATAATATAATAAATTTTGTAAAAAGAATATATAGCAATCACAAAAAAGAACAAGGTAGTTAGCAGAATAAGGCATAAAAAAAGAACACAAAAGCGTTAAATATAGATTGACAAATCAAAAACAAAATAGTTAATAATAAAAACAGAACTATAAAAATAAATGGTGTAAAGGGTGAAAAATCATTGTCTGTCATGGCTGCAAATGAGAAGAGCAGAAACTCTCTTATTCATTAGAATTCAGAGCTTCGGGTTAATTAGAAAATTGGATGATCTTACCTTTTCTTAAACTTCAGATATATAAAAATATATTTATGCTGTAATATTTTGTAATGAGGCCAAACTTCTCATCCCCATTTTGATGATAGATGTCTATGGCCTTTCTTTTATAAAACCGAGTGGTAAATGTACTGTCCACAATTTCCACTTTCAGTTTCTTTAAGGGGAAGTGAGAATTTAGAGACGCTTGTAAAGGTATCTAAATGTAATATCTTCCTAAATATATATATTTTTAAATTTCTGTTCCTTTACAGTTGTCTCACCCACACCTATTCATCAGCAAATGTTATTAGAGCCTCAACTTTGTCAAGGCTTTTTAAAGCATCTCTAGCTTTTATACATACAACAGCTTTTCATTAATTTTCAGTATGTTTTGTAGAGGGAAGAGGCAGCAAGTAAGTCAAAACAAATGCTATTTTAAAAAGTGTCTAATGTTTAAACTTATTTGTATTATTAGATTTTTGTCCATGTGCATACTTTAGTAAAGTTAAAATGAATACAATAATTCAAGGGAAATGAAACGAAGCCTAACGTTGTACTTTTATCGTATGCTCCGTGAGAAAAATTCATCTCCCTTTCCTTGCTGTGACAATGATTTTGTTCTCTCACTTTATTGCCTTGGTATTGTTTATCTAATTTTTTTTTTTTTTAGTATTTGGTCCAATTTATGAAGAGCAGAGATTGCCTATAAAGCTTATATCTCTAAAGCAATTATTTAATAAATTTCAGCAAGCAATAAAGATTTTGAAGAGCTTAAAAAAAAGTATAAGGACAAATACAACCTGAGATTAATCTGAACCTAATTTCAACTAATTTTATTTAAAATTTAGGAGATTTGATAATTGTGTTTAACACAGGCCCTATTATTTACTGGCAGAATTACATGCCTTTTTAAATGACGTTTTTTCAACTAAGGAATTAGCCATGTAAATTAATGCTTAATTGTTCTACTTTTCTTTCATGTGAAATTTGGTGATTTGTTTTCCCATTAAAAATTTACTCTCTCCAGTAATCTGAACACATCAACCCTATCACGAGTAATAATATGATGTGACAATGTAATAATTAGGAATGTCCTTAAGCCATAAAATAAATTTTAAGTAACACTACAGCTTTATATGAATACATAGACTCACTATAGTTTATTACCAGAAAAATATATCAATCTATTATCAAGAATCAGTGTGGTTACTGGATGGATATTCAATGGCTAAATACCAAAAGAACTGAACAATAATACTATAAACTAGTTAGTAAATATCCCACAGAGGTATAGTTTAGAAATTCTGAAGCAATCATTTTTGTATACTATGGTTGAACAAATAAGTAAATATGTTATAGATAATTAGAGCTAGTTTCTTGTGATAGAAAGAAGTTAATGCAGACATCATCTACTAATGGATGCTAATGTTATTGAGGAAAAGTTTAAGCAGGAAGAGATTATTAGAATTGTCTCAAAGTGTTTCCCTTCAACTAATAATTACAAAGAGAAAAATAATAATTTCACTATAGTGACTTCAGTTTAGTCAGATGATCCAGGTTAACATCACCAGTAATACCTATCAGTATCAAATATCTCCTTAATGAGAAGGGCACAGCACTTCTGTGTTACCTTTCCCAACAACAAATACCTCTAAACTAATCATGAGACTTCAGAAAAGAGACAAACCCAAATTTAGAGACATTTAACATAAAATTACTGACAATTATTCTTCCAAAGTGTCAAGGTCATGAAAGAAGTTTAGACTGAGATATGATTACAGAATGGAGGAAATCAAGATTATTAAATGTGATGTAACATACTGGATTGGACCATCAATTAGCAAGATGATAGTGGAAATAACTGGTGGAATCCAAGTGAGGCCTGTATTATAGTTAATAGTATTGTGAAAAAATTAATTTCTTACTTTTGATAAATGTTTTATAGTTATGAAATATGTTAACAGAAGGGAAAGCTAGGTAAAAAGTAGAGGGGAATCCTACCATTTTGCAAATACTGTGTAAATCTAAAATTATTAGACACATACAAAACATGGATAGTAGTTTGTATGGAACAGCAGCTGTGGACATACATCTCTATGAGTTAGTCAAACCCTGTACAAGTATAAACCAAAAATGTGCATTTTATTGTGCATAAATTTTTAAAAGATCACCCAAGACATAGGGGGACAGAATGATTGCTGACTGGGACAAGTGAATTTAACTGTACTAAAATTAATTACATAAACACACTGAAGGGTATAGGGAAGATGAAACATTTGGTAGAAATCAACAGTGAAACCATATAACCCTGGAGTTGTCTTTTACAGAAAAGTTAAAAACTATAAGCTCATTTTGTTAAATCGACATAGGATTATTCAAATTATATATTTATTTTTGAGTCAGTTTTGTTATTTTATGTCTTTTAAGGAATTGATCCATTTCATCTACATTTTTGAACTTATGGGAATATTTTCACTCAATGTATTCCCTTATCATTCTTTTTAATTCTATGGGGTCAGTAGTGATATTCTTTTGTATCTGATGTTGGTAATTTGTGTCTTCTCTCTTTTGTTTCTTGGCCAGTATGGCTAGACCTTTTTTAATTTTGATGATGTTTCCAAAGAATTAGCTTTTGGTTGCATTGATATTCTTTATTGTTTTTGTGTTTTAAATTTTACTGATTTCAACCCTTATTATTTTCTTTCTTCTACTTGCTTTGGATTTACTTTGCTTTCTTTCTAGCTTCTTAAGGTGGAACTTTAGCATAGTGATTTGAAAACTTTTATCTTTTCTATTCTAGCATTTAATACATGTTTAATTTCCTTCTTGGCACAGTTTTAGCTACACACCTCAAATTTCTATAGGCTGTATTTTTAAAAATAGTTATGTTGTATTTTCCTTTTTATTCAGTATGCTTTTTTTGATGTTTCCCTTAGGACATTATCTTTGAGTCATGAGGTTTTTAGGAGTTTGTTACTTAATTTTCAAATATTTGGGAATTTTCCAGAAATATTTCTATTCCTGAATTCCAGTGTTCTTCAGGTTTTCCATATCCTTACTTTTATTGTTTACTTGTGCTAAAAAATTACTATGAGTATTTGAATCTCCAATTAAAATTCCAGATTTGTCTATTTTCAGTTTCATCAGTTTTTGCCTCACATATTTTGAAGTTCTGTTGTTAAATGCATACATATTTAGAATCTGAATGACTTCTGAAAGAATTAACCCCTTTATCATTATGCAATGTTCTTTTTATTCCTAATAATATTTCATGTTTTAAGTCTAATTTTTTGATATTAATATCAATATGCCAATTTTCTTTTGGTTAGTATTTGCAGGAAATATTTTCTCATCTTTTTCCTTTTAACCAATATATGTTGTTATATTAAAAATAGGTTTCTGGTGGACAGCATATATTTGACTTTCCTTTCTTATATAATTTTTGAAATCTATGTTTTTAACTAATCTGTTTAAACCATTCATATTTAAAGTCATTGTTGTTAAGACTAAATTAAAATATACCATCCTGCTAGCTATTTTCTATTTTTTCTGTCTTATTCTTCCTTCTCATGTGTAAATTGAACATTTTTTATGATTTCATTTTAACTTATTGACTATTTAATCTTCTTTTAATTAAAAAGTCATTTTAGTGGCTGCACTAGAGTTTACACTATACACCACCAATCGATGCCAACATTAAAATATATTGACTTAATCCATTTATGCTGCTATAAGAAAATAACTGAGACTGGGTAATTTATAAATAACAGAAATTTATTTTCCACAGTTCTGGAGGCTGGGAAGTCCAAGTTCAAGGCACCAGCAGGTTCAGTGATGGTTGCGCCCTGCTTCCAAGTTGGTACCTTTTGCTGTGTTCTCACATGTTGGAAGGAACAAAAAAGGCAAACAGTTCCTCTTTTATAAAGTCATTAATTGTACCCTTAAGGGCCCACTTCTTAATAGTATTACCTTGGTGATTAAGTTTTAACATATGAATTTGGAGGAACATGTTCAAACCATAGCATTCTGTCCCTGACTCCCCAAAATTCATAGCCTTCTCACATGCAGAATACACTCATTCCATGCCAATAGCCCCCAAAGTCTTAATTTATTTCAGCATCAACTTCAAAGTCTAAGCTCATAGTGTCATCTAAACATTACCTAAATCATATATGGGTAAGGATCATGGTATGATTCATCCTGAGGCAAATTACTCCCTAGCTCTGAGACCCAGAATTCAAACAAGTTTCCAAAATACAGTGGTGGGATAGGCATAGGTTACATAGTCCCATTCCAAAAGGAAAAGACAGGAAAGAAGAAAGGGGTGTCAGGTCCCAAGTAAGTTTAAAAACCAACAAGGCAAACATTAAACAGTGAGGCTTGAAAAAAATCATCTTCTTTGACTCCATGTTCTGCCTTCTGGATACACTTTGGTGTGGGTCCCTAAGGCTGCAGGTGACCCCAACCCCACAGTTTCAGTTTCTCCCCCCCATTCCTTACGATATTACTGTCATCCATTTCACTTATCCATAGTCTACAATCATTCACATCATTGAATAAATCATTCACTTCATTGTTACAATACTTATTTAAAACAAAAGTTATCTTTTAAATCAATTAAGAATACAAAAAATAAAATATTATCTTTTACTTTCATTTATTCCTTCTCTGACACTTTTTCTTTTTTATATAGATCCAGATTTCTGATCGATATGATTTTTCTTCTTCCTGAAGGACTTCTTTAACATTTATTCTAGGGCAGGCCTCTTGGCAATAAAATCCCTTAGTTTTTGTTTGTCTGAGATCATCTTTAGTCCTATTGCATTTTTCAAAGAATAATTTATTTCAATATAGGATTCTATTTTTTTCTCAAAACTTTTGATATCTCAAACCACTCTTTTCTTGCTTCATGGTTTCTGAAATGAAGCCCAAGATAAATATTATTCTTGTTTTTTGATAGAAAAGGTATTCCCACCCCACTCTGGTTATTTTAAGATTTTCTCTTTGTCTTTGGATCGCTACATTTTGAATATATTATGCCTAGGTAGAGATGTTTTGTATTTATTCTATTTGGTATTATCTGAACTTCTTGGATCAGTGATTTTGTGTCTGTCATTTTTTTAAAAATTCTTGGTCATCATTACTTCAAATATTTTTCAGCAATGCTTTTTTTTTTCTCTTTCTGATATTCCAATTACATGCCTATTATACCTGCTGAAATTGTCCCACAGTTCTGGATGTTACTTATATTATTATTTGTTCTTTCTTTTTTCTCTTTGCATTTTAGTTTTGGAAGTTTTTGTTCACATGTCTTCAAGCCCCCTGATTGTTTGCTCAGTCTTGTCCAGTGTCTTAGTCTATTTTATACAGCTACAACAGAAGCCACAGACTGGGTAATAATTTCTTTTATAAAGAAAAGAAATTTATATTACGCAGTTCTGGAGGCGGGGAAATCTAAGAGCATGGTTTCAGCATCTGGCAAGGACTGTTGTGCTGTATCATAGCATAGCAGAGGGCAAGTGAGCACATGAGACAGACCGAGTGAAAGGGGTAAACTCCCTTTTATAACAACCTGCTCCCACAAGAACTAACCCCTGCGATAATGGCATTAATCACCTCTTAATGGCCTCACCTCTTAATACTGTTACAACGGCAATTAAGTTTCAACATGAGCTTTCGCAGGGACATTCAAACCACAGCATCTAGTCTACTGATGAGACCATTAAAAGTATTCTTCACTTATTTTATAATATTTTTTATTGCTAACATTTCTTTTAGATTATTTTTAGAGTTACAATTATTCTTCTCTAATTGTTCTTCTATTCTTTCATGTTGTCTGTTTTTTTAATTAGAGTCCTTAATATATTAATCATAGTTATTTTGAAGTTTATGTCTGCTAATTCCAAAATCCGTGTCATATCTAAGTAAAGTACTGATAATTACATTGTCTCATCAGACTATGTTTTTTTTTTTCCCTTTCTTTTAGCATACCTTGTGATTTTTTGTTGAAATCCAGACATGATGTATGGTGTAATAGGAATCTAGGTAAATCAGCCCTTAGTGAGAGGATTTATGTATTTCTGGCTATAAATTAGGGTGTGTTTAATATTTTCTGTAGCTCTATGTGCTAGAGGCTTCAAATTCCTCTAGAATCCTTGATTTTCTTACCCTGTTGTCTTTTGGTTTCCCCAAGAATTCCTTCTTAGATAGTGTCTGTGTCATGCAACTCTCTCTCAGTTGCAATATTTTTATACTAGAGTCCTATTGATAAAGTATCAAGGTATAGGAAAAGGAAAAATTCTATAATCTTATGATTAAATTTTAATCTTTTAGTGGTCCTGTGTCCCTGGACTGTGACTTTGACAAGTGTTTATTAATTCCTCCAAGCCCCTTTGAGTGAAGCAGGAAGGCTAGAAGGCAGCAGAGTTTTTCAGATGAGGCTCTGGTAGTGTCATTTCCCATGCAGAATAGACATTTTCTATGGAGAATTCTCTGGATGTATTTCAAAATATACTTCTTCATTCCTGTGCCAGAAACATGAGGAGGTTTTTCTCAGATCTTCACACTGAGAACCTCGTCAGGTTCCTGGAGGTAAAACCCCAAAAAGCGTAGGGTCTCTTCTAAAACTGGGTGTACAGGAGTTTCTCCCTCTTAAGGTAATTCACACTAATTCTCCAGCATTTCCTCAAAATTGTCATTTAAGTGTTCCTACCAGTTCATGACTCCCGTGGCTCCTCTCCATGTAAGGTGAGCTCGGCTATGATTCTCTTTATTTGCATACTTTTCAGATTTTTCATGCAACTTCAAATCTCAAATAAGTCCAAGAAAATTCTTTAATTTTCAGTTTTTCAGCTTTTTTTTTTTCTTATAAAGATGAGATTGAGTCCTTACAACTCTTTAAATGTGGGAGATGTAGCTAGAAATCGTAATATACTTTCTTACCTGAATGGTCATACTTTTGCATATTTACTTTGTGATAGTTTATGGAACTGCATATTTAAATAGTTGGGAGCTTTTGAGTATATATTATTTTAATAAAAGTGTTAATATCACAGGAAGATAATATACACTCTCCAGTAAATTTACAATTTATAAGACTGGCAATACCAAGCATTGGCCAAAATAAAGAACAATTGGAATTTTGAAACACTGTTGGTGAGAAAGTAAATACTTACTTGGTCAATTTGTCATCATCTATCGCAACGAACATCCACTTACTAAATTATATGACAATTCCACTATGTATTCACACAATAAAAAGTAGTGTACGTATACATCAAAAGATTTCAAAAGAATGTTCAAAACAACAGAATTTCTAATATCTAGAAGTTAAAAAGAATCTAAATGTTTATAAACAGTAAAACTGTTAAATAAGTCCTGATATAGCTATACAATGTAATACTGTATAACAATTAAAATGGAAGAAGTACAAATGCATATGAATCTTACAAATCTAATATTGAGCAAAACAAACTAGTCACAACATAATACATTCTGTAATATTTTATGTCTATAAAGTTTTTTAAACGGTAAAAAAATAATCTGCAGCATTAGAAATCCAAGTAATGGTTAATGTGGGGGAGAAGGAGGAGCATAAAGATAGAATGACAGCACAGGGTGTCTGCTGAGATCCTGGCAGGGTATCACTCTTTGGTATAATTGGTGGGTAAGCTGTGTGCCAATATTGTGACAACACATAAAACTGTGTATTTTGGTATTGTGTGTTTTTCTTTATGTGTATTAGCCTTCAAACAATAAGACTAGACAACCTTTTAAAAATAACTTTTAAAAATGCAAAAGGCAAATTTTCATAGCAGAGCACAGTGCAATTTGATTATCTTTGCAAGTCCAGTGAATTGTGGATATATATGATACACTATGGAGACCCCAGATATAGTTGAGGGGAAATTATAGCACCATGAACTTACCTAAATTAAATGTGAGACAAAAAGCACAGAGGCAGTGGAATACCCTTTGGTATAACTGAATTGACTCTCTAAGTACCCACAAATTAGTAATTCTTAGAGACATTTGGGTTCTAGGTGTAAAATAAATGTAGTCATTAACTCATTTTAAGGAGAGATTACATTTTTTGTTGCTTGTTTGTTTTGCAATGGATTAGAATAAACATTCTAAGTCACTTGTTTCATAAAAAGGATAACACCACAAACTACTTAATTTAAGAATTTAATTCTCATGATAGTTCAAGATGATAAACTAGTTTATGATTTTTGTCTCTGGATATTTTTACAAATGCAAAGTCAAATGAGAGAATTGAAGTTACTTGGGAAATTCTTTTGAAAGCCATGTTGTTGCCCTCTTCAAATACTCCTGAAAGCCAAATACCTCTTCCTTAGATTTCCCAGAATACTCTGGGCATTTATAAAAGTAGTACAGTGTTCTATAAATACTGATTTAAGCATTTGTCTCTTCAGTTTAGTAGCTTACTTCTTTAACCACCATGGATAGCATAGTATCATATATACTCTTAATTAGTATTCAATTAAAATTTGTTAAATAAACAAACATTCAATAAAAAATATTCTATTTGACCTAATTTTCACCATGGGTCTTGCTGATTTTCTGATTACTCAATTTTACTAATAAATAATCTAAATTTAGTGCCTTTCCCTTTTTATTTATTAATTAGACTCTTTTAGGAAAACATGTTCAAATTGATAAGTGCAATAATGGAATATAAAAAGTATATAATCAATTTTTTACTTTTAGCTCAGCATCTTTAGACACAAAGGCTGTTAACTGCATACAATCATTAAATTATATTAATTCAAAAAATATAATAAGCTACTCTGTCCATCTGAAACATTTCACCCTACTGTATTGTATGGGGCTACATGACTAAGGCAACACAGAAATCATTAGTATAGTTCAGTGTTATGGTGGTAAATGGTTAACAATCATTTCTCCAGTGGGAGATTTGTAGCATTTGATAATTTATATACCATAACTATCCCAAAATTCCTGACTTAAAGCTATTCATATGATGTGATAGAATGCAGGGTTGGGAGGATATAGGCTCAATTGCTATAGAAGATACCACTCCAGCACTCCATTGCCTGTAATGAAAAAAAAAAAAATCAGCCACAGGTGGTGTAATAGATAAAATAAAGCTCTTTTACATTATTCCACTTCAGAGTTCATATTAAACGGCAGTCAGAAATTTAATGTTATACTTTAAAAATCAGTTTTCTGTGAAACTAACATTTAAAGTTCATTCCACAGAGATTATCCCACTAAATCATTTAAATTCCCCCAACAATTTCAAGTATTTGACAAAGGGGCAAATGGCCTGAAGGGAGAAATAATTCTACATATTACCTAAAGATGTGTCAAAATGATAGGAAAATGGCCTCAGAAAAGCTATGCTTCATTAGTATTTGCATTCAAGTACTATTTTCATAGCTGTAGCTTTGTTTCAAATATCTTACGTAAGTACTCTAGAATAAAAATTAATTTAAATGACAAAATACCATTTTAATATGAATTGTGCCTGGGTTTATGTTTTCATTACTGTTCTTCATTGACCACTATGCTACCTAAAGATATACTTTAACATATGCATTTGGCCAAATAACTTTAATGTAGAGATATTTTGATCTCATATTATTTAAAGATCATGTTTTTTTTAAATTTCAGAATATTATGGGGGTACAAACACTTTGGTTACATAAAATGCTTTTGCACCACCTGAGTCAGAGCTACAAGCGTACCCATCCCCCAGACAGCACACACCTCACCCATTAGGTGTGAATTTACCCATCCCCTCCTCCACCCTCCCACCTGCCTGACACCTGATGAATGTTACTTCCATATGTGCACATAAGTGTTGATTGATTAGTACGAATTTAATGATGAGTACATGTGGTACCATTCTTGTGATACTTCACTTAGAAGAATGGACTCCAGCTCCATCCAGGATAATATAAGATGTAGTTCCTTTTTTTTTTTTAATGGCTGATTAGTACTCCATGGTATACATATACCACATTTTATTAATCCATTCATGTATTGATGGCCACTTGGGTTGTTTCCACATCTTTGCAATTGTGAATTGTGCTGCTATAAACATTCAAGTGCAGGTGTCTTTATTACAGAATGTCTTTTTTTCCTTTGGGTAGATGCCCAGTAGTGGGATTGTTGGATCAAATGGTAGTTCTACTTTTAGTTCTTTGAGGTATCTCCATATTACTTTCCATAGAGGTTGTACCAGTGTGCAGCCCCACCAGCAGTGTATGAGTGTTCCTATCTCTCTGTATCCATGCCAACATTTGTTGTTTTGGGAATTTTTGATATGAGCCATTCTCACTGGAGTTAAGTGATATCTCATTGTGGTTTTGATTTGCATTTACCTGATGATTAGAGATGTTGAACATTTTTTTATATGTTTGTTGGCCATTAGTCTATCTTCTTTTGAAAAGTTTCTGTTCAAGTTCTTTGCCCACTTTTTAATGGGGTTGTTTGATTTTTTTCTTGCTGATTTTCCTATGTTCTATGTAGATTCTAGTTATCAGCCCTTTACTGGATGTATAGCATGCAAATATTTTCTCCCATTCTGTAGATTGTCTATTTGCTCTTTTTAACTGAAAGTACTATCTGTGGACATATACAATATATTATGGTTTATTATTAACAAATAGAATTTTTACTCATCTTGCTCCTATTACAAAGTTTGCCACTTATTAGTGGCTTCTTGTGTGCCTTCCATTCACCTATGTGTAATTCATTTGTACAGGAAAGAGATGTAGTTTGAGGAAGATCTTCAAAGATTAGCTATAAAGCAGTAAATTCGGTTCGTAAAAATTTCAAAACTCCCATAGCATTTATTGAGTGATATGACCCTAGAGGCGAAGGCAAAATATTTCATTGGTTTGAATAAAATGAAGAAAGAGTATTTGGTAGACTCTTTCCAAAAATCTGTTATTCTAATATAATTGTGTAGACATTTCTTACTTTTGGCTATCTACATACATTATTGATTGGATTTCTTCAAATTATTCAATTCAGTAACTTTGGAGAAGACTTAGTTTGTGCTAGCTCTGGGATAGATTCTAGGAATAAGTTCTCATAGCAACAACAGTAGATGAATCAGGCAGAGGCAACAATTTATCCTTCAAAAAAGCAGGAAACTGTATGGTGTGCCAAAAAGAATTAGCAGGGAGGCACAGATTTCAATACACCAACATTGAGAAAATTTCATTTCTGTCATATTAGTCACATGTTCTATCTGAGGAAAATTGCACACATGAGAAATGAATGATAATCTAAAGACAAGAGGTCAAACTGATAATTGAGGTGAATAATTTGTGTAATAAAGTAAATTTATTTAGGGTCTTGATTACCCAACTTCATTATCTGCAGTGCTGTACTTTCAATTCTGTTTTAACTAATGTGAGCATCATTTTAACATAATTAAGATGTTAAAATTATCATCCCTATAGATTTTATTGATTTTTAACATGTCAGTGTTGCATAATTTTCATTTATTTCCTATAGCAACTATTTTTAGTTTTCCTAAATATTATCATATATGACTCAATGGTATTTTGAGATATTAACCTGTATTTTTTTCTCTGCTATTTTCCCTGATTTTCCTTTCCTTGTTCATTTTCACATGAAGGATATGAGACAGAAGAAAAAAATCACAGGTAGTCTATAAGTTTTTGAGTTTGCTTTCCAAATCCTAAATTCCTAGGGGCATTTATAAGATCTGAGTAGTTAGTAAAAAAATAGAAGTAAAAAATAAATAAATAAATAAGTGAATGAATTTCAGATAGTACATCATACACAGACTTCCTAGGGGAAAATCACTAGGGTTAGGGGTGGGGATTCCTTTATATTGAGGACAATTGGTAAATATAAAGGCTGGTGGTTTCCAGTCCAAAGATATGGAAGAATAATGTCTTGCCTCAAGACATCCTTGTCCTAATCACCAGAACCTGTGAATGTCTACCTTATATGTCAAAGGCATTATGTGGATGTGACTAAGTTTAGGATCTTGAGATGAGTGATTATCTTGGATTATCTGGGTGGGCCCTACGGAATCAATCAAATTCTTAGAATTAATATAAGGGACACAGGAAAGTGAGAGTCAGAGTGATGTGATGTGAGAAAGACTCAATCTACCATTGCTGGCTTTGACGATGGAAAAAGGCCACAAACCAAAGAATGTGAGTGGCCCCTAGAAGCCGGAAATGGCAAGAACCGATTCTTCCTTAGTTCCCCCAGAAAGGAGTCCCGCCTCACCCACACCTTGACTTAGGCCCAATGAGATCAATTTTGAACTTCTGATGTTACAACTATAAGGTAATAATTTTGTTGTTTTAAGCCACTAAGTTTGTATAATTTGTTACAGCAGCAATTGGAAACAAAAACAAAAGGAATGTCAAGAAGGAGGTAAGAAAATGAAATGAATAGCTCTGTGATGTGTTTAGCAGAAGAAAAATTATAAATAAACTCACAGAAAGATTCTCTTCCCCAAGCATGGCAAAGAATCTAGACTGAGCCCTTGGGCCTGAAAAGCCACACTCTGTGAATGATGGATGTCTCAGTGTGGGGGGAGGTGAAGGGATGACTAGACGAGTTTGGTAAGCCAAACTTAATTTCTGTGCAGAGTTCATGACATTATGCTGGATTTTGATATCTCCCTCATTTTAATAATAATAATCAGATTATTTATTTAACTCATGTTTTGCTCACAGACAAAAATTTAGAAAACATTGCTTATGTTGGTTATTTCTAGTTTTTTCATTTATTGGCAAATCTCAAAATACTAAATTGATACTCTTTGATATTAAACAGTACCAAAGTAAAAGTTTCTATATTCCAATTATTTTTACCTAAATTCTTTTAGACAGAGAAAAAAATACATATACTGTTTCTTTATTTACATCTCATTAGAATCTCAATAAAATGTTAACTACAAATTTTTACCATGTCCATAACCTAAGTCGCAAGAACATAGAGTTTGAGCTATTTAGAGACTCATATGAAAAACAAAATACATGAGAGTATTTATTTATTAAGAATTTTACCAATAGTTTAAAATAGTCTTAAATTAATTGCTAACCTAGTATTAAATTAAATATCTAATTGAGAAATAAAGATAATTAAAAAAAGCATACATATATATATATAAAAGCTAGTTGAACTTATTTTTCTATTAATTATTTCCAATTTCAAGTTCTGGAATTTTTTTCTAATAAAAGATAGAAAAAGGTCATTGGCATTGAATTTGCTCTACCCTTAAAACTGGCAATTGTATTAGAAGTATTAAGAATATTTTATAATACTTCTAAACTAGTTGAAAGAACTTAAGATCTTTCAACTAGTTTCAGATGGTTAAAACATGGGGAATTATTTTTCAGTTGCATAACTTAAGCTCTAGTCTTTCATTTAATTTTAATAAACCCTTAAACTAATTCAGTATTTAATGAGTATTTTAATATTGAAAGAAAAATCAATCCTGCTAATTTCTAAAGAATAACAAGACTTTCAGATTATTTGGTGGGCAGGAGTTGCAACATACAGTACTCCAAGAAGCGGTGTTATGCAAACAATATCCATATAGTATTATATGTAAAATCAATGTATTGACTGCAACAACTTAAAAAAAAACACTAACGTGAAGATAAAAGTTTTGTATTTTTGAATATTCGTAGGTAGCTAGAAACCTTGGGCAAGTCAATAAATATTTTACTGTCAATTTCTTTTCCTATTAAAAAGAAAATTTAGATGGGATGGTTACTAGTACTCTCTAAATATGTAATCATAATTTTGTTGCTATAAATTACTTTTATTTTTATAGTGCAAATATTTCTATCATATTTTATAATAATATAAAAATGAGATCGGAATCTCTTCAATAACCAACTTTATGTGAATAGCTAGCAGACAAACCGTATAATAAATATACACTAAATGATGTTTTGAGACGACTTTTCCCTTTTCTCTCTGGTTTAGATAACTGATAATACACTGTCCCTTACTTCCGATGTTTTGACTTACAATTTTTTGACTTTCAATGGTGCAAATGTGATACACATTCAGTAGAAAAACTTACAGTAGCCCATGGGTTGGGCAAAATTATATAATACAAAGCCTATTTTATAATAAAGTGTTGAATACCTCACTTAATTTACTGAAAATTGCACTAAAAGTGAAAAATAGAATCATTTATGAGTACTTGAAGTACAGTTTCTACCATTATAAAATATGATTTAGAAATATTTGCATTATAAAAATAAAAGTAATTTATAGCAACAAATTTATGATTATATATTTAGAGAGTATTAGTGGTCATCCCATCTAAATATTCTTTTTAAAAGGAAAAGAAATTTAGAGTAAAAAAATTATTGACTTTCCCAAGGTTTTTAACTACCTAGGAATATTCAAAATACAAAATTTTACCTTCACATTAGTTTTTTTTTTTAGTTGTTGCAGTCAATACATTGATTTTATGTATAATACTATACAGATGTTGTTTGCATAACATCATTTCTTTGAGTACTGTGTGTTATAACCCTGAAACATGCATTATATTAAAGCTGGATTAATATATCTTCCCAATCCTTTACTTTATACCTGACTGCAAAATTAAATACCTTTGTTGAGGATATTTGGTATAGATTACAAAAGCAGCACACTAATTATCTCTACCCCAATGTCTCCTCCCAGGCCCCAACACTAGAGAAGAAAAATAGATGCAGCAGGAAAAGAATGAGTAGGAGAGAAGCAGAATGAAGTCACTAAAGACACCCCGCTCTGCTTTCTCGTTGTGGCTACCTGAATTATGAAATTGCAAACCGAGGAGATGGGAGATAATTTACTTAAATTTGACACTAAGTCTCAAAGTGACCAACACAGAAGAAAGCATTCAGGGGAGAAAGCAAGAAATAATTCTGAGACTGCCTTAAAGACACCAGCAATGGAAGTTCTGATGTTGTTATTAATCCCAAAAGGAGCTGATAGGCATAGTGTGGATAACAAGGTGGTACATTTCTTTATCACAAGTGTGAAAAGGCACACATGGTTTTAATGACTATTTAGGGATGAGAAGATAAGGTCTTGTACTCACTTAGATGGGAGGGTTGAAACCGAAATGACTATATAAAGGCAGGTTTCTCAAAAATCCACCTTGCTCAGTAAAATAATGGGTCTTGTTGATTATTATGTTGATTCATGTCAATCTATAGTCTTGCTATGGCAAAGGCTTGGGGTTCAAATATAGACACATATATGAGGTTAGAGATTAAAATAAAATAGACTCAAATTGGTAGTGTCCAAGCACCTTTAGAAGATGTAAATCCTAATTATTTCTGGAGGAACTCACTCTGAAGATATAACCTTCATGATTGTTAAATGTCTAGATCAGCAAAATATCTGCTTAAATTAAAAAAACAAATAAAAATATGGAAGACATGAGTAAAGACATTAGAAACTATTAACAGTAGTATTGAACTTTGATATTTGATAATATGAACTGTACCGATACAAGAAATGTAAAAAGTTATATTAGGAAGAGATAATTGAAAAGAAATCCTTTGTGGCTATATTACAGTCTTAAAATAGACTTGAAAGCAAAAAATGTATTAATATTTGCAGGTTTAAAGAGGGCCATTGTAAAATGACAAAGGTTTCAATTTGCTAGGAGAAAATAAGCGTTCTAATAAACTTGTCTCAGTTCTTTGTTTTTAATGACAAGAAGGCATGTTCACTTTCATAATTCTGAAAGGATAGACTTCATGGTCTCTAGTTTTCACCCCATTTAGAAAATTCTAAGAAATATATATTCTTTTCTTGATCACAACTATCCATTTATGACAAAGACACATCCATTTCCAGCCCAATGTTATTTGAGAGCTTCCGATACTGGGAATGGACTCTGAAGTATGTTCTGATAAGGATATAAATCACCTTATTGGCCACATTCTCCCTATCATCTCCCTCTGGGGATAATAATAACAATATCAGAATCTGTTATTGTCAGAATTTTTTTCAGCTGAAAGAAGCCAAATTTCAGAAAAAAATATTTTGAACCATTTCTGTGTGGTTCTTTTAGCTCTACTTTCCTTCATAAGTTTAGACCCCAGTATGATTTTCCTCATGGTTCAACCAGGCAGCAGATGCTACCAAGATTAATGGGTATTTGTGCACATCCATAGAGAGAGAGCGGAAACAACCCTTACAATGAAATAAATTGTTTTTCTTGAATTTATTAGACTATCACAGGTTATCTACTTACACCTGACCCATAATACCATTAATGTGATGCCATGTACTAACTGAATTATGCCAATGTTCCTGAACCAAATATGAACTCCTGAAAGAGTTTGCATCACTGGCACTGACTCACATTAATCAGAGCCCAGCAATGTAGCTGGGGTTGGCTTCTGCTTCCCCTTAGTCTTCTGGAATGTGTGTGATGAACAAACACAAGAAATTTGTGCTTCTGTAAGGAAAATTGATAAAGGGGATTGACAATCTAATGTGTGCACTACTTAGGGGTTAGTGTGTGGTGTAGAAAAATATTTTCTCCCTGTTGAATCTAAGAATCATAAAGATTAAATTTTTAATTTAGAATGATAGAAAATTCTATAAAACTAATATATCTGTCAGGACTACACTACTCCAAAAATACTAATTTTTGATGTAATCCAAACTGTAATTACTGTTTTATCTTCAAAGAAGCCAAGATAATTCATTTTATTAGCAATTAAACAAGGGACTATCATTATCTTTAGCAGTTTGAATATTTTGCAATTTGGTTATACAATGATAAAATATGACTTCACCAAATGTGGTTATGTTCTCTCCATTGAAAAGGGTCTATGAGGTGAAGCTTACATAATCAAGAAATATCATGACAGTGTCTTTGGGAAAGCTGGTTTTTCAGAAGTACTTATTATTCATGATTGACTGTGGCAGTTTTGTAGGTTTACATTTCATGTTTCTAAAGAAATGATGAACATTGTCGGTACTACATATCTGTATTTTCATATCAACTTGAAATCTGTGTTAGTAACCTTTACTTCACAATTGCCTTAATTAGCTGAGTCTTTCTAAATGAAGGCAGTTAACACTGGTTTACTACATTCCTTAAATATGATCATAGTGTAACATCATTTTCTTCAAAGGAAAATTGCAAATATGCCCTTAGCTTGGCCCGTTCTACTAATTTAAGTTTCTAGAAATCAAACATAATCTGGAAATCAGGCTTTTGTATAAAATTAGGATTTAACTAAAAACATATTTAGGTAGTAATATAACGAAGCCATGAAACTATAAAAAAATTTTAAGTTTTTCTTTCTTGAATCTGAGATGGTATCTGCATGACTATGCATGTATCTGTATATGTACATATATAAAGTAATAGTGTATAGGTATTTAAATATATACATATATATAATATTTATATAATTAGTTATTTGGATTTATATATATTTATGTGTTTTGTCTTTATAGTCAACTTAATCTTCACTCTTCAGAAAAAGGAGTAAACTGTGATCATTGCAATGTTTTTTTTAAAAAAAGTCTTTCTAAAGTTTGCTCCATCCTCTCTACCAGAATGTTAGTAATGACATTTTGAAGAACAAATCACATGGCCTCTGGCAGGCTTATTTTCATGCAACCTAAAGAATATATTTTCAGAAGACCTAAAAAAAGCACTCAGGTCAACACATAAGACCTTTTTAAAAGTTTCTTTCCACCTCATTAAGATACTTTAAACTGTTTCTCAAATAGAGTCATGTGTCTTTTAACAGCTGAGACACAATCTGAAAATTGTGTCATTAGGTGATTTCATTATTGTACAAAATCGTAAGATATGCTTATACAAACCTAGATGATGTAGCCTACCACACACCTAGGTTATATGGTATTGCCTATTGTTCCTAGGTTACAAACCTGTACAGCATATTACTGTACTGAATACTGTAGGCAATAGTAACACCATGGTAAGTGTTGTGTATCTAAACATATCTAAACATAGAAAGAGTCCAGTATAACTATGGTATGAAAGAAAAAAATAGGAACACCTTTATAGGGCACTTATCATGAATGGAGCTTGCAGGACTGGAAATTGCTCCAAGTGAGTCAGTGAGTGGTGAGTGAATGTGGAGGCTAGGACGTTACTGTACACTGCTGTAAACACTGCTTTATAAACACTGTACACTTAGATTACACTAACTTTAAAAAATATTTTTATATCTTCCATAATAAATTACACTTAGTTTACTGTAACTTTTTTACTTTATAAACTTTTAGTTTTTTTAACTTTTTTAACTCTTGTAATAACACTTAGCTTAAAGTGTTTGTACAGAGTATAGCTGTATAAAAATATTTTCCTCCTCTATATCCTTATTCTATAAGCTTTTTTCTCTTTGTAAAAAATATACTTTTTTACTCTTAATTTTTGTTATAACTAAGACACAAAGACACATGGTAGCCTAAGCCTAACAGGGTCAGGATCACCAGTGTCACTGTCTTTTACTTCTGCATCTCATCCCACTAATGTCTTCAGGGGCAATAACACACATGTAGCATAGTAACAGTGGTTGTTCATTATTATTGTCAATATAAGGTACTGTACAAAATTGTATGTGCTATACCTTTATAAGACTGGAAGCATAGTAGGTTTGTTTACACCAGTATCACCACAAATATGTGAGTAATGCATTGCCCTACAACATTATAATGGCTATGGTGTCACTAGACTATACGAAGTTTTTAGTTTTATTATAATAATATGGGTCCATTGTTATATGTGGGGTTTGTTGTTGACAGAAACATCTTTATGTAGTGCATGGCTGTAGCATCCAGGAAAAGTTTGCTTATAAATCTAATGTGTATCTTGCATATTGCATATATTTAATAAATGTTAGACAAAGAAATATATATATAAATACATTAATGTATGAATATATACAAAATAAATACATACATATACATGTATAAATATGTATTTATTCTTTTATCTACCATTCATTCTATGTATATATGTGTGTGTATTTTTACATATGGAGAGATAGTAGATAATTATATAGATATGTATATATTTAGTGCTAATTCAACTAGATGGGAATTACTTCCTGAGAAAAAAGTGTCAGATGTCATGGTTTAGCTTTTTTTCTTTTTGACTTATCATTAATTAAAAAATACTAAGTTATTCATGAAAAAATCAGTAGGCTTAAGTTTCAGAAGTTAATACTGAGTGAACAGGAAAAATCAAACTAAAAGGTTTCCCATATGTTCAGTAGTAAAGAAAAAAAAATCTTTAAATATGCCTTTGAAAACATGAGGAGAAGAGGAGGTCCTAGGAGCCCAAGATAGAGCGTTTCAAATGGCAGGGGGATAATATGAAAATGTGAAACGTGAAAATGAGTGAGGAACATAGTCCTTCACTCCATCAACACTCTCTGAGATGCTGTAAAAGGGACATATGGAAGCTCAAACCCAACTAAGAAGTGGGAATTTCCTTGCAGTGATCATAATGATTTTGTAACATTTCTTATACTTCTGAACAGACAAAGTGTGTTAAAGATATCAAAAATGTCATATTTATTATAAGCTGTTTAAAATGTTTTCTTTTAAATAGAACATTATGCCCATAGAATATACATGAATGGGAATATATACTTTCAATCATAATTATTGCAGAATAAATATCTACCAGCTATCTTATTTAATTTTGCAAAAGAAATTAGATAATAAATAGCAAATTATTTCTTAAAATGTATTACAAATCCATTTACTTTATATATATATATATAGTTTTTCAAATTTGAAGATTATATTAGCATGAGGGACGTCTTACATAATAGACACTGTTGCACACTTAATTCTCAATGATTAGTGAATAGAATTTTAACCACTTCTAATAAACTTGAGAGCACATATTTGACAGATATTTACAGAGAATGTAGGGGTGGAAAGTGAAATATTGTTTGGTATATACAGATGCTATAAAAAGTTAATAGTACTGGAGAACAGGGTGGTGCACATGCACAGGTAACATCACGTTGCAACACCTGTTGTGTTAGGTAACCTGTGGATATGATTTCTGATGATAATTGCAGTGGTTCTACATAGAAGAAAACAAAGAACAGCCCAGTCTTAATGATTTTACTAGTGCCATTAAAGTGAAAAAAAAGAGTGGAATGTTTGAAAATTTTATATATATATAAAAACACAGATATATTTTATATATGCATATATACATTTGTACACATGCATCTATACATATGCAATACATAGATTTGTATTTATATCCTTTTTTCAAAATATTTTGAAGAGGTTACTAATCAACTGTATGAACTAGGCTGAACATACATTATTACCCCCTTATCTGTGGGGATACATTCCAAAATGTACTTTGGATGCCTGAAACCTCAGGTACTACCAAATCCTGTATATACTAAACAACAATTTCTTTTTCCTTCTTCACAATTTCTTGTATAGAAGATTTGTTCTTACCATAGATCTTAGTAATCTCAATATGCAATTATTTTTCTTTCCTTAGTGAGTACTTCCACCTTTTCACATAAAGGAAGTACTTTATGACTTCTCTTGGCATATCTGAAGTGCCAGCAACACTGCTCTTGCACACTGGGGCCATTATTAAGTATAATAAGGGTTACTTGAACACAAGCATTGTGATACCAGAAAGTTGATCTGATAACCGAGACAGCTACTAAGTGACTAATGGGTAGGTAGTGCATATAGTGTAGATACACTGGACAAAAGGATGATTCACATCTTGGGTGGGACAAACTGAGATGGCTTAAATTTCACCATGCTCCTCAGAATGGCATGCAATTTAAAACATTTGAATTGTTTATTTTGGGAATTTTCTGTTTAATATTTTCAGACCATGGTTGACAGCGAGTAACTGAAACCGTGGAAAGCAAAACTACCGTACATGTATGTCTTGTTATCATTTTACTTTTGAGCTATAGAAAAAGTTCTAGTTACTCAAAAGGTCACAGTGCTCAAAATATAGGTTATTTCAAAAGAGATTTTGTGTAACAAATCTATTTCTGTAGTTCAACCAATGGATTCATACATTTGAAATTATAGTGAACACAGTCTTTTACATATGCAAGCGTGCATGGGTTGTGGGAAGAAAGCTTTGAAGTATTAACTCATTCTTTTTTTATTGCATTTTTCACTTGAATTCCCATGATTCTATCCTTCACCCAAATTCAGGGAGCTGGGCCTGAGTTACCCATTTCCTCAAGGGAATTGTTATCTCCATGGAACAAGTACAGTATATATGTAAGATGAAACTCTTTAAATTTCATGTAGATTAAAAAAAAATTCCATTGGCTAGACAACATATGTCAACTGCAGGAAATCCCCCTGCCAGGGAACATCTGGAAAAGTCTGAAGTCATTTTCAGTTGCCACAACTGAGGGTGGGAAGTGCTACTGGCATCTAGTGGATAGAATGCCAGAACTGCTGCATATTTAAACATCCTATTAGTACAATACACAGGACAGCGTCCACAACATAAAATTATCTGACCCAAAATATCAATAGTACTGAGATTGACAAATGCTGGGCTAGAGAAAGAAGAGAGAGAGGAACCTCATTAATATGAGAGAAGACACAAAAGCAAGAGATCAACGAGTTCAATCTAAGAATGCATACCTTGCCAGGATTAGGGAGGCTTTTGGGAACTGACTCAGTTTGCAGAGAACATGAGTCTCCATTCCTGTGAGTGCTAAACATCACCTATGCTCACAAGACACTCTAGTTGACTGCTCTTTGCAAGCTAAAAAGGATTTCTCTTTGATGGCAGCAAGCATGTCACCTACCAATTGTCCAAGGTGTTCTCTTCCCTACTTTTCACCCCATAATTTGTTGCCTTATCAAATGCACCCTGTAAGGCCATCTTTGTTTCAATGACCCAGGACACTGGATACTTTTAAGGGAAGTGGGGGTTTGGAAGGGAAAGCCTCTCCATCTGGCCCAAGTGGTATCAGACAACATAAAGTAAAGATTGACCCCTGAACAGCATAGTGGTTGAACACTCTCTACTCCTTCACATATACATCCTTCTCTTAAGAAATAAAGTTTTTGTATTATGCTATCATACAATAATAATTAATGTCTCCATCCTAGTAAAGAAATAAAAAGAAATCAGAAAATTATATTGAAAGAAAATGGTATTTATTTCCATTGTTGTTTGCCTTATATGCATGATATTTTCCCTTCTAAGCCCATGGTAATTTTCAGAAAAAGTCATTGTGATGTAATTACTTTCATGAGATTGACAGTAACAGCCCATCTATTATAGATTTTTATGACATGCTAATTTCCCATCTGTCCAGGGCACTTCTTTTCATGTGCCAACATTTTAGAGAAAAGTTATAAGAATTGAAAGCCTACTCCTCTTCTAATTGCAGGTTGACAATTATTAATGCAATATTCTTGCTAAAGGAGAAGGTACGCCTCTTCATTTTTTAAAAAGGTCACTTTTATAAAAAATGATAGTTCATTATAACCTCCAAATTGAAAATTATTTTCTAGTAATATCAGCAGCCTCTTTCACACTTATCCCTAATCCTAAAATGGCTTCCCTTTTCACATTTATTATCCCCAGTATTCTCTGTAAAATTTCTTTTGCATTAAGAACCTTTCCAAGAAGGCTTCATGGAAACATATCACATAGAGGATTATAAAATTAATGTGACGTCTTTTACAAATACATTGTGAGTGCTATAAATAAATCAACCAATGACAAACTGAATGGTTTCTTTTCCCTTTTATGAGAGAAAGTGAGACAATAGGCAAAGAAGGCTAAAGAAACCTCAGCTTGAAGTAAAAATTTAAACTACATCGTAATGTATTATGAATACTTGTATTTTACATTTGATTCCTGGTATGCCCAACACGGAGTTACGCTGGTGCCAATGTATTGATACTTTTGTTCTGCATGGTTCTGAGGGCCTGAGTTCAATAAAGTCATGGGGCTGGGGCTGGTTGCTTCACATCACAAGAAATCTCATATTCTTATTCAAGTGTTGTACAGATACTTTTTGAGTTAAACATTCGAAAAATGTTGAGAAGCATTATTCTATATGCCAACATTTGGATATTTCTTTCATCACTATGAAAATTCAAGAAAATCAAGATTGATGATAATAAAAGGGAAGAAGAGGATGCATGGAAAATCAGTAGGGAGTTCAGAGTGAAATGCACAAAAGAAGGTACTATAGAAATCATTTTAATTAGGTATGACGTACTAGAATACATATTGTTTTTGTTGATTAGTAGCATTTTTGAAATACTGTTTGAAAAAATACATTTCCAGAATGAAGAAGAAATAAGATGACTAACATTCATAAGTATTTCAAAGGGATGGTTCCTGATTAGAGAAGCATACATTAAGTGCATTTTAAAATGTTCCCAAGACAAGGAAATGAAAAATGTTTGAGATAGATGGGTATATTAATTACCCTGATCTGATCACAATACATTATATGCATCAAAATATCACTATATACCCTATGAATATGTACAATTATTCACTTCTTAAAAATTGTTTAAAAAAAAGATACTAGAAAGAAGTGACCACACAATAGTTTCTCCAACATAGTAAACCCCTTTATAAATAAGGACATTATAGTTATTTCACCAAGTGATTCAGGGGGAAATCCTCAGTTTGACTAAAATGCCATTAAAATGATATGATAAAAGCAAAAATCAATATTGGCAGGAAAGGTAAATTTAGCAGTGCTGATTAGAGAAATACAGTACTCAGCTGATATGACAATTATTGAAACCAGCATTTGCAAGTTGCATCAAATCTGTACTTTTTTTCATTTAATTTACTAGAATGATCTGAATACAGATTAACTCCCTTGGCCTAATATTTCTTGGTTCATTAGCATTAAAATGAGAACTGCAAGTTCCTTGGAATAACCTTTAAATTGTTTCTTCTAACTTCAGCATAACTTCTGACAGTATCTCTAAATCTCCTTGAACTATTATTTTGTCATGTTCAACTCTTCTGAAACTGTGTTTAATTTAGTCTTTACCAAGGGCTAAAGTTTTAAAATTGACTTTTAAAAGCAATCCACAAATTTTGCTTTGGAGACTGAGGGCACATAGCAAAGAACTTGCAAGCCTTCATTTTGTTATGTTAGCAAAACTTCAGGCCATATGGAGGCTTTGAGAATAAGTCCTTAAAATATACCAAGGGGCACAGTAGGGTGGTCAGACAAAATGTTTTATGCATGATGTTTTTTCCCCCGAACCTTAAGTAGCAGAAAAGAAAGGGTAAACAATGAAGTTCTTGTTACCATGTGTGCTGCTTTTTCAAAGGACTCAAGAAAGAAATTTGCTGAGAGCACTGCATGGTATAGGTAATACCAGATAGATTACACAGAAACCAAATCGTCTCATAGAAAAAGTATTTTGAAAATGGAATAAAAAGTAAAGGAAGAGCAAAAGAGCCCTAATGAAAAGACATCTACAGGCAATGCTGGAAAGCAAACAGATTAAAGATTTAAGGATTTCTCAGATGACAAGCAGTTCAAAAGTATAATAAGGATGATTCCTTTTTAAATAAAATGACACTGGAGATGTGATCTAATAATTTTTTTTAAAAAATAAATGTGGTAGAAGATGTGTTTAAAGGAAATTCTGGTACATTTAATTCAACTATTAAAGTGCATTTCAACCAGGCAAGCAAGTAAGACTTTCTAGTTCAAAACAGTAATCTTCAGAAAATAAAAATGACTTAACTTTAGGAATGCTCCAAGGTGAAATAGACCAATCTCAAATTCCATGATATATAATTGTGTCTGAGAGAGAGAGATTTTGAGGACTTTAAAGGAAATTAAATTTTTATGCTGCCTTTTCAAATATGCAAAACTAAAACAATCATTTAAAATATATTACAAAATCAAATATTGTGACTTGGATTATCAGCAGAAAGGAGAGGTAGTCATACGACTGATTTTGAAATTCTTGTATTTTACTATTTCTCACTATGTCTGTGTAGTGCAACAATATTAATTATGTCAGCTAGACAATATGCTTCAATAAATATTTATAGTTTCCTTAGGTTTTCCTATTTGCATATGCAACAGTCTCTAACCTTCTACAACAGTGGTCCCCAACCTCTTTGGTATCAGGGACCGGTTTCATGGAAGACAATTTTTCCACAGACCGGGGCAAGGAGAGGGGGATGGTTTCAGGATGATTCAAGTGCATTACATTTATTGCGCAGTCAAACCTCTCTGCTAATGATAATCTGTATTTACAGCTGCTCCCCAGCACTAGCATCACCACCTCAGCTCCACCTCAGATGACCAGGCATTATTAGATTCTAATAAGAAGCGTACAACCAAGATCCCTTACATGCGCAGTTTACAGTAGGGTTCACGCGCCTATGAGAATCTTGTGCCGCTGCTGATCTGACAGGAGGTGGAGCTTATGCAGTGATGTGAACAATGCGGAGCAGCTGTAAATACAGATGAAGCTTCGCTTGCCCACCCGCTGCTCACCTCCTGCTGTGCTGCCTGCTTCCTGACAGGCCACTGACCTGACCGGACCAGTACTGGTCCACTGCCCGGGGGTCAGGGACCACAGTTCTACAACACACTAAACAATTTTATCTTTTTCTTTAATTAATGATATTGATTCTGAAACTTATGATTGATCTACTCTAAATTAACCACTATAAATGAATTAGAAAATTTAATTTTATAACTAATTCATTTTTTATATAAGTGCAATTCTTCAAGTTGTGTCAGAATAGCCATCAGTGTGTATGTGTCTGTAGTAGCCGCATGTCCTTTGCTGAATTTTATCACATGGTAGTAAAACACAGTGAAATCAATGGTTTTGTATTGTCACTTCTGGTTTCCCATTATGACCTTCACAGGAGTGTATTCTACTCCAGTCTAGTGCTAAGTGCTTAGAAAAATTAAACTATGATCCTACCCGTTGAGAAAACACTCTCAAATAATATATTTCAATTTCTACAGAAAGAATAGTTTAACAGACACATAGTTCTTACTGACCCATTTTTATTTCAAACTAATAATTTCTTTTTCTGGTAGTGAGGAAATTCTTTTTTACCCAATTCTGTGTGCTACATTGCACTAGGGCTATGCCCCGTTAGGAAAACAATTTTGAATTGCTTCAGTTTAAAAATAACAGTTTGAAATCAGTAAAGCAACTGTGATTTTGTCTGCTCATAAGAAATAACTTATTTACTCTAATTTTGGCAGCTTTTTTTTTTGGTTAACATAATTCATCCTTTAGTTATCACACATGTATTTGAAATAATATAGATGAATCAAACTTATTTAAAATCTTTTCAGATAATTGTGTTTATTATAGAACAACCTCTATTTAATGGGTGATAAGATACAATCTTTTCTTAACAAAAAGCAGCATGGTACAAGAAAAAGGATTAAGATATATAATCAGCAATTTTTGTTTTGCTTCTGGATATATAAATTTTTACTTTTTTCAAGATCCAGACACTCTCAGAAACTGTGTAGGCTTGACATCAAAGCATGTCTGCTGTACTTGTTAGGCAAAAGAGGAATCCATGAATTCTCAAATCTCTGCCATCTGTTAATACAAGTGGGCTTTTTTGTAAAATCATTCCTGTTTCTCATCTGTAGCAGATTTGATGAGGGATTCCAGTACACAGGCTGGAAGCCACCAGTTTTTTCATTTGGGCTTATTTTTCTTCTCTGTGAAGGGTATCCTATGATAGTTATTTTAGTGAGGTTTTGTAAATGGCAAATTCTCTAATTTTTTTACATTGGAACTTTAGGTATATTTTGATTTGTCCTGAAATTATGGCTAATTTAGATGTAAAATTCTAAATTTGTAGTGTTGTTTTTCCCCAGAAATTTGAAATTATCACTACATGCTTTTCTGGGCATGTATATATTTGCTAATGAGGAATTGTGCCTTGAAATCATATCTTTGTAGGTAATTGGCCTTTTCTCTTTGGTTTTAAAAATAATGCAGTTGCTGAGCTGTAGGTTCACTTTATTGTATCTAGGTGTACATTTATTTTTATAGATGTTAGTAATACAGAGCTTAAGATGGCAAAGCATAAATTCTGCCCATAAAGGAACTCCATACTCAAAAAACTCAAACTGACTGCATAGAAATTATTTTTGAGGACTCTGTAAATGCTAGAAAAAGAAAGAAAGAAAATAAGAAAGAGAAAAAGACTGCAGTTTCTGCCGTTTATCATTGAACAACACAGGAGTTGGGGCACTGATCCCCCATACAGTTGTAAATTCACATATAACTTTTAACTCATCAAAAGCTTAACTACTAATAGCTTACTATTGACTAGAAGCTTTACAAATAAAGAATTGGTTAATACATTTAGTATGTTATGTTTTCTACATTGTATTCTTACAATAAAGTAAGCTAGAGAAAAGAAAATGTTATTAAGAAAATCATAAGAAAATATATTTACTATTCATTAAGTGGATCATCACAAAGGTCTTCATCATTATTGTCTTCAAAATGAGTAGGCTGAGGAGGAGGGGGAAGAGGAGAGGTTGGTCTTGCTATCTCAAAGGTAGCAGAGGTGGAAGAAAATCCAAAATAAGTAGCACCACGCCATTCAAATCCATATTGTTTGAGAGTCAACTGTACACATAAGGGCTGGGATTGTTAATAATATGATAGTATTTCTATAATATATATAGTATATATTACATAGTAATATAGTGTGTCTATATTTTAATCATTTTTTCAGCCTAACTAATTAGTGCTTTATCTCATTCAATTATTTTCTTTTTTTGTTATCCATGGTTTGTTTCTGTAGCTTGAAAATACTGAATTTAACCAATAACATTCCCATAGGGATAGAATTCTCTCCCCTTTTTCATGGACATAGACCATTCTCATTTTTATTTGATCTCAACATCGCTTTCTGCATCTCATCTCTTTTTCTCTCTTTATCAATTCTCATTGTCCTTACTCATAAGCTAACTGTCATGTCTTCTTTGACTTTTTGTACATAACATCCATTTAGATTTATCAACTTGTCATTCCTGAAAGTCAGTACAATCACGTAGAACTTCTTAGATAAAATTCCCAAAAGAGCAATTCCAGGTGGTCCTTTTTTTTTTTTTTCATGGCAGGCCATAGGTGTCATGTTCTGGTGACATTATTATTGGGCTAAACATAACTGGATTAGTCACCTACAGCAGGGGATTGAGATGGTATTTGTCAAAGGATAGTGTCAGAAAAGTTACCACAGACATCGCTGGAGTACAATGGCCAAGGTTTCACAGAAATTCCTCTTTTTCATCCTTAGATATTAGCTCTTCATTGTGAAGCAGACTTCACCAAGTATCGGATTGTGAACTGACTAATAAGAATGTGAGCTGGGATTAGGCAATTATGATACAGGATAGTTTTATTCTACTAATGATGTGTTTGTTGTTGCCATAGTAATCCTATTCATTAGAAAAGGAACAGCAGGTTCAGATCTATGAATAGTACCGATAGCCAGTACTATATATGAATAAAAAGTTAAAAAATTGTCTTCAATATAAATCAATTAATAAAATGATCAAAAATCTTAATTGTTTAAAAATTTATTACAAACTCATATATCCAAATTATCATTTCTAGGCAGTTATGGCTATAGGTGAACATAGTTGAAATGAAGGTGACTGTGCAAAAATTAATACAGAGGCGGATATCAGAAGATCTTTCTTATGTGGCATGTACATTTAAGATGTAAAATAATTATCTTGGTTAAAATAAAATATTTTGAATAAATAAATAAATGGATAGTAAAGACTGTGTGTGTATATATGCACACTATGTATTAAGACCCTGTAGCCATTACACCTAAATGCAATGTGACACTTTTCCTTACTATGTGACCTCTACTAAGTTCAAGTTGTATATATTAAGAATTTTATTATATTCAACTTATTGTGTAGTCGGTGGATATCATCATGAGGATTTTTTAAAAAAAACACCTTAATTCAGAAAGAAGTAGAAACAAGTACACACACAGAGATAATGGCATATTAAATACTGTAATGAGAAAAGGAAAAAGAATTTTAAAATGGAAAAGGATCATTAGGTGAAATGGCATGTAAAATAAGAAGTAAAATATTGGCAAAATATTTTCAGGTTAAATGGCAACATAAGGGAAAGGAGTATTCCAAGAGAAAATGCAATACATATAAATCCCCTCCCCCCAAACAAGGGAGAAATGTCAATAATTTAGTCTACTTGGAGTAAAAACTATGAAATAAGGGTGGGATGTGGGGGGGAAGTGGATGGTAGTGGAGTGATCAGATTTGGAGCTAGAGAAAGAAAATGCTAGTTTCTGTGGAGGACTTTCACTGAGATATGTATAATATTCCAAGGCCAATGGCAAGTTATTAACAAAAACTTAGGAAGCAGTGGAGGATGGAAGGGGTACACGATCATGTTTGCATTTTGAAAGATCATTTTTATTTCAATATGATTAATTGATGGGGAAGGCATCTGGGAAAGGCAGTGATGCCAAACAGGAGGTAATTGCAGTTTTGTATGTTAGCTATGAGCCAGGAGCTTCAATATTTTGTATTTTCTATGAACCATAAGCCAAGAAAGCAATCTGCTATGTATATTAAGAAAAGGAAAAGATGTGATTTAAAGTCATGCTTTACATGAGAATCATATTCAAAAATTTATTCAAAATATTAATATTTAGAACCCCAATATTGATTTTTAGATTGAATGACACTACCACATTTTTATGACTAAATTCAGAGTTGTCCATATTCTTAGTGGATACGCTATACCGATACTAAACGCCATCTAAAATAAGAGTAACTGATTTTTTTTTGTTTATTCTGCTGATATTTAATGTAATAAAATTTTTATTTAAATAGTACTTAACACTGTTAAATCTATATGGAACATGTCTGCCCTTAGCTTTGCCAGAGGCAAAATGATTTTTGTTGATAGAGTGAGCATTATGCTTTCCTCTGCAATTCCCTATTCATGGCTTATTCAGTAGGTTCTTTTAGTTGTTCAAATTACTCTTCGTGTGTGTGTGTGTGTGTGTGTGTGTGTGTGTGTTTTGAACACTGGTGAGAGCCTGTATGGTTTTATTTTCAGTGAATTAAGGTGATAGGGTGCTCTTTTCAAAAGTGAATTATGGGATATAAATAGACCTACCTTTACTCAGTGGCAGAGAAAAGCATTAAAGGGAAACAATTTGTGGGGATAATTATTTTAGGTAAGGAGAGTGTGTGTTCTATGACTTTAGAAAAATATAAATTTTTGATTCATTAAAATGATAATTTTCTTACTTTGAAACACAGTACTTAGACTAATTAGGGCTTTGTGGCCCCTCCGTTTTCCCCTTTTTCCTTCTTTCATTTCAGTTTGAAAATATTTAGAAGTTATGTAACCTAAATATAAAAAGACATGGTTGAATTATTTGTTTAAAAGCCTAAAATTATAAAGAAATATATTTTCACATTTATATCAAAATAACACTTCATCAACGAAATAATTAATAGATTATGGGTGTTCAGATTCACCATGAATATTTTAATTTCATTGTACCAAAGTACTAGCATATTAAGTAGTAACTACTTAGATGTTAAGAGATTTTTAAGTTTGCTGGTCTTCTGCTGACATAAATTAGGATCTCCCTAAAAATGTAAAGATATACGTTAATGTCATGTGATAATTTCATAATAAATATTCAAATATATGTTGTAGGATATGATATAGGGAAGCTAAATGTTCACATGTTAAGGACCAACACTTTGCAAATTGTTTGTTACCAATGTTATTTATATATGTTACAAACATAATTTACATTGTAATCTAATCTGCACTGGATGTAAGATTCCCTTATGGGTGGCAATAACATTAGGATTTAAATTATTGTTTAATTATATTTTATAATTCCTAAATATTCTATAATGAAGTTAGTTTTTAGGATGTTATATTTAATATATTAGAATGTCTATTATTGTTTATATTGTTATAATTTCTGTCAAAATAATAAACTTAATAGTAATAATAATGCATCTGACCATATGAACAAAACAATTTGCTAATAGTAACTGTGTTCTTAAGTTTTATCTTGCTCTTAAAACTGAGAGGGCACAGTGCATTACATTTAAAAAAATCAGAAATTTGGAGTTACACATCTTTATAATAGTTAATATTAACTCCTATAATAAAAAACTTTCAACTGTCAACATTGCCTGTCAAATTCAACACCTTAGCTTGACTTTTAGGATTTGCAGTTTTTTATTAATAATATTTAATTATTGCTATTCTTTTTAGAAATTCAGTATGCCTGTGAAAGACATTAAAAACACAAAAATATAAATTTCTGAAGAATTTACAATAGATTCATGAGAAAGGCATATAAGCAGCTAGCTTAAAGCCAAATTTTAAACATAGCTCTCCAGATATAAGTTCCACTTTTCTTCTTTAGGTATAATGAGATTATCAGGTTCTCAAATCCTAAACTATAGTTCCCTTTTTCTTCCATGTCATCATTAAATGAATACAGTCATCTACAAAACATTGTATCAATGTCTCAAGAGTAAACTCAAATTCTATGTTTTTATGAAGCCTCACACAATTTCCAACCCTCAACAAATAATAACTATCATTTTTAATTTAAAAGTTCATAAGAATTCTGTATAGATTTTTCATTTAATTTTCATGAATTCCTAAACAGGTATTAATTTTCAAGCCCATATTTTAATAAAATATTGTATTTAGAAGATTAATGATGGGTTCAAGTTTCCATACCCTATAAATGACAGTTTTAGCGTTGGTTCTAATTCATTTGACATTCACTTTTGCCCATATATTTCTGGGGGGTATAAAACACCCATCCTCTTCATCTTTGTTGTATCCCTTCAAACACTATGTTACCTTATGAACAACTATTTTAAATTGCACTATTTTCAAAAGTTCTAGATTTATAGACCATACACCAAGTATAAAGATCACTCAAATCATTCATTCATTAAACAAAAATTTATTCTTGACTAGATGTTGTTAGGATAAGCTCCAGTATCATAAGTAACTAGGAGCTCTTGGTGGCACATCTTGCTTTGCAATTAAGAGACTCCAGAGAAAATGTACTATAGGAGACAGAAGAGTTCTCACAGAAGCCCAAGCTAACAAACAAATAACAAGGGAGAGCTGAGTTAGAAGCAGTCTGGGGCAGGGAATAGGCTGACCATGACTAAGATCAGGACCAAAACTATTGCACCCAGGCCCAACATGGAATATGTGAAATTTAGCAAGTATTCTTGGGAAACAGATCTCAGAGAAATGGAGATAAGACCCATGACCTTAGAATCAGGAGATGTGATGGAGCATTATGGAGTCAGAGCTTCTGGGAGCCAGAATGTCAAGTAATCAGACAGCATGGAAGGTTGCTATTTCCCTAAAACCAGACAACAAAAAACTCTTGAAAACAATAAAGAGAAGAAACCTAGGCTATAACTTGTTGCCCAATTGAACCAAAACCCTGAATGAATCTCAAGTATTTATGGGATTGAGATGCTCAAACTGTCCCACCTGCAGAAAAGGCAATTCCCATCTGGATGAGTGCTTCCATAGGTTTACCTGGAAGATTTCTACGTACTTAAATTCAGCACAATCTACCAATGATCAATCAGCACAAAGAAACACAAGCCACATGGTGAGAGTCAGCAGAAATAAGAATAGTTTTGCCCAAAATAAGAAAAGCAAATTTAAACCACTTAAGGTCTACATATGTTGGAATTATTAGATATAACTCAAGTAACAGTGAAATGTTTATAGAAATAAAAGAATATTAAATAAATGAACACCCAACAGGAAACTATCATATATAAACATACTTTAAAAGTACAGAAAATCTAGAACAAAAATGTAATTTTTGAAATTAAAAATGAATTAATTAAACACCATAAGTAGGGAACACTTACTGTGACATGGTTCTCTATAGAAAATAAAAAGCATGAAGCATGTGGTGTTGGTACAAAGGCTGCAAAACTGACCGACGACAGAGAATACAGAACCAGAAACAGACCCACAAGTAAGTAATACTTTAACATGTGTGATTTATTTGGCATGTTGGACACAGAAGAAAGTAAGAATTGTTTGACAAAAGGAGTTGAAATAACAAGGAGAGATTTCAGAAACAGATAAACTGAGAAGAGGTATCCCAAATCATATGAAAATCTCTTTCTGACCCTTGAATCTTGCAGATGTGGGTCAGTCATTATGCATCTCAAGTATAAAGAAACCAAACAGAGATTTGAAGTACTACTCCAGAGACAAAGTTGGCATGATGACTTCAGCAAGGTTAATGTCTAATAAAATGAAAATATTAAACATTTGGAGTAATATATAACAAATCCCAAGTCTCCACAAATAACATTAAAAATGTCAAGGATATATATCCCAAAATTTCTTGGCATGCAAAGAAACAGAAAAATGTAACCTAGTTTCAGAAAAAAAAAAACAATTAAAAAAAGTCAGAAGATCATCCAGGTATTATAATTAGAAAACAAAGGCACTGAACAGGTATTTTTACAATGCTGATGAATTGTAGAAAAATAGACTCATAAAGGGAAAAAAAGATAGCCAGAGATGTTAAAAAATTATAATAAAACATATGGAAAAAAGACAATATATGATATTAAAAATAAATTTATTGGATGTATGTAATAGCAGAATGAAGATGATAGAAAAATGAGTCAGTGAGCTGGAAGATGAATCAATAAAAATTATTATATATTAAAAAGAGGTTAAAAAGATTGAAAACAAGTACAATCTCAAGCATCTGAGTGATAATGTAAAAAATCCTACCATACATACAATTAGAGTCCCAAAATGAGAGAAGAAAGAAAATAGGACAGGAAAATTATTTGAAGAAATAAAGGCAGAAAGTTCTCCCAATTTGTTGAAAGTCATAATTTTACAGTGTCAAAAACTCAGTAAACCCTAAGCAGGATACATACAATAAAAAGTGTTATTGGGTACATCATCAGAATCCTTCTGAAAATCAAAACTGAAGATAATTTCTAGAAAGAAACAGAAAAAATAATATATGAAAACAATTATTTGAATAGTGTTAAATTTCTTATTGGGAACTATGGAGGGAAGACTACTTCAGGAAATACATTTTGAAAATGCTGAAAGTAGAAAGACTGTCATCCAAGACTTCTTTTTATAACAAAAGTGTCTTTCAGAATTAAGGCTGCACAAAGACATTGAAATAAATGAAAACAAAGACACGGTGTTTTCAATAGATCTGTGTCACAAAAAAATGCAAAAGGGAATTTTTAGACTGATGGGAAATGATATCTGATAGTAATTTAAATCCTCAGAGAGAAATTAGAAACATCACAAATTGTAAATGTTAGAGTGCATATAAAATGCTTTTCCTGTTAGTTTTCTTAAAATACATATTACTGTTTAACCCAAAAATTATAAAATGATTTCTGGAATTTGTAATATATTTAGGTATAGTACATATAACACAATTGCACAAAGAATGGCAGAAGGGGTGACAAACAGATATAGAGTTGCAAGGTTTCTATAGTTTACATGAAGTGATAAATATTAAACATTAACAGAGCTTGACAATATGTGAAGCAAAAGTTGACAGGATGTATTCTAAGTCCATTACTAAAATATAACATGCAAATTTTAATCCTTATAGCAAAATCTAAAATATGACACAAAGAGGAATAGTTAAAAAAATAAACAGAATTCTAAAAAAGGTCAAATATTTTTAAAAAGCTAGAGCTAAAAGTGGAACAAAAAACAAAGCAGATCACCAGGAAATAATAAAATGATGTATCCATATCTATTCATATGGATAAGCACATTAAATGTTAATGGACTAAAACTTCTAAATAAAAGGCAGAGATTTTTGTAATAAATTAAAAGGCTCAACTATATGCTGTCTACATAAAACTATGTTAAGTATAAAGAAATAGAATGAGTAAAATTAAGTGAATTGAAAAATATATACCTTGCAAATAGTAAGCAATGAAAAGTATAATAGAAATATTAATATCAGATCAAATAGATTTTAACTCAATAACTTTTACCACAGATAAAGATGAAAATTTTATAGTAATGACCAGGTCAATTAATTGGTAAGACACAGCAACCATAATGCACATACATCTAATAACAGAGCTTGACAATATGTGAAGAAGCAAAAATTGACAGAAGTATAATAAAAGAGAAATGAACAATTCTGAAACATCATTGGATAATTTATCATCCTTTCCACAGCCACTGATAAAATGAATAGGCTTAAAAGCAAAAAATAACATAGATGATCTAAATAACACCATCAATCATCTTAAGTCAATTGATATTTATAAAATTATTGAAAAATAACACTGAAGAAATACACTCTCTTCAAGTGCATATGTTACATTCCACATAATAAACCATTTGTTTCTTCCTAGAAAAGAATGTTCAATAAATTTTAAAAGGTAAAAAAATATATGAAGCATGCTTCAGACCAGACTTCAGCTAAAATAAATAGGATATCATAGTAAATATGAATTAGTTAGAAATTTATTATTACACATGTAAATAGTTGTTGGATCACATAAGGAATAACAATAAAAATTAGAAAAAATCAAACAATAATAATGAAAATAAACCATATCAAAATTTCTGATATACAACTAAAGTAGTACTTAGACGGAATTTTATAGCTTTAAATATTAATATAAGAGAAAAAAGTCCAAAATATTCAAAATCACCACCCAAGATATCACTTAAAGAGATATATAAAAAAGTAAATTATAACCAAACAACAGAAATCAAAGATATAGAACACAGAAAAATAGAAAAAATAAGAAAGCCACAAGATTTTTTTTGAGTAGATCAAAAAATACTCAACAAAACAAAAACCCTGAAAAGCATGTAGCCAGATTGATCAAAAAAAAAAAAAGGAAAAAAATTCCCACAAATTATAATATCAAGAATGAGAGAGAGTTATCACTATAGAGCCTATAGGTATTAAGGGTAAAATAGAATATTTTATCCAACTTAATACCAACAAATACAATACAAATTGGCAAACTCTGATAGAATAGACAAATTCCTTTAAAAATGCAACTGAGGAAAACTCACATAAGATAAAACAAGAAATTTTAATAGCCCGTTATCTGCCAAAGAAATGGAATTCATGATCAAAAACATTGCCACAGAGAAAATTTCTGGCTCAGATTATTTCCCTGGTAAATTTTATCTAATATTTAAAAAAATAATAATACCTATCTTGCACAAACTTATTCAGAAAACAAAGGAAGGAGAATCCCTTCCAGCTTGTTTTATGAGGCTAGCAAAATCATAATTCCCTAATTTCACAAAGAAAATGAAACAAAGAAAATTATGGTCTACTACTGCTATGGATATAGATGCAAAAATACTTTAAAATATTGGCACCTGATTCCAACAACATATTAAAAAATAAATACATCATGACGAAGTTTTATCTCAGTAACACAGGTTGCTTCAACAAACCGTTACAATAGATTCAGGAAAAAGAATTTTCAGAAATCAGCACCGATTTTGTTAAAAACTCTCAGTATACTGAAAATTTCAGCAAACTTCCTCAATCTAAAAAAGTATATATTAAAATATCTACAGCTGCCATCATAATTCATGGTGAAATCTTGAACACTGGCCCTTATGGCTATCTACTTTCATTGTATTTTATCTTTTTTATGGTCCTAAATCAAGAAGAAAGAAGTAAAATTGTCTCTATTTGCTAAAAGCATGATTGCTTACATATTAAATTGAAGAAATATACAAAAAACTTTTTAGAAATAGTAACTGAATTTAGGACATCTGCACAATACAAGGTTAATATAAAGAAGTTAATTTTATTTTCAAATACTAACAATAAACAATCAAAATGAAATTAAATAAATTCTATTTACAATTATGCCAAAATTCATAATTCAATTAGCCATAAATTTAGCACAAGGTGAACAAAACCTGTATAATTAAAAACACATGGATTTGAGAAATTAAAGAAAATCTAAGGAAATTATGTCATTCTATATAAATGGTTTAGAAGATCCAATATTGTTAAAAAATCAATTCTCCCTAATGAATCATAGATTCAAACAATCCCAGTCACAATTCCAGTAAGCACACTAGCTTGCTCCTTCCTTCCTTCCTTCCTTCCTTCCTTCCTCCTTCCTTCCTTCCTTCCTTCCTTCCTTCCTTCCTTCCTTCCTTCCCTTCCTTCCTTCCTTCCTTCCTTCCTTCCTTCCTTCCTTCCTTCCTTCCTTCCTTCCTTCCTTCCTTCCTTCCTTTCTCCCTCCCTCCTCTTCCCTCCCCTTCCCTTCCCTTCCCTGGCCTTTTGTAATAATCAACAAATGATTCTAAAAATTTTCATGGAAATGTAAAGGCCCTAGATGATCCAATCTTAGAGGGGGAAAAAAAGAACAAAACTGAGGAATTAAACCTGTATACCTTATTTCAAGATGAGTATGTTTGCATTAATCAAGACAGAATGATATTGGAGTGAGAGAAGACATATAGATCAATGGAACACATAAGAATGTCAAAGTGATAAGCAAAACAACAACAAAAGATACTGTTTTAAATTGCATTCTAATACTCTTGAGCCTAAGCCTCTTTCCAAATATTTAGCAATTATGTATTCAAATACTTTGCCATTTTTTGGATGTAAGTATTTTCTATGTCCCTTATAAATAATTATTTATTCAACATTAACCCTACTGATTATATTTATAGTAAATATTTCTCCAAGTGCCTTTTATTTTTCTTTTGGACAATAAAAATATAGAATTTTTTTTTAATTTCTAAGAGATGATTCCACTTTTTCTACTTAGTATTTGGAAACACCTGACAAATTCTTTTTTTTAATCTTTGAATTTTTACTTTTTTATTTATTTTTAAATTTCAGAATATTATGGGGGTACACTTTGGTTACATATATTGCCCATGCACTGCCCAAGTCAGAGCCACAATCATGCCCATCCCCCATACAGTGTGCCCTGCACCCATTAGGTGTGAGTTTACCCACCCCCTCCACCCCCTTCCCACCTGCCCGAAACCCAATGAATATTATTTCCATGTGTGCACATAAGTATTGATCAGTTAGTACCAATTTGATGGTGAGTATATGTGGTGCTTGTTTTTCCATTCTTGTGATACTTTGCTTCGAAGAATGGGCTCTAGCTCCATCCAGGATAATACCAGAGGAATTAATTCACCATTGTTTTTTATGGCTGAGTAGTACTCCATCGTATACATATACCACATTTTATTAATCCACTCATGTACTGATGGGCACTTGAGTTGTTTCCACATCTTTGCAATTGTGAATTGTGCTGCTATAAACATTCAAGTGCAGATGTCTTTATTATAGAATGTCTTTTTTTCCTTTGGGTAAATACCCAGTAGTAGGATTGCTGGATCAAATGGTAGTTCTACTTTTAGTTCTTTGAGGTATTTCCATATTACTTTCCATAGAGGTTGTACTAATTTGCAGTCCCATCAGCAGTGTGTGAGTGTTCTTATCTCTCTGCCTCTAGGACAACATTTGTTGTTTTGTGACTTTTTGATATAAGCCAATCTCACTGGAGTTAAGTGATATCTCATAGTGGTTTTGATTTGCATTTCCCTGATGATTAGAGAAGTTGAGCAATTTTTTTATATATTTGCTGGCCATTATTCTGTCTTCTTTTGAAAAGTTTCTGTTCATGTCCTTAGCCCATTTTTTAATGGGGTTGTTTGATTTTTTCTTATTGATTTTCCTAAGTTCTGTATAGATTCTGGTTATCAGCCCTTTATCAGATGTGTAGCATGCAAATATTTTCTCCCATTCTATAGGTTTGCTCTAAAGATAGTTTCCTTGGCTGTGCAGAAGCTTTTTAATTTGATCAGGTCCCATGTATTTATTTTTGTTGCTGCTGTGATTGCTTTGGGGGTCTTCTTCATAAATTCTTTGCCTAGGCCAATGTCTATAAGAGTTTTTCCAATGTTTTCTTCTAGAATTCTTATTGTTTCATGTCTTAGGTTTAAGTCTGTTATCCATCATGAGTCGATTTTTGTGAGAAGTGGGAGGTATGGACAAATTGTAATAGAAATAATTTTACTCCATTAAAAAACATAACATTGTACTTCTAACTGGAACACAAAATATGTATATACATTTTTTAAATTTAAAAAATCCTTTGCAATTTAAAATTATTCCTGTGGCACTTCTGAGTATTTTTATCATAAAATATATTTTATTTAGAACTTTTAAAATTTTTAATTTACTTTTACATAATATTCTAAGATGAACACATTGTTAATAAAAGATTTTTCTTTTACTTCCTCGACTTGTTATTCAATCCAATTTCTTCTTTATATGACTAGCATAAAACATTATTACAACCCACTTGAAATATGTTTGCACACCATACTTTATCAGCTTCTTCATTTGTACATGTGCAGACTTTGCAAGCAAATTTTAATTTTTTTTCTTTTCTTTCTTTCCTTCTCTTCCTTTTCCTCCTCTTCCTCCTCCTCCTCCTCCTTCTGCTAATTTTCCTGATCCTTTTGCTTTGTTTATTTTCTCAATATTTCCTCACTAACCTACATTTTACCCCAGTAACAGGTCATATCCATTATTTGGTATTTCACACTGATTATCTATATTGTGGACAGGCACAATATAGTCTTCAAAAATGAAACAAGTATTTGCTGCAATTATCACCAAATCACTTAAAATATATGTATAGAAACAAATATTTTTAAAGATTAATGAATATGGAAACTTCAAATACCATTTTATGTCACATATTGTGTATATTCTTAATTATACTTATGTGATAATTTCTTTGTTTACATTTAAATCACCATGCATTTATGAGAATAAATCTGGCTTGGACAGAAAACTAGATCTTGAATGAGAAATTAAGATTTTGAGCACAATATTTCATTTAACACTGTTAAATACATAATGGCATTTTGGTTTTCCTTTAAGTTGTTAGACCTTGAGCATGAAGTCATAAAAAATATCATTCCCATTTAGATATGCCCTTTCTCCCCTTAGGATCATGAAACACATGCCCACACTTACACACAACCCCACAGTCTTCCTAATTCATAACAATAATAAGCCCTATTCATGATGCTAACTCAAGCCATCATGAAGTTAACTTTAGTCAATTTTAAGATGTATTTCTTAGGATATTTTTGGAAGGGCTTAGATATTTTATCCTTGGGGTAAACTCCTTTTTCAGAGTGCTCTTTCCTGCAGGAGCAATTGAATTGGTGAGATGTAGAAGATCCATTCTATATTAAGGTTTTGTATAGTATTCTTATTTAGATTAATCATTCCTTTTTCTTCCTTGCTTACAGAATTCCCCTTTTGTCCCAGTAAAGGGGGTGAAGGGGATGAAGAGGATGAACTACAGGCAGTGTTAAGTGGTGAATGTCAACCAGAAGTGCACATTATATTCGTCTGAAGGACTTTTATGAAATACTGATGCCCTGGTGATTTTGGACTAATTGGTTTGGGAGGGTGGCCAGTATCAGTATTTTTAAAGACCTCCAAAGATTTTAATAGTTTAATGCTTATGCCAGTAATGACTTCCCTTAGGCTAGAAGTTGTATAGCGATTACCTTTACTTAAAGAGAAAAGTTTTCATTTCTGATGAAATGAAAAATTGAAGGAGAGATCTTTTGTCTCTAGCTCCCTTTCCCCACCCTTCCCCCAAATTTTTGTTTCCTTATTTTAAGAATGCTGAAGTATGACAATGTAAGTTGAAAATGTGGCAGCCCTTTTGTAACCTTGAACGGTGATATTGCCACCACCCTGACATTGGAAGATTAGGAGTGAAGAAACTGGAATCTTTATAATATTAAATTGCTGAGTCAATCCTAAGAGTTTCTTTATATATAAGCCATAAATGTCCTCTGTAGGTAATTTTTCTGTTACTTGTCACTAAACATTTCCTGATTCCATTACGGAGGTAAAATTCAATTTTTAGTACTTAATTCAGATACATTAAAACAAATTAAATTTTTAAAGCACCATATTTAAACCATCACAATCTTTAACTTTCTTCCAACGAGTCACTCTCCAATAGCCAAGTCCTTTGATCTAGTGTAGACTACTCCTGTGCATTTTGACTAGGATCGTTATTTTAGTTGGATTATTTATATAGTGTACTAATAATATAGTTGCATTTACATTTGGCCCACCCTGTCTCATATATTGTAAAATTAATGCTTAGTATTACAGTTTGGACAAATTGAGTTTCCAACCATATTCCAGCATTATGCTATGTATTTAAAATGCAGTTATTAAAATATATTTATTGACAACTATCATTGATTCTGTTTAACTCAATGTAGAAATATATGAGATTGGGAACAAATCTTGTGTTCAAATCCAATCAATTACACTTATTGATTACTTAAAGCACTCGGATATGGAGTGTACCTGTGGCTTTTCTAAGAATACTAAAAAAGGTTATAGAGGTGGAATAATAAATACACAGGAAGGGTATAGGATGAAGCAGTATAAATTATTGTATTACTTAGAACTCTTTAACCCAACTCTGACACTAAGGGGAAGCCATTCAAAATACTGACAAATATAAGAAAGCATTGGAATCATATTTTTACATGAAGAAATGAAGAAAAAAGAGGTCAAATAAATTCTCCTAAATAAATTCTGTATTAAGTAATGCAGCTAGGATTAGAATTCTTCTCTACTTTTAGCTAAGTAACTTCCTAAAAGCAGAACAGTCACGACCAAAATATAAACCCAGTTTGGTCTGATTACAGAATTGTATTCTTTCACAATCTAGCCTTTTTAAAAGGCAAATAAAGCCAGGATATATGAGTAGTGAAATATAACACTACTATAGATTTATATATGTGAATAGACATTGTATGTTAAAACTTTACAGTACTTTTCACACTAACCCAACAGATGGTATTGCCTTTATAAAATGCTAACATCAACATAGAAATTAATAGATTTAATTAACATTAATTTATTTGCATTTTTAAAACTAGGGTATTTTTACACCAGTGTTGATTTAAATTTTGCATAAAATAGAGATGGAAAATCTTTATGTATTTATTTTATGGCATTTATGATTATGCAGATATATTTATATGCTTATATAGTATATACAAAAAATACTATCTACTGTATAATTTTAACACAGAAAGTGGCTTTAGAGTCTGGTATTCCAAGAATGCTTTGGTATAACAAATCATTATCTTGGCTGACAACTGTACCAGGTCTTATAATAAGAAGCTCCTTCACTTTCTCTAACAAGCAAATTCTGTTTCCCAAGAGCATTCTTTTAGAGACTCCTGAATGTGCATCTGCCTTGAAAGGATGGCCTATCTACATTGCCATTTTCTCCTTTTATTTTCAATATTTGGAATTCAGCTCAGGTCCAGACCAAAGAAACAATTCTACCTCACAAGTGCTGCAGCTGGTTTCCTCCAGTACCCCTCCATTCATAGTAAGGGAAGGAGTGGCTGACTCATGCAAGATTAGTTTAAAAGGAAGATCAGTCCTGCTTCCTCATCTCCATGACGTCTTGAGCTAGACTGGCCAGGGTCCAAAGAGGAAAGACTCAAGAAGAAAACACTTGGGTGTCAATGAGAATGATGCTTGAAGATGTAAGGTTATTTGGACTTTTGCCAATGAATACATCACTAGAAGTTGGAGGTAGCATGGTTTCCCTCCAACAATATAGTGTAATTGAAAAACATAAATATTGGAAAACAATAAATCAAAGGACTCTTTCCATTATCCATGTATAATTGCCTAGTTATGAATTGAATTATGCTCTTAAAATGTTGAAAGGTTTCTTGAAAATGTATATACATTTAACATAAGAAACAAAAAATAAATCATCTTTATTATAGTATGTTATAAACCAATAGTGAATTTTATCAAAATTTTATTGATGTTAGCATTTAGATTCATCTCAACACTGTTTTCTCTTTTCATTTTTTCATAAACTCATTAGAAAATCATAAAAAACAAAATTCAAACCCAGAAATTCTATATGCAATATATACAAATATATATTGTTTTAAAAATATATTTGGTTAACCATTCTAAAAAAAAATGTTGAGTGCCAGAGACAATCTTAAAAAATGTAAAATTCCATCAATATTAAGTGAAAACTTGACTGGTATGTATACATTTTTCTCAACTCATTAATTTTTTATTCCATAAATAATATCCATTATGTGCTTGATGCTTTTTAAAACACTTAATATAAAAATGATGAACAAGATAAACATGATTCCATCTCTCATGAGGCTTTTGCAAAATAGAGAGAGACTAATGTTAACCACATTAATAAATCATTAAATGAACAAAAATATTGTACAGAGTTTTCAATTCTAATATATTTCTTTCTCAACTAACATAATTCCCCACCAAATTGCGAATTACATAAAGATAATTTTAAAATATTTTAATCAAATATTTTTTGGATATGTTGACATACGTGATGTCTTCTTACTATCGTAGGTAAGGGTACACATTAGCTCCTAATATACTCTGCAGCTTATCATAACAAATAAAGCAGAAAATGCAAAGTTACATGATACAAAACAACCTAGGTTGTTTAGTTAGGGACTAAGATAACTGAAATTCTGTGTGATATAATCAGTCGATGCTTATCTAATAAATATTTGATATTTTAATACAGGCAATTTGAACATCACCTTCAGGATTCTAAATATAAATTGTAATAATTTTAAATTAAAATATCAGAGTACACAAAATAATGCTTAATATCAAAATCTGTTCTAGATGAATTGTTATACCATTATTTCTGTTGTTTTCTGTGACTAAAAATATTTATTTAGTTTCTATTATGCACCAGTCACTTTGTTAATCCCTAGGGATAGAAATAAAATATGATCTCTATCCACAAAGTGAGGAGATACAATTAAATGAGAATTATAGAGGTTAAAATACTTCTCAAATTTACATAGCTATAAGTCAGAAACTAAGTTTAAATTGCAGAAGTAGTGCATTTTCCTCTCTAATGCACTAACTCATTACCCATCATGTATTTATCCCATCTTGTACTGCCTCTAAATAGTACATAAAATTAGGAAAAAAATAGGAAGTAGAAAAATAAAATTTATATTAAGTAGCAAAATTCCATTACCACCAGAAAAGAAAAATAACTAGCAAGAAAAAAATAAAATCATAAAACCATAAAGTGGTCAAAGATGTTATCAGTTTGCCAAGGCTGCCATAATAAAGTACCACAAACTGGACAGCTTAAGCAACAAATTTTTTTTCTCAGAATTCTGAGGATTGAAGCCCAAGATTAAGATATAAACAGGGTTGGTTTCTTCTGAATCTCCTCATCTTGCTAATGGCCTCCTTTTCCCTTTGTCCTGACATGGTCTTTTTCTGTGTGTGTCTGTGTCCTAATCTCTTCTTTTTATAAGGACATCAGTCATATTGCATTGGGGCCCACACCAATGACCTCATTTAATTTTAATCACCTCTTTAAAAGCCCTATATCCAAATACAGCCATATTTGAGGCACTGAGGTTTAGACTTCAACATATGAATTTTGGGGGACCACAATTCTGCCCATAACAGGAGATAAGCTATCTGCTCTAGTTTGGATGTTTGTCCCCCCAAACCTCATATTGAAATGTGATTCCCCATTGGAAGTGGGGCCTAATAGGAGGTACTTGGGTCATGGAACCAGATCCCTCATGAATGGCTTGGTGTGATACTTGTGGTAATGAGTGAATTCTCATTTTATCAGTTCTCACAGAAAACTGGTTGATAAAAAGAGCCTGGCACCTCCTTCCTCTCTCTCTGTCTCTGTCTCTTTCTTACCTCCTCTGTTGCCATGTGATCCCTGCACACATTGGCTTTCCTTCACCTTTTGCTATGAGTGGAAACAACCTGAGACTCCCACCAGAAGCAAATGCTGGTGCCATGTTTCTCATACAGTCTGTAGAATTGTGAGCCAAATAAACCTCATATATTTTTAAATTACCCAGCCTCAGGTATTTCATTAAAGCATTACAACAGGACTAAGACACTATCTTGCTTTTAAAATTAAAATTTGTCCCTATTAATATAATTAAAAATATAAATATAAATAAAGATCATTGCATGTGTTTTTTAATCTTTATATACATATAAACCATGGTCACAATAGACTCTACATAATGACAACAATATCTAAGTTTTATGTTCCACCTTTATGTCCTAGGCATTTTGCCATGTTACACATGCTTATGATTTTATTGCTCAAGACAATTTTGTGAGTTTGATTCTGTTATTACTCAGAATTTTTTGACATATCAAGTATACATATTTTTAGTAACTTTCACAAAGTAATATAAATAATAGGAAATGCAGCCAAGCTGTATATAGGCTGCTGTATCTGAATCCAAGTCCTAGAGTGTATTTACTACAGAATAAGGCTTTTTGGTAACTCATTATGCCATATCTTGTTTGTGCTTGTAGTATGGGAAATAAAGTATAACATAACATATAACATTTTATACATCTGGTTTATGACATATTTTCAAGTATTCTCATGAAAAACAATATTTTATTTTGCTCTATCATGGAAATATTTGCTTTCACCATTAATTGCACAACATGATAGCATGATGAATTCTGCATAAACCACTACAATATTTGGCTCTCCTGGAATCAGCTTGACTACTACAAATATAAAGCCTAAGTAAAGATAAAACTTTTTACATACATATACATTTCATCTAATTTTCTTATATATTTACAAAAAAACCCCAAAATACTTGCAAAATTGGAAAATTCTTTTGAGAGGAATCATTTAAATGCTGGCTCCATTTTTTTCCACGTAATTCTTTAAACTAATTGTGTCAATCATTCCACAAAAAACGCAATACTGACTCTTAGGACCATGGACCTCTGTTTTTTTCCCAAGGCCTATAGGAATTAAAAAGGCAGACTTGGAAACTAAATTTAATTTTCTTATTTTTTTTGGAAAACAATGTACAGTAAGTGTATCAGAAAGGATATTCCCCCTTTGTCAAGTATTATTAATTTTTAAGATCCAGAAAAATACTTTGGTGTTGACTTGTTTAGTGGGGATATTTCTCATATTTACCTTATCTTAAAATTTTTGAACAAATGTAAAACACAGAACATTGCCTTTTGAAATGGAAAGCAATTTTAATTTTTTATACTTTTTATATATATATATAAATATATATAATTTTTTATACTTTATACTCCAGGCCACTTTGCAAACCTGAATAGTGCTAAATGATACAGAATATTTTAAATAAATCATGATTCTTTGAATTTAGAAATATGAAGAGCAATTTTAGTAACCAAATTAGATGTCACATTGTGCTAAATATGCAAGAAAAAAAAATCTATGTACAGATGGTGAAAATCAAATCCATTTTCAATTTCACAAGCCATATCTATATGATGAAAAATATCAGTTCAACAAACTATCCATCTGCCATATTCAAACATCTTAAAACCAAATAAATCAAGTGTAAATATCTTGTGCTTAATTGTAAAGAAGTGTTTGACTTTTTAAAAATTATAAACCATATACATAACTCCATACTGCTGTTCTTTGATGTGACCATTGTTATAGTCATCATGAAGATCAATACGTCATTAAATATTTTCAATTTATCTTTGTAAAGCCATTAATTAAAAATGAAGAAAAACAGCAATGAAATAATTAAATAAATAAATTTCTATTTTTTTCTCTTTTTGAATTAATTTTATAAAACAAAAATCAAACAAAAAACTTAATATCTAATTTTAGCATATAAAATATATGTGCTAATGTTTTTAATGTATGAAGTTACTATATTGGTGTTTTTGTTACACATTTTTTTTAACTGATGTATGTGAAATTATTTACCAATACAAAATTGAGAAAAATAGAGTATAAAATATTTGTGTAATGAAATCACTTGGGGTAAAATAATACATTTACTAAGTATTTTAGAATTTGCATGTTCTTGTGTCTATCATTGGAATCAGACTCAAATCTAAAGGTAAGTTGTGGATGATCTTGAGCAAATCAATTAAAATCACAATGTTTCAGTCATTTCCATTCATAAGTAAAAAAGTTGGACATATTGATCTCAAGGCTTCTTGTTTCAAAAGTTTTTGATCCTGTAATACTGTATATGTTACATTAGACTTATGTTTAATTGAAATAGATAGTTGCAAGTTTATAACAAATATAATAATGTCATACAACTTATCTTTTAAATATGTGTCATATTTTAAAAAGTATGCTTATTTAACTCCTTATTTAAATATATGATTGTTTCATTTGAGTTATAAACTAATTGTATTAAAGTCCAATTTTTGGTTTACTAATGCTTTAAGTATAACTGATGAAGCTCCATATTCAAATTAAAGTAAATAAAAAGTTGCACAGAGCTATTAATAATTTATATCAGGTAGCATAATAATGTTACCCTTAGCTGAAGTGGCAGCTCTAAATGACCATTATAAAATTTTCAAATTCAGTTGCAATTTGATTTCTTCCTTCTCACTCATAACTAAAAATGCCAAGCACTTAAACATTTTAGAATCTTCTCTGTAACAATGGCACAATTGTAAGTGTCAATATTTGATGTAATAACCAATTTAAACATGCCAAAATAGGTAGATATTAAACATAATAACTAGGAATGTATGTAATTACATGCAATCAAATTCATATAATAGAATTTAATCATATTGCCTTTTCAAAAATAAATATTTAATCATTTTCAAATAATAAAACAGAACAATAGCTTGTGTTCTCAATTAGAGAAGAGTAGAAAAATGTTTGCAAATAAAAATTCTTTCACACATACACACCTGACTGAATGAGGACCAATAGCAGCTATTTTTTAAAATACAAAGTAAAGCTTTTTTTTTGTTGTTGTTTTTTACCAGGTACTAACACACAGAAAATGAAGTAAGGAAGATCCTAGAAGGATTTCTAGAACTAGGAGGACTTCCTCCTAAATATGGCATAATTTAAATTGTTCTTATGATTTATTATCATTAACATGTGTAGTTTCTGTTTTGAGGTTTTTTTAATTAAAATAAATTTTATTGTATGGTTCTTAAAATATGATGACAAAAATGTAGCTTTATAACTTGAGATAAATTTGACCTCATTTTCTTTAATCCTTCACAGGTGTCAATGTGCATCATTATACCTTATGACAGAAGTCAGAAAATTAAAGTGACACCGTTTAAACTTGACTTCAGATACCAGTAAATAGTGAAGTCCTCAGACAATATTATATATGGAAATAAATAGATTTTTGCTTTGTAGAACTTAGGTATGACAAAAAGCCATTTATCACCCATGGATTACATGCAGTATTCATGACTAATCAGCTAAAAAAAGTATGTTCTACATTATTCGATTTCAGATTTTTTATTTGTATATTTGCATTTTTATTTGTTTGCCTTTTGTACGTTAAACATGTGTATGTGTGTGTGTGTATGTGTGTGAGATATACTGACAGTACCAATAGTTGGCAAAGACGGAGCAACTGGAACACTAATACATTTATACGTTGCTGCTTGGAGAATAAAATGCTTCACCCACTTTGAAAAAAACATGAAACTTTGTTTTATAAAGTTAGTAGACATTTAATATATAAATGGACAATTCTACCCTTAAGTATTTACCTGAGAGAAACAAAAACATATTTCCATAAAAATACTTTTATACAAATACTCATAACATATTTATTCTTGATAGTCCTAAACCAGAAACAACCCAAATATCTATTAACAGATAAACAAATAACTTATGGTTATATAAGTAAAATGGATGAAACTGATTGTACACTCATCCACACATATGAATTAAACAGAAATTATTCTGAATGAAAGAAGCTACACAAAACATATTGTATGAGTCCATTTTTAAGAAATTCTGGAACATGCAAAACTAACCTATACTGAATCAAATCAGATTAATTTTTCTTGGGTTAAGTATTGGGTAATTGTGGCAGTTGGGTTACAAAAAGGAACATAATAAAATTTTCTGTATAGGTGTAAGTTTTCTATGTCTTGACTGAAGTAGTAGTTATGCAAGTGTACACATTTTTCCAAAATTATCCACTGCACATTGATTTTCAGAGAAAAGTCTTGGATGTTTGAAAAATCCTGCAACATAGCAATATATTTTAATCTTTTCTGGAGGAACACCATTTTGAATCATGTGACTTTAAAATTTTTATTTTTTAATTTAAATAAAAAAATCATTTAAGTAGTTTTGGTGGAATGCACTGACAAAGCCACCTAACTTAATGAGTTATCACTTATAGTAAGATCCTTCCACTATAAAAGATTTTCCTCAAAAGAAGAACTTTTACCAATCAGATTAAAGAAGGTGTTCAATAAATATTTACTCAAAAGTTGAATTTTCAAACTATGGATTATCTCAGTGTGACTATTTTGATTTCTTTAAACTTTATGGCATTAAATCCAAATTGCTCTAAATATTGGTTTAATCCTAATTTTGGAGTAAAAACAACTATTTCTTGAAAATTGTTTTCGTCCATTCCAGGTTAGCAATATTGCAATCCTGCATCTAATTGTACAATTAGTTTGTCTGCATCTAACCATATATCATCTCTGCCAGAATTTACAAGAGTTTTTATACACAGCCAACCTTTCTCAGAAACTTGCAAGCATATTTTGAAACTTGGAAAATATGGCACGTGCTGAACTCTTTAGGCATCATCTGTATTGAAAATATGGCACAGTGGTGATAAATTTCATAAAAGGGAGGCCGTTAAAGAAGTAGAAACATATAGATTTATAAAAAAGGGCAAGTTAACAAAGAGGAATTGGATTAGTAAAGAAATCATAGAAAATATCCACCATCAACAGAGTTCATGTAAGTAAAATAATAATGACCAAATTTCATAATCTATGCAATCTTAGTTATATTACAAAATAACTAGAAACAAGTGAATCTAGAAATTAAATAAGAACAAATTAGGGAAATGAAAGTAGGTTGAGAATCAAAGAAATCTAAATTTTTGCCTGTTAGAAAGATGTGGCAATATTGCAGAACAAAGTCTGCAAGAAATCAGTGCCTCACTACAGTATTGGAGATAATCAGGATTAAATCTAATTGAATTCCAAATGCATGGTTTTATTAATGATATTAATGGAGGAAAAATATAAAACATATTAATAAATTATGTTATTAGTCATGATATAAAAATACTAAAATGTATGCTATTTAACAGGCAGGTATATCTCATGTACTCAAATATTTAAATGCTTTTTAAAAAAAAATTGCATGTAAGTTTTCAGGTAGGAAAACACTCATACTTAGCAATTTTAAGAGAAACACTAATTTTATGTTAGATTTAAAAGTTTCAAATTCTTTCTATTTCTGAGATATTTTAAGTACATAGAAATATTTAAAATGATACCTAAGTAATGATATTATTGAACAATTACTATGTGATAGACTCTGTATAATGAAGTGTACATGGATTATTATATTTAATACTCGTCAAGATTTTCTCAATCTTTGTCATTCGTGTTTGAAGGAACCCTTTTGAAGACATCCTTTGATTTTAGGGTTTGTTATTTTTGTGGTGAGGGCATGTTGTATTTAAACAGTAACTTAAACAAATCTATAATTTGGAAAGATAAATTTGACAACATTATGGAAGATGTAATACATGAAGAATGTTATGACTATCTTCTCTATGGTTCCTGTCACTACTGCCAGTCTCATCATTTTCAGATTTCACAGTGCCTTACTCAAAATTAACAAATTATAATTTTATTGAATGTTTACTATGCAAGGCACTTTGGAAAGATGAAGAAGGATAGAAACGTGCATCAGGCAGCTAACTTCATGCAGTTTAACCTGAAGTTAAGGAGAAATCCCTAACACATGAAAAACTCAATTAATAGCACAAATGATGATTGATGGTTAGTGGCTCAATATGCCATGTGAGCAGGCACAGGCAGGGAGAGTTTCACTGAGTAACTGACATGAAGATTGTCTTCAAGGAGAGCAAGTCTTTAGAGAAATGAAGGGGAGATCGGAAATTGTGAGAAAAATTATGTGACTGCAGATGATAGATGGATATACGGACACCATCAATTGCCGAAGGCATATATGGAAAAGACATCCTAAATCAGTGCATTTTGTGATTCTTGAAATCAAATTTTTAAAAATGTAAGCAAAATGAAACTATCAGAGAATAAAAGGGAGATATTTTGTGACAAAAATGATCCCTTTGTGTAAATGAGGGCCTGTGGTATTCATTACTTAGAGATCTTGTATGTTAAATGTGGCCAGAGTGTGTCCAAATGTGTTGAGAAGAAATGTGAGCAGTGGCATTTGTGGTTAACAACTCGCCAGAAGTCACACAGATAGTAAGTGACGGAAGCTGAAACTTGAACTCAGATGTGTGACCCATTACTTCTTCGACTCTTCCACAAAGCCTTATTTATTAATTTGACATTGTGAAACTTTAGACTTTTAACGCTGGCACTGAATGTATGATAGTATCTTTATTTACAGATACCTAAAAGTGTGATCAAATAGACTTGACTTCATATCTCTTGAATTTGCTTTTAAGGTTACAATGTACTCCCTATCTGGATAGTAACTTCCAGATTTTGCTTCTTTTTAAAATTTATAATCACTAGTTCTATCTGAAAATTATTTGAGGAATGAGGGAGCTGAACTCTAAATGAATTTATTCCTCCATTTAGAGAAATGGTTTAGTGGTCACTATTTATTTTAAAGCTTTCATTTCATCTCCATATTTTGATAATCCTAGCAAAGTTTGGTAAATACTAACAAATCTCTATCCTAAAACATTGTACACAGTTACACCTCAGTTGAATGGACAGTATTAGAGCCTCTGGGCTTGGATATTGCTAAGATTAATTGCTGATTTTACAGAAAAACTACTAGCTATCATTGCATTAGTCTGTATTTCTTAGAATACTGGTAATATTGAGCATGCTATTTTTTATTTCTATCTGAATTTTCTTATTTGATGTGTGTGCGTAAGACAAACACATACAAGGAGAGAGAGAAAAATACTAAAACAGTTCATTTTTCTACGGAGGTTACTTTTGCCTTGTTCTTATTTTTAAAAAGCCTATATATTTTATATTTAATATAAAATATATATTTATATATTTATATTTTATATTAATTAAATATATATAAAATATATATTTTATATTTTAAAATACATATAATAATATATATAATATATAATATATATTTATATTTTATATTAAATATAAAATATATATTTATATTTTCCTTCCATGAAGCTGCAAAGAATATTCTAATTCATTACATGCCTTTTAATTTTTATCTGTTTTTTAATTACAAGCATTTAATTTTTATGTAGACATATAGATTTTATTTTTCTTTATAAAATGTTTGTGTCTTTTGAGCTACAAAATACTCTAGTCAAAGATTATATTATATTATTACTACTATCTATTCTGTGATCAAGTCTATCTCTTCACTTTATTTCTAAATTGAAGAATAGATCTTTGAGTTTTCTCTATGCTTCTTCATTGATTAGATTTTATCCAATAGCAACTGTCTGGACTGTTTCTAGATCTTGTGAATATTTTATATTTATACAAACTTTTATTTCAGCTGCCATCCCAACCTGCCCTCTTTTCATTATATAGCACATCCCTTTAGAAAGGAGTTCACAGGTTATTCTTCTAAGTGAAAATACATTCTTATACTGATTTAAGGGGATAATATTAGTGTTCTTCCCAGATGCCTACTGATCCCTTTCATATTTTGGTACACTTCTCTGTCTTCTGTGTGTTTGCTTCACAGCAGCCTCATATGGGATTCTTTTCAGATGACTATCTCAGATTATTCAATATGATTTTCAGAGAGAAGTCCCTAGGAGTTTAAATCACTGGGTGAAGGAATAGAGCAAAGCCTTTGCCACTAACTGACTGGTTGTGATGAATGAAAACCCAACTTCCTTGCCTAAAGTTTGAACAAATTCTGAGCTATAATTTCCACACCAGAGCTCCACTGCAAGAAAAGGTGGAGGATGGGGTATTGCCTGGGGCGTATGCCTTGCTTAGCTTCTCCCCCTTTCTCCTACATTCCTACGTGCATGACTTACTGTCCTGGCAAACTTCCTGGTAAATTCTCTTGTCAGGATCTCCTCCTGAGAAGACAGGCTTAAGAAAAGAATTTTTCTGTGAATTTTCACAGAAATGCATATACACTGTATGTTTTTACATAGGTCATACGTACTCTTTTGATTTCATTTCTTTTTTAAGTGGTATATACACAAAATTCAGAATGCTAGCAGCACAAAAACATACATGTTATTAATTAAATTTCCCTCTTCCCATTTCTAGTGGTGAACTTTTTTTTTAGTTTCTGTCTCTCCAAATATGGTCTACAAATGTAAAATATATGTATTATATTTACCACAAACATGGCATACTTTATATAGTATTGAATTTTGTTTTTTTCGCTTAAGCCTCTAGTTTGAAATATTTTTATCGTATTACTTATAGAGCTATTTTTTGTTATTTTAAAAATAAACTTTATTTTTATAACAGTTTTAAACTTACAAAAAAATTTCAAAGCTAGGACAGAAGGTTCCCTAATACCCTACACCCGGTTTCCCCTATTGTTAACATCTTACATTAGTATGATCATTTGTTAAAATTAATGAAGTAATATTGATACACTATTATTAACTAAAGTTAATACTTTATTCAGATTTCTTTAATTTTTATCTAATTTCATTTTTCTGCTTCAGAATCCCCTTCAGGAAACCATAATACATTTAGTCATTTTTCTTTAGGCTCCTCTTGGCTTAACAGTTTCTAAGACATTCCTTGTTTTTGATGACCCTGACCATTTTGAAGAGTATAGGTCAAACTTTTTGTAGAATGTCCCTCAAGTGGTATTTCTATGATGTTTTCCTCATGATTAAACTAGCGTTATGGGTTTTTGATAGGAAGACTACAAAGGAAAAGTGCCCTTTTCATCATGTCATGTCAAGGGTATGTACTACTGACATGACTTATCACGGTTGATGTTAACCTTGATCACCTGGCTGAGGAAGCGTTTTTCAGATTTCTCCAATGTAAAGTTACTCTTATTTCATCCTTTCCATGCTGCCCTCTTTAGGAGGAAGTCACAGACTACACTTAAAGAGTAGAAAGTTAGACTCCCACTCTTTGAGGTCAGAGTATTTACATAAATTATTGGGAATCCTTTTGCAAGGGGATTTGTCTCTTTCCCATCACTTATCAATTTATTTAATCATTTATTTATATTACTATGGACTCATGGAGATTTATTTTATACTTTAGGTTATAATCCAATACTACTTATTTTTATTTTGGTGATCAAATTGTTCCAGGTTTTGGTATTGGGAGCTCCTACAGTTAGCCCTGCCTCCCTCTGATATATCCTGATCATTGAGGGATTTTTTTTTTCTTTTTTGTTCTTTGTTTTTGGCTTTGGTTTTTGAACACTTTTTTACTTCCTGGAGCTGAAAGATGCATCAGCCTTATCTTGCATATTTCCTGTCCCAGTCCTAGAATCAGCCATTTTTCTAAGGATCCATGACTCCTTTTAACTGGAGAATGACATTATAGACCAAGATCTGGATGCTAGGTCTATGTGTTACTTTTCAAGTACCATTACTTCAAGGCCATCTCAGCTAAGAGCAAAAGAAAATATATGCTTACTAAACTTGGTATACACACATATCAATAAAAATTTCTATATGTAACCATCTACATCTATATTAAGTTAAGCATAAATTCATAATAATATCTTCAACTCTAATCTATTATCAGATGAGTCATTCTAGCCTCCTCTCCTTGGTTATCTACAAACTAGATAATCTACAAACCTATCATCCATTTACTTAAGTGTTCAATTCTAGTATATAGCAATATCAGAATTGTTAAACCATACCCTCATGGAAACAACTTTATGAACTGGAAATCATGCTTATAATAGTTTCTTTTGCCATCAGTCCTTTGGATTCAAATCATTTAAAATGTTTGTTCAGCACTTTTCTTTGCCACCCCTCTCAGTGAAGTCTTTTCATACATTTGTGAAACAGTTAGACTGTTTTGTCACGTTTTGTTTTCCATCCAGAATACCTCAACCTCCTAAAAAATGTTTAAACATTAAGGTTCACACGTTATGCTGTAAAGTTGAATGTATTTTGACAAACAAACATAGTCATGTATCTACAAATACACTATCATACAGAATGGATTCTGCACTCTAATATACCCCTGTGCTTCACCTATTGAACCTTCCATCTCTGTCCCAAACGCCTGGCAACACTGATATTTTAAAATCTCTCTAGGTTTGCCTTTTCTAGAATGTCATATAATTGATTTTTCCCTCAGCTTTATTGAGATATAATTGACAAATAAACATTACATATATTTAAGGTATATAACATGTTCTGTGTGAAATGATTACCATAATAAAGCTAATTAACATATCCATCACCTCACATAGTTACTTGTGTGTGTGTGGGGAGGTGGGAACACCAAGATACACTCTCAAGGAATATTTTTGTTCCCTCCTCCCCACTACTCTTCCCAGCCTCTGATAACCATCATTCTATTCTCTGTATCCATGAGATCAATTATTTTTAATATTTAGCTCTCATATATGATTGAGAACACTTGAGATTTGTCTTTCTGTGCTTGGCTTATTTCACTTAACATAATGTTCTCCATTTCCATCCATGTTGTTGCAAATGGGAGAATTTTATTCTTTTCTGGTGGTTATATAATATTCCATTGTGTACATGTACCACCATTTCTTTATCCATTCATCCATTGATGGACACTCAGGTTGATTCCAAATCTTGGCTATTGTGAATAGTGCTGCAATAAAAATGTTCAGGTATCTTTTTGATATACTGATTTCCCTTCCTTTGTATATATATCCAGCAGTGGGATTGCTGGGTCATATGGTAGTTCTATTTTTAGTTTTTTGAGGAACTTTCATACCATTCTCCATAGTGGTTACACTAATTCACATTCCCACCAACAGTGTATGAGGTGCCCCTTTCTCCACATCCTCGCCAGCGTTTGTTAATGCCTGTCCTTTTCATAAAAGCCATTTTAGCTGGGGTGAGATGATATCTCATTGTAGTTTTGATTTGCATTTCTCTAATGACTAATGATGTTGAACATTTTTTCATATACCCTTTGGCATTTGTATGTCCTCTTTTAACAGATGTCTATTCAGATCTTTTGCACAGTTTTTAATTGAATTATTTGATTTTTTGCTATTGAGTTGTTGGGCCCCCTTTATATTCTAGTTATTATCCCCTTTTCAGAGGGGTAGTTTGCAAATATTTTCACCCATTCTGTGGGTTGTCTCTTCATTTTGATGATTGCTTTATTTGCTGTGCAGAAGCTTTTTAGCTTGCTGAGATCCCATTTGTCCTATTTTGCTGTCATTGCTTGTGCTTTGGGTTATAACTCAAGAAACCATTGCCCAGACCAATGTCCTGAAGCGTTTCTCCAACATTTTCTTTTAGTATTAATAGTTTCACATTTTCAGGTCTTAGATTTAAGTCTTTAGGACATTTTGATTTGATTTTTGTATAAGGTGAGAGATAAGGGTATAGTTTCAGCCTTCTGCATATGGATATCCAATTTCTTGAAGTTTTTCTCATATATATCTTGTATGTATTTTATTAGGTTTATATCTAAGCTTTTAATTTTTTCATGCCTTGATAAGTGGCATTGTTTGCTTAAATCTCAAATTCCAGTTGTTCTTTGCTAGCATATAGAAAACTAATTGACATTGGATATTACTTTTGTATCCTGTAATTTTGTCATATTTGCTTATAAGTTCTATGAATATTTTTAATCCATCATGGTGGGGGGAGGGGTGTGGTTTATCTACAGAGATAATCATGTCATCTATAGACAAAGATATTTTTCTTTCTTTCTTTTAAATATGTATAAATTTCCTTTCCTTTTCTTTTGGCACTAGCTAGGGACTTCTAGTAAGATATTGAATAGTCCTTGCATTATTTTTCTAATCTTAAGAGGAAAGTATCCAGTTTCATATCATTAAGTATGATGTTAACTGCAGGTGTTTAGTAGATGTTGTTTATCAAATAAGGAACTTGACTTTGGTTCCTAGTTTGCCAAAAACTTTTATCATGAATGAGTGTTGGATTTTGTAGAATGCTTTTTCTGAATCAATTTCTGTAATTACAAAATTTCTGTTATTTAGCTTATTTATATGGTGGCTTATATTGAAAAAAATTTGAGTTTTGAACCAGCATTTCATGCCTGGAATAAATCTAACTTGGTTATGTTATATAATTCTTTTAAGACACTGTTTTTCTTATTTATTTTTATTTTTATTTTGGTAGAGATGGAGTGTCTCTCTGTTTTCCAGGCTAGAGTGCATTGGCGTGATCATAGCTTACTGCAGCCTCAAAATTCCTGAGTCCAGGTGATCCTCCTGCTTCAGCTACTCCAGTAGCTAGGACTACAGGTTCATGCCACCATGCACAGATAATTTTTAAAAATGTTTTGCAGAAATGGGTTCTCGCTATGTTGCACGGGCTGGTCTCAAACTCCTGACCTCAAGTGATCCTCTTGCTAATAGTTTGATGGAGATTTTTGCATGTTTATGAAAGATATTGCTCTATATTTTTCCTTTCTTGCAATACCTTTGTCTGGTTTGAGTATTAAAGCAACACTGACCTCATGGAATGTTAGAAAGTATTACCAATGCTTCTATTTTTTGAAAGTTAATATAGAGGATAGGTATCATTTCTTTATTACATGTTTTGTAGCATTTACCACTGAAACCATCTTGGCCTGATACCTCCTATTTTGAAAGTTTTATTTATGGATTCACTCTTTTAAATTGATATAGACCTATTCAGGTTATTTATTTCTCCTTCTGTTAGTTTTGGTGATTTGTGTCTTTCAAGAAATCCTTCTATTTCATCTATCAAATGTGTAGAGACAGATTTTGTTCATAGTATACATTTATTATCCCTTTAATGTCCATGGGATCAGTATTAATGACCCTTCTTTCACCACCGATATTCACAATTTGTGTCTTCCCTCTTTATTTCCTAGCTAGCTGGCTAAAAGATTATCAGTTTTATCATCTTTGAAAATATCAGATTTTGGTTTTGTTAATATTCTCTATTGTTCTCCTGTTCATGATTTTAGTGAATTCTGTTCTAATTTTTATTATTTCTATTCTTCCACTGTTTTTAGGCTTAAATGCTCTTTCTTTCTCTAATTTCCTAAGGTAGAAACTCAGGTTATTGTCTTTATCTTTTTTCTTTTCTAATATATGCATTTAATTCTACAATTTTTTTCTGTTAGCACTGTTGCTGCATCCCATTAATTTTGATATGTTGTATTTTCGTTTAGTTCAATTTCTGGTTTTTTTTTTAATTTTCTCTTGAAATATCTTTTTTGATCCATGTGTTATTTATAAATATGTTATTTAATTGCCAAATATTTTGGGATATTCCAACTATATTTCTGAAACTGATTTCTAGTTTAATTCCATTGTGATCTGAGAACATACTTTGTATGATTTCTTTTTCTTAATTTTAAGGTGTGTTTTGTGAGCCAAAATGTGGTTGATTTTGGTGATTATTCCATATGAACATGAGAAGAATATGTATTATACTCTCGTTGGATGGAGTATTCTACAAATATAAATTAGATAAAGGTGATTATTAGTCCAATCAACTATATTCTTATTGATTTTCTATTTGCTTAATCAATCAGTTGCTGAAGAGGGTTTGTGAAGTACTCAACTACAGCAATGAATTTGTTTATATTTTCTTGTAGTTCTATCCATTTTTGCTTCATGTAATTTGATGTTCTTTTGTAGAATTGATCACTTTATCATTAATAATGATTCTCATTATTCCTGCTAATTTCCCTTTTTCTGAAGTCTGCTTTGTCTAAAAATAGTACAACTATTTCACTTTTCATTTAACTAGTGCTATCATGGTATTTGTCTTTACTTCTAATTTGTTTTAGGCTTTATATTTAAAGTAGGTTCCTTGTAGAAAGCATACAGTGGGTTCTTATTTGTTAATCTACTCTGAAAATCTTTGTCTTTAAAGATGTATTTATACTATTATTATTATGTACCATATTTGTTACTGTTTCTATTTGTTGCATATGTTTGTTTTTATATTTCTTTTTTTTCTGCCTCTTTTGTTTCTAACTAAACATTTTACATGATTCTATTTATCTCCTCTTTTAGTATATATAATAATTTATATTTCCTTTTAAAAATCTATAAAAAAATTCGTGGTTGATATATAAGATTTTTTTTTCCATCAAAAGTTATTGTTACTGTTTATTTTTAGATTTTTAAAATTTTCTTAGTTTTTTAAATTTTTATGGATACATAAAGTTGTACATATTTATGGGGTGTATGTGATATTTTGATACAACCATACAAAACATACATAATGATCAAATCTGAGAAATTAGAATATCTATCACCTCAAACATGTTATCATTTCTTTGTGTTGGGAACATTCCAAACCTTTTCTTCTAGTTATTTTGAAATATACAATAAATTATTAACTATGATCACTTTAATGTGCTGCCAAACACTAGATCTTATTCCTTCTACATAAATGTATTTTCATATCCATTAATCAACCCTTTTTTATCTCCCCTTCCTCACTAACCTTCCAAGCCTCTGGTAAGCACCATTCTAATCACCATCTCCATGAGATCAACTCTCTTTAGTTCTCACATATGAATGAGAACACGTGACGTTTGTCTTTCTGTGCCTGGCTTATTTCACTTAACATACTTTCCTCCAGTTCCATGCATGTTGTTTCAAACAACATAATTTTGTTCCTTCTTACAGCAGATTAATATTCCATTGTGTATATGTACCACATTTTCTTTTTTTTTTCCTTTTTTTTTCAGAATATTATGAGGGTACAACACTTTGGTTATATATATTGCCCATGCACCACCCATGTCAGAGCTACAACCATGGACATCCCCCAAACTGTGAGCCCCACCCCCATTCAGTGAGAGTTTTCCCATCCCCTCCACCCCCCTCCTGCCTGCCCATCCCTGATGAATATTATTGCCATGTGTGACATAAGTACTGATAAGTTAGTACCAATTTGATGGTGAGTACCAATGGTGCTTGTTTTTCCATTCTTGTGATACTTCACTTCGAAGAATGGACTGTAGCTCCATCCAGGATAATACCAGATGTGTTAATTCACCGTTGTTTTTTGTTGCTGAGTAATATTCCATGGTATACGTATACCACATTTTATTAACCCACTCATGTACTGATGGGCACCTGTGTTGTTTCCACATCTTTGCAATTGTGAATTGTGCTGCTATAAACATTTGTGTGCAGATGTCTTTATTATAGAGTGTCTTCTTTTCCTTTGGGTAAATACCCAGTAGTGGGATTGCTGGATCCAAGAGATTACTGGAATTCATAAATGAATTCAGCAAAGTCTCAGTATACAAAATCAATGCACTGAGATCAATAGCCTTCATATATGCCAACAACAGTCAAGCCGAGAAACAAAGATGCAATACCTTTCACAACAGCACCAAAGAAAATTAAATATTTAAGAACATATCTAACTAAGGAGGTGAAAAACCTATATAGAGAGAATTATGAAACACTAAGAAAAGAAATTGCAGAGGATGCAAACAGATGGAAAACCCTACCATGCTCTTCGATAGGTAGAATCAACATTGTTAAAATGTCTTTGCTACCTAAAGTGATTTACAGAATCAATGCAGTCCCTATCAAAATACCAAGATAATTTTTTGCTGATCTAGAAAAAATAATTCTACTCTTCATGTGGAACCAGAGAAGACCCCGTCTAGCCAAAGCAATCTTAAGCAAAAAGAACAAATTGGGAGGCATCAATCTACCAGACTTCAAACTATACTATGAGGCTATAGTAACCAAAACAGCCTGGTACTGGCACAAGAGCAGAGACATAGACCAATGGAACAGGACTGAGAACCCAAATATAAAACCATCCTCATACAGTCATCTGATCTTTGAAAAAATTCCACCAAAACATACTCTAGGGAGAAGATTCCCTATTCAATAAATGGTGCTGGGAAAACTGGATGGCCACATGTAGAAGACTGAAACTAGATCCACACCTCTCACCTCTCACAAAAATCAACTCACGATGGATAACAGACTTAAACCTAGGACGTTAAACCATAAGAATTCTAGACGAAAACATTGGAAAAACTCTTATGGACATTGGCCTAGGCAAAGAATTTATGAAGAAAACCCCCAAAGCAATCACAGCAGCAACAAAAATAAATAAATGGGAACTCAGATTAAAAAGCTTCTGCACAGCCAAGGAAACTATCACTAGAGTGAACAGACAACCTACAGAATGGGAGAAAATATTTGCATGGTACAAATCTGATAAAGGGCTGATAACCAGAATCTATACAGAACTTAGGAAAATCAACAAGAAAAAATCAAACAACCCTATCAAAAAATGGGCAAAGGACATGAACAGAAACTTTTCCAAAGAAGAGAGAATAATGGCCAGCAAACATAAAAAATTGCTCAACTTCTCTAATCATCAGGGAAATGCAAATCAAAACCAAAATGAGATATCACTTAACTCCAGTGAGATTGGCACATATCAAAAAGTCCCAAAACAACAAATGTTGGCAGGAACGCAGACAGATAGGAACACTCATATACTGCTGGTGGGACTGCAAATTAGTACAACCTCTATGGGAAGTAATATGGAGATACCTCAAAGAACTGAAAGTAGATATACAAGATTTTGAGATATCTATCTATCTACCCATCTAAATTGATGGTGTGCTCATTGCTAGCTGCACAGTGGATAATCTAGCTCCCAAATCCCATTTCAGAGTATGCTTCCTTGAATTTCTCCTGGAATCAAATCTTTTAAATCAGCTTCTCTGGAAAGTAGATCCTGGATGCATAATTACCATCATTGATTCATTAAAAATATATTTTAAAAGGTTGAGGGAGATTAATCACCAATGTAAGATAATGTAGTAAAATGAGGGGTTCTCCCTGGCAACATAAAATCTCTTATCTTCATCTGGAGGACAAAAATTTGAGGCTCAGGACTAGGACTTAATCATAAGACTAGTAAACCTTCAGAGAAGGTTGAAATTTTAATACTCTATTTGGAAAGAAAGAGGATGCTCAAACTTGGAATGGGGGACATTTGGGTCAATGCAGTTGAAAATCTTGAATCAAATATTGTTCTGAAACCTCTGAGCCCTAAGTGACCCACTCCTCCTTTTTAAATGCTGGTATTTTGTTCTGCTTTAACACAATTCACTTTTGTTTGACACTTTACAAATCTACCCTCTTGGCTACCAGAAAAATTCTGGCATAAATTACAATATATTCAAAGAAATAAATGTAGGGCTTGCTAAGAGAGAGAGAAAGGGGCTGTACACTGAAGATGCTACCAGACCTAACCAACATTTAAGGGCAGAAGCCAGGAAAGTATGTATGGAACTGGATCATGAATATTTTAATCAATATATTAGAGCATAAAGTTATAAAGTTCTGTAAGAGCTTCAGGATAAAAGGAGAACTATCATTGTTTAGCAATTCAGTGGTGGCAATCTTTTGTAGGCCAATGCTGACAATAAGATTTGCAGTTAAACATCTGGGCTCCCTGACAGCAATGGGGAGTTGGAATCTCAAAAAAAAAAAAAAAATAGAGGCTAAGGGGCAGTACTTAACTATCTCAAGCAAGGTAAGTGAAGTTCTTTCAATGAGACCAAGGTTGGAGTGTCTTATCCAGGGTATCTTGACTGAAGAGCGCTATGGAGATAGTTAAAGAGACACAACACTTCTAAGGTCAAGATACATGGAGAGGCAACAAGGGCAATGTTCATTTTATCAATAAAATAAATAAAGGATAGATGATCATGAGCTTGAAGACAGTTCCCCTAGTAAATTATCATTTTCTTTTGAAGATTTTGTGGCGATATGCCAATGCTTGGCCCTAGAACCTGCTGTGACACTTAGCCTATCTCCTACCATAATGGTTTGTGAAAAGTCATGTTATAGCATATAGGAGAAGGAATTTATAGGGAGGTAACTTTTCTTTAGAAAGAAATATATGTATACATTTTGTCCTTTTAATGAATATAGAAAAAAGGATACTTACTTGTAACTTCAAGTTAATTTAGGTAACTTTAGGTGAACCATCTGTGGATCTTGTGAAGTGTCCCTTAGACTGAGGTTGTATTGTGACTGGTACATAGCTCATTTCTGGGTATAGTAAGATGAAAGACTGTGGTGGGAGCTATTTCCCTGGCTAAAAATCAAAGACAGTTGACTACATCAGAAGAAAGCATGACTTACCACCAAGAAAGAAATAGGTTTATTTTTCTGATGAACAAAAATCCACTCAAGAGGACATTTGCCAGGACAAAATGACCTCAAAAGAAAGCAGCTACAGCTATACAGTTATATGCAGTTGCTTATGGGAACTTTGTAAACACTCAGCCAAAAAGATTGGTAATTGACTGCCTCAAGAAAGTGGCAATTGAAACTCCATAGTGAGAAAATCTCCTCAGGCCTAAGAAAACACCTTACAAAAGAAAGAATCCACATTGGGGACCTTCCATATCTAAAGGGTACTGTCAGCAGATGATCACTGCCCAGTGAAGTAAGCTCTTCTCCTCTGCCTCCCACCAGCCCCCATCTTACTAGTTACGCTTTACTATTGCCTGCTGAAATGCAGAACCTTAAGCAAGATAGAAAGAAGCATGTTTCTCAACTAACAATACACAAGCTATTCCCGTTTTTTTTCGGGACCCAGTCTCTTTCAGTCTGGTAACTCCATCATCCCATGACATTGCCTTTAACTACATAATACACAAGATGACTCTGCCACAGCCACAATACACAAAGTAAAAGAAGGTTGTTCCTTTTATGGACGTGACTCGGTGATTGACTGCGTCTCACTCTCATTGACCAGACAATGGGCACAAGAAAATATCTAGCTGCCATGGATTTGGGCCCAGCTAAAAATAATATCATTATCAATAAAATAAATAAAGAATATTGTGATACCTGTTTTGACACATTTACCCGAACCTGCGGGAGCTGGAAGCAATTTATAAAAAGAAACAAAGAAGAAAATGCACAGGTAGAGATGAAGCTCACTATATCCACAAGAAGTTGCATGATGTGATCTTTGTACATGAACTCGCCACTGTTTCAGAGTCAGGTCCATGGTTGAAAAAATACCCGAACTGGAATTACGGAAGACGTTCACTAAGGTACTTCTAATCCTCATGATACAAATGTGGTGGTGCTTCATTCTTCATTGGGAAAGAAAGTTTTTTGATTCTTTCATAGCTTTAAGAAAAATCGATCTGTCAGTATGTCCAAATACATGATCTTGTCAATGTGTTCTCTGCAAAATAGAAATAGACTAAGTCTATTTGAAAACTGTATGTTTGAAAATTAAGAAAAATAATTCTATCTCTATAATTTAGTTTATGCTAAATTGCATATTTATATATTATATGCATTCATATGTAATCTAGATACTGCAGAACAAATTCTTGAAATGCTTTTGTTCTTTTAGTTAGTATTAATAATATATATGGTTAAAAAACTAGGTATAAGTTCTCAGTCTAAACAGAACCAGAACAAGAAACATATTCATTAGATAGAGTTATATAATTATGTCAGTGATATGCATAATGTACTTTCAAACATATTGCCATCTATGGAAGTAAAACTGAATAGACAACTGTTTATTAACTGAGGATGAAAATAAAATTCATGGTACTGGCCAGAGATTTTCTTTTCTAAGTATCGGAAAAGATAAGTCTTCAGATTTCTTTGAATGGGAAGAAGGAGAAAGAACAAAGCTATCTTCTGCTAGGCCCCTATTAACCCTTACTTGTTTAATATAATTAATGCATTAAGATTGGTATAAGGAAAACTCATATTTTTATTGATACTGAGTCTTCCTAACCATAAGTATGGTATCCTTTTTATTTTGTCTTGTAACTGTGGCTGGCCTCTTTGTAATTTTCTTAATTAGTTATTATTTTTTTCTAGAATTATTTTCATTTGTTGTATTACCTAGCCACTTATTCTTGTATGTGTAAATATGAGGGCTGTCTGTAACGTATCCAGCCATATAAACCATTCTAGTTATATTAACAATGGCTGGATACTTTCTGGAAGGCTTTCGTATATTGACTTATACATGTTAATTTTTCAACCAACCATTTTACTGAATTCTATTATCTTTGGTAATGGTGTTTCAATAGGTTCTCCTAAGCCTTTCTGGCAAGAAATATATCATTTTTATAACACTTTCCATATTACATTTAGTTATAATTCCTCTTACTTCTTTTTCTTATCTAATTTTATTGGTTAATACTTTCAAAGTCAGAATTGTTCCAGAATAAGAAGACATTTATCCAGCTCACATTTTTCATATTCCTAATTCTGTTTTATGCTGATGGATTCCTTGCCTGTTCTCAATATGGAAGGCATTTGGATGTATATGGCTTGAGAAAAATTTGTTTGTCTTTAAAATAATGCCATTCTATTTGACTTATGTGGGATTTCCACCCATTTTCCCTGTTTGGTACACTGAAGCAGGTTATGAGGCTTCTTGTTTCTAAAATATTGCCTAAAAGGAAAAAATGATCTTTACTGCCCTTTTCCTTTCCAAGTTGGCCAAATTATATACTGTTAAGGGAAGGACAAGGGAGAAGGAATGGTCTGGGTCAAATCAATACAGGGATGGTTTGCAGGGGTGTGCGGGGAGGTCTGCAGTAGTATCATAGGTGTTTGCTATGATTGATAAAAGCAGGAGATTTTTAACCACTTAACCGACATGGATTAAATCTCTTTTCTTTTTGTTGGAACTTGCTCTGATTCAAAGGTAAACAAAATCATTGTCTCCAATAGTTTTTAATCATATCATATGTTTAGTAGGCTATTTTAATTCTTTCCAAAACCTATAGAGTTATTGAATGACTATCTTTAGTTTATTATATTGTGTTTTTGAAGAAACCTTTTGCCTTCATTGTTATTTCAATGATGTGTTTATTGAGGGAAAAGCATTTTCCCCATTATAACTAGGAATTATTGGTTCCTAAACTTTTGAATGCCTTCTTCAAGAACACAATGAGCAGTATTAATAGGGATAATGAATAGCTGGCAATAAACAAATGTCTAATAATAGAAAACATATTGTGTTCTTTATCTGCACATAATATTGGATTATATTATCATTAAAAATTTTTTATGAAGAGTTTATTTTAAATGTTAAAAATTCCTGTATGTTATGATGTACAAAAGAATCAGGATGTGAAAGTTTAACTTAAATATTTCACACACTTTAAAATGCCTAAAAATATTAGAAATAAAAAAGCAATATATTTTTCTTTGCTTTTTTATTTTAAAAATTATATATAATGACATATTCCTCATATTAGAAAATAAAAAATAAACTCCTCACTTAACATAAGTACAATCAGTAACTTCTACCTAGTCCTTTAACCATTACATATTATTAAAACTCACTGAAGAAACAGGAACATTTCAAAAAGCTATTCAAAAAGCCATATATGAACACCTAGGCCTGTTACCAGAGGCTGTAGCGGGTGTGGATCCTCTCCGGTACCTAGGTAGTCTGGACTGCATCCAGGACCTCGGCCAGTAGGACTGGCCCTAGGATGAGGCTCCCTTTAGGGTCTGCAGACTGCAGGCCTATTACCACGTGTGCAGAGAAGTGTGGCTTCCTCAGGGTCTCTGGGACACCTCATAGTGTGTAGCTGGGTGGGTCTCTTGGCAGCCAGCGCTGGCCCTGGACAATGGCTGAGAGGGGCTGGAACCAAACCACAGGGCCGCTTCAGGGTCTACAGCCAAAATTGAGGTCTGCAGGCTTGCCTCAAGGGTCACAGGCAAGCATGTCTCCTAGCTGGTTAGTGCGCTGGTAGGACTACTCTCAGACTGCACCTGAGAGGGACTGGCACCAACTTACAGTGCAGCTTCAAGATCCACAATGGGATCTAGGTGAGCGGGCCTGCCTCTGGGATCACTGACAGGCATGTCTCTCTCTGGGTGCCTATGTGGTCAAGACTGTTCCCAAATTGCACCTGAGAGTGGTTGGAGCTGAGTTTCAGGATTTACTATGGAATTTACCTGCTGTGTGCATCAGATTTCAATTTTAAGTTGTAATGCCACAACGCCTGTTGACTCACCACATGTCTCATTGTCCTCTCATGTTCCTACACTTAAACTTAGAAGAGAAGCAAAAAAGGAAAATATTTCAAAAAGTTTTTAAAGATCCCTCCGCACCTCACCATGCTATTTTAGACTTAATCAAAATGGCTAGGGTTTGCTAATACTTTTAAGATTTAATTTTGAGCTAGTTTTCTGAATATACTGAAAATATTCGGCAAGAGTTGCAAAGGAATTGTAAAAGATAAAATTGAACAGTGACTTTTCATTTCCCTCTAGTTTAAGTTGTTTAGATATAGAAAAGGTCTACACAACTTCATTATGTTAGAACATGGTACACTCATATTCTGTACTTTGTTTTAAAAGGTACATTTCCAAACAAAGCAAAAACATGTCTGAATTACTGAAAGTTTTGATCATTTATGCATCTAATTTACTCCAGCACCACACATACTTACAAGATTTTTTAAAATTTCATATTTCAATGTAATGCAAAAGTTTGGTATATAGCCAGCTTTGTTTCCTAAACCTATTAAATTGCCATCACATTCTTTGATTACTTAATATCTTTACAAACAGTATCAGTACTTAACACTTGTCATAATATTGAGGATTCTATTTTATTGCTTTTTTGTTCCTCTCAAAAAGCCTTTCAATAATGCTAGAAAAACTTTTATGCTATTAACCAATGCAAGAGCATTTATAAGGATAAATATCTTTGTTTTGAAAATCAGTACACATGCTTTTATGATCCCCTTTTCAAGTTTAATAAAAGTACTCAAAAACTGTAAATAACAGAAGACAAGAAGTTCTGAATGTCTTTATGTGATATATGGATGTGGCTGAAGTATTTAAAAATCCTTTTAGAACTTTATTTTTACAGAAGAGATAACAGCTACACAGAGGAACTAAATGAAGATCTTATTGAAAAGCAAAGGAAGGAAAAACAATTTCATAATTAATATATGGGTTTGCAGTATATCTGATGGTGATTTACATATTGAAGTATGATAGCATTTGCTTATTTTTTCAGTACTAAGGTACTAACTCATCATAAAATATGGTTTGACTTCTAGATATAATATACCTTCTTCATAAAATAATGTCCTGAATTTTATATGAGAATTTTGCATTATAAATGTGCTGTACAAAGCATTTTGACAAAGATTATAATAAATCTCCCTTCAAATTTTACTCTGATGTATAATATATAACAATAAAGAATAAAACCACACGTATACAAAAGAAAAAAGAAATATTCATTTTATATGGTTCTTTCACTTAATATCTTTTCACATCTAAAGATATAGATTTCCTGTCTTCAATCAAATATATTGGGTATGCAATTATTGCATTTGCTACTGCACTTTGACTATTTAGAAAAGAAAAGTCCACTCTCTATTAAATAGGTGAGGAAAATACCTTTAGTACACACTAAATGTATTATTTTTAATAGAAAAAGTCATATATCAAGTATTATATTTTTTATCAAATGTCAAAATCTCAGTACCTGCTAAAAGCAGAAATAGAAATGTATGAAAAAATCCCTCTTGAATTATGAACAATTACAAAAAATATCAATTGTTTTGTACAAATTTAGAAGTGGGAAATTTAAATTCTAATTACTTATGCCAAAAGTAATAAGTAATAAAAGGATATACACATACACAAATTCTTTCAAACGTGTAAACATCTATTTTATATTTAAAGTTACAACAATAAAAATTAAATTATTTTGAATTTTTAAAACATGTCATTAGAGAATATTTCATGTTTTAGTATTTTTTATTTAATATAAAAGTATATCTTGTTTGATTATTAAATAAAACAATGATATATGTGCACATAAGTGTTGACTGATTAGTTCCAATTTAGTGGTGAGTACCTGTGGTGTTCGTTTTTCCATTCTTGTGATACTTCACTTAGAAGAATGGTTGGAAATGAAGCAGGTGGGGGGGGGAGGAGGGGATGGGTAAATTCACACCTAATGGGTGCAATGCACACTATCTGGGGGATGTGCACACTTGTGGCTTTGACTCAAACAGTACAAGGGCAATTTATGTAACCAAAACATTTGTACCCCTGTAATATTCTGAATTTTTTAAAAAAAAATGATATAAACTTGTAAAAAATTCACTAAGAGACTGTGCCTAGATAAGAAGAGATGTGGACTATGAAGCAAAACTCAACCTTTGTAATTTTTCACAAGTGGCAATTAAAAGATTTTTGGAAAATTATCTGAAGTGAAAAATTTTATCTATAATTAATATATATAATTTATATGCAATGCAATCAGCAAAAGTATTTCAATTTTATTGCTAGTTATTTTCTAAAATGAAATAACGTTCAAAATCCACTGTTTTAAAATCATTTTTATGAACTTTTTTGGAAATTTTAAACAACCTACCATAGATTTAAAAATTTTTTAAAGTGAAATACAACTTAAGCATTATACAGTAATGAAAAATTGTGTTCATCCTTTCCTTTTGTTCAGAATCTTTTTAAAAGAAGTAATAGATATATTATTAACTAGCAATGGATGAGAGATTTGGCATCTCCCATTATTTCCATACAACTTTAAAAAAGATTTAGTTATTTGAAACAAACAAAAAAAACAAAGTAAAGTAAACAAAACAGCATGCAAAGAATAAATTTACTCACCTAAGTATAAACATCTGGAAATATTCAATATTGATGATAATATGTTGAAAACGCTTAAATAAATTTAAATATAAATAGCTAAAATTTATTAAACTGCTATCATGTTTTAAGGACAAATAAACTATTCTTGGATGGATTATCTCTTTGAGGCTTCACAGTCCAGTGAATTTATTTGTACCTAATTTACGATTGAAAACTGTCTCTCTCCCTAATATATGTCTCTGTGTCTGTGGCTCTCTGCCTCTCTCTCTCTATATGTATATATTTACAGATAGATAGATAGATATAGAAGAGCTATTTGCTTTCAAAACCCGTGATTTTAGCTAGTGCAAGATACTTTCTCCCCTCACATTCTATGTTAGTCTGATATTCCTGTGGCTTTCTACGCTATACCCTTGCATACGCATCTCAATTTGACGAAAACCACCAAGAGACAGCCTCTTAAGGGATCTTCCTACTTTCGATGTCATCCCCGCTGACATCATCCTCTTCATTACCATCACAGTGTTCCTTTTAAAATATAAATTTGAACATGTTCTTCTCCTTTTTAGACTCTGTCAGTGGCACTTCACCTTGTCCTCACCTTTTGTTATCCCAAACTTGCATTTTCTAACATAAATATCTTAAAATGTTTGCAACCCCAGTATTCTCTTCCTCTCTCCCTTACCTTTTCCTTCCATCGTCACCGTCATCACTCAATAAACAGAGACATAACATGCACATGCCCGCCAGGTTCTCCATGCTCTCAGGGCAGCACAGATCTTTTGTTGCTCTTTCTGCCTTGAATGTCTGGCTCATAGTCCACATTATCTTCTGAAGTATAATATTTTCGTTATTCTAAAAATTTCAGTAGGCATCTCTCCACAAAAATATCTTGCTTGATACACTATATATGGTTAAGTACCTATCTTTTCTTTATTTTTGATTTTCTGTAATTTGGATAAGATATGCCTAGATGTAGTTTGGTTTTGGTTTTTGTAATTTTATTTTTGTTGTTGTTTTTTTTCTTGACAAGCAAGTTTGCTTGCTGGCCTTGGAGCTTCCTGGATCTGTGGTTGGGTGTCTGATATTAATTTGGGGAATTGTCAGTCATTATTGCTTCAAATACCTCTTCTGTTTCTTTTTCCCTTTTTTCTCCTGCTATTCTCATTACGCACATGTTACACCTTTTGTAGTTATTTCAAAGGTCTTGGATATTCTGTTCCAATTTTTTTGCATCTTTTTTCTTGCTGCTTTTTAGTTTTGAAAGTTTCTATCATCATATTGTCAAGCTCATGGATTCTTTCCTCAGCTCTGTCCTATCTACTAATGAGCCCATCAAAAAAATTCTTTTCTGTTACAAATCACTAGTATTTGTTTTTGATTCTTTCTTAGAATTTCATCATTTTGCTTATATTACTTTTCTGTTCTTGCATGTTATCTACTTTTTTCACTAGCAGCCTTACCATGTTAATCATAGTTATTTCAAATTGCTCATCGCATAATTCCAACACTTCTGGCATCTGACTCTGGTTCTTATACTTGCTCCATCTCTTCAAATTGTGTTTTTTTCCTTTTAGTATTCCCTGTAATTTTTGTGAAAACTAGACATAATGTACTGGAGTAAAAGGACCCAGGAATGGATCCTGTGAAGTTTTCTGCTTGTGGGTCTCTCCTCTGGTAAGTTGTGATCCTCTTTATCTGTCTCTCTCTCTCAGATTATGGGAGAGCGGTTTGCCCTGTGACCTTGGTTCTTTGACAAATCACAGAAGAGAGGTTGGTTTTCAATTTGTTCATCTCTTTACTTGTTGTTGGGACCAAGTGATAACTTCCAAATTCCTTATATGTTGGACCAGAAACTGTAAGTAACAGCTTTTTTACTACCAATATTTTTTATCTCAATAAATGTGTGTTTATCTGTTTATTATTTCTCAGGAAGCTGCAGGACACTCTAATAATTGTCCATATCAATTTTAATACAATTGTTATTGTTTTTTTCTCACTGAATCATATGTATTTTGAGAGTAGTTATTAGATCTTTATTCGCCTTTACAATGTTAGAAATTAACACATTAGACAGAGCTAAATATTTTTGAAACTAGATTGAGTGATAATTATATTAAAAGTGATTATTTTGATATAGGTTTTCTCAATTTACTTTGGTCTTAAGTATTTATATTACTTTATTTATTTCATCTTCTTATAGGAGCAGATACTATTAAGTCACAATGGAGTAATTTAAATTATACAGTCAAGCAATCCCCAAATTTCAACATCTTGAACCAGTTAAGGTTTAGTTCTTGCTCACAGCCATTGATAGTTGTCTGAGGTTTCCCTTGAATTTAGGTTTTACTTAGACTCACAGGGTCACAGAGCCAAACATCTGGGGTATCACTGGTAAATCATGCACCAGTTTACAAAACATCTGTCTAGAATTGGCACACTTGTTGATCACTCATATTTCTTTGGCCAAAGAGTCACATGACCATACTTAAATATAAAAGAAGCAAGGAAGTGACAGCCTACCATGTGCTGGGGAAGAAAAGTACACCTTCACTTTTTCCAATTTTTAAAATTTATGTATTAGTGTTGTAGGGGATAAAAAATGTAAACCTTTTCCTCACTCATTGCAAGGTTCATATCTGAGACACCTATAACCAAAGACAGATTAACAAGAGAAAAACATAAATTTATTTAACCAAAATGTTGCATGACATGAGAGCCTTCAGAAAGGAAGATCCAAAGATGCAGAGAAAACTGTATTTTTGTGGACAGTAGTGCAGAAGTGTGACTGAAGGACCAAAGGGTGTGATCTCATGGTAACAAACTGGGGGGAACTTAGAAAGGTCTGTTTGTTCAGATTCTTGTTGGAGTCCTTGTTTGGCATTTCTTCTGTCTGGGTATAGGGCAAGACACCTGTCGCAAGGGAGTCTTCAGGGGAGAAGGCAGGAGAAGGTCAGAGATTGACTTTTTGCTTCTCAGAGATTGACTTTTTGCTTCTGTGGTTTTCTCAGTTTTTCTCAGCTTAAAATATTCAGTGTGCCAAGGTACCATGTTTTGGGGGTATTATTTTCAGAGCCTCAATATTATGTATCTTTAAACTGACTCTAGACCACAACTCACCTCTCTGCTTTGGTGTTAAGTGTAAACACCAAAACACATTTTTCAGACATTTGCAAACATTGCTTGTTAGTAACATTTATTTTCTCATTTTTAATTTTAGTTTTAAATTTCCCCACCTTATTGTTTGATAATAGGGAATATTGAAAAAAATCTTAAATTATCACTTGAGAGTGTACTTTTAGGTGTATTTGTCACCTCATTGTATTTTAACCTAAATCTGAAGAAATAGCAGTTGCCTCCCAAAATTTGATTAAAAAGAATTTCAAAATCATTGATTAAGATATAGAGAGATAATATACTATCATAGAAAAGGACACTATAAAAGAAGTCAGAAAATGGAAATGAAGCATTACACCTAATAATGGAGGGCCCTTGGGCACTTATTTAACCTTTCAGGATGTCATGTCATGATCTTTATAATAAGACAGTTGGATTAATTGATATCTATGGTGCCCTAACTCTAAAATTCTGATTTATGAGAAATGGTAATGAAGACATATTGTATTGTTGCAGATTGCTCCTACCGGCTTTGTTTGTAAATTACTCATACATTGAATTCTCGGTGTCCCCAAGCCTGCCCTCTAACTTTTAACTCTTCTTTGACTGATTAGGCAGAGGGAACTAAAACGGATTAGCACAACTGTGCAGTTTTATGGTATGCAGTTGCTTGGAAAACAGAGTATCTGAGAGTATTAACTCTTCACATGTCTTCTTTTAAAAATATTTACTAGTTAAGGGAATGAGCATTCGATAGTTATTTTACAATCATAATTCAACAAGTACATTTTAAATAATTCCTGCTAATTTTAAGTAGTTTTAAATTCCTGTTTCTACTAAGAATTAATTATGCTAAATATTTGAATTAGATTTTCGTGAGATAGGTAAGTACATAATTTTTTCCAGTGGTTTTTCTCTCCAACATTATCTAAATAATAATTTAAGGGAATTTGATAGATTAATTTTAGTATCAAGTGTTGGGGGAAATAATAGAAAAAAATCATGTATTTTATTTTTTCGTAAGTGATGTAATTTTAATCAAGCAAAAGGAAATTAAAAGTTTTATCATTATCATTTAGAAAAGAAATTTGAAAAGCATTTACTGAAATTTAATTTTAAGATATTTCTCACAAATTTCACATTGACAATGTATATTTCTGAGTATTTTTTTCTTTTAGAATTAATTCCTGAGTCAATGTTTCATGTTATCTTGCTTTATACCTATTCTATATCTTTACATTAAAGTTATACTTTTGAAATATAAATATTAAATGCATTTATCAATGTTTATAAGCTTATGTTTTGGGATTACATATTTTTCCTAGATAATTTTCCTCTCATATTCAGTATATTAAGAAGTTAATCAGCCTCCCTCTCAAAGGTCCTACTCTATTAATTTATCTACCTTTACTTCCATACCCTCCATATTTCATCATGTCAGAAGATCATTATTTTAACCAAAATTTAAATAGACCCTGGGATTATATGTTAAAATCTTTGTGACCCAAAATGTAACACTGTTTTAATTACTTTGTTTGTCTGTAGGATTATACCTGTAATTGCCTTGCTTTTTAAAATCATAATTTAAAATTTAAAATAAACTTTAGATGATATTTCGATGAAGACTGAGCTCTGGAACCATATTATACAGGAAATCTTCCACAATTTCTACACTGGAGTAAATGACCTTTCTTTTACTAAAATGTAGCTTTTTAATCATCATATACACACACCCCCACACGTGCACGCACATGCACATAAATAATGAATGTGTGTGTGTGTATATATAATATTATGTATCATTTTACTTTCTTTCATGGTACCTGGAAGAGGTCTTTTTAGGCCTATTATGATTGTCAAATTTTGTTAAGTAAAAAATAACCAAGTGAAAAACTGAAAGGGCAAGGGAAAGTGAGAATTATTATTCTGACATTTTCATTCTTCAATATATGTGTTGGGAGAGCCTATTGATAAAATCTGAAAAAAGTGAACAATGGAAGAATTAAAAAATATGGACAACAACATTTGGGAAGTATAGAATAAAATTGTGAAAATAGAGGGAACTAGTGTAATTGGATATTAAAATATGGTATATTTTTGTTAATTAAAATGATTCAATAGCAAAAAAAGTTTAGAAAATAACAAGACATACAATTGAAAAACAGAAATCTGTATTTACTCTCTTGCTTAAAATTACGTTAATTCTCCTGTTCTCTATTACATTCTAGTCTACAGGGACCTCAATTTTTTTTTTAATATTTTGCAGAGCATCATACTGGTCTGCTGTGATGATGCTATCATGCTAATTGACTTGGTGATCAAGAATTTCAAAGTTATTCTAGGTATTTTAGAAGATATATGATGGCAGAAGGTCAGGACATAAACTGCGTGAGCATTTAGAAATCCGTTACATTAGCAAAGCTCTTAAGGATTTAATGTGCTCTGGTGCATGCTAGCACATCCCCTCTATGATAAAAAATAAGTTGTTGAAATTTGCACCCCTTTAATAAAATGAGTAGTATAGCACTTGCTGTGCCATTTTGACTTGGGGTCTTCCTATTCTGCTTTGAGTAAAACTGATATATCCCTTTCATAGGCTACTAATTTCTCTTCGGATGCACAGCAAGAAAGCCCTTTTGAACAAGTTCAGGCTGTGAAGTGTGTTGTAATCTGCCGTGCAGCTTTGGCTATATGACCCAGCAGATCCATTGACGACAGACTTATTCATGGTTGATAAAAGATGCTATGTGGAGTCTCTGAGACTACCAATTGAAGATTTTCAGATTCCTAGAGTTCTGGAGCAAGGAGAGAACTACTTGCTACTTGAGAAGTAGCTCTTGAACAGCTACTTTGCCCTAGCAGAGGGTGAACACCAGGCAACGGGATACTAAACAAATAGAAGAGCTGTAGATTTTCATAAGATCAGACAGGTGAAGCAGAAATTCATCTTATGATATCCGTGTGCAGGGAATCAAAATACACCACCTCAAAATATGCTACTTTGGCACAATAATTATTTTGAACTAGAGGTAAATGAGAATCAACAGATGCAGAGAGAAGCCTTCCTGTTGCTTCCGTTATTTGATTAAAAGCAGAAACTTGTGAAAAATGAAGACTACCACAAATTCCCTTACCCAGGGGAAGTTTTATGGCCAAGAAGAAAATGGAAGGTTGGCACGAAAATGAACCTAGAATAAAGGGGTTTGGGAAATAGTGGGTGATAATAGGAATGACCACCTCTCACCATCATTCCTCGTAGTACCCAGATTCAAAATGTGTGCTTGCTGTCATCACAAGTTCAATTTCTCTTAGATTAGAGATCTTAATTTTCAGGCGTGGGACACTTCCACTAGTGACCCCAGTACTGTGTCTATTAAACCTGAAGCTATGATTATCTTCTGGTCACTCCAGGCTGCTTGTGCTAGTGGACCAATGGTTAAAGAAAGGAGTTACTATGCTAGTTAGGGTAATTAAACTTTATTTTCATAAACAATCTTAGTATATAAAATTAAATATATGCAATGCTTAGCACCAGACATTTCATTACAGTTTCTCCAGTGATTTCTTGGTTACAAGGTTTATACTTTAGTAGGTTCCTCAAAAAACATTTAAGAGAATTATATTCCAGGGTTGGTTGGTTGGTTGGTTGGTTGGTTTTTTGCTTGTTGGTTTGTTCTAATAGTAATTATTGTCTGTGTACTTTATACTTGAATGTAAATTGAGCTGGATATAAAACCTTTGATACTTTTCTTTTCTTGCATAACTTAAATACATTCCTACCTTGTTTTCTGTTATAAAGTATTGCTGTTGAGAATTTTGATATCAAATCTGATTTTTCTCCCTATTAATTACTTTTTTGGTGATGTCCAAGTTTACTTTTTCTTAATTTACTTTTCAGTATTATTACTATTACTTATTAGAATATACATTTTTTTTTCTTTTGAGTAAATCTTTACAGGTACATAATATACCCTCTCAATATGGTTCTAATTTAATAGTTCAATTTAGTTGTAGTCTTTTCTTATTTCAGAAAAATTTCCTTAACATTTATTTATTTATTTAATTAATCTACCTGTTTACTTAGCAATCTCTCTGTCATCTGTCTACCTATCTATATCTATCTATTTATTTTTATTGGTTTGTTTCACTTCTTTGGTCCCTCTAATGATGCATATGCTCGATCTTTTGTATCTGTTTTCTATGCTTTTTCATTTTCAATCAAATTTACTTTCTACCTTTACCTCTATTTAATTAATATATTTTTCTCCTTATTTCTCTTGTTCCCTTATCATAATTTCTGTGATATTTATTTGTTATAGTAGTCCTTCTAGTTTAGACTTAATTTCTGAGTTTTGTGTTTTTTGTTTGTTTTCTTGAGCTCTGTCAATTATTTACTCAGATTCTCCCATTATTCAGTCATAACATTTCTGGATTTGGTAGGTGTTGTTCTGTCATGACTTTCATAGCTTTTTAAATTCTTTTAGCACATTTTGTAATATTAGCTTAAAATCTCATTCTGTTTTATTAACTTTTTTTAAAAAATATTTTCAGTACATATGCTATTTGGTTTTTGTGTCTTTTGTAAAATATTATATATGGAGTTTAATCCCAAATTTTTATATTGCTTCTGTATAAAATACTGTTTTCATATAAAATCATGCACCACACAATGACATTTTGGTCAACATAGACTGCATATACAATGGTGGTCCCTTAAGATTATTATAGAGCCAAAAATTGGTATCACCTAGTGATGTTGCACCCTTCTTCATAACATCCTAGTACAATGTATTACTCACTACTCCCATGTTTATGGTGATACTGGGTGTAAACAAACCTACTGTGCTACCAGTCATATAAAAGCATAGCATACACAATTATCTACAGAGTACACAATATTTGTTAATAGAAATAAATGACTATGATACTGGATTATGTATGTATTATTCTATATTTTTATTACTCTTTTAGAGTTTAATCCTTCTACTTATTAAAAAAAAAAGTCAACTGTAAAACAGCCCTGGACAGTTTCTTCAGGGAGTATTCCAGAAGAAGGCATTGTTATCACAGGAGATGACAACGCCATGTGCATTATTGCTCCTGAAGACCTTCCAGTGGGACAAGATATGGAGGTGGAAGACAGTGATGATGATAATCCTGGCCCTGTGTAAGCCTACGTTAATGTATGTCTTTGTGTTTTAGTGCTTAATAAAAATTTTAAAAGTAAAAAATAAATAAATAAATACAAAAAAGCTTATAGAGAAGGTATAAAGAAAGAAAATATTTCATACAGTTGTATAATGTGTGTTTTAAGCTGCATTACTGTAAAAGAGTCAAAAAGTTAAAAAAAAGTTTATAAAGCAAAAAAGTTACAGTAAGTTAAGGTTAGTTTATTATGGAAGAAATACAAATTTATTGTTGTTGTTGAATTGTTTTATTTATTTATTTTTTATTTCAGAATATTATGGGGGTACAACATTTTGGCTATGTATATTGCCCATGCACTGCCCGTGTCAGAGCTACAATCGTGGTCATCCCCCAAACTGTGTTCTCCGCATCCATTCAGTGAGAGTTTTTCCCATCCCCTCCACCCACCTCCCGCCTGCCCGCCCCCTGATGAATATTACTGCCCTGTGTGATGTAAGTCTTGATAAGTTAGTACCAATTTGATGGTGAGTACCAGTGGTGCTTGTTTTTCCATACCTGTGACACTTTGCTTCGAAGAATGGGTTCTAGCTCCAATCAGGATAATACCACATGTGTTAATTCACTATTGTTTTTTATTGCTGAGTAATACTCCATGGTATACATATATCACATTTTATTAATCCACTTGTGTATTGATGGGCACCTGGCTTGTTTCCACATCTTTGCAATTGTGAATTGTGCTGCTATAAACATTCGCGAGCAGATGTTTTTATTATAAAGTGTCTTCTTTTCCTTTGGGTAAATACCCAGCAGTGGGATTGCTGGGTCAAATGTTAATTCTATTTTTAATTCTTTGAGGTATCTCCATATTACTTTCCATAGAGGTTGTACTAATTTGCAGTCCCACCAGCAGTGTATGAGTGTTCCTATCTGTCCACATCCCTGCCAACATTTGTTGTTTGGGGATTTTTTGATATGAGCCAATCTCACTGGAGTTAAGTAATATCTCATTGTGGTTTTGATTTGCATTTCCCTGATGATTAGAGAAGTTGAGCAATTTTTTATATGTTTGCTGGCCATTATTCTGTCTTCTTTGGAAAAGTTTCTGTTCATGTCCTTTGACCATTTTTTAATAGGGTTGTTTGATTTTTTCTTGTTGATTTTCCTAAGTTCTGTATAGATTCTGGTTATCAGTCCTTTATCAGAGGTGTAGCATGCAAATATTTTCTCCCATTCTGTAGGTTGTCTGTTCACTCTAGTGATAGTTTCCTTAGCTGTGCAGAAGCTTTTCAATTTGATCAGGTCCCATGTATTTATTTTTGTTGCTGCTGTGATTGCTTTGGGGGTTTTCTTCATAAATTCTTTGCCTAGGCCAATGTCCATAAGAGTTTTTCCAACATTTTCTTCAAGAATTATTATGGTTTCATGTCTTAGGTTTAGATCTGTTATCCATTGTGAGTTGATTTTTGTGAGAGGTGAGAGGTGTGGGTCCAGTTTCAGTTTTCTACATATGGCCACCCAGTTTTCCCAGCACCATTTGTTGAAGAGGGAATCTTTTCCCCAGTGTACATTTTTCTGGAATTTGTCAAAGATCAGGTGACTGTATGAGGTTGGTTTTATATTTGGGTTCTCAGTCCTATTCCATGGGTCTACGTGTCTGTTCTTGTGCCAATACCATGCAGTTTTGGTGACTATAGCCTTGTAGTATAGTTTGAAGTCTGGTAGATAGATGCCTCCCAATTTGTTCTTTTTGCTTAAGATTGCTTTGGCTAGACGGGTTCTTCTCTGGTTCCACACGAAGCGAAGAATTATTTTTTCTAGATCAGCAAAAAATGATGTTGGTATTTTGCTAGGGACTGCATTGATTGTGTAAATCAATTTAGGTAGCAAAGCCATTTTTACTATGTTGATGTTGCCTATCCAAGAACATGGTAGGGTTTTCCACCTATTTACTTCCTGTGCAATGTCTTTTCTCAGTGTTTTGTAATTCTCTCTATATAGGTCTTTGACCTCCTTAGTTAGATAAGTTCCTAAATATTTAATTTTCTTTGGTGCTATTGTGAAAGGTATAGCATCTTTAATTTGTTTCTCAGCTTGATTATTATTAGCATATATGAAGGCTATGGATTGTGTGTATTAATTTTGTATCCTGAGACTTTGCTGAATTCATATATCAATTCCAGTAATCTCTTGGTTGAATGTTTGGGGTGTTCTATGAATAATATCATACCGTCTGCGAATAGTGAAAGTTTGACCTCTTCTGCCCCCATCTGGACGCCCCTGATTCCTCTGTCTTGTCTAATTGCTCTGGCCAGGACTTCCAGCACTATGTTGAAAAGAAGGGGAGATAGTGGGCACCCTTGTCTAGTTCCTGTTTTAAGGGGGAATGCTTTCAATTTTTCCCCATTCAGTATGATATTGGCTGTGGGTTTATCGTATATGGCTTTAATAGTTTCGAGATACGAGCCATCTATGCCTATATTGTTAAGAATTCTTATCATAAAAGGATGCTGGATATTGTCAAAAGCCTTTTCTGCATCTATTGAAAGGATCATATAATCTTTGTTCTTGCTTTTATTTATATGGTGAATTACATTTATAGATTTGTGTATGTTGAACCATCCCTGCATCTCGGGAATGAAGCCCACCTAATCGTGATGAATTATTTTTTTGATGTACATTTGAATTCGGTTTGCAAGGATTTTATTGAGAATTTTTGCATCTATATTCATAAGGGATATTGGTCTGTAGTTTTCTTTTCTTGTTGTGTCCTTTCCTGGCTTTGGTATCAAGGTGATATTGGCTTCGTAGAATGAGTTTGGGAGGATTCCATCCTTCTGGATATTTTCAAATAATTTCTGCAGTATAGGCGCCAGTTCTTCTTTGTAGGCTTGGTAGAATTCAGGTGTGAACCCATCTGGTCCAGGACTTTATTTTGTTGGAAGATTTTTAATTACTGCTTCGATTTCAGTGCTTGATATTGGTCTGTTTAGAAATTCTGTTTCTTCCTGGTTGAGCCTAGGGAGGTAGTATGTTTCTAAGAATTTGTCTGTTTTCTCCACGTTTTCGTGTTTGTGGGCATAGAGATTTTTGTAGTATTCGAAGATGATGTTTTGTATTTCCATGATATGAGTTGTGACCGCTCCTTTTTCATTTCTGATTGAGCTTATTAGAGTCCTTTCCTTTCTGCTTCTGCTCAACCTGGCAAGTGGCCTATTTTGTTTATCTTTTCAAAGAACAAACTTTTCTTTTTATTAATCTTCTGTATTTTTCTTTTGTTCTCGATTTCATTTAATTCTGCTCTAATGTTGGTTACTTCTTTTCTTCTGCTGGCTTTAGGATTGCTTTGCTCTTCCTTTTCCTTTTCCTCAAGATGATTCATTAGGTTACTGATTTGTGACCTTTCTGTCTTTTGGATGTGGGCATTTAAGGCGGTAAATTTTCCTCTCAGGACTGCTTTTGCTGTATCCCACAGAGTTTGATAACTTGTGTTCCCATTATCATTTAGTTCAAAGAATCTTTTGATTTCCATTTGAATTTCCTCCTTGACCCAATAGTTGTTCAGCAACAGATTGTTTAGTTTCCAAGTTATTGGATGAAGATGTGAGTTTCTGTTGGAATTGATTTCTAATTTTAGTCCATTGTGGTCTGAAAAGATACATGGTATGATTTCTATTTTTTTAAATTTGTTTAGATCTGTTTTGTGGCCTAGGATGTGGTCAATTTTAGAGAAAGTTCCATGAGCTGATGAGAAGAATATATATTCAGTGTTATTTGGGTGGAGTGTTCTGTAGATATCTGTTAGGCTCAAATATTCTAGAGTCCTGTTTAGGTCCTTTGTTTCTTTATTTATTTTTTGTGTGGAGGATCTGTCCAGTTACGTCAGTGGGATGTTGACGTCCCCTGCTATTATGGCATTGCTGTTTATTATGTTGTCTAGATCTAGCAGTATTTGCTTTATGTACCTTGGCGCTCCTGTGTTGGGTGCCTAAATGTTTAGGATTGTTAAATCCTCTTGTAAGATTTTTCCCTTCACCACTATATAATGTCCATTTTTCTCCTTCTTTACTTTTGTTGCTTTAAAGTTCATATCATCTGAAATAAGGATGGCTACTCCAGATTTCTTTTGGTTTCCATTAGCCTGGAAAACTGTATTCCATCCTTTCACCTTGAGTCTGAATGCGTCTTTGTGCGTAAGGTGTGTTTCCTGAAAACAAAAGATATTTGGCTTGTATTTTTTAATCCATTCAGCCAGCCTAAGTCTCTTTAATGGGCAATTCAAGCCATTTGCATTTATTGAGAGAATTGATATTTGGGGTAAATTTCTGATTATTCTATTGGGTGGTGTCTTTTGTTTTACCTCTTGTGTCATTGTGGAATCTGGTTTCTTCGGTTTTAGCTTTTGTGTAGTTTTACGTAGGTGGGTGTCTGTTGTGCTGATTAGTGTACAATGAAGGTCTAAGCACTTCTTGCAAGGCCGGTCTGGATTTCGCAAATTCTATCAGTGATTGCTTGTCTGGAAAATCTTTATTTCTCCCTCATATAGGAAGCTTAGTTTGGCAGGTTACAGAATTCTGGGTTGACCTTTGTTTTGTTTTAGGAGATTGATGATGTCTCCCCATTCCCTTCTGGCTTGTAAGGTTTCAGCTGAGAAATCTGCAGTTAATCTGATTGGTTTCCCTGTATAGGTTACCTGCTCTTTTCATCTTACAGCTCTGAGGAGTGCCTCTTTTGTGTTTACTTTGGTCAGTCTAATAATTATGTGGTGTGGTGAATGCCTTTTCACGTTGACTCTCCCAGGAGTCCTGTGTGCTTCTTGTACTTGGATATCAAGATTTCTGGCTAGGCCATGGAAATTTTCCTCTGTTATTCCTTCAAATAGATTTTCCAGCCCACGCGAATTTTCTTCCTCTCCCTCAGGGATGCCTATGATCCTTATGTTTGGCCTCTTTATATAATCCCACATTTCTTGTATGCTTTTTTCATGCCTCTTGTTTTTGTGTTCTTTCTCTTCGACTGATTTATTTAGCATGTAGGAGTTGTGTTCTAGCTCTGAAATTCTTTCCTCTGCATGGTTGAGCCTATTCTTAAGGCTTTCCACTGTGTTTTTTAGATCCTTGAATGCTTCTTTCATTTCTAGGATTTCTATTTGATTTTTCCATAATATTTCTATTTCTTTGGATAATTTTTCATTCATTTCTTGCATTTTTCTTGTGGTTTCTTTGTGGTGGGATTCAATTTTCTCTTGAATTTCATTGAGTTTTCTTATAATCCATAAACAAAATTCCTCTTCTGTCATTCTACCCATTTCATTTGAGTTGGTATCCATTGCTGAGGAACTGATGGTTTCTTTTGGGGGTGACTTTTCACTCAATTTTTCATGTTCCCTGAGTTCTTTCAATGGTTTTTTCTCATCTGGCCTCTTGGTTGAGAGCTGGGGGTCGAGAGCTAGTTTATGGCCCTGTCTCCAGGCCCACAATTTTCATTCCTTGGCAGAGCCAGGGAGAGAAGTAGTGGCCTGTATTGCCTTAGGTGTATTTTAGCAAGTTTGGTGGATCTTGAGTTATCTCTGCCCTGTTGTCTTCTCCTTTTCCCAGTGGAGTGTGGTGAGAATGACCTCCCAGCTTGGGCTCTAAGCTAGTGAATTGTACTTGAGGATATGAATCCACAGCTCCCTATTAGCTAGGTATTCTCTTATGTCCGTGGCAGACTCTGATCCCCCAGTTGGGGTATGTGAAAGCCCCGTGCTTTGGGAGGGGTCTTGTAGCTCCTAGGGGTTACTTTGACTCTGCTGCTCCTGAGGTGCAGGTAGAAACACAATTTCTTTTGGCTGCAGTGTGAGAGCTGAATTGGGAAAATTCTACACAGCTCAGAGGTTGCTTATCTAGCCACGTGTGTCTGCCCTTCTGATGTGCGACTCCACATGATACTGGTTGATAGGGGGATCTCCAATTGTGTACCCCTTTTCCACCACTAGACCCCAAGGTGAGGTGGGTGGCCTTCTCTATCCCCAGCAGTCTCCACTGGGGGGATGTTCCCATGGGGAGGGGGGAATCGTGGCCACTGGAAGTGCTCTTGGATGGCGTGAAATTCCCTAATGAAGTGGGCAGGGTTATGGGGAGCTGCTCTGTTTCAGCCTGTGGCTCTTGAGGTATTTGGTTGTCATGAGAACCAGCAGTTATACCAAATGAGTCAGTATAGCCAGCAACCCTCAAAATGACCAATCTCTGGGGTATAGGAGGGCTGGGACCTGAAGGGCAAGCACTAGGACCAGCACGTAGAGGACTTGTCGGAGGTCAGAGCCGGGGTAGCAGGACCAGATGGACGAGCTGCAAGCTGTTTCCAATACACAAATGTCCTGCCGCTATAGTTCCGGGATCTCGTCCTACCTGGAACCCACGAATGCAGCTATCCCTGGCCACCAAGGGCAAAGCCTGTCTCGCCTCAGCGGAGGAGCCCTGGGCCGGGGCGGGGCGGGGCTAGAGACGCGGCTCACAGCTCCGCGCGGGCGGCTGTAAAGATGGCGGCCGCCACCAGCTTGGCTCACAATAGGGCTCTGATTGCGCTGGGAGCGCAGCTTTTCTCACTGGCAGTTGCTAGTAACCTCTAAGGGCATGTCCCGCTCTCCGTTAAACTCCTGGGCCCAGTCCCACTGACTTCTAGTGGCGCAGTGCTGCCCTGCAGGTTCCCGCGCACTGTCCTGGGAAGCTGTATCTCCGCTTGGTCCCTGCCCGATTCCTTCCCAGCCCTGAGCAGTCTCTGTATATTGCAGCTGAGAGTTGTGTTTGGCTCTCGCAATTGCTTCCTCTCCACAGGGTCTGCTGCCTCATGCAACCACTTTGCCCCAACTCTGGGCTTGTCCCTGACTGCGTGGATGGGGAGGCGTGTAACCGCTTGGGGGGCAGGTCACGCTGCGCCGACCTGGCGAGTGCGTCCTTCCCGCGCTCTGGGCTCTATTGTGCTCCGTGCGCCCTCCGATCTTTGTGAAAATTTTGTATCTGTTTTCTTGGGCTGGCATTCTGCGTTGTTTCTCTGTAATTCAGAATGCTGTTTTCGGAGTGAGTGGTCTGTGCTTGCAGGTAGTCACTGGCGTTTTTTCACCTCCTTCCCTGGGAGCGGTGCGGTGGGAGGACTCTATCAGACCGCTATTTTTTCCCTCTCTCAGAAATACAAATTTTAAAGTAAATTTAGTGTAGCCTAAGTGTCCAGTGTTTATAAAGTCTACAGTAGTGTACAGTAATGTCCTAGGCCTTCACATTCACTCACCACTCACTCACTGACTCACCCACAGCAACCTCCAGTCCTGCAAGCTCCAGTCATGGTAAGTGCCCTATACAGATGTACCATTCTATATCTTTCATACCATATTTTTACTGTACCTTTTCTGTATTTGGATATGTTTAGTTACATAAATATTTACCATCGTGTTACAATTGCTTACAGTATTCAGTAGTAACATGCTGTATAGGTTTGTGGCCTAGGAGCAATAGATTATATCATATAGCCTAGATGTGTTACTATCTATAAATGGCTATACCATCTACGTTTGTGTAAGTGCATGCTATAATGTTCATACAACGACGACATCACCTAATGACACATTTCTCAAAAAGTATCTCTGTCTTTAAAAGTGATACATAATTGTATTATCTTTTAGGGGAAGATTCTTGTGTCATGCTAGTTTTTGCATCTTTACTTCTTGAGGCCACTTTCCTCGCCTGTGCTTCAAAAATAGTAGGAATTTTCGTGCTGTACATGTAGCTATTTCCATACAGCTGAGGTCAGAGTCCTTCAGACCCCTTATTTCTAGATGCAAAAACTCATTTCCTCCATTCCCAGTGTTTCCATCCTGATTAATTTGATAAATAGTATGAGCAGTTTTCCTCACATTGGTACCTTATCCACTTAGAGCATGGTAGTATATTAGAACTCTTGGACCTGAGCATGGGTAACACTGCACAGCCATGTGTGTTTTTGTCTATGCATTTTCTGACTATGATAGTGAACATAAATTATGGTATTTACATTGGATATTTCTTTGTATTACTCACCCATTTGAATGATTGACAAAGCACAATCGTGTAGTTAGATATTAAACAAAAAACTTCATTTAAATATTAAGCAAAAAATCCTACTGATATGCTTTTTTAACCATTAAGATAATCCTTTATTTATTAATGTGTTAGTCTTGCAAGGAACTTATTGCTGTTAGTAATTTTTCCTACCAAACATACCTAGGGTGCAGTGCAGATAATTTATTACCTGTTTTTTTTGAAGATGTTGCTCATGATTGTTAATATTCCTATCTTATGCTTTATTAGTTGATTTTTTTTCATGATGGAATCAGTTTTAAATAACCATTATGATTTTGCTGGAAATTGAAATGCTTTAAAAATATGTCTAAATAAATATTTTTAAGAGAAGAGTAATGACATTAGGTGTAATGATGTTTTATTCTGATGTGTATCCCTAATCATAAAATTAGAAACTCAACTGCAAACAGACTTAAAGTTCAACTTATAACTTGTGAACCACTTTGTTTTGTTAAACTTGCTTTGGACCAAATTTGAAGAAATTATGATTTCTGTATGATAAACTTAAAATACCATCTTATCCAGGAGCAGCTGAGAGATGTAGCAGAACTTCTAACATGGTCATTATACTTTTATGGTATATCTCTTATTGGAATATGCTGTACTTTTTGTATTTATTAACATAATATATAAATTAGCAATAATTTTTTTGTTATTTTAGTCTGCAAGTGGTTAATTCAACAATAATAAAAATAAACATAAGTTCCTAAAGTTTAAAAATGAATTCAGAATTCCATGTTGATTGGTTTAGATATATCTCACAGAAATTAAACTTGTCTCTTGAAGTATAAATTTTTTTTGAGTAAATTATTGCTGACACTCTCATGCTAATCTGAGGTACACTTTCTTCTAGAATGTATTCCCCAAACCTGTATGATTTTCCCCTATTTGCATTGTAGCATAGGTGCTGGAAGTGTGAATTCTTGAAGAAAACTCTACCAGAATAAAAGAGGAATATCAAAGTCTAAATACACCAGGAAAATAGCATGTATTTCCTACTTTACAATCTCTTCCTGTTCTAATTTCACTAGATGACTGTAATAACCATATGTCCTTTGTTAAATTGTTGGCCCATGAACATAATACCTCTCCCTAAGCCTGCTTTCCTAAATCTAGTTTCCCATCTGAGAAGAAACATCTTTTCTAGGTGACTGATAGTTATATAAGATATGTCCAACTCTGGGAGAAAACTTACCTACCCACATGCCAGATTAGCATAAGTATGAGAGAACAATAAACTACTGTCCAATAAGCCCTATAATTTTACCATATGTGTCATAAGGGTTATTCCATTACAAGACTAGAGGTACCTGATGATCTTAGTTCAGCATTTGTGGCTGAATTAAAATTATTATTTCCTTTATTTTATATTTCCCATAAGTCATCTATAGCTTTTATCTACAAAAAAAACAACACAATGTGGTTTTCCAAAAGATAATTTTAATGATTCTCCTATAGATAAATCACCTTGTGAACATTTTATTTGTATTGGTCACAATGACTCTGATGGTGTGCTGTGGAAAATCAGCTCAAATGTATTTTTGATGATAAGTGGCCTATGACCCCAATTAGTCAGCAAGTCATTTTAGTCTATTTCTATAGTTATTTACACTTAATGAGAGCCTACAATATCCCAGACTTTATTCTAGGTACTTTACACACATTATTAAATTTAATCCCTATTTTTTAAGGTGAGTATTATGCCCAATTACACATGGAAAAAGAATGGGAGGTTAGAAAAGTGAAGCAAGCTTTCTAAGGTCATACATCTGGTAAAAATTGGGGGTGGCTAAGTCTACGCAGTTGGAATAAACAGTATTCAAGTTTTCCCCTGATTGGAAACTTTAAGCCTACGTAGAGATAATAACCCCATTAGAATCCATTATGTGTTGGCCAATAAAATTTTTTAAGTCATATCATTCTGATTAAGCTATCAACTTTAGCTAAATTTTACTCTATAATTTTTTTATATTTAAATTATTACCACAATTCGATAATCGGCTTAAAGATAATGAGATTTTTATGGTGATAGTTTTTCTTTATATTTATTTCCTAAACTCATTTGAGTTTAATGCAAATATATTTCCCTGAAAAAAAAATGAATTTGACAACATATGTATTGAAAATACTTGGTACATAACTGATAACATCATCTAAGAGTTTTATAATCGAAACTGAATGTAGCCATTTTGAAAAGGAAAAGAACATACATAGTACATTGAAATGCTCATTGAAACTATTTCTGATTATCAGTCAAGAATCATGAGACAATTACCACATTCCTTTAGTATAGTAAATTTAGTATGTATGAATATGCAATTTGTGATTTAATCATTTTAAGGCAAGGTCGCCACTAATAACATTTATTAACACGAGAGCTTTCTAGAAATAAGTTTCATGAAGAATGTCCAATATAAATCAATAATGCCTTACAGTTCATTCTTTTATTCATTTATTAAACCATTTATTAATTGTTTTTCTATTCATCCATTCCTTCCACTAAAGTAATTGTAGATATATTTTAGGGACAGATAAATTAATGGTAAAAATTCCTCAAAAAGTATATTTCCATGCATACTTTCATGGACATGTTAAGAAATTAATTATTTGGTGACGCTTAATATCTGTTGATAAAATATAATCAGTTAGATGAGCTAGATCAGAGAAGTTTTATAATATACAGTACAATTTCAAAGGAAATGGTACAATGTAATCTGGGATTTGCTCAACCTGAATTTGTATTACATTTTATATTAGTACAAGCATACCTATTCAACAATTGATTCTAGCACAGCATGCACTTGAAATGATTAAAAGTATAGGTCTGTCCTTAAAGAACAATGTACTTGTGCACACCTAGCCATAAGAGTACTTGTTTAACCTCTTAACATTACAATAACAGAAGAATTTCCTTGTCAAGTTGTGCATTGTTCAATTTGTAAATAGAATTACATTGGAGTACCTTAAGTGATTGATATCTTTGTGCTTATTGACATTGTTAAAACACAGATCCAACATCATAGGTTTAAGGGTTGCCTGTAAAAAATGTTATAAGAAACAATAACATATTCATCATGATATGCTAGTTTACACTCGGGCATGAGTAGACAACTCTTTGTTGAACTTAAGTGAACACCACTTTACTCTGCAGACATAGTCCTTAAAACTGAAAATCTCAATGCAATGTAATACTTTTTTGAAGTCATTGGAAAAGTTACTCAGAAATGATTGTTTTGAGTAAGGAAAAACATTACAGCCATTTAGTATTCTAAAGGGCACTTGAAATCCTAGCTGTGAATTTAGAGGAGGGAATAATAAATTGTATGTAATTTATTTACTACAGAGTAGAGCAAGCAGCGATGCTAATGCAACTGGGATTGAACATTCTCTTTTCATTTGTATCTGAATATGGGTGGCAGAACACTTATGCTCCTTTCCTGCTTATTCCATGATCAAACCATTGTTAGCATATCATAGCACAATTTATATTTATATACTGATGTCTATACAAAAGTACCTTAAAAATTCAGGAATAAGCACAATTCTAAAGGGGAAGACAATCTAAATTTTACTTACGTAAATAATTATTTTCAGACCTTCAGAAGTTGATGTTACATTTATTAAGTTACATAATAAAATTAGTAGTTATTAATAATGTAGAATAATTACAAAAGCCTTGGTTTTGCAATCAAACAAGCTTGGTCTTGAAACAAGATTCTTCTATTTCTTCTGTGCAAGTAACTCCATGTGACTCATTTTCTTATCTGGAAAATAGAAAAATAACAGCTATCTTATGAGATTATAACTAACATTAACTGTTATTTTATGTAAAGTACACCTTTGCCAAAAACCCTTTTAATAAGTGTAGCTTCTTTCTTTTCTGACTCAAAATAAAGAATAACTCTCTAGTAGTTATGGACTTTGGTGAGAATGAAGTTTGTGAATATTAGTTACTACTTTAGTATTATCTTTTATATTCAACCTCTATGTAATTATAAGAAATATTAACCTGATTTCTTTCCAAGGAAAACATAGGCATTTGTGTTTTATACTGTATCATGTTGTTTTATGGAAAGAATAATGACTTGTAGCTGGAAGACATGTGTTTAGAAGTCACCTCTACTACTTTTAGTTATGGACAATTGGCACATCATTTACTACACTTTTAGACTCTTTATATGAAGTTCTAGGAAAATATAAGTTGTATTTAAATGAATATATTCAGAGTTAAATGGCATTTTGAACAAAAATCCTTCTTGCATTTAATTGGGCTTCTTGGTCTTAAAAATCATCAAGCTCAGTTGATGCCAGGTGATATGAACTCTTTCGATTAGGTCTGGTCTCCTTTCTAATGAATTCACTAACATATCTCTTGTTAAAGTGAATGATTCTTATGAAACATCTACCTTTCATACTTATCTACAAATTAGCATTGTTTCTCTCTAAAACCTATTTTGCCATTAGTCACTCTGAACTAACATACAGGTATCTACAAGTATAAATAATCTTTTACACTAATCACAACTGACCAGTCTTTGCCTTTATATTTTACTTAGTAGATATAGTAGCAGTATTTTATACCAGTAGCTTAGACTAATGGTTATTCCTTTGTGCCTTTGACAAGTAGTACTTCGTTTTTTACTCAGGAAATATTTTAGTCCACAATAAATGTAAAATTTAGTTTCCTCAATATTAGTTATTTTGAAAAAAATTGTGAACTACCACATCATGCAAGGTAATACCACAGCATGTTATTTTTTTGTTTGTTTGTTTACACCACGATTTTTTTTTCCAAAAATATTTCTGGTTACTAACACATAGTCTACAAAATGCCATACAGAGAAAAAAATCACATGATTCTATAAGACAAGTAGTGATACCGTTACCACATTATGGAGTCTGGTTCTGAAATTAACAATACCTGATATTTCCTTTAGAAATGTATATACATTAATCCCCAAGTTGTAGTAGTTGTAAGTGAAACAGAAGTATATGATTATGTTTAGGTCTGGTAGATTATCAAGAGCCCAGAACCCTTTTCTGAGGGCACTCTATTTTCATGTGACAAATTGGAATCATCTCCCTGGAGTTTTAATTAAAAGATACAGGGGAATGTTGTTCTTCAGTACTGGAACAAGAAAATACTTAAAGTGCACCTAAGGAAGGTGTCTTTATTGTTGCACTTTGAAGCCTTGCTCTTTCACTCCCATAATACTGTAGTATTTCTTACAGTGAGTTTTACTTTTTATTACATTATTCTGACATGTTTTCTGTTCTGTACAACTCAATTTACTCTGCCAGTGAAATAATAATATGGATCTCCCCAGATTCCAATGGGGATATTATATAATATATATTAATAAAATGTGAAATTCTGAAATATACTAATTTGCAAGGTATTCTCTATATTTTATATGCTTTATTCAATAATTTGAGGACTTTTTCAGTTTCTAATTTCTTACATATAATTGCCAAAATTGTTTGATTTGATGGATCTTTCCATTGTAATATAATTAGATTAAATTTCTTAAAAACACAAAAACTAGTATTTACAACCATATATCCTTCACTTTTATTTAATGAATAATGTGGGCTGCCATTTTAAGCCACAAATTATTCTTTAATTCATTTCAGTGAAGCACAAATGTTTAAGAGTCTACTAGAGGTTCTGCAATGTTTGATAACATTGTTACACATACAGAAAAAAGTATGTAACAGTTCCAAGTTCCTAGTTACTAACTGAACATTTAGTAAAGCACTAAGAAAGCATTTCATGAATATTATATGATATATTGCTAAATTGTATGTAATGAAGTTCTAAGAACTACTGGGCAAAGATATGCATTATGCAATAGACTTTGGTATCACTAGTAAATGTGTAATAAACTAGAACTGACTTACCCTTCTGACACAAGAGGGAGGTTTATGAGATGTCATCTAGGTAGTATATTGTGATACACTCTAAATTCATGAACTGTTTCATATCCAGATTGATATCAGAAGGATATAACAACACAACACATGGAATATAAAATTCTTCATAAAACATTACAACACGATGAAAGTTTTAGGCTGATTTCTAAACTCCATGTAGAGTAATTAAAATATTTAGCTTTAATTTGAGGCCACAAATGCTCTTAATGTATAATATTCCAAAGTTTCTTTGTGTTTATGAAGTATAGATTGTCTTTATCTCAACTGCTAAGTGTTTAGGCAAGGCTTTACAAATAAACATGAGGAAATTTCAATAACTGAAGTAATGAATTGTTGATGAGTCATATGAATACTAAAAATCAGTAAATATTCAAGGATATTGGCAATTTTTGCCTGGATGTAGTACTTAACAAAGCATTTTCCAGGAAGTACAGGTTAGCAAATTAAATAAAATTGTGTATATATATAATATAATCTTAATTATATACATTATTGACATTTCTTTGACAAAGCAAAAAACAAAACAAAAGAAAATAAAACCTAATTTTGTATTAGGAAAAGTAATGTGGTTTTCCAATTCCATTAAATAACCACTTTCTGAAAGTGTGCATGGAAATAGGTAAACACGTATTAGATTTGCTACACAATTAAAATTTTATATTATTCATTTTAGAAAAAAAAATTAGATTGTAACCCCAATGAGTCACCACTGACATGCTTGGCAAAAAGAAAAATCTTTCAACAAAAAAGTCCTGGACCAGAAGATTTCACAGCCAAATTTTATCAAGCCTACAAAGAAGAATTTATACCAATACTGCAGAAATTATTTTATAACATCGAGAAGGAAGGAATCCTCCCTAACTCATTCTATGAAGCCAGTATCACCTTGATACCAAAGCTGAGAAAGGACACAAAAAAGAAAACTATATACCAATATCCTTGAATGTAGATGCAAAAATCCTCAATAAAATTCTAGCAAACTGAATTCAGCAGCATATACAAAAAATAATCCACGACGACCAAGTGTGCTTCATCCCGGGGATGCAAGGATGATTCAACATACATAAATGCATACATGTGATTCACCACATAAACAGAAGCAAAAACAAAGATCATATAATCATCTCAATAGATTCAGAAAGAGCATTTGAAAAAACTAAGAACACCTTTATGATAAAAACTCATAACAAAATAGGCATAGATGGAACATACCTCAAAATTATAAAAGAAATATATGTGACACATCCACAGCCAACATGATACTGAATGAGGAAAAGGTGAAAGCATTCCCATTCAGAGTGTAACAAGACAAGCATGCCCACTCTCACCACTTCTATTCAACATAGTGCTGGAAGTCCTAGCCAGAGTAATCAGGCAATAGAAGGAAATGAAGGGTATCAAAACAGGGAAAGAAAAGGTCAAACAATCACTCTTTGCTGATGATATGATCTCATATTTGGAAAACTCCAAAGATTCTGCCAAGAGACTCCTGGAATTGATAAATAAATTCAGCAAAGTCTGAGGCTACAAAATCAATGTACACAAATCAGTACCATTTCAATACCCCAACAACAGTCAAGCTGAGAACCAAATCAAGAACTCAATACCTTTTACAAAAGCTACAAAGAAAATAAAAGACCTAGGAATATATTTAACCAAGGTGGTGAAAGATCTCCACAAAAAGAACTATGAATCACTGAGGAAGGAAATTGCAGATGATGTAAACAAATGGAAAAACTTATTGTGCTCATGTATTGGCAGAATCAACAAGTTAAAATGTCCATACTACCCCAAATGATTTACAGATTCAATGCAATCCCTATCAAAATGCCAACATCATTTTTTGGAGATCTAGAAAAAATAACTCTATGCTTCATTTGGAACCAGAAAAGAATCCGAATAGCCAAAGCAACTTTAAGCAAAAGGAAAAAATCTGGAGGCATCATTTTACCCAACTTTAAGCTATACTACAAGGCTATAGTAACCAAAACAACATGGTACTGGCACAAAAAAAGAGACATAGACAAATGGAACAGAACAAAGAGCCCAGATATGAAACCATCCACATATTGCCATCTGATCTTTGACAAAGTAGACAGCAATATACACTGGGGAAAAGAATCCCTATTCAATGAATGGTCCTGGAAATTTGGATAGCCACATGAAAAAGGTTGAAACAGAATCCATGGCTCTCACCATTCACAAAAATTAATTCAAGATGCAAAACAGACTTAAATCTGAGACATGAAACTATAAGAATTCTAGAGGAAAATGGTGGAAAAACTCTTCTAGACATCAGTCTAGGCAAAAAATTCAAGAAGAAGACCCCAAGGGCAATTACATCAACAATAAAAACAAATAAACTTGATTAAATTGACTTGATTAAATTAAAAGGCTTCTGTGCAACCAAGGAAACAATCAACAGAGCAAATAGACAACCTGCAGAATGGGAGAAAATATTCACATGATATACATCTGATAAGGGCTAATAACCAGAATCTATAAAGAACTCAAGCAAATCAGCAAGAAAAAAATCAAACAACCTCATTAAAAAGTGGACAAAAGGCATGAAGAGAAGCTTTTTAAAAGAAGATAGAATAGTGGCCAATAAGCATATGAAAAAATGCTCAATGTCACTAATCATCAGAGAAATGCAAATCAAAACCACAATGAGATATCAGCTAACCCCAGTGTGAATGGCTTTTATCAAAAAATCCCGAAACAATAGATGCCAGTGTGGATATGGAGAGAAAGGAACACTTATACACTGTTGGTGGGACTGCAAACTAGTGCAACCTCTATTGAAAACAGTATGGAGATTCCTCAAAGAATTAAAAGTAGACCTACCATTTGATCTAGCAATCCCGTTATTGTGTATTTACCCAAGGAAAAAGAAGACATTTTATCAAAAAGACACTTGCACTCCCATGTTTATAGCAGCACAATTCACAATTGCGAAGATGTGGAATCAATCCAAGTGCCCATCAATTCATGAGTGGATTAATAAAGTGTGGAATATGTACACCATGGCGTACTACCCAGCCATAAAAAATGAATTAATACCTTTTGCAACAATCTGGATGGAACTGGTGATCATTCTCCTAAGTGAAGTATCACAAAGAATGGAAAAACAAACACCACATATATTCACTATTAAATTGGAACTAAGTGATCAGCACTCATGTGCACAGATGAAACTAAAACTCAATAGAAAGCATGCAGGTGGGAGGGGGGAAGAGGGAATGGGTGAAATCATACCTAAAGGGTACAATGTACACTGTCTGGTTTATGGGCAGACTTATAACCTTGACTCAAGCAGTACAAAAGCAATCCATGTAACCAAAACATTTGTTCCCTTGTAATATTCTGAAATTTAAAAATAAATAAATAAAAATAAAATTTAAAAAAAAAATCTAAAGCAAAGGGTGGCTACTGTGTTTTCCTTCCCAAAGTGAAATAGCATAACTACTCCCATTTCACTTGCATTCTTAGGCTCCTTCGTCATTTCTGTTTTCTCTAGTAATGGTTGGCTGATGCATTTCTACCCACTGGGGCAATGCCGATAATGCTGTTGCTGCAATTGCTGCTGCAATAGCTTCAAGAGACTTCTTCAGACTATTATGCCGGGTATAAAAAAGAGAAACAAGTTCAATATGAACCCCTGAAGAGGCTTTCTCCAAGGTCTTGTCAGCTGTAATCTCTCTGAAAGCTTCTGTTCATCAGGTCTAGCCTATAGCAAATAGGAAATCCCAATAGGAAGTCTGTTCAAGTGAATGGAAAAATCAGTAGAATTAGATCATTTCATGGCAATTCAACCAATGAATGAGGTAATTTTTCCATTTTTATCTATTTTTTAAACATTTTATTTGGTTAATATATGCATAACATCTGAATCTTTGAAAAGTCAGTGTGCTCTGCCACTTAATTTTTGTTAGTGAGCTTGAAAATTACTCTCTTTGAATAGAATAGGACTTCTGAAGACAAGGGAAATAAATTTGAACCAATGAAGCTGAATCTGTAATGTGTAGTTTAGTGCAAATAAATATAAATTCCATTTGGACTAACTTTGTTTCAAATAATGAAAAATATTTTTGTTACTATAATATAAATTTTATTGCCTAGCATTTTGACATATACTTATACTTGCCTATATTGATATATAAAACCAAGATTGAGCATAAAATCTATTGACAAACTGTTTTATCTGAAACAATTTAACTAAGTTCTAAAGAGACATACTCCATTAGAGAAAAAATTATTGAAAAGTACATGAAAATGTTTTATTTATATTTAAGTAGACTTAATTTTTCTAATTGTAGTGATCCAAAATAATATTGTTAGTAGTATAATGATTGTTATTAAAATAATAATGATAATATTTTGGACCACAAATGTATAAGATAAAATCTATTTAAATATAAATAATATATTTATTAACATATTATTTGATGATTATATTTTAGAAACTCTTTTTTATTTCTAAACTAAGGTGGAAATATTCTCTAATAATAGAAAAAATACTACCAGTGTTTCTATCTTCTAAATATTTTTCTATTGTTCACAGTGTGTAATAGCTAGTATGATGACAGCTAATCTTTAACAATTTCCATGACTTTTTTTCACTTGGAGATGTAATGAAGGAGGCATATGAGGGAGGGGTCACATGAAACTAGGAGACTAAGGAGAAATTTATGGTGACTTCCCAGAAAAACTACCATCATTGGAACAGCTTATGTTGTGGATGGAATACTAACACACTCTGCTCATTTTATGGACTGTTTTTCAGTTCTAAGCTTTATAAGTTATTAGGAAAGCATATCTGGATATTTGAAATATTATGACTCAAATAAATGTGTATGTATTAGATGAATTCAAATTTATATATCATTAAATAAAATTCTTTTTTACCATATAATATTTTTTAATCCTTTACTCTTTTATATTTTTATCTCTTTTCTCTCTATAAATGTTTAAATAGATATTCATATGTATGAATGTGTAAGTGTTCTATTTGACCCATCATATAGACTGGGTTTGCATGTAGAATTTGATTTATTAGTGATTTGAATAAAATATGTGTTATAGTTGTATAGTAAAGTTTTTGAAGATTAACTTGTTATTTGAAAAAAATCTTCAAATAGATCGGGTAGCATCTTAGCTAGTAACATATGTAGATTCACAAATATGAACAATTTCTCTGTAATGGGAAATATATATTATTTCTTTATGTTAGTGTTTGAGTCAGACATATGTGAATTACCTTTTCTCGAACTGTTAAGGATGATGGAAATTCTAAGTTACTTAGATATGTTAGAATATATAATATTTATATGGTATTAAATTAATGGATGAGAATTCAGTTTTCAATTCTTCCATAAATACTATAATATATGAGGAAATATTGATAACCATTGGATTAATTAATTTTTATTTGGAGTAGTTCAACCATACTTTTTTCAATAATTAAATGATTATATAAGTTTTTCAAAGGTAGTAGATTTATCATTAAATATGTGAATGGAATTACCAAGTTTCACCTGTGACTTAAAGATAAACATAAACCATTTGATGTTCTTTTGTACTTTTTCACTGATAAGTATAATAGGCTTCAATTCCAAATCTGAATAACAGGATATTGTAGAAGTATTATTTTATGGTCATTTAAGTCCTATGAATATTTTAGTAAAACTAAAGGTGATAAAACTTTAAGTATATTTTTTCCTCTCAATTTATAATCTTTGAACATACCCACACATACTGTGTGCATGAATTAGAAATAGGAGTAAAATGGTTTTCCAAGTGATATAAAACAAAGTGGCCTTAATGTTTCTTTCATTAAAATTTGAAGACAGCAATAATTCAAAATCATTTCTTGCATTTCTGTATTAACAATGATTATATATCACTGTTTAATCTGAAATATGTCAATATTTTAAAATATACATAGGTAAATTCTATAAGTTTCATATTCAAAGCTCTGAATTGTGTGATTATGCATTTTCAGAATACAGATATGATTTAATCATAGGATCACAACATTTTGTTTAAATATAGCAATTATAACATTGATGATTGATCAGATAATGAAGATAATTTTGATTTGTTATCAAAAGTGCTTCCCCCACAAAAGTATTAATCTTTACCCATTAAAGCCATGTCATTTGCCAAATCAACTTAAAATCTGGCTTACAGGTATGTTTTATTTCATTCTTTCTGTGCTTTTATTGGTATCAACTGAAATTCTTGTCATAGATAGCTTGGCTTTATATGGCAAACAAGATATCTGGAATAACCCTCCTGGAAGAAACCACCTAAAATGCAAGATAAAGTATGAAACAACATGTTTTAAATGCATTGTTGGGCTGGTGGGGGAAAAAAGAAGAAAATTCTGAGAGACTGAAACTAACAAATTAAAAATGAATAAGCCAGAGAGAAGAGTGTGTTCAGAGCCTGGCAAATGGCCTGTGGCATCTATCATTATTTGCTGGTCTAGATATTTGGTTTTACTGGTGGTAGATAAGAAAGAGATTCCAACATAAAGCCCTGACTACTGAATATTTCATACTTAATGTGTAATTAGGAAAAATAAAACAAAACAAAAACTAGACAGTAGAGGGAAGAATTATTTAACTAAGTTTGAGGAAGAAATTTGCACAACTTGTTTTGCTGAAAAGAATGCATCCTCATAAAAGCCCTCAAAGAATTCCAAAAGCTAACATTCTATCGAGCCTTAGCTAATAAAGCATTTAAAAAGAAAATTGAAATATCACAAAACATAGCAATGACATAGTTTGGATATTTGTTCCCTCCAAATCTCATGTTGAAATTTGATCCCCAGTGTTAGAGGTAGGGCTTGGTGGGAGATATTTAGGTCATGGGGGAGGATCCCTCATGAATGGCCAGGTGCAGTCCTCTTGGTGATGAGTGAGTTCTTGCTGTATTAGCTCATGGGAGATCTGGTTGTTAAAAAGAGCCTGGTGCCCTCACTCTCTCTCTTTCTATATCACCATGTGACACACCAGCTTTCCCTTTGCCTTCTGCCATGAGTAAAAGCTTTCTGAGGCCCTCACCAGTAGCAGATGCCAGTGCTATGCTTCTTGTACAGCCTGCAGAACTGTGAGCCAAACAAATCTTTCTTTATAAATTACCCAGCCTCAGATATTTCCTTTATGACAATGCAAGTAGACTAACACAAGTAACAACAAAACATATAGGCAATAAAGAGTCTAGAAAAATATTCTCCTATGTATTCTGATCAATAATCTATGTACCACTGCAGTGCTCTGAGTAGGGAAAGATGACTTTTTAAACAAATGATAATCAATTGAATTTCTCTATGGAAAAAATAAACTTTGACCCTTTCTTTTCATGGTGCATAAAAATCAATTCTACATTGATTGAGATCTAGATATAAAAAAATTAAACCTTCTAGAAGGTAATATAAGAGAATATTCTCTGTACATGGGGTTAGAAAACAATTTCTTAAATATAACACAAAAAAAGTCTAACCATGATAAAAAATATAAATAATTTGGAGATTTTTAATTAATAAAAAACTGTGAGGAAGAGACAAAAAAAGAGATAAACAAAGGAAGGGACAGAAAGAGACATAGAGATGGAGATAAGTAAGGATAGAGAGACAGAGACAGACACAGACAGAAAGAGAGAGAAAGAGAGAATTTCCATATGTAAAACAAATCCATAAAAGAAACTGTACAACAATTTACATAGGACTATATAAAGAATTCTTACAAATCAGTAAGTTAAAGGCAGATAATCCAATCATTTAAAAAATAGTCACGATCCTTGAAAAAGCACAATGGAATAGAACATATCTATATGGTCAATAATCAAATGAAATATTGCTCAATTACTTAGTCATGGGGAAAGTCACAGGGAAATGCAAAGATAAAATCACACGAAGATAATACTATAGATCCAACAAAATAGCTTAAAAAATAAAGATAGATGTTAGCAAATTAGTAGAACAGCTGAAACTCTTATGCATAGCTAGAGGATTGCAAATTCCTACATCCATTTGGAAATCAATTTGGCAAACTTAGATCAATTTATTAAAATTAGAATTCACATATCCTATGGTTCAGCAATTTTAGTCTTTGCTATATGCCCAGGAGAAATGCATGCCTATATGCAATATTACACAAGAATATTCATAATCTTATTTGTAATAAAAACAGGAAGAAATACAATATTTCATCAATAATAGAGAGAAAAAATAATCTGAGGTATATATATAAATTATAATACCATTAGGCAGTAAATGCAATGAATGATAATGGGCTGTGACATGGATGATACTAATAGATGAAAAGTTAAGCAAAATAAGTCAGGTATCAAAAAATACACTCATTACTTTTCCCATTTAAACAAAGTTCAAAAACAGGCAAAACTAGTATTTGTTGATGGGATCCAAATAATGATAAGCTTTCAGGGCATATTCACTAGGTGAAGCAAGAGAGAGTTTTCTGAGATCCTGCTATTATATCTAGATCTGGACAGTTGTTATACAGGTATATATATTTATAAAGATGCATCAAATCATATAATTAATAATTGTTCATGTTATTCTATATAGGCTACATTTCAATGTTAATTAAAAGTAGAAAGCAAAACAACCATATTAAGGAGTCAGCAGTAGGTCAACCATCAGCATAACTAATCAGCGCAGACTATAAAATTTGGAATTATCGTACATAGATTTTAAAATGTATATTTTACATATGTAAGGAAAAATATGAGAGAATGATGAAGAAACAGATCATTCAGATCATACAATGACACGTAGTGAGTCCACATATAAGCACATATCCTAGAGAACTATTGAATATTTGTATAAGGAGACACAAATGAGAGTGTAAACAACAGCAATATTATAAAAATAGATAAACAAATAAACATGAAACAACCTAAATGTCTACAGATATAAAAATATATAAATATATTTGTTTTATTTATCCAATGTATGCTATGAAAAGCATGACTAAAATATAAATATAGATATCAATGAAGATAAATCTGATTAACACAATGGTTAAAGAAACTGTTTCAGAAGAGCACATATCATCAAGTTCAATTTATAAGAAGTTGAAAACTTTTTACTTAAGGTTCCTTTGGCTATATGGGGTCTTCTCTGGTTCCATATGAAGTCTAGAATTATTTTTTCTAGACCTGTGAAAAATGACGTTGGTATTTTTATAAGGATTGAATTGAATATGTAGGTAACTTTGAGTAGTATAGACATTTTAACAATGTTGATTCTGCTCATCCATGAGCATGCCATGGTTTTCCATCTGTTTATTTCCTCTGGCTATTTCCTTCCTCAGTGTTTCATAGTTCTCCCTGCAGAGGTCTTTCACCTCCTTAGTTAAATATATTCCTAGGTATTTTATTTTCTTTGTTGCTATTGTGAAAGGTATTGAATCTTTGATTTGGTTCTCAGTTTGACTGATATTGGCATGTATGAATGCTACAGATTTGTGTACATTGATTTTGTAACCTGAGACTATGCTGAATTTATTTATTCAATTCCAGTAGTCTTTGGGCAGAATCTTTGGGTTTTCTAGATATAATGTCATATCATATCATCAGCAAGGAGTGATAGTTTGACCTCTTCTGCCCCCATTTGGATACTGTTGATTTCCTTTTCTTGTCTGATTCCTCTGGCTAGGACTTCCAGCACTATGTTGAATAGAGGAGGCATCAATTTACCAGACTTCAAGCTATACTACAAGGCTATCGTAACCAAAAGAGCATGGTACTGGCACAAGAACAGACATATACCTATGGATCAGAACGGAGAACCCAGATATAAAACCATCCTCATACAGCCATCTTATCTTTGACAAAGCAGACAAAAACATACACTGGGGAAAAGAACACCTATTCAATAAGAGGTGCTGGGAAAATTGGATGGACATGTGTAGAAGACTGAAACAGGATCCTCCTCTCACACCACTCACAAAAATCAACTCACATTGGATAACAGACTTAAACCTAAGGCAGAAAACCATAAGAATTCTGGAAGAAAATGGGGGAAAAACTCTCATAGACATCGGCCTAGGCAAAAAATTTATGAAGAAGACCCCAAAAGCAATCACAGCAATAACAAAAATAAACAAATGGGACCTGATTAAATTAAAAAGCTTCTGCACAGCCAAGCAAACAATTATTAGAGTGAATAGACAACCCACAGAATGGGAGAAAGTATTTGCAGGCTATACATTCAATAAGGGCTGATAACTAGAATCTATAAAGAACTCAAGCAAATCAGCAAGAAAAAAATCAAACAATGCTATTAAAATGTGGACAAAAGACATGAATAGAAACTTTTCAAAAAAGATAGACTAATGGCCAACAAACTTATGAAAAAATGCTTAACATCTCTAGTCATCAGGTAAATGCAAATGAAAACCACAGTGAGATATCACTTAACTCCAGTGAGAATGGCTTTCATGAAAAATTCCCGAAACAACAACTGTTGGTGGATGTGGAGAGATAAGAACACTCATACACTGCTGGTGGGACTGCAAACAAGTACAACCTCTATGGAAATTAATACAGAGATACCACAAAGAACTAAAAGTAGAACTACCGTTTGATCCAGCAATCCCACTACTGGGTATTTACCCAAAGGAAAAAAAGACATTCTATAAAAAAAAGACACCTGCACTCAAATGTTTATAGCAGCACAATTCACAATTGCAAAGATGTGGAAACAATCCAAGTGTCCATCAATACATGAGTGGATTAATAAAATGTGGTATATATATCCCATGGAGTACTATTCAGCCATTACAGAAATGGTGAACTAATACCTCTTGTATTAACCTGGGTGGAAATGGAGACCATTGCTCTAAGTGAAGTATCACAAGAATGGAAAATCAAATACTGCATGTAGTCCCCATTAAATTGGAACTAATCGATCAACACTTACGTGCACATATGGAAATAACATGCATCAGAAATCAAGCAGGTGGAAGGAGGGAGGAGATGATGGGTAAATTCACATCTAACAGGTACAATGCACACTGTCTGTGTGATGGGCACACTTTGACTCAAATGATACAAGGGCAATTTATGTAACCAAAACATTTGTACCCCCATAAAAGTCTGAAATAAGTTAAAAAAATTTTTAAAGCATTAAAAAAGAAGTTAAAACCTTAGAACAAAAAAGCATAATGTGTAGGATATATACACATGTAGCAAAATGAGAATACAAGAAAAACGAAAACCCAAAATTCTGGAATGTAAGGATCTGAGAGAAGCACAGAGTATACCTGTAAGTTTTGATAGCAGAATTATTTTTCTTAAGCTTGATCATGAGTACCCTTGTCCTCATGTTATTATTATTCTTTTTACCTTTCAGATGTCTTATAAATATTTCTACATATTTATCAAAATTTATTTAGACTTGTATTGAAATCAATGGAATGGCAATCTCATAATGGAAGATATTTACGTACCTTGAATGAGAAGTTGGGAGAAGGGAGGATGGCAATATGATTAGAGAATAAACAGTACCCAACAGGCTACAAATGTTTTGATAATATTTTAGTTCTTACCTAAGTGAAGATACAAAGGTGTTTTAAAATTATCATCATGTGTGTTTCTTATATATGCACATATTCATTTTATGTAGCATTTGTATGATATATATTTACTAATTTGCATACATGGTAAATACATTCACATACATTATTTGTTCCATGTTAAAATTAAGTTGTCACCACAATTTAAAATAAAAAATATAGACAAAAATAAAAATTAATTGATAAAATTTTGTATTTCTGTGGAAAAAATATGAGATTTGTACAAAGCAAATAAAGGCTGTTGATGTTAATGAGTCAACGGTGTTGGTGCTTAGTTATGAAGGTTAATGCATTTTCCTTTTTTTCCATTGTACCCACAAGACCAGTACACTTGTAAATTTTATCTCATTGGATCCTGTTTGTGTTAAAATTTATAATGCTTATTAACATTTTTTAAAAGGCCCAAATCATCTGAATGAGTAGATATGTATTATAACACTAGAATAAACAAATGCTGCTTCATCTCCATGATTAAATTTTAAAGGAACATCTCAGAAAAATTTTAAAATTTGGAAAATATTTATCTATTTACTAATAATCTTTTTTCCAGTATGTTTCTATAACATAGGGGAACAAAGTAATTTTTCTGAAAAGTAGCAATGCAAGAGTAGAAAGTATAAAGTATTCCCTGAGTAAATGCCACTAATATTTGTAACAGCTCAGGATATTTTTTGAAATAGGCTACAATTTCACTAAATATATGATACTAGCACTGTATATACAGATCTTGTTATAGTGTATATGCACTTTAGTTGTTCATATTAACTACCACTATGAATGATTACACACATTAAAGAGTATATCTCCTCCTTAACAATAAGGAAATGAAAATTTATTCAACAGGTACAGAAAATATTATAAGAAAGTTGATGTGATACCATGTCAAGTTCCTATCAAATGATTAATGGTCATGAATGATGATGATATGGTTAATCATATTGAAAGGATAAAAAGTATGTTTGGAGAGGTAAATTTAGAAATAGAACAATAAAATCAGGTAGTATATGGTCAATGGACACCAAAATATATGCTTGGCTCTAAATAAAAAGAACAAAGTGCTGTGTGCCCAATGTTCATGATTTCTTAAATTATCCATCACCTGTGAAAGTGTACCGGTGCCTCAATGCCTTGTTCAGTTGTGTCCCTCCCTTTTCTCACTATAACCCCCAATATCGAATTATTCTTTTTTTTTTTTTTATGCTTGACTCACAATTTTGGCTTGACTTTTGAACTCAGATACATTTTACACTGAGCTATATTTTAAGCTATTTATCATACTCATTTATTCCACAGATATTTTCAGTGAGAAAAAAGAAAATATTCCAACATTTTGAGGTAAAATAATGAGTGAAACTTACTTTGCAATGCCATGTGTAAATAATGCAGGCTCTGCTGAGGAACTGGGAGAAAGTCAGAGTGATGTGAATGCAGACAGCAGGGTGGAGAATAGCATGGAAGCAGGAGGGTGAGTCCAAGAGGGGCAAATATATTTGACCTTCTAGGCTGCTTTAAAGTTATTGTTCTTCAATTCAAAGAGAACTGGGGTTATATTGAAACAAATTTTATCAGAAAGAATGGAGTAAGATTATCAGATTTGTATTTTGATAAAATTCTATTTGCCACAGTATTGTTGTGGGTTGGAGAAAAGCTAGAGTAGATACAAAGAATTAAGTTAGGAGGCAGGGTTAGTGTCAAAAGATGAAAGTTACTTTGAAAGGATAGGGCAATAAAGATTCTTAGTAGAGAGCAAATTAAGAGAAGTTAATATCAGCAGGGCTAGTGCTCGATATAAAATGGTGGGAGTCTGAGACATTAAAGTCAAGTCCTCTGTTACTGCTTTATGAAGTGGAAGGTGATGTCATTTACCAAGAGAGGGAAAGAATGGAAAAGAGTTGAGCTTGATAAAGAAGATCACTAGAGTTAAACTTTAAATATGTTGAATTTGAGGTACTTTTGAAACCTGCAAGAGGAGAGTGCACACAGGTTCACTTAACTGAACTGTGTCCTTTTGCCTGAGCTCAATGGAAAGGCAGACAACAAAGCACCAGGTTTTTGCAGCAAGAAAGATTTATTTCTAGACAATCCAGCAAGGAGGCAGGAGTCAGACTCAAATCAGTCTCCTTGAGCTGGGGGCTGTGTAGGGTTTTATAAGCATAGGATAATGAGGCATAATATGATTGGATCTTACCATGAGATGATGCTGGGAGGCACGATCTTACTAGATCCTGCCATTCAGTAATGCCAGGGCTCAATCTGATTGAATCCTGAATCCTGCGATGTGGTGTCCACTTCTTAATTCAGTCCCTGTTCCTTGGTCTGAGCACTTAGGCTCCACTGGTATTGCACGCTAGGTTAATCTGAGCATGCTCAGGTTACATAGCGTGCAGTTTGGGGTCCATGACAATTGAAAAGTAACTCACTTGTTTATTACACAAAGACAATGTTAAACCAGATTGGGGTAGTTCTGTGGTTACACAGTCAGTTGGATTCTTTAGTCTCTAGGTAAGACAGTAACTGAAAAATCCTCATTGCTTTAGCAGAATGGAGGTTTTAGAAAGAATTAACAAGAGCTGTTTCAGAGAAATGATGGCACAAAACCCAGATTATATTGTTCTGAGGAATGAAAGAAAATCGAGAAAATAGGGTCTGCATATCAGCAAACCTATAGAGAAGTGGTGCATTATGAGGGGTTATTGTGGGTATATTACTGAAAATTGTTTAGATATAGATTAAAATGATGTAATTAAGAAATGGAGTTTTAAGACATAAGATAGGGAGGGATAATGATTAGAAGCTTCCTAGGACTGAAAGAGAAGTTAAAATCCAATGTTCTGTGGAAGTTTTAGCCTCTTCCCTGTAGGGAAATTTTTTTTTACTATAAGATGAGCAATAAGGAGAGGATGGGTTAATATATGTTTAGATTTGTATTTGGTAGCACAGCCAGGGTTTCTATTAGGATGATGTGATACATTGTTCCTCAGGGGGGTAGAAGCTGAGACAAAGTTCTCATCTGTGGTAATGCCTATGAAAAATAAAAAGGGGAGAAAACAGTATTAGGCAGGGGGAGTGTCTGGCCATGATATGCGTAGATAAGCCAGCAGTCCCCAGCCTTTTTGACACCAGGGACCCCAGGGACTGGTTTCATGGAAGACAATTTTTCCACGGATGGTGGGGGAAATAGAGCTGGCGGGAAGGCAGAGCTCTGTGGCCTGGTTCCTACCAAACTCCTAACGGGCCACAGACCGGTACTGGTCCACAGCCCGGGGGTCGGGGACTGCAGGATCAGATAAAGTCTCAGGCAACCCAACAGGGAATTTTGTATTGGAGACTCCCTGTGGGATGGCCAGTTGTTGCTGTGGCCTGCTTGAGAAAGACTGTGGCCTCAGCTCAAAAGTTGAGTCTGAGCCTAAAGATGCTAACAGCTAGAGGCTGTTAACTAATTGCACTCCTTTCGTTCAATCGAACAGAAAATTCTTTCTTGAGGGGAGATCTAAGTGACTCATCTTCCTGGCTGTTATAGTCTATACTTTGCACCTCATGGATCCCCTTCTTCATAAATATTCAGGGAACAGCCCTTTTGGGGATCAAAGGGGCCTCTCTTCCAGAGGAGAAACTTAAAAGACGAAGTAATAAAATAAACTATTCTGCATCCATGGCAGAAAATGGAATGAGGGAGTTCACGCTTTCTCTGGTCTAACCTCTTGCTTATATGATCACATTAAGTGATTAAAGGCTTTACTGTTACTTCCATCTTGGCTTGTGGTTTAATTGGCTGCTCCAATACCTGGCAACTCAGCTCTCTCTAGCTCAGCTGAGCTCCTGACAAACAGGCTCAGCAGCAGGGTAATTAATTAAGCACATGCCATTATGAAGAGCCAAAAGCCAAAAGATTCTGCAGGGCACTTTTGGGAAGTGCTAGCAAGTCTGCCTTACATTCTAAAAAGGTGCTAGTGGATCCTTTGCAAGAGTCTGAGAGTCCCCGCAGAGTACTTCACCAATGAGTCTTAGGAAGCGCTAGTGGAATAAGCAGGGCACATGGCTAGCCATGCCAGTTGGTCTTGGGAAGTGCTAGCAGAAGGAGTGCACCATTCTTGGAATATGCTGGGAGATGTGCATATGAGCTGTTTGGTTCTAAGGATGATCTTTGGTCCTTCCCTTTTGTCCCTGAATCCTGCCTAAATTCCCTTGGTGGGTCAGATTAAAAATTTAATGGAGGGATTTGAAAAAAGCTAGGGAAGCAGTTTCCTATAGCCATGACTTGTGTCCAACAGGACCAGGGAGATAGAGTGGATACTCTTGGGAGTTGAGTAACTCTAAGTGGGTCCCTGGTAGTGATAAAAAACTTACAGGGCAGCAAGTTGTTGAAACTTCAGAAGTAAATAGAGAGGAGAGAGAGAGAGTGTAGAGCTTTCAGGATTATTTTGCCCAGTGGCCCCAAAGAGGCCTTAGAGATTTAGTTAGATCCCTTGCAGAGGTAATCTTGCTACAGCTAATAAGAGACAGTGGCTCAGTGGGGGGCACATTACTTCAATCACCCTTCTCAGAGTACCCTCAGAAGCCCCTGCCAAAGTAACAGAATACAAACTTCAATAGCAATGGCAGCAGCTGCTCCACCCAGTTCCCCATCTTCTTCCCACCACTCTAGAAAACTTATGGGTGAATCCTGACCAACAGCTCCTGTGACTGTTAAGGGTTCCCTTCCTTCAACATCTCCCTGTCTGCCTAGGGATAGGTTGGAGGGCTCTGACAGTCTTTGTCCAGACCTCTCAACTTTCAGAAATGAAGTAGACTAGAGGTTAAGCCTTTGTCCCTCTGTTCCCAGGAAGGACCAGAGGCCCTATGCCAAGGTTAGAGTTCAATGGGGATATAAAAGAAAATTGCAATTCTTGGGCCTTTTAGATAATGGTGTACAAATGACTGTGAAAACCGCAAACCTTGGAACCAAAATGAAGAAAAACAGTTAATGCTCTCTGGTTTGAGGGCTGAAGCCACCAGCACTGGGACTTTTGCCCAAACCTAATAATGGATGAATCCTTTTGGGTTCTACAAACCTCTACTGTTCTGGCCCCCATTGCTGAGTATATCATTAGTATTAGACAGTACACCTCTATTACTTTTCTAAATTTTTCACTTGGTAACAGTAAAGAAATGGGCAACATATATTTAACATCATTAATGCTATAAACTCTAAAGACAAATAATGAGAATTAAACCTTAAACTTGAAAGCAGGAGACTTTAGGATTGATATAATTTCAACATAACTACCCATGATATGTGCACACAGTTTTCAATTCTTCATTGACTCAACATACGTTTATTGAGCATCTATAACCTTTTAAATTATATTGTAGACTCAATCTCTCCTGTCATGCAGATTAATTTCTAAAACAAACATTAATAAAAGTAGTTCCAAATAAATAATTGAGTAAAATTTGAATGATGTCATGAAGGAACATCAGAGATAAAAAGAGACAGTATATCTGAGAGCTTCATACAGTTGATTACTATTTAATGTCCTCATAATTTCAAGTGAGGACAACTAGATACTACTTACTTTTATAGGTATTATGATAAAGTAGTGTACAGATCCTTTACATACCTGCTTATTGAGCTTATCATATTACGTTAATTAAGTAACCAGACAAATAAGTATGTTACAAATGCTTCAAATGATGTTGTGAACATAAAATAGAGGAATTGTGTAAAAATAGGGAGTACAAAGAATATGTCAGTGAGGAAATGGTGGGAAAGCAGAGACTTCAAAGAAATACAAGCATTGTCTACATAAACAGGGTTGAGGAAAAGTCCAAAGAGAAGGGAAAGTCTAAGGAAATGACTGGTGTCAAGATATAACATTGGCCATTAGAAGAATTAGAGAAGCCGGGGAATAAAGTGAGGCATAAAAAGAATAAAAACTGATAGAATTAGGTAGGGCCCAATTGTACAGGTCTTTTTAGTTCATGTTGTGGATGTTGGTCTTTATTTTTAGAACAGTGTGAAGCCATTAACATATTTTACACTGGAATTGTGGGGTTTGGTTTTGTGTACTGAAAGTTATATACTGCTTGACTTGTAGAATAAAAATTGGAAAAGAGCCAAAGTGTATGTGGGGGAGGGTGCTGCTCATTGTGAATTCTAGTCTCAGTCCAGAGAAAAGATCTGTATCTAGCCTGCAGATTCAAACATATATAAGTCTTCTGAGGTACAGACGGTAATTAAAGCCAGGTGCATAGATAAAATTGTCTATGGGCAAAGTATAGAATAAGAATAAAATAAAAGCAAGTCTAAGATTGAGCCTTGAAAGACAAACGCTGTGTGTGTGTGTGTGAGAGAGAATGGTGTTTCAACAGTATGTGTGTGTGTGTGGGGGGGGTGAGTCAAAGAGTACCTAGAAAAGTAACTCAAGAAAAATGAAATCAGTAAAGTTTGCAATTTACAGGCAAAATAGACTCTGTTCCATAAACTAGAGGACTTTCTTCTAACTACAATTAACATGGGGTTGCTGAACAACAACAATAACAACATTTGAATTATACAGACTTTGACCTCTGAAACAAAACAGCAAGATAGCGGGTTGGAAAATTTTCTTTTCTTTTTTTTTTTTTTTTAGAGACAGGGTCTTGCTCTGTTGCCCAGGCTGAAGTGCAATGGCATGACCGTAGCTCACTGTAACCTCAAACTCCTGGGCTCAAGCAATCCTCCAGCCTCAGCCCCCCAAGTACCTAGAACTACAGATGTGAGTCACCACACCTGGCTAATTTTCTAATTTTTAATGGAAACAGGGGTCTCTCCATGTTGCTCAAGTTGATCCAGAACTCTTGGCCTTAAGCAATCCTCCTCCCTCGGCTTCCCAAAGTGCTGGGATTACAGGCGTGAACTACTACCCGGCTGGATAAGATTTTTAACAACTTGCACTGCTCAGAAACACAGAATCTGCCTCAACCCCAAATCAGGCACTCACTATCTCTATGGGAAAGACAAGATTTGTATGAGGCCAGGATCATTTCCAGCCACTCTTCCATTGCTAAACAATCTCCAATTGTACCTTTACCTTTAAAATTAATAGTGTAGGCTGTGATTTGAAGATGTATGTCAGTGGCCCATCATAACCAGAGGTAGTTCATCATCAGTAGAGCAACATGGAGACAGTAGAAAGGCCTGAATACACTAAATTATGGAATCTATAATTTTCAAAGCATTGCTTCATGTAAGCTTAAAGATAGAGAATGGCTAAAATTTTAAAAAGTAAATCTTTTCCTCATAGTTAAAGAAATTTGGAAGTGGGAAAGAATGTTTTCAGGCTAGAAAGTAAAATCATCCCAGATAAATGTCTAATAGGTGCCAACATTCGACCACGAGTTTTTCACACCACTGTGCAATTCATTAAATGTTTGAAGTGGAAAATTCCAACAGCACCCAAGTGTAAAGTGAGAAGTTCAAAGAGAAGAACTACATATTGGCAAATAAATCTATAAACATCTTTTCAAGTTCAAATATGAGTAAACATACACACACACACAATAAGTTTCAGGGCCAAAAACATGTTGCTTTATAAAAAAAAGTAGACACTTTTAAGAAGAATCAAAAAAAATTATGAAATTATTTACTATCAGAGGAACACCCAAAATGTATCTGTTTTTACATTATTAGCCAAATATAAGAAAATAAAGATGATATAAAGCCTGAGATGAATGAGGCAAATGGCTAAAAAATAAATGAAAGAATTATAAAATTGCAAAATGAAACACATAAGAGGTGTCAAAAACAATGAATATTCAAGCAAAAGCAGATATGCTTTAAAAAAAAACACTTGAAACGCTCTTCAAAATACTGAGGATCATCTTATTGCCATTGCTATTCCAGAGTTTGATCACAATATGATTATGAAATGTAGAATATGGAATGTATAATGTAGTGCATAAAATGACTGCCAATATGTAAAGGCTTAATGAAATTCTTTTTAAAGAGCAAGGCTAAATTGAAGATATTTTGGATAGATGTGTGCTGATAGAGTTTACAATCAATAGACCAATCCTAAATATTTATAAGGATGTATTCCAGTAGGAAGAAAAATAATTTCAGAAGAAAGTCTGACATGCAAGAAATTATATTATCAAAAAATAACAGTAATTTTATAGGTAAATATAGATAGTCACTGAACATGTAAACTAGTAAAAACAATATACAAATTATTGGATTAAAAAGAGAGAAAACAAATATCCGAAAATATCATGTAGGTCAATAGGGGAATAATCAGAGTTACTATGTTTTAGTCATTTAAAAATAGTAATAAAGTGTATAATTTCTAAGTCAGTAGATAATAAAAAGGAATTAAGTAAAAACAAAGTCATAAACTAACCAAATGAAGGCAAACAGGAGTGAAAAATGAACAAGAAGTCTGGAAACACTAGTATATATGTTAAATTAACAAACACAATTTTTAAAAAGTCATATTTATTTGGAAATTAAAAATACTTCTAAATAAGCCATGTATGAAAAGATTATAAAAATTTGAAATTTTTTATCTGAACAATTATAAAATATTACATATTTAATTGGGAAGAATGAAACTAAAATTTAAAAATGTTAGTATTGAAAAGAGAAAGAGCTAATACTTAAGCCTACCACTTAAGATGTTTTTTAAAAAGCCCCCCTCATTAAAAAAAAACCTAATTAGTGAACATAAGAACATGAGAGTAGAAATTAATTTGAATATATTATAGAAATATAATTGAGAGACCAAGAAAGCCAACATCTTTTTCCTTGAAATAGGCTGCTAAAATTGGTAAATATCTGGCAAAATCCATCAAAAAATGAGAAAAGATACAAATAAACAACATAAGTAGGGAGGGAAAAAGCTTCTAGGACATGCAACTTATGAAAACATGCTAAATAAAAAATTTTTTAAAACTTGTGTTAGGCTATAATCATTAAAAACAATCAGTGATTTAAAATTTTCAAAGATTTAAAAAGGAAAGACTGAGAATATTTTTATAACTTCTCAAGGAACAGATTATTTAATTTTCACAAAAATTCTTCCAGAGAATTAAAAATAAAAATGACAGCTTCCATGATGCTTATAAACTAGTATGAACCTAATTCCAAAACAAGATAAAGATAAAAAAGGAAGGAAAATTGTAAGCGAGTCTCTCTTATGAACAGAAATGTAAAATCTCTAATAAAATATTAAAAAATTGAATCCATCAGTGTACATTCAAAAATAATGCATCATGGCCACAGATGGGTATCTTGGGGGCAATGTAAGCAGTGCTTCCAAGCACAACGTAATTTGAAGAAATGTTGTATCGTGGAAGGCGTTCCTCCTGCTACAGAATGCTGAGAAGCGCTGACGCTGTTCCCAGTTCCAGGGCATAGGCACGGCCCACTTGAGGCAGGACTGTGCCGTGTAGGAATTACTCAACATCCATTTCCATGAGTTATCAAAGCCAGGAATAGAGCTTTTGTTCACGTTTCAGCCAGGCCTTCTCCCTTGCTGGACTTCCTCTCCAAGACTAATCACCAGGCTCCCAGTTCCGGTCCCAAAACCACTCCAAATTTTTTTTTTCTTTTTTTTTTTTTTTTTTTACTGACACATAATTGCACATTTTCATGGATCACATGGTGATGTTTTGATACATATAAGGTACAGTGATCAGATCAGGGTAATTAGCATATCCATCATCACAAACATTTATGATTTCTTTGTGTTGGGAACATTCACTATCCTCCACCTAGTTATCTGAAACTCTTAATATATGTTACGGTCAACTATAGTCATCCTGCAGTGGTAGAGAACACTAGAACTTACTCCTTCTATCTAGCTGTAATTTTGAATTCATTAACAAATTTCTCCCTTTCTCTCTCTTCCCTCTACCCTTCCCAGCCTCTAGTATCCTTTGTTCTACTTTTTACTTCTTTTTGAAACCCTCTTTTTCTTTATCCATTGACTGTCAGTTTATTACAGAGGAACACGGCCTTTTCCGCCAAAGGCTCCTCCTTTCTTCCACCCCTTCATCAACCCCATCCCAGTGGGGTTTTTTTCTTCTCCTTATTGCTTATTTAACATAGAACTTAAACCATTAGCCAGTACAAATTTTAGTTAAATTTCTTTTAAAAGCAAGGAAAGTTAAATTTTAACTTGGAAACCCTCCCTGGAGGTGAAGAAAAAATATCTGAATGTCCTTCTTTCACATAGAAAAAGATCCTGAAAAGATAACTTTTTAGCATGTCATGTAAACATGATTTCATGCACATTAATTTATTGCAATACATACATTATGAAACAACTTACTGCCATTTGAATAAAACATCTATCTTTTCTTGACAACCTGAATCACATTAGGTTTTATAAAAAGTCTGATTCTAATCTGTCACTATCCAACAGACATTTTCTGACGTCAACTTATTTCTAGGCAGATGAGTCCGTAGTGCAAAAACTAGCTCTCATTTTAGATAATTTAGAATCTACCCACATACAGAGAATAGAAAATCTCCACAAAAGGATAGAAAAGTTTTTAATCTGAATTGTTGTAGAAAACCAAAGAACAAACATTTATTTGATTCACTAAGAGCGTTTGAGTAAATCCCAGACCTGACCATGTGGTCTATGTTGGCTGATTAAAGAGTTTTAAAAAATTTGGGATATTTCATGTCATGATTTGACCGTATTACTACATAAATACGCTATGATAAAATATGCTGAAAAATGAAACACCATTTCCAATAATATGTGGAAATAAAGTATTTTTTGCATTGCCTAATATTTAATTTCCCAAATTCCAAACAAATGATTTACTAATGAATTCCAAACAAATAGTCTAGTTACCTAGATGGTAACTTTCTGAATGTGTACCTAAAATTAAACTCTAGAAAACTATTTAATAAAACTGTAAATGGGCATTCAAGATAGATTGTATTGAAATTTTATTTAGAGAAGAATTCTTTTCTTATTTTGTCTATATATACCTCTATTTTCTTTATTAAAATATCATATTTACATATTTCTTTATGTACATATGGAATTTTTAGTTAGCTATACCTAATATGGCTAGATGTACAGTGTTTAGATAAAGAAATCTCATTTTTAACTAGGATCTCTTTTTTAGAGGAATGTGCCTATGTATATGTCTACCTATTCCTTCACTGAACTCCTTTATCTCAGGAAAAAATTATCATCAGGTATGCAATAATGTTTTGCACATGATTTTTAAGAAATCAGAGAATAGGTTTTTAATTTCCCCAAATCTTTCCACATAAGCATAACCTTTAATATAGTATTAAAACACCTTTAAGAAAATATTTATATAACCGTTAGTTTTAAACTACATTTATTTGCCATTATTTTAATTTGAATATATCAAAAATCATTTCTCTAATAACAGAATTATATCATTATCATTTAGTTATGTAAAGTAAAAATATTTATTTAAATTCGTGTTCAGGAAAAAAATAATAAATAAGATATTTTCCGATCAAGAATAGATTTCATAAGATTGTAAGAAAAAGAATCAAACAGATACAGATAGAAAGCACAGATGCTAACGGTGCTGTCTTCAAGCGGACAGAGTAATGATCTCAATGGCGGCTGCCCATGAATTTTAAAGGAAGTGAACGAGAAAACCAGTGAACCTTTAACTGACATTTTTTAAAGTTCACTAGACTTGGGAGAGATTCTAGAGGATTTGAAAGCAGCAAACATGACTATGTTATTTCAAAAGGGTCATGATAGAAGCAAAAAAAAAATATTATGAGAGCAGCAAGTTGAGAAAAGTCTAACTATAAAGCTGCATGCTGAAAGAATACTAAAAAAGAATTCTTTTAATTTAAAATAATTATCAGCACAAATACTCTCATTGGATAAAGTACTTAAATAATATAAACTGCATGATAAGAAAGTATAGGTTTAAATTTGAAGTCAAAGTTGATATTGAAATAAACCTTGAATAGTGGCAAACATTAAAGAAAGGGAAAATAAAATATAGTATTTAAAATGTTTTGAGAGGCTAAAGGGAAGAGAGGAAAAGAAGCATTCCTCAAATTTAGAAAACATTGTTTTAGTATAGTACCTAAACTAGGGACAACTAATTTGCAAGGTAGGAAAGCACGCTCAACTGAATTTAGATAAAGGAGTGTGGTGCACCATAGGATCACATAATGACTCTCTGTGTCCACTTCCTCTATTAAACTTTTCTTGCTGTTTCTCTCTCTCTCTCTCTCTGTTCCTCTCTCTTTCTCTCACTCTCTTAATTTCCAATTATTCTTCCTTTCATTCCTATCCCTTCTCCCTCTTTCTCTCAGTCAGCTTTTGTCCTTTAAGGCTCTTAGTTCTTACTGTCTCATAATAGCAAAGTGGGTTTTGTTATCACTAGCCCAGCTCTGGCCTTGACTCAATATGTCCCTGAGATCCAGTGACTGTCACTATCCACCTAACCATGTGCCTTTAATTCAGATTATAAAGTAGATTGGTTGACTTAGGTTGGGTATAGTGCCCACCACTGAGTCAGTAAGGCACATTGAAAAAAACTGGGTCATCTGTTCTCCTAGATCCACACCTTAATCAGAGGCTGTAGGAGTATACTCCAGTAAAGGGGTGGTATAGGTAATCTAGGTATTCTGGGTCATCCATTTTGAAGGCCTTGCTTGCAGACTTTGGAGACCTTGTTCAACACAAGATCATGATTATGGTAAGGCTATAAAGTCATATACATTTTGTGTTAGTGAGAGAGCAAGAGTTTATCTATGTAATGTCCTATACATAACAAAATAATTGCTACAATTAATACTGAATCCTATTGCTACTATTCTGGGTAGCTGAGGGTTGGATCTATTATGTGACTATTATGATTATTGTTTTACATTTTTTAATAATTAAAAATAAATTTATAAAAAAAATCAATGTCTACCCGTGACATCTTCAGGCTGTATTTTCATTCGCTTCTCAAACTATATTCAATATTACATTTATATTTAAACGTTCAAATTAGATATACATTTATATGTTATATTTATATGAGTATATATTAAAATACATATGTTACACACACACACAATATGTAATATACACGCCCACTTGTTGGTAGACCCTCCTCCACTACCCACAATCCAAGCCACCAGTGTTTCCTGCCTGTATTATTCCAGCAGCCAGCTAACTGACTGTTTTGTTTTATTCTACCTTCTTACTGTCTTTCTCAACAGACGGACCAGAAAGAGACTTAAAAGTTAGGTCAAACTGTGCCACCCCTCTGCTCAAATCTCCCTTCTTTTACTTAGAGTAAGCCTAATTCCACTTAAAGTCTATGAAATTAAGTAATTCAAAATTCAAGCTGTTGGAACTTTAAAATATCTTGAACCTTAAGAGAATGTGATTATTGGACCTGACTCACCTTTGTTTCTCCGATTAGCCTTTTTCCTTATCTGCACTGTTTTGTAAAATGTTGTAAATGACTATAGGGCTCCAGGAAGACTTCTTCCTTCTTCACTGTTGATCTTCATCATATATTAACTTCCCTCTTACCTTTCTCACACAAAGACTTTGTGATTATCACATTGTCTAAGATGAAATACTAAATACACTCTTTTAAATTGGACAGGAAATGAAAACAAGTTGTAAAGAAAAGCAAACAAGCTGTATGGAAAAGAAAACAAACTGTAACTAATTAAACTGTTGTAACTCATAAACTAGCCTTGTATAGAAAATGTTAGTCCTAATAAATTTCTTTGTTTTCTGCTTATATAAGCAAGACCTTAACTTTTACTTTAGAGCACTGAACCAATATCTCTGGAGTTCCTGTTTCCCAGACAGCTATTCTCAGTTTTTCACTAGAATAAACTCTTTAAAACTGGATTCTGATCCTTTCAATGATTTCAGGTTGATGAGGCTAAAGCCACTTACTCCTTTTTTTTTCCCATTTTCTGACCACATCTCATACTACTCCTCTTTCTTAGTTAGTTCCAAAAATTACGGCTTCCTGATTGTTCTTCAAACACTACAGACACACACGTGCCTCAGCCCCCTTTACAATGCCTGTTCCATTTTCTTGGTAGGGTAATTGCCCCTTATCCTTGGGGGATATGTTCCAAGACCCCCATATGGATGCCTGAGGGCACAGATAGCACCAAACTCTCAAATATACAATGTATGCAATGCATGCATACCTATGATGAAGTTTACTTTATAAATTAGGCACCGTAAGAGATTTACAACCAGAACTAATAATTAAGTTATTATTAGTAAAGTATTATTCAGTTAAATAAAAGTGACTTGAACACACAAGCACTGTGATACCACGACAGTCAATCTGGAAACTGAGATGCCCTCTAAGTGGCTCATGGGCAAGTAGTATCCACAGCGTGGATGCACTGGACAGAGGACGATCCCTGATTCTCGTCCTGGGCAGGACAGAATGGGATGACTTGAGATTTCACCACACTACGCAGAACAGCAGTCAACTTAAAACTTATGAATTGTTTATTTCTGGGATTTTCCATTTAATATTTTTGCACCACAGTTAACCGCGGATAACTGAAACCAGGGAAAGGAAACTGGAGGGTAAAAGGATGGGGCTACCGTGCACGGTTTCCTCCTGAGACTACCCGCGCTTTCCTTTCAGTCTTTGTTCAAATGATACCTTCTCAAAGAGGCCCTACCTGACCACCCTACTTAAATATTCCCTGCAGTCCCCTTCCTGTTAATCCTGCTCTACTTTCATGCCTCTCATAGCATTCACCTCCTTTAGCATACTATATAATTCATTTACTTATTAAGTTTATTTTTACTGTCTATCTTACATGGCTAATGCACGAGCTCTGCAACGGTAGAGATCTTTTTCTTCCTGTTTTCACTGATGTATCCCAAGTAACCAGCAGTATTCTTGATACATACAAGTAATATATAAGGATTTAAATGAATAAATCAATTATGTGTTTAAAATTTAATTTTTTTGCATATTAGGAATAATGGTACTTCTCAGAAATGATTTGCTTTTACCTTAGAAACCCTGTAAACATGCAAAATAACTGTATTGGATTAGCATGTCTGCTTAGAAATATTAGCTTCACATTTGTAGTTCAACACAAGCAAGTATTTAGAATTTAAATACAAGCATATTTTTTGTTAAGTATCACTTAGGTTTCCATTATAATTCTTATTATTATTTGCTTTGCTTCCTTTTCATGTTTTTTTATTTATTTATTATTTACAACACTTTTGGCAGTCTAAAGCTCTTTTTAAGCTAACTTGAGGAAGGAAATACATAAAATGGAACTCGTTAAGATCTTATATTTGCTGTTGAGGTTCACTTTCTTTGGCTTATAGGCCTCATCGGAGTTTTGTATATCTTTGTGACTGTGGCCACCACGAGAAGAGGAGAAAGATAAATTCTGTAATATGGAGTTAAAGAAGTAAAATGAAGACTGAGGAATATATTAGGAAGAAAATTATCTGATCTAAATTTTCAACTTAATCTGCATAGACATTGAAAAATATATAAATACAGCTATAAAACCAAATGTATTAGAGAGGAATGAGCGAGCAAAATGTTACCATAGGGTTAGTCACTAGTATTTTGAACCAAGAATAATAATAAAGGAGAGAAGATTGGTGCAGAAGATGGCAATAGGCCTCAAAAATGCAGTGGAAAGAGATTAACTTAAAATTTTAACAAAAGAAATTATATATAAGTTCATGAGTTTTATAAAGAAGTGAAAAAATGGGATTTATCCTTAGAATGCAAAATTATTCAAAGGATATAAGCCTAACATGAGAGAGAACGTGTCTACTGATTCCCTGCCAGAGATAAATCTGAAAATGGTAGCACAGTGAAAAGCACTGGTGGAAAAAGTGAAAAAGAGCTGATATTTTCTTAAAATGCATATATTTCATCCTTTTATTTTTAACTTTAATTAGATTTAATTCACATTGTACAGATTCCACATTTACAATGTAAAATTTAATATTTTTATTGTATATTCACCGAGTGGTGCAACCATTAACACAATCTAATTTTAGAATTTTTTGCACCACCCCCTCGAGTACTGAAATCTGACATTTATTTCTCTTGCTCAAATTCTTTTCTGAGGGGCCGGGGAGTCACGCTTTACAAACCATAAAATCTTCTTGAAACAGTCTTTTTGACTTAGTATAATTTCTCTTACACCTCAATGTGGCTCCAGCATGGCATCCCATGACAGATAGCAAACCCCCTTATCTTAACCTAAGCATTCCTTCCTACTGACTCCAAATTTTTAGACAAAGCTTAACTCTTTGAACCAATTGCCAACTAAAGACTCCCTAAACCCACCTATGACTTATAAACCCCAACTTCACGATGTCCCACCTTTTCGGGCCAAAGAAATATATACTTTCTATGTGTTGATTTATGATTTTACCTGCAATTCCTATCTCCCTGAAATGTATAAAAGCAAACTGTAATCTGATCACCTCAGACACACTTTTTCAGGACCTCTGGAGATTGTGTTTCCTTGGGCCACAGTCATTCATACTGGCTCAGAATAAACCTCTAAATATTTTGGCAGAATTTGATTTTTCCATTGTCACCCCAAAAGAAACCCATACCCACTAACAGCTATTGTCACCCACCTACCCCCGCCGTGCCCTGGGCAACCACTAACCTATTTTGTGTCTCCATAGATTTGCCTATCATGGGCATTTCACACAAATGGAGCCAAACAATATATAACCATTTATAAGCTGATAGACATTTGAGTTGTTTCTACTTTTTTTGCAATTATGAATGCTACTACCGAGAACATCCACAGATGAGATTTTATATACGTATGTTTTCCTCAGATTTGTAGGTAGGAGTGGAAGTGCTGGGTCATGTGGTAACTACATGTTAACATTTTGAAGGAATGCCAAATTGTTTCCCAAAGTGGCCGCACAATTTCACATGCTCAACAACAACGTTTGTGGGTTCCCCCTTCTCCACATCCTCATCAACCTTGTTATTGTTTGCTTTTTGATTATGGCAATCACAGTGAGGGTGAAGTGGTACCTCATTGTGGCTGTGATTTGCATTTCCCTCATGACTAATGATGTTGAACATCTTTTCATATACTTATTGTCCATTTATAGATCTTTTGGGGAAAAATGTCTATGTAAATTTTTTGCCCATTTTTAAAGTGCATTACTTATCTGTTTCTTGTTGAGTAGCATGAGTCCTTTACGTAATCCTTATACTGACTCCTTAACAGATATATAATTTGCAAATAGTTCTTCCATTCTGGTGGTTGTCTTTTTACTTTCTTAATGGTATCATTTTTGGCACAAATGTTTTTAATTAGGTTATAGTCCAATTTATTTACATTTTTTGGTCACTTGTGTATTTGATATTACATCTAAGAATCCATTGCATTACCCAAAGTCACGATGATCTACTCTATGTTTTTTTCTGAGAGTGTCATAATTTTAGCCCTTAAATTTAAGTATATGACCCATTTTGAGTTAATTTTTGTGTATGTGTGAGGTAGGGGGTCCACCATCATTCTTTGGCATTTGAATCTGTGGTTGTCCTGGCACCATTTACTAAAAAGACAATTCTTTCCCCATTAGATTGTCTTGACACCCTGTCAAAAATCAAGTGACCATAAGTGTATGGCTTTATTTCTGGACTCTCAATTCTATTTCTTTGATCTATATGTCTATTCTTATGCAAATGCTGCACTGTCTTGATTTTTGCAGGTTTGTATTAAGTTTTGTAATCAGGAAATATATTCTTCCAACTTTGTTCTTCTTTTTTAAGATTGATTGACTAATTTGGTGCCTTATGTTTTCATATGAATTTTAGAAGAACATTATCAATTTCTTTTAAAAATACAGGTGAAATTTTGGCAGGGATTGTGTTAAATATGTAGATTAATTGAGGCTTTCCATCTTAACAATATGATCTTCCAATCAATGGATATTAGGTGTATTTTTATTCATTTAGAACTTTAATTTCTTCCCACAGTGTTTTGTAGTTTTCTGTGTGTTACTCTCATTCTGTTTTTAAGTTTATAGATAAGTATTTATTCTTTTTTGACCTTATTCTAAAAGGAATGTTTTATTAATTTCACTTTTGGTGATCTTGTGTCTTGCAAACTTACAGGATTTATTTATTTGTTCTTACATTTTTTGGTGGGTCTCTTACAACTTTATAAAAACAAGATTGTGTCACTTATAAATAAATATTGTTTTGCTTCTTCCTTTTTAATATAGATGTTGTTTATTTTTTTTTCTTGACTAACTGACTGACTTCCATGCCTAGAACATCCAGCAAAATGGTGAATAGAAGAAAAGAGGATAGTGTTTCTTGTCCCTGATCTAAGCTTAAAGTCTTTCATCGTTATTTACAATGTTATTTGTGGGTTTTTGCAGATGCCCTTTTCAGGCTGAGAAAGTTCACTTGCCTTGCTGGATGGTTAAGTATTTCTATCATAAAAGGGCATTGAATTTTGTCAAACGCTGTTTCTGCATTTACTGAAATGATCGCAAGTTTTTTGTCATTCATTCTGTTAAAATGGCATATTATATAAATTGAAATTTAGGTGTTAAACCAATATTATTACATTCCTAGGACAAATTTCACTTCGCCATGCTGTATAATTATTTGTATATGTTGTTAAAACTGGCTTGCTAGTGTTTTTTTTGAGAATTTTTACATTTATATTCATAGCAAATATTGATCAGTAGTTTTCTTTCTAGTGATAGTCTTGTTCGATTTGGGTAATGAATTGGAAAGTGCTTCCTCCTCTTCTATTTATGAAAGGGTTTGTGAAGAATTGGAAATAATTCTCTTTTGAAAGTTTGATATCACCAGTGATGGCTCTGGATCAGAGCTTTCCTTTGTGTAAAATTTTTAAATTACTAATTCAATCTCTTTACACATTATGGATTTATTCAAATTTTCTATTTCTTCTTGAGCTACTTTTGATAATTTGTGCCTTTCTAGGAATTTGTCCATTTCATCTAGGTTACCTAATTTGTTAGCATACAGTTTATAAAATTTTCTTTCAATCCTTACTTCTGATAGTTTGGTAGTGACATTCTGTCTTTAATTTCTGTCTTTAGTAATTGGAGTCTTCTTTATTTTTTTTCTCAGTAGAGCTAAAGGTTTGTCAGTACTGTTGATCTTTCAAAGAATCAACTTTTGTATTACTGATTATCTCTATAGTTTTTCTATTTTACTTATTCTGTTATAATCTTTATTATTTTTTTCTTTACTTGTTTTGGGTTTAGTTGGTTCTTCTCATTCTAATTTCTTAATGTGGAAAGTTAGGTTATTGATTTGAGATCATTTTTCTTTCTTTTATATAGGCATTTACAGCAATAAATTTCCTCCGAGCACTGCCTTCCCTGTACCTCATAAGCTTTGGGATGTTGCGTTTTCATTTCCAGTAATTTCAATGTGTTCTGTCATTTGTCTTGTGATTTTTTTTTTCTTTGAACCACTGATTATTCAGGAGTGTGTTGCTTAATTTCCACGCGTTTATAAATTTCCAAATTTGTTTCTGTTACTGATTTCTAATTTAATTCCCTTTTCGTTGGAAAACTTTTTATGATTCAAAATAAATGTAGGAGTAAATACATTAAATAAGTTAAGATACCATGTGAATATTCTAGATCCAGACAACACTAAATGATAGCTGGAAGTCTTACACTAGTGAAAACACACTGAGGACATTTAGAAAATAAAGAAAAAAAAAAGAACCACACTATAGGATCAAATAGATTTGCTCTTTTAAATAATGTTATAACTTCCTTCTTTTTAATAGGTGCCCTATTTATGAAGGGAATTTGTACCAAAAAAATGTAATAAAGTAGAAAATATGGATAAGATGTGATTACAGGAAAGTGAAAAAATAGTAAAAAAATTTTTAACTGATTGTTAGTATCAAGTCAAATCAGAAAGGTCTTTTGTAGAAATTTATCCTTGGTACTTGCTTGACTGTTATACAAGGAAAACGTAATTAATAATCATAACTCTCTATTTGGGTGGATGTTTTTACAGAAGAAGACAAAACCCAGCTCTAAATGGAATTCAATGTAATAGAATGAATATAAAGAAAATGAGAGGATGAAAATTTAGCAAACATTTGAATTCATCAGTTTTGCCATTCACAATCATATCAGGGAAGCTCAGGGGATTTTATTTAATATTGACCAAGACTCAACAGAAATAAAAATAATATCAAAATTAATTATATGCCCACTGTAACACCAAGCACACAAAGTTCACTAAATCCTTCCCTTCATGCCTGTCCTCCGTAGCTACCACCTGACCATCCTGCTCTCTTTCTAACAAAACTTCCAAATTCAGTTTCTATTTGTTCCTTCCATTTCTTTACTCCCCTCTATTCTATTGTTAATTACTCTGAAGGTGGCTTCATCCTCAATATTTCATTAACATGGCTCTTATCAAGGTTAGCAACACACCATCTTCCAACAAGTAATGATTAATTTTTTCTTTGTAATTTGTTTTGCTTTGTGGCTTTTGTGATATCAATTTCTTGCTTTTCTCCCTATTTTATGGGCCATAGTTTCTTAGTCTCTTTTGTTGGTTTCTGCTCCTGTGCTTAAGTTATCAATTAGATTCTTACCCCAGCTCATCTTCAGAATGTGTTAATTTCAAGATTCTATATATTAATTAACTGATTTAAGGGATGTTTATTGAACAATTGGTTTCTGTCAATTACTATTCTATAAGTGGTAGGTTTGAATGTAAGTAGAATTATTTTACTTAATAGTTTCACAGAAGTTGAATAGGCCAGCATTTATCCAAAAATAACATTAATGTCATGAAAATAATTGAGATATAAGGGGAAAGTATAATGGAATACAATATTTATAGATAACAGATCATGTAAGAGGAAATGTGCCCAACCTGAAGTGATAAAGAAAAGTTTCACAGTTGAAATTAAAAGTAAGGAATAAAAATTAATAGAATTGCATCATGTGACAAGAAGGAGAACACACTAACATGAAATGTTGTAAAAATGTCAAATAATTATAAATTACTATAGTGTACAAATGCAGCAAGAAACAAAACAAAAAGAAGTAAGGAAATATCACCATATTATAAAAGGTTGACATTATATAATGGGCTGAAATTTTTAATTTTTATTCAATAAACAATAAGCAGCCAGTGACAAATCTATAGATAGGTGGTGACCAAAATAATGAGATTTGTATTTTAGAAATATCTCTTGTTATTAATGTCAATATTTTTCTCATGTTAATATAATAAGTGTTTTGGATGAGGGAAACAAATAATACAGTTACAAGTTCTGAAATATTCTATTTGAAATGTTACTGGGGCCTTAAGTAAGATATGGGCAATTGGGCTGGAAAAGAAGGTTAAGCATAAATATATCTAAGGTCTATGGAATTACCAAGACGGCGATGAATTACATGTAGAGAAGGAAGAGCAGAAATGGCACTTGTGTTTCTGGCGTGAGTGATTTGGGGATGATAGTGCAAATCATTACAATAATGAACACCAAAGAATTAGGATGCTCAGTGGCTAGCCTGGAAGGAAGATTGGGGGATATCACCCATCAGGTTATTTTTTTCCCTCCAAACAATGGAAACTGTTATTTTTAAGCAGAAAAATAATTAGATTATTAGAAAGTCATAGAGTATCTTAGAAAATCAATGTGGCCTGTAGAACTAGATACAGAAAATTGGCAGAAATAGTGGAAGGCCAGGCAGAAAGACTTCACACCACGCCATGCCATGTAGAAAGAGCCTGCACACAACCACAATGGCATGCCTGCTGCTGGCCTCTTAGCAGTGTCTCAGCATCCTGCACCATTAAAATTTTCTGATTTCTAACCTGAATTGCCCTGCTAATCCCTATGGATTAAAATCTCAGAGTGGAGATAAGTAATTCACTAAACTGACATCACAAGTTGTATTTTAGCTGCCGGGCATTGCGAAGAAGTTTCTTGGCTTCTTTCCTAGAAGACAAACCGCCCTAGATTAAACTCACACAGTTGCATGTGTGAGCTTGGAGCTAGCCTCAAATAGTGATTCAGGTTTTTCACTCCTTAGCTGTAGCTGAAGAGTGGGTATTTGTTAAAGCTGTAGCAATAGCTCTGGTTACCCAGGTAGTAAATTAGATTAGGAAGAGGAAAGATTCCAGATTTTTAAAAATCAGTGATACTTACACATAAGAAAAGACATGGTAGCCCACAAAGAAGAAAGAATGAGAAGAAGCAGTCAACAAGCAGAATAGTTTTCCACAAAATACAAAAATTAGAGTTTCAAGAGGAGATATTAAACAACTGTTAAATGCTACTATAGTGGAGTAACACACAAATTGAGAACTGAAGTTACCACAAGGAGGTCCTTGACAACTGTTGATTCAGTGAAAGCTTGGAATAGAAGCCAATAATTATTGGATTAAAAAGATAGTGAAAATGATTAATTAAAGACATTAAACATGGAAAATAATTTTTTGTTTTTACTGGAAAAGAAAGGAGAGACAAATGGTGGTTAATAAGAAAGTGGTTTTATTGCATTTTTGTTCCTATGAATACTTATTTAGAGCATATTAATATGATAGTAGTCTAATAGGAAGGGGATTGCAGGCCTAGGGGTTGAGTTCATATGTAAGAGGGTAAGAGGGAATTTTGGAAAGAGGATTCTAGAACTATCACTTTATAATAAAAGATTGTAATTATCAATCTTGCTGTCCTTTTTTAGAATCCTTCAAATTGAAATATTGCAAAAAAAAAAAAAAGAAAAGAAAGAAGGGAGCAATATATGAAAAAAGAAGAAAACATTAAAAAATAATCCCTACAGAGGAGCACATGAAAGTATAATGTATTCTGCACTGGTACCTACTTTTTTTTTCTGGGAAATACAAGTATTTTTCTTCGTACAAGCTAAATATTTTGTAATAATACCTTTGGATAAGGAATCCACTGACGTCTTCACAAGCAGCATTTTCTATATAAAGCATAGGTGATTAGGGCCTCAGGTTATGTATGAGCATCTAATGGCCCAATTACTCCTTCAGAGAAGCTACTTTCATTGTCCCGTTGCTTCCTCCGCAGTGTTTCCAATTTTAATGTAGGCTCCCTATTTATAAAACTCGCCTTGTGCTTTAACTGACTCTACTTTAAAATTAAGGAACTTTCGTATCTAACTAGAGAGAGAGAGAGTTAGATACAAAATATATATAAATATAATTTTATATATATATAGTTAGATACTATATATACATAAAAATATAGAGTTAGATACTCTATATATGTGTATATATACACACACACACACATATATTCTTCTCATGCTCACACAAAGGATAGCTAAAACAAGGTGGGTCTAGATGACTTCTGACAAAGACTCTCATTGACAACTTTAGTCAGGCTCCTCTAGACTCTCTTATCCATGAGGCATCATCCTTGCTAGAGCTGCGTAGCCTAGTATTAGCAATAATCTTGTTAAGTCAGTTTCGCCAGAATCCCCAACACTTGATAACCAATCTTTCACAATATCTAATTAAATTCCTCAGCCCCCACCATCCACCCAGGTGACCCAGGTGATATCTGATCACCCTGGCCTGCTTCTAGCAAGAATCCTGTATGGTAAGTCTAGCAAGAATCTCCCCTACCCTTGATGTTTCCTTTAGTAATTTTTCATCCATTGACCTTCCCAACTCTGTTCCTTGGCTATGCATCCCTACTTTTCCTTGTTGTATTTGGAACTGAGCCCATTTCTATACTGAAGTCTCTTTTCCCCATTGTAATATTTTGGGAAAGGCAGACTCGGTCTTTTGATTTCACCCATAGGAATGGGCCTTGGGCCTGGAACACTGCTTCAGCAGAGATTTAGAACCCGTACAGCCTGTGTGGGCTTATCACCTCAGGTAAGAATATCTTTCCCTGTTTTGGACTTAGTGTCTTTGCTCTGCTTAAGCGTGTACATCAGTGGCCCTCAGGCATGCTCCAGCTTTCAGTATTTCAGACTCCCTGGGTTTGGTCCTTCTACTTCAGCCTGAGAGGGTTGTTTGTAAGTGAGTTGCCCTGTGTAGTCTGGGGATGAGGTGGGGGTGGAGGGCTGGGGACCTGCTAGTCCTGGGGGACCAATGCACATTATTGGAGCTGATCTTGCTCTGTCTCTATAAGTTAAAGTATCATTCAATCCAGTTCTTGAATGTGTTATATTTTCCTTGGTGACTCTAATACCAAGATGCAAAGGGCAGAAGTGTTTGGACTTCTATTCCTTGTGGTTGGCATAGTGATGATCTTTGCTATCCTCTACGTAGTCAGAATCCTTTGACGTTGGTAACCAGAGGACCGTGTTCTGCTGAACACAATAGTTATTAAATTAAATCTGTTTTTATTGCTTTAAGTACTGTCCTGCTTTGGTTTTCTTGAATACTTCTTTCAATTCTAACATATTCTTAAGGTGAAGCTCATTCATTTGCCTATATAAATGCTCATACATTTTTACTATTATGCCAACAAAATAATTTTGAATATAATTAAACATTTTCCAGCTTTTACTTAATAATAATTGTATTATTCATTAATTTTTTTTGAGGCATGTTATAGATTTACTTCAAAATATATAATCCCTCTCCCTGCTCTTTTTATTTGCAGTAATCCCTATCCCTTTAATTGGTAATATATGATCAATTTGACCTTAGAGATTTCTACCTTTTGTAAGATTTTTAAAAAGATTTTTTCTTATATTTAATCAAATTATAGTCATTTGGGGCCATCTTTTATTATCAGGTTAAATGAAAAATGTTTTATACTATGTATACTTTCTATTAGTAAAAAGAAGTAATATAGAGTAGTTTTAGCATACTTCCTAAATTATAATGACAATTACAGTGACATTATTCTCCTTAGTACATTTTATATAATATAATCATTCCTCTTTACATTTCACAGTTTGAAATGCCTTAAATATTCATACTTATTTGAAATATAATTCAGAGAAATGCATGAATGTGTTTGCCTTCCTCTTGAGTGTGCTTTATTAGCAAGTACTATCCAAACACCTAACATAATAACTAAAACAGTAAATGATCTACAATACTTATCCTTATTGTCAAACTTTCCCTTCTTTGGTATAAATTTTACAGAAATTAAAGAAGCAAAAAAATTACAAATTACAATGCATTTGTTATTTATATTGGTAAGTTACTTTACAACAAATATGTTCACATAGAATATCAATAATTCACATATTCTTGGGGCTTTTTTATTTGATTTTTTATTCTGCAAAAACACCCAGATTGATCTTCTATTTTCTGTTCACAATGATTCTTTGCATGTTTCTTGTTGAAGGATCTTTCCACAAGTCAGAGGCACTTCATTCTATTTCTATTTAGACCAATACTGCTGCCCTCTTTAAGATCTGGTTCATTTCATCCAAATGACTACTGGAGCTAAAAAGGATTGCCAGTTTACTAATCTCCTACTCTACCCACTCCCTGCCAGTTTCCCCCAGATCAGCCTTTGATTGGATGAGAAATTTATGCATTTTTGCACAAATCTAATCAGAATGCATGCAGAAAAACTCCACTGCACAATGGAGATGACTGCAAAAGCCCAGAGTTTATGTAAATAAGGGGGTGTTTGAGGCAGCCAATCTAGGACTCAAAAAGCTTGATTTGAGTGTGCCCAAGAATAGCTATAGAAAAGCATTCCTAGTTTGCATTTTAGCAGATGAGCTCTCCTTGCCGATTTTTGCATCAAAGTAAGTTAGTGCAGCTCTTTAAAGAAACACAAAAGCATTACAGAAAACACTTTTTTCAAAGGTGCAACCAAGGACTGCAAGCTTAATTAATCCACATGTTTTTTAGAGCTTTGTAATTGCTTATAAAAACTAAATGTAAGCTCTTTCTTTGTCAGGAATCAATTCAATCATCGTTAAATCACTTAAAAGAAGCTACCTCTTATCCACTTCTGACACTGACATACACCAGTCAGTCAAATGTATTCAATGTTAATATACCCTATCTCACTTTTGTTTATTTTTTTAAATGTTTCTATACAAAATATTAGATAAAGTGAAAATGGCAGTCTTCTCAGTTTTTATTTTGCATCAACCAGAACCCACTGAAAATGCATATATTTCAAAGGATGTATTTGGAAATTAACCAAAAAATCCCATATTATTCTAAATTATTTGGTACTCTAGATATAGCTCAATATTAATTTTGTTTTATCATAAAACTATTTGTTAGTGCTCTCCAGGACCTCTTTTTCCCCCTCAGAGATTGATCATATTTGAGGACATATATTTTATCATAATTGCCACCATCTAAAAAGGTTATCTTGTAAAGATAACTTTCTCTTTTAGCTACCATGCCAATAATAGTAAACAGTTTATGGTAGTTTGAAAAATGCCACACACATCCTGGAGATATTTCTATGTCCTAATTTTGGAACCTGTAAATCTAATTTTATTTGGAATAAAAGTCCTTTGCAAATGTGATTAAATTAAGGATCTTGAGATGAAGTGATCATCCTAGATTATCCATTTGGATAAATGTTATCACAAGTGTCCTTGTAAGAGAGAGGCAGAGGGAGATTAGACACGCTCAGAGGAGAAAGTGATGGGAAGACAGAGGCTGACTGGAGTGATGAGGCCATGAGCCTGGGGACATAAGGGAGTGCCAAGGAGTGCTGGCTGCCACCAGAAGCTAGAAGACACAAAGAACAGACTCTGCTCCAGAGCCTCCAGAGAGAGCATGGTTCTTCTGACACTTTGATTTGGGAATTCTGGCCTCAAGAACTATGAGAGAATAAATTCTGTGTTTTAAGCCACAAGGATTTTGGTAATTTGTTACCGACATCCTAGGAAATTCACACGCATCCCAAGGCCTTTTTTCTCTGGCGAAGGCCTGGGCATCTTTCTTCTCTTTCACACTCTTCTGGGTATCATGTGCCCAGATTGGTAATGTTCAGGTACGTTGTCATACCCGAGTTAAACTGCTTTCATTCTTTTCTTTTTTTCCTTACCTCGAAGAAGTCTGAGTTTAAAATCTGAGATTCGAGTTTTTCTGTGGAGTAAGGAGTAAAAAACCAGATTAAAGTTATTAGCCTGAAGCTGTTCAGGAGTGGTAATTTTAGGAAAATAAGATTTTGCATATCAGACTTTTGAGTTCCATTATTATCTGAATTGGAGTTTGGGGCAGAAGCATCAACTAATAATATGTGTGTCATGATATTTACTATCTTTATTCTGCATATAATCCTACATTATCTTATAAGTCATGGTGATTAGTCCAACACAGTATTCAGATATTGTTGTATCTTTTGACAAATTACTAAATTAGAATATAATAAGGATAAGAAACATAAGTAAATAAAAATTGTTCATATTCAAAATAAAATTGAGTAGGATATTTTAGTAAATTATTATTATGATTCCTTTAGGTTTTATTACTCTACATAGGTAAAGCAAGGTTTTTGCAAAATTCTACTAGTAGTTTAGCTTGTCAGTTTAAGTTGAATAAAAAATACATAAAAGATAAACAAAAAACCCAGTTCAAAAGCAACTCCCAGGTGTATGATAAAGTGTTATTTTACCTGGCTTAGAAATTGTTCATTATAAAGGTGAAGCAAACGCTTAAAGAACCAGTGCCCCGAGCAAAAAATAGAGAGAAAATCTTAGACATACAGCAGTTCAGCAAATTGATATATCTGAGGCCCCTGTAGTAGTTAGTACTTGATTCAAGGCAGAAGTGGAGTTTCTCCACTCTTCATCTTCCAGTAAAGACGAATGGGCTTTCATAATGGACCTTGCTCTGACAATGGGAATAAATGACTGTGATAGCTGAACACTTTCAAGGAGACCCATAGATTCAATATGCAAAGTTTTTCATTTTATCATTGAAAGTGCAGCCTTGGATTATTACTGACAGCCAAGATGCAGTTAAAGTAAAGGTCACACAGACTATTGACAATAATAAATTTTAAAATTTGGTGTCTTCTTGCTGAGGCCTACTCCAAGTCATTTATCAAAAAAGAAAAGAAAAGAAAAAAAAGAAAGGAAAAGAAGTACTTTGCTCTAGTATGGAAATGGAAAGTACTTTGCTCTAGTATGTTATGGAAAATAACATATGCATTTTCCATATTTTCCAGATTATTTCTGAATAAATACCAAAACACTGTATTTTTTCAATTGTGTTAGTGAAACTATTCTCTAAATTCCTCACTAAGGATATCAAATCCTGTATAAATACTAATAGTACAATGTAACATTAATTCATATTAGTATTTTGATCAAGTTTAACTATAGATAGTAGGAAGTTTATTCTTAATTATATGTGCTTAAGGTTAATAGATCCTTTAATTTTTCAATTAACTAATTGACTATTTAATTATTTATTAAAATTTAGCCTGAAAACAAGGCAAAATATAGCTTTTAAACTCACTATTAAACTGTTATTTAAGTATTCATTGTTAAACAGTATGAAGAATTAGAATATGATTTGTCTTCTTTTCTCAAAAATTATCTTCTTAGTGTAGCAATATATTTTTGTCAACAAAAGTATTTATTTCCAAAACTGTAATTCATGACAAACTTAATTTTAGCTCTTTATTTTTTACAGATACCAACTTTCTTCATCATTTGGATTGCCCTTTGCTTTTCACAGGAAATAATAAAGAAAATTCTAATATCCCAGTTTCCTATATTCTTCAATCTTACAATGTATTTATTTTCTGATTTTATTCAACATAGGAAAATCTATTTGACTTAAGATCTATTTATTTGAAAGAAAATCTTGGAGTAAATAAGCTTTTCAATTTTGTAAGGAATGAATATAGCATGTAGAAATATTTGATTTAAATATAAAATATCCCCCTCCAAAAAGATTGGCTGTTTTTAATAACATAATGAGGACAAAATAATAAGTGATGGAAGAAATCATAGAAATCACAAAAATTATAGATAAAGTGTTGCTAACAACCAATATCTAAAAACATACTTAAAAATAGATGCCATCCGTTCAGTTCAGGGCTTCTCTCTTTGCATTAGTTTCTCCTGATGCACAATTATTTGCTCTCCTACAGGGAAGATTGTCAGAACTATTGTTTATTTATAGGGTCTGAGTTGTGGTCATAAAAATTGTGTAATGGAACCAGAATCTGTGGAGCCTCAGCCATCTCATTATGTAACCTGTCATATTTCTTTAGCACCGTCATAAGTGAAGAACATAAAGGAAAACTTTTCAAGAAAAGATCCTCTCCTAGGAGGGACGAAGATTAATAATAATAATCTCTGCTCCCGATTCTGGCAGAGAGCTTTGAGAGCAGTAGCAGAGGATTCAAATACATCTTTACTGTGTAGATTACAGGTATAAAGAGCATTTAGGGAATGTTTTCTGAAAATGTAAACTCTCGCCACTCAGGCTATGCATGTGATATGACACCTGAGTTTAAAATGTACATTTTAACAATCTGTTGCCATTTAGATTTAGACACTGGCAGAAAACAGTTTAATATCTAACTGTAATGTAATAAACCTAAATTAATCACCTTCAGGGTGGTTAGCACAGTGTCATTTACTTTGGGTGACATAAAATGTGGAAGGAATATTCTGCACGATATAATCTGTGATAATTGCAAAAGATTTACATGGCTAGATCTCTTTAGTTTTATGGATGCTATGATCATAAGCACTTCAAATGATTTACTTATAAAGGCATATTATAGCAGTGAAAATTAAGAAATGCTGTACTAATAATTATGGCTATATTAAAAAGTGGAAAGATCACACTGATATAAAATTTTCCTATTGAAAGCTACATAATAGATTATGTTCCACAATACAGTTCCATTCTACTGGTTGACTTAATATAATTTAGTGGTTTCATACAGAAAGATCATAAATATAGAAAAAAGTAATATAGACAATAAAGAATATTCTCATAATTACAATATTAATATAATAAAATTAATAAAAACTTGTATTGAACATTTCTCATATACCAGGCGGTTTCTTAGATCTTGATGTGTATTAAATGATCCAGCTTTTCAACAACCTATGTGCTAGGTGATTATTAATTTCTCTTTTAAATATGAAGAAAATGGAGGCATACAGATAAACTTGGCCAAGTTTACAGAAATATGGGGGACAGAGCCAGGATTCATAACAAGGCAACTTGAATCCTGGGCCATGGTACGTGGATTTACCTGTGAATTTGTTAAAATACCTCGAAGTTTAGAAACTTTACAGTAGAATGTTGTTTCATCAATTAATGCACGGTATTTCAGTTGAAGAATTGGCATTTCGAAATGACTGATGAGTAGAATGTTGATGATACTGTTGAATACATACAGAATGGCACAGAATCTAAGCCAGAGTTTGAAGCCAGACAGATTTTCAGATTTTAATGTCTCAAGTCTCTCTCTACTTATTCTCTGTGTAATATTGGTTAAGTCAGCCCCTGTGAACATCAGTTTCCTCACTCATACAATGAGGGGGTTAATACCTCTATATGGCCTCATTATGAGGATTGAGCTGTAGGCAAACTGCCTGGTGATTAGCCTTTTTATAAACATGGTAGCTATTTTATTACTATTAAAAATTGTAGTGTAATGGTTGAAGTAATTTATTATTTATTGCAACTATATGAACATTCCTCTCCTAAAATGCAACTCATAGGGCTGCAAACCCCAACATTTTAGAATTAGAATTCATATTTTATTTTACTGTAAAACTTCCCTGCATTATTATACATTTCACTTAAAAAAGCTCTGTTCCTGTTTGAGGGCTGATGCTTTCTTTAAATTACGAGCATCACATAAGTAAAGCCCACACTCTTTAGCTATAAAATTTAGATATGTCAAGCTCTAGGGAATCAATAAGAGCCAATTTTTCCTGATAACTACACTACTTGAACAATTAACTATGTGGAATAATAACACACACACGTCTATTACATTTTACAGTAGTCTGACACACAAAAATCTTGTAATTCACATTTCAAGTTTTAACAAGAAAGGTGTCAATACTGTTACTAGTTCTACATGTCGATGTCATGTGGTCAGAAAAATTTTATTTGAGTAATTCAATAATCACTTATTGAATACAAGGTTCTAATAGACTTTAATTCTTACACAGAGTATAATTTGTCATTATTCTGATATATAGTAAGGTTGGTTTTATTAACAATGATAATGATAATAATTATGATGATATACTATTTCCTTTGCAGTTACTATATATTAAGAATTCCAATTAGTTCTTACAAAAGCCCTGTAAGCTATGTACTGTTATTGCATTTTTGCAGAAGAGAAAAATTGAGGATTGAAGAAATTAAATATCCTGTCCAAAGCTAGCATCTATATGTCAGTAGTCAGCAATATCCATAATTCATTTTATACATACTATTTAACCAGAATGTTTAGGTGTTCTATCCTCATATTATTTGGCTTTTTCCATCTGCAAAGGGGAATATTGGCATTGGGATTACCTAAAAATTATGTACTATTTATTTAACATCACCATTGTAATGTTAGACCATACTATGCTTATTAAAGTGTGGATGCCTTTGCCCCATGTCCATCCATGTCATATGATATTTCATATACATTATTTAAGCTGAAGTTATATTTTATGCCAGACAAAAAAAAATTTTGAACTAGGATGAACAGATACATGAACCACAGTCATGTTTTGAAGACAGGGAGGTAAAAACACTCACATGGAAATAGTCTTCATCGCTACAAAGAGGGATCTCCGTTTCTGAAGAGCCCTTTATAAGACATGGTTTTAAATACATATTAAGGGAGGATGTTTAACATAAAAATAGGTTTTTTGTCCACTAACATGTCAAAAATAAATGCTATATATTCATAGTTTAAGAGGATGGTGATTCAACATTAATGAAAGTTTCAAAGAAACTTTCCAATGAAAATGGAGAAACAATGCCATAACATTCAGTCTTCAAATGTAAAAAATACATAATTTATTTATTCAATATGTAATTATTGAGTGATTATTTGGTGTCAGGAACCAATTTAGGTACCTGATTTACAACAATAAAGATAACAAAAATCCCTGCACCTTTGGAACTTGCGTTCAAATCATAACATTTAAAAAGAAAAAAAGTTACTAGCACTTTTTGGTTAATTTTTAAGTAGTACTGAAATAAAAACTTTGGCCCATGAGACTTTTTTTCTTCAAATGTTCTTCATATTGCTTAGGCAGGTAATTGGGAATATATAAAATAAAAATATAAGTATACAATAATTAAGTTTACAGACAAAGCCACAGTTGGTCCTTATAGTTTATAGGTTTACTCCTAACCATAAAGTTTTCTTCCTTGATTTTTGAATTTAAATACTTTAAAGTATTTTAATTTAAATTATTAATTTAAATTAAATTAAATTAGAAATTAAATAGTTGTCAAATTTAAACACTTAGACATATCTAGCAGCAAATTTGCTAGAATCCTGTTGTATAGAAATATAAAATATTAAAACCCACACAACAAAACACTTTATTAAATTTTAACTGTTCTTAACACCAACCAAACAATCACATATTAAAACCAGCCCTCAAAAAATTACAATTTGCTTAATTTTGGGACAAAGAAATCAAAATATATTTTTAGAGAAGCTACCTTTTAAAATATATATTTGTTTAAATACTGGCAAAATATATGTAACATAAATTATGCGTTTAGCCATTTTTTAGGCATTAAATACATTCTGTTGTGCAACCATTACTACCATTCGTCTTCAGAATTTTTGTCTTCTTGCAAAACTGAAGCTCTATACATACTAGATAATGACTCTTCACCCTCCCTTCCTCCCAGTCTCTGGCAGCCACCATTATGTGTTCTTTCTGTATGAATTTGACTAATATAAGTACCTCATGTGAGTAGAATCATACAGTATTTGTCATTTTGTGACTGGCGTATTTCACTTGACATAATGTCTCCATGGTGCAACCATGTTGTAGCATGTGTCAGAATATCCTTCCTTTTTAAGGGTAAATAATATTTCATTGTGTGTGTGAATATAAATATAACCATAAATATAAATATAAATATATGATACCACATTTTATCCATCATCCATTGATAAATACCTTAAGTTGACTTTACCTTTAACTATTAACATTGCTGTGAACATGGGTTTACAAATATCTATTCATGTTCCTGATTTCAATTATTTTTGGTATATATCCTAAAGTGAAATTTCTTAATCATATGATACTTTTATTTTTAATTTTTTGAGGAACTGTCATGCTAGTTTCCATAAGGGCCACACCATTTTAGATTCCCATGAGCAGTGCACTAGTGTCTAATTTCTCCACATTCACACTAACACTTGTTATTTCATGTTTTTGTGATAATAACCATCCTAATGAGCATGAAGGAGCATCTTGTGGCATTTTTAATTTGCATTTCCCTAATGATTAGTGATGTTGGGCACCTTTATATCTGCTTTTTGATATTTGTTTATCTTTTTTTGAGAAATGTCTACTCAAATCTTTTGCCCATTATTGAATCAGGTTGTTTATTTGCTGTTGAGTTTCAGGAGTTCTATATATATTTTGGATATCAATCCCTTATCAGATATGCAATTTGTAGTGTTCTTTCCCATTCTGTGGTTTGCCTTTTTATCCTATTGATAGCCTTCTTTGATGCACAAAAGTTTTAATTTTTCTGAAGTCCGATTTGTTTATTTTTTCTTTGTTAGTTTGGCAGAGATTGTGAGATGCTTGATATTTAAAGATAAGCTTGTCAAAATATTAACTTCTAAAGTTCATTTTTGAAAATAGATTATTATTTCAGACCTCCAAGAGGGACTAAGTAGGAAAAAGATAGAACTAACAAAATATTGGCATTTAACTAACATAAATTCCAAGAAAGCAGATAAAATGGGAACATATAATATATAGAAAATATGGAATGCTTTATTAGGATTATACAATAAGAAGTACAAAATAAGTTATTGCTGTAGATCACAGTAACATTTCAACAGCAGATGATATTTAAATAGAAAAGAAAATATGGATTTACATAAATTAAGTGTCAAATTCTTCAGGCTGTTGAGACCAAATCTAACCAAGATGCATTCTGTGCATGAAAATTAATATTCAGAATCCATAATATATAATTACTTAAAAGTTGTAAATTGTAATAAATATTATCTTTTCACAAATCTAACTTCTTAAAAATAAAATAAATATACATAATGCAAAAAGGTTCAGGTATTGAATACTCATATTTCTTCTTTGCTCAATATTTCAGTTGAAGACAATAATCAAGCAGTTATTCAAAATTGTTTTCATAGTTTCTCTTCTCATTCATACATATATCCATATTTACAAATGAATTTAAAACTCATACATGTACATTAATATGGATAGTAATAATATAATAATAAAATTAATAATAAAAGAATGTATTGATCATTTATTAAGTGCCAGAAGTTCTACTTAATGCTTTATACACATTAACTTATTTAATCCTACAATTAAAATATGATAGAAGCAGTGTTATTATCTCTCATTTTCTATTACTTAAAAAAAAGTTAATTTGCAGTGGCCATTTTGTAAATAAACAAAACTGTTCATAAGATTTTAACCACAACTTTTTCAAAAATAACATAAGGTAATTATAAGAATAATATTTATGTCCAAATTTCCAATGTATTACACATTATATAAAAAGCTCAACTATATTATATAAAGACTCAAAAAGTATAGCTGGAAGATGGAAATCTTGTCCATCGTTCTATTTCACATTTTGTTTGTTTCTTCCTGATTACCTACTAATGTCATAATGTAATGACTCACCATCAAGCACTAAGTAAAAAGTAACTTCTTTGGTCAATAGATTTCATTCATATTCTAAAAAGGGTCAAAATATAATGATTCATGGAAATAATAATATGATGAAGTAATTTTGGTAGTACCAATTGTTTAATAATCTTTTGTGTTCTTTTGGTTTATTGAAATTAAACACAGTGATTATATATATGTGTGCATATGTGTATATTTCTATGTACATATATGTATACACACATGCCTATACATATATATGAAGAGAAACAGAATCCTTCCACATTGAAATAACTACTACAACATTTTATTTTTATCTTATCCTCTTCTATCTGCTTTTTATTTGTATAGTTTACATTCCATGAAGATTATAGTTTTAAATAATAACTAAAACTGAAATAATCATTTCCAACTACCAATTGTATTTGGATTTCTTATAATATGTTTAATATATTGGGAATTTGGATATTTGAATATTATTTTTATAATTACTTTATGTTCTTTTTTAAAAAGTGGAAATTAAAATTTTAGGAACTCCTTTTAATGCTGTTTATTTAAAAAATGTCCATTATAAATTAATAATATTCCTTCAAAGTGGTAGATGAGTGGTAGGTTTTGCTATTTCAAAGCAATGGATGACAAATAATACCTGCCATTGTGTACCTACCATTTCACGTATTTTTAATCCAACAATTGCATACTCAATAAGATCTCTAAAGGTGAGGAAATAATTACTCAAGTTCCTTGGAAATGCAAAAGGCAATTATGTTGCTCTATGCACTGTTGCATTTCTGGTGATGAAAAAACTTTTGTACAGTAACTCTCTTAGCACCTGAACCTTTTGTTCGGTAATTCTCCTAGCAATCTTTTCACAAACAAGTCAATGATTTAATCACTTTTAGCCAGTTATGGAAGATTCATTATTGTTTTCAGATGTTACTAATCACTAAAATAAAGTCATTCTAAATTATAGATTATAAGAATTGATGCAAGGCATATATTTCCTAATTCCCAGGATATCGTGGACCAGAAATAAAGAAAAACCTTTAGAAAGCAGTACAGGTCTAGCATTCATTTTCTAGTTGCACAACCCCTAATAAGAATACATGATCCTTCTGGATTCTTATTTATAGTTCAACCCAAAAGGTGGGGTTATGTTGTACCACGACTTGACCATTCTTGAGATATTAATACTCTATCTCTCTATCAACAGCAATACATCTTGTTTAATTAGCTCTCAGTAGTTTGTTGGTGGGCTTGTCAGTTTGCTTTCCTCTGTTTATTTTTATTTTTGTTGTTGTCATGGGTGTTTTCTGTATTCATGACTGCTTTTCATCTTTACAGTAACCTTTTTAGTATTTGGGAACATTCCTGTATATTGAATTCTCCATACTCCTCACACAGAAAAGTAAGAGTTAAATATTCGTTCTCTTTTACAGTTAAGTCATGTGTATGTAACTTCCCAATCAGAACACCCACATACATATTTAATTCAGAAGTGAGCAATGTGATGAACCAGACTCTTCTGACTATACTCCTGCAAAACATTGTAAGCATTGATCCCTTTCCTTCTAGCATTTATATGTACTATGTTCTGAATATTTATGCCCATCTCCCCCAAATTCATATGTTGAAATCCTAATCCCCAAGGTGATGATATTAGGAGTTGGGATCTTTCAGAGGTGATTAGGTCCGGAGGGCAGGGCCCTGGTGAATGAGGTTAGTGCCCTTATAAAAGAGATCCAAGATAGATCACTTGCCCTTTAGCCACGTGAGGTTAGAATAAGAAGGCAACTCCCTACGAGGACGTGGGCCCTCATCAGACACCAAATCTCCCTATGCCTTGATCTTGGACTTCCCAAACTCCAGAACTGTGAGGAATAAATTTCTGCTCTTTATAAGCCACCCAGTCTTTGATATTTTGTTATAGCAGCCATAAGAGACTAATACAATATATTAAAGACAAATTTGAAATCACTCTAATTTTAATCCCTTCTGGGAAATTTTGACCCCAGCCTTATTGAGGTATAACTGACAAATAAAAACTGCATATATTTAAAGTGAACCACTCAATTATTTTATATACATATAGATTGTAAAATAATCACTCTTCTGAGCAATTTTATTGTTCCCAGTTGATGAACACATGAACCAACAAAAATGTTACCAGGCAGTGTCTCTTGTCATTTAAAATTTCTTATTAGTTTTACTATTGAATGCAGTACCACTTTCAACTTGAATACTGTACATTGCCTTCAAACCAGTACATTCATAGCTGTATTTTGTGGAATTATTTATCTGAAAAAATTCAGGTTTTTCTGTCAAGAACACTTTTAATTCTTGAATAAAACTTTTGAATAGCTCTCTATTTTCTGTCCTCGGTTATATATAGTTGACACTTGAACAACGTGGGCATTAAGGGCACCTACATCCTTGGCGGTTGAAAATCTGAATACAAATTTTGATTCCCCGATGACTACTAATAACCCACTGTTGACCAGAAGCCTTACTAATAACATAAGCAGTTGATTATCACATATTTTGTATGCTATGTGTCATATACACTGTATTCTTACAATAAAGTAAGCTAGAGAAAAGAAAATGTTATTAAGAAAATCATAAGGAAGAGAAAATACATTTATCATTCATGAAGTGGATCATCATTAAGGTCTTCATTCTAACCCTTGTCATGTTAAGTAGGCTGAGTAGGAGGAGAGGAGGAGAGGTCGGTCTTGTTGTCTCAGGGGTGGCAGAGACAGAAGAAAATCTGTGTATAAGTGGAACTGCACCGTTCAAAACTGTGTTGTTGAAGGGTCAACCATACTGCTTTTTCCACTTTTTATCCTATTATTTTCTTTTCTCTTTTCTCTTCCTTCCAATTAAAAATCCCAAGTTGATGATTCATGTCATTGCTAAGTTTTTGTACATCATAATATTTTATTATAAATACAGGGTGTCCCAAAAGTCTCCATACAAGGAAAAAATTTTGTGATGAGTTTTTGTAAATAAAGGTACATTTAGCTACAATTTCCCATTTTCCCTATGTATGGTGACTTTTGGGACACCCTATATATCCAGTGTAAATTTTATTTTAATTATTGGCATATATATAATATATGCCAATATAATAATTTTAGCAATCTTTACATCTCCAGATATGCCTCACTACAGATATAAGTTTTCTTTCTTATATGAAGTCTTTATATTAATGGACATAATAAGATGTCTTAGTTGCACACATTTCATATAAATATAGTATGCAAATTCTATGGTATGTCTGAGTCAAAACAATTGTTTTTAAGTCTCCTTTTAGACAAACATAATGAAGAGAAAATCATCCAGAGTATAAATTTCAGGGCCAAGATAAATATACCAGACAATTTTGGTAGGAGTTCTCTGAAGATTCTAAAGGTATGTGTTCTTTGTACAAAAAAACCCACCAGGGTCCAGCAAGAGGCCCTCATCTACATTCATTCTGAAGATACATCAGAAACAACGTAATCTCCATCTCTGCATCAGAGATACAGAATTAGTCGTATGCCTTCAGATGTGTGTCTGCATGAAGTAGCCTGTTTTTAAGGATCATAGCTTCAGGATGGAGAAGTTCCTTGCACCATTTTTCCACGTTCTGATAGTCCTTATAAATAGTTCTCTATTTTAAAGCCTGCATGGCATTAGTGCTTAACTAAGCCTGTTGAGCACAGCCAGCAAACCTTCTAGAAATCTCAGTAAATACTGATAGGTATAAGTTAACTTCACGATCCAAGGCTTTGCAGGAGATAATTACAAACATTTACGCATTTTTTGGTGTTTTTGCCTCAATCTTTTCATTTCTTTAACTTATGTTTTTTTGGTTTTTAATCAGGTGTTCTGTTCTTCCCGTTTTATTTTAACAGATGTTGTCGTCTTTTGCATCCTATCAATGATGCTAAACTAAAATTTTATCTTCTAGTCTTAGCATAAATCATTTCAATGAGGCTCTCCCCTCTGAATTCTTGGAATTCATTCATTCTTTCTTTCACTATTTCATTTAGAAGATATTTGTCAAGCCATTATTAGATCTCAGGCACTCTTCTAAGTGTGGTGCATAGAACAGTGAACAAAACAGAGAAGGACCCAGTATTCACTGAGCATGTAATCTATTTGGCAAGACCACCACTAACAAAGAGATAAATAAATAAATCATAGTTCAGAGGTAGTAGGCAGTATGAAAAAGATAGTACAGGATAATAGGAAATTGAGTGACTCCATATTGGGGCTAGGGGAAAACAAAGAGGCATTTTAGATAGAAGTTATCATTAATGTTATTATTTATATTTACCTATCATTGAAAGGGGAGGGAGTATCCAAACCCAGACAACTTGGATTTATAATTACATAAAGCTATAAAATACATAATTCCCAGCCCTGTTTCTGGTATTTATCTGCCACTTATCTATGGAGTATTTTCATCTGTTGATGTGGGTCCTCTTTCACCTACATTAAATATGACTAACACTCTTAAGAGATGGAGAGTAATAAACAAATTATTTAACACAGAAAAGAGACCTATTGGAGCTTATCTTGTTTTCCCCTCCTCAAATAGCACTGTAGTCATGGAAATTATATTCTCAGCATTCAAGTCATTTCCAATAATCCTTTCCTTCTCTAATCCCAATTTTTGTTGTGGTGGTTGTTTAAATCCTAATATCTGAATGGATAAAGAATGAGACATACTATTATGGGTCAAGGCGTGGGCAGGGGTTAGGGAAAACTGTAAAACTATCTGAAATTTAGCATGCAGTCAGTAGAAGGATGGCTATTCAATGTTCTGCTTGGTTCAGATTTTGTTTCTGGTCCATGGATTAGAGAAAGGAGGAAGAAATAAAGGTCTGTCTACTTTCTGGCAGGCAGGCACAGCAGCAGCATCATACTGATTGTATATTTAATCCACTCCCAGTGGCCTTGTCATTAATGGAAATTCCTCTCATATTCTGACAATAATTTGACAGTGAGTCCCAGTTAACAATGTTGAGCAATTTCATCTTTTTAAGTCTCTTTCTAACTACGTTAGTAAAAAAGGTGGAGGAGGCTGTTTCGAGGACTGCTAGCCAGATGACATTTTAAACTGGAAATGAAAATATAGGTTTTTGAGTTTCTAATATATCTGTGAATTCTGTATAACAAATAATTTGGTTCACTACAAAATGGATGTGCTACACACTGACCTCATAGAAAAAGCTTGAGACTTAAAGTTAAATAAAAAAAAGTATGTAGTTTGCTAAATTTCCATTGTGATCTCCATTATATTTTTTCTTTCTTTAACCTGTGTGTCATTTATAAGCTATTTCTTATGCATTCTTCAAGCCAATTACTGTGTTAAGAAAACAAAAGTTTTTGCATAAAAGGCAAGTTGCTCGACATCTTTAATATAGTTGAATTTTTCAAAAACATTATAGTGTGGAAGCAAGTGGATATTTTTTGACATTAAAATATAAAAATCATACAAAAACCATTTATGTTTCCTCTGCTTAGAAAGCCTTTTCCTCAGAAATGTTTTTAATTTAGTTAATAGATATTAATGGAGAACCAACTGTTTTCTAAGCACTGTTCCAGGTACCGCACGTGGGAGTAAATAACAGATAAATATATTTGCCTACACGGAGCTTACATTATTACCTTTTATCTACCTTCACTAAATTCTCATGCATCCTTCAGGTTTCATGCCCAGTGCTCCTTTTCCTGACCCGTCATTGTAGTCTATTTGAAAATGGAACCCATATTTATGTCCCCTTAAAGATTTCAACCTAGTTCCTTAAGATGTGCTTACTGAATAAAATCATATTTAACTACAAAGATATGTCATTTGCAGAAAATGGTGTCTTGAGTGTCCTTATATTCACCTTTTAGGAAAAGTTCCTCATTTCATGATATTTGTTTGAAATAAATAATTATAATTATAAGATAGGAAATACCTCTGCCTGGAGTTATTTATTATTACTGGGGACTAGATTTTCATAAACGCAGCTAAAATATTTCAAAAATTTTCAAGTAACATTAGGAAAGTAAACTCATAAATTCTAATGAATCTGAGGAATATTTGAATAATTCATAAGTACATTCAACATACACCCCCTCTACACAGACATCATTTTCATTTCATCATTTCATAATCTGCTATTACCTGATAGTAATAGCAGAATCCAAAACAATGGTTTAGGGAACTTAGAAGTTTATGGAACTCAGTACCATATTAGTACAAAAGGTGAGAGAGATTTGAATAGAGATAATCAACATTACATGATTCTTTGAACTTTAGTTCACGTTTCTTAACTCACAAAGAAGTCATTATTCATAATTGGGTATATATTCCCATAATGCCTCAATCTCCATGTATGAGAATTGAGCTATTACTTCTTAGTCACTGATTCTCTTTATTAAAATGGAAAAGTTTGTTTATATTTTTGCTCTGTTAGTAAACTGAGGCATAGATGTGTGGCCAAATTCCACAATGTAAACAAATTATTAGGCTCTGTTATTAAACTCAGATTTGTTTCATCTTCTTTTATCATAGCCTTTTTCTTTTACCAGAAACAAAATAAAATAAAATAAACCGTTTTTACTATTATATTTTATGCATTTTTTAAGCAGTCTTATAATCATTGTGGAAGAAGACAAGGTGTCAGTCATTAAATATGTAAGAAAAGTATAAAATATGAAATTCAGGTAATTGTTTTCATTAAATGAGCTTTTATTTCACAAATATCCATTACTTGACAAGGGTAGAATTAATGAACGTAAGAATTATATTCCAAAAATAGTATTCAATGTTAAATATTAAAACAATTATTTACTAAGTTATACACTCCCATACAACTGAACAGATCAAAATAGTTAATCAATTTCAGGCTTTTATTAAGGAGAAACATTTAAGTAAACTCTTAAATGTAAATCTCTAATTAGAAAAAATTTCACAAGTAAAAATTAACCAATATCCTTATGTAAATTTAATTAATTTTTGCTAGAGTAAGAGCTAACATAATATCAGTAATATCAAGCTGAATAAAAGCTTTCTTTTGTAGCAGAACTTGTTTGGATATAAATAGTATAATTGAATGATTATATTATTATAATTTAATAATAAAAGAAAAAAATATTAAATTGTCCCAAAAGTTGTCCTGGGAACTGAACATTATCACTTCTTTTAAGTGAAGCACCAAGTTCAAGAATTTCCCCAATGTGTCAATATATGGATGGTATAAATAAAGGTGCTTACTACTATATATATGTATGAGAAGGCATTCAGGCAGAATCACATGGTAGACATTGTTACTGAGGGCCTTTTGATTGAGGGTCCCCAATGCATTTGTAGAAAATAAAGTTGTTCTTTGTCTTCTATGGGATAAATAAATTTTTTTAAAAAAGCATACAATGGAAAAGTGATTTCATAGAACTATTTCTCTTCTCCCAGGAGATGAGGGCAGGGGAGCTTAACTGTGGACATAGACACCAGAACATGCAGTAATGTTGCCAACAGCACCAGTGAAAGTATCAGTAAGCAAAGCACACTTAATGTATCAGTCAGAGCTTTCCAGAGAAACAGAATTAATAGTGTGTGTGTGTGTGTGTGTGTAGCAGGATGGGCTGGCAGGCTGGAGACTTAGTGTCTTAGTTAGTTCAGGCTGCTATAATAAAGTACAATAAACTGGGTAGCTTATAAACAACAAAAATTGATTTATTATACTTATGGAAGCTGCAAAGTCCAAGATCAGGGCACCAGCAGATTTAGTGTCTGGTGAGGGTCCACTTCCCTGTTCATAAACATCCCTCTTCCTGCTGTGTCTTCACACAGCAGATGCGGTTAGGGAGCTCTCCAGGTGTCTTTCACAGAAGGCTTAATCCCCTTCCAAAGGCCACACCTCCTAATACCATCATATTGAAGATTAAGATTTCAACATATAAATTGTGAGGGGACAAAACATTCAGTCTGTAGTATTCAGAGAGAGCAGATGATGTTGCAGATCAAGTCAAAGGACTTCTTTTGTCAGAACCTTTCTTGCTCAGTGGAACTCAGCTTTTGGTCTATTAAGGTTTGAGACTGATTCGATGATGACCACTCACATTACAGAGAGCAATCTACATTACTTAAAGTCCACCAATGTAAATGTTATTCTCATCCAAAAGCACCATCACAGAAACGTCAAGAATAATGTTTGACCACATGTCGCAGCACTATAGCCTAGCTAAGTTGACAGATAAAAGTAACAATCACACTAGACCAGTCATAAGCAGAATTTATCATTTACTTAAATAAATTTGAAGCCCTATTTTTTATATACTTTCATCAGTACAACAATAAAATGATTTCAGGTGAGGGACCAAAAGGGGTCCACAAGAACTTAAGTTTTAGTGATCCAGCCAATGTCAGCAGAGTCCAAATTTAGTGAGTGTGACTAGTGAATAGATATGTTTTTTAATATTGTTGTTGTTTTGTTGTTACTATTATATTATACATATAGGCTGGTGCTATTTAACCACCATATAAGAGCATTCATTATGTTAGCAAATATATATTGTGATTAGAATCATTTAACTAATTGCATGAATCTGTTTTGTGGTTTCCTTCTGAACTTCAATTACTATCCCAACTCAAAACGACTTAAAATCCTTTTGTGATTTGGGTTTATCCACCTTCAACCTCATGTCTTGTCACTTCTTTCATTGCTTTCTATGTGTCAGCTAACTTCTGGAAGACAACAATTATTATCTAACTCAAGAGTTTTGAATGAGTTTTTCCTTTTGCCTAGAACACCTATTGGCATTCTTTACTAGTGAGCACTGCTTAATTTGTTCAGTCCAGGATCAAGTGCTATTTGTCTTGAGTTGAGGGCCCCAATTCAAAGCCTCATTTAGTATTTCTCTCTCTCTTATAGTCCCTTATATATCTATACTTTTTATCACCATTTCTAATATATGTTTATCTGTGTGTTTGTTTAATGTTCTTCTGCCAGGCTGTTTTGATCACTACTGTATTTTCAGAGCCTCGCACAAGTTATGGTGTATTATAGAAATTCAGCAATCACATTTAACTAAATTATACTGAGGTTTTAAGTAACTAATATACCAAGATATTTTACATTATATATTAACTGCTGAATAAGTTGCCTAATTTTTAGTTATATTAATAATATAAAATCCTACAGCTATTCCTGTTAAACATTTCTTTTCAAATCAATAATCCAAAATGTAAATAATAGTAAAATTTGAATTCTATCATCCATGTATCTAATATCTGTCCTAGATTATGCCAACTTCAAAGTTAATAAACATGTCCTTTCTGCAATTTTCTCCACCTACATGTATGTGAAAATTAGGGACTTCTAGTTGAAATAATTTGGTAAATTCATTCACTGAGTTCTCTCTCTGCCTCAAATAAACAGCAATAAAAAGTAAAAGATAAAAAGATAACAAATTTAAGAAGCATGGGAAATATAAAAAACAGAAAATTAAAATCTTTTTGAAATAAAATAATTAATTATGCAAGTGGTCCAGAAAGTACAAGCCCACTGGGCTCAGGACCTGATTCTGGATTGTCAGATGGTTCAAAGGAAGATATGGAGAATAAATATACTTCATGCAAACCGAGAGACTAATACCAGGCTCAACAGTTAAAACCAGAGTTGGGATATACAAAGATATAAATCCTCAGTTTGAAAGTTTATTCTAAGTTATAAAGAAGATAAATAAAACAAATCAATAGCTAGATACTTGATAATGAAACTATAAAACACTAAAAGTGAAATGAAAATTCTTAAAAGATACCAGAGAAAAAAACAGATTTTCTACAAAATTATTATGATTTGACAGAAGGCTTTTCCCCCCTTTTTTTCCTGTTCTTTTTTTTTCTTTTTTTTTTTTTTACAGTAACAACAAGGAAAGAACAGAATGGACTATTTCATACTATATGCTTAAGGAATGCATGTTAAGATTCAGAATTAACTTCCTAGCTAAACTGTCATATAAGAGTTTACATAAATTTTGTTTGCTCATTTCTTTTTATGAATGTAGCATAAGTAATAGCCTGAACATCTTTCTTCTAGAAATGGTCACAAGTGCTTTATGAAAATTGTTATCAAATATAAGCTAGAATAACTGAGAGCCCAAAAAATAAAAATAAAAAAACCCAAAGGATCCAAAATAAACAGAAAGTTAAAAAAAAAAAAAAGGGTTAGAAGCCAAGCTTTTGATGAGGGCCACATGCCTAGCTTGGTGAAGAAGAGGCTGGCCTTTCAACGATGGACACAACACCAGATATAAGACTTTGAGTGGACACAAACTGGGAAGGCAGACTTGAGATTCACCACATCAAGTGTAACTCTTTAAAAGCTAGTGAAAAGATAAAGAAAGAAAAATCTGGCCATCCACAGAAAAAGACAAATATTCACAGAACACTTTAGAAATAGATAAATATGTTCTAAAGATCTCATAGGTTATTGAGAAAATTATTGTAAATTTAAAAATCTTAAAGTGTAATAAAATTGAAAAGTTCAAATTATCAAATCTTACAGGATAGAGATTATGTTGTATTTGGAAATATATTTTGTGTTATAAAAGTTTTTAATAAAGATACAAGGAAATCAGTGAGGCTAAGAATTCTATGCAAGAAATAAGAATACAACAGAGTAAACTTAAAGAAAATAGAAGAGATGAAATAATTGTGAGAAAATTTATAAAATAAAAATTTTAAAATAATTTAACACAAATATCAAGACTAGATTAAAAAAACTGTTGCTATAAAAAGTTTAAAAAGCCTTGTAAAAGAAAATTATATGACAATAAACTTTGAAACATAAATAAAATGGTAATTTCAAATAAAATATGTTAAAATTTAGGCAAAAAGAAATTAAAAACTTGTCTAAACCAAAACCACGCAAGTGACAGTAGAACAGTTCCATCTAATGACACCTGGTAAAGGTACTTTTAAAAACGTATTTTACAAAAAAAAAAAAAACTCATATTTTACCAAAATTACTGAAACATAAAACTCCTACTTCAGTTTTATAGAAACCAAAAGAGGAATATATACCTAGTTCACTTTTATGAAACTAGTATAGCACTGACATCAAAATTTGTACCAATGTACTGTATTTTATAGAACTTATTTACAAAAGTATACATAAATAGCTCATAATTAAATTATATAAAACAAAATGTAGAATTTTAAAAATAAATATATAGTTTGTCATCCAAAACCATGCCAATATAATAGATTATTAAAAAGCAACACAATCAAGTGGATCCAAAAAATTATATATATTAACATCCATTCATAATATAAAACCCTTGTAAACTAGTAAGAAAAGCTTAGTAAACTAGAGGAGAACTGCCTTATTATCATGGAATTTAGAGCATACGTCATTCCTAAAGTAAAACTTTAGAAAAATATTAAACGCATGCCCAGTATCACCCTCATTATTGAATATATTACTGATCTTAGATAATATAAAAAAACAATAAAAATAAACGATATATAACAATTGTAAAGTTAGTCATTTAAAGATGATATGATTGCCAACATATATAATCTAATGAAGTCTAAAAGCAGTAAAAATTAATCAGAAATTTCAGCCACATTGCCAGATACAAAATCAAGATCTAGAAATCAATACCATTTTTATACACCAGCAACAACCAATTTTAAAATGTAATAATACTAAAAAAATACTGTTCTGCAATAACAGCCAGAATTGTAAGTTGCCTGGTAATAAACTTAATAAAAGATATGTAAGACACTTATAAAGAAAATTACTGAAGGATATTAAAAAGCCTAAACAACCAGAAATGTATCCTTTCCCTAGATGAAAATCCTATATATTTTATAATTTTTGTTCTCCAATAGGTGATCTATAATTCAGAGAAATTTCAATTAAAAATTTTTAATTGAAATTTACCAAGTTGATGTAAGAGTAAATGGCTAAAAATATTCATAAATGTTTAAAGAATATTAAAGTGGTACGTGAAACAAGATATAAAGAATATTACGAAGTCAGTAATTTGGACAGTTTGCTGTTGGTGCGAGTTTTACAGACACATATATCAATTGAATATAGGTAGAAAGCCCAGAATGGAGCATGTATATATTGAAATTTAGTATGTAAGAGGATACATTAAAAAATCAGTAGGAAAATTATGTATTTTCAAAAATCATTGTAGGACAATTGGCTATCACTGTAGAAAGTAAAATATAATTCTATCATATAACAACATATTTAAATTTAAGTTTCAAACATATTAAAGACTTGAATTGAAAATAAATTTTTAACTTACATTAAAAATGCAGAGAAAAATCTGTATTATCTCAGGGTAGGAAGGATTCCTTAGGCAAGTTACAAAAAGCACAAACAATAAAGTGAAAACGGTATAAATTGGACTATCATGCAATGAATATTTTTGTCCATCAAATGATATCCTAAACAAACAAACAAACAAAAAGGACATGTCACAGACTTGGAGACAATATTTGGAAGGTACTGCAGAGTCAAGTATTTTTAATCAGATTATAAAAGGAATTTCAAAAGAACAAATAGCCCCCAATAAACAAATGGAAAAGCCTTGAAAAGACCCTTCACAGAAATGGAAATATGAATATAAAATAAATGTGAAAAGGTGCTCAAAAAATTTAGTAATCAGGATAAAACAAATTTGAAACAACAACCTAATTTCATTTCATAGCTATCAGATTTACCAAAAAATTCCAAATTATGATAGAGCAAAATTCAGTAAGGATAATAAATATTTGATGTCTCATTTACTGCTAGTGGGACTGTACTTTAATATGTCCACTTTGGGGAGAAATTTAGCACCCACTAATATAGCGGGAGATGTGCACACAAAAGTTGACATTTCCAGTTATCAGTATATTCCTAGTACTAAAACACTTGCACGTGGACACAAAGAGATCTATACAAATATTTTCACTGCACACTTATTTATAATATAAAAGTATATTGAAAATATGTTTATCAACAAAAGAATGGATAAACAGCTATGTGAATCAGTATGAATAACACACTTGTATGTGTGTTTTCCTTTGTGCCTAGGTACATAAAATCAAGCTAGTTATATCATTTCATGCCACTATCAGCATCAAGCTACATGAGATTAAATTATTGTCTTATTAATATTTTATTTTATATTAATTTTTTTCTTTGTTTCTGATCCTCACTTTCACTAACTGTGATAGCCAGGCTATAAGATGGCTTCTGATTATGCTCACCACACTTTTGTGTAGTCACCTGCCACATGAACGAGGATTGGTCTGTGCTACCAATAGAATATTGCCAAAATAATGTTATATCGCTTCTGAGATTATGTTATAAAAGACATTACCATTTATGCCTTGGCTGCTCTCTTTCTCTCTGATTTTACTCACACTGAAGGCAGCCTTATGCCAAGTTGTGAGGACATTCAGGCAGCCCAGTGGGGAAGCTCACAGGGCAAGGAATTGAGGTCACCAGCCAACAGCTGTGTGTTATCCAAGCCATTCTTGGAAGTTGGTCCTCCAATCCCAGTTAAGCTTTTAGCTGCCTATAGCACCAGCCCACATTTTGGCTGCAACCTCAAAAGAAACCCTGAACCAGCTACCCAGGTAAGCCACTCCTGGATTCCTGACCCTCAGAAACCATAAAGTAATAATGGTTTATTGTTTTAAGTTGCAAAGGATCAGGGTAATTTGATACATGCAGCAATACATCACTATACTCCCCTTTTCACCTTAGGTAGCTATGCTAATGTTTTTGATATCTATTCTTTATAAGCATATATCCTTGAAAGATATATAATGTTGCTTGTTGTGCATACATTTTTAATTTATAAAAATGCCATTGTGCTACAGATGCCATTTTGTTTCTTCCTTTATGACACGTTTTAAAGGCCTACCAAATTTTTTGAATGTATTGTTTTTCTCTAAATGCAGAAGAGCATTTCAAAATATACATTCTTTGTAACTTACCTTCCTATATACTCCCTTAGAGACCTGTGACTAGTTTTCTCAAAGATATATATCCTGAAAAGGATTGCTGGGTTATAGACTATATACCATTCATTTTCTGTTTGAAGACTGGCTTTATTGCCTCTCATCCTTTCTCTGCCCCCATGAATAATTTTTATTTAACTTATTCTTTTATTGGGTAATATATTGTTAGAGGGCAACCTTCAATACATTTTAAGTTTGAATTTCCATTATGACTATTTTCTCCAGCCTCCCATGTCTTCTCCCCAGAAGACTGTAAATACAATTAGCTCCTTGAGAATTTTATTAAAATAATTTATTATTTATACAAGCAAATACAAGTTATTTACAATATTACCCTAATAGTACATAAGCATGTTGTACCACACTGCACTTTTTTTTAACTTTGTAATTTATCTTGAAGAAATTTTCACTTCAGAATGTAAAGGACTTCTTTTTCTATATAGATACATAGTCTACCATTGCTTGATTTTACCGTAGTTATGTAATAGTGTTTCTATAGATGGGCAAGTTAGGTTAATTCTCATCTATGACATTTCAGATAATCTTGGAAAGAACAATCTTAGACAGATAAAAATTATTTTCCATGTGTACAAGTTTACCAGTAAAATATATGTTTAGTATTCTAATTCTGATTCAAAGGGTAAGTATGTTCATAATTTAAATAGACAATGAGAAATATCTCCGTATAGGTGTACCAATTTACAAATTTATATCAGAAGATCAATGCTTGAGATCACTAATTCCTCCTTAACTTCTCTTGCCAAAGTGTGACTTCAAGATTTTTGTTTGTTTTGTTTGGTGTGTGTGTGGGTATGCAATGGACTCAATATTAAAACTCATTATTTTGTATTTTGCAAAGGTGTATTTGTACATGTTGAAAACAGGAGGTACAAAAGGTAAATGGGGAAAAGTGGATTTGCCTCACATAACTACCTTGTGAGGCAGTAATTTTCTCCCGTGGCAGCCATACTTAGCAGCTAGTTTGGACATATAAAGGAAATTATCATTTGGACAGATTTGTATTTCTTCTGCATTACAAGAACTGAAGGGAGAAAGCTCTTGCCAAAATGCTGTTTAACGAAGAGATTTCTGTGTAACCATTTATATTAAGAATATATGTTTTTATTATCTTAACATTCAGCCTCAGCCAAACACCATCATTAGTGTGAATCTCAATAAAGTTATACTTTTATTGACTTTTTGTCTACTCTGGAAGACTGTGGCTGAGGGTCATAATGTTTGAGCCTGCTCCAACCTGGACGGCATGGGTCTGTTGCACAGCGGTCACTCTGAGATCACCATTCACTGTCCTCCAGCCAGATATCTGCCTTGCTGGAGATCCTCGTTGGATCTCCTATTTTTTTCTTATTCTATACATTTATTCTCTTTGGTTTACTCTTGTTTTTCAGGGGGAGGGGACTAGAGCATATTCTCAAGGAGTTTCCTCAGAAAGAATATATGAAAGTTTATTTAAGATCTTCATATAATTTGGTTAGGTATGACATTTCAAACTAGAAATTATTTTCCTATAGAACATTATTTATTTGTCTTTCAGCTTCCAATAATACAATCGGGATGACCAAAAATCATTAGAATTACAATTTTTAAAAATTTGACCTCTTCCTATTTTTCTTTATTACCCAGAATTAGAACATAGAACCAGAACCACTAGGAGATACATATCAAAGGACTTGTTCTGATGCAATTGTGAGAGCTGATTAAGTAGTCTCTGTAAAGCTGTTGTCTTCATGTCCAATGCCAGAATTTGAGTCCTTTCCATTTAGCAAGCACCTCTGATGTATGTGATCACTTGTCTGCTGGGGTGACCCAAACCTCCATTCCTGAAGGGTGTAAAGTGTTACCAGTCCTGTTTGAATGGGGTTTGTAGCTTCTGTTGTCTTCACTCTCAGAACATGAAAGTAATAACAGGCACTTTAGAGGATCTGCGGCATTCCAGAATACTCTTTTTTACACTATTGTATAGCAACGACCAGGTTTCCTCTTGGTAGCTGGGATCAAACACTCTGGCAGTACCATAACTTCCATCTTTGCTTACTGATACATCGCATATGGTGGTACACAGAGTATTAGGTGGCAATCTCAAGTTCTAGTTCAATGGAATGATTGTTCTATCCACTGATGGAAGCATTCTTCCTTTTGGAACTAAGAATACTAGACTAGAAAAGAAAAAAAAATTGGTAGTGGATCACCACAGTTAATAGTAAAAGTAGCTACTCCCATGTTCACTCTTGAATTGCTACATCCATGAATCTCAGTTACGGGAGAAATAGCACCATCTATTCAATGATGATTTAGAGTACATTCTGCACCTAAAGTGCCACCTAGCTGGCATTGTAACTAAGTCTTTAAAAGGCCATTCTAATATTCAAGCCAGTTGCTTCAGGATGAAGGGAAACAAAAAAAGACCAGTGAATTCCATAAGTATGAGACCATTGCCACTCTGCTTTTGCTGTGAAATGAGATCTTCAGACAGAGTGATGCTATGTGGAATACCATAATAGAGGATAAGAGGTTCTCTAAGTCCACTGATGTTAGTTTAGGCAGATGCATTGCAGGCAAGGAAAATAAATGCATATTCAAAATAAATGTCAATTTAAGAACAAAATATGCCCTTTCCATGATAGAATTTGTGCAAGCTAATCAATTGCCACCAACTCTGTGGCTGATACTTTTGGGGAAAGGTGCTATATCAGGAAGCTCAGAGTTGGTGTCTACTGTTGGCAGATTGGCTAGTCACTCAGAACTGAATGTAGCCAGTTTGGCCTTGGTCAGTAGGGGTCCATGTTTCTGAGTTCATGCATAAATGTCACCCTTGCCACCATGAATACTTGTTCATGAACTCATTGGGAAATTACAGGAGTAGCTGGGAAATATAGAATCACACATACAAAATGTGGTACTTTGTGATACTTAGAGTTTCACATTTATATCTATAATCTACACAGAATGTACACCTAGATATGGTGGGAAGAAGGTATCTATATTTTGTCTTCCTTATAGGTAATGAGTTTCTTCAATTTAATGTTACAATTATTAACATGTCTATTTCCATATATTTGTGGAACTATTTCTTCATTTACTCATCTCATCCTTTGTTTTATATAATCCCTGTCATAATATTATAATATGTAAATTGCTTTCTTTCTATTTCTTAGAGAAATTTTTAAAATAAAATTTTTCGTTTAATTTGTGTTGACATTTTCTCTTTATTCTTTCATAAGAATTTTAAAGTTAGATTTCCAAATTTCACACACTCACAATCATAGACACACACACCTTCCCATGAGAATTTTTATTAGAATCCCTTTGAATTAATAGACAAAATTGTAAAGAGGTGATCATCATGATATAGACTTACCCCATTCACAAACATGACAAATCTATTCATTTATATTAATTATGTGGTCTTTTTTCATGTTTTAATATAACTTAAAAAAACTCATTTTTATGTATGCTCTATTAATCATTTGATACTTTATATCATTTTACAATATTATAAGTAACAACTTTGTTTCTATTGCATATTCCAAGTACTTGCTATTTTAAAGGAAGAAAAACACTACAGTGTACCATCTGTGACTGCCATTATATTAAGTATTATGTTCAGGATGTCTAAATATCAATTTCAGGATATCATTGAGCAAGTAACCATGCCCAATTTCTTTAATTTTATATGGCTTGACCTAGTAAATTAAGATAATAACACGTGTGTTCCATTTCAATCGGTTTATCTAACAATAATAGAATACAATATATAGAATCTCTGTATATATTACAATATGATATACAAAGAAAAGTTAATGCAATATTGGTAGTTTTCAGAGTTCAAGTCAGGGTTATTGAGTTGTTGAGTACATATTATGTGCCAGGCACAGAATTTGGGATAACAAATAAAAACCAAAACAACAGCAACAAAAAATCGTAAAAAAGGATAATAAACTTTTTGACTTAAAGAACTTACATTCCAGTCCTTTTAAAGTATTTAGGGCAAAGCTCCCACTAAGCACACCTATTCATGATTTCTAGTGCTCTCATCTTACACTCCTTCTCTATGTTGGTAAATGGTTTTGTGAGTCTGTTGGCAGGTAAAAGTTCTTACCAAAGAAAGTAAAAAGGGGGAAAAAACAGTTTGGATGTTAATATTTTAAGAAAATATATTGTTATTTTTAAAAATAGAAATAAAACACTGTTTATTAGCTCTCCAACTATGTTATCTGATGGTGGGCAAAGTCTAAAATACTACAGTAGTTATTTAACTCACGACCGTCTATGTCATTCTTTCCCCCTCTTTTGCCGAATGACATTTCTCCAGGAGATGTCTATATAACAGTATTCAATTCTCTATCTTTCTATACCTAAGTCTCTAAATTTATTTTATAATCATTTAAATTTTACATAAGTTGTAGTTCTGAATCTTGAGTGTTATTTGACAAGGTCTTTCTTTTTTATATAGTAACAACTTTAACATTCCTACATGATAGCCAAATCTGTTCCTTGAATTTCAGAAATTACTAACTGAAAACCTGACACAACCACATATGTCTCATAACAATTTCAACATTAATGTGCCCAAAGTCTAAACTCATTATAATTCATCTCAAAAAGTATTTCATATTCAGTGTTCCTAACCATCATCCTCCAGACACTCAAGTCAGAACCTTGATAATCCCAGGAGTACCTTTCTCTCCCTTGACTCCAAAATGTAACTTGTTGAAATCCTGTGGTTGCTAAATTCTAAAGACCTTCTTCAAACATTTCTATTTATTTCATCCTCACTACCACTGGCTTATTGTAAGTCCTCATTGAATTTTACTTACGATAACACTAATTCCCTATAGTTTCTCTGCCACCTTTCTGAACTACTTTATTTAGTCTTTGGCATCACTATTTAGGTCAGAGTTTAGAGTGCACTTCTGACAATTTTGATCTTTCAGATTTTCCAGGAAAAAATTCTTTATGGTTGAGTCCAGCAAACCTGTCCAGAATCATCTTACTGTACTTACTTAAGCAAACTATTAATATATTAATATTATACCCAGAATAAACTATGTGCAGTGGCTTGTGCATGTGATCTATTCCATATACTGTTTCCTCTACCTAGATTGCACTTGCCTTTTCTCTCCTAAAAATTTCTACAAAGCATTTTGCCATTCCTTAAGACAGATTCCTTCCTCCCTACCTCCATAATGCTTTGCTCACATCTGAAAAAGAGCACCAACAGGATTCCATTCTATTGCTTATTTTTGTTTGGACTCCTAGATGATGAGCATCATTGCAGGGATTTATCTTTCTTCTTTAGTCTTTTGCATAGTGCTTTGCACATAAATGTTTGCTAACTTTACAACATTAATGAATATTTATTGTATTGTCAATCCTATGCTACAATTTTTCAATTGTATATAAAGAAATTCTCTCTCTTTCTTTGCCTATCCATCTCTGTCTATACATAAGAGTATTTGTTTACGTAAGTAATGAATAGTTTATTATATAATAATATAGAAATAAATAAGACTAGTATAATGTAAATCTCATTTTGGCCCTGTTCTAGGAAAGACTTTACAAAGCAAACAAAATACACAATATGTATAGGAACATGAGTTTCTAAAGTTCTTAAGGTACATTGTGAACTCCACATATGCGGCAGGTAAACCAAGCATTCAGAACATCTGGCCTCTCTCTCACATGGCATTTACTTATTATAATACGTATAAACAGAAACAGATAGCAACAGAAACTGTAGTGCACTCATTTTTTGTGCAATCTTTGTTAATGCAAGTCTGGCTCTTGTTTATACCTCAGAGATTTTTGAAAGAAGATTAATGACATGAATATTTGTAAAGAAAGTGTCCATGTGACCAACATTGAGGCTGCTCTTGAATATCAGTGTCAAAGTTTTTTTGCAATGGCTGCCTTTTTGCCACACAACCCTATTTTATTGAAGTGACAGGCTGTCACATGTAAGGTTTATTTCTATTACCCCTTTTACTGCTTTAATTCACAGTCTACTTTCAGTGTCTTTTCCTTTTCTTTTCATATGTTAATTTTGATTTGAACCAATTAACATATCTAACAAATCCTAGAATTAATTTCTCAGTTCAGATTGAGACACATATTTTTGCTGAAATATATTAGAGTTTTTTTTAATAGTTCAGTTTCCAATACTTACCTACATTTTGGAACAAGTTTATGCCTATAGTTACTTCATGGCTTCCTGACTCCAGGAGTTAATTATCTGGCCTTCCTCAATGTCCAATTTTAAGACCTCAGCTTTAATGACTACAATTGCAAAACATTCTTGTTAAGCTCTGTCTCTGAATGCAATCTCTGATATTTGCTGAACATCAGATTCTTTGTAGGAATACCATTGTGAGCTCAAATGAGATAGTCTTCCATTAAGTCATATGAGTGATGATGGAGCCATGAAAGGATGTGGGAAAGAAATTTGGGGCTGGAAAATATGGTTACATTTTTAAAATAGTGGTATCTGGGATGGCAGGGCTGGCTGGAATAAAAAGCTGCACTTCTGCTTCACATAACACAAACACCATTTTATAAAATTGTCATAAACAACTGCTTGTGTACCAGAAATAATTTAGTTGCATAGAAAACCTTTTATGATCATTTGGAATTGCCAGGGATTTTATATTTACCTTTCAGAGATTTTTTTTCAAAATACCAATATAGCTTAAAGACAAAATAAATCAGTATCTGCAGATTATAGAATTGAATTTCCCTTACAGCAGTTTTTAGATTAGCATTTGCTTACTTACTATGTATCCTACATCACTGTGGTTTTGTTCAGATGCAAATAAAAGCTAATTTTTGTTTATTGAAAATTTCATTATCCCCCAAACAATTTAAAGGTCCACAAATGTAAAATATAAAATATAATGAAGCATAATAGACAATTCTCTGTTCACCATGCAGGTCTTTATTATATCAGGTAAAAAGTGATCATCTGCAAACTACAGAAAACCCAATACACAGACAAATGACAGAGGAGATTTAGTTACTTGCCTCACATCCACACAAAGAACAGTAACCACCAAGATGGTCTTTCCCATCTTACAAGTAACTAAAGAGCCTAGATTAATTTAGATCAAGTGACCACTCAATATCATTGAAATACTCTCAGCTCTGCCACTTCATCCACAGGCTGGCTTTTCTTGCAGTAGTAAAAATTGATGCCACAATTTAAGATCTCACATTCATTCACCACACTGTCCAGAAGAGAAAAAATTATTTCTTCCCACCATTACCCTACATTCTGGGCTTGATTCCATTTGAAACAATTTAGGTTCAGATTTTGAAGCAACACATTCTGTAAGAGGAGGTGCCAATCATGACCCGTTCTTGGACATAAAAGGTGAATCAAACCCACTCATACTACCTGCTGCTGAACAATGATGTAGGAATATATGGTGAGGTAGTCAACAACATCCACTGCATTTCTAGGACATAAAGATATTATACTTAAAGATAATAGTTGTAAAAGTGTGAAGTAATGGCCAATCAAAACCCCTATAAATATTTTATTGCAGATTATTTTCAAATTTCAAAAGCAATAAATGGCCGTTGTAACAAAACAAAACACAGAAATGCAGACCAATAATCTTCACATTCAATGCAAACCCTCATTATATCTAATCAAACATTAATTTAAAAACAACCTCCAAAACACAGATTTGACAAAAAATTATATCTAGTTGAGTGCATAATATATATTTATTTTTGTGAAGGACAAAGAAAAGCACCCTCTCATTACTTACGAATTTAGTCTATTACTTCTATGACTCTTTTATTGAGAAGTAAAATCCACATAGACAAAATTGGATAAAATGTAAGCATTCAGTGTAACAAATTATTAAAAAAAAAAAACTCCTCCCAAAAAGAAAAAAAAATCTTCCAAATTCATCATCTAAGATAATAAATAAAACAGTTTGATAACCTCAGAAACATTCTACTTCCTCCCACCAAACATAACTCCATCACTATTTCTAAAGAAAACCACTATCTAGGCTTATAGTAATCATATGCCTCTTAGTAGGATACATTTGAACTGCGGTCCCCAACCTCCCAGGCCGAGGGCAGGTACTGGTCCATATCCTGTTAGGGACCAGGCCGCAGAGCTCCGCTGCACCGCACCCGCCCCAACGCCTCCCCTCCAACCCCCACCCCCGTACGTGGAAAAATTGTCTTCCATGAAACCGGTCCCTGGTGCCAAAAATGTCAGGGACCACTGCACTTGAACATGTATCTCTATACCTTAGAGTTTCATTTATCCTGTTTCCAAATTATTTTATGAATGAATTTACAAAGTAAATATGCTTTTTTCTCCTCATTATTTTTATTTTATTTTATTTTTTTAAGAATTCTCGACGAAAACGTTGGAAAAACTCTTATGGACATTGGCCTAGGCAAAGAATTTATGAAGAAGACCCCCAAAGCAATCACAGCAGCAACAAAAATAAATACATGGGACCTGATCAAATTGAAAAGCTTCTGCACAGCCAAGGAAACTATCACTAGAGTGAACAGACAACCTACAGAATGGGAGAAAATATTTACATGCTACACCTCTGATAAAGGGCTGATAACCAGAATCTATACAGAACTTAGGAAAATCAACAAGAAAAAATCTCCTCATTATTTAATTCTTATTTTTTGAGATTCATCCACTGAAGACATATGTTGCTGTAGTTCATTCATTTCTCATAGTATATATTATTGGGTTAAAAGAATATGCTGTATCTCATTTATCCATTCAGTGATTGGTAGATAATTGATTTATTGTCAGTTTGGGGCTATTTTGAATAATGTTTTTATATATTTTAATGTTTTAGTGAAAATGTGCGAAGATTTCTGTTACATATCTAGCAATGAAATGGGAGAGGAGGTCTTCCAAGTGTTGCTGTGAACTAATTACTATCTAAAAAATATTTTTAGCAGGGCATGCTTGTTTGTCAGGATTGTTTATTGTAAATAAACCTGCAGTTTATGGTGTTATGATCCATAGCTATGCAGAGAATAAAAGCTAATCATGTAGTTTTTCTAGCTATGACTAGCAGTACATGAAAAGGTAGAAATTCCAGGACTAATTGACTCCCCATGCTAACTTGAACCATACATAGTTGATACCATGAACTCAAAACACATACTATGAACCGAAAACATGCCCTGTGGAGAAACATTATTTTAGAAAGCTGCCTGTGACAAATTCAGGGCCTCACAATTATTGGTGTGGCATTGTTGTAGTTTCCTTTTAGTGTACTTGGCTTATTATTGGTAAAGCTCAGAACTGAGTAAGACTTGTGTATCATGGGAGTCCGGAAATTCAGCCCTTTGTGATGGTGCCAACAAAATGACAACAGCTAATATTTATAGTAATTTTACATGAAGTAACTTTTCTAATATCAAAAAAAACTTTATACCTTAGGACTGCTATAATCTTTCTTTCCCAGTGTGTATCTTCTTGTGAAGAATGTTCTCTAGTTAGAATATCAGTCAGTCTAGATAGCATGATGTAGGTGTTTACTTTCTGGAATGTTTATACTCTAAGTATTATTACCAAGATACAAACAATTTACAAACATTCCAAATCTGGCACATACAAAGTTGTGCCAAAGTTTAGCCTATTTCTAACAGTTATTGAACTTATTTATAACATGGCACAGATGTTGAGGCATTGCATTACTATATACTATGTGACTCTGTAGTGCTAAGTCCTGAAAAAGATGAACTTTGTTGCTATACTGGGATGTGTTTCTATACATAGCCCTTTTTTTGAACAGGAAAATAATCTTCAGATGTCACACCTGTGAAATTTATGATCTTCCCTTGTTCTTGAATATTATTTGTATCTGAAATCATCTTTGTGGGAAATTGATGCTACTCAAGGATTATGTTTTAGTTATAGTGTTTTGCTTTATGCTCATTGCATATATATTAAATTTTAGAATGGTGGCTATAAGCATCAAAGTGATAAATATCTTATTATTACTCAGAAATAAGTTTGTTACTAAATTTTACTATCAATAAGGTTGTACGAGAAGTTTTTCTCATTTTTAAACTGTTTGATCTTGTAATATACTATAAGAGACCTATTGTGGCTATAAAATTAATCATGGCCACAAGGCCCACTCAGACATCTCACAGGGTCTACATTGTATCACTTAACAGTATGATGCAATCTAACCTGAAGATTTACACTGCTGGCCCAGGGATTTCCAGGGGACAGGACCACCTCAGCACAGATGCAACTCTCATAAACCATAAACGATAAAACAAAGCTTACTTTCACAGGAATAGCTTAAACTCCCTTTGTGAAAGAAACACCTGGATTGACTACAGGTATAGAACCTATATTCTCAGACCAAACTCTGAGAATGATCTCTGAATGGACACCCTCCCAGTCATCTGACCCCAGACTGTGTTGGCTCATGCCACCAGCCTGCTTCTGCTATTTGTCTTGTAAGAAAGCTGCCAAAATAAACTGCCTGAACAACAGACAGTGTCTGAGACTCATCTTTGACTTGAATGAGGCTGAATATAAAAAGTTGCCCCTGGGGAAGTTAATCAATTAGGACCACCTGAAACCCCCAAACATGACAGATCTTTTTACAAAGAAATCTATGTTATCATCCTTATCATCCTTAACCAGATGCTAAGCACTATATTAACTGCTTTATGTACATTTGATATTTACAATAGCTCTGCTACTCAGGTCAATGTGATAACCATTAGCCATATGTGGTTAAGTTTAAATTAAATTTATTAAAACTAAGAAAATAAAATTTCAGTCACATTAGTCACATTTTGAGTACTCAATATTGGTGGACAGAACAGATATAGAAGATTCCCAACATCACAAAAAGATCTATTGGACAGAACTCTTTAATGAGATAGAAACAATATGCAGTATCAGCCTTCAAGCACAGGGTGTCTGATTTCAAAACTACAGCCAGAAATTCCACATTACAGTGTATGTTTCATGACAGTAGAAACCATCTGTTATGTTTGTAAATGTTTCATTTTTTTTTTAGCAGAATGACTATGCATAGTAGACCACTCATAAATGAATGATAGGAGGAATGGCTGTTTGAGTGACTGAAAAATCAAGATGAATAATGTAAAGCTAATTATGTATCTAGTATTTCTATAGATGATAATTATTCAATGTCTGACTCAGTGTATCGTCTTGTGGTTATGGACTATAATTCATACATATTTTGTGTTTCTACAATAATTTGAGTTTTTTTTATATTACTCTATATTCTTAAATTAATTTCCTTATGGAATATACCATATTTTTGTTGCTCATTTTGTATATTGGTTAACTTTGTAAGATTTAATCCATCAAAATAGCAATCAATTTAGTATAAATAACACTTGCCATTTGAGTATGACAAAAATAAAAATGAACTGAACATTTCATTACTATTCCCACTGGATTTTACTCAAGAATTTCCAATACTCATTTTATTGTTTATGACATTGTTTTATCAATGTACAAGTATGTAGAATTCTTACTATTTTCCCCTGAGTATTCATTGTATCATCCAAATTTGAATTATGCAAACTTTTCTTCCTACTGTGTTTCCGTAGTGCACTGAAAATGGCATAAATCTTTTATTTATATTCAGTTCTTCTAGAGATTCAGCAATTTCACAGGTACTTTTATTCATTGAATGATGTTCAGAGAGCAGTTGTGAATATTGGGAACTTCTCCTTCAGTGCTTGCATAGAATTCCTTTTGATAACAAATGTGCATCTGAGAATTTTTTTTTTGGCTTGTGTAATTTTTTTTTTGGCTTCACATTGACAGGCAGTTTTCAACAGCTGTCAGCAATTTTCTCTACACTCAGGAATGTTTCATTCTCATTTGTAAAGATTGACTAAGAGCAAGAAAACATTATTTATAAATGATTTTAATATGTGGGAATAAACTCACTCTACAGGAGCAAAATTTCAATAAAATTCTATTTAATATTTCTAGTTTGTCATCAATGAAAAGTTTAATGAAATAAGACCTCAAAATGTACTCATCTCTGAATGAAAATAATACTAAAGAGAATGAATTCAGTTTATATATCTGGATTTGTGTGGTGTAAGGGCTAAAGTTAAGGCTTAATAATATATGTGCTGCCTTGACTTCTGGTAAAATTGGGAGGGCATCAAATGGGGTGACCTCAAGTACTCTCCCCCTCCCGCCCCAGTAAGTTTCCCTAGTCAAACAACCCTCCTTATCCAGGGGACAGATGCAATTCATGCTTATCCTTGTGCAGTAGGTTTCCATTCTTTGCCAGCTTACAGAATTATTCAAACAAGCTAATCACACCCTTCTATGGGAAATAAAGGCACACCACCCTCTTGATACTATAAGCCTGTCACCTCTCACAGCCCCTGGTGTCCTCTGTTCCTGAGTACAACCCTGTGTGGCTACTGCATGGCATGTGGTGTGTTCTTCCCCCAGCTGTGAATATATGTGACTAATAAACTTCTATCTCATCTGTCCAATGTTAGGTGTCATATGTCTGACCACACTCATAACCCTACGGCAGAAATCCTTCCCTTAACGATGGGATGAAAAGAAAGTAATTGAAACAATTTGATGTTTTACTGAGTGCCATATGAAATAATATTTGCATAGTTGGAAATAGAAGCACTATTAACTACACCAAATACCATATGCATATACATTGCAATCTCTATTTTTTTTGGGGGGGTGATTCCTTTACTTCTAAATAGTCACTAGGTCATTGAAATTTTAAACATCTAAAAGACAGTGACTACACCTTGAGTCCTGGAGTCTAACGGAAGACACAAAAACATCAACAAGAAATTCAACAAGATGACAAGCTGTGCTATGTAAAGACATTTTCGAATCTGGTTTTCTCAGTGTTTTGGGAGGAAACAGGAAAAACATAGTGTCTGGCACATAGTATGCATTCAGTGTGGTTTTGAGGGAAAGAAGAAAAGAAGAAGAAGAAGAAACAAAAACGATGAAAAACAAGCTGGCTAATCAGAGGAGAAATGAGGAAAGGCTTCTTCAAAGAGCTACCAGAAACTAAGGAACTCAGAACCCCAATCCAGAGCAGCAATTAGGAGCCAACAGCATGGCAGTCCATGATATAGGCTTTAGGAATAGAAACTGGCATTTTAACACATCCATGTTTACAAGATATATGACCTTGTTCCTATACTCTGTGAAGTAGTAGAATGAGTTCATGAGTTTATTAATAAACATGAGAAGTAACTTGATTTAATTAGTAATCAGGTAAATACAAAATAATACACAATTGAGGCAACATTCCATATCCATTATATTCATGTAATACAAAATTTATTCTAAGTATTTTCAGAGATGTGAAAAAAAGGAGAACTCTCATATATTATCAATTGTCTCTAATCTATGGTGGTCAAGAATAGTGTATATTGAATAAAACATCTTAAAAGAGGAGAAGACGCTCTGTAGAATAAAGAGCTGGTAATTTTCATATTTGCTCTTTTCTTCTCTCTTGGTGAATAACGTCATTTAGAGGTTCCTATGTGTTGAGTAAGGTATATTTAGATTATATTATCTAGGTTTAGCTAAGGTAAGAGTCACACAAATGGATAAGTGGCCTAAAATCTTTTGGCCAAAAAGCCCTATATTGAAGATACTACTCATAACGTAAGACCAAAAATATAATATAAAAAGTACTAGAAATTAAAATTGTCTTATCTAATCAGCTCTGACATGATAGCCAAGAAATGAACTATCAAAGTTATTTTAAATACGAATTTATTCTTGTGATCTTTATTGCTAAACCAGAACTTAAGTGTGTATTTTGACTTACCATATTGGAAAGTATGAAACCATCAAAAATAGAAAGATTTTAGTAAATACTTTTTTCTTTATTGTGTCAATATTATATTTTGTTATATTTATATTTAATATTAATATTAAATACCATATATTATATTATATTTTTTAATATTATACTAATTTTTATAATTCACATATTGTTATGGTGGGTGAAGAGAAATGCTTGACTGTATTGACACAAGAGTCATTAAAATAATGAATTTTGTTGTCTAAACTCAATAGGGAATCACCCTGAGGGAAAAAAAAAAGTTCAGTGGACACGTGGGGAGAAAAATTGAAGTGCTAGTGTGCGGGAGCAGTCTTTGATCTGTTCACCAGGACTAACTCTTGGTATAACAGAGTGAGATCAAGAGCATAAATTTAAATTTATTTAAAATTTGGAACTTAAATAAAGTTCCTGCTTCTGATATTATGTTAAAAGTGATTTATTTCCCTTTGAATTTATGCTCTAACAATCTCCATCCCCAAATCCAGGAAGATAAATCTGACAAATAAGGGCACAATGTGTCCATTATGCATGACCACGAGAGATACAAACCTAAAAGTCAGTACTATTTGTTTTACTGAAACATAGAACCATCACTAAGAACTGTCTAAGGAATACGATTCAGGAACAATGAACTCATCGGCAGGAAAAAAAGGGGAGAGAAGCATGAAGATACTGATACAGAAAAGAGAGAAAAGGAAGGAGGGGAATAGAATCATTAAGGAGAGAGAAGAGAGAGAGAGAGAGAAATAAAACTAGTGACCATCATTTGTTGGCAGTCTTTTAGGCCAGGCAGAGCACAATGCTTCATATAGGTAAACAGATCTCAGTTTGAAACTTGACTGAATAGATGGCTAACTCAGACCACATTTGCCACAGGATTTTCCTACCCTGAGAATGTTATAGGAAATGAAGAGGAAAGAAACAGGTGATAACAAAAACTCATGTAAGGTTGTAAAGATAAAAAAAAAGAAGAATTTCACTATTTAGTCACATTTAATCAAATGTTGCTTGCCTACTCAGATTATGGAACATCAAATCTCTATTTCTAAAACTTTGTTTTAAACCTGTCTGGTTTAAATGCTAAAAATAGAACAAAGCATAACAAAAGTTGATAATAGGAAAAAAATCAAATTTCTATTAAGGTGCAGACCTGATACAATTCTGGTATCATTGTATGTTCCAAAGGTGTTCTAACCTGTAGAGCCGCTTTTATGGTTCTTCAGCTGTAGCTCAGTTGTCCAGCTGAGTCCCTGGAATACTAAGTAGTACACTTTGATTCACTAAGTATTTCTCTCAACATCTACCCCTGGCCCCTTATGACCATACCTGTACCTCCCCAGAGGCACTTATTTTGTCTGATGTATAGCCTTTGGATGATAGTTAAGCCTGATACTTTCTTTTAGTAAAAAAAGAACATTCTTACCATATTCTCCTTTTTATTAATCTTTTAATTTTGAGATAATTGTACATTCACATGCAGTTGTAAGAAATTGCAGAGAGGTCCTGTGTCACCTTTACCCAGTTTCCTTCGAGACTAACAGCTTGGAAAACTAGAGTACAATAATATAGCCAGGATAATGACATTGATATAGCCAAGATGAAAATAATTCCACACCGCCAGGATCCCTGATTGTGCCCTTTTATAGCCATGCCCACTTCCCCTTTTACCCCCACTACCTCCTTTGCCCCAGGAAACCACTAATCTGTACTCCATTACTATAATTTTGTCATTTCAAGAATGCTATCTTTAGCAAAAAAAAAAAATTATCTTTTGAGATTGGCTTTTTTTACTCAGCATAATTCTCTAGAGATTGAGCCAGGTTTTTTTTTTTTGTGTGTGTGTGTGTATCAGTAGCACATTCCTTTGTATTGCTGAGTGGTAACCAATGATATGGAAGTACCACTGTTTGTTTATATACTTCACCCATTGAAGGACATCTTTCAAGTTTTGGGCTATTACAGATAAAGCTGCTTTAAACATCTGTGTACAGGTATTTTGAGTGACTATTAATTTTCATTTTGGGTGGATAAATGCACAGGAATGAAATTCTTGGGTTACATGGTAGATATATTTTTTAAAGACACTGCCAAACTGTTTTCCAGAGTGGCTATACCATTTTATATTGCAAGTAGCAAAGTATGAGTGACCCAATTTCTCTGCATCCTCATCAACATTTGATGTTGTAGCTATTTTTTATTTTAGACATTCTTTTTTTTCCAAAATTATTTTAGCCATTTTAGTTCTTGGCCCTTTCCAAATAAATTTTAGAATAACCCTATCTATATATTTAAAAAATATTGCTGAAGTTTTGGCAGAAGTAGCATTAAACCTCTGTATCATTTTTCGAAAATTGACATCTTTGCTATGTTGAGCCTTCCAGTCCAAGAAGATGGTGATGTCTTTTCATTTATTTAGATCATCTTTGATTTCATTCAACGGTGTTGTGTAGTTTACCATATATGAGTAATGTACAAGTTTTATTAGATTTAAACAAGTATTTTATTTTTGAGTGATTATAAATTATACAATATTTTAATGTGATGTTTAGGTGTGCATTGCTAGTATATAGAAAAATAATAGATTTTTGTATCTTCATCTCCTGTCTTGCAAACTTGCTGAACCCTCTTAATATTTTTAGGAGTTTTTTGTAGAATTCTTTCTACATAGACTATCATGTCATCTGCAAATAGGGACAAGTTTATTTCTAACTTTCTCATCTTTATACCTTTCATTTCCTTTCCCATCTTATTGCTCAGGATAGAACTTCAAGCATTATATTTAATAAGAGTGGTAGGAAAGGACATCCCTGCCTTGTTCCAGATTACAGGAGTAAGCATTCAATCTTTCATCCTAAGTGTAATGTTAACTGTAAGTTTTTTTAGATTTCCCCTATCAAGTTAAAGAATTTCTCTTCTATTCCTATTTTTCTAAGAGTTTTATGATAGGAGGTGTTGAACTTTTTCTGCACAAGTTGATCTTACAATAGAATTCTTCTTCTTTATCTCATTAATATGATGGATTACATTGATTGATTATTGAATACTGAAACAACCTTGCAACTCTACAATAAACCCACTTGGTCCTCGTGCATTCTTCTTTTTAAATTTTTTTATTCTGTTTGCTAATATTTTGTTAAAAATTTTTACATCTATATACATTAAAGATATTGGTCTATAGCTTTTTAATTTGTAGTGTTTTGGTTTGGAGCAATACTAGCTTCATAAAATAAATTAGGAAGTATTCCCTCATCTTCCATTTTCTGAAAGATATTGTGGAGTCTTACTGTTAGTTCTTGTTTAAATGTTTGTTCAGTGAAACCAACTAAGTCTGGAGATTTCTTGGGGGATGGGGATTTTTCTTTAATTACAAAGTCAATTTGCTTAATTGTTATAGGGCTCTTCAAATTACTTAACGCATTGGATGACACATGGCAGTTTGTTTTTATTTAGGAATCTATTCCATTTATGAGTTTATGTGTATAGAGTTGTTCATGGTATTTTTTGATTATCCTTTTGATATCTGGCAGGTTTATAGTCATATCCCTTGTTTCATTTCTGATATTGGTAATTTGTATCTCCTCTTTTTTTGATATTGGTATTTTGTATCTCCTTTTTTAATTTTTTTTTGCCAGAGGTTTTTCAAATTTATTGATGTTTTCAAAGAACCAGCTCTTTGTTTCATTGCTAACAATTTTTGATATGTGAGGGTTTAAGTCCACCATTTTAATTTTGGTTTTTGGTTTGTTCTCTTGTTTTTTTTTTTGTTGTTGTTGTTTCTGTTTTCTCTTTTATGCCTTTCTGTGCATTGCCTGAATGTGTTTTCAGAATTTCATTTTGGTTTATATATAGCATTTTTGAGTGTATCTCTTTGTACAGTTTTATATTGGTTACTCTGGGTATTTTGTTTTTTTAATATATATGATGTGATACATATATTACCATAGTCTACTGGTATTGTTATTTCATTAGTTTAAGCAGAGTGTGAAAACCTTACCTATTATGCTATGTCTTGAAGTGGATTTATTTATGTTTATCCTGTTTGTGTTTCACTTAGTTTATATAATCTTAGGATGGTATATTTTGCCAAATTATCAGTCATTATTTTTCAGCCCCACCTTCTTTATCTTATCCTTCTTTTCTTTACGATGACACAAATGTCACTCTTTTATTAGAGTCCTACAGATCTCTGAGAGCATGTTCCTTTTTTATTTAAGTATATTTCTTCTTTGTTGTTCAGATTGAGTAATTTCTATTGTTTTATATACCAGTTCACTGATTTTTTCTTCTTCTGTCCTTGCCATTCCCCTGCTGAGTCTATGAACTGAGTTCTTAAAATTTTGATTATTGTATTTTTCAGTCCTAAAATTTCCATTTGCTTCTTCCATTTCATTACTGAGACTTTCTTTTTCTTTACTGAGACTTTCTATTTTTCATTTATTTCAAACATGCTTACAATTGCCCATTGTAGCACTTTTATAATGGCTACTTCTTTTCATGAACCTGCAAAGGGTTTTTTTCCCCTAGGCTTTGTTACTTGCCACACAGAAAGTTAATTACTGAGACAACGAGGATTGCCAAGGGAGATAAGAAGTTGATTTGTGGATGACATTAACTAGGAGACAGAAGGACTGCCTCCAATCTGTCTCCCCAACTGAGGGGGTTAAGGTTTTTTTCTTAGAGGTGAAATGGACAATGCATGACGTGAGTGAGCATCATTATATGTTCGAGGTGGAGTGAAGGGCATGCAAACACAGTGAGAAATAATACACATACATCACATGATGGAAAAATGGCAGAGAAAACCCTCCCAGGGTGGAGATTTTAGTAGTATAATGAGCTAGAGGTTCATATGGGTCATCCTTTCTGCATTTGCGCATGCGGGTGGTAGGGAATAGGTTTCTCAGTGGGTCTTGGGCAAGATTTGTGGTTTAATACCACTTATCTTAACTTCTCTCAAGAGAATCAGGTGGTATAAGGCCTTGTAGTTATCTCACTGCTGCAAGGAGGTTCCTCCATTTCTGAGAAACAACTCGAAAGGAAAGGAGTCAGTGAAATAGAAAGTTACAAAGTTCTGGTCAACAAATCTTATTGGCCTGGGTACTTGAAACATAAGAGAATTACAAAAAGATGTTTTCGTTCATGGAGCTGGTTACATTTCAAAATCGTTGTAAGATAATTCTATTATGCCTGTCCTTTTGATGTTATCATCTATTGATTGTCTTTCTTCATTCCGTTTGAGATTTTCTTGGTTCTTGTATGATGATTAATTTTTCATTGAGACTTGGATATTTAGCATATTATGCCATAAGACCCTGGTCTTATTTAAACCTTCTGTTTTAACTTGTTTCCTTTAAACTGCTCTTGTAGTAGAAATATGATTCCTTGCCTTTTTTGACACCTAATGAGGGATAATCATCGTTACCTCTAAGCAAAGGTAGTTTTGGCTCCTTACTAGGTCTCCGATTATACCTCCCTCACTGGAAGGAAAGGAATGCCTTGTTATTACTACCCATGTGGACTCCAATGACACCACAGGAGAGAAGTTTTGTTGCTTCTTAAACACTGGCCTATGGTGTAAGTCCTTATTAAGATCTGATACTACCACAGCAGAGGTGGGTACTTTATTACTGCAGAGTGGGTCCAGGGTTTCCATCTGGTCTCCACTCACACTGTGACAGGTGGTCTCCTTAATGCCTGGTGGGAATGAAAGTCCAGGCTCCCTACTCTGCCCTACCTAATACCACCCCAAAAGGGAGTTTCAGTACTCTGCTACAGATTCGCAAACATGGAAATCAAGGCTTCCTATTCAGCCTTTGTTGACATGTGTGGTGTTTGACCCAAAAACTTTTCTGTGGTATCTCTCTGGAGTAGAGAGGTTATTCTCTAAAAGATTTTGTGTTGTTAGACTTCCCCTTCATGGTCCTTTGGCTAGAAAGGGCAGGAATTGGGGGAGCTTTTTCTCAGCTGCAGTTGATGTTACCAGGTTGCCAACTTGTTCAGCTCCAAGTCTGTAGTCTATGATGTGAAAAGCAAACCAGGGACCTGTCTACCATGTTGTTCCTTTGATACTAAAATCTGTCTTCTTCTCTTCACTACACAGGATCTTCTTATGTTTGTTTTACATAAAATTTCTAGAGTTTTTAGCTGTATTGAGGGGAAATATACAGAAAGTATGCATATCCCATGATCCTAGAAGCAGAAATATCCTCATCATGTTTTTAAATAAACATGTATAGAGGCAGGAAGCTTTGGTGGATGGTATTATATTTCCTTAGACATTCACCAAAAGAAGGAAGTAGATCTTTGGTTTTTTGAATAGGCCTAATTTCTAGCCTTCACATTATTAACTTACTTTATGTTTAATTATCCCCTCCGGCTCTTCATTTCCAGTTCAGAGATGACCTAAATACATAATGCCCAATGGTTCTAGACTGTATATTATAAGTTCTAATCTGCCATTGATAGTAAGATAATTGTCTGTAACAATATGAATGGGTAGATTGTCTAACTCACAGTAAAGGAAAACTGTGATTTTCCTTTTCAAGTTTTTAGTTTCTGACATTTATGTAAAGCACTTTAAAATCAGCAAGCCAACAAAAAAGAAGCCATGAGGAGCAACATATATACTTGTGATATACCAGTGTGTAATAGTTAAAACTAGATCATAAAGAATATTTAATAACACAGAGCAACTTTCAAAATTTTAATGATGAGTAAAGTAAAACAAAACTAATTGAAAAGCTAAATATGTTACTATGTCCTCTCTTCTTATTAGTACCCTGATTTTTTCCACAAGTTTCTGTTTTTCGCTTTTATGTGGACAATATTTTTGAAATCATACATTAGTAAAGTGTTGAATTTTAGGTACAGCTAAAGATATATAGTGTATCTAACTTATATTATCCTGATTTATGACAAACTATGATAAAAATTTAGAAATCACACACATCCATAACTGAACAGCTAGTCTTAGTAAAACAGTATACAAGGCATCCAGCCTAAAATCTGGAAGTCTGTGGGATTCCAGCTTTGGCTCCTCAGAACAGTCAAGGTGAAGCTATATAGTCTAGATTTAGTCCACTAAACTTTCTTTCTTTCCAGAGGTTTTGAATTTTGAACATAATGAAGCAAGAGTAGAAGAAAACATCAGAATTTTTTCATCCTAGTATCGGTATCTTAATAACAAATTATTTTTGTTCCTGTTTGTATCATCCTTTTAAAAAAATCTTTATGTAACAATTGATTCTGTGAACTTCCAGGTAGCTTTAAAGAGTTCTGCATTTGTCTTTCTTAGTCAGACTTGGTTACTGTTATTTGCTACAAAAAAATTCCTAAATGATATTTGTATAAACTAACTTAAAATTATAAGTTATTAGAAAAATACTTAATTATAACACAATGTTTGCAAACAGTGACTATTAAATGATATTAGCAGTATTAAAAAATTCTTGTTTATTTTCACTGTCATCAATAATATAAACAAAATTTTATGACTATTATTTTTATAATCAGCAAAGTAATTGTAGAGTAAATAATGTAGGATATTAGCAGCAGGCATTAGAGAACTGAGGTGAGTCAAAGAGCGGATTAAGCTGTTCTCAGTAGGTAGCACAGCTCCCTACACATGTGTGTGTTTATGCAACTGTCAGTGAAAAAGCAAACACGGACACTTCACAAAAGGCGTGTACACCATGGATGCCACTTTTTCTAAGATAATGTTTTTAATGAGCGTCTCAATTCAAGTAGTAATTATTTTCCCCAAAAAAAATTTAAATAAGGGAAATTACATACACAAGTGGTATCCAATCCCTGTTATTTCCCCACACGTTCCTTTTTTTTTCTGTCTAATGATAAAATAGTTGAATAGGTTTTCATAATTGTATCCCTAATCTTGGTTCCACCAGTCTTTCTTTGAAAATCATAACATTTGCGCCTTTGTAATTATGTGACTTTAATTGAAGCTAGTGAGATTAAGGGCAGTGCACCATGTTTATAGCCCAAATTAATTTGTGCCACTTTTATGTTAAAAAAGCCTGTGAGATTAAGTGCAAAGGGGGTATTGAATCTCATGTACTGCTGTGGTATTTTAATTGAAGATAATACATTTTGGAAGTAATATCCCATCTGATTTAGAACTACTTTGGGAATGGATATGAAGATGTTTTAATATATTTTGAACCTAATCAATGACTTTAATAAATATGATCAGTAACTAAATGAGCCATTCACAAATAGGCTAAATCTGGTATTACACATTGGAGTAGATTTGAATCTAAAGTATGCCTTCAAATTTGCAGAATATATATATATTTATTTATTATCCATTATCTCAGTGTATTCTAACAAAAATTTAAAAATCACTAGCATCTCTAGCTAGATAATTATTCTTCTCAATTCAAATCTACCTTGAAGTAAATTGGTCATCAAAATAAGATATCAGAGGAATAGACAAATTGAAAATGTATAAATATGGATTATTTATTTTTTATTAATATGTGTGCTTTTCAGCTGAATGGCTTCTTTCTATGCTTTATTTGAAAATAAAGAATTTAAATTATGTTATGGATTTAAATAAAATTAAATGAATTTAAGCTATTAGGAATTTAATGCAAAAATATATCATAATAGAGAAAAATATGATTTTTTTACAAAATTACCTCTTTAGGTCATAGATTTTTTAATTTAATACTGATTCAATGCTAACTGTATGTTCATAGGGTAGAAACTACAGAATTAATGGAGAAAGAACATTATTTACTTGATAGAAAAGTACTGTGTATTCAAACATTCTACTATTCTTACAGTAATTATGCATTCTTCTAAAAGCTCATCCATTCATTGTTTGGCTAGCAATAGTTTTTATTAAAGCAGTTGGTTAATTAGTATTGATTTATTTTATGTTGCTATATTTTATTAAAATGCAATCTTTTCAGTTCATAGGGAACATTTTATAACATTCCATACTTCACATATTTAATATTGAGGTTAGAAAACCCAGATATTAATGGGCAATTATAGTAAATTCTAGTAAGAATGATATCTACTAAAACATTTTGAATATTGCTGATAACCTAAAAACTTATAGTTATCTGAACTCTAATCAAAATGCAAAAAGTATTGAAATATGCAGCATTTGCTCTTACCCTTTTAATAGTTCCAAATCAGATGGGAAATTACTTCAAAATGTGTTCTGTTCTATTGAAATAATCACAGCAACTAACTAGAGCAAATCTCTTTTGTAAAGGATGCTTTCTTTCACTATGTAAATATCAGATTTAACCCTTAACTTTCATAGAGAATTATAAATAGCATACACTGTGCTAATTTTTGCATATTTTCTTTATCTTCCTCTGGATAAGGAAAAAATTTTTGCAGATAAATAATATCTTTAAGAAAGATCATGATATTTTAAAGAGTACATAAGGAAGAAGAATGGGGATAAGACATTTCTAGAAAGTTATTTAAATTAGTTGTAGTTCTGCTTTCTCATCTATAAAGTGAGTATTATGATACTTGTGAAGTAGTTATATATGATATATATGATAACTACTTCACAAGTGTATTCAGAAAATAAAATACTGAATGTATAGAGGTATTTTATAAAATTTAGAGAGTATGTATACCAGAAAAGGTCACTATATATATAACTTTAGACGATATACATACATAGTGTGCCTGTGTGTATTTACATACACTCACAGACATTACACAAATACTAGGTGTGTAGGGAGGGGCATAAGCTTCTTTTTTGCACAGAGTGTCTATGGCTATATGACAAAGATATGTCATATTTATGTTAAACTAATGACTTTTTTTTCTGTGTTACACATTTACATGAATTAGAACCAAAGCTAGATAATAAGCTAATTTGATCACATTCCATGCCAGGTTTTGATTCTTTCTCAACTAAAGTCCAGAAACCCTCATATCTAAACTTTCATCCAACAGATACATAAAGAAAAGATGATAAATTACTTCTGGCACATTTTAGCTTACAAAAAGGAAATCAAAAATTGAATGTGGTTATCACATAGTTATGCCAACCAAGAAAAAAAATCAAACATACTTTTTAGTTCATGTTTAACATTAGGTTGACTTAAAATCTACAAAGTATAATTGGTAGAAGGTGCTCTGAATTTTGTTTATTGGTTTTCTAACAAGGGAAAAATTCCAAAGCTGCTCATTGAGAGGGAATCTTAGCTCTGTCAAGAGACAGCAATGGGAAATCCTGAGACCCCCCCAGCACTTACGTCACACTACAAGCAGAAAGATATAATAACTGAATATCATTTATGTTAAATAGAGACTTGCTAATTTAATATAAGCTATGCTGACCCTTTCTGCCCAATTGTAACATTTTTGTCACAGATTTCCCCAGAAGAATAGGGGAGATATTGTCACATCTGTTTGTCAGTAAGGAAAGAAAAGTATGCATAGTAAACCACAGCGTGGCCATGATATAGGGGGAGCTTCTTGAGGTGTGGGTTAGATGTAAACGGAGAACACAAGCACATACCTGGACACCAAGACATCAGTGCAGAACAATGAAAAGATATTGCTGTGTTCCAGAGATGAAATGACTTTTGAAATCAATGCTTACTGCCTCAACATTAGCATCAGCTACAGAGTATAAACCTTGGAAACTAAGAAGCTTCATGTCGTGATTAAACTTTATTTATCAAAATAACAAGAGTCTGATTTGATTTTACTTTTTCAGTATTCAAGCTCCATAGGTAGAAATATTTTTTTCATTTCAAGATTTTTTGTCACTGAAGAAACTTAACATCTCTTCTAGGTAGCTTAATCACCTGCTCAAAAATAAATGTTTCTTGGAGTTTGAATACGTACTAAATCTCCAAAGGCTCTGTGAATTTTCTTTCCGGTACACTTTTGAAAATTATGTTACAAGTAACGACTGATTTTTCTACACAGGAAAGCTTTGGTGTTGGACACATATGGGACCATATTCTCATGCTTGGTACTTTGATTTCAAAGAGGATTTTTATGGTTAGAGGAGATATGGAAATTTTATTTGTGGTGTGATGTCTACATCCCCAGTGTTGATGATGTCAACATGTAAGTAATGTGCACTGATTTGAACAGTGACAAAATGTTTTAACTTTTTTAGGATTAGGACAAAATCTAATAGTGTAGAGTAAACTAGATGTTAAGGTGTTGATACTGGCTCTATGATATCCATATTTATAGGACTTGATTTCACTGCTTACCCATTTAAGAATTTTCTTTAATAGTGGTCACATACACATCTGAGGCATACATGTTTTCTCTAAAAAATATGGGATAGAGGGGCAGATGTTTAGTTGATGCAGACAAGAGTAAAATAATTGGCTCAATTTTCTAAAAGACATTGGCTCTGGAGATGCTGCCAATGGGTTTAAAATGGGTAGTACATTACAACTGTCATTAGCCAGGCTTATTCCCTGCCTTTCAAAAGCCCTCTTTTACTCTTACATTTGGGGACAACATGTGGAGTCATTTCTTTTTTAAGTTCTTACTCAATTCATTCAATCCATGTTAGAATCTTCTTTTCTACAATGGTTTCTCTTTTATCTCACTGTCCCTTTTTACAGCCTTGAATTTACATTGGCTGCATTGTGTGAAGTGTAAACTGAAATAGCTGGGTTGCAGACAGGTGCTAATTACCTTGTAGTTAAAGCTGTGAATAGCCTATGATCAGATTCCACTCTTAGGGATACACTAGAGAAATTAAAATATGTGCATTGATAGTAATATTAAAAAATGTTTGCAGCAATCCTTACAAAAGTCATGAGGACTTAATCAGGATGTGAAAATCACCCCAGTTATTTTAACAGAAAGAATTAAATATAAAGAATTGTTTACTAGATGTAATTTTGTTAACTAGGAATCAGAGAAGGCAGAAAGAGCAGGAAGTTTTCACAAAGAAACAGCAGAAAGCAGCTAGGACCTCTAAGATTAAGGGGGAAAATAGGAGCAATTTAAAAGAGATTTAAAATATTAAAATTCAAAAGCTTAGGGTGGAGGCCCTGCATACCTGACATATAGCTGAGACATCTGAAGAAGTGGTAGGTTTGACTCTAGACCTCTGAGTAAGAAGCACCATTTATCTGGTGCTGGTGTCTCTGAGGGAACACAATAAGGCTGCTTTTCAGAATTTTGGTAAAACTAAAAAGTGGATGCCACAATTGCTAAGGGAAGAAGTTTTTATTGCTGAGATGAAGATATCTGCTAGGATGATTATCAAAGGAAGCTCACAGGAACAACAGGAAACAAAGAGGAAAAAATAAGTCCATTCCTCCTACTCTAACATTGTAGTCTCCCTATAATGATCCATATTAATGGAATCTAATTAGAGTCAGCTGGCAAAGTAAAAATGTGGTTTGCAGAGTCCCAGTACCAAAATCACAAAACAAGGAATAGAATTTTAGATTTGGAGCTTAGATCAACACCCTGGTAATGCCCAAACTGGAAATAATCTAAACTTACATCATTGTGTAAAAGATAAAAAATTATGTTATTAACATCAGTTAGCTATTTTACAAGAAAACTTTCTCAATGGAAGACAAGAAAACCATTTATTTTTCACAGGTCAGCTGGAGGATTCCTTATCTGTGGGTGGGCTGGGAGTTGGCTGTCCTAGTCTGGGCTTGGCTGAGGTGTCCTCACTTCCAGTCTAGCTGTCTCGGTCTGTTCCACTTTGGAACTCAGGCTAGAGGAGCAGCAGCAATATTAATGATGGCAGAAGCCCATGAAGACAAGCAGGAAAGGGAAAGTTTTTAAAAAGCTAGGCTTGGAAATGGCAGTTTCCATTCTGCCTACATCTAATTTGCCCAAGCAAATCACATAACCAAACCCAAAGTCAAGAGACCAGAAAGCACGTCCCACTGCCTTTCCCATCCAGAGGTAACGCCATACATGCAGGCACAACAGAAGTAAAGAACATGGGTAATAATTCAGCTTACCGTAGCCTTCCCTCTTGGTCACAATTATTTATATCCCTTTCACATGCAAAATTCACTCACCTTCATTTTAGAACTTTGAGAGCCTCATCTAATTCTGACACCAAGATCCTATTATGCACATTAGGCCCTTGGGTCTGATTGAAGTTGCTCTTGACCACAAGAGTTGTCATCTAAAACTGTGGTGCCCAGCCGCCCTGTGCTGGTCTGTGGCCTGTTGGGGGCCAGGCCGCAGGGTGGGAAGTGGGCAGCAGGTGGGTGAGACAGGCTTCCTCTGTGTCTGCAGCCGCTCCCCATCGCTGGCATCACTGCGTAGATGCTGCCTCCTGTCAGATCAGCAGCCACATTAGATTCTCACAGGAGCATGAACCCTACTGTGAACTGTGCATGCACAGGATCTAGGTTGGGGGCTCCTTAGAGAGTCTGGTTGGTGCTTGATGATCTGGGGTGGAACATCATTGGGGCCGTGGTGCTGGCGCTGGGCAGCGGCTGCAAGTGCAGATTGTTATTGGCAGAGAGGTTTGACTGTACAATGAATGTGGTGCACTTGGATTATCCCAGGACCATCCTGTATGATACTGGGATGGACCATACTGGACCGTCCATGGAAGGATTGTCTTCCATGAAGCTTGTCCCTGGTGCCAAAAAGGTTGCACACCGCTGATCTAAAACGTGAAGTTATCTTCTCTGCACACAACATTCAATTATCAAACAGTCATAGTGAGAGAATAACCACAATAAACACTTCCATTCAAAAAGGAAGAATGGGAGAAATGTGGCAGACTTTGGTCCACAGAAATCCTGAGTTCCCACGGGGCAAATGTTGCTAAATACCCTAACTTGGCAAGAGGAAAAGTCCCTTGTGGAGGCTCCCATTCTACTCTCTGGGGGTGATTTTCCTGACTGTTTTTCTCCAATGCTCTTGGCTCTGCTCCCTAGAGGGCTCTTTCTTTTTTCTATTTGTTTTTCTTTGCCATTTCTGAAGAGGACATTATAATATGTGCTTTTTGTGCAGCCTGTTCTCTGCCTGTAGAAAGTTGGAAGCTCAGATGCCTTCTTATATCGCATAGAATCACACTCCCTTTTAATTCAGGGTGTCATTGCTTTTGCCAATAGGGCTCCTTCTAAAAACCTCTACAGGCTTTTAAAATATTTAATTCTAATGACGTTAGCGTGCCCAAAGCCACAGGCACAGTTCTCTTTAAGACGTGCCTCTCTCCATAGACTCAATTAAAAATACTTTGAACATACCAGGCTTCTGTGGAACCATGCTCTTAATCCTTCCGGGAGTCCATTTGCATTTGTCCAGCTGAAGTGATAACAAGTTGTAACCATATTTCTTTTAGAGTTCTTAACAAAAAGTGGTGATGGCTATTGCCACGACTTGAGGACATGAGGTTGATTGTTCATCTCCTTAATTTGATTTCTGTCTACCACTTGATCTAAATTTGAGAATCTTTTACTGGCTGGAAAGGATTGAGGGACAGTGTTATTTTCCAAACCAACATAGTCTTGTCTTTCTATAATACTTCCCTCTGTTTCATTGTAAATAGGCTGTTTCATTGTAAATTCTTTTCTGTACTCATCATATTCTTGTTTTACCTTATCAAATGTAGCTTTAAAAAAGCTATGTCAAACTTGAAACTCTACTCAAAATCCATTTTGCCCAATTTTACAAGATCATTAGTTACATTCTACTTTTTTAACCAACAGTTTTACCAAGTGTTTCAATACTGCCTAGCACAGATCACCATTTAACCAACCTCCTAATAGTTCTACAAAGCCAATGCCACATATTCTAACATTTTGTTAATTCAAGGTGGAAACAAATCTCATGGCCAAGACCAAATTCAAGGGATAGGGAAGTATACTTGTTCATGATAAGGCTTTAGCAATGGTGTGGATGCAGGGAGGGGAGAACAAGTGTGGCGAACCATTAAACACAATACTCATGAAAAGAAATCCACCATAGCTACTAACATAGTTGCATTACAACATTATAATGGTAAGTGAAAGAAGCAAATCACAGAAGAATATATACCATATATTTACATCTATGTAAAATTAAAAATATGCAATAATGAACAATGTATACTTTAATGAAACTTACATAAATGGTATATGAAAAGAATATCAAGGAATTGTTTACCAACTTTGGGATAGTTTTTAACTCAGAGGTGATAGAGGTGGGACGAGATAAAGGAAGAAGGCACAGAATTCTAAGACATGGGTAGTGTTTTGTTTTTTGTATTTTTGTTTTTGTTTTTTGGTGAGGGGGGTTGGTTAGTGTATAAGTTTTCATTTATTATTATTTTTGTTTTATTTGTTTCTCTAAATTGTATAAACAGGTTTTTTTGTGAAATAGATATACTACATATACATATGTTTTACAAAGAAGTAAGTTTTAATATACTTAGCTTTGAGAAAATATAAATCAAGGAAGTACATATGTGAGAGGTGGTTAATCCTATTGTTCCCCACAGGAGAGAAAGATGTAGAATGTGAATAGGGGAGAATAGAATGGAGGATAAAGCCAACAGCATGGCCAAATTCTGTCAAATTCAAATTTCCCTTGCTCATTTCTGTTTTCTGTGATCAACAATGCATGCTAGGGTAGTTTTTGTTCTAATTACAAGCATAAACGTTGAAAAGATTAGTATCACTGTGTAATTAAGTGATATTAACATGGAAGCATGAGAAAACTTGATCACCCAAGTCAGTGAAGAAAAATGAGAAAGATAAAGAGACTATGGAACATAGTGAAAAATGAAATCTACAAGCTCACAAAATTTGTATCAGCTTGCACATTACATATTATTTAAAGCTAAGGAGTAATTTAATAATAATTTGAAACATTTGAAAGAAAAGTTTAGGAAACTGGTTTGAAGAAAAACAAAAGGTGTTTTTTCCCCCTTTAAAATGTTGCTTCATAATCAATAGAAAAAATCTCATGCACTAAAATGAGTATACCATTATGCTCATAATAATTCATAATAATTCAAAAATACACTGCTATTAAATTTTCAAGTACTAATCAAATAGTCAATTGATTGGTTTTGATCACAGGTACTTGAGATTAAACACTTAGACTCTGAAACTTTTATTGCAATTATTAACAGAGATCTATTTTATATATTTAAACACGACTGGAATATGTGCATACATTTTACATGTACCTCTATTTCATACATATATAATCCACAGTTATTAATAAATTTAAATTATGAAATTAAGTCTTAATTTCATGCCAAATGACAGACAACAATTACCTTTTGTAAAAAGCAATTAAATTCAACAATATCAAGAAAATGCCTTTTACCTTTTTCAGTACCAGCAATAGCTCAACAAAACAATTGCTGCCAAATATGGGATGCATATTTGATTAACAGTGCCTTAGCACTGGTATTATGCTTGTATTTTTAGGGCATAAAGGTTTAATTATTAAGGCATTGTTCAAAATAACTATATGAATATAAAAGTGACCACTTACACTCTCTTTTCATTCTCAAGAGTCTGGCAAAATAAACCGGTTGTCTCAGTGTTTCCAGTTAACCCCTGGTTATTGGATATATTTTGCAATCAGCTAAAGAAGAGTCAATAAATGGCTCCTAATCAGCCCTTTGGTGGCTTATCTATTAAATTAATTTGCATCTCTACCCACTTATCTTTGAAGTCCTGTTGAATCAAATAGCCTTATTAAAAAAATCATGAGGGATTTCAATGTTCAAATCACAAGGGTTTTTCTCATTAATTGAACAGAATGCTTGAAAAGCAAATTTAAATTAATTTTTCAGAAAACTATTCCTTTGATTCTATTATTAGAAATAAAAACACTTCTAAGGATACTTTTTGGAATCAAATTTTCATAAATGAGGGGCACTATTTTAAGAATGTAATCATGATTCGTATATTTCTTGTAAATAACTTTATTTTTTCTTAAAAGAGTTATATTTTGGAGAAACATGTACTAAAGTAATCATAGGGAAGAAGATACAGGGAAAACCATGACCAAAAGCAAAGGTAGCAGTGAAGGTTCCAGTTCACCTGAGTTTCTCTTCCTCAGGTGAAGCTGCCTTTTCTTCTTTCATTTGTCTCCTGGTAGGGTTCAGGACAAATTATCCCCAAATATGGCACCTCAGCATTTGAGAAAATAGCAGAAGCAGGAAGGTCACTCTCTGACGTTCTTCCACCCTTCTCCCCTGAAGCAGGTCACAAACCGCTCACATGAGAGGTGCGTACACTATACCTGGAGGAAAGGAACATCCTTATCTTTGAATATAGGGACACAGAGAAAAATCTAAACACACAGGCCTTGCTAAATTCCTTTAGATCATACTCCCTTTGTCCAATCATTTGTCTCCACAGCTATACACTTCTTTATCAAACTTAGCATCATAATATGTTTCCCTGTTTCTGTGAGTATTCATTTCTGAAGGCTCTCATGTTACATAAATATATATTAAATAAGTGTGTATGCCAGGACAGTTAAATAGGCTTCATTCCTGAATACATTTGTTCATTCATTCAACAAAATTTTTTTGAGAACCTGTTTTATGCCAGACACTGTGCTGTGCCCGAGTAGACAGTAATAAGCAAAACAGACACAATTTCAAGGTTGCAGAGTTTACAATCTAACAAATGAAGACATAAACTAATAAATGAACAAAAATATGTCCTTAGAAATTGTGATAGTAACAATGAAAGAAAATAAAGGCCCCAATGGCAGAAAACTATGGAGTGTCTTTTTTAGATAAATATTATGGGAAAGTCTCTCTGAGGAGCTGACATTTTAAACGAGACCTGAGGATAAGAAGAAGCCAGAAATGTGTAAATATTTGAGGGAAGTATTTACAAGAAGACTGAACTATAACTAAAATGACCAGACCCAAGAAAGAGCTTACTATTTTCTTGGAAACTGAAAAAAACAATGTGTTTAGAGTCTTCTGAGCAACGAGATTGATTAAAAATGAAATAGAAGGTAGATGTGATAGATTATGTAGTAGTTTGTAGGCCATGTTTAAAAGTTTAGGTATTTTAAGTGCAATGCAAAGTTATTGAAATGGATTCCAAAACATGTTTAGCAATGCATACCAGTTTGAAGGTTGTATTAGTGTTCCAGTGAGAGAAAGATACCTTGATCTCTAAGGTGATGGCAGTAGCAGTGGAAACGAGTGACTGACTTTGAGAAATTAGATGAGACAAGTGATGGGATTTGGAGATGGATGTAATTAAGATATAAAGGGGAGGGAAGTGCCAAAAATGACCCCCAGACTTCCTCTAAAGGTGAATGGTAATGATATTTGAGTAGATGAGGAAAACACAGATAGAACAATTTGAACAATTTGTATAAAAGAACAGCAAAAGTTCAGTTTTGGATGAGTTAAGACTAAAATCCTTGTAAGACATTCCACTCTAGATGTAAATCAGAAAGGTAAACATATGAGTATGGAACTCAAAGAATTCTGCTCTGAGATACACACTTAGTGTTCAGTGTCTTAAAGATGTCATTTAAATAACCCAAGAAAAGCATGCAGAGAGAGGAGAAATCTTGGAACAGAGTAATGAGACAGTTAAATATTTGGAGGTTGGATGGAAGAAGAGGATCTAGACAAGGAGATTGAACAAGAATTGCTGGAGAATCAGGAAAATATTGAGTCATTTATGTCAAGGGAAAAGAGTGCATCAAGGCAGCAGCATCTCTGAGAAAAAGGTAATAATTAACAGCCAAAGATTCAAAGGCTAGCATGAGGATGTTGGCAGAATTAACAAGGAGGTCGGCTCTATGAAAATATCACAGAGCCCCTGAAAATGGTACAAGGATTCAGGCAGGTGAGGAATTGTGATGCTAAACAACTTTAAAGGCAAGGCAAGAATATAAGCTTGAAAGTTAAGAGTTTAGACTTAGGGACTATGATGAGTACCTGTTTAGAATTTGGGATGTCCCCATATAATAACCCTTTTTCTCTGGCTATGTTTAGTATTAAGTGAGACAATAGACAGAACAGAGTTTAGCAGATTATTTTGTCACTGATAGAACCCAGCTTGGATGTTAGGACAATAATAGGCATTTTAATATATAGTGAAACCCAAAATTAGGGAGTCTTATCCATTTAATCACAGGAGTAATTATAGGCTTTCTACATAAGGGATCGATCCATATAAGCCTTACAGCATAGTGAAATAGAACAGAAAAATGTGATTTCTTTGGGCTTCAGGCTTCCAAATTCACCATATCAAAAGTTATTTCAAGTTGTCTTGGAAAGCAGTGCATGTGGTAATAGGCTAGAGACTAGGTGTGTTTAGAATACTCTCACTTTGTGGAAACCAGAGGCAATAGCTTGAGAAAAATCATCCTCCTCACACCTCAGTAGACATGCTTATTGATAATGTGATAGCTATCAAGTTTTTGGTCAAGACACAAAAAAGAATGGCGCTACTAGAGTTAGAGGACAGGTCAGAGAGACTCCATTCTCCAGGTCATCTTGAGGCTGAGTAACACAGCTACTGACCACAAGTTCTTAAATTTCACCATCCGTAGTGACAAAATTGAACCCAGAGATTGAGAAAGATTTGATTTACACGGAGCTTGAAGTGACTCCAGCTGTGAATTGAAGGGAATTGAGCCATGTAAATAAATCATGGTCCTAGATAAGAAGGCACTATAGCAAATAGATAATTAACTAAATAGATAATTAGAGGTTTTCCCTCTAACAGGAGAATAAAAAAAGAAACCTATACTCTATATTGCATAAAGGGAAACCTTATGATGCCGCAGTAATGATGAGTCCTGTTTCTAGGTTAAACATAAGTAAAGATATAATGATTTGGACCTTGATTCCGTATAATTTCATCTCAAGCCATTCAAGAAGTGATTTTCAATGGACAGGTCAAAGAGGACATGGCAATGTTTTCTTTCTTATTTTCAAAATCCTAACTCAAACTGGACATTCAAGTTGAGGTCTAAGATGACAAAATTTAAAAAAGAAATTGATTGTTATAACTGAGAAGTACAGGTGTGGTCTGGGTCTCACAGCTGAGAAGGACACAAGATATAAGTTAATATCTCTCTCTCTCCCTGCCTCTGTGTGTGTGTGTGTTTGTGTATGTGTGTAATCTTTTCTTTCATTTGTGTTCTAACACATATATCCTTCTCACTCTATGTATACTCGATACAAAACTTTATGCAGGTTTCCTTATGAATTAATTTCTGGGAAATGGCCAGAGACAGCTCTAGGCAAGGCCACCACTGGCCTATATGGAATTTTTATGTGAAATTGGAAATGTAACTGTCTAGTAAACAAGTCATCAAAACTCACCCCATTTAAAATAGACTTAGCCATATGAGCTGGACTCCCCAGAGAAAAGCATGCCTCTTCCTCTGGTGGAAGCAGCTGTGTGTCAGGGCACGTGGCTTGGCAAGTGACATTTAGGCTGAATTTCATGTCCCAATCACCCACTTGTTTTTGCCTTTGTGCAGCTAACAGGAGTCTCTGTGGCCAGGCTTACATTATTCCATCAAAACAACTCAGAGAAATAGAAAACTCCCTGTCAAAATGCACATATATAGAATCCCCAGAAAGAGACTCATTGTCTGAGTCAATATGGTCATGGATTAGGATGCTTTGATGAGCTGACACCCTTGGAAACACATGACAGGGGTAAGGGGTATTCTGCCAAAAAGGAAGGATGTTGCTTCTGCAAAGAGGAAAAAAGGGCTACTGAGTAAAACAAAACAACAAAAGTCCCCTGCCTTCCAAATCTCACCTCTCTCTCTCTCTCTCTCTCACATACACACACACACACACACACACTAAAACACACAAGCAAAATCGCCTGTCTTGACTGAATATCATCCTCCAGCTACCCAGTCACTAGCCTTTTCCCCTCATCTCTTACACTTGTAGATTTCTGAAAAAATGTCTCCTACAAATACATTTTTCTTTCGCTGTTTCTTCAGCTCAATCCAAATCACTCTACCACAAGAGTGCTTGCTAAGGTCACACACAACTTTCTTTTTGCCAAATCAAAAAAGAGCATTTTTCAGTTTTTAATCTAACTTAATATCTCAGCAGAATTTGGCTTCTCAGGCCACTCCTCTCCTGTCTTGACAAAATTTCTTTCCCTGACAAAAAATGACTCTACACTATCTTGATTTCCCTACTATTTCTGGCCAATTTCTTTTCTGTGCTTCTTGCAGGTTTAACTTTCTTATTCCAGCTATTAGATATTGGAGCACCATGAATTTTGGTGCTTGGCCCACTTCTTCTCTTTCTTCACTTTATATTCCCCCCCAGGCAATCTTATTCGTGATTATGTCTCCAAGTTAAAAACCAGTACCTCCAGCTGAAGCAGTCCCTCTGAGCTACAGATCTTATATCAAACTGCCTTGTTGAAAATTCCTTTTGCATGTCTTAGGGTCACCTTTAATCAAATATATTCCTGGTTTAAAATACATTATTTTTCCCTTTTTCTTTCATTAAACATGCATGTGTGCACTTATATTGTCCTCTTCCAGTGGTACCAGTCTCAGTGTATAATACCACTGCTATCGTCTGGGTGTTTGTGTCCCCTAATAAAAATTCATGTTAAAATCTTTACCCCCAAAATGGTAGTATTAGGAGCTGGGGCCTATGGTAGGTAATTAGATCATGTGGGCAGAGCTCTCATGATGGGATTAGTGCTCTTATCAAAGAGGCTCAAGAGAAAGCTCCCTCGCCCCTTCTACCACATGAAGATGCAGTGAAAAGTCCGCCATCTAGGAACCAGAAAGTGAGCCCTGACCAGACACCGAATCTGCCAGCACCCTGATCTTGGACTTCCTAGTTTCCAAAACTATCAGAAATAAATTTCTGTTGTTTATATGTTACTAAACCTATGGTACTTTGTTATAGCAGTCCGAACAGACGAAGACAATCACCATCTATCATCACCCAGTGACCACTATCTCTTCTCCTTTACTTATCAAGTTCAATGTATATCTAGGTCATATAGATTTCACTACTTAAAGTAAGTCTTGAATTCTTCAACATCACTTCATTTTTATTGTCACTATGAAAGCCAACTTTACCATCACTACCTGCACCTCCACATTAGCCCAGTTTCCTATCTAGTATCTTCTCTGCCCTCCAATTTCTTCTCTCCAATGCAGCCAAATAAATCTTTCTCAGATCAAATAGCATCACTCATCAACCAAAATCTAACACAGTGCCTAGAATATCCCACACTGTCTGCTCCTGTCTGTATCTCTGATTGAATATCATGCCACTTCCTAATACTTGGTCTTTCCATTCCAGAGTTACAGATCTTTCACTGTTTAGCATGTACTCCTTCCTTATATCTCTGGACTTTTGCACGTACTCTTTTCTTTTCATTATGAATGACATGATTTTTCTTGCTATTTTAATGTAGCACTTCAGATGCCACAGATTTCAACTCAATTTTCAATTCCTCAGGGATTTATTGTCTGACTTTCTAACTAGGTGAAATCTTTCTAGCATGTCCTGTCAAGGATTTCTTCCCTCTCATTCACAATACTCATTATATTTGTAATTTTGAATGTCATGTTTGTTGGATAAATAAATCAACAATGTTCAACCAATTTCTTCCCTACCATAACCTCATGTATAATATAAACCATGCTCAACTCTCTGAAAAGTAGACGTGTCTAAGACTCTACCATTTTTCTGCACCTAATTGAAATGCTAGGATCTATGGGTTCTGTTTATTCTCATTGGTTAGATCCAGGTGTGGCTCTTTATAATCCAGCAATATATGCCTGAATGTTGTAGTATGTGTTTTAATAAACCCAATGTCATTGATGGCATAATATTTCCATTTAGGTTGGAGTGTAGTTAAAGCAAACAAACTCTAGCTGCTGGTCCAGAACCTAATCTGTATGCTACTTATCAATATTAATGAAGAATGACAATGGAATTAATCCCTCAGGCAGATGTACCAGGTACTGTGATGTGCCACACAAATCCCCTGTTCCACACCCAAAGACTGAAGCACTCATTTTTCTGGGTTCAAGTAGTATTGTTGCTAAAGAGGTCTCAGATGAAGCCATCTCCTGAAGTTGTTTTGCATGAAGAAAGACATTTTACTCAAGGTTGCTCCCATGGATCCTGGTGATGTTGTAAACATAATAATAGCATGTTTCATAAGACTTGGAAAAATAGTGAAGCTCACATTAGTAATTTCATGTAAAGGATCACTGCTAGAACTGCTATGACAAATCATGGATCAAAAAAAGATTAAAAGGCTCAGGTAAGTGAGCATGCTAGAGTGAGCATATTACATAAGACTGGAAAATGCATCTGCTGACTATGTCCCATGAGACAGCCTAGAAGACTCTGAGCTTACCTATATGATAAGTATTCACTGGGCTAAGGGGCTGCAGCCTCATTAAGAAGCTCATTGTTGGCTGTCTTGTATAGTCCAGGGCTGACAGTAAGAGATATTTTACAGAACTGTTTTCCTTGGTAGTAATGGGGTTAACAGGATCCCGCACACAGAAGTGAGATGGCAGAAGTTAACTGTCACAGCATGCTGAGTGCTATTAGCATAATTACTGACAAGGTCAGAATGACTTGACACTGACAAAGCCACAAAGATAGTTAATAGAATACAATTTCCCTAGGGGCAAGATATATAGGCAGCCAAAAAGCTTCCTGCTATATATACAACCAAAATAAAGCAAGAATAGATGATAGAGGTTGATGCCATCTAGCCCAATAAAATGTGTTGATTTCTTGCCCGGTGTATAAAATGGAGCAGGGATTCAGACCCAGAACCCATTGGCCAAAGAGGCTCTCATAAGAAAGAACCAGAAAAACATCACAGCAAGTATATATCATAATGGGAGCACTTCTGGAATGGCAAAGTAAGGACTTCCAAAAATCTGATTTCCTGTAACAGCAACAAAAACATTAGCAAAAGAACTGACAACATAAACTTTTTCATAACTCTGGAAAATAATTAAATATTTGCACCAACTGAAGGAAGATTTATCCAATAACAACCACTGAATCTCAGTAAAACTATTGAGTTTTGTGGCTTTCTTAACATGATCAAATCCCGTTACCCTCCCCATGGTACTGCAGTGTTCTTGAAAACCAGTAGCCTCACAGCTGTCATAGCTATGAAATCAACCAGTACCATATCAACCACTGGAAGGGACACTATGGGTTTGGAGATCTTATAATGTCTTATCACAGGGAATTATCACTATTTGACCATCTGGAAGCTTGCTGAGAAGCACCACTCTTAGGGTTTGTCTGTATTTGACCCAGCTTAGACTTCACTCTGTGCTAACAACTCATATGCAACACATTTTTCAAAAGCAATCAGCTGCCATTTTTTAATATTGAAGGTTGCTCAGTCAGCACTACCAGTTAGGGCTAACAAGAGGCTAACTAAAGCAATTAAAAGGACAAACTGGAGAATGAAATGTCCATAGGTAGCCTTGTAAAGGTTTGACAAGTTTCTGGAAATATAGAAAGTTACAGACATGCACAGAGATGTTCACATATCTAAGATTATTCAAATACTCAGGAGACCTGAGATAACTGAAAAGTAAATATAACAATGCAAGGAACCCAGAATTGCCAAACCAGTCCTGAAAAATAAGAACAATTATAGAGAACTCACACTTTCTAAATTCGAAAGTTACTGGTACTGGAATAGAAATATAGATCAATGAAAGATAATTGAGTGTCAAAAAATAAACCATCACATTTTTTTCAACTAATTTTCAAAAAGGGTGCCAAGACAATTCAATGGAGAATGAATAGTCTTTTCAATAATAACTTCTGGAACATCTGGATATCTGCATGCCAAAGAAGGATGTTACACTCCTACCTCACACCATACACAAAAATCAAGTTGAAATGCATCAGAGATGTAAATATAACAGCTATAAACTAAAATTTTAAAACTATAAAACCTTAGGAGAAAACATAGAGGTAAATATTTTTGATCTTGGGTTGGCAATTATTTTTAACATAAAACATTAAAACCACAAATAAAAAAAGAAAAATAAATAAACAGTAAATATACTGGACCTCATTAAAATTAAAAAGTTTGTGCTTTAGAAGACACTATCAAGTAAAAAGACAACCAACATCATGGAAGTAAATATGTGTGAATCATAACTCTGATAAGGAAATTGAATATAGAATATAATAAATATTAATAAATTCCCCAACTGAATAATAAAAGATCAGATAAGCCAATCAAAAGTGATCAAAAACTTTGATATGCATTTCTCCAAAGAACATGTACAAAGGCCAATAAAACTTGAAAATATGCTTAGGAAAATAGATACCCCTTCACGCCCACTAATATTGTCATAAATAAAAAGATGGATAATAATAAGTATTAACAAAGATGTAGAACAATTGGAACTCTCAAATTTTGCTGCTCAGAATAGTGCAGCTTCATTGGAAAACAGCTTGGCAGGTCCTGAGAAAGTTAACATAGTGTTATCATATGATCCAGCAATTCTATTTCAGGCATATACCCAGAAGAATTGAAACATATGTTCACACAACATCTTGTACACAAATACTCATAAAAGCATTATTCATGACACTCAAACAGTGGGAACAATCCAAATTTTCATCAACTGATAAATGAATAAACAAAATTTGGTATATCTATGTAAGGAAATATTATTCAACTATTAAAAGGAACAAAGTACTGCTATATATTACAACATAAATAAACCTCGACAACTTACTAAATGAAGAAGCCAGACACAAAAGGCTGCGTATAATATGATTCCATTTGTATGAAACATCCAGAATAGGCAAAGCCATTGAGAAGAAAAGTAGACTAATGGTTGCTAGGGACCAGGGAAGGAAGATGTGGAGTGACTGCTAATGGGTTTAGGATTTCTTTTTGTGGTGATGAAAATTTGGTGGAATTAGATAGAGGTGATGATAGCACAACTTTGTAAAGATACTAAAAAACACTGAATTCTACATTTTAAAAGGATGAGCTTTATATTATGTGAATTATATCACAATGAAATTGCTGTAATAAAAAAGAAGTTATAGTAAATGACTTTCTAGTCTAGATAAGACAATGACCTACATTGCATAAATGAAGGAAATCATGGTCATGTGTGAGACCATAAGACAGTTTTCCTATAAATAAGATGACTATATTTTCTATAATTGAGCACCATTGAGAGTGAAACAGGGTTGTCATGTTTAGTCTGAAATGTTGGTTTTTAGAGCACTCATGACCAAAGAATGACCAGATGCACCAAAGTAAAGCAAGCACAAAAATGAGGTTTATTGAGGAGAGAAAGATAGGATCATAGAACAAGAGCAGGATATAGGTTTACAGAGCTTGATAAATACACCACAGATGACAACGAGACCCATTGTTGCAGCAAATGGAGAGCAAAAGAAGGGCACCAAAAGGCCTGGTTATGGTCTGCATCTTGTTTTATAGTGCCTGGATTGGGACCTCCCTTGTAGCTCAGACATCACCATAGAACCACTTTAATTGGACAGTTGGGAGTTGCATGACCTGAGTCTTAACTATGCATGTGGGTTGTTTTAGATTAATTTCCGGACTCTATGGTACCTATGCTGCTTGGCCTGTGGGCTACAGAGTCCTCTGCACTCTTTTGCACCTAGCCCGCTAAGTTCTGATTGGCTGATTCATAGGGTATTCCCTCTTCCCCCAAGTATGGCAGTAGCTGAGGGCAGGATCAGGGTGGGGCAGGACCAAGATAGGGGCCTGGGGCCCACCCTTGTCCTTCTTCCCAGGTGGGGCAATTGCACCAAGGCAACAGCAGCCACTTTTGTCCCTAGGAGACTCAGAATCCTTTGCTCTCTACCTAACAGGGTGATATATAGAAGGTATTCCAGAAAAACAAGGATAAATCAAGACTGTGTGAAACAAATAAAAATGGTTATTTATCCAATCTATATGGTAACAATGACAACAATCAGATCTTTGTTAAACTCTCAAAATATTAATAAAAGGCAGAAGCCCATGGAATAAAATTTTCAAAGTTTGACAGATGATAGCTGTGAATCTAGGGTCATAAAATTAGATAAATTATAATTAATGAGTGAGGGTGAAATAAATTCAGCACCTACAGTAAGAATTTACAACCTAAGGAACTTTCTTAAAGAACTAGGAAATGATGGAAAGAAAGAAATTGAAACAAAAAGAAATTATGAGAGCAGGAAGCAATGGTGCACAAAGAAATGAGCAAAATCATGAGTAGAATTATACAAGAGCAATATGTACAAAACACAAATAACACCAGTGATTATTATGAAGCATAAAACACAAGACATTTAAATATTACCAAAAATGTTACCAAAAAGCTTCTGTACTTTTTAATTGGGTGACAGAGGTATTTATTAAAATTAAAGTTTATAAAAGAAACTATATATATTAAAAGCATAAAGTTAATCATTAAAAGAGAAAAAGTATATAGTATATGTAACTTCTAATCTAGAAAAACCATAGGCAATAGATGGAAAGACACTGTAAAAGCAGCAAATAAAAAGCATTTTTATAAAAAATCCTAAAATATTATATGAAAATGAGTTCAGATATCACAATGTAGGTGAATAAACTAAATTGATAGTTTGGAGAAAGAACTTGAGATGGAATTTTTAAAAACATCCTGTTACTTGCTGTTTACTATATATACATATAAAACCTGAGAATGCAGAAAAATGGAGAGTAGAACAAAACAAAAAAATTTAGAAAATATTATCCAAACACATTTAGCCTAGTAATGTTAGCGACAGAATTTAGGACAAAAAAAATTACTACAGTTGAAAAGCATATCTACATTATGATAATTTGAGCAATATACCAGAAAGGCATACTATTTCTGATATTGCATGCATCAAATAAATAGATTCAAATATGTCAGCAAAAGTGATAATATTTAAATATATAATAATAATTGCCAATAAACTTATTTCATCTCATGTCGGTTACTGATAGTTCATGAGATAAAACTTTTTAAGGATATAGAAGATTTGAAAAATAAAATTAACAACTTTGCTCTCTAGTCATATCAGAAGTTTGGACCATAAATATAGCATATTTATGTTTTTATAGCAATATACACATGTGATGTAAAATAGCAAATCTCAATAAATACTAAAAATACCAGTACAAACCAGAACTTATCTTTCTACTATATTGTAATAAAAATAAAAACTAATGATATATTGATAGTCACAAATGACACATGTATTTTAATATTCTTCTTAATAACATATAAACAGAATAAAATATTTTAAGAAAAATTAGAAAATGCTTAGAATGATATTTTACTTATAACAATATTGTATATATGTTATATATAATATATGTAAAATATATCCAAACTTGTGGAATGTAAATACAGAGGTTGTTATTGTGAAATGCATAAGCTTAAGTACTTATAACAGGAAAATATATGGCTGAAATTTACTAGCTAAATATCCCAACTCAAAAAGTGAGTAAAGTAATAAAAGAGTAAATTCAAAGGAACTGACAATAAGAAAATGCTAGCATAAATTCAAGAATGATAAAGAAACAATCAAATGGAATGTAAAATCATTAGCTAGCTTCTTGAAATTGTAGTAAAATATAGGAAACACTGATAATATTTGATCAACAAAGAAAAAAGTAAACAATATTATAAATTTTACAAACTGTAAAATTTTGTTGATATGTTAAAAGTTATGATAATTAAAAAATAATTTATGTTAGTACACCTAAAAATGTAGACATTTGAGAAGGAGCATTCATGTGCAAAGAGCCGGAGGAGGAAAGGCTTTGGTACAAGAGGGATAGCATGGGAGCTAGTGTGGCTCAAGTGGAGTGAGTGAGGCAGAGAAAGGTCAAGGGTTTACAAAGCAACCATATCCAATAGGGTCGTGGCATCCTGGGTAATACTGTGGTTTTTATTCTGAGTATAATGGGGAATAGGGCACTGGAAAGCTGTTTAAGAATTTATTGTCATGATTTAATTTATATTTTAACAGGATCACTTTAGCTGCTTATGTGAAGAATAAACAATATTAGGAAAAAACTGGATAAAAGGCAACACTCATCCATGCTTCAAAAAAGCAAAAAAAGTAAATAAAACTCTGGAAAAGTAGAAGTAAGTATTTGCTTAACTTTCTAAGAAATATTTTTTATGACAGTAGCATGCTGTTGGAAATGAGAAAACTAAGCTATGACCGTTTCCATTTCTTATTGTACTAGAAGTTTTAGTTAAGTCAGTAAGAGAAGTTAAGGAAATAATATGTGTAGAGGTTACAAAGAAAGAAACAAGATTATCATTCTTTGCAAATAATAAAATTTCTATACGGACAAACATGGAACATCTACAAATACAATTAACAAGACAGTTTATCAATTATGACCTTATAAACCAACAGCAAACATTCATATAATGTAATCTGAAAAGATGCAATTATAGCAGCAATAAAAATTGTATGCTACCTAGAAATTGAAGCTTTTAAAATCTTTTTGTACAATTAAAAACATAAACTTTAAATGAAGAGATTTGCCATGTTCATGCATGGGAAAAATTGTATCAAAAAGATCCAACATTGACCCCCATTATTAAATGTCACCTAAGTGTCAGGTACTTTTCTGAGGAATTAGGATATGTCAGTGAACAAAGCAGAACAAAAATTTCTGTCTAATTCTCCCCATGTTATTTCGTAAATCTAATACAATTCTAATACAAATCATGGCAGGATGATTGTCCTGAAAAACTTCACAAGCTAATCCTAAAGTTTAAATGGAAGAGTCAAAGACCAAATATATTCAACATAATTTTGAATAAAAGAAAGAGTAAGGAGAGAACCACTGAGAAAGATGAGTTAGAAGGAAGAACAAGAACATGTTTGTATAGACAGAATCAGTATAGTGCTCTCATAATTAAACATTCCAGAACATTTCCAACAGATATGGTACAGAAACCAGAACTTCTTTGCTATAGGACTGTGTATCCCATTGCCTGAGTTTCCCATATTAGTTCCATAAAGACATACTCTTAGTCCCTTGATACTTCTTGAATCTTGAAATTATCAATTAAGCACACACCACATCATCTAACATTTACCAGATAAAAAGAATACTACTGAGACTTACTGTTTTTGCAAAGAGATCGCATACTTTGGAGAAGACCAAGCCTAAAATGACTATCTAAAATGCTTAGGTTTTCTTGATAAAAAGGAAGTTCTCACACTATTTTCAGTTCATTAAATATTAAAGTGGGTATGAATTTGTATAGCTTCACTTAACCTTGCAAAGCCAGTCTTCCTCTCTCCTAAAAAATAAGATGTTTTGACTAAATGATCTCTAAGCTTTTTTGACATTATAGATTATCATGATTCACATTATTTTTCAAGTGTTATATCTCTTTCTCCATTTTCTGGCTTTAATTTGGTTTGGAAAGAGAATATTTTCTGTTTCCTATGTGGATTATTATCTGTTTTATAGCACCTATCATGTCTTATTAGGTACATGTGTTACTATTTTTGCTTTCTTCATTCCATCTCCTTGGGACTCCTAAAATACTTGCAAATATATATCTTTTATAATTTGTCTTTCCATTCTTAGTCACTACCTAGCAGTGTGTCTTATAGTCAGAAGGCAAACAGTGCTTTTGTTTAACAATTGCTGAATTATGCTACAGGAACAGGAATCTAGGCTCCTTAAATGTCAAGCTTGGATCCTAACCCTTAAGTCAAATTGACAAATTTCCATTTATAATTAGTTTTAAAAATAGCAGCCTTTACCTATAGGGCTAATTGTAACAAAATTAGCCAAACTATATAACCAACTACCTCAGAAAGATGTTGTCTTTGAACCAACCTACTTGTTGAAATTTATAAACTGTTGCTGGAGAAATATTGGAGTGTGCTTATTACTGTATTTTTTTTTCTTGATTATAGACTATTGTCCTTTAAGTCAGCAGTCCCCAACCGTTTTGGCACCAGGGACCAGTTTCATAAAAGACAATTTTTCCATGAGTGGTGGGGGTGGAGGGCAGGGAGGGGAGTGCCAAGCTCTGCGTGCGTCCCTGTCCCTAACAGAACACAAATTGGTATAGGTCCACAGCCCGGGGTTTGGGGACCGCAACTTTAAATTGTCTTAATTGGCCTAAGATGACACTGTGTGATCAAATTTCCAATTACCTCTAGAATCTAAGGCTGGGTGATTACTTGATTTAGGAGCTCTGGTTTATAGTATTTGTTAATTTTACTAACCAGGACCTTGCTTCTTTCCCTAGTAGGAATGAAAATGACCATGTACTAGGGAGCACCTTGAGTCCAGAAAACATGGTAGTATGCCAATACACCAAAATTTGAATAAGGTGTACACATACACACACACATACACACAGAGAGAAAGCCTCTAGCCAGTTAATTGTAGCTTCCAGCTTGTCTAGGAGCTATATTTACTGAACATTTTGGTCATCTAGTTTTATGAGACATTGAAATGACTTGGCAGAATCATGGAAATAGGATATTCCTTCCTCTAGGTTAATCTGAACCTGAAGTAGTTAACAGCAAATTTGAGGAAATTGTCATGAAACTGTCCACTCTTATAAAGTATCCTATTAACCTTAAAAGTTATAATCATTTTAGAAATATAGCTAGCCTCCAAATATCCTTTGATATACTTATTTAGTCTGTACATAGCCCTTCTGCTGCTCTCACCTCATTAAAAATCACCAAAAATAGCAACAAATGTTATCAAGATCCACCATGTTGTGCTGTAAACTTAGGTGTTGGCAGGTATGTTAGTGAAATACTTTTAAGCAACCCTCAATTAGTTCAGTATGACTTAGTTCTGGAACTATCCAAATTATACGTTAGGATCAATAAGGAAGAAATTATGTTCAATGATAAAATATAAATTTATACTTGATATTGATTGACAATATGTCTAGTTTCAGTCTTTTCTAACCTGTAAAATAAGACACTGAAAATAATTCTATTGAAAAATGGTTGTACTCAATGAAAATTACATTACTAATGTAATTCAACATCAGAGTTTAATTCCAAGTAATTATTTAGCAGAATCAGCACCTTGGCCTAACAGGGGAAAAAAATAGTCTCTTAATTGTGATAGCTTGGTCGGTTGAACATTTGACTTACTGTTTCTTTTAGATTATAATGGCATTCAATCAATTATTTTTAGCATAATTTGAATCTGGAAATTAATTATAGAGGCAAAGAGAAATAATAAATGTTGCTTGATATTTAAAACTCAAAAATGAACACTAATTCAATGTCAATGAGAAGATATAATTTACATGTATATTTTTTAAATTGATACTTTTCATCAATGTCCTGTGACTACTTACTAGTTTCAATTTACTGAAATACTAATAACATCAGCTCTTTGGATATTCCACAAGAGTAAATAAGGAACTTGATATGTTTAATTATGCAGTTATTATCTTTGACTGACATGGAAAACAATTACAATTCAAATCAATGTATGTTGTATTGAGTGCACATTTATGTATATTGAATACAGTGACTATATAGAGACATAAATAAGGAATTTCATGAACATGATTTAATGACCTCTTTAACAGTAGAGGTAGTGATAATATTGAGGAAATTAATTTTGCTTTGACATCAAAAACTTCATGATAAAACAGAAACCTGTTTATTTCTGAACTATTTTCCCATAAAAATATAATAGAAGGTAAAAAACAAATCTTTCCTTAAGATGTTAAGGTATTTTTGAAGCAAATAGAGCAGGTAAACAGAGGTAGTTTATTTTCTTAATAGCTTTACACAAATTTATATAAATTTAAGTGTATATGTTATGACATAAATAAGAATGCTTAATGTTTAGTGAGTAGGTGACTGATGCTGTCTTAATTCTTCCAACAATTTGTGTAAATCTTCCCACAATTCTTCAATAGTCCGGAGATAACTTTATGCACCAAAGGAAACTTAAAAAATAGTTGCTTACTTGAAATCTAATTAATCCTCTCATGCATTTGTGGTGAAATTGTTGTTCTACAATGGTTGAATATGCACAACTGTCAAACTCCTTGTATAAGAAATGTAGCGTCATTTTAAAGAAAGTGTTTAACATGGAACAATGAGATCTTTCAAATATTTATTTTGCTGGTTATGAATATTTGGGAACACAAAAAGTAACTCATGATCTCCCATCCCTTCCTCTTTATTTTTCCCTCATCAATCCATAAGCCAGCAAAATATTCACTGTTTTATTTAATGCTAATTTGTAATTACTGCTGCATGCAGTAAAATTAATTCTTATATAATTCAAATTACATATAAAAACAATCACTCTGAAGTCATTTTTAGCTTTAAGAACAGCACAGGAACACTATACTTTTTTCAAACAATTAATTCACATACAACCACTCTTTTGTCATAGAAGAAAATATTCATACACATTTAAACATATTCTATTCTTAGAGTTATAGTGTAAACATTTTAAACTATAACCCACTCAACCTGATCTGTAACATAGTTTTGCTATGCTTCATGGACCAATGGACTCACCATCTTTTCTTAAGTTACACATATTCCAGAAATGCTTTCTTATTTCAAGTCACAATGTATTTGTCAACACATTTCAAAGAAAATAAAACCTTCTCTACTCAAAGAAATTAGTTGTATTACTGACGTAAATAAGGAGGTTGGTTCTTACTATAATATGTTAAATCTCAAACTTCATTTTCTATAAAAAACTACCTTGGGTGCAAATTGGAAAAAGTCCATGAGTTGGAGTCACACAAATACATGTTTGAACTATATCTACATTGCTTATTTGACTTACCCTGGGCAAGTGACTTAGCCTCTTTGACAGTAAACTTCATTAACTTTCTCAACGTGAAGATAATAACATCTATGTTCAAGGTGATATGTAAAATGTCCTATACCTAGTACATGCTCAATTGAATTTTATTGAAATTAATTAGGCCCAGATTTTTTAAAAAAATTTATTCCTTCTTTCAGATTGCTAAGTGATATAAACTTATAAACTTGGAATATTTTGTGTTATATTTCGGAACAGAACTAACCTAGCCTTATTGAGTCTATAGGTTTATTGGAACATTATTTTCCTCACAAAGTGTAATTCCTGAAATACTGATAATTTATTTTATTAATATTAATGCATTTTCTGAATTCCCCCAAGGATTAATATATTCACAATTGCTTGGATGATTTAAGGATGTTTTTGAAATATAAATATATCTGAAATAATGACTAATCATAGTCTCCATTGTAATATTTTATATAATCTTTCATATACAAAGAGTACAAAGAAATTGATAGAGGTAAACTATATGTTGAATTTAATACTAAAACTCTTACCCACTGAAAATGAAATATTAGGTAAAGAATTCACATCTTACTGCTTTAGAAATATGCTTAAACAAGCCATATTTTCAATTACACTAACCAACACTTGTAATCTCTTTAGATATGTCAAAGAATATTTATATTTGTAAACAATCTATGGAAGATACTTATAGATTTTAAAAATAATTCCTAAAGATTTGTTAAATTAAAACATTAAATTTGAGGGGGAAGTAATCATGAGGTGGTAAAAGCAGTATCTTTTATAGTATTGGAAGAGAGACAGCATTAGAATTGGGATGAGATGCATAATTTTTAAAAATGTAGTCATAATTTTAGTTGTCTACTCATTACAAAATAAAATATTGTCAAAGGTGATCAATTAGAGAAATAATCCAAATTCAAAAAGTCATTTGATTCACTTTAAGTACAACTGAATGCTCACCACTAGCCAGGCACTATTAATGATCTAATATACTTGTATGTCATTATTTATATAGGTAGAATAGATTGTGTAATAACTAGAGCACAAATATATTTACATCCTCCCTGCAATCTGTGAAAGTCAAGATATTAATTATTCATTGAAATATTTTTTTCAGGGCAGCTTTGCGGGTTACCTGGCTCTTTCAGGCATGACATGAGATTTCCTTTCATTTCTTTGGGGAGAAAAGGATCATGCAAATGACCCATTCTTTTATATCTCTGTGGAATCTTACACATTTAGCATCGGTCTTCTTTTTAAACCCCCATAGACATTTAGAAGTGCGTAAAAAGGACAGAGAAATTAGAGACACACTTTTAAGTTCATCCTTGCAAGAGGAGTTGCAAGAAGTTTCTCATAATAGAAAAATGAAATTGAAGGAGTCAAAAGGTAGACAAGGATCAGTAGAACTAACCCAGGCACAGAGAATTTAAAGGGCCAGAACACGCTGCGTGGACTAGTATAAAGGCTAAGGAAAGAAAATAGAATGATGGCCACCATTAACTGAATAGATTAAGTTATCTACCATTACTTTCATAGAAGGAAATGTTTATTGATAAACAGCTATGAATTTAAAATAAAAAACAAATGAACAAACAGACAAAACCTTAAATAAACTGACTCTGGTATCATTATGGGTCATCGAGTCTCAGAAGATGCAATTTTGTCCATATATCTGGGATAAACCTGGAAATGGCTAAGAGAAATGTTTTGCAGAGATCACCTTTGGTCATCACAAGCACAGTCTCCGCAAGGGTAGTGAAACAACAGGTTTGAAATATAGAGCACTCAAGTCACAGGGTTAAAGAGAGGACAGGCTTCATTCAGAAGTGCCTATTTCATTAGCAAGCAATTCCTTGCTTCATATTCAATGAGAGATGCACTTTGGGGATGCTATAGAGATTGGACCACAAGCAGGAAAAAGCAAGATACCAGTGTAAGAATTTTTCCCAGTTACAACTCCAAATATCTCTGCACTTAGAAAAATTTGAGGACTATAGTATAGATGTTTCTCATATTCATAAGCTAATATTAGAGAAAAAATAATTTATTCAAGGCTGAAGAAAAAAAGAACTCTAGTTTTTGTACTTTTAGAAGCATTTTATTGATAACCTAACAGATATAGTTGCTATTACAATATAATGATCTTAATAAACAAAACAGAAGACTGAGTCGTCAAGTAGTAAAACTGCTTGAGGCAGAAGTATTTAGAATTTGATTTTATTTTTGTTTTGTCATCTCTACCTCTCTCTGTTATAATAAATTATTTTTAAATCACAAACATTTAAAATATTCATATTTTAACACAATTCAACTAAATAATTTCTCATCACGAGTGTATCATCTAATATAATATTACTTTTGCTTTAAATTCCCTAACTCCTGATTAAGTTTCCAAAGCAATAGCAATAAAAGTGACTTGATTCTAGATGAGTAATATCAATATCAGTAAGTATTATTAAACTCTTGTATCTGTAGAATATTATGGTACCTGTTTTATATTGTACACATCAAGAGAACACTCAAAGGAAAATAAAGTCTAATATAATCATTATTAAATGTTTATTAGTCATAGCTCGAAATCTCATTAATTGTATTGCTGCAGAGAAACACCTATTTCCCAAGAACAAACACCTCCAAGTTTTGATAATTAAAACTCTGGATGTCAATATTCCTCTAGCTCAAGGTGACAGGTATTACGGTGCTTGTCTGGTAATAAAAGCTTATTTCTTGCCATTAAATTTTCCTATTAATAACTTAAACTACATTCTTTTTGTCTTTTCTTTCAAAATTATCCAGCTGAATACTTTTAAGCTACTGTTTCCTCATTGAGATAGCAAAAAATGGAGAAAGAATGGAAGAAAATATAGTTAAATTAAAGTAAAACACAAGATATTTAAATTAAGTAAAATGAAAGACTTTGTGACTTTACACTGTAAGTTAGGAAAGAAAACTGTTTTGGCATTTAGAACATAGAAATTATTTGTTTGTGTTTTTTTCCTCCCTATCCACAATAAATGCTTACTGGCAATGAGAAACAATAAGAGAAATAAAGTGTTATGGTTGTCTACAATGTACGAGTTACTGACCTAAACATTCAGAAATGGCATTATAATCTAAGTTTAAATATCTCTACTGAAAATGATTTGCAAAACCTCAGCATAATATTAGACCAATATGGTCATAAATGAACAACAACTTGAAAAAATAGGGAAACCAAAAAATAATAAATTTCTCAGGACTGCCTATTAGATATGCTCTCATAATTCATTTTGTGATTGTATGGTACTTTGGTCAGGAGACTTTCAATTCTTGATGATATTCCACCATCAAAAGTGGTTTGAGCTATAAATGTAGCTCATCTAACAACTTAGAGGAATAGTTATGTTATTGTTTTGTTTTGAGTTTGGTTTGGTTTTTAACAAAAATACCAATGTTCATATTACATTGTCTTGTTACTTATCATGGATGGATCATAGTTAATACACTGCTAAGAGGGTATGTTGTATAAATGCTGAAGCTAGTGATAAGCTACAATGCTCACCCAGAAAATATAAAATTATCCAAAGATGTAATAAATAAACACTGTAAATTCAAGTCCAGAATACAAATAACCATTTTCTCATATGTAACATCTGTGAACACCTGTTCCTCTAGTAAGCAAAGTCCAAACTCTTCTCAGACAAGAAATCTCACATCCCAAGAAAATAGTATGACACTACATTTCTATTTAAAATTAACTATTTAAAAAAATATATTTTGACTCTTCTAAAATAAATAATATATAAATAACAAATAATATGAATAAATCTGTAAACCTACTTCCCAGGATCACCAATCAGCAGAGATCTATACAGATTTTCTGGAGCCTAAATCTTAATGACTTTGGAAGACCTTCTGTCTTAAAAATAATACAAGCCTGGGAATACAAAATTAAATGAAAAGTGAATATTTATTTAAAAGGATCATGGTAATCACAGTGAATTTCAAATTTTTGTGTTGAATAATAATATTAATCAGATAAAATCCTAAAAAATGATATATTTTTGTTATTCTTCTGATATAGAAGCATACCTCAATTTATTATGCTTCACTTTATTGTGCTTCACAGATACAGTGTTTTACAAATTGAAGGTTCATGGCAACTCTGAGTAGAGCAAGTCAATCTGTGCCATTTTTCAATGTGGCATGTGCACATTCATGTCTCCCTGTCACACTTTGGTAATTCTCAAAATATTTGAAATGTTTTAATTATTATTATATCTTTTATGGTGATCTGTGATCAGTGATCTTTGATATCACTCTTGTAATTGTTTTGGGGCATTATGAACCATGCCAATATAAGATGGCAAACTTAATTGATAAAGGTTGTATATGTTCTGACTGCTCCAATGGCCATCCATTTATGCGTCTCTCTCTCTCCTATGGCCTCCTGAGGCACAGAAATATTGAAATTAAGCCAATTACTAACCCTGAAATGACCTCTAATTGTTCAAGTAAAAGGAAGAGTCATACGTATCTCACTTTAAATCAAAATCTAGAAATGATTAAGCTTAGTGAGGAAGGCATGTTGTAAGTCAAGATAGGTTGAAAGGAAGGCCTCTTGCACCAAACAGTTAGCCAAGTTGTAGATGCTAAGGAAAAGTTCTTGAAAGAAATTAAAAATGCTACTCCAGTGAACACAGGAATGATAGCAAAACAACCTTATTACTGATATGGAGAAAGTTTTAGTGGTCTGGATATAAGATTAAATAAGCCAAACATTCCTCTAGCTAAATCCTAATCCAGAGCAAGGCCCTAACTCTCTTTATATCCATGAAGGCTAAGAGAGGGGAGGAAGCTACAGAAGAAAAGGTGGAAGCTGGGAGAGGTTGGTTCATGAGGTTTAAGAACAGAAGCCATCTACATAATACAAAAGTGCAAGGTGAAGTAGTAAGTAGTAAGTACTGATGGAGAAGCTGCAGCAAGTTATCCAGAGGATCTGGCAAAGATCATTAGTGAGGGTGGCTACACTAAACAACAGATTTCCAATGTAGACAAAACAGTCTTATATTGAAAGAAGTTGCCATCTAGAACTTTCATAGCTAGAAAGAAAAGGCAATACTTCAAAGCTTCAAAGGAGAGGCTGAATCTCTTGGTGGGGCTATGGCAAGTGGTGACTTTTGAGTTAAAGCCAATGCTCAAGTTATAATTCTGAATAATCAAGGGTTCTTAAGAATTGTGCTAAATCTACTCTTCCTGTGCTTTAGAAATGGAACAGCAGAGCAAGCATGAAAATATATATGTTTACAGCATGGTTTACTGAATATGTTAAGCCCACTTTTGAGACCTACCGTTCAGAAAAAAGATTCCTTTGAAAATGTTACTGCTCATTGACAATGCACCTAATCACCCAAGAGCTCTGATAAAGATACACAAAGTGATTAATGTTGTTTTCATGTCTGATAACACAACATCCATTCTGCAGCCCATGGGTCAATCAGTAATTTTGACTTTAAAGTCTTATTATTTAACAAATACATTTTGTATAGCTGTCATTGAGAGTGATTCCTCCAATGGACCTGGGCAAAGTAAATTTAAAAACTTCTGGAAAGGAGTAACCATTATAGATGCCATTAAGAACGTTTGTGATTCATGTGAGGAGGTCAAAATAGCAATATGCACAGGAGTTTGGAAGAAGTTGATTCCAACCCTCATGATGACTACGTGGGGTCCAAGACTTCAGTGGAGGAAGTAACTGTAGATGTGGTGGAAAGAGCAAGAGAACTAGAATTAGAAGTGAAGCCTGAAGATGTGTCTAAATTACTGCAATCTCATGATAAATTATTAACAAATGAGGAGTTGCTTCTTACGGATGAGCAAACAAAGTGGTTTCTTGAGATGGAATCTACTCCTGGTGAAGATGCAGTGAACATTGTTGAAATGACAAGGAAGGATTTAAAATGTTACATAAACCTAGTTGATAAAGCAATGGCAGGGTTTGAGAGGATTGAGTTCAATTGTGAAAGAAATTCTAATGGGGGTATAATGCTATCCAATGGCATTTCATGTGACAGGAAATTTTTCATAAAAGAAAGAATCAATTGAGCAAACTTCATTATTGTCATATTTTAAGAAATTGCCACAGCCACCCCAACCTTCAGCCACCACCAATCTGATCAGTCAACAACCATCAACATCAAGCAAAGACTCTCCACAAGCAAAAAGATTTTAACTCTGTGAAGGCTCAGATGATTGTTAGCATTTTTTAACAATAAAGTATTTTTAAATTAAGGTATCTGCCTTATTTTTTAGACATAATGCTATTGCATACTCAATAGACTACAATGTAGTGTAAACACAACTTTTATTTGCACTGGAAAACCAAAAACTTTATGTGACTCACTTTATTGCCATATTCACTTTATTGTGATGCTCTGATACTGAGCCCGCAAAATCTCCGAGGTATGCTTGTATCTTTAAAACACTATTTTCTTACATTTGGTTGTATCTGTCATTGCTTTTTCATATAAAAACCATTGTGTATTATTTTCTGTAAGGAAATATTGAGGTGGTTCAGTTCTTTCTCTCAAATGCTTCAACAGTAATTTTAAAAAATGAATGTTTTAGAAAGAAATTTCAGATTACAGTTTGTATTTGGTAATATCATAAAATTTTATGACTGTTCTCATATTTTTCTTCTGTGAAATGCATGTGTATGTCATTGAGCTACATAATTAAGCTGCAGTTATGTTGCTTATATTTTAATTTTAATATGTATGTTTTAATTTGTATTCCGTATACTAATCCTTTGTTATTTATATATATCACAAATATCTTCTACTCATTTTTTTAACTTCCAAGTATCGTTTGTATAATTTGATCTTTAAAATTTGTGATTCAAATATTTTTGGTGTGATAAAAAGATAAATTATGTAGTCTTATGATTTATATTTATATATATATATATATCTTATTTAAAACTTTTTCTCTGTCCTAAGATTATAATTATATTCTCTATTTTCATCATAACATTAAAGATAGTATTCCTAAGGTCACAATAATGTTCTGTTATATTTTCTTCAGAGCATGAAAGACTTAATTTTCATATTTAATTTTTTATTAGAACTTGATTTTCTAAATGGCATGACCTAAAATTCACATTTTCCTCATGAGTAATCAAATTGCCCATAATACTTATTAAGTATATAAGCTTAATAAGCTTTGTAATTTGATGAGACATTTCCATCTTTCAACATTATTTTGAATATTATTAACCCATTACCCTAGAAAATATTTACATTTGTTTTTGAGAGAATAAGGTGTTGCAAATATAGTGACCCCTTTTTTCTATCATTATGATTTTTAACCACATAGTATCTATAAATTTATATACCATACCCAAATAACTTTAAGCCTATGGTTCAAATATTCAGGGAAGCAAATTATAGTTATTTTTTTCTGCCTATTTTTTTAATAGAATTGGGTATTTTTCTTTGGCAGTAACAGTTTCCATAAGTAGATTTTTCTTCCTACTTCCCTCCTTAAATGAACATAAAATTTATGTGAACATTCTCATTTTAGTTAAGTGTTTCAAGTTCTGCTTTCCCCCAAATTTCTTGGATAAACATTCCCCTTTGGTGCCATCAATTCTTGTTATTTTTATAAATTTTATTTCTCTGCTGAGGTTTTCTACATATTCATTCAAGTAAATTTTGTTTTCATCATTGAGCATAATTATAATGGCTTAACATCCTTATCTGCTAATTCTAATCACAAAATCATCTCAGGATTGGTAGCCACTAATATTTTTTTCCTCTTAATAGTGGTTCACATTTTCCTATTTCTTCATGTCTAATAAATTTGGATTGCATTCAGGACATTGGGATGTTATACACAGAGAATATGGATTTTGTCATAGTCCTCTAAAGAGTATTTTTTGAATTTTGTTTGTTTTGTTTTGTCTTATGAGACAGTTAACTTGATTGACTCAAACTGCAATCTCTGTATTTTGAGTGGCAGGTCACTCTGGACTCAATTCTTTTATTCTTAGTTGTGCTAGGTGGAATCTGCCCTACATGTATCTGATTTAATGGTAAGTCAGAGCTTTGGGCAGAGGTGATTCTCAGAATATGGAGTTACCCTTCCGTGCCTCTTTCCCTTGTGGGCACCCCCCCAACCCCCACACACACACTTTCCAATGGCTCTGATCGCCTCCAATAAGTATGTGGTTCTTTAGGTCCCTAAAATAGTGGTTATCTCTCAGAAAACAAGTCCACCCTACATTTTTGACTAGGGCCTTTGCTTAGGCTAGCAGCCTTGAAAATTTACCTCAAGAAATATCCATTTTCTAAGTACTTGCTTTTGGTCACTCTCCAATATCTTCAGGTATTTGAGATTTTTTGGTTTTGCTTATTTGTCTAAAATTTATAGTTGTTGTCTGCAGGACGTTTCATTCAATAGGAACTTACATAATCATATCTGAAATGATGGGGCTTAAGCCATGCTACCCCAAATTATGGCACCTTGTCATTTGAGAAAACTATAGAAGCATGAAGGACTCTCTGACATTCCCCTGCCCTTCTTTCCTGAAGCAGGCCATAAAAACTGGAAAAGAATTTTCTTACTTTCTCTTAAATTAAGTCAGTAGACCCTCATATGAGAGGTGCTCAGCCTATATCCAGAGGAAAGGACTGTGTTCAGCTCTGAAGACACAGAGACACAGAGAAGAATCTGAACATACAGACCTTCTTAAGTTTTCTCCAGTTTATTATCATTAGATCATTCCCCTTTGTCCAAACTTTCTTCTCCACAACTATCCACTTCTTCATCAAACTTAGCACAAATATACACAGGTTTTCTTGTTTCTTTGAGTCTCCATTTCTGAAAGCTCCTGTGTCATATAAAAATTTCTATTATAAATTTATTTTTCTCTTATAAATTTGTCTTTTGTTATAGGGGCTTCAGCCATGAACCTAGTGATGGTAAAGAAAGATATTTCTTTTCACCACCTATAGAAGCAAAGCCTACTGCCATCAAGCTTAATGCTAGTATTGGCATTGACTCCAATATAGCCCTGGCTATGTTTCATGCTGTCTTTTGTTGTTTTGTTGTTGTTTTTGTTGTTTTTGTTTTATTTGTTTGCTTTTTAGTCTTGTTGATTTTCTAGTTTTTGCAAATTCATCAGTAACACAAAGTATATATTTTATAATATTTCCTATGTCTGGGTAAATTTCATTAGTGGATTTCCCAATACTTGATCTATTATTGTACTAGATAAGAGAATGGATTGTTTATATAACATGGATATACTTTTTATAAGATATATCTAATTTACTGATATCACTTATTTCCTATCAGCTTATTTTTAGTGCAAGAATAACAGGAAAATTATTTCAACAAGAGTACAGGAAAATAAATGGTTAGTTCTTATTATGTTACTTTGAAAATTATAAAGATACTTGGCGGTTTGAGGAGAGAGAATTCAATGTTCAATTTCTTTTTTAAGGAAAATTAATTATATTTTCCAATTGTAAATATGCTCAGAGATGAAAGGAAAATATTATATAAATAAAAAAGCAAAGTGTTTAGACAGATTTCAAAAAAATATTGAACTTGATATTTTCCTTTATACAAAGTAATATGTATGCATTTTTCAGTTTGAATGCCATGTAAAAATCTTTTTCTCTAAATTGGCTTAGAAGTTATATATAGTAAAAAAGCACAGATCAATGATGCATCTGAAATTTTTGCTTATCTTCATGAAGATTTGCGTGTGTTTACATGGAAATATTTGCTGGCAATCTAAAAATTTTAAAATAGCAACCACAAGAAAATGGAAGTGAAAACTTCATTCCCTGAATGAGCTCACGATTAGTGGAAATAAAAAATGCATATACAACTCACTCTGGCTCATCATATTGTGTGTCATAAGGGCAAAGCATAAGTATATAAAAAAGTAGATGAAAAAAGTAATAATTCTTTTAGAGGGTGTTGTAAAATGATTAACAAAAAACATAATATTTGAACTAATAATTAAATGAAAAATTAAGGGAAGGAAAGGCTGTAACAGCCAGCAATTTAAAATAATAGCAAACAGTTACATGGTACTTACTCTTCATCAGATAACATTTTAAGTGTTTTGTGTTTGCTGAGTGGCTTCATTCTGACAACATAAGAAGTTAGATTTAATCTTACCTATAAAGTCAGTTTTAATCTTACCCTTTTAAGATCTGTGATAGTTAATTTTATGTGTCAACTTAACTGGATCAGAAGATGCCAAGATAACTGACTAATATTTTTTCTGGGTGTGTCTTTGAGGGTGTTACCAGAAAAGATTAGCATTTGAGTTAGTAGACTGAGTAAAGTGGATTGCCCTTCTCCACTTTATTTACTAGATGGGTAGGCAGCATCCAATCCATTGAGGACCTGACAAGAACAAAAAGGTGGAGAAAGGGAGGATTCCTCATCTCTGTGCCTAACATGTAAGCTGGGACATTGATCTTCTCTGGTTCTCAATGCTCCTAGTTCTCAGTCCTTCAGACCTGAACTGTAATCTACACCATCAGCTCCCTGGCTCCCAGGTCTTCAAGCTACACCACTGGGTTTCCTGGGTCTCCAGTTTTCTGACAGAAGATCTTGGGACTTCTAGGCCTCCACAATTGCATGAGCCAATACCTCACAATAAATCACTATTATATGAGAGGTTTTCAAAAAGTTCATGGAAAATGCATATTATGAAAAAAACTATGCATGGATTTCAAAATTTTTATGCATCAAAATAAACTCATACTAACTTGATATAACATGTCTGAAAAGAACCTAGTTTTACTAAGAAAGATAAGTCATCAGTTTGAAAGGAGCCCCTATCAGAGCAACATGAATTCTGCTAAAATTGAAGCAAGAATACATGTCAAATTTATGGTGAAGCTTGGGTGGAAGAGTGGGGAAATCATTGATGCTTTATGAAAATTTTATAGGGAAAATGCCTCAAAGAAAACAGCAGTTTACAAATAGATAACTTGTTTTAAGAAGTAGCAAGATGATGTTGAAGATGAAGTCTGCAGCAGCAGACTATCCACATAAATTTGTGAGGAATAAATTAACCTTGTTTGTGCCCTAACTGAAGAGGACTGATGCGTAATAGTAGAAACAATAGCTAATACCATGGACATCTCAATTGTTTCATCTTACACAATTCTGACTGAAAATTTAAAATTGAGCAAACTTTTCACTGAATGAGAGTCAAAATCATTGTGCCCAGATCAGCTGCAGACAAGAACAGAGATTTCAATAGAAATTTTAAACAAGTGGGATCAGGATCCTGAAGCATTTCTTCAAAGAATTGTAACAGGACGTGAAAGATAGATGTACCAGTACAATTCTGAAGGTAAAGCACTATTAAAGCAATGGCTACAAGAGGTGGAAGTGGTCCAGTCAAAGCAAAAGTGGACCAGTCAAGAACAAAGATCATGGCAATGGTAATTGGGGATGCTCAGGCATGTTGCTTGTTGACTATCTGGAAGGCCAAAGAATAATAACATTTGATTATTATAAGAGTGGTTTGAGAAAGTTAGCCAAAGCTTTAGCAGAAAAATGCCCAAGAAAGTTTTATCAGAGAGTCCTTCTCCACCCCAACAAAGTTCCTGCTCATTCTTCTCATTACAAAAGGGCAATTTTGTGAGAGTTTCTGTGAAAAATCATTAGGCATCCACCTTAAAGTCCTGATTTGGCTCCTTCTGAATTCTTTTTGTTTCCCAATCTTCAAAAAATGTTTTGCTTGATCTAGACAACATAATAAATAGCAATGCCACAATAGCGGAGGACTTCAACACCCCACTGACAGAACTGGACAGATCCACCAAACAAAAAATAAACAAAGAAACATAGGACCTAAACAGGACTCTAGAACATTTGGGCCTAACAGATATCTACAGAACACTCCATGCAAATAACACTGAATATACATTCTTCTCATCAGCTCATGGAACTTCCTCTAAAATTGACCACATCCTAGGCCACAAAACAGATCTAAACAAATTCAAAAAAATAGAAATCATACCATGTATCTTTTCAGATCACAGCAGAATAAAATAAGAAATCAATTCCAACAGAAACTCACATCTTCATCCAAAAACATGGAAATTAAACAATATGTTGCTGAATGACTACTGAGTCAAGGAATAGATTCAAATGGAAATCAAAAGATTCTTTGAACTAAACAATAATGGGAACACAAGCTGTCAAAATCTGTGGGACACAGCAAAAGCAGTCCTGAGGGGAAAACTCATCAACTTAAATGCCCACATCCAAAAGACAGAAAGGTCAAAAATCAGTAAACTAATGAATCATCTTAAGGAAATGGAAAAGGAAGAGCAAAGCAGTCCTAAAGCCAGCAGAACAAAAGAAATAACCAAGATCAGAGCAGAATTAAATGAAATTGAGAACAAAAGAACAATACAGAAGATTAATAAAAAGAAAAGTTGGTTCTTTGAAAAGATAAACAAAATAGACAGGCCACTTGCCAGGTTGACCACAAGCAGAAAGGAAAGGACTCTAATAAGCTCAATTAGAAAGGAAAAAGGAGAGGTCACAACTGATATCATGGAAATACAAAACATCATCGTCGAATACTACAAAAATCTCTATGCTCACAAACACGAAAACGTGGAGGAAATGGACAAATTGTTACAAACATACTACCTCCCTAGGCTCAACCAGGAAGAAACAGAATTTCTAAACAGACCAGTATCAAGCACCAAAATTGAAGAAGTAATAAAAAATCTTCCAACAAAAAGAAGTCCTGGACCAGATGGGTTCACACCTGAATTCTACCAAGCCTACAAAGAAGAACTGGCGCCTATACGGTGGAAATTATTTGAAAATATCCAGAAGGATGGAATCCTCCCAAACTCATTCTACGAAGCCAATATCACCTTGATACCAAAGCCAGGAAAGGACACAACAAGAAAAGAAAACTACAGACCAATATCCCTTATGAATATAGATGCAAAAATTCTCAATAAAATCCTTGCAAACTGAATTCAAATGTACATCAAAAAAATAATTCATCACGATCAGGTGGGCTTCATTCCCGAGATGCAGGGATGGTTCAACATACACAAATCCATAAATGTAATTCACCATATAAATAAAAGCAAGAACAAAGATTATATGATCCTTTCAATAGATGCAGAAAAGGCTTTTGACAAAATCCAGCATCCTTTTATGATAAGAACTCTTAACGATATAGGCATAGATGGCTCATACCTCGAAGCTATTAAAGCCATATTCAATAAACCCACATCCAATATCATACTGAATGGGGAAAAATTGAAAGCACTCCCCCTTAAAACTGGAACAAGACAAGGGTGCCCACTAACTCCACTTCTATTCAACATAGTGCTGGAATTCCTGGCCAGAGCAATCAGACAAGACAGAGGAATCAGGGGCGTCTAGATGTGGGCAGAAGAGGTCAAACTTTCACTATTTGCAGATGATATGATATTATACATAGAAAACCCCAAAGATTCAACCAAGAGATTACTGGAATTGATAAATGAATTCAGCAAAGTCTCAGGATACAAAATTAATACACACAAATCCATAGCCTTCATATGTGCTAATAACAATCAAGCCGAGAAACAAATTAAAGATGCAATACCTTTCACAATAGCACCAAAGAAAATTAAATATTTAGGAGCATATCTAAATAAGGAGGTCAAAGACCTATATAGAGAGAATTACAAAACACTGAGAAAAGATATTGCAGAGGATGTAAACAGATGGAAAACCCTACCATGCTCTTGGATAGGTAGAATCAACATTGTAAAAATGGCTTTGCTACCTAAAGTGATTTACAGAATCAATGCAGTCCCTAACAAAATACCAACATCATTTTTTGCTAATCTAGAAAAAATAATTCTGTGGTTCATGTGGAACCAGAGAAGACCCCGTCTAGCCAAAGCAATCTTAAGCAAAAAGAACAAATTGGGAGGCATCTATCTACCAGACTTCAAACTATACTACAAGGTTATAGTAACCAAAACTGCATGGTATTGGCACAAGAACAGAGATGTAGACCAATGGAACCGCACTGAGAACCCAAATATAAAACCAACCTCATACAGTCACCTGATCTTTGACAAATTCCAGAAAAACCTACACTGGGGAAAAGATTCCCTATTCAACAAATGGTGCTGGGAAAACTGGATGGCCATATGTAGAAGACTGAAACTGGACCCACACCTCTCACCTCTCACAAAAATCAACTCACAATGGATAACAGATTTAAACCCAAGACATGAAACCATAAGAATTCTCGAAGAAAACGGAAAAACTCTTATGGACTTTGGCCTAGGCAAAGAATTTATGAAGAAGACCCCCAAAGCAATCACAGCAGCAAGAAAAATAAATACATGGGACCTGATCAAATTAAAAAGTTTCTGCACAGCCAAGGAAAACTATCACTAGAGTGAACAGACGACCTACAGAATGGGAGAAAATATTTGCATGCTACACCTCTGATAAAGGGCTGATAACCAGAATCTATACAGTACTTAGGAAAATCAGCAAGAAAAAATCAAACAACCCTATTAAAAAATGGACAAAGGATATGAACAGAAACTTTTCCAAAGAAGACAGAATAATGGCCAGCAAACATATAAAAAATTGCTCAACTTCTCTAATCATCAGGGAAATGCAAATCAAAACCACAATGAGATATCACTTAACTCCAGTGAGATTGGCTCATATCAAAAAAGCCCCAAACAACAAATGTTGGCGGGGAAGCGGACAGATAGGAACACTCATACAGTGCTGGTGGCACTGCAAATTAGTACAATCTCTATGGAAAGTAATATGGAGATACCTCAACTAATTAAAAGTAGAATTACCATTTGACCCAGCAATCCCACTACTGGGTATTTACCCAAAGGAAAAAAAGACATTTTATAATAAAGACATCTGTTCACGAATGTTTATAGCAGCACAATTCACAATTGCAAAGATGTGAAAACAACCTAGGTGCCCATCAATACACAAGTGTATTAATAAAATGTGGTATATGTATACCACGGAGTATTACTCAGCAATAAAAAACAATGGTGAATTAACACATCTGGTATTATCCTGGTTGGAGCTAGAACCCATTCTTCAAAGCGAAGTGTCACAGGAATGGAAAAACAAGCACCACTGGTACTCACCATCAAATTGTTACTAACTGATCAATGCTTACATCATACAGGGCAATAATACTCATCAGTGGGTGGCAGGCGGGAGGCAGGTGGAGGGGATGGGACAACTCTCACTGAACAGATGCGGGGAGCACAGTTTGGGGGATAACCACAATTGTAGCTCTGACAAGGGCAGTGCATGGGCAATATATATAGCCAAAGTGTTGTACCCCATAATATTCTGAAATAAAAAAATAAAAAATTTAAAAAAAATTTAAAAAATTTTTTAAAAAAGGCATCTATTTTTCTTCAGTTAATAATGTCAAAAAGACTGCATTGACATGGTTAAAGTCCCAGGACCTTCAGTTCTTTAGGAATGGACTAAATGGCTGGTATCATTGCTTACAAATGTGTCTTGAACTTGAATAAAGTTTACAGTTTGAATTTTTGTCTTTTAATTCACTTTTTCCACAAACTTTTTGAAGTCCCCTCACATATATGTATATATGTATACGTGTGTGTGTATATATATCTGTATATTTATGTCTGTGTGTGTGTGTGTGTATCCTATTGGTTCTAAGCCTTAGAGAGGTTGGGTAAACTTCTTAACAGCACATACCAAATTAGTAGCAGAATTTGTATTCAAAATCAATCAGTGTCTGTCTACTCTCTGAGTATTTGACCTGTATCTTTTGTCACCAGGTTGAAGCATGACAAAATGTTTACAACTTGGAACATGGGAGTATGCATTCTACCTAGAAGACAGCATGAGCAAAAGCATCCGCCAATTAGAGCATACATATTCTAGTGAGTCTAGAGAATTGAGCCCAGGGTGGAAGGGCAGGTGTTTTATACACTCGCCTACAATGCTCACAGAAAGAAGGAGCTAATTAAATTGATATGACCCTTTATTTTGCTGTAACCAGTCAGATAATATTTATGTCAATCTCAATCAGTTGCCTTGAGAAATATTTTATCATCATCAATCATATTTATTAAATCTGAGGACTTTAATAAATATGTACTTTCTATATTAACAGAAATAACCCTATTAGGAAAAGTATTTACTTAACCTTCACCACTTGTGAGAACGGAGAAAGTTAGGATTGATGTCATAGTGATAAGTTCAGGATGGTCAATGTGACCTTTCTATTAATATAGGAAAATAAAATCCCCAGGCACCAGATGCAAATTACAGCATCATTTTCATAAATGAAGAAAAAACATATAATAACTTAAATATATATAAGAAGAAATAATTCTATTTTAAACTAATATTATGCTACTCAGTTCCTCACATAGCAATACTATATCAAAAAATTATAAATCACATCTATAGTAGCCAATCTGCTTTCACACTATACTAGACAGAGTTTTATAAAAACAGATCAAGAAGACAGAATTATAGGAACCTAGTGGTTTTCAAAGATTCAGACTAGAATTAATTATTTCAGAATCACGTGAGTAGATTTGAACTTTCACAGATTCTTGACAAACAAAATGGCAAAGAGATATTGATTAAACAATATGCATCTGCCTGGCAACTGAATTTCAAGATTCAAGATAATACAATATTGCTATTCCAGTGCATCTTTAGAGATTATCTTTATTCTCTAAAGTGAAGCCGCTTTGGATCATAATAATGTTTTTAAAAATAAGATATGTATTGCCTAATCATTGGAAAGCTATAAAGAATAATTTGCATCTGGTAAATACTGAAACATCCCCAAAGATGATGCTCATTCTTTCTTTTATTGTTTCCTAGGGGAAATTTCAAGGTATTTATAATTCACTAAATTTAACACATAATGTTATATTAATTTATTTATTATATCCTTATTTAGAAGTTATGTGAAAACTTTTGTGGAGGAATAAAAACATGAGAGTGTTTTTATCTTCAAGTATCTTTCAGTTTAGTGACACATAAAGTGATAGACACACATTTGCAATGTAAAATAAGTGCTAATACAAGATCAAAAAGGGTATACATATATATTGAATTTAAATGAATAATCTTAACTCAAATAGGCTAAAATAAATCTTCAGATAAAGGTTCTTTATTGTTATTGTTTTGGGGTTTCTTTTTACATATATTGGAATAGATTACTAACTAGAAAAATTCTATTACCTATTTTCCTTGACTAGAGTTTAGTTCCGTGCCCTTAAAGGTATCACCTTACATTTGTTTACTACTGTAAATTGACTAATGAGTTTAAAATGCATGACTTCTTTGGATTCTCACAATAGCTGGTCTGAGGCAGGCATGAATTATTAGTACAATTATACAAGAGAAATCATGGCTCAGAGAAGATGCTACCTTGCAAAAAGTGCAGCAGCTGGAATGAGAACATGGATTCTCTGACTTTTAAACTAATTCTTTTTTCTCCCCACATTGTATTTTCTTCTGGGTACAGCTTGGTGAATAAAATCATCTGAAGAAAATGAAAAGAGTCTGTTATTTTTCATGCACCTCTAAAAACTGCAAAGCTAGGAAAGACCATAGAAGTTTAGTAAAGTTAGCCTAGAGCATTACACTTGCTTTAGAGGCATGTATTGCATGAAGGCTTATGTCACCTTTCAAGGGTGTTTCACTTATCATAAAGACCTTGAGGTTAAAATAAAAGGAAAATTATAAAAACTCATTAATATCAGAAGGATTATACCAGATAGTCTCTAATAAGACTCAGTAAAGACCCACAATGTCTTCAATAAATAAGAGGAAGAAATATTTAGTTCAGGGGTAAGAACATATGCCTATCACACCTCCCAGTTATGTATATTCTTATCCTCATTAGAAATTCCTATCCTTTTTCCAACACATGGGGACCACAACACAACACCCATCACCTTGCCTGCAATTCTTTCCTCTTAGAACTGATCATCTTCCAACATACTGTATATTTTATCATTTGTTCTGTTTATGATGTATTATCCCTACCTGGATATAAGCTCTCCAGGGGCAGTCTGTTTTTCCCTTATTGTATACCTTGTGCCTAAAACAGTGTCTATCACATGGTAAGTATTTCATAAATTTTTACTAAATAAATGAATAAATCATTCAATTAAGTTTCAAAAGTCTCATTCAATAGCATATTGTTTTTATTTAATAATTTATTAATTTATCACAAACATACTGATTTCCTACAGTACTACGTACCTGACACAGTACTGTATGTGGTCAGCCACACCCATCTTCAGGAAGCTTATAGTTTTGTGGGGGAAAAATATGTTAAACCAATTATGTTTTTAATTATCAATGACTATATAACAGGAGGGCACACTTTATTTCCCATGTTGGCACCAAGAAATCCTTAGAGAAAAAGTACAGCTTATATAGACAGTTTAAGGATTATTAAGTTAAAAGGTTGAAGAATAGGAAGTTGTGGTTCAGGAACAGGATACAACAGGTGTGAATGTGTGGAAGCAGAAATAAGCTAGGTGGGGTCAAAAATAAAATAATTTTTACTGGCTATCCACACAGAGAAGAATGAAATTGGACTATTATCTCACCTCATATACAAAAATCAACTCAAATGTATTAAAGACTTAAACATAAGACATAAAACTGTAAAACTACTGAAAGAAAACTTAGGGAAAAAGCTTTTTGACACTGGTATTGGCAAAGGTTTTTTTGTCTGTAACCTCAAAGAAACAGGCAAAGAAAAGCAAAAATAAGCAAATGGAATTGGAACAAACTAAGAAGGCTTTGCATAGCAAAGGAAATAAGCAACAGAATGAAGAGACAACCTAAGGAATAGGAAAAAATATTTAGAAACCAGACATCAGCTAAGGGTTTAATATTCAAAATATAGAAGTAACTCAAACAACTCAACAGAAAGAAAATTAATAAACCAATGAAACAATGGGCAAAGGACCAGAATGGACATTTCTCAAAAGAAGACATAAAAAGCCAGCAGGTATGTAAACAGGTTCTCAACATCACAAATCATCAGGAAAATAAAAATCAGAACCACAAAGTGATATCACTTCACATTCATATGAATAACTTTTATCCAAAAAGATAAAAGATAAGTGTTGACAAGGATAGGGACAAAATGGATCCATGTACACTGTCAATGGGAATGTACAGTAGTACAGCCATTATTGGAAATAATATGGTGGTTCCTCAAAAAATTTAAAATAGAGCTACCATATAATCCAGCAATCCCACTGCTGGTTAAATATCCAAAGTAAATGATATCAATATGTTGAAGAGATAACTGCAGTCTCATGTTCATTGTGGCTTTATTCACAATAGCCAAGATATGAAAACAATGTAAATGCATGATCTCACTTGTATGTGAAATCTAAAAAATTTGAGATCATAGACGGAGAGAATAGAATGGTGTTTACCAGGGACTCAAGGGAGCACTGAAGGTGTGGGTGAACAGAGTGGCATTGGTTAAAGGGAACAAAGTTTCAGCTAGGAAAAATAAATTCTGGAAATATATTGTACAGCATAGTGATAATAGCAATAATACTACATTGTACACTTAAAAATTGCTAAGAGTAGATTTTAAGTGATCTCATCACAAAAATTAAGCATGTGAGCCAATGAATATGTCAATTAGCTTGATTAATCATTTCATAACGTATACATATATCAAAACTTCACATTGTACAGCATAAGTAAATGCAATTTTTTGTGATTCAAAGAAAAATAATAAAATAATTTTTGTGTCACTCTAGCTTATTTATGGGGGAACAAATACAGGGAAATATGGCTTGATCTGGAACCTGTCTTGTAGCAATTTACACATTAGGATGGGTGTTTTCATGTTTATGTTAATCAGATTTACATTTTATAAGATCATTCTTTGTAGTGAAGTGAAAATGAATAAAGTATTAGTATGAGACAAAAGTAGTTGCAAAGAGTTTTTTTAGAATGCTACTTCAACAATCCAAGTAAATAAATTATGATGGCTCAGCTATGCTGCTATCAGTGGGGAATAGAACTGAGCAAAGTAATTCATAAGTTCACTCATTCTTTTATTCAAAAACATGATTTGGGAGTGTCTACTACTTTCCATGCACAGTAGACTCTGGGCAATCAGAGCTAAACATGACCCTCATGGGGCTATAGTTTATTAAGGAAATCAAACATTTAAGAATACTGGCTAATTAAGAGATTATGACAATAGAGATCTGCTTTAGATTGGTTTGGTAGAGTTGGCTGCTCAGGGAGAGTGACATTTTACTTGAGACCTGAAAATCAAGATGACTCTATCCAAGAAAACAACTGGGTACAGACAGTACCAAGTAAAGATGAAAACATGTGTAGGGGAAACCTTTGGTTAAGGACATGGTGAGTTGAAAAAGTACAATCTTGTAGGCCTCCAATGTCAAGTTAAAAAGCATAAATTTCAATGGAAATAAATACAGTGGAAGCCATTCATGTAATATAAGTAGTATATGAGTAAAATGTATACAAATATAAGTAAAATAACCCAATTTATCTTTTAGATTATAGGGGATAACATGGAAATAGCACAGTTTCTTTTTTTTCCATGATATTAATAGAATGGATTATTAAAAGAACTTGTTAATTTTGATGTAGTTCAGTTTATAACATTTTCTTTATGGTTGCTGCTTTTTTTGTGTCTGTTTACCTATCATTGTATGTATGTATTTAAATCACATCTTGTACATACCCACCATAAAATGGATGAAAATAACTCTTCTAGTATTATACTCTGGCTAACAAGGTTAATGACACCATATGATAGCTAAAAATGTAGGAAGTGGGGAAAATACCAAGTTCTTTTCTTCCTCTTTCCTAAGGAAGTATGCCTCAGAATATGCTACCTGGGGTTTTTCAGCCTTTCTGAGTTCTCAGAGTGAGTGTAGGTAGTTTAGCAGCTTTGGTCTCTTCCTGCCTATAGGAAATTCTCACGTTGGTCTCTCTGTGCCACAGTCAGGATGCATCTAGGTACATGCTCCCATTATAAGTAAACTTAGTAGAGTGGTATTTAACCCCTGAGGGGTAGGCAAGCTTTTAGCAAGAATATGTTCAAGTTATGTGGGAGTTTGCTTATATTATATTAACAAGCCTATTTGGGCATTCTCACATCACATTCTCCAAATTCTTTCCTAGTGGTAAAGCTGATATTTTACTCTTTATCTCCCTGACTCTCTCATTTGGTTCAAAACTCAGGACTAAAGAGGAGAAATCTCATGCAATTTTATCTGTGCTTTTAAATCTCAAGGTGTGATCTTCTGCTAACATATGAGAAGTAATGTAAAGATGTCAAAAAAATAAATTGCATTGAATGATGCAAGTTATGAATACCATCAAGTTTATGGTATACAATTAATGGGAAATATCACTAAACAAATTATGAATTGATAAAATTTTGTTTGGGTTGACTAAATGCATTAAAATAAGTGAGCAGCATACAAGATAATATTTTGGAAAAGATGCATAATAGAAGACATTTTTAGACCCACTACCACTGCCAAAAGTCAAAATAAAACAGAATTATGACTTAAAAAATGGAGATTTTATGAGAATATTATGTGGAATAGAGGAAAGACTAAGCATCAGATATGAAGCACATATTTCCAATTTTATTTAATAGGGTTTTATATTTATTTACTATACTTAGACATTCATTCTTGCAACAATAGTTACTATTTTTATTTAATTCCTTTAATATATAAAGTGAGATAAGTGGCATTTTGGTAAATAATAAAATATCACTTTTCCTAAAAATAAATAAATACATGATATTTATGTACCTTAAAAATAATTTCTCATCCATAAAATATCAACCACACCATTCTTAGTAGTCCTCTTAGTAATAATTAATAATTACCAATCAGCTCCTTGCCAGATATTGTACTAAATGCTTTACATACACTATCTCATCTATTTTGCACAATTCTACATGTTATTATTATCATAGGCTTCATTATAAAAATGAGAACGCTTCCACTTAATAAGGTTAAATAGCCTTCCTAACATAATAGATTCAGCATGAGATGTACCCCAGTTTCAACCTAAGAAAAAGAACTTGAGCCTCTGAACCTAATTATCATCCCATCTATTAATACTATGCTCCAAGCTATAGATCTTGTTGTACAAATAAAACTGATAGATACTTTATAGCATCTTATCAAGCATATAAAGAACCAAAAAGAAAATAGATGTAAATAATGTATTCACAGTTTCTAACTTAATAAATTGACTAAAAATACCCTCAAAAACAGAACAGTGCAAGCATTTTATTGCTGAAAATATTTTGTACATTCTACAATTACTAGGAAAAAGAGATAAATTATGTTACTGAAAGAAAATTTTATTATGTCATATTTTAAAAGAGAGAAATAGTAAATCTCAGAAACTTTCACAGAAATCTTCACACTCTAAAATGTGTGAACTATAATGAAATCTGTTATTTGGTTACAATTCTGATAAACATTCTCAAGGGATAGCATGAAGTTGGAAATCTTCTAGGGGTCATCTAGCTTTGCTACGTGGTTCTTCACTTTGAAACCAGAAACAGTTCTCATAAACTTGATGAAGGAGTAGTAATGGGTTATTTTGTTTCAAATAAAATCTTGGTACTTTAGAACAAATTTTAATATTTTTATAACTATACATATACAATGGTAAAATTCATGTCTTCAGAACAATTTTGATGTGATTTGCCAAATATTGATTTGGTCCATAAAATATTCGAACTTTTCAAAGCACAATTGGCAGTTTGCAGAAACAGTTCGTGCTCTGACTTAGACAGCATGGGTGGATTATAGCTGTCTTGCCACAGCTTTGGCCACCAATGTAGAAAATTTGATTGTAGTTTCAGTAAGCTTACCTAATGCACAATAATGTGTTCAAAGAAGTGAATCTATAAGAAAGTATAAAGGAAAATAAAATAACTCTGAAAGTGAAACATGAAAATAAGAGCTTGTTTTAATCAATCCATAAAAATACACACACACATACACACAAACAATTGGTTTTTTACTAGAGAAATACAGGAGCAACTAAATTTAAAAAACCCAAAAGAATATTTTCCATGAGTTACTGACATTCTTTGATTGTTCATAGTATAGATTTGAATATCTTTCATAACATTTACTCATTTTACTTATAGTTTCCTTATTTGAGGACTATTATGGACTATGCATATTAGATTATAAACACATATAGCACAGTGACAGCATGACCTCAACAGTCTATCTGATCACATTACATTCTCAGTAAATAATAGTTAAATTGAAAATTAGAGCTGAATATATTGATTATTAATTCTGAATATATCCCAATTGATAATTGATCAGCACTTATCACTTTTCTGCAAATTCTAGCCTTTCACTTGTTAACCAAAAAATAAATTAACAGGGTTTAATTTTTTGTAAACCTTTGGAAAAAGGAGTGTTTTATTTCTCATAAAGGTTAGCAACCTGCTGGGCAGCCATTCCAACAGGTTGGGAAGCTGAGCCCCAGCCAGAAGCCAGGCACACCTGCTTCAAAGAGACAAAAGGCAACAGTGTGGTCAAATATACATATTTAACAAGCTACAGGAGGAATCATGAATATTTATGAAGGGAAATTAAACGCATGTAATTGTGCTTTCTCTCTCCCATCCCATCGTGGCTGGGAACTCAGTTTTAAGGTGTTTTTGGGGTCCTCTTGGCGGACAGGAGTCCATTCAGTTAAGCAGAGGATTTAGGATTTTATTTTTACTTCACAGTCCCCTCTTTTGGCCAAGATATGCCATAGGCAATAGTGATGTCCAAATTTTATTTTGTTCCATCATTGATGTAGTGGAGTACCTATTTGCCCTTGATCCATCTAGAACTTCAGTGGGACCCCTATGGTCCAGGAGAAGTTCAGAGCCATAAAAGCTTAAGCCAATTAAAGGTTTTGGGCCAGATGGGAATTGGAATAGACAGGCACTCATTAATCCCTTAAAATCTTTTAAGAAATATTATTGAAAACCAAAAGGGGAAAACAAGGTTATAAAATGAACTTATCTATAAGCATCAAATTACTGTAGTCTAGGTTTTAGTATCAGACTTGTAGCAATTAGTTATATAAACATAAGCATTTTGTTAAGACCATTCTATCCCTTAAATTGGCCCTTAGAATCTCATGCACCTCCTTCTTCGACAATAGTCCCTGCGCCTAGAGGGAGGAAGGTGTTCTATATAGTAGCAGGGCATTGGCAACGGAAACAAACCAGGCCCAGTGAGATTTTTATGAGGAAGATTTGTAGGTTTTGTTGAATCATCTCTAGTCTTCAGGATATTATGACTCTGGTTTTCTCAGAAGTAAAATGAGAGATAAATAACATTAATAATTTGAAAATTAAAGAAGAATTTGGGTATCGAAATGGAAAAAAGAAAGTATATTGTTAGGGAGTCAAATAGAAATGTGATGAAAAAAATTACAACCTGTTTTTTTTTTTTTCTTTTGAAGTCAAGAAATAACTAGGATTTAGTCGAAACTCTGGACAAATGGTAAAAACTTAAAAGGACAAGGCTAGAATTGAATAATGGGCTTTTTCTTTTTCTTTTTTCTTTTTTTGAGATATAATTTTCCTCTCTCTAGTTTCTCATATTTATTAAAGACAAATCATAGTAGGAACAACTTATTTGTAAAATAAACCTTAGTCTTATTATACTTGGTTTGATTATTTGCATAAAGTACAGCAAGAATAGTCATTGATCATAGGCTTTTGTTTTTTAAAATTGACTTTACTGGAACCCGTTCTTTTTTTTTTTTAAGGAATTTCAGGTTACTTAATGGTCTCTCAAACCAAGCTAAGGATTTAACTGTCTGTAGATACCCGTATGAATTGGGAAATTTCTCCTTTTCGAGGTCCCAAAGTAACTTGAGATCAGGACCTGATAGAAAGTGACATTCTTTACTTACCAAAAATCAGGAAATGTTATAGACGAGGTATCAACATTTTTTTCCAGATGGCTTTTATTGGCCTTATAAAGTCAACATGATTCCTCAAAGCCATCTAGGCATATTTAAAATATGCTATTCCAGTCAAAGCCTTGGTAAAATAACCAGCATCTGTAATTCTGTCCTGTTATAAAAGAAAACAGATTCTTATTGAACTTATGCAAATAACTATATAGCCATAAAATAAGAATACTTGTGAATAATGTCCAAATTCTGGAAAAATAAGTAGAGAGAAAAATAGATGTTTCAAATTGTTTAAAAAATATACTTTACCAATTTGTTGTAAGCTATAAATAGCTCAAAAGAAGGGGGAAAAAGTTTTCTTGTCTTCTAGAAAACAAAATATAAAAGAATTAGCAATGTTGTAAATAAATGGTCAAAAATAAATTAGTTTAGTCCCATTAATTACTTCTTGTCTTGCTTGAGGTTGGGTTAGCAATCTTCAGGAATGTATCAGTTTTTTCTAATTATAGTAAGCCAATTTCTTTAGAGTCCAAAGGGCATTTAGTTGAGGTGTCTAGATATTAAACTCAAAGCATCTTCAGTTAAAATGGAAGTAGCTTTCATATGGAAAACCAAATGTTAATATTTGGAACAGTTTATCCTGGAGTTTGTATGTCCCAACATATGATTGTAGGATGTCAGGAAAAAAGGTGACAGCAATTTCATTGAGTCCAAGTCAGAAAAATAGAAGAGTTTGAAAACATTATTTGGAGACTTGAAGCTGGAAAAGAATTCAGGATGCAGTTTAAACCATATGATCTCTAAAGTCAGTAGAAAACTGCTTTTTGAAAAGAATTAAATTAAAGTAATAATTGTCTGTCAATGACAAAAGTATTAACATAGCCATGGTTAAAAAAAATTGACAAAAATTTGTTATTTTTGTGGCATAATTTAACATAGTTACCATAATTATTATTGATAATATATACTAAAGCACATCAGAATTTTAGGAATGTCATACAATTTTGAAACACATATTAATAATATGTTTATATAAATATAACCTGAAGAAAGTTAAATTCCATTTTATATTTGACAATGTTTTTTGTATAGTTTTAACATATCAAGAACTTAAAGTAACTTTGAGCTGTTATCAGTTCCCAATTTTTATTAGCATATCTAAATTTCTTTAGTTTTCTATATCATATAAGAATAAGTTGTTAAAGTATATAAACTTAAAGTCATGTTTAACAATTAATGTTTTAGTATTCTAACATATAAATAAGTCAGATGTTTTACCATCATCTTCTTTAATTCAACATAATGTTACTTTAAGATTGTAAATTACCAAAAAGAATTTTGAAATCATAACATGAATATCATCTCCAATGTCTTCTTCAGTCACTTTTAGGTCTTAAGTAGCCACGTGGCATCCAAGATGGCTACAAAGGGCAGAGCCTATCTGTGTCCTTAATTTACATACCAGGTGTACTGTTGAGAACAAAATACAGGAAGCCTGGAGGATCTAACACCTCCTAGAATAGCCAAGAGGCAAAGCTGGGGAAGGGAAGAAGGGACCATATCAGGCTTGGTTATATAATATCTTGTAGTTGTTGGTCTAGGCACTAAGAACATGTACCCAGGCCTCACCAGGGCTACCTATCCAGACAGCAGAATTTAGAGGCTCAAAACTCTAAATATAAGTTTGTCATTGAGAATGGAACAAGTAAACATATATATATATATTTTTTTTTTTCGTGCCTGAGCTCTTTATATACAAAAAGCCTCATGTGCCTCCCATAGGTGGAAGAAGACAGGAAATCAAAGGTCCTTTATGGCTTTAAAATCAGAAAAACACCAGCACTCGAATGTTTATTGTAGTACAATTGACAATTGCAAAGATGTGAAATCAACCCAAGTCCCCATCAATTCATGAGCGGGTTAATAAACTATGGTGTACATATACCATGGAGTACTACTCACCCCTTAAAAAAGATGAATTAATACCTTTTGCCACAATCTGGATGGAACTGGAGGCCTTTCCCCTAAGTATCTCAAGAATAGAAAAACAAATACCACATGTACTCACTATTAAATTGGAACTAACCAATGAGCACACATGTGCACAAAGGGAAGTAAAACTCAGTGGAAAGCAACTGGGGAGGCAGGGAGGACGGGGAGAGGAATAAGCCAACCTAATGGGTACCATGAACACTATTTGGGTGACGGGCACCTCTATTAGCCAGGACTTAAGCATTACAAAAACAATCCATGTAACCTAAAACATTTGTACCCCCTTAATATTTTGAAATAAATTTTAAAAAGCAAAGCAAAGCAAAACAGGTTTTTGGAGAGAGAGAAAAAAAGGCTTGACTAGTTAACAAAAGGCAGTCTGGTTATGTGAACGAAGCCCTATAGGGGCCTCAGAGAGACTAGATGGCAAATGTTTCTTTTCAGACCTTTAAAGGTGGAGACTTTTAAACTTTTTTTCTTAAAAGACAGTTTTTCAGCCGTCATTTTAAAATATGTTAAAGAAATATACCTTGGGGCAAAAGATTTCCAACCTCTTTACTCTATTTTGAAGCTAAAAGTTTTACATCTTAAAGGCTAAACTGATAGTTTTGGAGAAATTTGGGTTAGATGTTGGAGATAGACAAAAGAGTGAGAGAAAAAATGGGATAAAGAGAAAAAAACACAAAATTTAATCACGTCGTTCTATACCTTCTTTAGTCCCTTTTTAAGTTCTGTGAATAAATCAGCTTAGTTGGGCAGCTGTGTCCCATTCCAGGAGCTGGAACAGTAGAGGAAATTTTTAAACAGGAGGAAAAAACAAAGGTCAACATTTGGAGCAATTTTTAGAAAAAACTATTTGGGAAGAAAAAACAATTGTATAGGAGCAGAGGTGGAAGGAGAAGTAAGAAAAAAGGAAGAGTCCATTCTAAATATTTCACATGGCCTTTTTTTTTTTTTTTTGAAGTCTCTTTTAACTTTAAATATTTTTTGAGGGACGCTATGAGAGAATTTTGATCCCAACTGGAAAACTTGAAACACCAATTATAGCGTTATCTTCATTGTTTTGGAAGGTTTGACAGCCTCTTTGTTTTAATTGAGCAGGCAGATAAACTAGAAGTCTCCTAAGATTATTGTGGCCGGCAAAGCTTTAAATCATTTCAGGCTAGATTCAAACATTCACAACAATTATTTATAGTTTTTTAAGTATATTAGTCACTTTATCTGTGATAGTGGTGTATCAGAGACCACTTCCTTAGAACTAAGGTTTTTATAACAGCACTGACCTTCATGAGGGCATTCCCTCCCAGTGCCAAAACACGAGCATCCTCAAAAACCTTATGGATTAGCTGAATCCAACTAGGTCCCTCCTAAACCCCCTTCTTGGTCTCCATTTGTTAACTAAAAAAAAAAAAAATTAATGAGGTTTATACTTTGGAAAAAGGAGAGCTTTATTTCTCAGAAAAGGTAGCAGCCTGTTGGGCAGTCATTCCAACATGTTGGGAATCCTAGCCCCAGCCAGAAGCAAGGCACATGTGCTTCAAAGGACGGACAAAAGAAAGATTCATATTGAGCAGGGTGGCTAAATATACATATTCAACAAGCTATAGGATGAGTCATGAATATTTATGAAGGGAAATCATATGCATGTGTAATTATGCTTTATCTCTCCCATCCCATCATGGCTGGGAACTTAGTTTCAAGGTGTTTCTGGGGTCCTCTTGGCCAAGAGGGGTCTATTCAGTTAGCAGCAGGCTTAGAACTTTATTTTTAGTTCACACACCTTAATAGCTTGCAAAAGGAATGCTACTAGGTTTAATTATTTCTTTCCCATCATGCAGAACATTTTCTTCAGGCATATAAACTATATGCACTTATAATCTTTCTGAGGAAATCAGTTGAACTGGTAGAGTTTCAGATGCCATAATAGCATGTATCTTTATCTGAAGGCTATGTTGAATTCTGCAAAAAATCTTGAATCTTTGCAATTCTTTTGCTCAATAGAGGGAATTTGGGGACAGTGGTGAACATATATGTATATTAATTGTTCTGTACTAATGTCAAAGAGGACAGTTCCACATTGGAAGGGGTACTTGAGCTGAGTTTGATCTTAATTCTTTTTAATAGATTCTCATTGATCTGGTTCTGAAGCAATTACTTGACAAGGACATAGAAAACCATAAAAGAGAAGCTCAGCTAATGACAGTACAAAGACGGTCTGATAGGTGGTTAGAAATATTATCAAGAGTGATCTGGGTTACTTCAATCACTCTGTATGGATTTCTGAATTGTATTAATGATGGTCACATTCTTCTGTTATTAAGCTTCATTTTATATAGGCAAGTGCATGCCAAGAATGTGATAACACTTAAGTTAAAATATTAAAACTATAATAATTATATTTTCTACTTCTCTTTTATATTACTTATAATTGGCAAACAGCTTTGAAACTGTGTAAAATTTTTATTTTTGATGGTTTTAGGTACTGCTTTAAACATATGAAATATAAAAAACAAAACTCATATAAATAAATACAGGTTTTCTTATCAGTTGATCAATCAATATGGAATAGATTAAGTACAATAATTTTTAAATATCTGGCACTTTTATTTTGAACATGTTGACTCAACCACAAAACCTTGCTAATGTGGCATCATATTTTATTAGTCTGGATAAATAATTCCTAGCTGCTGTTAAGAACAGCAACAAAATCTTAGTGAATTAATACAACAGAAGTTTATTTCTTACTTACATCATAATGCATCATGGTAAGGTAAAGTGGCGCTCTCCTATAAGAAGGATACAGGGATCCAAGTTACCTGCATCCTGTGGCTCTATCATCCCCTGCGACCGACTCAGAATTCTCCACTGGATCCTCTGATACAGTTGGCAATGATAGCCTATGACAGACAGTAAAGAATATATTACAACCAAGTCTATGAGTGTGTAAATTCCTTCTACCCACAGTCCTTTGGCTAAGTCACATAGGAAGTAAGGAACCAGATGAGGACTGCAATTATTTGAAATACTGTGTTCCCAGATGCCCAGGATGAAGAAATGGAATTTGTGAAAAATCACCCAATCTCTGTCACACACATTACCTGTTTAGGCAGCCCTTTTATAGTATACTTGAGGAAATTAAAAGGCATATACAGCAAGTTTGAAGAACAGTACTTTATTTATGGTGTAACCAAAGGAAATGTAGACTTCTATTTTCCTACTTTTTGGCACTTAAAATTGTGAAAAAAATCCATTCTTTCAAATAATAAATAATGTGTTTCTTTGAATAGTTTTTAAATTTTAAATTTAAATGAGCTTTGTATATTTTGTTCTAATGTGCTATTTACCCTTGATTTAAATTTCAACTCACTTTATGACTCTAATGAGATGCATAGAAAATACATCATCAATTCATATTAGAAATTCCCCAAATCCCTTTACACTGATTCCCAAAATAAGTAGCATCAGCTTCCAAGAGACCTAATGCTAATTTTTATTGATGGCTACCATCAGGAAATTAGCTAACAATACATTCTCAGTTTCATTTTGAAAATCATAGAAAGTAAAATAATGAGCATGCTGGTGTTACATTGTTATATTATGCTAAAAAATTCCAAGAATATATTATTAAAACATTTTGTAAATACCATGTGTGTTCAAACTAAATGCAGTAAAAGTAACAAATTACTTGTTGAGAAAAAATGATCTTAATATGTTCTTTTTCTAATCTTCATATTTATTTGACATGTAACTATTAATCAGAATGTATAGTAAGTAGTTTCTTAATATAGGAATTTTATTTAACTTATATTTTCTGTAATTTTCAATACAATTCTTTTACTCTCACCCTTCTTCTAAATATTTGCATATACTTTAACAGAATATCTGTGGATATATTTATTCTTCAAGATTTTCTTTCTTTTTTGCCAGGTTATTCTAGTGATTTATTCAAAACACATCATTTATCTTCACTGAAATTTTATTTAAAATGTTTCTTTATTGGTAATCATATAAAACAACTTTCAATTTTCTGAAAATATTTCTCCCATGTAAATTAAAATATATTTACTTAGTAATTGATTTTTATGAGTAAAAAATGGGAAACTTAATAAAACCACAGATGGTTTTGAAGTTCTTTCTTAAAGTAACTCTAGTTTGATTTCTTTAGTGAATTCTGAGTATATGAATAGATCAATGAATTCTCAGTAAATGAATAGATCAATGAATCAATGAATAGTAAATGAATAGATTCTCCTTCTCTCAATATTTTATAAAATGTTTGAATTTCTCCTGACATTTTTTGTGTTATTTCTGTTCCAAGTTGATTTGTTTCTGGTGCTATAAAGAAATGTAATCACTTGGGTTGGAAATGATTTGATTTGAATAGCATGCATAAATGATGTAAACACAAGTATCCTTCCATTAAAACAACACTTAAATAAAAATTAGAGAAATATGGCTTGGAGGATAATTATTGTCATGTGAATGAAGTTGAATAAAGAATGAGGAAGGAATCTGTTTGTCAGCCTAACTCACAATTTCAATACTGGGCATTAGCATTCATTGGATTTATGTTACTAAATAACCAAGGGATGAATTGAAAGCATTTATATTTTGGTTAATAATATCAATAAATTGACAACATAAATAAGCACATGAATAGCTGGAATAGCTGAATTCCCGAAAAATATTTTGGGGCCTCTTTTTGGGTTTATGCATATTTTAGAAAATAAGTGTAAAAATGACTCTCCAGAACTGCCTGCTTGTTTGGGGGATAAAGCAGTAAATTCATTTCAATCCAGTAAGTAGGTTGAAATGAAATACTTCATTTGGAGAATTGAATTACCAACAACACAGTAGAGCACTACTGGGAAAAAATTGCCCTGAAAAGTCACTTAAATGACAACTGGTATCTAGAAGTTATAATGGAAAATAAAGACCTGATTATTCTCATAGTTTTAATTATGAAAGCATATAAATAATTACATACAACATGAAAAAATATAGGTAGGTACTAAGAAATAACTACACAAGTGGTATCAGTCAGTCTGATCTGTGTTATGCTAATAGACAACCGCAGAATCTCAGTAGTTTTAAACAACAAATATTGAATCTACGTGTCTACACAGATTTTCAGATCTATAGGGAGTTCCTGCTCATCACAGTGGGGACTCAAGGCTGATGAAAGAGATACTGAGGTTGGCAATTACTGTACCAGAGTAAAACAGAGAGCTGGAAGGTGTCACATTTGCAATTTTTGACATACAAATGACAAACAACCAGAACTAATTTCAAGTCCTTCTCTCACTTCACCCACATATAAAGTGGCCAGCATGTATAAATTGCTATGTATTTCCGAGATTAAGAGCTAAAATATTCCTTGAATAAATTCTAGCTACTACCACAACAGGCTCCAAACTGTGTTGCCTACAACACCAACCTGCTCTTGTATTCTAACGTCATGTTAATACAAGAGGTGGGTGCGCAATTCTGGAACTATGCATGAGGCCAAACAGACCACCCCAGAGAGATACTGGTAGAAACCTGGTTGTGTAATTTAAAGATAGACCAAAGAAAAAAGTTTGTAAATATATGTATAAGTATGTATTTGTAAATATAGTATAATTGAGAACTTCTAACTGTTCTGTTGTTTCTATGATGAGTGTATTTAATATATTATGCTATTGTTATTTCAGATTTCCTCACCAGTGCTTCCCAAATAGCTGGTTTGGGTACATGGGAATTCATAAAACAAAGTCATAAGCTTGTTCTTCTGAGTGAGTTGAACTGGGAATATAGCAATTGTGGCAGCCTGAGGCTTATATCTCCCAGCATATAGTTATTGCTAAATAAATTGTACTGCTTGTTTAAGTCTCAATGATCTTTCCCACAAGAAAAACAGTCTGACATATTTTCAACATCATGCATCATGAGCAAGTACGCAGGTAGTTTATTTGAGGAAGTAATCTCAAGAAAGAAAAGTAGAAGCCTGAGCAAATGGAGAAACCAGTTATTGACCTTACCACCCGAAGAGCAACAGGGGCTCTATTTCACTAGAACCCAGGAGGACCTGTGTAGAATATAGCACAGATTGTCTCCTGAGAGATGCATGGAAGGAAATTCACCAAATCCCATCCTTCATTGCTCAGCAGTTGCCTAGAAATGTTAGCAGCACTTTCAGGTTTGTCCATGTGTGGGTGCTTGAGCAGGTTCCCATAGTGTCTCTATCAGAATTATCCTGGAGCAAAAAGTAGACATAAAGTAGTGCTTTTGAGAGGATCGTCAATCAGTGTACACCTGTTTCAAGCTGGTATCCTCGAAAATGATGGATGTAAAAGGTGGTTTGAAATGATTTGAGCCACGACACAGAGGTGTCCAGTTAAGGACCACAATTAGTATTAGCTGTTATAAGCCAGAAAGTCAGCTCCCTCACTCCTCCACCAGATTTCCTAATGTGAGTTTCTTCTAGCATATATTTTAAAATGGGGCACCATATTACACTTATTTTGAATGATCCATTTAGATATTACTTCTCTATTTTATATTCTCTGTTTTTAGACTTTTTATTTTCTGCCTTTGCCTTCATTAATGCTCTTCCTGGCACTTCTGGACATCATCTCCTCGTTAGATGCTGCTCCTTTAGTCCAAGTGAGGAATTTGATGTAAAATAAGCTGGACTTTACTTCTCTGTCTTTATTCTCCACAAAACTAACAGACAACTATATCGAACTTAACTGAGGAATTGGAGATAATTTTTTAAAAATGCAACATAGGAGTAGAAAATTTATAGCTGTGTACTAAATACAACATTTTCCAAGTCTAGAAAAAAAAAAAAACATCAAGATACTTTTGATAAGTTGCCATTGTCAGATTACCAATGGTGCTAATCAGGCTTTTTTACCATAGGTATCTATCTACCCTTTCCCAAACTCAATTTATCCTAATGACTGTATTTCAAATTTTCACCCACTAGTTATGACACTGACATTGTCTCAGGATCCAAGCTGCATGCAAGCTGCCCTAAGAACACATGCACATCCATCTGACACAGGGCAAAGGCACAGGGAATTGGTAGCTGCTCCATGATAAGATCTGAAATTGATAAGATCAAAATTAATTACAATTCACTGCCTAAGCCTTCCCTTGGAAGTTAAAAAGCTTCAACAGACTCCAAAGTTCCAAAATAGTTTCATTAGACAGACTTGTTCAGTGCAATTGTTTTCTAAGTGAGGAGACAGTTTCCTGGTGCTTCCTACTCTACCATATTCCAAGAATCCTCTCAGTATCATTTACTTTTATAGTAGTTCATGGTCTTAAAAACTATTATAAAAGTGGCCTTCTGTTGATTCTTCTGTAGACTAAATAATTCTGAAAATGTATTTGCTCTATTTATTCTATATATCTTCTTAATCTAAAATATTTCATAGTTTTTTTTATATTTTGAATTCATTCCCAATTGCAATTGCATATCTGCTTATTTGTTTAGGCTTTTTTTTTTTTAAAGCCAGTATTATTAATTGTATTTCTTTTTAAAAACCTGTCAATTAAAAAACAAATGAAGATGTTTGGATTAGAATATCTATTTTCTCTTGTTTTGCTTTTAGCATACTGAATAATGTATTGATTTTTATCATCTTTACACTGAGTAAAGAATGTTGCAAAAAATATCATTATTCTTTGGGAAAAGAGTGAGAAGGCACATATCTTCCTATAAGGTTTGTGACTACATGAATACATAAATATAATTTTTCCAAATTTATATTTTACTTGCATTAAGTAGCAGAAGGGATGTTTGCTGCAGATTTCAGAGGAAAAAACATACTCATAAATCTAAAAATCACATACACTTTAAAAATCCATTGATTTCAACACTATTATAATCAATAACAAAAATATATTAATTAATATGCATAACAAAAAGGAATATGGTTAGTATAATAGTAAGCAATTACATAATAAGCAATGCGTATTATGTATCCAAAAGTATATAAAGCTAAAGAATCAGGCAAAATGAAGTAAAAGTTTACTAATCATAGTGTATAATCTGTATATCCTTTCTTGTTTGATCCCTATTTCTCTGGGTTCATTTCTCAAACTCTCTGTTTGTTTTGACTTTTTTCAGTTCCAATGAGTTGAAGATTCTGTCAGTTTTGAAGCCATCTGGTTTGTGGTATGTTGTTACATTAGCACTAGCAAACTAATATGCCCTGTTACTTGTGCTTTTGTTTGTTTTAGATTATTTATGTGTTCATTTATTTAGTAACTGGCCTTGACAAATAGTATGCGGCAGAAGTGATACTGCATGACTTCTCTGACTAGATTATAAGCATCTTTGCAGATTCTGCCTGGATCTGTGGAATGTTCCCTTTTTGTGGGAAAGCCAGCTATCATGTAAAAAGTCTGATTAATCTGATTGCAATCCTATAATGGCAAGATTGTAGACCAGCCAAACCAGTCACTGGGAATAGTCATGGGTAGAGAGAGAGTCTGGAGATTCCAGCCAACACAGCCATCTCAACCCAGATATCAGACATGGAAGTAAAGAAGCCACATTGTTTTTAACCTGAATAGTGTTCTGTTGTGTGTATATACCAACTTTTCTTTATTTACTCAGCTGTTGATAGACATTTAGGTTGATTTCATAACTCGACTATTGTGAATAGTGCTGCAATGAACATGGGGCTGCAGAGATCTAATTGACAAACTGATTTCACATCTTTTGGGCAAACACCCAGAAGTGGGATTGTTAGGTAATATGGTAATTCCATTTTTTGTTTTTTGAGGAATCTCCATATTGGTTTCCATGATGGCTGTACTAATTTACATTGAAATATTAGAGGTGACGGATATGTTAACTAACTTGATTTAATTATTCCACATTGCATTCATAAATTACAACATCACTTTGTTCCCCATAAATTTATACAATTATAAACAGTCAATTTACAATTTTTAAAAAGCCACATTGGGTGTCCTCTTCAGTTGACTCTTCAAGTAACTCCAGGTATACTTGCCAAATATTGCTACTGCCTGAGACACCCAGAGCAAGAACAATCCAGACAAGCTCAGTCAACCCACACAGCCATGAGTTCTCATAATAAATTATTTTAAATCAGTAAGCTTTTGAGAGATTTGTTAGGCAGCAATAGATAGCTGGGACACTACATTTCTATAGTTAGGTTTATGGAATTTGTTTTTTCTCAAAGTGCTGTCACCAGACCAACAGCATAAGCATCACTGAAAACTTGTTAGAAATGCAAATACTTGGACCCCAGCCCAGAAACTGAATCAGAAACCTTAGAGGTAGGGCTTCACAATTTGTGTTTTAACAAGCCCTCTGGGAGATTCTAACTCACACTCCAGTTAGAGCCACTTTAAATTCTTTCTCATTGAACTAACTATACTACTAGATTGATGGAGAAATAGAGACCTCAGGTAAAAATATAGACCTCAACATGGCTTAAGAAGTGCTCATAACATCTGTCCAGTACCAGTCTTCCAGCCTCCCTCTATGCTAAGCCTCCTCAGCCCCTCATTTTCTACGTGTTCTGCTCTCTTCACAAGTCCATGCACTTCCTGAAAGCTACTGCCTCTTCCTGAATTTCTTTTCCTTTTTTTTTTAGTCAGCTCTTCCTACTAACCTTTGAATCTTGCCAGACTCCACTTCCTCATGGGAACCCCAGCTGACTTCTTGACTAGGTCAACTTTCCTGTTAATAGGCTTTCAGGCACTATGTACCTTTTCTGCAGATTTCTTGTCACACTTGAATGTGCATACTTGTTTGTGTGATAATTTAGAAGTGTGCCTCTTCCCACGATAGACTGTAAACTCACCAGTGCAGGAATAATGTTAGCACGAGAGTGAGCAAGATGAAAATTAGCAAACTGATTTCTCACTAGAGTAGTTATGATAATAATATTTATGCAAACTCTTGTTAGAACTCTTTGTGCAGACCATGGACATTTAGATAATTATCTCATTGAAAACAACTTGTAAATTACAGTGATAAGGTCAGATCCTCAGGTTCCAGTTTAAAGCAAAATTTATTTTCTTCCTCTATTTAATGCATATCACACTTTTTCTAAAAGCAGTGAAGCCTGTTCAAACCATGGAGTGTATTTTGAAGCTTAAAGCTGAAATTATATCTATTAAAAAGTAACAATATTTTACAAGAAGGGTACTTTATAAATATTTGAGAAAGCTTTTTACTTAATAATGGCTACATCAGTTCAGGTGCATTACATAGATATTTTTGTAAGGATATTCACATATAATAATTAAATAGCAAATATATGAGAATCACTTCTTTTTAGGGATTATTTGGAACATATTTCACAACTGGTGTATGTACTATAGATAATAAGCAACCAGAGAGAAACCTGCCATCATGTTCCAGCAGGATCCAAGAAGACTCCTGCCGTACTAGGTATGAATTCTTCTTCCCAGATTATGGTTTCAAGATGGTCTGGGAAGATGCAGGGATGGGGCCAAAGTGACCTGTGTGCTAGGGTGGGGTCTTAGGAGGGATGAGCTCGGAACAATGGCAATATCTGTTCACACTAGTTACTGGCAGCCTTTCAGCCTGATTCTGTGAAATACAGGGTGAGTTAGATAAGTAGGACATATTTCCTACCATGATGAAGGTTTTATTCTAGCAGGGAATATAAGAAAATTGTATAAATAGGCATAAATAATTTTTAAAAGGGGGAAAAAGTAATAATGGGATTGTTTGGCAAGCTTATTGCTATTTGTTCAGCAAGATAAAGAAGATATAAAATAAACTTTCAAAAATGTTTGATAAAATCAAATTCATTATTTTCAGTATTTTAGTTGAAATTAGTTCAATTATTACATTATTTTATTTAGCTTAAATTTTTAATTTTAATTATTATTTACAATTCATATTTTAATCCTGGACATTGTTTTATATATACATATATATGTATACACACATGTGTTTAATTTTGATATATAAATAAAGAGAAGGTATAAAAGTTTAAGTGTAAGAACAGTATTAAAATGATTCCCATATAAACATGACCCAGTTTAACTATAAAAATATACCAGTAACTTTGAAGACTACACTGTGTACTACCCCATCTAATCCTTTCCTCTCCAAAACTAATTCAGTGTGATTAGTCCCTTACTTTATATTTTTCTCCACAGATTTTTCATGTTTGTACGTATGTGGGTATAAGATTTATCTATTGGGAGATTTTATAGGAAAAAAAATTTATTAGGCATTTTTTTTCCTGACTTTATTTGGTTTGATATTTTGAGATTTAATCATGTTGAAGTGCATAGTTCCAGTTCATTTATATGCATTAGTATGTATTATTCAATAGAAAGTATAAAGAAGAATTTATTCATTTCTTCTATCATTGAAGAAAATTTTATTGTTTCCCAGTTTGTTCAATTACAAATATTACTATTATGTATACTTTTGACTTTATTTTCTGATACATATAAATTCCTCTAGCTTATATAACACGAGTGGCATTTCTGGGAGATAGGATATTCACTAGAAGATTCAATTCAAAAAACTTTTTTCACTGGGCTGTGTTTTTCTCTTTGATCCTTATAAGTTGTTTTACATATTGGACACTAATACTTAGTTATGTTTGTTTTGAATACCTTTTCCCTATTTGTGGCTTGTCTTCTATTCTTTGTGTTGTCCTATATAAAGAAAAGTTAACTTACTGTAGTTGAGTTTATTAATATTTTATTTTATTGTTTGTGGAGTTATTTTAATTGTTTAAAACTTATCCTAGAATAAAGTCATGAAGATATTCTTATTTTCCTCTAAAAGTTTCAAAGTTTTGATTTTCACACTTAATCCCTTAATCCAACTTGAATTGATTTTGGTTTATTTTATCAGTTTGTGTTCTATTTTAATTTTTCTCTACATAGATACACTGTCTTACAGAAATTACATATCAATCCACTTTTTCTGCAATGACCTATAAAAACCAGCTCTAATATTTATCAGTTTTCCATGTGTGCATGTGAGTAGTATCTCCTTATCTCTCTATTCTATGAATTTATCCTTGCACCAATACCATACTGTCTTAATTCTATAGTTTTATAATAATTCTTGACGTTTTGCTGGACAAATCTAGGGTAATGAACAAACATTTTTCTTCCAGCATATTCTCGGTGGAGAAAAGTAAATGTGTTTATAATAACATTTCTCGTATACATTTGCATAAGTCCTAAGGGTAAAAAGCTGAAAATATCAAATTAAAATGGAAGAGATTGATAATATAAATATACCACTCTCGTATCTCTGTAATATGAATAGTAATGAATGTAAATGTCTGTAAACCAAAATAGTCATCACTAATTTTTTTTTTATTTGAAACAGGCAACAGTCTTTTCAGTAACCTAAACATTACCCTCATTTATAATAATAGCTTCTGTTATCTCTGAAAGGTTAAAGAATTATTAATGTTTCATATAGATACATTTACTTAATAGAGTGCTGTACAGCTTTTAAAAAGTTGCTTAGAATTAATTTGCAATATTTTTTTAAAACTCTGGCTATTCCAAATGTCTAATTTCATAACAAGAAGGTTTTAACTAAGTTCTCCTGGATCGCCACATGGCCCAAACCGTCACTCTCTGGTTTTATCTGTTATAGTTTATAGTACCTCCTGCAAGAATTTTCTGTGAACTCCATTCTAACATCCAAAATGAGAATAAAAATCAAGTGGGAAGATTTAAAATTCCTGTATTTTTTCCTAGAAAATAGTAAGTAGTCTTAATATTTAGATCAAAAATATTTCATTTTATTATAAGATTCTAAATTGTAAAGTTTTATGCTTTGACCATTACTGTCTGTAAACATTTTTCTGAATGAACAAATGAACCAATAAACAACTGCTTAGAAGGTTATTTCATGGACTTCTAATTAAATATAGGCATACCTTCTTTTATTGCACTGCACTTTATTGTGCTTTACAGATATTGTGTTTTTTTAAAAATTGAAAGATAGTGGCAAGCCTGCAGTAAGCAAGTTTATCTTGCACAATTTTTCCAAAAGTATATGCTCACTTCGTGTCTGTGTGTCACATTTTGGTAATTCTCACAATATTTCAAAATTTTTCATTATTATTATATCTGTTATGGTGATCTGTAATCAGTGATTTTTGATGTTACCCTTGTAATTGTTTTGGGGCACCACAAACTGCACCCGCTTAAGACAGCAAAGTTACCTGAAAAATGTAGTGTGTGTTCTGACTGCCCCACTGGCCAGTCTTTCCTCCATCTCTCACCTCTCCTCTGGCCTCCCTATTCCCCAAGACAAAAAAATATTAAAATGAAACCAGTTAAGAACCCTATAATGGCATCTAAGTGTTCAAGTGAAGGGAAGACTCATACATCTTTCACTTTAAATGAAAATCTAGAAATGATTAAGCTTAGTGAGGAAGATTTGTTGAAAGCTGAGACAGGCCTAAAGCGAGGCCTCTTACACCAAACAATTAGCCAAGTTGTGAATGCAAAGGAAAAGTTCTTGAAGGATGTTAAAAGTGCTACTCCAGTGACAAAGCAAAACAGGCTTATTGCTGATATGGAGAAAATTTTTGTGGTGTGGATAGAAGATCAAACCAGCCACAACATTCCCTTAAGCCAAAGCCTAATCCAGAGCAAGGCCCTAACTCTCTTCAATTCTATGAAGGCCAAGAGAGATGAGGACACTGCAAAGGAAAAGTTGTAAGACAGTAGTTGTTGATTCATGAGGTTTAAGGAAAGAAGCCATCTCCATAACATAAAGTTAAAAGTGAAGCAGCAAATGCTGACAGAGAAGCTGCAACAAGTTATTCAGAGACTCTAGCTAAGATCATTGATATTTTCATTGTAGACAAAACAGCCTTACATTTATTGGAAGCAGATGTCATCTAAGACTTTTGTAGCTAGAGAGAAGTCAATACTTAGCTTGAAAGCTTCAAGGGACAGGCTGACTCCTTGGTAGGAGCTAATGCAGCTGATGACTTTAAGGTTAAGCTAATGCTCATTTACCATGCCCAAAATCCTACAGCCCCAAAGAATTATGCTAAACCTACTCTTCCTGTGCTCTAGAAATGTAATAACAAAGCCTGGATGATAGAACATGTTTTTACAGCTTGGTTTACTGAATATTTTAAGCCCACTGTTGAGACCTACTGCTCAGAACAAAAGATTTCTTTCAAATTTTTACTCCTCATTGACAATGCACCTGGTCACCCAAGAGCTCTGATGGAAATGTACAAGGAGCTGAACATGTTTTCATGCCTGATAACACAACACCCATTCTGCAGCCCATGAATCAATAAGTAATTTTTACTTTCAAGTCTTATTTTTTAAGAAATGCATTTGATAAGCCTGTAGCTGCCATAAAGAATGATTCCTCTGCTGGAACTGAGCAAAGTAAGTTGAAAACCTTCTAGAAAGAATTCATCATTTTAGATGCCACTAAGAACATTTGTGAGTCATGAGAGGAGGTCAAAATAGCAGCATTCACAGGAGTTTGGAAGAAATTGATTCCAACCCTTATGGATGTGCTGGAAAGAGCAAGAGAACTAGAATTAGAAGTGGAGATTCAAGATGTGACTGAATTGCTGCAATGTCATTGCAAATATTGTAGAGATAAGGAGTTGCTTTATATGGTGAACAAAGAAAGTGGTTTCTTGAGACGGAAACTACTCCTGGAGAAAATGCTGTGAACATGTTGAAATGACAAGAAAGGATTTAAAATATTACATAAACCTAGTTGATAAAGCAGTGGCAGGGTTTGAGAGGACTGACTCCAATTTTAAAAGATATTCTAATGTGGGTAAAATGCTATCAAACAGCACTGCATGCTACAGAGAAGTATTTTGTAAAAGGAAAAGTCAATTGATGTGGCAAATGTAATTGTTGTCTTATTTTGTGAAATTGCCACAACTATATCAACCTTCAGCAACCAACACCCTGATCAGTCAGCAGCTATCAACATCGAAGCAACAACTTTCATGAGTAAAAAGAGTATAACTTTCTAAAGGTTTAAATTATAGTTAGCATTTTTAGCAATAAAGTATTTTTGAATTAAGGTATGTACCTTTTTTTAGACATTATGCTATTGAAACTTAATGGACTACAGTATAGTGTAAACACAACTTTTATATTCACTTGGAAACCAACAATTTTGTGTGTCTCATTCACTTTACTGTGATAATCCAGAACTGAACCTGCAATATTTCTGAGATATATCTGTATATTATATTTTAAATAGGTGTGCAATCATCTTCAACATTAAGAAAATCTATTTGGTAGTGATGCTTTGGTTATTAAACTACAATAAGTTAAAATAATTTACTTTTACAAAATTATAAATCTACCATTTGTTTAAATTTGCATTATGTAAAATGGAAATGTTTCATGTTTGAAGTTCTATGATAATCTACGATATATGACATTCCAGAGAGGAGAATAAGGTCACATTTTTATTTTTTATTGAATTCCTTCTTAGTCATTGGATTCAATAAACTAGGAGGCTTTCTAACTTCCTAGTGTGTTTCTATCAGTCATAAGAGTATATTGTACAACCACATGGAGGAACAGTCATCAGTATTTAGTCATTTTCTGGATATCATACTTTAGGGATGAAATCTCAGTTACTAAATTGGGTTCACTATAATGCTGCAATATGATGGTTAAAATGATCAATGAACTCTGCATAATAGATATCATGCCCTAATGTACCTTCATTTATCTGCCTGATTTTATATCTTCTCTCTCATATATTTCACAGTTGTTTGTTTTTCTCATTTCCTAAAAGTGGTCTTGTTTAAATTATACTGCTCTCTTAATACCATATTATTATAATTGTCTTCATTAACTCAATCTCTCAATTAACATACTTGTGTATATGAAGTTGGGCCACTAAAATCCATTTAATAGCTGTAAATTACAATTGCATCTATGAACAAATGACCAGTATGCATTAACTACCTGTCTCACAGAGTCTAAGTTTTTTAGCTTTATCTAGCATTTAAAAAAATCATATGTAATTAGGAAAACCTTGTCCATGTAGCATATTTTCTTTTGTCATGATATCTTTTATTTTTTACACATTTTATCTTCAGACTGTAAACATATATTTACATACAGCTTACTTAGCTAATCTCTTAAAGCTAAATTTAAGTTCATTGAGAAATGACCTCCTCTACCATAATTTATTTAATCATTCAAGATTATTTTTTGAATGCACACCATCTGTAGACACTATGTTATGTGCTTTGAATACTATGAAGAGGCTGTAAGTTGATAATAAAAGTCCCACAAGGTGTTTTCCAACAGTCAACAAATGAGAATATCTAGGAAATAGTATAACTTTATATAACTACATTCTTGAGCATTCTGATACCAACCAAACTTTTACTTTCTGATTTACTGTGCCTTATTTTTTAAAAAAATCAATTATTTTAACTGCATAAATAAATTAAATACATTCATAATCTGTCAATAATCCCTACAGAATGAGGGTCAACCCTGCTGTATATCAAGGTTCATACATATTCATAATACTGGGTTTTTACAAAAGTAATCATAAGTACAGTCAAGGCAAGAAGCTTCAACAAATCTTAGTAGATTGATTATGATATGGAAGATAGGTTAACCCAAAGAGTCTCTTCTCTCTATGTGGAATAGTTTAACGGTGTTTTTAGGGGTATAATTTCCACCACTGGAATCAGACATATCTAGGTTTACATTTCCATTTTACCAACCAATCACCTGTGTGACTAGAATATATATTTTAAATTTTCTGTCTGAACTTTTTCAGCATGAAATCTGGAGAGTACTATCTATTTCAGAGATTTGTTGAAGTATTTACATGATAATATAAATAAAGTGATTGATACAATATCAGATGGATATTAAGACTTCCCAAGAAAGTAATTATAATTACTAATAATATGTATTGACAACATATAATTTTGCTTCTTTTTCAAAACAATTAGTTGAATAAGAAAATAAAGACTTCAATAGCTAGAGTGACCATAGAATTTGTTTTCCAAATCAGTACAATTTGAAAGTGAAGAGAACTCCATCAGTACTTTTGCTACAACAACAGGGTTAGATTGAGCTAGCCAGGGCAAATTTAGACTTGTGGTCCCTCTACATAAGTTTTTCAGAGGTAGACTAGAGATTTTAATTAGTTTTGTCTGATTCTAACTGACACACCAGACATTCTACCAATGAAACAGATACATTCAAAACAGTCTAGGATTTCCCTGCCTGCCAGCACTCCCCAGAGACATAAGCCAGTGGGTCAGACCTGCAGGCCAGATCCCATGCCCCCAGGATTCCAGTGGGTTGCTAGGGGGCACAAGGGAGAAATTTGAGAGCTTGACTCAGGAGGTGAGGGAGCCCAAGTGGGCAGAACTGACAGGAGAGTACAGGGTGTGCCCAAACCACAGAGATCTGGTGGAATGCCCATCCCACCACAGGAAAGTCATGCTGTTGGACTAGGGCGGGTCCCCTTGTGTGAAGTTCCCAGCCTGAGGCGCCATTGCTGCCAAGCACAGTGCGTTCAGACACCCATTTGCAAACAGACACAGGAGGGAGACTCTAGGAGCAGGGGTAGTGAAAGGGGGTGGAGCCAGTAGGTGAATTACAGATGGCCCCTCCCCCATGAGCAGTCTTTCCAGTTTGGAGAGGTTGCTTTGGCCCCTCACCCAACAGCTATTCCCAGGGGCCTGGGAAAAGACTTTGAGCCATGCCAAAATTTTGCAGAACCTTCCAGGCTCACACAACCTAACCCCACCCAGCCTCACTCCCCCACCCACCTCTGTTGTGGTGGAGATAAGCTCCCCTGGGAGCTACAGGGCCCCTTACACTTCCTGGGGCATTCAAGTGCTTCTCCTAAGGGGCTAGAGCCTAATACAGGCAAAAAGAACATCTCTTCAGTTGGTTCTTTCCTGCAAGCATCAACAACTGATAGGGAGAACAACTGTATAGCACATTACAGCATCTACTGACTCAACCAAACAGATGCGACCAATTCTTATTCACAAACACCACCCAAAAATCAGAGATTAAGCAGGGGTCCCAATATAATTCACACTGCTGGGAAGAGGGGAAGACAGCAGAATAGAAGCAGTCCAAGGGGGAACTGCTTTTTAGGAGAGGAATAAAAGTTGCAGGCATCTTGAGCTGTGAGGGGTCTCCCTCCTCCACTGCAGATCTTTAGGCTGATCGGGGAGCTGCTGAGAGTCTGTGCAAAGACATTGCACTGGAGAGCAGGTTCAGCAGAGATCTGGTGGCTGCCAATCCTGGGTTTCCACAATCAACACCATCCTGATCTCCCTGGTGCATGGAGCCAGGTCTGCTCAGGACTCAGCCTTCCAGCAGTAGCATTTGCATCACCCCCGCTATGCCAAGAAGGGTGCAGACAGAACAGAAGCTCCCCCAGTGGGAAGCTGCAGGTCTGACCCACTGTGCCCTGTGACTGGGGGCTGAGCATGCCTCCTCCCCTGCATGGGCTCTGAGCATAGAAGGAAACTCAGATGCCACAGGCACCACCTGGGAAGCCCTGGGCCACAACCTCAGTGGGTCTTAGGTATGGGGGGAAAACTTCGGCTGACCAGCAGCTATGGTCCACCTATGCAGACCCTGGGCCACTGAGACAAAATTCTGCTTGTGCAAGTGGGCATCAGCACTTTATGCTGGTGGAGCAGGCATCCACATGTGCAGCTCTGCCTCTGTAATTCCCAGAGCCAGCTCTGTAGTTCTCACTGTGCCCAAGTCCAAGGCTCTGCCCCTGTAACTCCAGGGACCCTGCTGGGTGTGCAAAACCCCTCTTGAGATCCCAGAGTTGAGCCTGGGCCCCAAGACACCACCACTGAGTCCCCACCACTGTTGCTGGGCCAGTGGAACCTGCCCAAGTTCCAACACTTCACTCAGGAGACTCCAGCCCAGAGCAGCCATCACTCCTGGACTTGGTTCAAGCAAATGCCCCCTGCCCAGTCATTCATAACTACTACCTAAATAGACTCACCCAGCAGCCACTGTCACCTCCACTGGGTGACCCTGGCCAGAGCAATAACCCACAACAATAGCAACCAAGGAGAGGGTCGCAATCAGCCCCCAATGTGAACATCCAACAAGGAGGTAGGGAATATCCCTCCACCCCATGAGAACATGCAGCACTGGCTTCAACTGTGTCAATCACAGGGGAATAGGTTAAAACAGAACTGCTGCACTACAGGCTCTCACTGTACCTGCTCCTGCCATGATGGGTCAACATTCCAGAGTGTGACACAAAAGCTCCCTTTCCCCTAACTAAACAGGAGAGTTCCCAACAAAGGAGAGGTTCCCTGCAATCCTATTAACCCAGAGTTGAGAAAGGAGCCAGATGTGAAGAAACTAGGAAAAGAACCCTGGCAACATGAAAAACAAAATAGTTTGACACCCCCAAGGGAACACAATGCAGTGACAGGAGTGGACTCCACCCACAAGGAAATTGTCAAAATAACAGAAATGGAGTTCAGAATATAGATGGAAAACAAGATGAATGGAATTGAAGAGAAAATTGAAAGCCAACAAAAAAAGCCAAAAAAAAAATTTCAGGAAATCAATGAAAAAGTTGCTAAAGAGCTAGGAAACATAAGAAAGGATATAATAGAATTAAAAAAATTAAAAGAGTCATTTAGGGAATTTCAAAACACAGCAGAAAGCTTCAACAACAGACTAATACAAGGAGAAGAAAGAATCTCAGAGCTTGAAGAAAAGGCTGTCAGGATAACCCAGTCATGCATAGAGGTAGAGAAAAGTATGCAAAAGTCTGAGTAATCACTGAGAGAGATATGGGACTATGTGAAGCAAATTAACATACCAATATAGGTATTCCTGAGGGAGAAGAAGAAAGAGCTAAAAGCATGGAAGATCTATTTGAGGGAATTATTTAGGAAAAATTCCCTGGTATCGCCAGAGATTCAGACATACAGATCTAAGATGGACATTGAACACCAGGAAGATTCATAGCAAATAGGATATGTCCAAGACACATAGTAATCAACCTGGCCAAAGTCAAAATGAAGGAGAAAATTCTGAAAGCAGCAAGATGAAAACAAAAAATAACCTAAAAAGGAAAACCCATTAGGCTAACTGCAGACTTCCGTGGAAACCTTACAAGCCAGAAGGAAATGAGGCCCCATCTTCAATCTTCTTTAACAGAACAACTGCCAGCATAGAATTCTGTATCCTACAAAACTAAGTTTCATAACTGATGGAGAAATTAAGCCTTTTCCAGCTAAGCAAACACTGAGGGAATTTGCCATGACCAGACCGGCCCTGCAGGAAATATTAAGAAAAGCATTGTACATGAATCAGCACAACAGATACTCACCAGTGTAAAATCACCCAAAAATTACCCAAAACTCCCAACTCTTAAAAAACAATAGCACAAGAGGGAAAACAAAGCAATAAGGTACTACCCAACAGGATGAACAGATCAACATCCCACATATCAATTCTATCACTTGATGTTAATGGTCTGAATGCTCCTTTCAAAAGACAAAGGCTAGCTGAATGCATGAAAATAAAACACAACCCAGGAAACACATGCTGTCTCCAGGAAACACATCTAAACCATAAGGTTGCACACTGACTCAACGTGAAAGGTTGGAAAAGAATATTCCACACAAATGGACATCAAAAGAAAGCAGGTATAGCCTTTTTCATGTCAGATAAAATTGACTTTAAGTCAACAAAGGTAAAGGAAGACAAAGAAGGTCATTATATATTTGTAAAGTAAGCAATTCAACAAAAACACATAATAATTCTAAACATATATGCGCCTAACACAGGAGCTCCCAGGTACATAAAGCAAACTTTAGAGCTCAGCAAAGAAACAAATAGCACCATGATAATTGCCACAGACCTCAACACCCAACTGTCAGAGTGGGATAAGTCATCAAAGCAGAAAATATATAAAGAAACAATGGATTTAAACCAGACTCTAAATCAAATGGATCTAAAAGACATTTACAGAACATTCTACCCAAAAACTACTGAATATACATTCTTCTCAGCAGCACACAGGACATTCTTCAAGATTAATCATACCTGAGGCCACAAAACAGGTCTCAACAAATTCAAAAAACTTGAAGTCATACCATGTATCTTCTCAGACCACAGCGGAATAAAACTAGAAATCAACCACAAGAGAACCACTCAAACCTACACAAAGTCATGGAAATTAAACCCCCTGCTGCTGAACAATTATTGCGTCAAGAATTAAATTAAAATGGAAATCAAAAGATCATTTGGACTAAATGACAAAGGGAACACAAGTTATCAAAATCTATGGGACACAACAAAAGCATTCCTCAGGAGAAAATTCATAGCCTTACATGCCTACATCAAAAAAACAGAATGATCACAAATTAACAACCTAATGTCACACCTCAAGGAAACAGAAAAGGAAGAACAAACCAAACCCAAAACCAACAGGAGAAAAGAAATAACAAAGGTGAGAGCAGAACTAAATGAAATGAAAAACAAAAAAAATTAATAAAAAGTATTAATGAAACAAAAACTTGGTTCTTTGAAAAGATAAATAAAATTGACAGACCTCTTGCTAGATGACTCAAGAACAGAAAAGAAAGGATCCAAATAAGCTCAATTGGAAATGAAAAGGAGACATTACAACTGATACCACAGAAATACAAAACATAATCCACAAATACTATGAAAATTTCTATACACATAAACTAGAAAACATAGAAGAAATGGAAAAATTCCTGGAAACACACAACCTCCCAAGAATCAATCAGGAAGAAAAAGAATTCCTGAACAGAGCAATAACGAGCAGTGAGATAGAAGCAGTAATAAAAAAACTCCCCAACAACAACAACAACAAAAAGCCATGGAACACATGGATTCACAGCTGAATTCTACCAGACCTAAAAAGAAGGGCCAGTACTCACTCATACCACAGAAATTATTACATAACATCGAGGAGGAAATCCTCTCCAACTCATTCTATTAAGCCAGTATCACCTTGATACCAAAGCCAGGAAAGGACACAACAAAAAAGAAAACTGCAGACAAATATCCCTTATGAATATGGATGCAAAAATCCTCAATAACATACTAGCAATCCAAATTCACCAACACATAAAAAATCATCCATCAGGACCAAGAGGGCTTCATCCCAGGGACGCAAGGATGGTTCAACATATATAAATCAATAAATGTTATTCACAACAAAAAAAGAAGCAAAATCAAAAACTATATGATCATCTAATATGTGGAGAGAAAGCATTTGACAAAATCCAGCACCATTTCATGATAAAAACCCTCAACAAAATAGGCACAGAAGGAACATTTCTTGAAATTATAGAAGCCATATATGATAAACATGCAGGCAACATAATGCTGAATGGGGAAATGTTGAAAACATTCCCCCTAAGAATTGGAACAAGACAAGTGTCCCACTATCACCAGTACTATTCAACATAGTGCTGGAAGTCCTAGTCAGAGCAATCAGGCAAAAGAAGGATATTGAGGGTATCCAAATCAGGAAAGAGGAGGTAAAACTATCACTCCTTGCTGACGACATGATCTTGTACCTAGAAAACCCCAAAGACTCCACCAAGAGACTCCTGGAATTGATAAATAAATTCAGCAAAGTCCCAGGATACAAAATCAATGTATGTAAATCAGTAGTAGTATTTCTGTATACCAATAACAGTCAAGCTAAGAGTCAAATCAAAGATTCAATACCATTCACAACAGCTACATAGAAAATAAAATACCTAGGAATATACTCAACCAAGATGGTGAAAGATCACTCCAAAGAGAACTATGAAACATTGAGGAAAGAAATCACAGAGAATACAAACAAATGGAAAAACATATCACACTCATGGATTGGCAGAATCAACATTGTGAAAATGTCCATGCTACCCAAAGTGATTGACAGATTCAATGTAATCCCCATCAAAATACCAACATCATATTTCACAGATCTAGAAAAAATAATTCTACGCTTTGTTTGGAACCTGAAAAGAGCATGAATAGCCAAAGCAATCTGAAGCAAAGAAAAAACCAAATCCAGAGGCATCACATTACCAGACTTCAAACTATGCTACAAGGCTATACTAACCAAAACAGCATGACATTGGCACAAAAATAGAGATAGAAATCAATGGAACAGAACCAAAAACCCAGACATAAAACCATCCACATATAGCCAACTGATCTTTTACAAAGTAGACAATAACGTACACTGGGGAAAAGAAGCTTTATTTAATAAATGGTGCTGGGAAAATTGGATAGCCATATACAGAAGAATGAAACAGGACCTGTATCTCTCACGACTCACAAAAATTAATTTAAGATGGATAAAATACTTAAATATAAGGCATGAAACCATAAGAATTCTAGAGGAAAATGCGGGAAAATCTCTTCTATATATTGACCTAGACAAAGAATTTACAAATAAGGCCCCAATGGCAATCACAGTAACAACAAAAATAAATAAATGGGATTTGATTAAACTAAAAAGCTTCTGCACAGCTGAGGAAACAATCTACAGAGCAAATAGACAACCTACATAATGGGAGAAAATATTCGCAAGCTATACATCCAAAAAAGGGCTAATAACCAAGATCTACAATGAACTCATTCAAATAAATAAGAAAAAACAAACAACCCCATTAAAAAGTGGGCAAAAGACATGAACAGAAGCATTTTAAAAGAAGATAGACAAATGGCCAATAAACATATGAAAAAATGCTCAATGTCACTAATCATTAGGGAAATGCAAATCAAAATCCCAATGAGATATCCCCTTACCCCACTTAGAATGGCTTTTATTAAAAAGTCCAAAAACAATAGATGCTGTCATAGATGTGGAGAGTAAGCCACACTTATACACTGGTGGTGGGACTGCAAATTAGTACAACCTGTATGGAAAACAGCATGGATAGTCCTCAAAGAACTAGAAGTAGACCTATCATTTGACCCAACAGTGTCACTACTGGCTATCTACCCAAAGGCAACAAAGTCTTTTGTCAAAAGGACACCTACACTTGAACATTTATTGCACATAATTCACAATTGCAAAGATGTGGAATCAACGCAAGTGACCATCAGTTCATGAATGGATTAATAACATGTGGTATATGTATAACATGGAGTACTACTCAGCCATAAAAAGGGATGAAATAATACCTTTTGCAACAATCTGGATGGAAATAGAGACCATTCTCCTAAGCAAAGTATCTCAAGAATGGAAAAACAAACACCACATGTACTCATTATTAAACTGGAACTAAGAAATGAGTACACATGTGCACAGAAGGAAGTAAAACTCAATGGAAATCAAGTAGGGGGGAGCAGGGAGGAGGGCAGGGGTATAAACTTACCTAATGGGTACAATGAACACTATTTAGGTGATGGGCGCACTTATAGTCATGACCCAAGTAGTATAAAATCAATCCATGTAACCAAAAACATTTGCACCTCCTTAATATTTTGAAACAAAAAAGATAAAAAATAAATAAATGAGATTAAAGTTTATTGATAGATATTCTAACCCATATAGATTCTGCGTATGTATATATACTTCTGAGATATTATACTGAGAATTTAATATTTTTCACAAGTATTGAGATGAGTTTCATCACCGCTAATTTTAGGCACACTCCATATTCTTCTTTTGATCCTATATGTCATAGGCTATATGAAATATGACTGAATTCTGGAAACTCGGAGCACAAGAAAGTGGAAATGTCTTATGCTTATTATTAACGTGAAAACTGATTGAGACCAGACATTCTCAACATATGCTGATATTGTAAGTTTATGCCTCAGCATTATGAATGTCTCTAAATTATGAAATTTGTTTGATTGCATATCATCTTCATTCTCTCCATATCTTATTATTTGTACAGAATTATGTTTCTCACATAATGTCATATTATTTCTCATTTTGTTTGGACAGAAAGAACTAAAGCAATGAGATAATTCCTCACAGTGGCCATCATTAGTGCCCCGTATCCTTCAAATCAAATATTTGTCCAATATTTAGTCTGTTAATAGCTGGTTTAAAGTTTGTATTAATAACTTTATCTTTCTTCTAAGGACAAATTTTTAATTTATTCTTTGATCACAAGAGGAAATTAAATAAATAAGGTTTTAAAGCAACAGTGCATGCAAATGTTACACTCTGTTACCAACATTATACATTTCTTTTGATATAATCATCCTCTGAAATACCAAAACTAAAATTGATAAGTTGCACAAAAGTAAACAATTTTATAATTATCAGTGAAATATTTTTGAATAATAATCCTGAAGGAAGATTTAGTTTTCCCATGCAAAACAACTCTCTTAGCTGATTATAACACATGAACACCTTATTCATTGCTTTTTCATTCTTATTTTTATCAACTGTAAACTGGAAGTAGCGATATCTCCTGGCCCTGGAGATTGGTTTGGGAATGTACATGGGGTAACTCAGGGATATTTAAATCTTTTACTGAGAGAAGTAGAATATCAATGCTCTCCTTTCTTTTGCACTTAGTGCCATAAAATTAGGAGAATTGAAAGCGTCCAAATAATGCCTGTATTTGAAACCATGAGGGGAAGTGCCTAGAACTCTAGGAAAGCTACAGTATGGAACAGAATATTTTTTCCCTGGGAGAGGGATTACATAGGGTTTGCTTGTCTTCTAGCCAGCAGTGTGGGACCTACTTCCAACTCATTCCCACCAGGTAGGTTTCCAAAATCTATGTCCTTTTGTAAGAGTCCACGATCCTGTGATCATGCCTCTGCTGTTTTAATTACTGTTCTGCTATATCTTTTTGAACTTAACTCCCCTCTTCTCCAATAATTTTCCCCTTCAACTCAAGAATGCTGGGTGGCTAGCACTGCTATTATGTAGATCAGTGGTCCCCAACCTTTTTGGCACCAGGGACCAGTTTCATGGAAGACAATTTTTCCAGGGATGATGAGGTATGCATGTGTATGTTGGGGGATGAGGGTTTCAGGATGATTCAAGTGCATTACATTTATTGTGCACTTTATTTCTATTATTATTGCATTATAATATATTATCCAATAATTATACAACTCACCATAATGCAGAATCTAATGCGGTGGCTGATCTGATAGGAGGTGGAGCTCAGTTGGTGATGCAAGTGATGAGAAGCAGCTGTAAATATAGATGAAGCTTCACTTGATAGACTGCTGCTCACCTCCTGCTATGCGGCCAGGGTTGGGGACCGCAGATGTAGATTACTATTAACCTTTGCTGAGAGAGCACACTGGCACATAATTTCCTTGCTATGTTCTCTAGTCTGTTCATTATAAAATAATGTGTATCAGAGACATTAATGCAGCATTCAAATTTCTTCACTACTATTTTCACTAAATTTTATAAATCTTTGTTATTTTCAGCTCTTCTAAATTAAAAAAAATTGACTCACTTATAATTACATGACAATCTGTGATAGAATTAAAGACAGAGTCTATGTCTACAAGCATATCTTGCTTCCTGCCACCATTACTTGCTTTTTAGACTTAAACTCAGCTGAAAGCATGGCCATGCCCCTTTTTCAGGGAGAAATAGGGGTTTGGTAAGTGATTGAAAGGTTAGATTAAGCTTTAAATTTGAGTTTCTTTCATATTGCAGTGGTGGTTTGGGAAAGAAAGAATTGTTCACTACTAGAGTCTGTGGTTCGATGTAAACATCTTCCCCACAAGGTTGAAAGAGCTTTGAAATAGATCAGATCCCTTCCCAATCCCCAAGCCTACTCATCTCCAGCTCTGAACAAAGACCGCAGGGTACAAATAACACAGAAAAAGATGACAGAAACTGAGCGTTCCAGAATACCATGGGACCCTGCTCTGTTTACATCTGGAATAAAATTCCCATAGCTAGAGGTACTTCTTTGCATTGAGGTGAAATAATTATCTCCAGAAAATTACTATTAAAATATACAAATGGCTCAGCCCTCATTAACACACTGTCACAGTTTACTTTATCAAATTAAGGAGTTGGTGCTCTCAGGGCTTTGCAAATAAATGAAAAAAAAAAAGTTAGTTTTGCTTTGGGAAATTGAAAAAAATCTCAAACATGGCCCTGGGTAAGAAAGGACAGTGTACAAACGAGTCTGAAGTGAAGCCTGACCTCAAGAGGTTTGTGAGGGCAGCGCGGTGCCCGAGGTAGGCAGCCTGAAATGAGTCTTAAAGCAACTTGAATTTTTTTCCCTGCGGTTTCGCCTGCGTTTGTTTCTGATGTGGTCGTGCTTACGATGTGCCAGGACATTTGAAATGTTTCCTTCTGTATTTTAAAGGGGGTTGGAGAAGGAAAGTAGATCTGTAAACTTTACTATGCTGCAAAATTGCTACTTATTTGAAATTTTGCAGCAAGATGGTTAACTGAATAGATTCAGAGACTATAAAATTTTTTCCAAGTTCTTTTAAGAATCAGGACACAAGTTGTTTGAGTTTCTGAATTAAGGGGAAAAATTGCCTTCCAAGGCATTCTTTAAGTTCTTTCTAAGATTTAGCACTGATATATATAATATGTATCTTTTAAATATTTATATGTGTTCAATGTACATTTAATATTCATATGTGTTTAATGTAAAATAAACTAAAAAATACACATAACAGACTTCTTTCTAAACACAAAAATCTGAGGTTAAAGTTTAAGAATAGCCTGGGCATTTTTTTTTCCCCCAGTGGAATTGTATCCATTGTAAAAATACATCTCAGGTGAAACTTCCTTTCAACGTGCAATGTAGTAATATATGTAGACTATATGAAGATGTTTAACTGAGATATGGTATCATGAAGGATGAACTTTTTATGTATTTTATTTTAACCTGCAGAAGCTGGAGAATCTTCGGTAATTAAAGCAATTACTGAACTTATGCCTTTGCAGTTATTCTTCACAGGTGATTGTAGAAGAAACATAGCATATCACATTTATGTAATTGCTTTGTGTGTCAATTATACAACACTTTTGGAAATAAAATTATTATACATGGGTTATCTATTTATTTCCTGCTTTTTCTTCTCTCTTGCTTGTAAATAAAATGGTAATGCTGAGTCTATCATTCAAATCATACTGTCCTGTTTTAATTTACCTTTAACCTTGAATCATTTTCAATATGATTAAATGAAAACCAATAATAAGTATCAATGTCATCATCAACACTTTAATTATGTGATAGTCCAGCTGAATTATTCTGGGTTAGGAGTATAAACTAGCACAGGGCAGGAGAATCTTCCTCTTGAAGAACTGATAAACTTATTTCCCAAATTCCTAAATTTTAATGTCTTTCCTGATTTTATGTCTTTCCTATGTGTAAGTAATTGTGTAAAAAGAATGACACATTCTAGAGTCAAGTGTAAAATATATCATTTAGGGGTTCTGGGACATAGTCCCATCATCAAATATTTCAACTATAACAGAAAGGATTGAAGTCACAATCCAGGTCTCCACGAAGAAATTATAACTAGGTAGCCACTGGTATCTGATCCCAAACTCTCAATTAACCATTTTGACAAGATGCTAAGGAATGCTTTAAGAGTTGAACAACTAATGTTTTCGAATAAAAACAAATAACTTTGCATCAAATCTACATTGAACCAAAGCTACTTTTTTTTAAGGAATTTGAATGACTATAAATTATTCAGAAAAGTCACAACAATATCAGTAACTTAGTGAATAACCAAATTATCAACAGTTTCAGAGATGGAGATGCCTCTTTCCTCTTTAGATCAGATAAATAGAAATTACCATGTCAGCAAGAAAACAAATGCATTTTTTTATTCTTGTAAAGCATACAATTGAGAAAATTCTGGCTATAGGCCAGCATAATAATTGGGTATCTCTTATTTTATTATTTATGCTGAATTATCTCCTTACTGTGACAAAACATACTAATAAAGATTACAGGATTACAATGAAAATTACATAGATAACTTTGTAAATTTTAACACTTAAAGAACAGCATTCAGAGTAATAGGCAATTCAGCATGTAATGGTTGAAAACAGCTATCATGGAGTTGACTGCTCTGCACTGCTACTTGTTACCACCTACGGAAACATTTTACCTTATATCCTACGATCAGATCACGATTGTGTATTCCATTTAGGATGTTTGACATTTCTTTTTTAATGACTTTGTTTAAGGTAGTTTGCAAATTACTTTGTCACTATTATCCCATTATTTGGATTATCTGATATTCAGTTATCTGAACTAAAAATGGTAAATATGTCTAATTCAGTTCTTTCTGCCAATGACAATTTAACAAAACTGTAAAATACAATGAACTTCATCTCATAACTACAGAGAAGGCACCCTAGTATTCTGAAAATTAGTGCAGTCACAAGATGTCAGCATTTTGAACTCTGTTCACCGGTGGGATCAGACTCATGTGTCTTGTAGACGAATTGAATTAAAGAGTTTGATATGTTGTGATTAACTGATGTGCACTCTTAAGACTAAGTATGAAGTATAGTGCTAAAATTATTTAATAAGCAGAGAAGAAGATTAAAAAAAGGTTAGAAATTAAATAACACTGTTTTAAATCTTTTTTCAACATCATGGGTTTGTTCATTAAATAGGGAAAGCTAGGGATGGATTGGGATGTCATTTAATTAAGAGATCTCGGGAATGCTCTAAGATATTTCTTAATATGAATATTGAGCAACTTGACATAATCATAGGCCTTAGATGAAATTACGCCTTACTGTTTCTTATGGATGATGATGAAATAATATCATGACACATCAATTAATCCCTGCCATATTTAGAGCACCAAGGGATGCTGCACATCCTACAAAAGAAGTGAAAGACAATATGTAAGGATATACATAAGTGAAACAATTTCATAACTACATAATAAAAAAGTTCAGAGATGAGAGTCTTATTGAAATATAAACTATGGACAGGAAAATCACAGTTGTGGTCTGACACTTCCCTCAGAGCAGCTAAATGGGCCTATTTCTTTTTCTCTATGTGCCCATATTTGGAAAAGAGTTTTCAAGAGGGTAACAATTGTTCTTCACCTAATGCTATGTGTTATGTTTTGGGATATATTTTAATACATTGTCCTATTGCATTTAACCCATTTTGTTCTTCTAGCTAACATAATACAATCTCTAATATTTAAAGGTTATTGATTAAATATTATGAAATGTAATGAGAATGGCAAGTCCATACTCTCATGGTTTTGCTAAATCCCACTCTCAATTATAATAAAGTATATAAAATAATAATAAATTATACACAAAGTAACAACATATTATCAAACCAATTTGAAAATTCTCTGTTCAATTTTCATGGTAGGGTATCTTTTACATATGGGTGGAATAGCAGAGGCTGTGACAAAGTGAAAAGTAGGGCAAAGATTACTTCAAAATGCCAATAAAACTGAAATAATTGGAGCCCTGATAGTTTTGGGCCCCTTGACACAACTCTGTCCATTTAAATTTAGGCTACAATTGTTTTGATCACAGATAGGGGAAGACTCTGGCAAAATAATATTGCTAAGAGTTTTCAGAATCCTTTAACTGACACTGTAACCAAAATATGAACAATGCCATAGTAGGTTTTAATTCCAAGATAGAGTCAGTTTGCAATGGGGAGAACTCTCACTGCCAGTTGGACATTCTGGGTAATAGTGCTTTAAATAATGGATGTAGTCAAAACAAATTTAGATACACTGATTACTTTAGCTTTCAGGGTAAGGAATTTTATTTGAAAATGTTCTTTTTAAGCATTGAAAAAATCTTTAAAGTGTAAATAAGCCTTGGGGAGTTATTTCAACTAATGACACAGCCTGAAAAGAACTGAAGCAGCAAAATTCCACGTCTGAAGTTTAGATTGATTGTCACTATACTACAGACTTTTATTGCCTCTCTGGAACAAAGGAAAGATCACCTTTTAATGTGAAGTTATAATTTCATTTTCTTCACGGATGTAAACTATTTTTCTGACTTTTAATGAACCCAGGAAAATGATTAATGTTTGTGTATGTCTTTAGATGTTATATATATCCATAACCTGAGCCAATAAAAATGGATTGCTGGATTGGATATAAATTAAATGGTACTAGCTTTTTCTTTTATTTAATGTAAATTGTTTTAGATAAAATAGGAGAGGTTTTCTATAACAAAAGGAGAAACAATAGAGTCATTGTTATCTTTTGCCAGGTTGTTTGGCTGTGGCAGTATGGATATAGGGTACCAGCTGATTACAAAAAGAATCCACTGGAATGTCCATGGGAGACATTGGACCTAGACATTTTGAGGCCCATGGGCTATATCATCTCCCTAGGTTAATTTCACAGTAGGCTATTCATTGCCACATATGTTTATGTAAAAATATGTATGAGTCATAATAACACAGTAACCCTTGGAATATTCTAAATTTAAAGTTTAATTTACCATTAAACCATTTAATTCTTTGTAGTTTATTCAAATTTATAGAAAGTTTGAATGTATGTGCAGCAAAGTTGTATTTTTATTTTACCCTTCATATTTAGAAAGCAATGTGATACTTTCAGCTGATCTGGTTTTATCAGGTACTTCTAGTCAATATCAATTATTTTAATAAATCAATCTTTAGCTTTTGAATTTTCTTTGTAAAAATACGGGACTATTATGAAAAAGAGGAGATCATCATGTGTTCCATGATATGTGTCAAGGTTTGCTATTCAAGTAATCTGTGGTCAGTTAATTTTCCCCGGTACACGAAATGGAGCAAAGCCAAATGTACATTAAAACATGACCACCAATCCTATGGGAAATGAATCATAATAGGAAAGTCCACATATTGGCATCTTCAACTTCAAAAAAATATTTTGACTAAAAAAAACATACATTTAACATGCCTGAATGGGAAAGGATACAGTAATCACAAGAATTAATTTAATAAGATTTGTATTGTATAATCTGAATGCAAGAGTTCTTGGTGTTTCATAAAGAGAAAGAAAACTATATTTAATTTTTATTTTTATATTTTTCTTTCATAACTTTTGCTCACAAATAATTTATTTTGGGTGTTCTACTATAAAAACGTAGCAGGCATTTTAAAATTCTTTATTTTCATTGGAAGCATGGCTGTGATAATTTTCTTTTCTTTAAAAACTTATGTTCCCTCAACTATCTTCTATCATATTTTGGAGTGGCTAAATAACATGTTATGGACTCATAAATTAGGGCTTTATGTCCTTGAAATCCTAGTTGGAAATTAGAGCTTGACCACACTAAATAAGAGCAATTGTGTTTCTGACTTAGTTCAACTTCGACAAATTTCTTTCCTAAAGACAGTAGGGAAAAAAATACAATTTAATCAGCCTTGATCCATAGCAGTTTCCAGAAATTAACTTGGTACATTTTTTAATTGTTTTATATGCACAATTGCAAGCTGTTGCTTTGATTACTCAAGTTGCCAAGTGCTGCTGAGTGTGGATGTGTACCCTTGTTTACTGGCATAGAGCAGTGTCTTCTCACTAGGCAATATAACCCATGGGCCATAAATGCTTCAGTGGATGCAATGACTTCTCTATGGGCATGCAAAGCAAGGCAGGTAAAATCAACAAATACATGGCTAAGTCCATAACAAGTACTCTGTACAGAATAGAGATAATTATCTGGAAAATTCAGTCTACTACCTAAAATATTTAGGATAGTCTTGGGATTTAAAAAAACACAATAAATTGACCCAGTTCCCAAATATATTTAAATTGCATTTACTCACACCCTACCATCCTTTTCTTAAGGATATGTATATTGTTTCAAATTATGATTTGTGTATATATCAAAGCCAAGATCTTATGAGGGCATTGGTAAATACATTAAGTGAAAGTAGAGACTAGATATTTTTACAAGGGTATTAATCACCGGACTAGTGGACTCAAATTTGAAAATATTGCGTCTACTTTTGTTTTGTTTTCTGTCAATATGACAAACATATGACAAAAAGTCATTTTGCATCTATGTATCTATAAAACAGGTCCTGATGCTTCCCTCATTCTTACCATTTTAATGGAATGATGATATCCATGTAAAGAACCTTAAATACAAAATCCCAATAGTGAAAGAAACCAGGATTTTCATGAAGAACAAAATAAGCACTATTGTCTTATGCTGATCTGTTTGACATCTCTATAGTGACAAACAAGAAGTGAGTATAAGTGAATGAGACTTAACTCTAAATGAATAATAAACTTTAATAAGAATAAAAGAGATGTTGCTCCATATAAAGTAATAAGTTTAAGTTAGTCATCTTGAAGTCTATGCACTTATTGTTTTAATTATTTGCCTTTGCTCATAATGTTTTGGGATTTTTTTAAACAAAAGAGATACTCTTTTAATTTGCTTTGGTTATCCTAGTAGTTTTGACTGTGTCTAGGTTTTTTAAACTAAACATTTATTTTAAGTTAATTATAAATTCAGATGCAATTTTAAGTATAACACAGCGAGATCCCTTGTACCCTTTACCTAGTTTCCCTCAATGGTAACATCTTACACACTATAGTTTAGTATCACAACTAGGACATTGACATTGATACAGTCAAGGTGTAGAAGAGTTCCATCACCACGCACACATTCTTCATGTTGTTGGTATATAGCCACATTCACTTTCCCTCTGGCCACCATCCCCTCATTAATTCCTGACAACCACTATTCTCTTCTCTATCTCTCTAAATGGTGTCAATTTCATGAATGTTATGTAACGGTATGCAACCTCTTGAAGTTCCCTTTTTCCCCCAACTAGGCATAATACCCTTGAAATCTCTCTGAGCAGTTCATGCATAAGTAGTTTGTTCCCTTTTTATTGCTCAGTAATATTCCATGGTATGAATATATCACACTTTGTTCAACTTTTCAACTCTTGTAGAAAATCTGGACTGTATGCATAAGAGTACTATGAGCAGTCATGTATAGGTTTTTGTGTGAATATACAATTTCATTGCTGGGGAAAATGCCCAAGAGTTAAATTGCTAAATTGTAGGATAGTTTCATAGTTAGTATTTTAAGGAACAACCAAACCATTTTCCATAGTGGCTGGATCATTTTACATTACCAGCAGCAATATATGGGTAACCTAGTTTTTCTGAACCCTTGCTAGGATTTAGTGTTCTCTCTATATTTTATTTTAGCTGTTCTGATGTGTGTGGTAATATCTCATTGTGGTTTTAATTTGTATTTCCCAGATTACTAATGGTTTAACATCTTTCATAAATTTATATGCTGTTATGGATTGAATTGTGTCCCCCATAAATGCCATATGTTGGACCCTTAATCCTTAATGTGACTGTAATTGTAGATAGGGCCTAGGTGGTAGTAATAAAATTTATGAGATGTCATAAGGCTGGAGCCTTAATCTAATAGGATTGGGGTTTTTATAAGAATAGGGAGAAACATGAGAGAGTGAGAGAGCTCTCTCTCTCCCTGAACTGCACAGAGGAGAGACCATGTGAGGACACAGTGAGAAAGTGGTCATCCGCAAGCCAGGAAGAAAAGCCTCAGCAGAAACCAACCCTACGTGTACCTATGTCTTGTACTTCTATCCTCCATAAGAGTGAGAAAATACATTCCTGTTTTTTAAGACTGCCAGTCTGTGATATTTTGTTATGGCAGCCCTAGCAGACTAATACATATGCCACCTGTATATCCTTTTCAGTGAAATTACCCTTCATGTCTTTTTGCCCATTTTCTAATTGGATTTAAGATTTTTTTTTAATATTGAATTTTGAGAGTTTTTTATATATTCTAAATACTAGTGCTTTGTCACATACATGGTTTGTAAATACTTTCTCTCAATATATAGCTTTTCTTTTCATCTTAATAGGGTGTTTTGCAGAGAAAAGTTTAATTTTGGTGTGGTCTAACATCTATTTTTTTGTATGGACCATGTTTTTAGTGTCATGTCTTAGTACTCTGCCTAGCCCTAGATTCTGAAGATTTTTTTCAGTTTTTTTAAGTTTCATAGTTTCATATTTTATATGTAAGTCTGTAACCTATTTTCAGTTAATTTTTTTTGTGTAATTTATCAGACATAGGTTGAGTTTCATTGTTTTACCTATAGATGTCCAAATCACTCTAGTACCTTTTGTTGAAAAGCTATCTTTCCTTCATTGAACTGCTTTTGTATCTTTGTCAAAAATCAATTGGGCATATTTATGTGGACCTTTTCTGGGTTCTTTATATTGCTTCATTGATTAGTGTGTTTGTCTTTTCAATATTACTCAGTACCAATATCAATACTATACATTCTTTATTACTCAAGCTATATTATAGACTTGAAATTGGGCAGAGTGATTCCTCCCATTTTATACTTCTTTTTCCAAATTTTTTTAGTGATTTTAGATGTTTTGCATTTGCATATAAATATTAAAATAATCTTGTCTGTATGCACACAAATGTTGCTTTGATTTTGACAGGAAAAGCCCTAAACGTATATGTTAATTTGGAGAGAGTTGACAATTTCACTATGCTGAGTCTTGCAATCCATGAGCATGGTATTTCTCTCCATGTGTTTAGATCTTTCATTTCTATCATCAGTGGTTTCTATTTTTCAGCATGAAAGTTCTATACATTTTTGGTTAGAGTTATAATTAAGTATTCCACTTTTTTCAAATAATTGTAAATTTTATTGCATTTTTAATTTTAGTGTCCATGTGTTCACTACCAGTATTATATATAGAAATACAATTGATTTTTGATTATATATCTCTTACCCTGCAAACATGCTGAACTTACTTGGAATTTCTGGGAGTTGTTTTGTGGATTCCTTGGCGCACTTTACTGAGACAATTGTATCATCGGCAGTAGGAACAGTTTTGTTTCTTCCTTTCCTGTCTCCATTCCTTTTATCATAATTTTCTTGCATTTTTGCACTGGAGAAAATGTCCAATCTTATGTAAAGTAAATGTGATGAGAGCAGACATTCTTGCCTTGTTCTCAATAGTAGGGGAAAGACATCATGTCTTTCCTCATTAAGTATAATGCTAGCTAGAGGTTTTTGGTAGATTTTATTTGCCAAGATGAGCTAGTTACCCTCTATTCCTATCTTTCTGAGAGTTTTTATCATGAGTGAGTATGAAATGAGTGTCAAGTGATTTTTTTCCTGCATCGAGTGATTGATATGATATGATCATGTGATTTTTTGTCTGCTTTCTTTCTCCTCTCCCTCTGTGACTACAGTGACACTAGTGTTGTATCTTCTGTTATAATCAGTCTATTCTTCAGTCTATTTTGTCTGATATTTTGATGGGCAATTTCTACTTCTCTATCTTCTAACCCATTGATTCTTTCCTCTGTCCTTTCTCTTCTGTTGAGCCCATTCACCGAGTTTCTCATTTCAGTTACTGTATATTCTTTTTCAGTTCTAAAATTTCCATTTTTTCTTCTTCATATCTTTTATTTCATTGCTGAGACTTCTATTTCTTTGCTGAGACTTTATATTTTTATGTTTGTTTCCAATGTGTTTGTAATTGCTCACTGAAACATTTTTATGATGATCGTTTAAAAATCTCAGATTATTCTGTCTGTCATCTTAGTGTTGGCATCTATTGATTATCTTTTTTCATTTGGTTTGAGATCTTCCTGGTTCCTGGTATAACAAGCAATTTTCCTCTGAAATCTGCATATTTTACATATTATATTATAAGACTCTGGATCTTATTTAAATGTTATGTTTTTGCTGAAATGCTCCAGCAGATGGGGGCCAGTACTACTTCCTCACTGCCATGTGGTGTAGAAGTTTACTTTCTACCTTTGTCACCTCTGACCCCTTAAGAAGTGGGCTCTTTGTTACTAGAAGGGTTAGTTGTGGCTCCCCACTAAGCCTCCACTGACAGTCATCTGACTGGGACATGTGGGAGGGGTAGGAATGGAAACCATGTGGGGAGTTATTGCTTCCTATATAGTTTCTACTGACTATGGAAGGGGGAGGGTAGTGATGGCCTCCTTCCCACTGGGCTGTGATAACAGTCTTGACTGTTGACTAGGCCTCCTCTAGCACTCTGACACCATCCCAGTGGTGAGAGGGAGGAGCGACTTGTCACGGCCAGCTGAAGATGGAAGCCCACATGGTTTCCACTGGCATAGCAGATGTGTTCTTGTTACTGCCAATTGGGGATAAAAGTCCTGGCTCCCCACTCAGACTTTCCTGACACCACCCTAAAGGGAGCATTGGATGACATGTTACAACTTGTCAACAGTGGAAATCTATGCTTCCCATTGGCCTTTGCTGGCATGGGTGAAGTTGGGCCATGGTCTCTTCTGAGATGTTTTCTGAAGTATGGTAATTATTATCTAAAAGTTGTTTTACTAGAATGGCCCTTTCATTGTACTTTGGCATAAGAGAAGCTTTTGTTGAGTCTTTTTTTTTTTGTCTCTATTTGTTGATGTTTTAGGATTACTGGCATTTTTAACTCCAAGCCTGAGATATATGAAGCAAAAAGAAAACCTAGGGAACTCACTACCATGTTGTTCTTTGTATCCTAAGGCCTGTAGCCCATCTGTCTTCTCTCTACCTTTTAGAGTCTTCTAACGTTTGTTTTAAATATGCAGGGATTTTAGTTATACTTATTGGGAAGGATAGGGGAAAGCATGTCTACTCCATCTTCCTGGAAGTAAAAGAACTGATTTCCTTTGTAGGGAGTAAGTTAAAAGATCCTTTAGGAGACACAGAGAAATAGTATCTCATTATTTATAATCATAATCAACTCATGACATAAACAGCACTTTCTCATATGAATTGAGGTAATCCAAGTATCTAGTGAGGAGGGGAAACATAGTTATGCTGATGGGAGAATGGAACAGGACTGGAAATATCAACTTGAAATCTATTTGAATATTAGTAATTAGTCAATTGTGGAAATGATCGAGATCACTAAAAGAATATTTAGAGAAAGAAGAAAAAAATACAAAATTTTAAAGATAGACTATAGTAAAATGAATTAAGAAAGAAAAGAAAAATAGATTTTGTGTTTTTCCAAAACCTATACAAAAAATAGAAAATCCTACTCTTTTACTCTTATAGTATTTTCTAAACATAGTTTTATAAATGTATACTAAAAATTGATAAGCATTTCTTATGATAAACTAGATCTGTGCTTCAAAGAACAATATTTGTAATTTTTCAGTATATTAAAAAAAGGTGCTTCAGGCTTTAACGATGTTAGAAAGAGGAACCAGACACACACACCCCCCCCACACACACACACATGTTTGAGTTACTTCAACGACATGGAAATAAGCATATATCCTATTTCTCAGTCTCTTTATATTAGTTCATCATTTTAGTAGTTTGGTAATATGACATCCTGAGTGTGAAGGCCAGATAGATTCATTCATTTAGACTTGTTTACTTCTTTAATTCTGAAAAATGATATGTTTACTCTTCACATCAATAGAAGAAAAATATCTTTGGTCTTGAAATCAACTTTAATTTTCAAGATAAATATATTGAGAAACATGTTTACTATTTCTCCTTCATGAAACTCCAGCTTATTGCCAGTAAAGGCATATAATTTTATAAACCAACAAAGACAAAGAGAACAGGAGAGAGGGTGACAGCAGATGGGAGATGTCAGTGAAACTATAGAAGAATAAATTAGTTTACAGTGGTAACTAACTCAGAAAAGCAGTGAACATTGAAACCTAAGTGCTTAAGGAAAAGCCACACCACAAAGAATCAAGTTGGACTGTAATGTGATACTCAAGAAAGTTTTAGTTATTGGAGTGAGCAATATGTCAAGAGACAGGAGTAAATGGTAGAGCTGAAAAACAGGATAGTTAGTTAAAAGTCTCTATAAGCACAGTAGAAATTTTAGAATTCTTATTCTATCCCTCCAAAGCCAGGCAATGAACGCTCTTCAATATAGAAGAATGATATCTCATGATCTATTCAAAAATTATCAGATCCCCACCAGATTGCCTAAAATGAAGCCCCTTTTCATCTAGCCTCATCCATGCACATAAATTTCCAAATTATAATTAAAGACTCACCAGAAAGTTGAGTAAAATATTTTATAATAAAAGCCAAGGATGAAAGAAAACAGACAAAGAGAACAAAAATAACCAGAAAAACAGAAACAATGCAGAAAGCAGAAACTATATATATATAAACACACACACACATATGTATATGTATACACACATATATACTTTTATTATTTGTGAATATATATTATATATAATTTAATTATTTTCTATTCTTAGAAAGAGAATAATTATATACATTTATATGCATCTATATGCACATTATTATACTCAGAGAGATAACAGAACATACTGCACTCATGAAATATGAATATCGTAAAATTAAGAATAATCAAAACTAGAAAGAACTTATGAAAATATTAAAATATGATGAGAAAATATTAAAAAATGTTTTGTAGAACAGTTGGAAGGTAAAATTCAAGAAGTTACCAGAAACATGGAACAAATTGATAAGGAGATGAACAAAAGGGAAGAAAAGATAGGAAGATAAAAACTTCATAAAAAGTTTCAATTTCTAATAGGAGTCTTAAAAATACACACACAAAAATACAAGAAAGAAACGGTCAAAGAAATAATTCAAGAAAATTTCCCAGGACTCCAAGATGGATTCTTATACTAAAGGACACACAGAATCAGCCAATCAATGAATGCCAAAAAGAAAAGGATCACACTAAGGTATCTCATACACCATTGTGAAATCAAAATCCCGGAATAGAGAGAAGATCCTAAAAGCTTACAGAACATACAAATTTTTAAAGGGAGAGAGAGATAAAGGAAAGACTAACGAAAAGAAAGAGAAAAAAATGTCTTTTATGAAGAATCAAGAAGGAGAAAGGCACCAATCTTTAATATAATACACACACACACACACACACACAAAGATATATTGGAAATAAAAAATTTTTCTCCCCTGCACCCTTCAAGGGAGGAGAAGATTCAAGAAAAAGAGAAAAATGGGATTTAGTTAACAGGGATTTGAAACAGGAGTGAAACATACATGTCTTATTGATTATTGTTAAATACAGAATCATTAAAATATTGAAAGGTAGGAAGGAACAAAGAAAGGAAGGAAAGAAAGAAGGAATTAAGAAAATGAGAGAAAAAAATTTGTAAATATTTTTAAACAAATGATTAAATATATTGAATATCAAGCCACATAGGATGATAGTTGTGAATTGAGGGTAAACAGTAAACAAACAAGTTTAAACATAAGCCAGAAAAAGTCATGATAGTCATCTTAAATCTAATGGGATATTATAGGAATATCTCTATGTGTTGTGTAGCTTAAGATAGAAAATGCACAAAATAGAAAAAAACTTATAGTAATTCTGCCTGTTTCAAAGGCTTTTAGGCCTAGCTGGAACTAGTTTTTTATATATAGAGAGAGAGAGACAGAGAGAGAGAGAGAGAGAGAGAGAGACAAAAAATTACTAACTGCATTAGAGCTGAGAATTTCCAGGGTTTTGAGATATGTCAGCTTTCTTCAAATTCAGGTAACCACTAATGAGGGGAGTGCACGATGATTTTCAGTGGGACTCTCAGGCCTGCCTACTTTCTCAGGTATTCAGTTCTAGATCCTCAATGATCATATTTACTCTTTCCTAATTCAACCTGCTGAAAAGATTGCAATATTAGTTTTACTGTCCCATCTGTTCTGCCACAATCTTTCTTCTGCCTTTATAAAGGAAAGACAAATCCCTTATTCATCCTAAATTGTTAATCTGGAACATAGTGCTGGATTGTAAAAAACTTCGAGACACCAAACAAAAAGCAATTGCCAACATTGATGCTGCTAGTGTGAAAGTGAATGGCAGGTAACAAATACTATTACGGCTCACGAGGGCTCCAATTTTTATATTTCAACAAAATTGATGAAAACTTAATTAAGTTGACAGATGGTAGATCATGAAATCTATTTTTATGATATTTTACTATGCTATTTTGACTATAAAACTCTATATTATAAAAATAATTGAGTGGCATCAGCGTGAAAAAGATTCTGACCATTACTATTTACATTTATACAAGAAAATAGTTCTTAAAACTTTCATCAATAAAAACCAAAGGTAGGAATAAAATTCATGCTAAAACCTGGATCATTCTACCAAAAGTAATATTCATTCCCAGAGGACATGCAACCTATTGGAGGGCGGGGTGGGGGGGGGAAGAGGAGGGGTGCATTTGCAACACAGTGTGAATGCTTCATGTTTAAAAATTATCTATTCGATTTCTACTTCTGCCTATAGTAGAGTAGGTGGTTCAAATCAATCTTCTCCCATTGAACAACTACACAAGCTAGACAAAATATTTTGACATATCTTCTTGAAGACTGTGTTTGAAGGCATTAGAGAGCAACCAAGGCTGTGAGGAATTGTCAGATCAAGGTCCAGGAAGGGAGAAAAGCCCAGAGTGGTAAGCTCGCATTTGGGATGACTTCTTTAGAGGCATTTATCTGTTCCCATAGTGAAAGGAAAATTGTGTGAGAAATTCCAAGAAGCTAAGCAGAGTTTTAACAGACTTGCTTGTTTGAGGGGGCAAAATTTAGATTCCAAGGCCTAGCAAGAAAAAGGTTCATTATTAATAGCTCTTTCTTAAATCTCATCTCCTTTTGAGCACTCATCTTTCTTTTTAATTTCTTTATACAATGCTGTCCACATAAAAGACAGCCGCAAGATAGAGCAAGACAAGACTCTGTATGCTGACGGGCAATGGGAAAGGTAAATACATGGGTAATCTAAATTAATTAATACACACTCATAAAAAATGGCATAACAAGAATTAAAATAATAACAAGATTTAAAACATATGCCAGCAATAATATAAACAATTGTCAATATTAACCATATGTTGTGTCACAAAAGAGATCCCAACAAATGTCAAAGTTACAAATAATAGTAAAAATGTTCTTCATACTTTTAAGAAAGGAAACTGTATGCTAATTTTTAAATACTTTGTATTAAGTCTTAAGATGGTGTCACATTTAAAATGAGTGTTAAATCTTGTTTTTCTAGTCAATAAATATAAATATTATAACCAGAAAAAGACATATAAAGTAAATGGGTGGATACTTTACTCCTAATAAAAGAAAATTTTTACTATTCTTACTATTAGATATAAAATAAGTTTCTTTGACAATCTTTTCCTTATACTTCGATCTGCTTATAAACAAGCTGGTAATAATTTCTTAATGCTGAAGAAATTAATCAGGATATTATAAATCCATATCTAAGCACAAACCTGAAAATTATCCCTAAAAACATTTATGGTGGCAATCATAGATTCAAAGCACTAATTCACTAGTTTTCTATCTTATTCCAAAACAAAATACATGTGTGGAGAAAATAATGAGCAAGTAAAACTTATTCTCTCTGATAATTAGATATTTTATAAATATTTAGAATATGTGATACAAATTTTGATAGGGATAATATCTAAATCCAATGTGTATTGGCTTGTCCAAATTCGGAGTTGGCCTTATTTTCAGTTAAAGACTTGAGGGGAAACCAGATGAATAGGATGCCAAAAAGAAATTAGGTTAATCAAATTCCCAAGTAGGATTTATGAAATTTGAGATTTGTGTTTACAAAGATTCTCAGGATACTTTATCATTAAAGTCTTAATTGCAAAAATGTAATTCACGTACCATAATAAAAAGGGAAACCAAGAAATTAAGGAGAAGATCACTTGGTTGTTATTAATTGATAAATAGAGACATAACTGGCCTAATGGGTTAGAGTTGCTTTAGGGGGAATAATACACATCATTTAAACATGATCTCTCTATAAAGATAAAGCCTGCCACTCACTTGTAACAGGATGGGATATCATTCATGACTGTGTAGAAACACTCGTTTTTGACAAGTTATGCTAATAGGCCTTGGGACAGTTTGACAACTTTCATCACTGCCCCACTTCTCACCCCTCCACACCAATTATTATTTAAATTCTTTGGTGTTTGTACTACCCTAACTAGATTCCGATGATTGATCCTTGTGCCTGTCACACTGCCTTGTGCCTTCTGAGACAGGCTGTTATAACAATATTTGAGATAATTTCTATAATGTAGTGGAGGCTGACAGTCACACATGTATAAGGCATGAGGCTGGGGTAATTTAAAATGGGGGGCTTTTCTTTTCTTTGCAAATTAGTAAGCACTATAATTTGCAAAGAATAAGGACAAGGTGGCCAGGTCAGATATTTGAAGAGAGTAAATATTTTAAAATAGTTCAGAGAACCAGAAAGTGGATCAATTTACAGAAATATTGTGGAATTTCTGAAAATTTTAATGAACATTGTTAAGTTTAATGAGGATAATTTTATAGTTGCCTAGTTGAGTGATGATCTTTAGTAATCTGTGGCAGCCTAGACACAAGCATAGACAAGGTGGAAATAAGGATTCCTCTAGATTTTAGGTTTTAGCCATATAGATAGAAATGATGAATGGACAACTGAATGTGAGAACTTAACATATTGACAAAAGAACACATGAAATTATGTACAGATGAATTTAAGTATAATTTAACACAGCATTGTTCTAAGACCCGCAAAATTAGGATATCATTTCTCTCTGGAAAAATTGTGTTTGATTTCTTTTATTGTAGGGCAACTAATGACATAAATCATGCAAATATCTTCAGGCTTCCTTTCCTCCCTATCAAATGCATTGTCCCATAATACCAAGGTGTTATCCTCTTGGTTCCAGCACTCTTCATAAAGATAGAATTCTCTCAATTTCTGAATGTTGCTAGGCCCCTTAGCTGGTGTGAGTCTATCAACAATGGGTCACATGGCAACTCTTACTGAGCCTTTCAGCTAATTTTGCACAAGCTATTAGACCTAGAACTAGGAGCAGCTTAAGTGTTCACCTGCATTTTATAGTTTCGCTCAGGGTGTAAAATATGGCTTCATGGTGATATTTTGTCAAATGTTTTTTGACTTCCTTAGAACACTAACATGTGTTCTCTCTATATTTTATAACAACTTGAAAAGTGGAGAAGCACAACTTGTAAAAGCAATAGTTTAGGCACAGAGGTTTAAAGAATTTGTATGGTTCTCGTAGATTTTTTCAGCAAAGAAACCCATGTATCTTGGTTAACTTTATTTAAAAATATTTGACAATAATCCTAATTGGTTAATCTCCTTTGAAAGGAGAAAATATATTCCATGTTTATGTCAAGTGATATTAAACCCAATGTGGGAATTTGTTTAAGGTTGTCTTATAATTGAATTGAAAACAAGAAGTGTTTAATGAACAGGAAAAGCAGAGAGAGGTTAATGGACTGGAAGTTCCTAAGAAGTCAAAGACAGGGGATGTTGGGGTTTTTGAGCAGACAGTCTATTGGGATTTGAAAATATCTGATGTCAATTTAGAGGTTGTGAATGTGGGAGTTGATGACAGATGTTGAATATAAGAAAATTCACTGAGGATAAGTAGGTCAAAGAGTTGAGAGGCCAGGGTTTGAATGGGTCATCCATGTCTTGAAACTACCCAGACTCATGGCAGTTTTTAAGATTAAAAATGTCTTAGCCAATATTTTCATTGAGTAAATGGATAAATGAGTGAATGAATAATGCATTTGGAAACTTCATTTGAAGTTGTATGTGCTAAATCAATCTACTTTTTCACTAATTGAGTAACAAGTATCATTAATTATGTGAACAATTCTAATAGCCTCCTAAAGTGACTGTGTTTAGACATTTAGCTTTTTCCAAAATATTCCCCAATCTGACATTAGTTATTTTCCTAATGTGCTTTCTTATAAGATGACTTCCTATTTCCAAAAAATAAAACTCAATGCCTTTCACAATCTAGTTCCAATTTAATTTTCCATTTCCATAATTTTTCATTATTATATTTTCCCTTTATTATCTCCTTATTAAACATCCATTTTCCATTTCTTAGTCTCACTGGACCACATAAAATTTTATCTATTTTACATCTGCTTATCTTGTCCTTGTGGTATTCCAGGAACGTGCCTCTGCAAGCATGTATCCATTCACTCAAAAATATATGTTACACTATTAAGATAGGAGGGGTGGAGCAAGATGGCTAAATAGAAACCTCCAGCAATCATCTCTTGGCATGAACACCAAATTCAACAACTATCCAAACAAGAAAACACCTTCAGAAGAACAAAAAATCAGGTGAGTGATCATACTAACTGATTTTAACATTATATCAAGGAAAGAGGCACTGAAGAGGGCAGAAAAGACAATATTGCATGGACAATGCCACCCCTCTCCCATCCCCTGGCAGTGCTGCATCAGCAAGCCCAGTGGGGACAGAATCTGTGTGCTCAGGGAGAATGAGGTGATTTTGGCACTTTGCATTGAAACTCAGGGCTGCCCTGGCACACAGGGGAACACAGAAAGAGGCAGAATTCTGCTGGTGTCCATGGAAGGAGCATTTAGACTAGCCCAGCCAGAGGGAAATCCTCCAACCTGAAACCTGAGTTCCAGCTAGCTATACTGTCAGCTGACAAAAAGTAGCCTGGGGCCTGGACTAAATTCATAAGGCAGTCTGGCCACAAAGTCTGCAGTCCTTGAGCAATTCATGCAGCTGTGTTGGCTCAGAACCAGTGGACATGGGGTGAGCATGACCCAGTGAGACACCAGCAGTGGCAGCCAAGCCAGTGCCTGTACCACCCGTTCCCCAACTCTGGGCAGTACACCTCAGGGAGAGTATTCTCCCACTTGGGGAAAGGAAAGAGAAGAATTCAGAGGACTTTGTTTTGCAACTTGAGTACCCTCCCCACACCAGGAGGAAACATGCTGCACTGAAGGGAAGGACCAGTCCTGGAAGGATTCACCACCTGCTGACTAAAGAGCCCTTGGGCTTTGAAAAGACATCAGAGGTAGCCAGGCAGCAGTCACCACAGGCTTTGAGTGAGAATGGGCTGGCTTCAGGGGTGACCCGACCTTGGTGGCCACAAGGGAAAGTCCATGTCACTCCTCCCACAACTGCAGCAGCCCAGCACAGAGAGTGAGGAAAGAGAGTGCAGGGTTTTGCCTGGTAATCTGGGGAATTCGCCTATGTCTTACCCATGTCCATCAAGGTGGTACCACCAGGAGTATTCAAAATTCACAGCATTATTGGGTTTGGGGCACCACTAGTGTTAATATAGCTGCAGTGACTAAAGACTTAGATTACAACACTCAATTCTCTTTAAATATCTGGAAAACTTTCTCAAGAAAGATGAGTTCAAACAAGCCCAGACTGTGAAGATTAAAATAAATATCTAACTCTTCAATGCCCAGACATCAACAAACATCCACAAGCACCAAGAACATACAGGAAAACATGACCTCACCAAACAAACTAAATCACGTACCAGTGACTAATCCTGTAGTGATGGAGATATGTGACCTTTCAGACAAAGAATTCAAAATAGCTGTCTCAAAGCAGTTCAGTGAACTTCAAGATAAAACAGGAAAGGAATTCAGAAACCTATCAGAGAAATCAACAAAGAGTTTGAAATAAAAAAAATCAAGCAGAAATTCTAGAGCTGAAGAATTCAATTGACAATCTAAGATATGCATCATAGTCTCTCAACAGCAAAATTGACCAAGCAGAATAAAGAATCAGTGAGCTTTAAGACAATCTATTTGAAAATACACAATTAGAAAAGAAAAAAGAAAAAGAATAAATAAGAATGAAACACACCTACAAGATCTAGAAAATAGCCCCAAAGGGGCAAATCTAAGAGTTATTGGCCTTAAAAAGGAAATAGAGAGAGATTGGGGTAGAAAGTTTATTTAAAGAAATAATAACAGAGAACTTTCCAAACCTAAAAAAAGATATCAATATGCAAGTACAAGAAGGTCATAGAACACCAAGCAGGTTTAACCCAAACAAGATGACTTCAATGCATTTAATAATCAAGGTGCCAAGGGTCATGCATAAAGCAAAGGTCCTAAGGGAAAAAAAAAGTACAAAAAAGCTCCAATATGTTAGGCAGCAGACTTCTCAGTGGAAACCTTACAGGCTAGGAGACAGTGGGATGACATATTCAAAGTGCTGAAGGAAAAAAATTTTAACCCTACAATATTATATCTTGCAAAAATATACTTCAAATGTGAAGGAGAAATAAAGACTTTCCCAGATAAACAAAAGCTGGGGGATTTCATCGACACTAGACCTTTCCTACAACAAATGCTAAAAGGAGTTCTTCAATTTGAAAGAAAAGGATGTTAATGAACAATAAGAAATCATCTGAAGGTATACAACTCACTGATAACAATAAATGCACAAATACAGAACTCTACTCCATTGCTGCAATTGTGGTGTATAAACCACTTATATCTCGAGTAGGCAAACTAAAAGACAAGTCCATCAAAAATAACTACAACAAATTTTTGGGAGATAGTACTAAAAGACATGGATGGAAGCCACAAAAAGTTAAAAAGTGGAGGGGAAGGTAGTTAAAGTGTAGAATTTCTGTTAGATTTCTCTTTGCTTGTTTGTTTGTTTGTTTGTAAGCAGAGTTGTCATATGTATAAAATAATTGGTTATAAAATGTTTTTGCAAGCCTCATGGTAACCTCAAATCAAAAAACCTACAACAGATACACAAAAAATAAAAATCAAGAAATTAAAATACTTTACCAGAGATAATCACATTTAACAAAGGAAGACAGTAAGAATAAAAAAAGAGAGGACCACAAAACAACCAGAAATGAAATAACATGTCAGTAGTGAGTTCTTAGCTATCAATAATAACATTGAATGTAAATGGACTAAACTTTCCATTAAAAAGACATAGAGTGGCTGAATGGATTGAAAAGAATCCAAGAGCCATCTATATGTTGTCTTTAAGAAACCTATTTCACCTATAAATACACACATAGACTGAAAACAAAGAGATGCAAAAGATATTCTATGTAAATGGAAACCAAAAAAGAGCATGTGTAGCTATACTTCTATCAGATAAAATAGATTTCAAGACAGAAACTGTAAAAAGAGTCAAAGAAGGTCATTATATAATGATAAAGGGGTCAATTCAGCAAGAGCATATAACAATTCTAAATATATATGCACCCAACTCTGGAGCCCCCAGATACACAAAGCAAATATTATCAGAGTTAAAGAGAGAGACAGACCCCAATACAACAAGAGCTGGAGACCTCAATATCCCACATTTAGCATTGGATAGATTATCCAGACAGAAAATCAACAAAAAAAAATTGGATTTAATCTGCACTATAGACCAAATAGACCTAATAGATATTAACAAAACATTTCATCCAACAGCTGCATAATACAGGTTATTCTCCTCAGCTCATGGATCATTCTCAAGGGTAGACCATATGTTAAGCCAAAATTTAAAGAAAATCATACCAAGTATTTTCTCTGACCACAATGGAACAAAATTAGTAATCAATAAAAAGAAGAACATTGGAAAATACACAGACATATGGAAATTAAACAATATGCTCATGAATGACCAGTGGGTCAATGAAGACATTAAGAAAGAAATTTAAAAAGTTCTCAAAACAAACGAAAATGAAAACACAAAATACCAAAACCTAGGGGATACAGTAAAAGTAGTAATAAGAGGAAAATTTACAGCAAAAAGTGCCTATGTCAAAAAAGTAGAAAAGCATCAAATAAACAAACTACCAATGCATCTTGAAGAACTAGAAAAGCAATGCATCTTGAAAAGCCAACCAGTCCCAAAATTAGTAGAAGAAAAGAAATAATAAATATTAGGGCAGAAATAAATGAAATTGAAACAAATAATACAAAAGATAAATGAAATGAAAAGTTGGTTTTTTGAAAAGATAAACAAAATTGACAAATTTTAGCCAAAGTAACTAGGAAAAAAAGAGAGAAGACCCAATAAATAAAATCAGAGAGGAAAAAGGACACATTACAACTGAAACTGCAGAAATTCAAAGGATCATTAGAGACTACTATGAGCAACCATTAACATACGCCAATAAATGAGCAAACATTAAACATATGCCAATAAATTGGAAAACCTGGAGGAAATGGATCAATTCCTAGACATATACAACCTATCAAGATTGAACCAGGAAAAAATCCAAAACCTGAATAAACCAATAGTAAGTAACAAAATATTAATAGAAGCAGTAATAAAAGCTCTCCCATCAGTGAAAAGCCCAGGACCTGATGGCCTCACTGCTGAATTCTACCAAGCATTCAAAGAACTAATATCAATACTACTTAAACTATTCCAAAAAAAATCAAGGAGGAGGGAATACTCATTCCTTGAGGCCTATACCACCCTGATACCAAAACCAGACAAAGCCACAACAACAACAACAACAACAACAACAACAACAAAACTTTGGGTCAATACCTCTGATGAACATAGATGCAAAAATACCCAACAAAATACTAGTGAACTGAATTCAGCATCACATTAAATAGATAATTCATCATGATCAAGTAGGATTCATCCCAGGGATGCAAGGATGGTTCAACATACACAAATCAATCAATATGATACATCACATCAACAGAAAGAAGGATAAAAACTATATGATCATTTCAATTGATGCTGAAAAGCATTCAATAAAATTCAACATCCTTTCATGATAAAAACTCTCAAAAGGCTGGGCATAGAAGGAACTTACCCCAACATGATAAAAGCCATACATGACAGACCCACAGCTATTAATAGTATCACACTGAATGGGGAAAAACTGAAAGCCTTTCCACAAAGATCTGGAAGAAGACAAGAGTACCCACTTTCACCACTGTTATTCAACATAGTGCTGAAAGTTTTAGCTGGAGCAATCAGACAAAAGAAAGAAGTAAAGGGCATCCAAATTGGAAATAAATAAGGGAAATTATCCTTGTTTGCAGATGATATGATCTTATATCTAGAGAAAGCTATTATAACTGACAAACAAATTCAGCAAAGTTGTAAGATACAAAATCAACATACAAAACTCAGTAGATTTCTATACACCAACAGTAAACAATCTTAAAAAAAAAACCAAGAAAGTAATCCCATTTACAATTACTACAAATAAAATAAAATACCTAGAAGTTAAATTAGCAAAGAATTGAAAGATGTCTGTAATGAAAACTATGAAACATTGATGAAAGAAATTGAAGATGACACAAAAAAATGGAAAGATATTCCATGTTAATGGATTGGAAGAATCAAGATTGTTAAAATGTCCATACTACCCAAGTGATCTATATATTCAACACAATCCCCATCAAAATACCAATGGCATTCTGCACAGAAATAGAAAAAATAATCCTAAAATTAATATGGAACCACAAAGGACCCAGAATAGCCAAAGACATCCTGAGCAAAAAGAACAAGACTGGAGGAATCACATTACTTGACTTCAAATTATACTACAGAGCTGTAGTATCCAAAACAGCATGGTACTGGCATGAAAAAAGACACATTTACCAAAGGAACAGAATAGAGAACACAGAAATAAATCCACACATGTATAATGAACTCATCTTCAACAAAGGTGCCAAGAACATACAACAGGGAAAGGACAGTTTCTTCAATAAATGGTGCTGGGAAAACTGGATATCAACATGCAGAAAAATGAAACTGGACCCTTATTTCTTGCCATATACAAAAATCAAATAAAAATGGATTAAAGACTTAAATATAACACCTGAAACTGTGAAACAACTAAAAGAAGATATTGAGATAATGCTTCAAGACATTGGTTTTGGCAAGGACTTCTTCAGCAATACCCCCAAAGCACAGGAAATCAAAGCAAAATTGGACACATGGGATCACATGAAGCTAAAAGGCTTTTGCACAGCAAAGGAAACAATTAACAAAGGGAAGAGACAACCAAAAGAATTGGAGAAAATATGTACAAACAACCCGTCTGGCAAGGGATTAATAACTAGGACATATAAGGAGCTCCAACAACTCAATAGGAACAAAAACAAATAATCTAACTTAAAAATGGGGAAAGGATCTGAATAGACATTTCTCAAAAAAAGACATACAAATGGCCAACAGGTATATGAAGAAATGTTCAAAATCACCAGAGAAATGCAAATGATAACAACAATGAGATATCATCTCACCCCAGTTAAAATGGCTTTTATCAAAAAGACAAGCAATAACAAATGCTGACGAGGACGTAGAGAAAGAAGAATCTCATACACTGTTGGTGGCAATGTAAATTAGTGCAATCACTATGGAGAACAGTGTGAAGGTTCCTCAACAACCTGAAAATAGAACTACCATATGATCCAGCAATCCCATTGTAGGTATATATCAAAAAGAAGGGATATTGGCATATTGAAAAGGTACCTGCACTCCCATGTTTATTGCAGCACTATTCACAATAGCCAAGACTTGGAATCAACCTAAGTGTCCATCAATGGATGAATGAATAAAGAAATTGTGGTACATACACACAATGGAATTTATACAGCCAGAAAAAAGAATGACATCCTACCATTTTCGACAACATGGATAGAACTTGCCAACATTATGTTAAGTGAAATAATCCAAGCACAAGCACAGATCTCACATGTTCTCACTTGTATCTAGGAGCTAAATATTAAAAACAATTGATCTCATGGAGACAGAGAATAGAATGATGCTTATCAGAGTCTGGGAAGGGTAGTTGTCTGGGGGGATAAAGTGGGGATGGTTAATGGTTGCAAAATTATAGTTGCATAATTAGATAGAATGAAAAATATTTGATAGCACAACAAAGTGACTACAGTCAACAAAAAGTTGGGAATACTTTAAAATAACTGAAAGAATGGAATTGGAATGTCCCTAACATAAAGAAATGATAAATGTCTAAGGTGATGGATACCCCAATAGCCCTGATTTGATTAATTCACATTGTATGCCTCTATGAAAACATCACATGTACCCTGTAAAGACATACAAACTATTATGTACCCATAGTAATTTAAAATTTAAATACATAAATAAGTAATAAAATATATGTTGATTGTCTACAACATTCAATTGCTCAACAATGAAGATAAGGATAAGTTAGTTAACAAGAGAAATATTTCCAAAAAAACAAGTAAAGTAAATAAACAAATGAGCAGAACAATTATTACTTATGATAGGAGCTAGAAAAAAATTAAGAGGAGCTGTTTTTGGAGGCAGTGACCTGGATATCTAATTTCGGTAAAATTTTAGTGAAGACTTCTCCTAGAATATGACCTAATTGAAATACGAAGTTAAGGACATTTAAAAAGTGGAAATCAGAGTTATGAAACTCCAAAAAATCTTGAAGAAGAAAGAGGATCTGAAAGTCCCTTATGACTGAAATGGCAACAGATGAGTTCAGGAGATAGGCTGGGTTAAGATAAGGCAGTTTGGATTATTATTAAAACTAAGGTAGGAAGTATGTGAGGCGATTTAACAACTGATATGATTTGATTTACTCTTTACGATCACATTCCTTGGAGAGTACTGAATGAATTGGTAGTGCAGCAGAAGTAGGGCCAGCAGTAACATTGATGATGGGAACATCTTCACTGTGGAGAGAATGGGCACATATGTTGGACAGAGAATCAATAATGCTTGCTGTTGGCTTATACACAGGGGTTAGGAAAAGAAAGAAGTTGAGGATATCTGGTTTCTGACTTGAGTAGATGAGTCACTAGTGGTGCCATTTTGTAAGAATGTAAAAGTGATGGAGGGAATCTTTTGGGGCAGGTAATAAATCAAAGACTCAGCTTTGGACATGTTCAATTTGAAATGTCTGTGAGATATCTAAGATTTCTCATGTAAGCAATTGATCATGTGGGTCTAGAGCTTAGAGGGGACACCTGATATGTATATATGGATATACCCATATATACATATATATACTTTCACATATACATATGAATTTATGTATGTATGTGTGTATGTGAATTTGTGTATGTATGTATACACTTTGGAAGCATGTTGTCATCATCCAAATGGCATTTATATTTATGATAATGAAAGAGATTATCTGTCATATCTATATATCTCATCAAATATTTCTACCTCTGTGCTACTATCGCCCTTTGTAACATTTTTAGAGCACTAATAGTTATATTATACTTTACTGTATACATGTTTATTATCTCACATGGTAGCAACGTTCTTTGGGGAAGGTTCGATGTGTTATTCTTTTTTGTATTGCTTAAATTGTGTTTGTATGTGTGTAGGTTTGTGCACACATGTGTGTTATTTATACTACATATGATTAAATTGTTTCCTAAAGTTTTCAGTCTGGAATACTTCTGTACAGCTATGTATACAATGTCTGTTCCATTTGTTGAACATTGCTTTCTTTCCATTAATATGCCCAATGCAGCCATAAATGTAGGCAATCTGGACACACAATCTACTTTTTCTCCTCTGTAGTAAGATATTTTATATAAGCCTAAAAAAAGCATTTGTGATCTTTCCTGCTATAAAAATAACCACTGATTCATTCAGTGCATTAGAGTTGCAGAAAAGGGAAAAGGAAGTTTAACCACATTATGCAAATCAAAGAAACTTAGAATAGTTGACCTGTATTATGTGAGTTAATGTCATGGGGTGGGTGAGATAAACAAGATATCTTTTTGGAGTTAGTAGATTAGCAGTAAAATGGAAGTCGTAAGTCGTGTCTTTACTTCGAAGTAGTGTGCATGTTTTTACCTCCAACTTAGAAAGTCTCTCCTAAGGGCCAATAATAAATCCTATTTTTTTATTGTTGGTCTACATCTGGCCTCCTTGTGTTCTACCCTCTCCCTCTATCATCCAATTAATTTCTCCCTATTTCAGTTATTCTCATACCTGATTATTCCTTGGAAGGTTGTTTCTAATTTAAAATATCAGTCTATCTAGGTAAATGTCTATGGGAACCCCCCCCCCGAAAAAAAAAACAGAGATTCATACTTTCAAAATTAAAAAGATACATAAAACAGTGAGCTTGATACTAATTATCTAAAACAAACTATTTGAAATGAAATGATTTAAGGTAGGTGATAACTAATTTAAAATGACACCTCCCACTTTAAAAGTAAAAGTTTATATAAATATATCTGTACACTCACACCAAGCACAGACATTATTTGCATTAGTTCAGCCACGTTCATGTATCCTACTTTCCAATCAAGGCATAACATATTCTCTGAACTTTTCCATAAATGGAATAATGAGTACCAAGAGCACATATATAAAAATAACAGATGTGGGCTGCTTTCTTTTCTGGTTAATATCACCTGTGTATGTGTCACACACTGTGTGTTTAAAAGAACCTAAAAAGAAAGTGGTTTTTCAAACAGGAAGTGAAACTGAAATTACTGTTACTGAAAGATGAGCTTGCTCTATTGCTCAGCATTAAAAAAAGAACAAAAGAAAGAAAGAAAATATTGGAAAGAATGGCATGGTGGGATAATGGTCAATCTCCTGGAAAACAGAATTATTTATAGTTGTTAAAGTCTGATAAAATATACTCCAGTGACAGGAAAATACCCATTTTAGTCCTAGAATTAGTAAGCTAAATTAACTACATAAGGATAACTTTTGTAGGATTTTAAAAATTTGTGCATCTTTTGAAAGTGCTAAGAATGCATGAATGTGTGTGTGTGTGAGAGAGAGACATTTCCCCTCTAATTCATAGAAATAGAGATAAAATATAATTCTATTGACTTTCTGGATGTGATAACAGCTAAGGTCCATGAAAAATCATAGTAGTTCTAAAATCTAATATCAGACAGTTTTTATAAAATGCTTTTTTATTTGTGACAGCTATGCCAGTGACAGGTTTTCAGTAAACTGTACAGAAAAATTATTTTAAAAGTTGAAATGACCAGAAAGATACAATTGATAATTTGAGCATAAAATGAGGTATTAGATTTTTTGAATTTTTTCTTTTTATTTATTTTTTTCATTTAAGGTGTTTTTAACCTACAGATATGCTATGCTTCAAATATTATAGTGAGATTATTTCCTATTGAATATTGCTGGAAATAATATCTTCAACTATGAAGAAAAATATATGTGGTTCAATATAGAATTTCAGAATATTTGGGAAAATATTCTTTGTCCTTAAATTTGTATCTATTTTGAATTAGCAGTGTGAGTTAGAAATCAAGATTTGATCTATTTCTATCTTAACTACATTTTCCAATGCCATACTTCAAAAGGGAGTCTGAGAAGTGTCCTTCATGATTCTTTCACCTCTCAGGTGTTACCTTATATAGTTTTGCTATTATACCCAGAGCAATGTTTCTCTTACAACAGTAATTTGCATTTGGCCCTTTATCAGGCATTGATTTTCACTTCTGTTCCCAATACAGCAGTAAGCCTTGGAATGTCTGAGTTGTGTTTGATACTTCATTTGGGAGTTCTTATACTCTTTCATTGCTACAAAAATCTATTTTCCAGGGGACTAGAGTTAATTCTTCAAAGTAAGTCTAAGATCCTTAATGCTTTAATTTCAGAGTGAAAGGTGCAGTGGTAGTTAACTTGGCTTATGAAATAGGAAGGAGTCACCAATCTTTTTGGTTAATAAAACATATTATTATATATCACAGAAAGCTTCAAAATTATATTTACAAAAGAGCTTGTAGGAAGTGACACAATAAAGGAATAAAGATTAAATTCTGAAGTTAGTTTTTCTTTTAAGAATTGTTGAATCAATAGGTAGAGGTCAAAAAGGTATAATACACTGAAAATGATTTTATTAATAGATAATGAATATTAGTCTATGTTTAACCTATATAGAACTAGGGATTATTAAAGCACACTAAGAAGCTTCCACAAGGATGCTGGTGGTCACTAATACACAATGTATCACATAGGCAAATGTTATGGTATTTACCTCTATAACTGTGCAAACAGACGTGTATGCTAAATTCTAAGGCAAAAGCAACGGACTGCTCACTTTATGAGTCTGATTTCAAGAAAAGTCTTTTCATTTTTATTATAGATGATTTAATGTATTAGAATTTAAGCATATAGATGTCCAATATTTATTTTAAAGCATACACTCAATAAATGCTCAGAATTAATTTATAAGGAAAACTTGAAAGCAAAAGTAGGTGTTAGGAAGGACTATTGAAATTTTCTTTAAGACTTAACAAACTAGAGAGAATTAGAAACAGACATTTTTTGAACATATGTGTTGGAATAGTGTTTTCAGCCCACTGAACCTACCACTGGAGTTTCCCCCAAAGCCGCAGCAGGACAGAGAGCACCCCAAGCTGGCAAAGATGGGGCCAGTTGGGATTCCAAAGAAAGAACCACGAAATGCCAGGGTGATCAGTCTAAAGTACTCATTAGGGGAACTTAAGGTACAGAGTGGGCTACAGCAATCCTCATGGTGGACAGAGAAAAGTGATGTTCTACCTAGATATGTCCACTGTGAGGGGGTCGTGGTATGGAGATCACATGGGGGTTTAAGGAATTTGGTTCAGGTCTGGGGTTAGTTTCTTTCTAGTAATCCTATACCTTTATCAGTGCCTGGGGATATTCCAGGCCTCAGTTTGGGTTCAAGCCTGCTGGGAAAAACCTGCAGGTGGCTGGGTCACAGAGCTGCCAAGGAACCCTGTGATTTTCCTTCAGGACACAGAACCAAAGCAGGGGAAATTGGGGGACCTAACAAATTGGTGTTTATATATGTACTTATAAAATCACAATACTACTCTACTCCAACCTGCTTGGTAGAAAAATGAAAAAAATTATAAAACACAAATAAACTTTTAAATACCTGAATAAAATGACACAGTTCTGATTCCCATTAGAGTCCCTAATGATGCTCATTACAATCCTAACTGCATTTTAATGCTGAAATATAATGCCTCTATTCATCATCAGAATAGAATATGGGTGCTGACAATTGACAAAACTTAAGAGTAATAGAAGAGTCCACAAAATTCAAAACTCCCTGTGTATATTTTCAGCTTGAAAGAAAATGAGTGATGAATGTTGATCAGATCCAAGAAATGTGGAGTGACACTTTCTGAAAGAGGACATAAAGATAAAGTGATCTAAAAAGGTTCAGCCGCATCATTCACTTTAGCAAATAAGCATAAGCAAAAGGACTTTCTGACAAAATTTAAAATAAATAAGAGGAATTTCTTATTAAATTATTTTTCAATTTGAGGAAGTAATTATAAACAAAGTTTTAACATTTTCTAGCCTCTTTTAGAAGCCTTGCTTGCTTTGTTTGTAGTTCTGTGTCTGTGTGTTTATGTATGTGTTTTCTTATTGTGAAAAAAAATTTCATTTGTTTCTTTACAGGATTTGGGGTAAGACAGGATTCAGACTTGTAGACCAGTATTAGTCTCTGGCCCAGAGAAATCTAAAGGTTAGTAAAGGTCAGCTACTCCATAGGGATAATTTGTTTGTATTCTCTCTTCTAATAGTTAAAGAATTGTCTTGAGATCCTATTACTAGGATGAAAGCTATCACATCTTGATTCTGTCAGTGTATTAAAATGTTAAATTTTCAAAGTTTTTAAAAGATTTTACAATTGACAAATGTTTATTATAGACAATCGGTTAAAAATATAAAAGCCATGAGGAACAAAATAAACATCGGCTGTGATCTCATCTGCAGATATACATAATCTTGTGAGACTAGGAGTACTTCTTCACATTGTCTTTTGGTTTATATTGGACTCACCTCTCTATTCTGTTCTGTACTGTTTTTTCCTCAACATTACATCATTAGCATATTTTCCTGTTAATAATTTCAAAAAAAGTACCACATATTATTTCATGAGATTTTACTGAAACTAATATTATCCTTCAAAATGTAAAATAGTCTATCCCCAAATTTGTCTTTGTTAGGACAATGTGACTGATAAGTCACACAGCTAGAAGTCGGCTGAGACCGTGTGAACCAAGTTAGAGTAACCTTTTGTTCATGATGATTATTTTTCTTTTTTTCTTTTTTATTTCAGAATATCGCGGGGGTACAAACGCTTTGGTCACATAAATTCCCTTTGTACTTCCTGAGTCAAAGCTACAAGCGTGCCCATTCCCAGACAGCGTGCACCGCACCCATTGGATGTGAATTTGCCCATCCCCTCCTCCCCCCCGCACCTGCCCAATCCCCAATGAATGTTACTTGCATATGTGCACGTTAAGTGCTGATCGGTTAGTACCAATTTGATGATGAGTACGTGTGGTGTTTGTTTTTCCAATCTCGTGATACTTTACTTAGAAAAATGAGCTCCAGCTCCATCCAGGATAATAACACAGGTATTAGTTCTCCATTTTTTAATGGCTGAGTAGTACTCCATGGTATACATATACCACATTTTATTAATCCACTCATGTATTGATGGGCCAGAGTAACCTTGAAAGCCCCTCTCTGGACTGTAGGAGAATATATACAACTATCCTTCCACTTTATAGTGTGGCAATGGGAAACTGTGGCAGAATTGAACTGCCTGAACTTGTGTTTCTCATTTCAATTTTCATTCATTCATTCAGCAAATATTTATTGAAAATCTAATATTTGAGAAAAAATCCCTAAACTCACATGCCTGCTTTCATGGAATAAACATTCTGGAGGGTTTATATTCAATCTCTGAATTGGAAGGTGAGATTGGATCCTCTCTTTATCTTTTACTTTTCCTTTGAAAATTTAAGTTATAAACTTGAAACTATACTTCTCCTTATAAATAACATATCTTGACTGCCAACTTTACTGATTGAGGATTGGATTGTATTTTAAACATACTAGGGCATTGTTTCCCAAACAATGGTCAGAGCATCTTGCAAAAAAAATTACCAGGAGAGATAGATCCTAATAGATTCTCACATTCACCTCAGATATATTTTTAATATATATTGGCCCTTAAATGTACTGGACCAATGTGAGCAGACATCAAGCAGAGACATCCCTAAAGGCAGGTTTCTGCAGCTGTCTCTAGCCAGATACCTGTTATGAAATAATCTGCATTTATTCTGACTATACAGGTGAAAGCTAGGAAAGATTACAGTGGCTCAAGTACAGTTGTACTTTGGCTGGTGTTAATTCACACAGAATATTCCAAATTGTGCTAAAAAGCATTCAAATTGCTGTTCTAATTTTATCAATGTACCCATGTAAAACTTGATTTTTGATAATAAGCCTAAAAACATAGCATCAGAATAAGACGAACATTCTACACTATTTTATGTTGGCAGACAAATATATGTTTCCAAATCAAAAAGCTTATATCAAGAAAATAAGGACGTGGTAAGTTATAAAATTTTTAAAAATTATGTGTAATATTTCTTTTTCTACTTTTATTCATGTGCATTTGTTTAAGTGTGTTTCATAGGAAAAAAGGTTCTTGTTATTTCTTAAACTATGTCTTTATTTAAAATGGCTTTTAATTTGTAAAATTATGATCATACTATAATTAATTTTGTGTATGATGTTTTTGTCATTTTAATGTCATCACTGGACACATGCAGCAAGGAGTTTCTCTATTGGCTTCCTAGTTTATTTGATTTGACTTTTTCATTTTAAGTACTTTAAGCATTGAAATCATGATGCTTAAAATTATATAGCAAACTGAGGTTTCTTTGAATTTAATTTAGAAAACACCAAATTATCTCAGAAGCAAAATTGTATGAAATTTGTCCTCAAAGGACATGGACCTACAAATATGTTCAGACTTCCAATTATTTACATCCTGGGGCGGGGGGGAAGACAAGATAAGGGAAGGGAAGAAAAGAAAAGAAAAGTCTTAGAATTAAAAAATAGAGAGAGGGAAGAACCCTGAAGTCGTAGACTCTACTATCCCACTCTTCCAACACTTGCCCTTTTTATCCAATGACTCTGACCTCCTATTCTTGTTATATACACAGTGCACTGTTTTTATAAACTTTATAAGCTTTGAGTAGTTCAAATATGTATATGTGTATATACATACATACATCTATGTATACATATATGTTATATATTCTACATTATCTATTTGATATATATTCTACATATAAATATACACAATATACACACACAGAGTCACAGATCCTAAGTGCACACCCTGCTTAATTATCACAAAGGAAACACACTGCATAATAAAATGACTAAATCAAGAAATGCTGTAGAACTCTGTGCCCCTTCTCAATCACTATCCTTCCCGCCTCCCAGAGGAACCCACTATTCTTACTTCAACACCATATGTTGTTTTTGCTTTTTTGTTTAACTTTATGCAGATGAAGCCATGTGGCATACTGTTTTGCATTTGAATCCTTTCATTCAATGTTATGTTTGTGAGAGTCAACAATGTTGTTGCATATATTCATTTTCATTGCAGTATACCATTCTGTTGTATGCATATACCACAGCTATTTGTCTATCTACTTTTGATATGCATATGGGTTGTTTTCAGTTTGGGACTATTGTGAATAATTGTGCTTTGAGTTTTCATTACATTTCTTTTTGTGCAGAGATGTTTGCTTTTCTGTTAAATACATAAAGAGGTATGGAATTTCTGTGTCACGGAGTATAAATATGTTCAGCTATAAAACTATTGTGAAAGATTTCTCCCAAGTCATTGTAATGATTTATACTCCTAACAATAGAGATGTTTCCTAAATCTCTACAAACTGGCTAACGTATTATTGGTTTTTTAAAAAAATTTCCTCTATCTTTGAATATATAGTAGCATTTCCTTGAGGTTTTATTTGGCTTTCTCCTGATAATGTAAGAAGTTGAGGATTTTTCTTTGTTTTTAAATTTTATTTTTTAGGTAATTTTGGAAAATAGATACTTGTTCGCCATACTTGTTTAAGTTGTATGTCTATTCCTTATTTATTTGCAAACCTTGTCTGTATAATCCAGATCTGAGTCCTTTGTTAATGTTCTGCTTTGCTGATATTCTTTCCTACTCAGTTGCTTTCACTGCTACTCCCCTAAAGGCAGCACTGTGGTCAAATGACTGCTTCATTTACTCTATATTTTTTACCCTCAAATTTAAACTTTCCTTGGGATCCTACAGGGATGGTCTTTGTCTCCACTCCTCTCCTCTCCCAGCATTAGAATATACTCAGCAATTTTCAAACTTTTGTATTTAAAGAAGTGGAACCCTTTCTTCAAAGGAAATCTCACGTGCAAGCCTAAAGATAAAAGTAGAGCAGATTTCACTGAAGCAGGGAGAGAGCCCCAGAATGTTTTTGGCCAGACCTTGTCCCAACCCCATGCCACACTTCCCCCACCCACTGCCACAGGGACCTATTGTGCATCTCCATAAATCCTAGGATTCTGCAGAACAAGGCTCAAAAGTCCTGTATTAGTTCTCAGTTCTTTTTTTACTGAGTTCTCAGAATTATTTGACTCCTTTGATCACTCACTCTTTGGCTTCTGGGACACTGGTTTGAGAAGTCCTACTCTGGGTCAAAATCCTATGTGTGATCTTTCAGACCCAGCCTTGGCAATTACAAAGGTTTTACATGGCAGACCTCACAGGGGAAAGCTGCCTTCCTAACACCAGGTGTGCTGCACAGCCAGTGCACTGCAGTCTCTGCAGGGAGTCGCAGTCAAGGACTCAAGCCCACCTGGACTGGCCACGTTTCTATAAATAGCTGCATTCCCAGCTCAGGTGCCTCCATTCAGAGACCTTGTCCAGCGACCTTGAACACACTCTTCTACATTCTCAGTACTGCCCCTCTCCTATTCTTCTCCCCTCTGCCTTCTCCCTGGCCCCTGGGCCCATACAACTTTAGAAGTCTTTAGAACAGGGCTTCCTTGGCAGTGAGACAAACCCCCCCTCTACTTTGATACATCTAATTTAAGGTCAGTATCATTCCTTGGGGAAAAATAGGTGAGCTGGCATCTTTTCCTGCTTTGCTTCTTGATTATACGACCTCAAAAAGTGAATAACAACTTGACTGTTCTTTTCAGTTTGGCTTCTTATCTTAATCGCCCACCTCACCACCTAAGAGCTCAGGCCTCTTCCTCTCTGACACGTTTCTACGCCTTCTCTCACCTCACCAGTCTCCCCTTTTGTCTCCTTTGTTGTATCTTCCTCATCTTCCTGTTTCCTAAAAATTAGAATGTTGTGGGGTTTAGTTCTCAGAGCTCTTCTCCAATTATACTCACTTCTTAGGGGATCTTATCTAACTGCACAGCTCTAAAATCATTGTCAGACTGCTTCCAAATTTACAGAAATTATATCTCCAGTCCCAACATCTTTTTGAACTCCAGGTATCTCCATTAAGATGTCTCAAAGGCACCTTCACCACTGAGATCGAAGTTGGGAGAGGAAAAGTTTTCTTCCTGTCAGTACTTTCTAGTTAAATTTGGAATTAAATAAATAACAAAGTTTTTCCATGCTACAGATCCCCTTATTATTCGTTTGTCCTTTTAACATCAGTGCTACAGTCTGAATGTGTCCCCCAAAATTCATGTGTTGAAACTTAATTGCCAATGTGATAATACTAAGAGGTGGTAACTTTAGAAGGTGATTAAGTCTTGAAGGTGGAGTTCTCATGGATGGGATTAGGGTCTTTATAAAAGGGCATGAGAGAGTAGGTTTGCTGTCTTCTACCATGTGAACATTACAGTATTCAAGGCACTTTCTTGAAAGTGAAGACCGGGGCCCTCACCAGACACTGAACCTGCCTGCACCTTCGTCTTGGGCTTCCCAGGCTCCAGGACTGTGAGGAAATAAATTTCTGTTCTTTATAAACTTCCAGTCTCAGGTATTTTGTTATAACAGCACAGAGACAATAGTCGTTCATTACTTCCACAAATATTTATTACATATGGTTGGTAAACAATAAAACAAATAGAATTAGTCCCCAACTTTGAGTGGCTTACAGAGAACTGCAGAAAAATATTCGTAAAAATAATTTCTGTTATTTGGGGAGAGTTGTAATAATATATATAAGGGATTTTAGCAATTTTTGTCTATCATCTTGCTTTAAAAGAAGAGGAAAAGAAAAGAAAATCAGCATTTTTGTATAATTAAATCTTGTAGTAACAAAGAAAAAGTAAGTTTCAGCAACTGCTGATTGGAAGAATATTTTATTGCATATAGTAACTAAATTCATGTTTTGCTAAGCAATTTTTGTGAATGTATTGTGAATTTTTATTATTCATTTTCTGTTAGATTTTAGACTATTTATTCCCTCAATTTTTAACAGTTCTTTTTTTTTAGTTTTTATATTTTAAAGAAAAATTAAGCAGGCTACAGAGATTTCCCATATATCCACTCCCCCACCATAGACTCCCCCATTATCACTGTTCCCCACCAGAGTAGTACATTTGTTACAATTGATGACCCTACATTGAATCAACATTATCGCTCAAAGTTCATAGTTTACAATAGGGTTCACTGTTGGTGTTTTATATTTTGTGGGTTTAGAGAAATGTAAAATGACTTGTATCCACCATTATAGTACCATACAGAGTAGTTTTACTACTTTATAAAGAACTTCTTACTTATCAGAGATAGTAGCCCTTTCTATGTGATATATATTGCAAAATTTTCTATTTTTTATTTACCTTATACATTTGTTTATGGTGATTATTCCATGCAATTTTTATGCAGTTAAATTTGTAATCTTTGCTTTCTTGCCTCTGAATTTTAAGTCATAGTTAAAAAAACAAAAACAAAAATTATGGTATTCTCCCCTTATACATAATCTGGCTTTCAATGTTTTCAGTTACCCATATTAGAGTACAATAAAATATTTTGAGAGAGAGAAACCACATTCACATATTTTTATTACAGTATATGAGGGCTGTCTGGAAAGTATCCAGCTATTGTTAATATAATGAGAATGGCTACATGGCTAAATACTTTCTGGACAGCCCTTGCATTGTTATAATAGTGTTATTTTATTAGTTATTGCTGTTAATCTTTTACTGTGCCTAATTTATAAGTCAAACTTTATCATAAGTAGGTATGCACAGGAAAAAACATAGTATATACAATTGACCCTTGAACAATACAGGTTTGAACTGCATGGGTGAATTTAGGTACAGATTTTTTTCAACCAAATGCAGGTCAAAAATACAATATTCATGGGATAGAAAACGCAGGTGTACAGAAGGTTAACTTTTCATATAAGTGGGTTCCACAGGGCTGACTTCAGGACTTGAGTATGTACGGATTTTGGTATACTCAGGGGTCCTATAACCAATCCCCAGTGAATACCAAGGGACGGCTATATAGGGTTCAGAACTATTCACAGTTTTAGTTATCCACTGTGGGTCTTGGAACATATTCCCCACAGATAAAGGGGGACTACTGTATCCTTAGAGTCATGACAATATTAAAATTAACTGAGCCCTGTGCAACCAGAAAAGATAGACGCATGAGAAGTCTCCACACCCTCTTGTTTTCCCAGAACCCGATAACCACAAAGGATTGCCCTGTTTTCACATATTCAGAGATAAGACCCACCTCCATCTTTCATCAATGACTAAGATAAAATTAATATCCATCTCTGTCCTTCCTCATGACTCCCATAAGACTCCTGAATGACTCTCTTGCTTACTCGCCTCTATAAAATCCAGAACCCCTTTCCATTTCTTTGAGTTATTCCTCATTATTGAATGTTCTCCCTATTACAATTGCCTGAATAAATCATCTCCTTGTTTGCTGTCTTTTGATTGTATATTCAGGTTAAAGAAGAATTCATACATGTTATTGTCTAGTACTTTTATAGTTTCATTTATTTTTTAACATTTAGGTCCCTGATCCATTTGGAATGTATTCTTTTATGTAGTTGACATAAGGATTTTGCTTTTATATATTTTTCAAATGTCTAACCAAATTCTTAGTACCATTCATTAAAAAGCACATTTGTGCAATGATGATTTGATATGTCGCCTTTATCATATAGCATATTTCCACATTTATTTGGGTCTGTTTCTAGACTTTCTATTGTATTTCCATAATCTGTTCATCTATTGTACAGGCTATATTGTGTGTTTACTATCTAATAGGTTTGACCTCTAAATTTTTCTGATAATTTCCATGTTTATTTTTCCATACCAGTTTTGGCATTAAACTGTGTAGTGCTATAAAAAAAAGTGTGTTGTTAATTGGGTTATTGTTTTAAGATTATAAATTAACATAGGAGAGACTGAGGTCATTATGAGTGTAATTTGATTACAATCAAGAATATGGATACCTTTACATTGATTCAAATGTACTTGTGTGTCTTTCAAGGTGTTTTAAACAGTGATTCCTCATATATGCTTTTTACATTTATTATTAAATATATTCCCAAGTACTTAACTTTAATTGCCATTGTAAGTGACTTTCTCTATATTCTAATTAGTTATTGTTTCTGCTTATGAAGGCCATTTGATTTCCATATTTTTTTAACTTCATAACTTACTGAAATCTCTCAGTGTTTGAAATGATTTTATGATTTATTATTTAGGGTTTTTCATCTCTACTATCATCTCCTCTGCAAATTGAGATAGATTATTGTATTGGTCTTTTTCTATTCGCTAAGATTAATTTCTGATTTATCTTTATTTTTTCCTTCCTTGTGTTTTCTTCCAGTTTACTTTGTTGCCCTATTTCTAGTTGTTTGAGCTCAGAATTTAATGAATTCATTTTCATTTTTAATGACAAAAGTACTTAAAGCTATACATTATCCTGTGATCACAGTTTTAAATCCCACAAATTGCATTATTTTCATTATTCTGATATTTTAGTTTGTTTTTTCCCTTTGACCCAAGAGGTATACAATAGAATTCATTTCTACATTTGACGTGGTTCTTTCCAATTGTCATTCTTTCATTGTTTATTTGCATTTTGTAGTCTTTCCAGTGAGATATTAAGTCATCAAAGACTAGGACCCATCACTTCTAATAATTTATGAGACCACCATCAGTGTCATAGGAAATTCAAATAGCTTTTGCTCACCAAGCAAGTTCGATTGATTCCAATGCCAAAATGCTTGGCTTGCTATTTTGCTTTCCATTAGAAATGTTTTTTACATCAGGTAATCATTTGGGTCTAATTTCTTTTTTCTGTTTCTATTGTTCTTCTCTGTGAAAGATTTACTAATCCCTGATATTTTGAAAACCTCAGACCCAGTTTTCAGATGGTATTTGTGTATTTATATTTTATAATATAATATAAATTTGTATGTTTATAATACATATTTATATTTTAAAAAATTTCTTGCTGCATAGCCTAGGGATTTAAACTGCTTTCCTTTCTTTCTTCGGTCAGCCACCATGCATGCTATGTATTGTAAATCCATCTCCAAAGAAAAGCTGCTTTTTCTCTCCAGAGAGAAGTGTACAAGTTGTTTTAATTTCAGTAATTTTGTCGGTAATTAATTCTGGGAAACATAAGTTATAAAATAGGAAACCTTAAGATGTTATCAAGCTTGAGGAAACATTATTAATATCTGTTCTCCTTTTTCCATATCTATTTTTATACCTATTCTTTCATATTTTTATTAAAAGTCATCCTTAACTCCGAGTTATCATATCACTTACACCTGCCCTACCCCATGCAGCAAAAGAGGATTTGGTGTTATAAACATATGGACCAAAACAAATTCTGATATAAAAACTCTGTTTATCGAACATTTTTAAATACTTGCTTATGTGCTTGTTTTTTGCCTTACTCTATAAAGATACTGTAGCTGTGACCATCTATTCTATATCATTTTTTGAGCAATAAATTCACTTAAAATTCAAAGTAATATAACATAGCAATTGAGGGTATGAGCTCTTCTATTGAAGTGATGGTTTTAAATTAGTTTAAAAACAAACCTTTTTCAGATATAAAGACATAACATTATAGTTTTCTTAGCCTACAGATTACATAAGTCTAATTTATGCTTATAATAACAGATTTTTCCACCATTTGCCAAGTTTCTGAAAAATATGTTTAGATCTCTGAAAAATACACACCAGACATTTAACAAATAAATTGCTATTAATAGAATGATATTAAAGGCAGCATTTTTCTTTTAAAATAATGTTACCTCCAAATTAAACTGGCAGATCTTGAAGTAATATTCAACAAGGTAAATGATTCTGTTAATATTAACAGGAAAATGTGAAATATAAGTTGCTTACAACAAAGCAAAGCACTGCAATTTTTCTTCTGTAGGTTCTTTTATTTCCTGGACACAAAAATTGCTAATCTGCTTAAAAATTTGCTAGGTAAAACAATTTAGGGAATTATATATAAAAAACTAAGTTAGCATTTTGCATTAGAATTACCAAAAATATTATTTAAGAAAAGTTCATTAAAATTCACAACCTCTTATAGTTTGTTATTTCAAGGTAATGCTTTTTTCCCAGAACAGATTGTTCTTAGAAATTTATCCATATTCTTGGTAAACTTATTTCAGTAAACATGCTTTTACTTCTTTATCTCCTTTGCCTAATTACCCTCTGATTTTAAGAGAGATCTGTAATATAGAGCTTGATAATATGCTCCAGATGTCTTCCATCTGATGATATTGTTCTGAATGTATAACAGACTTAATTCTCTATTATCTCTCAAAAATATTTGCCATAGAGCAGTTTTATAAGGTGAAATATTCACTCTAGTGTAATACTATAGATATGGATTAAAAGGAATTTTTAAATAGTTATAAATAACCTGTTGTCTGCATACAGACAAATGCATATTTATATTTGTACATATTTATTTCTATGGTCATGCTATATTCTTCTATGCACAAATAACATGAAAAATAAAATAATGATATTCAGATAGCAGAAAGAATACTAAATAGACAAGCTCTGATCCGTATTTTTTTATACTTACTAATAGTGTTCACACATTGCATCCTTGGCCTAAAATAACTTTGATATACAAATTGTCAACTTGTAAACCTGTCAGTAGTTTTTCATCATCTTGGTAAATTTTCACTTTCCATAATTTACTCCTTCAATGTTAATTTTATATTAGTTGCTTTACCTTGTTTATGACATTTTCAGTAAATCGTCATCATTGTCATCTTGCCATTCTCTGTTTTATGCACAGAGATTAAAAACACTATGCACCAGATTTAAAAAATACTACTTTTGGTACAGTAGAGGTAGAAAAATGAATTGAAATAATGAACCAGATGTACTTGTGGAGCAGCAAATTAATGAATTTAAGAGTTAAGATCTTATCCCTCCACTTCATAAAACCCTTCAAAGCTAGTAATAGCATTCAGATCCTGAGCCCAAAGTATTGTATGATTGTCACATTGTCTACCATCTTCCATTGCTATTTCTCCTTTAGCCACTTTGGCTTTCCTGCTCTTTCTTAAACACCCAAGCATAATCCTATGTCAAGGTTTTCCATTTGCTGTTTCCTTTAGGGGAAATTTTCTTTTCCCTTATATACCCTTGGCCAGCTCTTAAACTTCAGTCAGGACTCTAATCAAAAGTTGTCCCCTCTCCACAGAGAACTCTTTCTAGATTACTCTGCCCAAAACAGCACTTCTAGTCACTCTGTCTTTTTACTCTGTTTATTTTTCTTCAATGTCGTTGATACCTAATTGACATTACTTTTCGATGGTTATTATTGGTCAGCCCCATGAGAATGTAAGCTTCATGAGGCCAGAGATTTTGTCAGTTTTGTTTATTACTGTGTCCTAAAGCTTTTCTGGGCAAAATATAAGTGTTCAATGCATTTTTTGAGTAAGTACCTATGCTATTCATTTTTTCTTTATTTCATTGCCCTTTTATGTAGCAAATACAACAAAATAATTTGAAAAAAATGTTTGGTATCTTCAGAGTAAGCTAGAAGATGAAAGTGACTAGATTGAAAGGTAAACACTCAAGAGACGTGAGGTGGCTCACAGTGATGATGGTGGGGGCGCAGTATGGATTTTATATGGAAGTGTGAAATTATTAGTTTCATTTTCTTTTGGTGGATCACCACTTATGCCTTAAGATCAACATAGGCTTAAATTTTGAACTTTCAATTAAGTAAGGAAAAGCAAGTGGAAGTGTCAAACTACAGTAAAAAAAAAATTCATGAAAATATGGAAGCCTATACATTCTTTCTACACAATGTATTCTCCATGTCATTTTCAGATAATAATAATAAACCTCTTTCTGGGTATTGTATGCTTGCAATGGTTTACCATAAAATCAAAAAATCAAGGGAACGAGGAGAAAATGTCTACCATCTACCATCAAGGACAGTTGATAATGTCCTTATCAACTATACAACAATATTTGCAACATTTCCCATGAAATACTAGTGTGCCTTTTGGTAAATATTACAAATACTTCATTATATCCCTAAGTAGGGACTCTGCTTAGCCTCAAGGCAAATAGGATTTTAGAAAAAAAGTAATAAATGCCAAGTCAATAAAAAAGGTAATGAAATATATTATTGTCAAATTGAGCTTACATTCTTAATAACACATTTTAAATCACATTTGGTATCCAGCAACTTTTAGTGAAGCTCTATATTCTTATGCAGATTATGTAAAAATGCTACTTGCATAACATTCTGGGAAGAAGACTTAGAAAGTGTTATCTTCTAAAGATCATTTAAATATAAGAATATGGAGCAATTATCCATGGATGCTTAAAACATCAGATGGTGGAAAAATCACCTCATCCTGTTCAATGGTAGCAATCTGGAGGCAAGTAGTGTGTGTTGTAATTGTTTTATTATTTTTGGTCTAGGAGAAAATGCTCAGCAGAATTTGATTACCTGCTTAAGTCTATATAAGCAATTACTAAGAAAAAAAATATATACCTTGGCAAATGTTTCCTATTAGTCAAAAAAGTGCTTAAATTCAGTTTGTGTATGATGTTTGAAGACAATTTAAAATTAGAATCTTGGATATTCTTGACATACTTTTTAAGATTCAAAGATTATATGAAAGAAGGCAACTCAAAAGAAACTCATGTTATATCCACCAAACAGCTGAACATCAGACTTGAGAAAGAAAAAAAACAATTTTTATTCTCAAGCTGCTATGTCTTTGAAATAACTTACAAACTCCAAATGAAATCATTTTTGCCATATTTTACTTTTTACAGATCAATCAACAAGAAAGAAAGAAAGAAAGAAAGAAAGAAAGAAAGAAAGAAAGAAAGAAAGAAAACCTGATTTTCCAAAAATATTTTCTCCTTTTAGATAATATGCTCATAAATCAGTTTTGGATTCTAGTTCCTGATTCAGCTAGAATGAATGTGCAAATGCATGCTCAGGGTTGGAATAGGTCACTGCAACATTTCATTCATTCAGCAAAAGTGGGAATGGCTGTCAGGTGTCAGCATCCTTCTTAGACCTATAGACACAGAAAAGGACAAAACACACGATAACTCTACGCTAAATGAACTTACATTCTAAAGGGTTTTGGTGCTCCATCTTTTTCAAACCACCATCCACTGAATACTTCTGTTACTTTTTCCTCTTAGCTTTTCCAACTTCATGACTTCTTTTATTTCCATTTGACTTTTTTTCTTTTTTCTTTTCTTTTTTTTTTTTTTTGCATTTTTCCTAAGAAACTATTTGAGACTTAACCATTTTGCCATAACAAATCCTGACAACAAACAATAGCTAGACCTACTTCTTGTTCAGCTTCTGACTGACAGGAAGATGTTCAGAAATGCATTTAATTATTTTAAATGATGTTATTCACTTCTGATTCTTCTTTAAGACCTGGAAAAATACATGTATTCATTAAACTCTGAGACTTTAATACTTATAGCAGTCTTACATGTTCCATGCTATTTGTAAGGGAATTTAAAAATAGCCATCTCCTTGGACAGAGGGCTAGGGGACCTGCCTTTGACTTAAACTGTATTTGCCTAGTGTCAAGATAATAGCACTAGAACCATTTTATTAAATATAGTGTAATGTTGATTACAGAAATTTACAGACAAGCATAAAATTAATATGATTTGCTGATTTATATACAATCGGATTTTCCTCTGTAAATAGAAGTTAATACTTTTCTGGATATAATATTCTATAATATCTTAAAATATACCTGGGAGTAATATTCTGTAATTTTTTTTACTTTAACTATGATCTGTATTAGAGAAAACAGCATCAATATTGGTGGCAAAGAGGGAGAAATTGAGATTTTGGTTGGATTTTAAACATGGTAAATTTGAGTTACCTATTTAGGATTGCAAATGGAATTGTCAAGCAGTTAGTTATACAGTAGATCTAATAGACGATGTCCAGGTTTTAGATAACCTAAAGTCGGTGAGGTCTCATGAACATATGGATGGCGTGTAGTTGTGCCAGAGGATCACCGAGGACAGAATGGAGATAGAAATGGTGTCAGACCACCTGTTTATAAGGTGAAGAAATAAAGAGAAACTAGTACAACGAGAATGAGAAAAAATGGTTACTGTGATAGGAGTGTCGACTATCAGGAGATTGTGATGTCCTTAAAGCCAAGTGAAGAATTTGTTTTGGGACAAAAGACTATCTAGTGAGGCAAGTACTGCTTAGGCAGGTGAGATGAGAACTGAGAACTGATCACGGGAGTTCACAATGTGGAGCTTTTTGATAACCTTGCGAGAATATTTACCTATGCTTAGGAATCAAAGCCTGATTTAAGTAGACTTTGGAAAGAAGAAAAGGAAACTTGAAGCCAGCAAGTATAGAGAGTTCCTTCCAAAATGTTACAGTAAAGTGGGGTTGGGGAGAAACAGGGAAGTCATTTATGCATGATCTGATTTTACTCTGCCAATGAGAGTTAATAAGAATTGTTTCCTGGACATAATATTGTATAATATTTTTAAATATATCTGGGAATAATATTATGCAATGTTTTTCCTATGGAATTCACTCTGTCTTTTATTATAGAAAAAAAAGATTTATTTCTAAAACAAATATGACTGTTTTATACGGGTTTTATGTTAAGTGCATCATTCAAAGCCAGATAGATTATTGTCTCCAGAAATCACTAAGTTTTATAACCACAGGCTAAGTGTGAGAATTTTGGAAAAAAAACATACTTAACCTTTCTATGCTTCATTTTCCTCATTTACAAAGAACTGCTGACAAAACTACTTGCACAAAACAAGTATGTAAATATCAGTTATTTGGCATCCATACAATCTTTCAAAAATTCCGGATGATAAAAAAACATATTTTTTTCTTCTGCTACCTTTTTATTTCCTATGAGTCTTTTTAATGGTTATTTTGAAAGAAGAGTTTTCTATTCAAAACTTTTAAAAATCAATTACATCACTGGGATTTCAATTTCTAAGTCAACTCTGCAATTGTAAAGGAGTTGAACTTAGAAATAAGCTTGACATTCAAACCTCATAGTATTGGTTCCACTGCTGCTTACTACAGGGATGTAATCCTCACAAAAATACTATTTGATCCCAGGGAGGGGAACAAAAGATAATGGATTGCCCCTCCGCAAGAAACCCTATAACAGAGTTCTGGGTTGCTGCCATTCAAATGAATAGAAACCGGCAGCAATTCTAACACCTCTCCAGTTTCAATTTTGTAACATCTGCAGGCATCATTCTGGAAATGGTAAACATTTTAATGGTCGGGCCCTGTCCACTTATGCATTACTATTTCCAGTATTATCCCCTATTTCTATCTGGAAAGAGAAACTAAAAGGTGACAGATTGCTGTGAATGAAATGAATGAAAATGCCATTTGCATTCATTTCAGCAGCAGCAAACTCGCTCCTTTCCCGTGTCTTTGTTGTCCTTCAGAGATCTCCTTTATTGCTTTGGAAAATTCAAGAGCCAAACACTACATTTTAATAATGTGGCTGTAACTCCAAGCATCAGCCCATGAATCGGGTAAAGCGCACCAAACAACTTTATAATTACAGTCCATCTCTTCCTTTTAAGTACAAATTCATTCTGGTTGAATTAACAATGAAGCGGCACCTTTTCTGAAAATTGAATTTTTATAAATACAAAACTTTTAAGCATCCACCACACACCCATTTAAATTCGGAAACTAAATAGCACAGTATTTCCTTTATATAAATTTGAGATTTAATTAACCCAAACCCTTGCCATTTGTTTGGATCCCTTGTGTAAAGAGAGAAGGTGATTTCAGTCATTTGGTAACTACACCTAGAAGTGTCATATTTGGAGGATAATTCAATGTTTGTACTGACTGCATGAATATGATAATGCAGCCTAGATGCATATGCACTTATTCTGTTTTCGTAAAACGGCTGGAAAAAAAAAGGAAACATTTTTTGCTATTTCTAAATTTACCTTCATATATATTCCAAATTTTATTCTATATTGTACAGTGCTAGGCACCTTGCTGAAGCATCTCATTACATTTGGTTGATCAATTAAAGGTAATCCATCACTTCAAAACAAAGCCAAATGTGACACTACTTATAAGGTCAGATCAATAAATTACAGTTCAAATTATTCTCTGGAGGATATTTCCTCTCAGAGATATCTAAATCATAATCAAGTAATCATTTAAGAAAGGAATAAACATATGATAGAGCCTTAATTGGAAGTTTATTTATGACCAAAATGAAGACACAAAACATTACTTTTAGGTGTACACTTCCTTTAATCAGTTGTCTTCTAAGTAAAATATGTATTTACTGTCAAAAGCAAAATTATTGGAAGGAAACATTAGAAAACTAATAGCATCTGACATGTTGGATCAGCTTGGGAATCTCTATATTTTGCAAACTAAAAACCTGTATAAATAATTTTGTAACATATTTTATTTAATAATTAGTAAAGTTGCTAGCTATAGTTGAATATTCTTGTTTATTTGTTAATATATTTTTTGATTCCCAAAATTGATTTATCCAGGTGTAAAAATGCAGAAGCATTTAACTCAAATGTGGAATACAGTGCCTCTAATGTGTGATAATCAGTATTTGCATTTTGAAGTATTGCATTACAGTAAACTTTAATATCAAAGACTACTTAGATTTTATTTTACTGAGATTTTTCATTTAAGAAATTAACACAGTTCAGGCCAGAAATTTTTCTTTTTCATGTGATAAACTTGTCCCAAATTCTGCTTCCAAACATCACACATTCTGGTCAATGAAAGACTTTGTATTTGTAAGAAGTTTTTTCCTTGGATTTATTTGAAGGTGTCATGGGTATTTTACTTGAATAGGAAAAATTGAAAATTGAACAGAGAAACTGAAACTTCTCCATCTTTTTTCAAAAAAAAAAAAAAACTCTCATGAAGCCCAAAACTGTCAATTTCTTATTATAGGCAAGATTTTTCTTTTTATACAGCTCTGGGAATTAAAAAACAATCAAGTCAGGAAAAGGAAAAGCAACAGTAGCCTCTCTTGTGGCAGCTTTCAGTCATTTGAGTATTTCGATTGATTGGTGGAACTACAATAGTGTCATCTATTCACTATATACGTGGATAAAGTATGAAACAAGTCCATAAACCCTGTCCCAAATAAGTTTATGGTAAGGTTTCTATTATAGCTAAAAATAGAGAATCCCTTCAATTCCCATCTGATTTTAGGTTATACACAAAATTGTATGTTTCATTCAACCTATGCTTTAACTTAGAATATGTCAACATTCAGCACCGAGACTAGCTTTTTTTTTTTCATTTTACAGAATTAAAAATATTCCATTCCTCAAATGCTGTGTTTTAACTTATTTCAAATATGATTCGGCCCATACAAATCTAATTTCACTTGAAAAATTTTATTGTTCCTGCAAATACAAAGTAATGCCATCCCTCTTGTCCTAACGTATCCCTAAACTCTCCAGACCTCTGCACATAAATTGGCAAACACTATCATTAACTAAGTTGTTAGACAAGGTAATTTCTATGCCATTCAATAGTCCCCAAATCTGCTGCATGATTTTTTGCAAAATACATTTTTTTTACTTAGATTTGATGAAGCAAAATAATCGTTAAGGTAAATAAAATGATGCAATGATGTTATAATTTGCTACCTTAAGTGAGCTCATAAAAGATGTATGGAACTAAAAATCCATTTATAGAGCAGAGGTTTTTACCTTGGCTGACTATAAGAATCATATAGAATATTTCTTAAAGATACTGATGTTCATGATACACCCAGAACAACTGAATCAGAATCTCTGGATGTGTAGCCTCAGAATTATAATGTTTAAAAAATTCCCCAAGTAATAATAATGTCCAGGCAGTTTGCAAAGCTCTAGCTCAAAGGAAGAAGGATGGGTTTGGTTTTCTACTCTGGACATCACTCATATAAGAGATGTAGTTTAACAGCCAATTATGGAACAATTCAAACAATCAATTAAACATTTTTGTTGAAGTTTTAAGTGATCTATTTCTCATATTATAGGATTTCCAGGAAATTTAATGATATAAAAATGTAAACCAAATAGTTATGAAATAATGATGTTCACAAAAAGACAAAGGGCAGAATTTGAACATAATATATATATGTATATATGTCCATGTACCTTTATAAGCACATGTATAATGGAATCTATCTATCTATACATATATGTAATCTATCTATACATAGATATACAATCAGGCATATAGGACACATAAAATACTGTTGGAAATATACTAAAACATTGTTTTATTTCTATATTGTTTATTTCTATAATTATAGGTGAAAGGTTTATAATAGCCCTAGGAAATTGGTCTGTACATTTGACATTCCTCTTATCTGGGTATTTAGCAAGGTCTAGATCAATATTTAGGTCTTTAAAGTTCTACAGCAATATTAAAAATATAGATTATGATTTATAATATAATAGAATATATTCTATACCATATTTGTACCCCTTAAAATCTCCAGATATGTTCATTAAGGTGTCACTACCCTAGAGTACCAGAGAAAGCCAGAGAGCCATGAAAAATAAGTTTTTCTCAAGATATTTTTTTCAGTTATGGGTAATTTATGAGTTTGCTACGGCTTCCAAAATACCACAGACTGGGTGGCTTAAAAAACAGAAATTTATTTTCTCACAGTTCTGGAGGCTATGAATTCAAGATCAAGGTGTCTGCAGATTTGCCTTCTTCTGTGGTCTTTCTCTTTGTCTTGTAGGTGGCTGCTTGCTCACAGTGTATTCACATGGTTGCCCTCTGGTCTGTGTGTTTTCTGTATCCTAATTTCCTCTTCTTATAAGGACAGCAGTCATATTAAAATAGGGCCCAGCCATATGACCTCTTTTTAACTTAATTAATACTTTGAAGACCCTATGTTCAAATACAGTCACTTTCTGAGGTACTATTAGGACTCCAACATATGAATTTTGGGGGACAACTCAGCCTATAACAAATAGAGGAAATTCAATAATCAGACAGATAACCAGATAATTAGAACTGGGAGACAAAACATTTTCAGGAAAAAAAGATAATTAGCATTTAAGACTTTCATTCAGTTTTTCTTAAAGTAATTTTATAAGTAAAGTGAAGAAGTATAAAAGCCCAAATCAGTTCAGAGAATGATATATAAATAGTTTAGCTGAAGAGGCAAGTGACTGTAAAGAAACAATGGTATGCATGCCTTTAAAGGATTATTTAAATAAGATAATGACAATTAGGAATAGTTTCAGGAGGGTGGATTTTATTATTTACAAATAATTACAGATATAAGGTGGTTTGTCAGTGTCAGCAAGAGAACTATTGGAAATTTCTGAATCTGAGGATGACATGCTTAATTTAGAAATATTTTTATATGAACCTATGGTAGCACTGTGCACAAGCAGAGATCAGTTGGGAGCCATAAAATAATAAGGACCCAAACAACGAATAACTTTTGTTTAAAATCTTAGCACCACGGAATTGTAAATTAGGAAAGAGAATTTTGAAATTTATCTATTTTATCTAAAACAGGAAACCCCTAACATCTATGAAAGATAGAGAGGCTCTAATGTTTTCAAAAATTGCAAGATATACTATAACGTGAAGCTTCTACTATGAATTTTTGTTTGTTTCGTATTTAGGTACACTAATTATGTTTTAAGAAAAGAATTCCTTACAGTGAACTGAAATTGACTTTTTTGTATTTTCTATCTATGGGTCCTAATTCTGCTATTTCTATAACTAGGTTTAAGAAATATATTCCAACACCAAGACAAGTAGTAATATAATTCATTTAATAACCAAAAAGTGGTATGTGTGTACAGGGGGAGGTAATCAACTAATTTTGTTAGTTGCACCAAAATTTAAATATTAAATTTTGTTGTTTGTCTGAGCTGCTTTTTAATCACTTTTTCTCCACATAATACTGATGATGCCACCTGGCTTTTTTTCCAGGATCACTTTTATGTTTCATTTGGTTTCACTGGATACTTTGGGCCCTACTGTTTTCCGTATTTGCCTAGACACTTAGCTTAAAAATCTTGAAACTAGTGCCACTCAAAGACACACTGCAAGTTTCTACTTATCCCCCAAATAACCCATGATTTCTGATTCTAATTACCCCTAATATCTCACCAATCAGAATCAAATAAGCCATTGATTTCTTCTGAATGTGAATTTCTCTAGGGAGCCTCAAATTTTCCTGGACACTCCCAAGCTGGCTTCCTCAATAGAACTTTCTTCTCGGCAGGCACCAACCGTGAGTGCTGATCTTCAAGAAGTGCTTCCACCCCACCTGCTCCTTTCTGGACCCTGATCAACATCAGGTGAACAGAGGCAGTAACTCTTTGGCAGTTATCTAAGTGTTGTCTCTAGAGCAGCAATATTGGTATAATCTAAGAGCTTGTTAAAAATTCAGAATCTCTGGTTCCACCCAACACCTACTAAATCAGAATCCTCATTTTTACAAGAGACCCAGGTGGTTCATATGAACATTGAAGTTTAGAAACCTCTAACCTTTGAGGAAATAGTATGTTTCTCTGAAGCTCAGCATCAATGAGCACCTCTCCCAAATCTGCTGGTTAAACCCTAGGAACTACCTGGTTATAATATCTGTAATCACACGCCAAAGATATGACGCCTGTTCCAAATCCCTGGCTCTCAAATATTTGAAAATATTATAATGTCCCTTTAATTATACTCTTCTCAGGTCAAAATTCTTTCGTGCCTTCAACCATTTCTCTTATGTTAAATATAATGGTTTCCAGACATCTTCAAACCTCAGCCATTTTACTTTACATTATTTCTAACATCTAATATCTACAGCCAACTGCAAAATATCTATTACACAAAATATCTACAGCAAAAATGTCTACTGCACAGAAGAAAACACTAAGAGGTAAATGCAAATGGGAGACAGGCATGACCAGTTACACATCACCAGTGTGCTCATGTCTTGATAAAGTTGAGAAATCAATTCAATTTTTAGCTTTTCTCAGAGAAGTGCAGCCCAACAAGACACAGAATGATAAATGTTGACCTCTTAAAATCACTAAAGTATAAAGTGTAACAAAAATTATTAATACAACCATGTGATTAAGTAGTTCTCTATCAATGAATCACAGTGACAGGACTATTTTAGAGTTTACCTGCAGGAGTGAAAAACGAGGTCGTTAGTGAAAATCAAATGCAAATAACATCACATTCTGGAACATTTCTCTTTACATATTAAAAAAGATATTTCCAACTTACAGAGATGTACACACTTCAATTTTAAAATATATCTTTATGGCAAGTAAAATTTTTTCTTTATAAAAAATAGTTCAAGATTTGAAATCCTGAAATTGATTTGTTTAAGCACTTGAAACACACATGACTATATCACAAAACAAGTGGAAAACAGCCTCAAATAAAATTTTAAAATGATAGGAGTATTAATATTAAAACTTACAATTATTTTCTGTATATATGGTTGATTAATTTGTAACAGGCCAATAAAACTGAAATATCCCAGATTCCGAAGATGCCTCCTTTTTATCAAATGTTGACTTTTCTTTAAATGGAAAAGGTTTGGATATTAAAAATTAAATTTACATTTAAAATATTTAAATATCTATGTGTTCTTTATATACAGACACACATCTTGAAAACAAAATGGGATAAATGAGTTGTTTGTTTCTAGAATGTGATTGGACTTCATTATTAGCCAAGTACAGAGAAAAAGGACAATTTTTATAATAGCACTTGGGTAAAATATGTAATAAGTTAAAACCAGAAAGGCAGGCTGTAGACAGTTTTTAGAGGACTTTATTCTGTAATCAACGGTGAGTCATAAAAGGTTTCTGAAAAGGAATATTATGTGACCTGTGTTTTGAAAAGTTAGCTTTAGAGGAAAAGATGAGGAGACTTTTAAATAAATGATACAGCTTGTCAAAAGACAGCTGTAATAATCCATTAGAAAGAACATGCTCTTCTTTGTATTTGCCTGTTTATACTTTTTTTAGTCAATGATTTAATTACTCCTTAAAGTCATGTTATTCCTACCCTATTGCTTCTTTAGACACATTCCTCAGCTAACTCATTACCCCTATTGTATCATGATCAATATTATCATTATTAACTCAGAGCTTGGTACCAAAAATCTCTACTGAAAGCCATGATTGATCAAGCTTTGCAATTTCTGTTTAAATTTAATTTTCTTAAAAATTAGAATGTTCTGATATTATTTCTACTTACCCACCTTCACTATGATGCACATTGCACTTTCCCAATTGCCTGATAATTGAATATTTGTATTAGAATTATTCTAATGAATGGAACTAAAATTAATTTTGAAAAGGCAAAAGTGAAGGAAACTAGTTCATTAATGCATACACTAAAAAAAGAAAGAAAAAAGAAAGAATGAAAGGAAGAGAAAAGTGGAGTACTCTATACCAGAAACAATAAAAAGAAATGTAACAGATCAGAGGAATAAAGAGATAAAAGACATAATCGTTTACTTTGTTGAATTTAACAATTACTGAGAAAGAAAGGCATGAAATAGGTTATTTTAAAAATTTAATAACAGCTATAATCAATGGAAAACATAAGAAAGGAACTTAATTAAGACTAAGGGGTGAGAAAGTGCATCAAGGAAGATTTCTGAGGGAAGTTAACATGTGTGATGAGACTTATGCAATGAGAAGGAATTTATACGACTTCTTTTTTAGTCTGATTCTTTCTGAAACTCAAAAAATGCAGGCTTTATTTAGAAGTATGAGTAGGAGATTGGCTCCTTTTTTTTTACACTGTCATCATTGGACTTTTCTTATGATGGGCCAACAGACAGTGGCCAATTATATGGGGCAAATGTATAGGAACCATCTTTAACCTATTTATATAGTAGGCATATAGAGCACTGGCAAAGATTCAGCAATGCTTCTTTCAAGTCTAAGTAAGTAGCTTAGTCTACCAAACTAAGCAGAGAATTTACCTACTAGGGAAACCTATTACATATTGATAATAACATATTCATTTTATGGCTTAAATTTTTTAAAGCACATTCAAATACTGTCATTTTTTAAGCCTCAACACAGCCTTCCAATTTAACTTTTTTTTTTCCTTTTTATCTCAGACAGCTAAAAAGATTTACCTACAGTAATACCAAATTCACAAATACATAAGAATGATATAGGAAAATAATTTTGGAAAGACCATTTTACCATTGTTTCTTCATCTATAAAATAAAGTAAGTAGATACTTGTTCTCTAAGGATCCTTCCAAAGCTAGGAAACTATGATTAATACTTTAATATTTTCATCCCTCATATAAGAATTCTCATATTATATTTACCTTATTAATTTGCTTAATAAACACTTTTATTCATAGATAATAAAATATTAAATTTGAATTTAGTTCAAGCTGGTTTAATTAAAGGAAATGATGGAAATGTTTTCATAAAATGCCAGGTAAAAACTGGAGGCACAATGTGCTTTAAAGTGTGGGCATTACTCCTATTTGGAACAGAATGCAAAGATAAAATCATCAAATTTATTGAGCACCTTCTGTTTGCCAAGTATTTTTCTACATTGTTTTGTTACCACAGCCTTTTTCAGTAGGTAGAATTTACCTAATTTCAGGGATAAGGAAACAAAATATCTAATTAATCAATAATTTACCCAAGATAATTTAGTTTTAAATGGCATAGTCTGAATTCAAAGATCTCTTCCTTAAAAGCTCATAATTTAATATATTATCATGGATTCTCAATTACTGTTGTTCAATTAGTAAGATTTGTTACTTCAACTTAAATTAAGTTTTAAATACTCTTAAGATTAAATATTAAATTATTTCCATCTAAATATAGCCTCTACTGTATTTTAAATTCTGTATAGACCCAAGAACACATATATAATTTTTTTCTACTCATTTTCAAGTTCATGAAAAATATAAAGGATAACTTAGTTTTAATTAGAGAGAGAGGTTAGTGATGTTATCCCTGTCCGTATTTCTGGTATTCCTTATTTATGAAACACAGAAAAAAGTGTTTATATATATACACACATATATATATACACACACATATATATATATACCAACATATACAGCCCTAATCTTATGATTTTGATATCACATTGTGGTTATTATAAAAGTATTCCATACTTACATAACTACAATTATATGACAAAAGTCTAAATAAGACTAGTGTTACTTCTAATTCTGTGTTGTTTTGAGTCATGTTTTTAAAAAAATGAAAAGCTTTTCCTCTCTTCTTTATGTTTGACACTGATAAAAGCCTCTACTCAAATTTAATAAAAACCATAACCTAATAAAATTGAACAGAAAATTGAACCCTTAGATCTGCCATTACTTGCACATGTATCCAGTATAGCTGACATCTGACCACTGTAAGAATAAGAATGAAGGAGTTTAGAATCCACAACTGCTATCTGTAAATATTAATATATTTATGAATTCTGATCAAGAGCACATAAACTCAGGCATTAGACAAATTTGCCCTTTGTCTTCCTGGAACTCGATTTTGTATAGCTTGTGATTTTACTCATGATTCCCCTGTATGAACTTTGATTTCATTTATTTCATTTATTCTTTCTTTTTCTTTCTTTTCTTTTAAGGTTAATTTTCTGGGCCTCATTAGTTCTCCAGAACTAAATATTTAATTCTGACCTTGATATTTTTCTTGATTTGGGGGGGGGGGCGGTCTCACTCTATGCATCCTTAAAAGAGGACAATTTTGACATGACTAGTTTTATACAAACATAAAGGCAGCAAAGGGTAATTTTTACAAAACTACTTAAATATAATGTTTTGGTTGCCTAATAATGTGTTCAGCAGAAATCCTTGACCCACTTCCAACCCATTTCTGTACTTTACTTCACTGACATTTCCCTATTTAAAAAGTGTGAATCAAACTTGAGAAATAAACACTCATGCCAGGCAAATGGTTCAACATATTGAGGGGTACCTAAATCAAGGAACTTTATGCAACCTGAAACAAAAATTTTAAAAAAATCTATATTAGTTGAGTTGCAAAGTTTATAGAGTTTTTCACATGGAAATATTAAGTGAGGAAAGCGAGGTACAAAAAAGCATGTCTCATAAGGATTTTTTTAGTTAAACACAAATTATATTCTTCACATATGTATATTTGTGTATACACAGAATGTGCATCTTTATGTATACATATACACATATTTTAAAAATGTGATTTTCCCATGAAAAATTTTGGTAGCTGATGGACAATGATTATAGTTGAGCCTAAATTGGAGGTTCTGAATATCAAATAGAAGCAATAATTAGAAGCACAAAGGAGAGAAATAAATCAAAGACATGAGAGTTATGGAAGAAAAAAATAAGAAAAATGACAGATGAATCCAAGAGATGCACTGTACAAACAACAGGAGAAGAAACAGAAATAAATGGAGGGAAGACATTAATTATTCTAACAAAAAAAAATAATGTCCCTAAGATAAATACTGATCTGAATATCCAAATGACTGGTAGGATTTATAAGTTAACAACAAAAAGTTTGGGAAATCCAAAATTGAAAGAAAACCCTAAAAATTCCCACTCGGAAAAAAAAGTTATTTAATAAGAAAATTGGGTTTCTTTTCACCAACACTGGAATCCATATTCTGCAAATATTTATAGCTACTGAAAAAAAGGGTTCTCCTACAGAATCCTGTACCCAAAAATGAAGACATTCACTTGACAAGGTAAAAGAAATTAATGTATATACAAAGAAATATATCACTTGCTCTGCTATCTGAGGAAAATACTGACAAAGGACTAAAGCAAAGCAATCAAAGGACTAGGATAGAACACCAGGAAAGAGAGCATGCACAGACACAAAAAATTAAATGGTGAACAATAAATTCAGCATATACATAATTAAGTTTAATTAATAAAGAGTGTGTACCATGATTCCTGAATATTCTTAGGAACAAAGGTGATTGCTACACTGGACATATTAATAATAGTTAACTAAAAAGGCTATTATAACTAAAGAAAATTTAGGATACTTGGATAGGGTAGGGTTTATTAAAAGAAGTACAATCGTTCTTTAGAATCTTCAGAATTTTAATAGAGAGAAGGAGTGGAGAGTAGAATAATTTAGTATAAAAATATATATTTATATTTTCTTGTAGAAAATAGTATAAATATAATGCAGGGAAAATAATATGAAGCAATTGTTAATGAAATAGAAAAGTGCAATAAAGCTCCCAAATTAATAAGAGAAGAAAGGTCAAAGGACAGCAACTTCATTACAACACAAAGTAAGGATAATTTAAAAAATAAAAATTTAAAAGAATAAAGATGGAATAAAAAATTGTATTTAATAATTTTTTATACTAAATGTGAAATGACTGAATTCTCCCATAAAAGCCTACTTCCAAATTAAAATAAGAAATAAAACTTAGCCAGTGAAAGAATAAAACAAAATAAAGGAAAATATACTATAATATGAATATCAGATAGGTTAAATTTAAGAATAAAAGAATTAATAGGATCATATTACAAGAAAAATATAAAAAGTTAAAAACAGTATGAACATAGAAACTAAATATGCAAATAAGAATATTTTTAAAATATGAGAATTGAAAAAATTAATGTATAGTGCAAAGTTTTTATGTAATTCTTTTAGATTTGAAACAATCTAGTTAAACCATAGAGGAACAAAGTAACATAATCAATGCATCGAAAACGATATATGTGTAGATAAAGAGAACCTCACGCCTCATATATCTGCATGCTATATACACTTATTAACATCAAATATTTGATTGTGATGATTTTTTTTTTATGTCAACTTAACTAGGCCGTAGTAACTAGTTTTGGTCCAACATCAGTCTAGATGTTACTACGAAGGAATTTTTTAGATGTGATTACCATTTAAATCTCCAGCGTTTGAGTAAAGCAGTGTACCCCCTATAATGTGGATGGGCCTCATCTAGTCAAAAGCTTTAAGAAAAAAGACTGAGGTCACCTCAGAAAGAAGGAATTCTGCCTCCAGACTGCCTTTGGACTTGAGACTGCAACATTAGCTCATCCCTGTATACACACACACACACACACACACACACACACACACACACACAGAAGAGGTCTGTCTGGAAAGTATCCAGCCATGTAGTATGAAAAATACAGACATTTATTGAAGAAGATACAAGATGAAAGAAACATTGTACATAGGACAATGAAACCTCAGTCTCTTTCAAAGTAGGCACCTTGGGACCTCACACACTTCTCCCAGTGTCTCTTAACCTAAACCATACACGTTCAACATTCTCAGGTGTTCTGCTTGTTGCAAGGGCTTACAGAACATGGATCACTTTCAACAGATTCTTGACCATCTTTGAAGTGTTCGTGCCATACTTTATTTGCGCTGCACTCATTGCATCATCCCCGAAAGCCTTCTGAATCATCCAAACAGTTTCCGTGGAGGTATGTTCAAGCTTAACGCAAAATTTGTGCAGATTCATTGCTCTACTCACTCAGTCATTTTGAATGCAATACCCACACAATACACATGCTTGCTCAACGGCATCTAGTGCCCCACTGACTAGTACTGTGAAGTTGTCACTGTTCATGCCTGTGCATCCCAGTCCACTCTCCTTGGCTGCCAGGTTACATTGATGTTGTACAAACAGTTCTCAATATATTAACAATGGCTGGACAATTTCCAGACAGACCTTGTATATATATGTATACATATGTGTGTATTTATATTTATATCCATAGGGGATTGGTTCCAGGAATTCCCTTGGGTACCAAAATTCACAAATGCTCAAGACCTTGATATAAAATTGTCTAGTATTTGCATGTAAACTATGCACATCTTCCTGGACCTTAAATCATTTCTACATTATTTATAATATCTAATATAATGTAAATGCTATGTACATAGTTGTTATACTGTACTGATTAGGGAATAGTGTGAAGAAAAATCTGCACATATTCAGTATAAATGTAATTTTATTTTTCAAATATTTTTGATCCACGGTTGGTTAAATCATGAATGAGGAACCCAAGGATATGGAAGGCAACCTATATATATATATAGTTTTAGTCCATTTGTGCTGCCACTACAAAATACCTGTGACTGGGTAATTTGTATAGAATAGAAATTTATTACTCACAGTTCTAGAAGTCTAAGATCAAGACGCCAGTAGATTCAGTCATCTGGTGAGAGTCTGGTCTCTGCTTCCAAGATGGTACCTTGAATGCTGCATCCTTCAAAGAGCAGAAATGCTGTTTCCTCACATGAGAAAAAGGGGGAAGGGAAGAACTCTTTCTGTCACATCCTAGGCACTGAATCCCATTCATTAGAGCAGAGTCCTCATGACTCAATCATCTCCCAAAGCTTACAGCTACCAATAATTTTGGATTGGGGATTAAGTTTCAACATGAATATTGGAGAAGACAAAAGTATTCAAACATTGCAATACATATATAAGGTTTATATTATATATGTATATATAATATACATTTTAGTTATATTATATATTTATATATAATATACATTTTATTTATATTATGTATTTTATATATAAGATGTATGTTTTTTATATATATATGTGTATATATTGCTTTCTCCAGAACACACGCACAAATACACATCATATTTGTTCTGTTTCTCTGGTGAACCCTGACTAATATATTGACCACAAAGAAAATCTTGATATAAATTTTAAATCAAGGATTTCCTTTGGAGACAGGGTCTCACTCTGTTACCCGGGCTTGATTGGCATCATCATAGCTCACTGCAACCTCAAACTCCTGGGTTTAAGTGCTCCTTCTGCCTTGGCCTCTCGAGTAGCTGGGACTACAGATGCACACCACCATACCTGGCTAATTTATTTTATTTTTTGTAGAGACAAGGTCTCACTATGTTGCTCAGGCTGGTCTTAAACTCCTGGCCTCAAGTGATGTTCCTTTTCTCAGCCTCCCAAATTGCTAGGATTACAGACATGAGCTACTATACCTGCCCTTAAATCAAAGATTTTATAATCTAAATTTCTATAGTGTTTAATATAATTAACAAAAGATAACCAGAAAATTGTAATGGTTTGGGAATTATGGAATAATGATAAACAAAAAGAAAATAAAAAATGAAGTATCAAATTATTCAAGAAGCAAAAAAAATTGCCATTTCATGTAAAATGGTGATACAGTGAAATCTGTACTTAGAAGAAAAAATGTACATTGAATATATTCATTAGCAAAGAAGAAAGAATAAAATAGTTAATTTCCTGTTTGCTGACGATATGATCTTATATCTAGAAAACCCTAAAGATGCCAACAAAAGACTCCTGGAATTGATAAATAAATTCAACAAATTTTCAGGTTACAAAATCAATGTACACAAATCAGGACATTTCTATATATTAACGACAGTCAAGCAGAGAGTCAAAGCAAGGATTCAATACCATTCACAGTAGCTACAAAGAAAATAAAAATACCTAGGAATATACTTAACATAGGAGGTTAAAGAACTCTACAAGGAGAACTACAAAACACTGATGAAAGAAATTGCAGATGACACAAACAAATGGAAAAACATTCCCTGCTCATGGATTGGTAGAATCAACATCATTAAAATGTCCATACTGCCCAAATGATTTATAGATTCAATGCAAACTCCATCAAAATACCAGCATCATATTTCACAGATATAGAAAAAATTATACTAAGCTTTATTCAGAGCCAAAAAAGAATCCTAATAGTCAAAGCAATCTTAAGTAAAAAGAACAAATCTAGAGGCATCACATTACCTGATTTCAAATTATACTACAAGGCTACAGAAACCAAAACATCATGGTACTGGTATAAAAGTAGAGACACAGACTAATGGAACAGAATAGAGAACCCAGAAACAAAACCATCTACCTATAACCATGTGATCTTCAACAAAGGAGACAAAAACATTTACAGGGGAAAGGAATCCCTATTCAATAAATGGTGCTGAGAAAACTGGATAGCCACATGCAGAAGACTGAAACAAGATTTCTATCTTTTGCCATATACAAAAATTAATTCAAGATGGATAAAAGACTTAAATGTAAAGCATGAAACCATAAAAATTCTAGAAGAAAATGTAGGAAAAACTCTTTTAGACATTGGCATAGGCAATGAATTTATGACTAAGAACCCAAAAGCAAATATAGCAACAACAAAAATAAATAAATGGGACTTAATTAAATTAAAAAGCTTCTGCACAGCAAAGGAAATAATCAACAGAGTGAACAGATAAGCTACAGAATGGAAGAAAATATTTGCAAACTATGCATCCAACAAAGGACTGAGATCCAGAATCTACAAAGAACTCAAACAAATCAGCAAGAAAAAAACAACCCCATCAAAAAGCGGGCAAATGACATAAACAGAAGTTTTTTGAAAGAAGATAGACAAATGACCAAAAAATATGAAAAAATGTTCAACATCACTAATCATCAAGGAAATGCAAATTAAAACTATAATGAGATACTACCTTACCCCTCTCAGAATGACCATTACTAAAAAGTCAAAAAACGATAGATGCTGGTGTGGATGCAGAGAGGAGGAAACACTTATACACTGTTGGTGGGACTTCAAATTAACACAACTTCTATGGAAAATAGTATGGAAAGTCCTCAAAGAAATGAATGTAGAACTATCATTCTATCCAACAATCCCACTGCTGTGTATATACCCAAAGGAAATGAAATCATTTTATCAAAAAGACACCTGCACTCAAATGTTTATCGCAGCACAATTCACAATTGGAAAGATGTGGAATCAACCTAAGTGCCCTTCAATTCATGAGTGGATAAAGAAAATGTGATATATATATTATATACCATGGAATACTACTCAGCCATAAAAAGGAATGAAATAATGTCATTTTCAGCAATGTGGAGTGAACTGGAGACCATTATCTTAAGTGATATATCTCAGGAATGGAAAACCAAACACCATTATGTTCTCACTAATAAGTGGGAGCTAATAGATGGGCACATACAGGTACAAAGCAATAAACTACATGAGAAACCAAGAAGTGGGAGGGCAGGAGGGGGGTGTGGGATAAAAACTTACCTTTTGGATACAATGAACACTATGATGATGGGCACACCAAAAGCCCTGACTTAAGCATTATACAAGATATTCATGTAACAAAAACACTTGTACCACCTTAATTAATATTTTGAAATTAAAAAAATAAAAAGGAAAAAGAAACCAAATGAAACTAAGCTAAAAGTATATAAATTAAAGAAACTAAAATAAATGAAATTGATAGGAATAAATGTGCAAAGTATACATACATTCAAACTCTAATTTTGAAAAAATACTAGTTAAAAAGTGGTTTGCATTTCATCTCATAATAGTTTTGCCTTTTTGTACCTTACAGATAATTTGAATTTTTCGTCTTCTTTTTTACTTTGTACTCCATATATTGGTATACTCTAGTAAGTTTTCTCTGATTTTAGGTTGTATACAACAAACTAGTAACCAATTTGAGGTTATCTACTCAACTTGTAATAATCCTTTTTCTCTAAGAGAGTTGGTGCTGCAAATAACTGTATCCCATCCAAGTAATTACTGTGTTTCAGGTAATTGCTACAGGTGTCACATGAGGTAGGTCTACCTGAACATTAGTGATTGAGAAAGGGTGGCTATGTGACACCTGATCCAAGCTTTGTGAAACTTTCATAATTCTTTCTCATAGAAATTTGGAATTGGAATTCAGAGAAAGGAAATAAATAACTGTTGGTAATCTGGGAGCTTTGCAGTAGCCATGTGTCTTTAGAAGTACTAATAATCTCAGCAATAAAAGGAAGAAGGTAGGGCAGAAGGAGAAAGGGACAGAGAAAAATAACAATGGCATTCCAAATTCCTATTTGTTTGACTTCTGGATATTTTAGTTCACTTCCTCCCCCTCAATTTTTTTCTTATTCAAAATTCAAATGGATAGCTATCATTTGCACCCTAGAGAATTTGGGTTAAAACCATAGTATCCAAACCATATTCTATAATGAATATTATATGCCAGGTCCAGATTTGAAAATTCAGAATACATATATAATGAGACAAATATCTGCATTTCAGTAAATGTGTGTAGTATAGGAGTGGAATATTATAATAAGAACCAAAAATAAAGTCATGAACTACATAATGATGTTTCTGTCAATGACAGACAGCATATACAATGGTGGTTCCATAAGATTATAATAGAACTGAAAAATCCCTATCCCATAGAGATGTCATAGCTGTCCTTAGATCTTAGCACAATACATTACTGATGAGTTTGTGGTGATGCTGGTTTAAACAAATCTGTGCTACTAGTTGTGTAAACATTCACTTATATGTTCAATAGCACATACAATTATGTACAGTACATAATACTTGATAACAATAATAAAAAAAGTTACTGAGTTATGTATTTACTATACTATACTTTTATCATTATTTTAGAGTGTACTCCTACCTGTTAAAAAAATAGTTAACCACAGGTCTTTTAGCAGGTATTCTCAAAGAAGGCATTGTTATAGAAGATGATGGTGCATGAGTATTATTGCTTCTGAAGACCTTCCAGTGGGACCAGGATATGGAGGTGGAAGATAGTGATATTGATGATCCTGACCCAGTCAAGGGCTGGGAAAATGTGGATGTTTGTTGTGTCTTAGTTTTGAACAAAAATTTTAAAAGTAAAAAAAAAAAAAAATTTTAAATAAAAAGCTTATAAAATAAGGATATAAAGAAAGAAAAAAAAGAAAGAAAATATTTTTGTATAGCTGTAAAATGTGTTTATGTTTTAAACTAAGTGTTATTATAAAAGCATCAAAGAGTTTAAAAAGTTAAAAAGCATGTAAAGTAAAAAAGTTACTATAATCAAATGTTAATTTATTATTGCAGAAAGAAAATGTTTTTATAAATTAAGTGTAGCCTAAGTATACACTTTAATGTTTATAAAGTCTACAGTATTGTGCAGTAATGTCCTAGGCCTTCACATTCACTCACCACTCACTCATTGACTCACCCAGAACAACTTCCAGTCCTGCAAGCTCCATTCATAGTAAGTGCCCTATACAGGTATTCCATTTTTCATCTTTTATACCATATTTTTACTACAACTTTTCTATGTTTAGGTATGTTTAGATACACAAATACTTACCATATGTTCTAATTGCCTACAGTATTCAGTACACTAATATGCTGTACAGGTTTGTGACCTAGGACCAATAGGCTATACCATATAACCTAGCTGTGTACTGGGCTATACCATCTAGGTTTGAAAAAGTCCATTCTATTATGTTCCCACCATGACAAAATCACCTAATAATGCATTTCTCAGAACGTGTCCCTTTCATTAAGCAATGCATGTCAGTATTATAATGCAGGATATAATAAACATATTTTAGAAAATTTAAGAAATAGAGGTAACACATTCAGTTAAAGGGATTACAAAAGACTCTGGAGCTGATGCTTAAACTGTGTGTTTGACATAAGTGGCATTTAACCAAGTGCAAAATGTGGGAAAAAGTCATGCTAGGCAGTAGAAACCTGTATAGAGTCCCAGAGGAGTGAGAGAGAAGGTCATTTTCAAGCATCTATAAATAATCAAAAGTGGAGCAAGAAGAGGGTGGCATAATGGAAAAAGGAATATAAATAAGACAGGCAACAAATTATACTCAACCTTTTGCTAAGTATGATGGTAAGCCACAGAAAGATTTAAATCTGAGTGTTATGATAAATTTTAGAAGAACACTTTGGAAGCACTTTGGAAGACATGGAGTGGGAAAGAAGCAAGTGGAGAGATATGTGGAAGCTATTTTAAATTTCTGTTTGAAACCGGGTAAATAGCTGAGCCAAGCAGGGGGAAATGATGCTAAGAAGAGGGTGGACTCTGGAGATCACCAGGAGTGGCCCTCCAAAGCACAGGTTGGGGACATTTTCAGAGACTCTTTACACTTACCACACAGGTAAAAAATGTGCAACTCATTCAAACTTTTGTGGAGAAAAATTGCTTAAGATGTCTCAAAGCACTTTATAAAATGAAAAAATAGGAATATCTTTGGTATTAATTTTACTTAGCTTAGACTTCTCATTAAAATAAAATTTCAACTTTGCCTTTTGTAGTGCAGTTAATGTCCATCCTTTTGTTATTAAAACATGAAACTGTATTTATTTCATAAGATTTTAGAGAGGAGACAGTTAATTACCTGGATATTAGGCACTGAACATTCCTCTTGGTGACTCAGGTTATAGCTCATTTCCTTTATTTCAGGAGTGGACTACTGTGTACTCGCCCTTAACATTTCTCATTTCTACTGTCCCTTCCATGGCTGACACTGACATCTCCTTTCTTTCTTTACTTTCCTTTGTATTTACTCAGTTTCTCTTTCCCTTTTCTTTCCAGGAAAACACATTTTCAAGGGGTTGATACAGGATAGGAATAGAGATTAATGTGAGATCTCAGAGTTCAAAATGTATTTATTCATTGTTTACTGTGCACTTTACTGTATAGGACTGTGTAAGGTCCTGGTGATCAAATAGTAATGAGGCAAACTTGGTTTCTGTCCTCATTAATCTTATAGTCTACCATGTGAGATAGTCAATTAAAGAAGTGATGGGGTGTGTATGTGTGCACGTGCACACAGACATACATAGAGAGGGAGAATGAGGGGAAGGGAGAGAGATGAGAAAAAGAGAGAGAAAGAAACTTTGAGAGAGACATTGAATTTCTATGGGATCTTCGGATAGGAGCCTAACTTACAACTAGGTATATTAGTGTCAGCTTTCACAGAGGAAATAATGTTTAGAGGGAGATCTAGAATACAAGAGTTTTTCCAGGTACCACTGGGGGTCAGGGGGATTAAAATTTTTTCCAGAATAAGGGAAAGACTTTCTTGAATGTCCTGATGCAAAAGAAAAAATGCCAACTTCCAAGAATAGAGAAGTTGAGTTTGGCTGGAAAACACATAGTGGAGCAAGAAATAGTGAGAGAGTCACTGCTGTCAAGAATGTCAAATTTAATATTGTGGTACTATATGCGTGAAGAATACTGCCTTAAGAATCACATAGTGATACCAAGATATACTCTAAAGCAAAACTCCACCTTAAGAAAGAATATCTGAATTAGAATAATATTTCCTATTATTATCACATCTGTGAACATAGGGAATATGAAACTCACTTGAAGAGGAAGGAGAAAAATGGAATTTTTTTTATTCCAGTATATTATGGGGTACAAATGTTGACATTACATATATTGCCTGTGCGCTGACCGAGTCATAGCTACAAAGGTTCTTATCCCCCACCAGTGCATACCACACCCATTAGGTGTGAATTTAGCATCCCCTCCTCCCCCTTACTCCTGCCCAACACCCAATGATTGCTACTTGCATATGTGCACATAAATGTTGGTCAATCAGTACCAATGATTGATCAATGAATGTTGAACAATGAGTACATGTGGTGCTTATTTTTCTATTCTTTAGCTACTTCACTTGAAAGAATGGACTCCAGCACCATCCCGGATAATACAAGAGGTGTTATTTTACCATTGTTTTTTGTGGTTGAGTAGCAATCCATGGTACACATATATCACATTATATTAATCCATTCATGTATTGATGGGCATTTAGGTTGTCTCCACATCTTTGCAATTGTGAATTGTGCTGCTATAAACATTTGAGAGCAGATGTCTTTATTATAGGATGACTTTTTCTCCTTTTGGTAGATACCCAGTAGTGGGATTGCTGGATCAAAAGGTAGTTCTACTTTTAGTTCTTTGAGGTATCTCCACATTACTTTCTGTAGAGGTGGTACTAGTTTGCAGTCCCACCAGCAGTGTATAAGTGTTCCTATCTCTCTACACCCACGCCAACATTTGTTGTTTTCGGACTTTCTGATAAAAGCCATTCTCACTGGAGGTAAATGATATCTCACTGTGGTTTTAATTTGCATTCCCTGATGATTAGATATGTTGAGCATTTTTTCATGTGTTTCTTGGCCATTATTCTATCTTCCTTTGAAAAGTTTCTGTTCATGTCCTTTGCCCATTTTAATGGGGTTGTTTGATTTACTCTTACTGATTTTCCCGAGTTCTATATAGATTCTAGTTATCAGCCCTTTATCAGTTTATAGCTTACAAATATTTTCTCCCATTCTGTAGGTTGTCTATTCACTCTAGCAACAGTTTCTTTGGCTGTGCAGAAGCTTCTTAATTTGATCAGGTCCCATTTGTTTATTTTTGTTGCTGTTGTGATTGCTTTTGGGGTCTTCTTCATAAATTCTTTCCCTAGGCTGATGTCTATAAGGGTTTTTCCAACATTTTCTTATAGAATTCTTATGGTTTCATGTATTATATTTAAGTCTGTTATCCATTGTGAGTTGATTTTTGTGAGAGGTGAGAGGTGCGGGTCCTGTTTCAGTCTTCTACGTGTGGCTATCCAATATTCCCAGCACCATTTATTGAATAGGGATTCTTTTCCCAAACTGTGTGTTTTTATCTGCTTTGTCAAAAATCAGATGACTAGATGAGGATGGTTTTGTCTGGGTTCTCAGTCCTATTCCATTGGTCTATGTCTCTGCTCTTGTGCCTGTACCATGCTGTTTTGGTTACTATAGCCTTGTAGTATAGCTTGAAGTCTGGTAGATTGATGCCTCCCAATTTGTTCTTTTTACTTAATGTTGCTTTGGCTATATGGGGTATTCTCTGGTTCCATACAAAGCATGTAATTATTTTTTCTACATCTGCGAAAAATGCTGTTGGTATTTTGATAGGGATTGCATTGAATCTGTAGATAATTTTTGGTAGTATAGACATTTTAACAATGTTGATTCTGCCAATCCATGAGCATGGTATAGTTTTCCATCTGTTTGCATCCTCTGCTATTTCCTTCTTCAGTGTTTCATAGTTCTCCCTGTAGAAATCTTCACCTCCATAGGTAAATATATTCCTAGGTATTTTATTTTCTTTGTTGCTAATATGAAAGGTATTGAGTCTTTGATTTGGTTCTCAGTTTGACTGTTGTTGGTGTATATGAATGCTGCTGATTTGTGTGCATTGATTTTGCATCCTGACACTTTGCTGAGCTTATTTATCAATTCCAGTAGTCTCATGGTAGAGTCTTTGGGGTTTTCTAAATATAAGGTCATATCATCTGCAAAGAGTGATATTTTGACTTCTTTTGGTTCCACTTGGATGCCCTTGATTTCCTTCTCTTGCCTGATTGCTCTGGCTAGGAATTCCAGCACTATGTTGGATAGAAGTGATGATAGAGAGCATCCTTGTCTGGTGCCATTTCTAGGCAGGAATGTTTTCCATTTTTTCCTGTTCAATATGATGTTGGCTGTGCATTTGTCATATATGGCTTTTATCATTTTGAGCTAAGTTCTGCCTATGCCTATTTTGTTAAGTGCCCTTGTCATAAAAGTGTGCTGAATTTTGACAAATGCTTTTTCTGCATCTATTGAGAGGATCATATAGTTTTTGTTTTTAATTTTATTTATGTGATGGATTATGTTTATAGGTTTGCATATGTTGAACCATCCCTGCATCTTTGGGATGAAGCCCACTTGGCCATGATGGATTATTTTTTTGATCAGCTGCTGAATTGGATTTGCTAGTATTATATTGAGAATTTTTGCATCTATATTCATAAGGGATATTGGTCTATAGTTTTCTTTTCTTGTTGGGTCCTTACCTAACTTTGGTATCAGGGTGATGTTGGTTTTGTAAAAGATATTGGGAAGGATTCCTTCCTTCTCGATGTTGTGGAATAATTTCTGCAGGATAGGCACCAGATCTTCTTTGCAGGTCTGGTAGAATTCTGGTGTGAAACCATCTGGTCCAGGGCTTCTTTTCCTTAGGAAAGACTTTTATTACTGCTTCAATTTTGGTACTAGATATTGGTCTGTCCAGGAAATCCACATATTCCAGATTGAGCCTAGGGAGGCTGTGTGTTTCTAAGAATTTATCCATTTCCTCCATATTTTTAAGTTTGTGTGCATAGAGATTTTTATAATATTCAGAAATGATATTTTGTATTTCTGTGATATCAGTTGTAATTTCTCCTTTATCATTCCTAATTGACCTTATTAGAGTCCTTTCTCTTCTGCTTCTGGTTAATCTGGTAAGAGGAGTGTCAATTTTGCTTATCTTTTCAAAGAACCAGCTTTTTGCTTTATTAATCTTCCACATAGATCTTTTATTATCAATTTCATTTTCTTCTGCTCTGATCTTGGTTATTTCTTTTCTTCTGCTGGGTTTGGTATTGGTTTGCTCCTCCTTTTCCAGGTCTTTGAGATGGTTTATTATATTGTTGATTTGTGATCTTTCCATCTTTTAGATATAGGTATTTATGGTTATGAATTCTCCTCTCAAGACTGCTTTAGCTGTGTCCCACAGATTTTGGTAGCTTGTGTCCCCATTATTGTTTATTTCAAAGAATCTTTTGATTTCCATCCTAATTTCCTCCTTGACCTGAAAATAATTCAGCAGTAGGTTATTTAGTTTCCATGACTTTGTAGAGATGAGTGTTTCTGTTGGAGTTGATTTCTAATTTTATTCCTCTGTGATCTGAAAAGATGCATGGTATAATTTCTATTTTATTTAATTTGTTGTGACATGTTTTGTGCCCTAGGATGTGGTCAGTCTTAGAGAATGTCCCATGTGCTGATGAGAAGAAAGTATATTTGGTGGTTTTTTGGGTAGAATGTTCTGTAAATGTCTGTTAGGCCCATGTGTTCTAGAATTCTATTTAAGTCCCTGGTTTCTGTTTCCTGTTTGGAGAGTCTGTCCAGTTAGATCAACAGGGTGTTGAAGTCTCTGGCTATTACGGTGCCGCTATCTATCATTTTGTTTAGATCAAGTAGGATTTGCTTTATGAATCTGGGTGTGACAGTGTTAAGTGCTTAAATATTTAAGATTGTGATGTCTTCTTGTTGAATTGTTCCCTTTACCATTATATAATGACCATATTTCATTACTTTTGTTAATTTGAAGAATAAGTTATCTGCTATGAGAACTGCTACTCTCACTTTCTTTTGGTTTCCATTAGCATGGAAAATTGTTTTCTATCCCTTCACCTTGAGTCTCTATGCGTCCTTGTGGGTTAGATCCATTTGCTGAAGACAGCAGATACTTGGCTTATGTATATTTATCCATTCAGCCAGTCTGTGTCTCTTCAGTGGACAGTTCTAGTCATTCACATTTATTGAGAGAATTGGTAAGTGGGGTGGATTTTTGTTCATCTAGTTAAGTTGAACTTAGTTGTTTTGTTTTATCTTTTGAGCCACTGTGGTATCTGGTCTTCAATCTTTGGCTTTTGGGTAAGTTTACATTGGTAAGAGTTTCTTGTGATGCTCTGTGAATAACACAGTTCTGAGAACTTCCTGCAGGGCAGATCCTGTCTTGACAAATTCCCTCTGTGTTTGCTTGTGTGGGAAAGACTTAATTCCCCCTTCATATATGAAACTTAGTTTTGCAGGATACAAAATTCTAGGTTGGGTGTTATTCTGTTTGAGAAGACTGACAATAGTACCCCATTGCCTTCTGACATGGAGGGTCTCAGTTGAGAAGTCTGCTGTTAGTCTGATAGGTTTTCCTTTGTAAGTTAGCTGTTGCTTTCACTTCACTGCTTGTAAGAGCACCTCTTTCATATTTACTTTGGCTAGTCTGATGACTATTTGTCATGGTGTATTCCTCTTTGTGTTGAGTCTTCCAGGATTCCTATGAGCTTCTTGTACCTGGATATCTAAATTTCTAGTAAGGCCAGGGAAATTTTCCTTAATTATTCCCTCAAATAGATTATCCAACCCTTGTGTATTTTCTTCCTCACCCTCAGGGCTGCCTATAATTCTTATGTTAGGCCTTTTTACACAAACTGACATTTCTTGTAGGCTTTGCTCATTCCTCTTGTTTCTCTGCTCTATCTCTCTAACTGACTTGTTTAATTGGAAGGTGTTGTCTTCAAGCTCTGAGATTTTTTCTTCTACCTGATCTAACCTGTTCTTCAGGGTTTCCACTGTGTTTTGTAATTTGTTGAAAGAATTTTTCATTTCCAAGAATTCTGTTTGATTTTTCTTTAATACTTCAATTTCTTCAGTGAATTTTTCATTCATTTCCTGTATTTTTTTTTGTGTTTCTTTGTGTTGGATTTCTATTTTGTCATGTATTTCATTAAGTTTCCTTATAATCCATGCTCGAAATTCTTCATCTGTCATATCTGTATTCTGCTTTTGGTTGGTATCCATTGCTAGGGGGCTGGTCTTCCCTTTTGGGGGTGATCTTTTGCTTTGATTCTTCATATTTCCAGAGTTCTTTCACTGGTTTCTTCTCATGTGGAACAGGTGTTTCTTCTTACTTTTTGATTTTCTTTTATTTAGATAATGACCAGCCCTGTTTAAACTCTGAGCCAGTAGGTGGTGCTTGTGGGTGAGAACTGATCACTCCCTGCATGATGAGTCAGTAGATGCAAGAATAGAGCATGCAATTTGACTTCCCTGTCAGTAGGTGCCACTTACCAGAAGGGACAAGCTGCAATGTTGTTTTTGGGTCCTGTGATCAGCTCCAGTTCCTTAGGAGGGAGGACTCTGATGCTCCTTGTGGTGGGTGGGGCCCTGGGACTGCCAGGTGAGTCCTTTATTCACCACCACAACAGAGGCAGGTGAGGAAATGAGGTTGGGCTAGGTTAGGTTGGGTGAGCCTGCCCTCAGGCTCCTCAGATGTTGTTAAGGAATATTCTGGGGTTAAAGGACCCTTACCCGCCTCTGGGCTGAGCTTCCTGGGGCAGCTGAAGTGGCCCCACTTAACCAGAGAGTCTGCATGTATAGGCAGATCTGTGTGCGACCTGTAATCCATTGGTCTGGGAAGGGTCTTGCTCCTTTCAACCCTCTCCTATTTCTCAGTTTTTTGCAGGCCTCTGTCTGCAGGTAGGACCTCAAGTCAGCCAAGCTCACCAACAACTGAGAAGCAGGCAAGGAGGTTCCTTGGTCAGTGTCCTGGCCTGAGCTGGCAGCATGGCCCTCTGAGCTAGCTTACTGCAGCTAAGACCCACACTGCTCTCTCCCCCATTCTGTTCCTGCAGGCATCCACACTTCATGAGTCAAATTCACAAATATCCCTTCTGTGCCACTGGGCAATGTGTTCAAGACCTGTGTGTATGAGATCTGGTCTGTGGGCTTGTCCACAGGACCCCAGAGATCAATCCCTGAGCATGCCAGGGAAAAGAATGCTGGTCCCATGTAACTCACAGGGTGCCCACAGTGGTTTGAAGTCCCACTGCCTCGTGGCTTATCTTGTTCTGTTAGGGCTGCCAGGCAAGCAGCAGCAGGGAGGGACTGGCAAGCAGGGAGCTTACAGTACATACACCCTTCAGACCACTGCAGGACCCCAGAAGGGAAGTTTTGAGCCCCAGTCCCTATGGGAGCCTCCATGTGGCAGTTCTCTTGTCTCTCTCTGCAGCTGTAGGAGAGGTAGGGGAAGGGGAGCAAAAAGATTCTGGGTTGGGGAAAGCCCACCCTCTGGTCATTATCAACCCTTTATCTGAGCGGCTGACCACCCAGAATGATCAGGCTCAGGAGTCATGCAGAATGCCTCAGGACCCACTGGACTCCTGTGGCTTCTGCAGTTTGGGTTGAAGTTGAGAAATGTTGGTGTGTGGGTGAGCAGGCCGAGGCCAGGGGAGTTGAAGTCCTCTGCGGAGGGCAAAGGTGCCTGGGTGGTTGAGAGGCAATACAGTGCTTGCTGTCTGACTTGAATCTGTAGGATGGCATGCACCCCAGGGGTGCTGGGAACCTGGTGTTATATCTGCAGAAAGCTTCCTGCTCACTGACAGCAGCTATCTCTGGGCCCATATAGGTAGAAGGACTCTCCAGATGCTTGCGAGCATGCAGATGGCAAGCCGACCTGAACTGGGGGGGGGGTTCAGGTCCTGGGAGGCAGGAGGAGGCTAGGGCCTGGAAGGGCAGCTCAGGTGGGTAGGCTTCAATCTACCTCTTAGGCTCCAGGGACCTGCAGATGCAGGTCTGCCACTGAGAAAGCTTGGCTCTCCTCATTCCGTCCAGGGCCAGAGGAACCACTGGGGTGTAGCCAGCTGTACCCCATTTTAAGAGCCTCTGGGCCGAGAGTGGGGTGGAGCCTCAAACCAAGTTTCCACATCAGACCTCCAAGTGGAGTGGCCTGAAGATGGTGGCTACAGGGGGTGACCGGACAGGTGGCCCAGGTTAATAGATTGCAATCTGTTTCTTAGGCACCAGAGTCCCACAAATGTTGGTCATCCATGCAGAAAATGTGGGTCACCTTGTCCCCCACAGAGCACCTGGAAGTGACTACTGCAGACTGTTTAAGGTGGAGCCTGCTGCACCTCAGCAGGAGGGCCCTTAAGCTGGGGGTGGGGTGGAGCTTGAAACCGAGTTTCCAAACAGGACCTCCAAACACAGTGGCCTGAGGATGGCAGCCACCAGAGGCAACCCGGTAGATGGCCCGGATCAATAGATTGCTCTCTGCTTCTTAGGCACCGGTTGTCAGTGAAGAAAAACATGGCTCTCCTGGCCTCTTGCAGAGCCTGAGGGGAGCAGCTGCCCATGGCTGCTCAGGGTGGGGCCTGCTGTGCCTTGGCATGCAAGCCTTTGGGCCAGGAGTGGGGTGGGGCCTGATACCGAATTTCCAAACAGGATCTCCAATGTGAGAGGTCTAAAGATTGCTAATTACTTCTTAGGCTCCTGTCCTCTGCACAGAAAACGAGGCTCTCCCAGCCTCTCACTGAGTCGGTGGTAGCATCTGCCAGCAGCTGCTCTGGGCGGGCCCGCTGCACCCCAGTGTGCAACCTCTTGGGCCAGGGGTACAGTGGGGCCTGAAACTGAGTCTCCAAACAGAATCTTCTAGGAAAAGGTCCCAAAGATGGCGGCTGCTGAAGAGCAGACTGCCCAAATCAAAGATGGCGTCTATGGAGGGTAAACGGCACAAATCAAAGATGGTGGTTGCCAGAGAGCAGTCAGCCCAAATCAATAGACTGAAATGCACCTCTTAGGCGCTGGTGGACCAGGGAGAAAACGTGGCTTTCCCAGCCTCCCGCAAAGCCGGCGGGAGTGTAAGCCAGTGGCTGCTCAGGGCAGAGCCTGCTATTCTCCTGTCAATTCCCCTATACCCTGGTCCTGCTGATTTCCAGGAGGAAGAGTGCCCGTCTCCAAGTTCCAGCCTTCGGCCACAGGAACCTGCAACTCAGATTAATCCCTCCCCATCCCAGCACCAACTCAGTGCACTGGAGAGTTCAGGCTGTCTCCTGCAATTTTCTCCTCTCCACAGAGCCTGCTGCCTAGTGCAATGGCTTTGCACTGACTCCAGGCGTATCCCTATCTGAGCAGGCAGGATGTCTGTGGGGGTTGCGGGCGTCTTCCCACAGTTCAGATCACCTTGTGCCATGGGGACAGCCCTTCTGCACTCTGTTTTCCACTGATGTCCTCATGCTGTCCAATCCTTACAAGTGTATCTCCCCTTCACTATTTTTTTCCTGTGCTGAGTGTCCCATGCTGGTTCTCTGCTAATTCACAATACTGCCCCTGGGGCCAGAGATCCATGTGCAGGCAGCCCTCCAAGCTTTCTACCTCCTTCCTTAGGAGTGGTGAGCTGGGAAGCCCCCAAAAAATGGTATTTTTATAGAATTAAGTAAATATTATTTCTTTAAAAGAAGCTTTCTCTGATTAGATTAAAAAAGATAATGTGATGGCTGAAAACTAATTAAATGGATTAAAAAATACTTGCCTAGGAAAGAGAACATACTGTATTTGAAAAATAAATGTATAACTGTAGCATAAGTGGATTATCTGCTCATATACAGAGGGTTCCACACTCAGAAATAAAGACAGGAAGGACAATTAATAGGCAGAAGCTACATCAAGGACAGCAAAGAAGGAGGCCATCATCTCCACATGTCATGACCTCCATTAACTGCAGACCTGTCATTCACACCCACTCAGGAAGGTGCTGGTAGTGTTCAAAGAAGTTTACAACTATAAGGCCAAGTGGAAGAGTCACATAACATGTACATAAATTGCCCATCAGCCTGCAATGGTAGAAACCCTTCAAGAAATGATGAAAAGGGCAAAAGAAAAGTGATAAAAAGCCCACTGACTGACTGTGCTACAAGACATAGTATCTACTTTAAGTTATAGCTCTTTGTTGTTTTTCAAGTACTCAAAAATGTATTAGAAAATCCACAAACCCTCTTGTTCAGAACTAAAGGCAATTGGAGTCACTAAAATCCTCTCTAGTGTAGGAGAAAAAGCCTAACCTGTTGACCAACTGAAATTTAAGAATATGTGAGCCTATCTATCTATTTATTTCTGTCTGTGCTCATAATAAAACAGCTATTTTTGTTTTACTCAAACTATTTGGTGTTAATCAATGTTAAGTAAGAACAAAATAATACTAATAATACACTACTAACAATGGAAAGAAAACATAATAACAATATTAAGATGTATAAATTTACTTTAGAATGAAGAAATTCATATCTTATTTTTATGTTTAAACTACTTAATCAGATTCTCTGAGAATCAGTTAGATTTCAATAGTTTTAAAATCTTCTATTCATCCATTAGTTCCTTCATTTGATATAAACTTATTTGACAATTGTAATCCAAAGGTGAATAATATAATTAAATGTGTACAGTCACAATAAGATCTCTGTATGTTTTACATTATAGTTTTGTCTTGTTACTATAATTATATTTCTATGATATTTAGGTTGTTACTATTGTACCTTCTTCCTTTCTTCCCTCTTTCTCTCTCTTCTTTCTTCCTTGCTTCTATCCTTCCTGTCTTCTATTTTCCAATCCTTCAACAACAATCTATAAAACAATGTGGCATTTTGCATTTTCAAAACATAACCATAACAATGTCTCTCATTCCATATTCTCATTTAATATGTAATCTTGAGCCTCCTGCCATGGTGAGAGGGGTCTTATGTTCTTCCCCTTGTGTCTGAGTAGTTTGCTGACCATGGAGGAAATGATTTTTAAAGCTACCTAACAGAGAAAAAGTATTTATCTGTCTTACTCTCTGTGGCACTCACCTCTGCAGTCTAAATACCTTAAGGCAGCCCAAACCACACACTCACTCATGAGAAAAGCCCTGATGCCACATGGAATGAGAGAAATACCCAGGCAGCCACTATCTTCTCCAAGCTCCCAGAGTTGCAGCTGTAGCAACCGTGTAACTGCAGCCATGCAAGAGATCCTGAGCCAGAACTGCTCAGACAAGCCCCTTTTGATTTCCTGACCATAGAAACTATGAGAGTTAATAAAATTACTGTTGATTTAAGCTACTAAATTTGGGGTGATTCATCATACAGAGATAAAGAAGCAGGGGAGACACCAATTGAATGTCGGTCTTTATAGATGCTAAGGCTACAAACATGAATGGTTTTTTCCCCAATATTTTCACAATCTAGTTGCAAGGAAAAGAATAAATATATCAAAAATGACAATACTGTGCAAACAGTACAACAACAGAGATAAACACAGTGTGCTTTGGGAAGCTCAGAGGATTGCTGTGAGCAGCAATGGGCCCTGAGCATCCCTGCATGTTCTTGCTGCGTATGCCAGAACTACATTTTCTAGGATAGGGTTTACAGCTAGCAACTATCAGGGATGAAATAATGACTCTTCAAAAGAAAAGCAGGTCTGCTTTTGCTTTCCATAAAACACTCCAAGCTCAGTGTTTCCCTTCTATAATACAGCACACTGCATGTACAGGTATTAATCTACGCTAGCCTGTGTTGCTCTGCTGGGACTTAGAAGGTCTAAGGAAAATGGTGTCGACATGATGCTCTTGCTACCTACTCTTTGTTATGAGTAATAAAGTCCTTTGTCTCTGCCTTCTGCCAGCACCCATGAAATAGCGACAGTCTGGCTTGTTAGTTTGCAAGTAGGTTAAAATTCAGGACTTTTCACATTTCTTGTCAAGGATACCTCAACTTACCTTGGAAAGTCAAGGAACAATTTGGCAGCAGTCACAGTTGAACTTTTATAGCTTCTCAGTTCTGTGGTATAGTACACTCCCTTTTCATGGTTGTATCAGCTGCCTTCTTGATTACTGAGAAGTTAAAACTAACTGATTTAAAATGTAATTTTCTGAATGATATTTTTATGATAGTACAAGGTCATGATGGGAGTTAGTGACAATCTAGGACAACATTTAGATAGCTAAATTTTAAAAAATTATCTTATTTGACCAAGAGTTTCAAACAAATAGGAAAAATAAATAAATTTTCCCTTATTGCTGATGTTTTAAAATTTGATTTATCTATAGCTGGATTGTATCTGTTGGCATTAGAATTCACAGAGGGCTGTCTCTTTGTTCTTTACTTCCTTAACTTCTACCTTCCATTTGAAAAGTGTATTCCCTATGTTGCTTCAGTGGACTGGAAAGTTCTCTATTAGTAATTGACAATTACCATCGGCTTTTAAAAGAATGTGGCTGTCTCTTGTTTGTCGTAATATGATTCATCAACTTAAATGTAGACTGGGGCAAAATGGTTAAAGAAAATTTTACAAAGTAAATTACTTGTGTCTCAAAACAGTATGATTATAGTTTCTTGTTTTATAGCATGTTTTTTCCTAAAATGGTTTAAACTCCTCACAATTAAGGTACTATATATAAATGCAATAGTTCTTATTAATGATGAGCTATTAATCACTAGGCAGTGATGTTATTTTTCCTTCTTTGAAGTATCTCCTTGGATTCTCAAATATTTGTTTATGAAATTTGGCATATTATGTCTTTTAAACAAGTATTACTGCATGATTACATGTAAGATGTTAATGTGTTTTAGAGCAGGAGAACTGAGTAATTTTATAGTACCATTGTGCATTTTACAGATTAAAGACATGTAAAAGTCATTGGTTTCCCAATATCACATAATGTCACACCAAAAGTTAAAGGAAGAGCTACATTTAAAACCTAAGTTTCCTGAATACAAACTAATGTAATCTTAATAATTTTTAAAGTAGAAATAGACATGTTGTTCTTTTTGTTCACTTTTTTAATACATTGGCCTTACATAATTATTTCTGATTATTTAACTCTTTTCAAAAGAATAGTATCTTTCAGGATGTGGGAAAGAATGTTACAAGAAGGACGAGAGAATAATGTCTTATTTTTATAAAACAATTAACTGAAGCATATTAAGATAAGTAATTTACTCATGATATTACATCAGTTTATTTTTATGTGGCCTTTTTATATCAAAATATAAATAAGAAAAGTGCACAAATCTTACATTTACAGATTAATAAATTTTTACCCTACGAACACACCTAGCAAGCATCACCCAAATCAATATATCAAACATCACCAAGTACTCAAAAATCACCTATATACCCTGTCCTTCTCATTCTGCTTCCCTAAATATGTTCACTTCTCTGACTTCTATTACCAGAGACTAGTTTTGGTCTTTATATTTTTAAGAAATATTATTTAAATGATGTCATATATAGTGTCCTCTTTTACGTTTTGTTTCCTTCTCTTAACATTTATTATGTTTGGAAGATATACATTCATCTAATTCTTGTGGCAGAAATTTGTGAATGTTCATTGCTGCACTCTGAGTAAATAGATCACATTTTTAATCCTTTCTAATTTTGATGGACATTTAATTCCTTCAAACATTGACAGTAATCATTTGAATTTGGAGTGTTTTGAATAGTGCTCTGGACATTCTTTTACATATAGTCTGGTACATATATAAATACATGTACTGCTGTTGATATTGTACCTTGAAGTAGAATTTCTGAGTCCCAGGATATACTTAACCTCACTATCAATCAACACAGATAACAGCTTTGCAAACTAGCATACCAATACAAAAGTGAAGAGAGAGAGAGAACCCACCTTAATATTTATTGTTTGACTTGTGAAGAAAGTCTGACCAACATTGTTTTAAATATTTAATATGAAAATTTTAATTTTTTTAACTACCTAAGAGGAAGACTTGGAAGAAATCTCAAATGTGAGCATTTTTACAATTTGGTAGTTCTTTAAAGAAAAAAAAAAAAACTTGTCAAAAGAGGTATCAATGATCTCCAGACAGACTACCACACACAGACCTGCAATTGGAAAGTGTTAGATTTATTGGCTTGTTGCATCAAGGGAGAACATATACTAATGGGAATCACAGAATGTCTCAGTAAGAAGTGTTCAAATTACTTACATGATTTGGCCTTCTTCTCAAAAATTTTTAGAGCAAGATCAAAGAAGTGATAATTTGCTCTGAATTGGAGGCAATCAGAAATCAGGCGTAATTCTATGGTTGGCTATCTTACTAAACCTTATTGAAATTGTGGGAGGGAGTATAGGGAAGCTAAAGCTGTAATAAGTACTGTGAAAGTTGATCACACGAATTGGGTCATTCATGTGATACCAGCTAAAACAGAGTCAAGAGGCCAGGGGAACACTCAGGCTACGTAACATTGCCAAAAATGTAATTCTCTGCAATCCTGGATGCTGAAACTGCCTACTGTAACTTAAAATCAGTTTTATCTGGTAGCTACTAAAACAACCTGCTGCGACTCTAAAACTAGTTGTACCCATCACCATCATTTACCAACCAGAACTTGCCAGATCCCCAAAATTTTACTAGCACCAATAAACTTTCTTGTAAACAATAAGTGATATTTCTCCTTTTTATAATAAAAACCTCTAACCCTCTCTTTGTTCTTTAAACATGCTGAAGACCACACAGTCTATGCCCCAAGTCACAATTCTTGCTTCCTGAATAAAATGTTTTAAATTTAGAGATGTATCTCTATATTTTACTTGACTTTAGCAATACACAGGCAGCAGTCACCCTTCCAGAAAAAGAAAATGTTTGGTTATGGATGTGATTTGGACAATGTTCTTTCCCTTATCTAAGTTCAGTCATAATTATGGAGAACTCTACTTTTGCCTTCATCTATCGTGTTCACAGAGTGAACTTTGCTCAGAGTCTGGCAGTTTGTAAAATTGCATATATTCAGTAGGAGAGTACCAAGACCTAGCTGTGAGCACCAAGCCATCTCCTAGCAAGACCAGTGCCTCATGTATAACACTAGGCCGGTTGCTTTTCTCTTTCTCAAGAGTACAAAGCATTAAAAGCATTCCAAATAACTCATATTGTGTCATTCCTACTATAATATTGTAATATATGTTACTGAAGACCACACAGGTCATCTGCTCATGTATTAATCTTTTGTGCACATAGGAGAAAGCAGTAGAAAGACTAAAGGACACAACCTGTATGAACCTTAAAGTAGTAAAATATATCTCTAAGCAAAAAACAGAGGTTTTGAAAGAAATATTGTACAATTATAAAATATTCAGAGTCAGGTTGCATGTTTTTCCTACAAAAATAGAAAATACATGAAAAATAAAAAAGAACAAAGAAACCTTGATGGAAAAACTGAAAGTTCCATATTTGAACCTGGATACTCCCTCTCATTTTATGTAGTCACTTGCCTGCTTGTGCTTTTATACATTTTTCCTTCAAAAAGTAGCAACTTCCTCCTCTTAAAAGGATAATGTGAATTCTAGTCTTAAAAGGATAATGTGAAGTCTAGTTTACATTCAAAATTCCTGGATGTACATTTTGCTATAAACTGTGCCTTGGTTTAAGAAACTATGTATGGATGTTGTAGTTTGTGGTGAAAGTTAAACAATTATATAGATCATAATTATATGAAGCAAAAAAAAAATTAGTCATGATGTATCAGCAGCCAAAATGTTTTTATTAAAATTCAAATATAAATGTTGCTTTTAAATATGTGAACACATATCTAATGTCATTCTAACAATCATATCCAATGTGTCTTTAAAATATACATCAATACAATAACTAGATCTTGGATACTGGTCCTCCTCAAAATAAGAAAAATCACAGGGTTTAAAATTAACAGCTAAATTGAAAAAGACTTTTATTTGCTACTTTAAAAAGCTGTTACATCGTAATGTTAATTCACACATCTACACACACACACCCCCACATATACAGAGATATTACTTATTTTAAGTGCATATTGGGCTAAACACACACAGTGTGGGGTTGCAGGGTCCAGTACCTCAGGAAATAGATTACTTTCAGGCCACTAAGGTATGTTGGCATTTGAGTAGATTCCTGAATATAAAGCCCCAAATGTTGAAAATATTTGATACTTGTAGGCCTTATAGTCTTTAATAAGTAAATTGATAAAATTATCATTTTATTTCCTGTACACACATATGCACACACACAGGACAGAGATAGAGAAAGAGAGAGAATAATATAAAAGCCCCATGTTTCCAGCCTCATGTCATCAACCTACCTACAAACATCACATCGTCACATTCTCCCATGTATAATTTAGGTTATTTACAAGAAATACTAAATTTTTCCTTATACAACTAACTTGGTGTATTTGGGGGTTGAATTAGGTGTGCCCCCTGGGCACAAATGTGAGAATTGATCCTGAAATTCGATATCTGTCCCCACTGTCTATGACCACTGGGCCTCAATGGCCAAGTCTCAATGTCTGGTTCTGCAAAGATTGGAGACTAGTCCTTAGTCTCTGCTAGTAGAATCGACATCCTCGCCTATCACAGTCTTTTTGAATATTCCTTGAGTCTGCAGATTAAGTATCTGGGTATTTATCTGACACTTTCAATTATTGTCCTCCCCAAGATTTGATGCTACTTTCTATGCCAATTAAACAGGTCCTAAGGGATACTTCGTTATCAGATGTATTTGTATGTCTTTTGCTGAATTTATGTCACACCAGTCTTACTCCTGTTTAGTTTTTTTAAAAATCTTCATTCTATGAAAATTCCAATTTGCAATTTTTCCCCTTAAAAATTTTAGTATTTATTTTGACTAGGACTAGGTCATCGATGGTTTAAGAATTGCATTTTGTATTAACGTTGTCAAATTGAATTTTATATTAAAAAAGTAGTATTTGCCTAACAATGTTAAGGGAGATACTATTCTCAATTTTTAATTTAAATGTTACATTGAAAGAAAAAAAATCCACTTTTCCTATTTGAGCCATTAGATGTCTTTAATTGATAAATACTTTCGATAATATAAAAGTTATTGGAAACTTAAATAAGATTCAAATTTTAATTTAAGAGTTTTTTACATATTAAAATAAAAGAGAGATATTTAATTTTCCTTTCTTTTAATTATCTGATTTTAATGCTAACCACCTCGGTAACAGTACAAGTTTAAAGGTCATTCTTAGCTATTGAAGCCCATAGTTTAGTGTTAGTTTTCCAACAAAAGCTAAATTAAATAAGTTAGTCTGATTTTCAAAACACTAAAACAAATTGATCCTAACAAAATGGTCAGTTGCAAACATTTATCTGTTATATAAGAACTTGGATTAAAAAAGGATTATTTCAATAATAAAATGGCTTTATTTCAAAGTTAATGTAACAGACCATATAATTACATATATAATTCTAGATGTGTTCAAATCTAATAAGGCCTTTCACCTAAACAAACCAAAGTGAGTGTTTAAAGGTATCATTTTTAAAATAAAATTATAGTAAAATTGTGGCATATTATAATGTTTAGATAACTAAAATAGAGATGTTGACTAAAGTTTAAATAAGCTATAAAATATGAACTAAATTTATATAAAACAATCTATTTCATCTTCTTCATTTTTATAATATAGTCAATGGAAATAGCAATTATATTTGTGTGGGGGGAAAAGCCCTGAGAAATCGATTCTTCTTTGTGTTCTGTCAAATTTTTGCTGGGAGCTGGATTAAGAGGGAGCTGAATAAATTTGCTGAGCGCCCAGTATGACAGGGTAGTATTAAATTGAAGGACAGAAACAGGAATCTCAAATGTGGGGAACCAGAAATCTATAGAAGACCTGTGGGTTAAATTTAATATTCTAATAGTTATTTTAGCAAATAATGACGTCCAAAAAGAAATAATATCTAGTGAATTAAAACCAATACTAAACAGTAAAACATTTGCAGGAAAGGGAAGTAGACCTATCGAACCTTGATAGATTAAGCTAATCACCAGTAAGATGCCGTTAATTAGTAAAGAAGAAAAACATTTCCTCGATGCAGGAAACACACCACAATCAGAAAAAGAAACTTTGTTCTGCTGTCTTTTTTTGTTCATGATTTTTCAGCCTATCCACAAATTAAAAGGGATAAGTGAGCAACATATCTGGTATTTTCTGATTTTATTCTATCATCTGCTTCTTAAATGCAGTCATGGCCTCAGTTATTTGTCCTCAAAACTCATATTGTCATTTGCTGGTACTTTCTGAAACAATGTCTACTCCCTCAGTTCTATTTATCACTTTTGGTTAATCAAATATGTTTCTCAAAACTTGACCTTCAGTTTACGTTCCTGATTATGTTATAAGCATCTACACCAAAGTATCTTAAAGGAACCTCAATCTTAACACATCCTCCACTAATTTTTGTAAGTTTTTCTTAATTTTTAGATCTTCTTAAAAATAAAATACAGGAAATAAAAGTTTAATACCCATTTCCCCATCATCTGATTTCATTTCTATAAATATTGTGGTATAGTTGCTACCACTTTTTTATGTTTAAACAAAATTACTCAATTATTTTTGTAAAAATAGTATGTTCCTATTATAAAAATTTCAAACATTTCAGGAAGTATGAAAATGAAAGTGAAATATCAGACCAAATCTCATGATTCAAATTAGGAACATTGGTGACCCAAATCAGCCACACCTTTGCCAACTTCAATATTTGAATTCATCTTTTATCTGAATACATATAGTGGTCAGGTAGGTAATCTCCCATCCCGTTCAGTAGAAGAGCTCAAGGGTGCTATATTTATTAATTTTGTCATGTTAGGTCAAGTATTTCAATGGATTCTGTTCCTGAATATCTCATACGCTGGTTCTAAACTTCTCAAGGCATTTTCTCCCTCAGACTTTGTAGACATTGCTACATTGTCTTCTGACATTCATTCTGTCTGTTTGTCCGTTTGAGTTTTTTTAGAGATTTGAGGCTCCTCTGATAATTTTCTCCTGTGTAACAATTTGCTTTCTTTCCTAGATTACCAAATAATTCTCTTTTTTTTTCCTTTCTTCCATCTTTGAAAAACTATTGCTGTACTGGAATATGTCTCAGTTTTATTAAATTCCTTACAACATAGAAAACTTTGATATTCAGATTCAGTTCTTTCTTCACTTTAGGAAAATACATTTTATTTTCCATTTTGGATCTCTGTATTCTAGAAATATGATATCCCTTTGTTTGCTCTAAATGTTTTGTTTTAAATGTTATTTGCAACAACTCTGATCATCTCAAGCCTTTCCACTGTGACAGTGATTTGATTTTTAGTGGTTTATCTTTTCTTTCTTGCTCTAACTATAAATTCCAAATTCTGTCTGATACTGAAATTTGCTTTGATTACTGTGTGAGAATTCTTGTCATCCTTCCCACTGTATCTGAGAACATTTGTTTTCTCCTGTGAGCTATAGTTTCAGGGCTGAGTATGCCCTGGAACGGATGATGAGAGGGGGTGAAAATCTTAGCTGAGTACATAAAACTGCAGTCTATTTTAGAATAAATGGGCTATGCTTTTTCTTCTGAGAGTTTTAAAAATATCTATACTGAATTTAATTCCCATAAGTATCAAGGGCAGAGAAGGAAGACCAACTTTTATGTGATCCCAATTATTTAACCTGTTTAAAAGTAGCCCTGGAGGATTTATTTTGTTCAGCCAGAATCATCTCCTTCATTTGTTTTCCCCAGCCTACCTACTTATTCCCAGAAGCTCTTTCCAATAATTCTTAACCAAAAGTGGAAAAACATATGATATGCCTCTCTTCAGACTTGGAATATTAACAAAGTTTCTGAGGGTACTGTGAACTCAACTTTGTGGTACCAAGGAGTGGAGTACTCTGCTTCTCCTCTACTCAAAAATCTTCTACTACTATAGCATCCAGCATTAGAAAATATAAGACATTAGAGTATTTGCCTTTCTTTGATGGCCACTTGAGTTGTTTTATTTTATTTTGATCCTACTACCTTTAGCTTCTGTCATTGAATATTAGGAAAGTCAAATTCTGGCACACAGTTTCAAATAGCATTCTTAACTAGAATTTCCAAACTTTAATTACCATTATTTATTCCAACCTGCTTTTCATTTGTGCTAATCTAAAACCACTGTCCTTAAAGTCACAACAGTTCAAAACCTTGCAGTTCTTTTTCATTCCTTGTTCTTGCTTTTATGCAACATCTAATCAGCCATCAAGGTACATCAATTTTATGCCTGAAAATAGTTCAATGGTTCTTTATGTTTTTGTCTCTGAATTATATGCTCTTTGTTCAAGCCTGCACTCTTTCTATAATGGACTATCAGGCAAACCTCCTAACTAGAATTTCAACCACTAATCCCCTGACCTTCTAAAATAATGACGAAATAGGTCTTTATTGATACCTGCTATGCAAAATACATTTTATTTCTCTCTACATCCTCAAGTATTTTATGGCTTTTGTGTTATTATAAACATTTCCAAAATTAGACAGTTAATCAGGAACAAAACCAGGATTTCAGCCCATACATGACAGAATCCATTTCTGTTCCCATTCTACTACTCTAAATATCTTTCCATTTATTCATACAATGTTTCAGCTTGTATGTGTATAGTGGGTGCTTTCCATTTTCAAACAGTTAAGATAAATGCATTATGAAAATCTACATCTAAAAGAGCATTAAATGCAACTTGCTTTAAAAAAAAACAAATATTTTTTTCTATTAGATGATACCTTAATCAAAAAATAGTAATCTTGCTATATATGCTTCCTGACTTGAATTATTACCAAAAGCTATTGATGATATTTTGTATTAGAACACGAATAAGAGAATAACTACATTTATTCATTAGATATTTGTTAATGTTGAGAACCCTGATCAACTGGGAAGAAAAATAAAATGAAAGGAAATTACCCCTTTTCCCACAACTCAGTATTCCCATTGAAAATCAAATTAATGGGATAGCTAAGTGTCATATTGCAAAAAACACTTCCTGTGTCTTGTTTCTCCAAATCGGTAACTCTAGTGATTACTTAATAATTGTATGTACTGAATAAGTAGGGCTATTTTAGATTACAGTTTTATTGGAGTTTTTTTAGTATAGTTAAAGCATTTCAAGTTTTTTTTCACCTAATATTTTCTTTTGATATATATGCTTTTTCAGTGGTAGGGGATCTAGAATTCCCTGCTTTACAGTTGTATGTGTCTTCCAGTGGCCCAATGGCATTTGAATTTATTTTTCATACTAATTTTAAATTTTCTTCTTTTGAAATTATAAAGCTACATTTCAGCCAGAGTTGGATTCCATATACGTGTAAGCAATGTGTTTCATAACTTACTAAATATATTGAATAATTTGTGTTCTTTAAAATAAACAGCAGTGGCCTCTTGCTCTTGAAAGAGTTATAACTCTCTTTGAAAGAAGGTATTATGATAAACGTCTAAACAGCCTTGTGGTAATACTACAACTAGCCGCTTTAGATACGGACTTTCTTTTTTTTTTTATTTCAGAATATTATGGGGGGACAACACTTTGGCTATATATATTGTCCATGCACTGCCCGGGTCAGAGCTACAATTATGGTCATCCCCAAAACTGTGCTCCCTGCATCCATTCAGTGAGAGTTTTCCTATCCCCTCCACCTCTCTCCCACCTGCCCGCCCCCTGATGAATATTATTGCCATGTGTGATGTAGGTGTTGATCACTTAGTACCAATTTGATGGTGAGTACCAGTGGTGCTTGTTTTTCCATTCTTGTGACACTTTGCTTCGAAGAATGGGCTCTAGCTCCAACCAGGAAAACACCAGATGTGTTAATCACCATTGTTTTTTATTGCTGAGTAATACTCCATGGTATACATATACCATATTTTATTAATCCACTCGTGTATTGATGGGCACCTGGGTTGTTTCCACATCTTTGCAATTGTGAATTGTGCTGCTATAAAAGTTCGCGTGCAGATGTCTTTATTATAGAATGTCTTTTTTCCCTTTGGGTAAATACCCAGTAGTGGGATTGCTGGATCAAATGGTAATTCTACTTTTAATTCTTTGAGGTATCTCCATATTACTTTCCATAGAGGTTGTACTAATTTGCAGTCCCACCAGCAGTGGATGAGTGTTCCTATCTGTCTGCATCCCTGCCAACATTTATTGTTTGGGGATTTTTTGATATGAGCCAATCTCACTGGAGTTAGGTGATATCTCATTGTGGTTTTGATTTGCATTTCCCTGATGATTAGAGAAGTTGAACAATTTTTTGTATGTTTGCTGGCCATTATTCTGTCTTCTTTGGAAAAGTTTCTGTTCATGTGCTTTGCCCATTTTTTAATGTGGTTGTTTGATTTTTTTCTTGTTGATTTTCCTAAGTTCTGTATAGATTCTGGTTATCACCCCTTTATCAGATGTGTAGCATGCAAATATTTTCTCCCATTCTGTAGGTTGTCTGTTCACTCTAGTGATAGTTTCCTTGGCTGTGCAGAAGCTTTTTAATTTGAGTTCCCATTTATTTATTTTGGTTGCTGCTGTGATTGCTTTGGGGGTCTTCTTCATAAACTCTTTGCCTAGGCCAATGTCCATAAGAGTTTTCCAATGTTTTCATCTAGAATTCTTACGGTTTCACGTCCTAGGTTTAAGTCTGTCATCCATCGTGAGTTGATTTTTGTGAGAGGTGACAGGTATGGATCTAGTTTCAGTCTTCGACATATGGCCATCCAGTTTTCCCAGCACCATTTGTTGAATAGGGAATCTTTTCCCCAGTGTACGTTTTTCTGGAATTTGTCAAAGATCAGGTGACTGTATGAGGTTGGTTTTATATTTTGGGTTCTCAGTCCTGTTCCATTGGTCTACGTCTCTGTTCTTGTGCCAGTACCATGCTGTTTTGGTTACTATAGCCTTGTGGTATAGTTTGAAGTCTGGTAGATAGGTGCCTCCCAATTTGTTCTTTTTGCTTAGGATTGCTTTGGCTAGACGGGGTCTTCTCTGGTTCCACACGAAGCATAGAATTATTTTTTCTAGATCAGCAAAAAATGATGTTGGTATTTTGATAGGGACTGCCTTGATTCTGTAAATCACTTTAGGTAGCAAAGCCATTTTTACAATGTTGATTCTGCCTATCCAAGAGCATGGTAGGGCTTTCCATCTGTTTACATCCTCTGCAATTTCTTTTCTCAGTGTTTCATAATTCTCTCTATATAGGTCTTTGACCTCCTTAGTTAGATATGCTCCTAAATATTTAATTTTCTTTGTTGCTATTGTGAAAGGTATTGCATCTTTAATTTGTTTCTCGGCTTGATTGTTATTAGCATATATGAAGGCTATGGATTTGTGTGCATTAATTTTGTATCCTGAGACTTTGCTGAATTCATTTATCAATTCCAATAATCTCTTGGTTGAATCTTTGGGGTTTTCTATACATAACATCATATTGTCTGCGAATAGTGAAAGTTTGACCTCTTTTGCCCCCATTTGGACGCCCCTGATTCCTCTGTCATGTCTGATTGCTCTGGCCAGGACTTCCAGCATTATGCTGAATAAAAGTGGAGATAGTGAGCAACCTTGTCTGGAACCAGTTTTAAGGGGGAATGCTTTCAATTTTTCCCCTTCAGTATGATATTGGCTGTGGTTTATCGTATATGGCTTTAATAGTTTTGAGGTATGAGCCATCTATGCCTATATTGTTAAGAGTTCTTATCATAAAAGGATGCTGGATTTTGTCAAAAGCCTTTTGTGCATCTATTGAAAGAATCATATAATCTTTGTTCTTGCTTTTATTTATGTGGTGAAATACATTTATAGATTTGTGTATGTTGAACCATCCCTGCATCTCGGGAATGAAGTCCACCTGATTATGAAGAATTATTTTCTTGATGTACATTTGAATTCAGTTTGCAAGGATTTTATTAAGAATTTTTGCATCTATATTCATAAGGGATATTGGTCTGTAGTTTTCTTTTCTTGTTGTGTCCTTTCCTGGCTTTGGTATCAAGGTGATGTTGGCTTCGTGGAATGAGTTTGGGAGGATTCCATCCTTCTGGATGTTTTCAAATAATTTCTGCAGTATAAGCACCAGTTCTTCTTTGTAGGCATGGTAGAATACAGGTGTGAACCCATCTGGCCCAGGTTTTTTTTTTGTTGGAAGATTTTTTATTACTACTTCAATTTCGGTGCTTGATATTGGTCTGTTTAGAAATTCTGTTTCATCCTGGTCGAGCCTAGGGAGGTAGTATGTTTCTAAGAATTTGTCCATTTCCTCCATGTTTTCATGTTTTTGGGCATAGAGATTTCTGTAGTATTCGAAGATGATGTTTTGTGTTTCTGAATTTCAATATCAAATTTATGTCTTTCAATTATTCAAACTGACCATTATCAGATAGCTGGTGAAGGAAAGTAAGAAAATAGGTATTTCTAAGAACCCAATATACAGAAAACAATATGTTAAGCCTATTTTGTTTATAATATCATTAAATCTTAAGAAAAATCCTACAGAGACATATGTAATAAATGAGGCTGAGGAAGCTCACATAGAATATTGGAAAAGAATGCAGCTACTAAATGATGGAGTAAAGATTGCAACTCAAGTCTCAAGGACCTCAAATTACATGTTACCTCCCTGACTCAGCCCTGTACTCATGTAGTATAAACAATCCTTCATCCATCCACTAGACAGTTATCACCCATAGATGTGCAAGGACTCTGCTGAGCTCTAGCTAGAGCCCAGCAAAAGTACACAAGAAGAGCAAGAGACTCAACATAAAGACACACAAATACCCTCTTCTAAGAATATTCAATCCATTCAATCAAAGTTTACTAACTGTCCATTTCATAGTTAGCTTTGAAAGTGTGAATTCTAAAGTGTCTCATTTTAGATCAGGGCCAGTGCACTAACCTTAAAGTGATATGTATTCAATCTCGGATCAACTGAGTTAGATAGTGGGTGGCCCATGATAATAACAGAATTTCCAAGCAGCTGCTTTATGATGGGCAGAAGAAATCAAATAAATATGTACTTATTCCTGATATGAAGCAATGAAGCATTGCTGCTGACTCCTAGTAATTGACAACAATCAATCAATGTGACATGTAGCAATTAGAAACAAGGTACCTATAATTGAACAAATGTGTCAACCAGCATAGAAGTGAAGGGGCAGTCACAAATAGCAATAAGACCTAAAATGCTCGATGTATTCATTAATCAAAGGGCAGACTTCATAACTATACTTGGTAATAAGCCTTCAAAACAATGTCTTTTTTATTGTTCAAGTATTATCTAAGTAAAAAAAAGTATGGGTATATGTAGAGTCATACATAATTAGTGTGCAAAGCTATACTTTACAAGCAATGTTCTATGGACTTAACCTTCATTGTTTTAAAACAACATTACAAGCAAAGGTGCCACGGTGTGAAAAGTTTCAAACAATTTTATATAGCATTTATGCAGCATGGAAAAACGGATCTCTTGAGAATGCAGAATGTTTCTTACAAAATGGTGCATTCATTTTCAACCATATTAGTATGAAAATTAGGAATTGTTTATGATGATGCCTTTAAACAAGAAGCATGTAAAAATTTTTTCAGTATGTTAATTTTTTTAGTTTAAAAGAGAGTTTAAAAAAGAGATAATTTTAGCAGCAAAAGCAATTATAGGCTATTTTACTGCTTTGTCTTAAGTGCTACGACCTTGGAGGTCAATGGGTACAAAGTTTCAGTTATGTACGATAAATAAACCTAGAGATCTAATGTAGAACGTAAAGACTATAGTTAATAATAGTGTTGGATACCGTAAATTTAGCAAGAAAATAGATTTTAAGTACTTTTGCCATACACAAAAAGGAAGTATATGAGCTGATGGATATGTTAATTTGGTTGACTTTAGTAATCATTTCAGAATGTGTGTGTGTGCATACATATATCTCAAAACATTATGTTGCATAAATTAAATATATACAATAAAAATAAATTTAATAAATAACTCTTGAGACTGAAGTCCAAGGTGAAATTCAAATATTCATATAATAATCATTTATATGATATTTCTCAACAATCATTTGTACATTTTTATATAATAATCCTCTTTAACCATTTGTACTTTTAAAACAGGATGGTGTGAAGCACACTGTGATGGCTTTCAGCTGTATGGGCTTTACGGCTTTTACTAAAGTAATAAGTAATAATGAAGGGTAGGGTTCATTAGTCACATGTCACTTAAGTAGTTTTTTTCAAATAAAAGCAGATTAAATGTAGGAATTTTTATCAAATTAAAAATTATCAAATCCTGATATATGTTTTTTATATACAATTAAGAGGAGTCATAGTATGTATGTGCTTTTATTTATTTGTAGTGATAACTCTGTGGATTCAATATGTAGATGTTTTGACTAGTTTGATTATATTGAGCATTGTTTTGGACAATGCAATGCACTTGCAAGGTGGCTGGATGATATTAGTGGGTGATGTGTGACCATTCACTGTTGGAAATAAAATAAGTACTTAGGGAAAAAAAATATTAAACTAAGATATGACCAAAATCTTCAAAATCTACCTAGGGCTCATTCTGCTTCACTGTATAAATCAGTTTTATCACAAATATTTGAAATACTTTTTTGTAGTAAAACAGACATGCATAGATTTGAAATTAGGATGTGTAAATTTTATTCTGGAAGAAGAGAATTAGAACTTTATCCTTCATGGAGGCAGGAAACGAGCTAATGGAAAACCACATTGTACACAGTGAAAAGTAACTCTTAGAATTATATAATTTTCCTAAAAATGGGAGATAATGAAACCACTCCAAATATGGATATTCCAAGACATGCAGCCCCAAAAGAACCGGTACCTACATCATGGACAGAGGGTGAAAACTACTCCCTATGGCTTTTTTGAAGTGTGTCTAGTTGAAAACAGAGAACTGGTAAGCAAAATTTATTCCAAGTGAAAAGCTGCCAAAAATTGAAAGCTCAAACTTGGATAAAATGTAAAAATAAAAAATAAAAAGGTCTATGTATTCTTCCATCACCTTGATGGGCAATAGTTTTCTAAAATGAGAAAAAGAAAGTACCTCTCCCTTTGTCTCTCTTTCTCTGTGTGTGTGTGTGTGTGTGTGTGTGTGTGTGTGTGTTTGTGTGTATTTATTTATTTATTGGTACACTCAACATAAGAAAAAATGTTAGAAACATAAACAAATATTTCACTAATCAAATAAAGGCAGTGAAATTAAACCTTGCTTAATCTATATAGTTTACTTAAAGTTAAAGGTTAAAAATCTCGTGAATTTGGAGGTGGGTAATCTCCACATTTCTGGCAACTATTGTTGTGTTATTGTTAAAATTTTACAAGTTTCCTAATCAATGTTCAGTTCTTAATTGAAAGCAATTAAACCTTATTCATTCATATCATCTTCCTCTTCGTAAATTCAATGCACAAATGCTCAATTTTCACTTTTATTTTTTCTATGTTTCCATAAATTTATAAATACCAGCCACTAGGGTGATGGAGAGCTTGAGAGTCTTTCCTTTAAGGCACATAAATGGCATGTCAGAAGGTCATCAGGGATGGGGAATGCAGACATATTCTGCAATATTGAGCACTGTACTGCTAACCAGCTCTGAGAGACACATCAAAAAATATCACATGAATGAAAAAGGCATTCCAGGACAAAAGACTGTCAGTTCTGTCTTTGAAAAATAACTGTCTCGCTTATCTGTCTTTCCTCACACTGACAATTGCCTTCGTATAAGCAGAAGATACACAACATGGATTGAAAGGCACAATTCATGTTTATGCAAAAAAAAGGTGAATTTATAAATGAATACAGTGATATAAATGAGTTAAAAATACCTATATGCCCCATGAAGCTCTCAGAAACATCAAAAGAACAAAGTAATCCCAAATTTTTCAAACACTAATAGTCCTTGTCCAGTAGTAACAACAGAGCATTGATTTTGAAAACTCTATAATTTTTTTTAAAACAACAACCACAATACCTACCTTGGCTAATCTTCCATAAAGATCTTTGACCAGTCATTTGTATGGGTGAATGTACAAGAAGTAAGAATTGTCATCTAGCATAGAATAATGAAAGGGACAGAGGTTCATTTTACCCAAGGAAAACATAGTCTGAGATTCTTATAATCCATATGAACTCTGAGGGATATTTATAAAAATATAAACTACTTAATAATTGTCAAAATTGATAAATTTACCTGGTGTCTTTAAGATTTGTATGTAAGACTTGCTCAACGAAAGAAACATTTATTGATCATCCATTATTTATAAGGCAATATTCTGTGTACTGTTCAAAGTAAAAGGAAAATGATAATATTGTGTGTTTCCTGTTGTCAAGAAATTACAATATAATGGGAGATATAGGTCATGTACACAACTAAAAATACTGCATGCCAAGTGATCATATTATAATTAAGAGATATATAAACTTCCAGGGTACTTAGTAGAGTACTAATGAAAAGACAGTAATATAAAAGAAATGGCAAGCTAGCACAAAGCTTTTGGAATAGCTCTTAACATATTTCTCACTAGCTGGTTCTCCTTCTATTGTCCTAATCTTCGTGGGACTTTTTCTAGTTTAGTCAATGGCTCTCTCTTTATCAACTTGAGACACTTTTTTGGCACAGTTCACTGAACTCTTTACATTGAGTGAGAGCCAAGGAGTCTTACCATAAAAAAACACAAACCTCCTGATACCTCAGAAACTACAGTCATAAATGAATGAAATGCATGAAGTCTATTTTTCTCAAAAGATATACTACAAAATTTCAATGACAAGTTCTATTGTATTATCATACTATTAGATGACAATTCTATTGTATTGATAAGTTATACATATTATTGATAAGATGTATATGTTAGTAATATCTTAATAATAAATATTATTTGATATATACTATATAGTAAATATTATATAATACATATCTGTTTGTGTGTGTATATATATAAACTAGGATAAGACTTGGGCTTTCAATACTCTTATGTGAACTGAAAATAAATTATAATTTTCTCACATAGAGCTATAAGTGAATATTGAGTTACTTTAAATTAATAACATTGACTGACCCTTCACAGCTACATGACACTAGAAAATATTAATACTTGATTTCTTTCAGATTTATGAAATAGCAACTTATAAATCTTTCTAAATAAAAGGTAATAAGAACCGATGCTTTATCAAAGATAGTCTGTGAAGATAGTTGTTTACTAAATAAAAGTAAATGAATGAAAATACTATAAATAAAAATATTAAGAGAATCTTTATAGATGCTTAAGTTTATACAAAATTCATGACTTTGTATAATATTTCCAGAATATTTACTTTTATTATATATCTCTGCACATAATACTATTATGCACACACATTCTGAAACACCAGAAAATACCAAGCAAGCATTGAATCTACAACATAGAGAAGAAAAATCAGTGTTTCCTTAGAGCTGGCTTTGTTGTATGTCTTGATTTTGTTTATTATCTGCCATTATGGGTTGGGAAACCCAGGGGAACCTGCTCCCTGAAAAAAAAAACATTTCTACAAGACTTAAAAAATTATGGGTAGCTACCTAGAGCATGAACACTAATCTAAAAATATTTTCCTTCCCTAAGACTGATGTTGAACCAGGAGAAATGCAGAATATTTATGTTTATTATGATCCTTAGATAAGACTGCATATAAGTATATCCCAATCTGCTCATGTGAGCAATATGAAGAAGTTGCTGAGTATGTTGTTTATTTATTTGCAGAACAAATGTTTTTCTACAGAGTGCTGGGCTCTGCTCTCAGCATAGAGCTTACTTCTAGAAGGAAAGGCAGACAATAAATACACAAATACATATCATACTGCTAGATGTGATGAGGAAGGGGAAGAAGCAAGGTAAGGAACAGTGAGTGACAGTTGGGTGTCTTTTGTATAGTAATCAGGGAAGAATATCTTGAGGTGGTGACCTTGAGAGGTATTAAGGGTATACACGGAAACAGCATTACAGCAAAATGCCTGGAGGTAAAAAAAAAGCTTGGTGCTCTGAGGCTCAGAGGTTTCCCATGAGTTCTTTTTAAAGAAGAGGCAAAAGATTCAAGTTATTTAATAGCTATTAAGGCATAGCCAGTATGCAGCAAAGGGGTACATTGTAAGCAGTTGCTTGCCTAATTTTTTTAAGTGCAAGTTAAGGGCCTTCCTTATCTAGAGGATTATCTTTTTGGAGGACTAGATGGAAAAAATAGAGTCTTCTCTGTCAAAGCAAGTGTATGGTCAAAAGAACCTTCAGTGTCCACTTGGTTCTCACAGCCACTTGTTTTTTTCATTGTTCTTTTTGCCTCAAACCTCACTTGAAGAATTACCAATCTCTTCCTCCTATTTTAATCCCTTGGTGTACAATGGACTATGTTATTCTGTGCTAATTATTTCATTCTCCTGACTTCTACATAGTCACATTCTCTACCAATCTTCCCAAGCAGCATAGATGCTGCGTGTGACCCAACACCTAGGTCTGTGCAGGGACTGACATGTAAACCCAAGTCCTTTCCCGCTTTTCTTTCCCTCTAATGCTCATCTCTAAAAATCAGCACTAGAAGACAGACATGGAAAGAAGGTTTTGCAAGCCCACCTGTATTACAAATTAGTCATGCTTCCTTATATTCTTAGGTCTTCAGATGTGCAGCTAATTCCCCATATTATGTTTATTTGCTGTTTTTTGCAGCTCCATCTTTTTATAATGAGTACTAGTCCACAACCATAAATCTCTACTCAATATTGTCCACTCATCTCACTATTAATCTTTGTTTCAACAAGCCTCAAAACTATTCACTAATTCCATATGTCTGTCCCACAGGAAAGGTCTTTGGAGGAGAATGACATTTCTACTGGAAGGTAAAAACCAAAACCATGTCATGTAGGAGAGTGCCAAGTTAAGCCTTGGAATGGGCTATCCAGATAAAAGGGCTAGGAGCAAAATTAGAGTAAGAAGAGAGAACTTGCCTTCCAATTCTATCTAAAATTCCATCCCTACCCTAACACTCCTACCTGCTTTTCTTTCTTTATCTTTCCTCATCACTCTTTGTTACCTAACATACTACATATTTCCCCCCTCCTCTCTTCCTCTTGCTCTCTCTCTCTCTCCCCGCCCCCATGTCTTCCTCACTACATTGTAAGCTCCTGAGAAAAGGAATTTTTTTCCCTCTGTTTTATCCCCAGAGTCTAAAACTGTGCTTGACTAAAAGAACGAATAAATTCATATAATAAATGAATTAAAGACCAACTAAAAGTCATATCAGGTGACTGCTCAGTGATTCTTTGCAAGGTTGTCTATCTGCTGAGTGTAAAGCTTGTCTGTACTTGTTGAAGCTGTGGTTCAGTGGCAGGAAGGCTCTCCAGGCAAAAGATTTCTCTGAGCAGGGCCTTGTTATTTAGCTCTCTGTTATTCTCAATACATAGCAGTTTGCGTTGTTTGGAATTCAGTGAGTGGAAAGATGTAAATACTTAAAGAAACCCTTCTTTATCTGAAATGGTAAAGCCTTAGTTGCTCATGGAAAAAAAAGGGAAAAGTCTGAATTCATTCACTCGGATTGTCTCCATTTGTTAAAGATAGGCTTGTGCATGCCTCATGTATAGAGATAGTGTCCTCATCCAAGAGTAGTTCTGAAGGAATAGTTGTAGAAGCAGGGCTTACACACACCTCTGAGAAGATGCATTCATCATATGTATTGGGTGAACACCTGTGTTCACTGAAACAAGGCTTGACCTATGATGAAGCCAGATGTTTTGGAAGCAAATAATCAACACCTTCAACTTTTCCAGAAAGTGGAATCTTCCTCTCTTTCCAAAGCCAGGATATTTATTGGTATGGGCACAAGATGCTTTTTAGCTCTGGTGGTAGAAAAATAATATATGGATGGTAGAGTACATTTAGCCATGCTTGAAATTTAGACAAAACTTACTTTCTTTCTCTGTGATAATATGATAAATTTGACCACTGAGTATATTCAGTAGTTTAAGGCAAAAACTTAGGGTTTATATTTATTTATTATCTTTTTCCCTTGCTCTCCTCAGCAAATTCTATATAGCCACCTAAAATATATAGCTATAATTTATGCATTTTTCTCTGTATTTGCTGGCACCAGCTACTATCCTTTCATATACATAATTCCATCTTATGTAACAGTAAAAGTGACTGTTTATATAAAAATCATATCAATCAGATCTGACATTAAAACATCTTGCACCATTCTGCTTTCTACCCATCACCTTCTAGTCCAATGTCCATCATTCAGTTTCTTGAACCTCTTAAGTAATTTTTCAATCCTATTGAAATTCCTCAGCCTAATTCCTTTGTATGCTTCAGTTTTCAGCTCCAAGCCTCTCTCTAACATTTGTAAGATTCAAGACTGAATTACAAATACACAGTCTACTCTGGAGTTAACCAAACTATGAGATTAAGAGCACAATCCCCCAGATTGCAATGTCTACTCAAGACTAGTGACCCTTGACTACAAGGAGTTAGGGTCCAAATACAAAGATAGATGGAAGAGGCCACACAAGACAACTCTCACTTCTGACACCAATTTTAATTTTAGGAGTTTCCCAAAACTGCCCTCAATTTTAATAATTTGTTATCAAGGCTCACAAAACTCTCTGAAAATATTATACTCACATTTACTTTTAGTATTGGGAAAGGATATGTTAAAATTAGCCATGAGAAGACATGTATAGGGAGAGTTTGGAAGGGTTTCATATGTAAAGTCTCTAATGTCCTCAAGATACATTACCCTCCTGGCATTGATTCATATCACAACACATATTGTGAACCCAGGAAATATTGTCAACCTAGGAAGCTCGAACTCACTTTCAGGTTTTTATTAAGGCTTCATTACATAGGCTTGATTGATCAATTGATTGCCCATTTTGTGCCCATGTGGTGGAACTAAATTTCCAGCAGTCTCCCTCCTAGAGGTCAGGATAATATCTCTTGGCCCAAAGCCCTCACCCTAAATCATATTCTCAGTCTTTCTAGCCTAGTCAGCCTCTACTTATTACGTGTGGCAAGCCCCACCCTGAAACATCTTGTGAGCATAATCTGTCAAATGTGGTCTGAGGAATTTACCATGAATAACAAGGAGACTCCTATCACTAGAGAAATTTCAAGAATTTAGAAGTTAATCCACAGGAGCAGAGGACAAAGACCAGACCTCTTTTTCCTTGAAACTAAATTCTTTACTACACAGGACTACATGTCATATATTTAATATTTACAAGTGATAAACTGAATTATTATCTTCCTACTTGAGAAATATATCTTTATACAATAAAAATTGTGGAAGAACATGTATAAAGATAAGAGTTTTAATAAAATGAGAAGTTAGCAAGATAATAGGCAACTATAATTAGTTATTATGGCTTGGTATTCTGTTGATGGGCCATTGAAATTTGCATAACTAATAAAGACATTAATTTAATTGGCTTTTATTTTAGTAAAATCACTAATTTTGATGATATAATAAGGCTTTCATATCATTTGTATTCTCTTGAAAACAATAATATAAAGAATTAAAAAAATAAAATGTAATTGTATTCAAAGCATGTAAAATGTGAATGTTTGTCATTAAAATATGTAAAATTAGTAAATGTAATGTCAAAAAATTAAATTTATTTTTCATATATTCTTTAAAGTTATTTTGTTATAAAGTATTTTTAAAACCTATTAAAATTAAAAAAATATAAATTATAACTAATGCCGTAGTATTTTAAATCAAAATTCATAAACTGACATTATTTAATATTTTGTAATTTATTTAAATGTAATTAAACATTTTTATAAAATAAAATTGTTTAAAAAAATCTAGTGTTTAGTGTCTACCTATGTAGCAATGTAAATAATCAATATCTTATTTCTGCCTTTTTCATCTAGATAAACACACATACAAATTGTACTCTGAACTCTTTCATATTGCAAAGTGCTCCTCTGTCATAAAATGTAACTGTTGAGAGTACTATACCAATTCATTAGGACCTTCAAATTGAAGAATTGGGACACAAAAAGTAGCAAGAAAATATATAACTAGCACTACTGGGAAACAATGTTTTATTAAAAAACAATCTATTTGTGCAATTTGAGAGGAACTTTGACAAATTAACTTGTCTTTTTTCTTAACTATGTGCTTCTGCTGCTCATATTCTCCCCACTCTGTGTAACAGGATCTTTTCCTGATGTTGCCAACAGACCCTCATAGCACTTGCACTCAGTCACCTTTTGCATCAAGGGCCTAAAGTAAAAGATGGAAAAGCAGTTCCTGGGCCTTCAGTGGTGTTAATCATGTAAGCAAATGTTTAGGGCTGCCAGTGATGCCATGCCATCACTGACCACCAGATCCACAGTGATAGTGTCATAGGGTCATCTGTGCATGTGTATGTGTATGTGTGGGTGCTTCAGACTTTGGACATTTTTAGATTTACAGAAAAATTAAGATTGAGAGATTCCAAGTACCATGCACTCAGTTTCTCCTATTGTTAACATCTTGCATCTGTAAGATGTAACATCTGCTACAATTAATGAACCAATACTGGGACATTAGAATTAACTAAGGTCCATATTTTATTCAGATATTCTTAGTTTTCAGTTCATTTTATGTTCCAGGATCCATCTAAAATACCACATTATATCTATTTGTCAAGTCTCCTTAAGCTCCTCTTGGCTGCCACAATGTCTTAGACTTACCTTGTTTTGATGATCTTCACAGTTTTTAGGAGTAATCTTCAAGTATTTTGTAGAATAAATGACCTTCTACTAAAATTTTTCTGATGTTTTTCATACGATTAGACTGAGGTTATGTTTTTTTGTGATGACGATCACAGAAATAAAATGTCATGCTATTTTATCACATAATATCGAGGTTACAACTTGATAGGTAACAACATGAGTTATGACTGTTGATATTTGTTTACCTTAATCACCTGGCTGAGATGGTGTTTGTAAGACCTTTTCATGGTGAGATTGCTCTTTTTCCCCTTTAACATAATGTAATCTTTAGAACAAAGTCACTATGTACAGCCCACATTTAATGAATGGGAGTTATACACTCTTTTAGGAGAATGATTATATAAGCTGTTTATAATTCTTCTTCATGGAGGATTTGTTTAAAATATCTTTAAAATTTCTTTTGAGACCTCTTATTTGATATATATGTTATTTAGATGTGTCTTCTTTTATCTCCAAATATTTTTGGGTTGCCTAGCTATCTTTCTGTTACTGATTTCTAATTTAATTCCATTGTGGTCTGAGAACATACTTTGTATGATGTCTATTCTTTCAAATCTCTTAAGGTATATTTTATAACCCAGAATATGGTCTATCTTGGTTAATGTCCCACATGAGCTTGAGAAGAATATGTATGTATGTATTTAGCTGGTCTTGGATGGAGTATTCTATAAGAGTATAGGATTCATGATATCAAGTTGATTGATGGTGCTGTTCAGGTCACCTATATCTATTAATCTTCTTTCTTTTTATTCTATTAATTACTGAGAGAGGGCTATTGAAGTTTTAAACTATAATAGTAGATTTCTTTATTTCCCTTTTCAGTTCTATTAGCTTTTGCTTCATGTTTTTGATGCTCTGTTGTTAGGTGCATATGTTAAAGACTTCTGTACCTTCTTGGGGAAATGACCCTCTTATTATTTTCTAATGTCCCCTATATATCTGATAATTTTTTATTCCAAAATCTGCTTTGAGATGAATACAGCTAATTAAGCTTTTCACTGATTAATGTTAGCATGGTGCATCTTCTCCATCCACTTACTTTTAACCTATCCGTGTCTTTTCTTTAAAGTGGGTTTCTTTAGACAACGTATAGTTAGGTCTAGTTTTATTTTATTATACTCACCCTGATAGTCAATTTGAGTTGGTATATTTGGAGTACACACATTTAAAATGATAATTAGTATGGTTGGATTGGTACCTGCCGTGTTTATAAATGGTTTGTATTCATTGCACTTGTCTTTTCTTTATTTTATTATTTCATCCTCATTGCTTGTTTCTCTGTTTTTTTTTCCATTGCAAATTGTTTGTTTCTCTAGTTTTTTTTTTTTTAATTTCAGAATAACTCGCCATTTCATGATTCCATTTTTCTCCTTTCTTAGCCTATCAATTATACTTGTTTTTAAAGCTTTAATTACTGGTTGCCCTAGAGAGTGCAAAATACATTTACAAGCAATCTAAGTCCAATTTTAAATGACTCCCTACCATTTTACGCATAGTATAGGTAACTTATGACACAGCATTTCCAATATCTCTCTCTTGTTTCTTATAACATTCTTGTTACTCATTTTAATATTCATATCCTAATCTCACCTAATACATTGTTACTATTATTAATTTGAACTTATTTACCTCTTAGAATAATTAAGAATAAAAAAGGAGATATTTCATTCTATGTTCATTCATTCCTTCGCCAATATTCTTATATTTTTTATATAGATCTAAGTTCTGACCTATATCATTTTCCTTCTCCCTGTGATGAATTCCTTAAGTTTTTGTTTTCCTGAGAAATTTTTTTTTTCCTTTTTAAAGCATAATTTTACAAAATATCAAATTCTAGATGGGTGGATTTTTCTCTTTCTACACTTCAAATATTTCACTCCACTCTCTTCTCGATTGCATGCCGATACTTACCCTCCTTCCACTAAGGATATGGTATTTTCTTTTTGGCTTGTTTCAGGAATTTCTCTTTGTCTTTGGTTTTTTTTTTTTTTTTTCAGTTTGAATATGATGTAATTAGATAGAGTTTGGGTATTTATCCTGTTTCTCTGAACTTCCTGTATCTCTGGTTTGGTGTCTGCTAATAATTTTGGAAAACTCTTGGCCATTACTACTTCAAATATTTCTTCCGCTCCCTTCTCTTTTTCTCCTTCCAGCATTCTGATTACAGATCTGTTACACATTTTTTAATTGTCCCATACTTTTTGGACATTCTTTTTCATCTTTTTTTCTCTTTGCATTTCAGCTTGAGAAGTTTCTATGGACAGATCTTCATGCTTACTGATTCTTTCTTCTTCCATGTTTAGTCTACTAACGTGCCCATCAAAAGGATTCTTCATTTCTTTTATAGTTTTTTTTATTTCTAGAACTTTCTTTTGATTCCTATCAGAGTTGCTCTCTCTCTGAACACATTACCCATCTGTTCTTCCATGTTGTTTACTTTTTCCCATTAGAGCCCTTAGCATATTAATTGTAATTAATTTAGATTATCTGTCTGATGCTTGTTTTGGCTATTCATTCAATGTTTCTCCTTGCTTTTTAGCTTGCCTTGTGATCTTTTTTGTTGAAAGCTGTACATAGTTTATCAAGTAATAGGAATTGAGTAAAGTACACCTTTAGTATGAGGTTTTATGTTAATCTGACTAGGACTTGGGCTGTCTTTAGCATTTACTATAGCTGTAGGTGGCAGAAGTTTAATTTTCTCTGGTGTCATTGTTTTTTTCCCTCTCTCATTGCCTTTGAGTTTTCCTGAGAACTCCTCCTTAAGTGCAGTCCTAGCAAAGGCATTGTCAGCACACTGGAGCCCTGTTGATGTGTTGCTTAGGTAGGGGGAGGGGAAGTGCTTTATAATCATTTAACTCTTAGTCTTTTAGATTAGCTATTAGATGAGACAAGAAGTTAATGGGGCTGGTGTTGGCTAATTGTCCTTCTCTCAGACCCATAAAGCTCAGGTAAACATTTTCTTCCTGCAAAGCAGGCCTTTGTTATGAAGAAAACTTGCCATAATTCAAAGTGATGATTTTCCCCAACCCTACCAGAAACATGAGGGATATCTCTTGGCTCTTCACTATGAGGACCTGGTGTGGTTTCTGGAGGAAAAACCCAACAAAAGTTAAGCCTTTCCCTATCCCCTAGCCCCACAAGACTGCGGTTCCCAGAATTGTCTTTCTCTTATTCTCGTCCACACTTAACCCACATCAATTCATCAAAATTACTATTTCAGTTTTTCTGGCAATTCATGGCTCCATCAGCTTCTGTTCCATGTAAGCTGACCTCAGCTCTGTCTCTCTGGAATTATACATCTCTCCAGTTTCCAGGATACTGGTTTTCACCGTCATATGAGTTGTCTAGTAGAGCCAAGAAATGTCGTTGCTTTCACTTCATTCAGCTTTTCTCTTGTTGTAAGGATGGAAGTGATAACTTTCATCCTCTTTACATGTTGTAGGAAAGTGGAAGTCCTGTGTTTTTAAAATTTTGTGTATGTATGTGTATGTGTATTTGTGAGTCTCTGTGTGTGAAATTAGAAAATTTAAGTTCATATTTTCTTAGGACACATTTATAGACATTTACTCACTAGATAAAAAAAATGTATGCTGTCAAAACTTTGTTGTGATCCTGGATAGAACATAATTGGCCATTTTACGTGCAATTTGACAATGAGTATGGACAAAATGTAGTAACAGTTTCTCTCATCAGGCTATGACATTTCTCTCATCCAGCCATGAAGATAACAGTCAGATAAAGTTCTATTTCAACATATATGTTAATATATAATACTCAGGGTTATAAACTTTTTAACTTTTCATCTTTTCTCATTTTTATCTTTTGATCATTTATAATTCATTTTTTAAAATAATATCTTTGGTTACTAAAAGGTCATTCTCTTTTTGGACACATATAATGGCAATTTGTATTTCTCCTTTTATAAAATGCTTGTTCTTTCTCTGGTCAAATTTTATATTGAGGTTTTGCTCATTGCTTTATATATTGAGGTTGTTTGTTACTTACTTAATGTTAGTTACATGCTCTAAACTATGTTTCCCAGCTGTTGTCTTTGCTTTGGGTATTTATGTATTTTTAATACCACCATTTTAAATTTGTAGCTAGTCGAATTTATCAGTCACTTCTATTCCCACTTTATGTTTTTTGTTAATGCTCAGAAATTTTTTTTAATGTTATAACTCATGTCTTTGATTAAGTTTTTCCTAGGTATTTTATTTTATTTGAAGCTATTATAAATGAGATTACTCTCTTGGTTTCTTTTTCAGATTGTTCATGGTGGCATATAGAAATGCTACTGATTTTTGTATGCTGATTTTGTATCCTACCACTCTACTGAATTTATTAGTTCTTATAGTATTTTGGTGGAGTCTTTAGGTTTTTCTAGCTATAAGATCATATCATCTGCAAATAGGGATAAGTTGACTTCTTTTCTAATTTGGAAAAATTATTCCAATTGAGAATTTATTTCTTTCTCTTATTTAATTGCTTTATCTAGGACCTCCAATATTTGTTGAATAACAGTGGTGAAAGTGGGCGGGCATCCTTGTCTTTTCTAGATCTTAGAGGAAAGATTTCAGTTTTTACCATTCAGTGTGGATACTAGCTGTGAGTCTATCATGTGTGGCTTTTACTGTGTTCGGGTATGTTTATTCTATACTCAGTACAAAATTTCCCAATGTCTTGAGCAACCTGAGTAATATTTAGTTTTTTGCAATTATTTGAAATATCACCTTTTTAAATAATAATATTTAAAATATTTGTAATATAAATAGAACTTTGGGGTCCTCATGATCCAATCTCTATGTTGTTTCAAAGATATCATAATCAAAACTAGAAAGCTTAATGGACAATGCAGAGCTTTACTCTAAATCTCCTTAAAGAGGTTTTTCTCATGGAATCTCATTGAACATCCTATTTATTCAATTCTCTCGTTCTTAAGTGTTTCCCCTCAAGGCAGATGTTAAAATAACTTTCTCATATTTCCCATCATTCTATCCTCTTCACCCCCAATACACATCCTTATGCCTTTTTTTTAGAACATCACTCATCTGCCTAATGACAGTTTCTAAACACTCCATCTTCCTTCTGTTTTTGTCAAGGAAAGCACAGAGGGCCTACTAGAAAATATAAATCATTACTTGCTCTCATAAATTTTTTTCTAGAAATCATCATCAATAAAAAGATATTTTATTTGTTTTATATAATTGCTAACATTGCTCCCTGAGATTTTTATTCGTTTCCATTGATCTATTTATTCTGAACCTGTAGAATTTCATATTATTGTACCTTTACAAACGGTTGGTAAAAGTGTATTGTTCTGGTACTCTCATTACTCTGCTGCTTAAATTCCTTCGCAATTGTTACCTGTTGTTTCAGATGGGTTTCTAAAATATTTGCTCAAGTTTAATAAATATTCATTTGGAGTTTTAGGGAAATTATATCAACTTAATACACAAAATTAAGATAAATGCGTATCTTTATGGTCATTTTCTTCTAATATGTGACCACAGTGTAGCTTTCTATTGAGTTGAATTTTATTTTATGGGCATAAATTGAAATAAAATTACAGAAAAGATAAAAACTGGCAAAGGTAAAAAAAGTTGATACGCCTGCATAATTTTCATTGACACATATAATTTTAAGTAGAATTTAATGAGGGTGGTTCCCTTTGTAGCCTGAAAAGAGGAATAAATAGTTTTCTTCATTGAATCCATGCACATTGCTATTATTCCATTTAGAATATTCTGTTATTATTTTTAAATAACCCTGGCTCAGTTAAATAAAATAATTAAACTTTCCCAAAATGATCCTCACCACATTTTATTTTATTTTATTTTATTTTATTTTATTATTTTTCTCACCAAATTATATACAAATACTTTTCGATATCTTACTACAGAAAATACCTGATAGAAATAGGAAATAGAGGAAATACTTTGAGGGGAAAATGTGATTGTTCTACATATGAAATCCTGAATAGAAGTATTTGAGTGCATTTTACTTGAAAATCAAGAACCTTGGGAAAGAGGTACATTGAAGTAAATCAAAAGGTGACTAGATATCAGATAAATGTTAACTGTCCCTTTGACAGTGATCAATGCAAATGACATACTAAATTTTGAATATTTTTGAATGCCTTGATTTTCTATATAAATAATGTCATCATCAGTTGCATTTTTTTCTTACAGAATGTGAATATCACCTTTCAATATTTTTTTCATTTTCTTCTGGTATATTGTCTTATTATATTGAGTAAAAATTATGAAGCAGTGTTAAAAAGTGGTGGTAATAAGTGCAGCCTTATTTTATTTATTCAACAAATATTTACTAAGTTTATCTTGTGTTAGGCCCAAGAGATGTTATATTGACTAAGCCCTTAGGAAGTTTACACTTTAGTAGGGAAGATAACAATATATAAATAATAATATAATAAATGATATCATTATAGATTGAAAAAAGTGCTCTAAAGATAGGGTTGCCAGATAAATAAAGATCACCCAGTAAATTTTGAATTTCAGATAAACAATGAATAGGTTTGTTTTTTAAATTTTTTTATATGTTTTATAAAATATTTTGCATAAATATTATCCAAGTTTTGCATGGTACACAATTGTCTTAGTCCATTTTATGTTTTTATAACAGAATACCAGAGACTAGGTAAGTTACAAAGAAGAGAAATGTATTTCTTACAACTCTGGAGGCTGAGAAGTCAAGGGCATGGTGTTGGCATCTGGTGAAGGTCATCACATGGCAGAAGGGCAGAAGTGAGCATGTGAAACAAAGAGGAAATGGGAGCTGAACTCACTTTTGCAATAATTAACCCACTCCCATGATAACAGCTTTAATCCATTTAAATCCTGATGCCCTAAACACCTTCTAAAGGCCCCACCTTTTAATATTGTTACAATGCCAATTAAATTTCAATGTGAGTTTTGGCAGAGATATCCAAACCATGGTATTCCACCCCTTTCCCCCAAAACTCACGTCCTTCTTACATACAAAATACATTTATTCCATCTCAGTGGCTTCAAAACTCTCAACATGTTCTAATATCGGCTCAAAAGTCCAAAATCTAGACCAGAGGTGGAGAATCTTTTCATGTTGGAAGGCCGCATTAATTTATCTGTAATCAAATAAGGTTGCATTCAAGAAACTTCAATTAGATATACTTAAAAATGTACATTATTTTGTAAAAATCAAAATACTATGTACTTAATAATTTCAAAAAATGAAAACTATTTGTTAATTTTAAAGTTAACTAACATTTTAATAATTTTGTTGTGTCTGCTTTTTGTTGAAAAGCGTTTGAATATTTGGTTGCAGCATGGAGGTCTGCAGTTTCAGCTGATCCTCTAGATGGGTATCAGTCATTTGTGACTTTAGGGTGTCTTGATCTGGGTTAGGTAGGAAAATGTAGATTCACAGCAATAAGTCCTTGAAAAGGAAGAAAACATTTCTGGGCATATTGCTGAAGGCATAGGTATTCTACTGCAATTTTCCATATTTCAATTGGATCTTTCTTAGCATCAAACAATGACTTTAAAATGACCTCAATCAATTCCATCTGTAGTTCTTTAGGTGCCTTGGTGACACAGTTCTATAGGTGAGGCTGAAATGCTAATTTGAATGTGATGTCTTGATTCTCAAAGTCAGTGAACTTTTCATTATATTCTCCAATTAACAGGTCTATAACAGCTGCATATTCTTCAAATGATTCGCATATATCATCCTGCATATCAGTGACCTTTGCTAACTGGGGAAAATGTTCATCCAAAATTTCTTTTTGAAGAAGTGTTTTGAAAAAGATAGCTTTTTTCAAAATACTTGGATTTTTTGCCACATGTCATATATAGACTTAGTTTTACCTTGCAAAGAAATATTCAAGTCACTTTGATTTGACATGATATCACACAGAAAAGCTGCATTCCTATAGATATCTTCTTTCAATAATTCACATTGCTGATTCTGTTCTGCATAAAATTTAAATATCTGTTCTCACAGAGATAAAATTTTGGCTAACACCTATCATTGTGATAGCCAACACCCTTTAGAATGATATGGCAAATCCACACTGAATACTTCATTGTTCAATTTTAGCATGTTAGGAAACTGATGATGCCATGTTGCATTTGCACAGATATAATTAACAATATTTATAACTTGTTGCAAAGTGTCACTTAAAATAGCAGCTTTAGCACAGAGATTTTGCTGATGCAAGATACAATGAAAAGAAATGATAGCATCTGTTAATATTTTTTTATCTGTGCAATAAACCCTTCACATTTTCCTGTCATAGAAAGTGTACCGTCTGTACATATACTCACTAAATTTACCAAATTCAGTCCAAGTTCACATTCATCTTAAAATTTGTTGAAGATATCTATTCCACGTGTTCTGTCTGCAAGAATGCCCAAAGCAAGTTACTCTTCGTAGCAAAAAAAATCATCTGTCATGATCTGAATAAAGTATAAAACCTACACCGAGTCAGTAGTATCAGTTGATTTATCCAAAGTGATTGAGTAATGTATATTTTCCTTTTGAAGTATTGCATGAAGTTGTTCTGTTAAGTTGAAGCCTAATTCATGCTGCCGAGCAATTTTAGTTCTCTTTGAAAGAGGCAGTTGTTTGTACTTTGAAACGTTATTGGGGTCTAAGCATCCTACAACTTCGACAATGCATTCTTTCACAGTTTCTACATCACTGAATGGCTTCCTTTTTTTCCCCGAGTATATAAGCTACTTTATAAGTTGCTTCAGTGTCATGATTTCCAGGTCTTATTGCAGCTTGAAAGAATTGTGTTTGCTTTTGCTTTTCATTTTTTAATTTCTGCAGTACAACTTTTCATGCCTCTCCCTCTAATTTAAAATATTTGTGGTCCTCATGCGTGTTACAATGCTGATGAGCATTGAATTTCTTTACTGTTGATATTGCAGTATCACAAAGCAAGCAAATCATCTTATCTTTAGCAGAAACAAGCTAATATTGCAATTCCCAATCCTCATTAAAAAATCTGTTTTCTTTCTTCAGCATTCTCTTGGTCTTTGACATGATGGGCTGTTAAGCAGACAGAATTAAAACATACTGTCGAGCTGTGCAACTATTCACAAATTCCACTTCAAACAGAAACACAGTGCGCCATTGTCAAAAGCTGATAACAGACTGGTGTACTAGACCCCCATAAACTCTCGCCAACCAGCCTCATGTGGTAGTGGTGCCAGTCAGGTGGGGGAAGTTAGAACTAAGTCATGAGGGTAGCAGCCCTCAATTCAGCCTTTGTGGCTTACTAATGTTCTAATTGTGCTAGTCAATCTGGGAGGATTCTTTTGTTGAAACTTATTTTATTCTTCGGTATTTTTAAAATGTTCATTTTAAAAATAAAATAAAAATATAAAAGATGAACAAAAGTGTATTAGTAAAAATAAAAGGATTTGTTCTGTAAAATTTGGATTCGGTCAAAAAGCCGCACCAAGGACTTAGAAGGCCGCAAGTGCCCTTAAGAGCGCTGGTTCCCCACCCCTGGTCTAGAGTCTCATCTGAATCAGATATGGTTGAGACTCAAGGCACAACTCACCTTGTGGCAAATTTCTCTTCAGCTGTGAGCCTGTGAAATCAAAACTAGTTATCTACTTCCAAAATAAAATGGTGAGATAGGCATAGGACAAACACTCCCATTGCAAAGGGAAAAACAGGCAAGAAGAAAAGAGTAACAGGCCTCAGGTAAGTTCAAAACCCAACAGGGAAAAAAATATTAAGTCTTTAAACTGGAGAATAATCTTCTTTGACTTGATGTCCTGTATTGTAAGCACACTGTTGTGGGGGTTGAGCCATCAAAGCCTGGGCAGCCCTGCTTCCATGCTTTAGCTTTCTCAGGTTAGCATTGCACAATGGTAGTTCTACAGTTTTGGGGTCTCAGTGATAGTCTTGCTCCTGCTGTACCAATAGGCATTATCCTAATGAGGGCTGTATGTGGTAGCTCCCCCCTGCAACAAGCCTCTTCCTAGGCCCTCTAGTAGTCCGTAACATTCTTTGAAATGTAAGGGGAGGAAGTTGTGCCCCCATAGCTCTTGAATTCTGCATTCCTACAGACTTAACACCACATGGATACCACCAAGGCTTGCAGCTTGTATCTTCTGGAGCAATGGGTTGAGCTGCACCTAAAGCCACTTGAGCCACAGCTAGAATGGCTGAGGAGTGCTGTGCTGGAATGCAGGGAGCAGAGTTCTGAGGCAGCACTAACTGAGCAGTGAGCCTGTGGAGAGCACCTGATGGCTGTTTTCCAAAATCACTGTGCTCTCCTAGAGCTCCTAGCCTGTGATAGGAGCAGCAACCTCTAGGATCTTTGAAATGCCTTCTGGGTCTTTTTGTCATTGTCTTGATGGAATGAGTACCTGGCTCCCTTCTATCCATGGTTATCTCCTCAGCAAACAGTCTCTTAGTCATACCTTTAGTTTGCTACCCTAAGCGTGCTTTTTTTTTCTTTTTTACTTGGCCAGGCTACAAATTTTCCAAAATTTTCTACTCTGCTTCTCTTTTAAATATAAATTCTATCTTTAAGTCATTTCTTTCCTTTCACATTTCACGGTATGCAGTTAAAACAAGCCAAGCTGCAGCCTGAATGCTTTGCTGCTGAGATATTTCTTCCACCTGATAGACTCATTTTTCACTTTTAAGTTGTGCATTTCATAAAGTCCTAAGGTACAAACAATTCAGCCAAAGTCTTTGATACTGTATAACAAGAATGGTCTTTACTCTATTTTCTAATATTTTGTTTCTCATTTTCATCTGAAACCATATTTCTACCAACATTCTGGTCACAACCACTTAAGAAATCACTAAGTAGATTCAGATTTTCCCTACAGCTCTCTTTTTCTTCTAAGCCCTCACCAGAATCACCCTCAATGCTTCACTCCTTGCAATACAGGTTTTTTTCTTCCCAACTCTGCCCATTACCCAGTTCCAAAGGCACTTCACATTTTCAGGTATTTTTTATAACAACAGTCCCCTTCTTGAGCTCAATTTTGGGTCTTAGTCTATTTTCTGTGCTATAACAGAATACCACAGACTGGGTCATTTATGAAAAAAAGAGGTTTATTTCTTACAGTTCTGGAGGCTAGGAAGTCCAAGAGCATCTGCTGAAGGTCGTTCCATGACGGGAGGGCAGAAGACAGAAGCAAGCACACAAGACAGAGAGAAAATGGGGGTCAAACTCTTCTCTTTTATAACTAACCCACTCTCATAATAATGGCCTTAATCCACTCGCAAGGGTGAAGCCTTGGTGGCCTACTCATCTCCTAAAGGCCCTACATTTTAATACTGTCACAATGACAATTATGTTTTAACATATGATTTGGTGGGGACATTCAAACCATAGCAATACTTATATTAAAACATGCATTGTTTATCTGAAATTCCAATTAGCAGATTGTCCCATATTTTTATTTGGTCAATATCATAACCTCATCTAAATAAAATAAAATAAAATAGGAAGTTGCCACCGAGGAACAGAGGAGTTGATAATTGAGGGATATGCATAAGCTAGTTCTGAAAAGCATTAAAAAAGACCATGCCAGGCATTGTGCATGTCTGCACAGGCAAACAGGTGCAAAGGGCTCATAACTCTTTAGGAATATAAAGGCTAGTGTGGTTAGACAATAAGGAACAAGGCAGAGAAGCTGGAAAGATATTCAGAAGCCAGATTGTGCAAGGCTTGTGTTAGCAAAAGTAAGATTGTCTTTAAAGCTAATTAGATTCCCCTAGAGGTCTTTTTACCTGTCTCTCTCTAGCTCTGTGATTTCTTTGTGACAGAAACTGCTAGCTGTTCCTCTTTTCCATAGTAATAGAATTTCCATGCAGGCACATGACCAACTAGAATAAGAAATGCTTTCCCCAGTATCTTTTCTAAATAGGTGTGGCCGTGGGTTTACGTTTTGGTCACATTCATGTAAGTGAATGTAGCCTATTGTCCCTTCCTTCCTTCTTCTCCCATTTTTTGGTTCTGCTGCTTGGAATTTGTCAAATCTAGACCCTGAGTACTTGGGTCCCACACAGAGATATGAGAGCTGAAAGCTGGAAGGAGCTTGGATGCCTGAGTGTGTTGTGAGATAAAGATCCCGTATTGGTCCTAGATTTCCTACCTGCAGACTTTAACAGGTGGAGACAAATTATTTTGTCACCACTGTTATTTCTGTTCTCTTCAATTTGTTTCCATATGAATCCTAACTCATACACTCTCCTATCATTTGCTCCCTCTTTAGTTTCGCTTTTCTTTTCAATTTCCCAGCTCCACTCGCTGCCGTTCCCTTCTTCTCTACAAATTGTAATTTTACTTTAACTTCATTTTCATCTTTTTCCCCTTTCTTTTGAAAAATATTTTATTGTTTTAAAATATGCATAACATTTACGTTTTTAACCATTTTTAAGTGTTCAGTGGCATTAAGTACATTCACTTATTTGTGCAACCATTAACAACATTTATCTTCATGACTCTTTTTATCATGCAAAACTAGAACTCTGTACCCCTTAAATAAGAACTCCCCATTCCCCCTTTCCCCCAGCTCATGGCAACTACCATTCTACTTTCTGTCTCTTTGAATTTGATACTCTAGGTATCTCACATCCATGGAATTGTACAATATTTTTTCTTTTGTGTCTGTCTTATTTCACTTAGAATAATGTCTTCAAGATTCATCCATGTTGTAGCACGTGTCAGAATTTCTTCCCTTTTTATAGCTGAATAATATTCTATTGTGTGTATCTATATACACCACATTTTTATTATTCATTCACTCAGCAGTGGGCATTTGATTTACTCCTACCTTCTGCTATTGTGAATAACACTGCTGTGAATATTGACATGCAAATATCTGTTGAAGTTCCTGCTTTCAATTCTTTTGGGCATATACTCAGAATTAGAATTGCTGAATCCTGTGGTAATTCCATTTTTAATTTTTTTAGGAACCGAAATGGTGTTAAGCAGCTGTACTATTTTACATTTGCAACTGCAAAGTACAGAGTTCAAGTGTCTCCACATCCCTTTTTCTGTTTATTTTTAATATATAATATTCATCCTGATAGATGTGAAGTAGAATCTCACTGTGGTTTTTATTTACATTTCCCAGAGATTCAAAGATGTCAAGCATCTTTGAAGATTGTATTGGGTATTTGTGGTCTCTTTAGAATTCCATGCGAATTTTAGGATGAACTATTCTTTTTCTGCAAAAAACATCACTGAGATTTTGATAGGGATGTAATTAAATCTGTACATTACTTTGAGTGGTATTGAGATTTTAAAAATATTAAGTCTTCTAATCCATGAATACGGGGATTCTTTTCATTTATTGATGTTTTCTTTAATTACTTTCAGCAACATTTTGTACTTTTTGTGGTGCAATTATTTCACCTTTTAGGTTAAGTTTATTCTTAAGTATTTTATTCCTTTTGATACTGTGTTAAATGGAGCTGTTTTCTCAATTTTCTTTTCCAATTGTTCATTCTTAATGTATAGTAACAAACTGATTTTGTATGTTGATTTTTTTATCCTGCAACTTCGCTAAACTTTATTAGTTTTTATTTTTTTGTGTGGAATATTTAAGGTTTCTACACATAAGATGTCATCTGTGAACACAGATACATTTACTTCTTCCTTTTCAATTTGGATGCCTTTTATTTCTTTTCCTATCCTAATTGCTCTGGCTAAGATTTCCAGTACTATGTTGAATAAAAGTTGCAAAGGCAAATATTCTTGTCTTATTCATGACATCAGAGGAAAAGCTTTCAGTCTTTCACCACTGAGTATGATGTTAGCTGTGGATTTTTCATGTATGTCCTATAGCATGGTGAAGTAGTTTTCTTCTATTCCTAGTTTATTGAGTGTTTTCATCATGAAAGAGTATTAAATTTTCCCAAATTCTTTTTATGCATTAATTGAGATGATTGTGTGTTTTTCCCCTTCATTTGGTTAATATTATGTATTACATTAATTGATTTTTCATTTGTTGCACCATCCTGGCATAGTAGGAACAAACCCCACTTGGTCATGGTGTACAATTCTTTTAATGTGCTGTTGAACTCAGTCTCCTATTACTTTGAGAATTTTTGCATCAATATTCATCCAGAATATTTGTTTGTAGTTTTCTTTTCTTGTAGTGTCTTTGGCTTTGGTGTCAGGGTAATGCTTACCTCACAGAAGGAGTTAAAAAATATTCCCTGCTCTTCAATTTTTTGGAACAGTGTGAGAATCATGGACATTATTTCTCCTTCAAATGTTTGGCAGAATGCACCAGTGAAACCATCTCGTCGTGAGCTTCTCTTTGTTGGGAAGTTTTTGATTACTGGTCCAATCTCCTTTACTAGTTATAGGTCTATTCAGATTTTCTATTTCTTTGTGATTTTGTTTTGGAAATATGTGTGTTTTTAGGAATTTGGTCATTTTACCTAGATTATCCAATTTGTTGGTGTACAATTGTTTATAATACTACCTTATAATCCTTTTTACTCCAGTAGAATTAATATTACCAATTTCATTTCTGATTTTAATTATTTTTGTCTTTTCTCTTTTTTTGACAATCTAACTAAATGTTTGTTAATGTTGTTGATCTTTTCAAAGAACAAACTCTTGGTTTTATTGATTTCTCTCTATTGTTTTTCTGTTCTCTATTTTATCTCTGTTCTAATCTTTATTATTTCCTTCCACTGTTGGCTCCATGTTTAGTTTGTTCTTTATCTAGTTCCTTCAGAGATGAAAACTGATTTTTGACTTGAGATCTTTCTTCTTTTTTAATGTGAATGTTTACAGGTATAAATTTCCCTCTCAACTGCATCCCATAAATTTTTGGATGTTGTATTTTTATTTTCATTTATTTCAATGTATTTTTTTAAATTTCCATTGTGCTTTCTTCTTTGGCCCGTTGGATGTTTATAAGAGAGTTGTTTAATTTCCATACATTTGTGTATTTTCCGGTTTTCCTTCTGCTGTTAATTTCTTGTTTCTTTTCATTGCAATCAGAACAGATAATTTGTATAATTTTTATCTTTTTAAAATTTTAAGTCTTTTAAATTTTAAATCTTTTAAATTTATTAAGGCTTACTTTGTAGCCTAATATATGGTTTATCCTGGAAAATATTCCATGTGTTCTTTTCGTATTTTCTTAACTCCTCTATTCCCCTTTCTTCTGTTATTTGCATAAGATGTAACAAACACTATAATCTTTTTATTTATTGCATTTTTAAATAAAACTACTTTAGCTCCTCTGAATTTTAAATCAGATAACCTGGGGGTACAATGTACACTATTCCAGTGGTGTGTCCACTAGAAGCCCACACTTCACTACTGCACTATATATCCACATAAAAAAAGTGCACTTGTACCCCCTAAATCTATAAAAATAAAAAAATCATTATAAAAAGGAGAAAATAAAATGTATATACATTATTTTACATGCATATTTTCATTGCCTGTTTTATCTTTTTAACAGCTCTTAAAAATATTACCCATTGTTGTTTTTACTGATGCATCCTTCTGCCAGATCTCCACTCATTTTCTAAAAATATTAAAAATGTCACAATGAGTAGGCCCACTTGAAAAACAGATGAACTTAACTTTCAAAATGGAAGACTGTGTAAAGGAAAACTGTTTCTCTCCTCACAATACTTCAATTACCAGTTGTGTAGGTTTTTCCCACCAAGCAATTCTCCAGTTTCCCATGGACACCAACTGAATGTCCTACAATTTAATTCAATTCTGACACTAACTACCCAGAGTTATTGCAGATCCCACAGAGCCACAATACTTCCCCCACTTCAAACTCCAGTCACTAGTATTGAATGCCTAGGATACCTGCAGACTAGGCTACAACTAGGAGATTCTCACAAACCCCTCCTCATGTTTGATAATTTCCCATATCAGTTCATAAAACTCAAGCAAATGCTTTACTTAGGATTACTGGTTTATCATAAAGGATATTATAAAAAGATACATATGAACAGCCAGATGAAGAGGTACTTAGGATGAGATCCAAAGGTCCCAAGCACAGAAGTTTTTGTCCTTGTATGGTTGGGATGCACCACCTCCCAGCACATAGATGCATTCATCAACCCAGGAGCTCTCCAAACCCCTGGGATTTGGAGGAAGGGATTTTGTTCTGGGATTTTTAGGAAGGCTACACCACATAGGCATGATGGATTATTAACTCAATCTCTAGCCCATCTCCTCTAGCACCATTCCATAGGGAATGGTGGTGGGCTTAAAAGTGGTAAGCTTCTGATTATGGCTTGGTCTTTCTGGTGTCTAGCCCCCATCCTGAAACTATCCAAGGCCCACCAAGAATTGTCTCATTAGAACAAAAGACATTCCTATCTCCCAGGAAATTCTGGGGCACTTAGGACATCTATTTAAGATGCACCTATTATCCCCATTATTCAGGAAATTATAAGCATTTTAGGAGGTCTGTCTAAGAAACCAGGGGCAGAGATTAAATACATGTTTCTTATTGTGTCACAATGTGTTAAGAGTACCACATCTAAATTTAATGATTATGTTTTTATTTATACATGTACATTCCCAGGCATAATTTCTTTGTGTCTCAATCCTCTATTGTTTTAAGTGAGGTAAAACAAATAAATCAAATAAAAGCAACTGTACCACCACCACTCAACAATAAGAGCTCACCAGCTCCTGAAAGACACTGATGGCACCAATGAATTCTTTTTCAAAGCAACTTATGTAACCTTCCTCTTTTCTCCAGCAAAATTCTAGACTTTCCCTTTGATTTTCAGACACACCTAGGGGCTACCATGGTTTGTGTGCCCCAAGTTGAAATTCTAATTCTTGTATATTATTCCAAAAAACCCTTTGCTTGGAAAAGAAAAAGAAAAAAGAAAAAAAAAGTTACCACTGTAACTCAGTTCTGAACCAATTAGAGTCCATAAGTAAATTACAAATATATATTAATCACTTAAGTTATAAGAAAATTTTCAAATGTTTTTAATATTGGATCATGATAATTAAATAAATTAAACTTTAAAAAATACCTTTAGTTGCTGTCCTAGAATTTTACAGATGTGGCTAAATTTCTGTTCAATGATTGACATTTTCTACCACTAGACAAATAGGGAAGCTTGGGTTTTTAATGTCTTTAGTTTTATTATTTATACATTGCACCTGCCTATTTCACTCATGACAACCAAAATGTTCAAAAACAAACATGCAAAATAGATATTCTGATGACAATTGACTTTATTTGAAAAGATCATGTGCCTTAATCGCTAAGGTACTCTCCCAGCCAAAGGCTGAAATAGTACAAGATTTGGATGACATGGCATATCAGAATTCATCACTTACTTATTTTAAAACATCTTAGGTTACCTTTTTCTTGTCAGTACTCAAGATTACCATGAAATTTCCCTGAAAGTATTTATAAAAATATTTGATCTTCAGAATCAGTTCACATGCACTAGCAGTAAGTTTGGAAAAGAAAGAGATAAATAATTGAGTTCAACTGAACAATTGTAGTAGACAAAATATTAACTTCCTTATCATTATCCCTATACTTACTATTTTCTAGCACATAAAATACAACCTTTATTTGAATTTTCCATAGGTAAACACATCTATTAAATATTCTGTACGTATTTATCACCATCAGTCTAATCAATTATACAAATTGCACTTTAAAAGACACAAAGTTACTTTTAATATGTATCTATTGATGTTCATAAATCATCATATTCATAATTAAATTGTCATCCAACTGAAGCAGGGACACAGAAAAAAGAAACAGTGGAATGAGCTTTCTCTAAGCCCTTGCCCAACAACTTAATAAAAGCAGTTCAGCCTTGTTTACATGAAATAAAATACTTCTTTAGGCCCACTATAAACTATGTATTTACAATTACAATTATTTTTCTTATTGACTTCTCTATTATAGTAAGGACCCTGCTGTTATTCAGGATTTGCTTTTAGATCCGCTTTTGTCAGACAGTTTTCACAGAATATTTGCATATCTCAATTCAATTACATTAAAATTATTTTTAATCTAAATTGCATCTTTTAGTTCTTTTTCTCCTCTTCTAATCTGAATCATTCTGTCCTTGTTTGTGTAGAAAATTCATGCTGACTTTTTTTCATTCTTTTTCTTGTTTTTGATTTGAGAACCAAGTTTGATCCCTCTAATTAAAACTTCTGTGAAGGAGAAAACATAAAATGACTGCCAAGAGGCAGTCTGAAGTTATTTGAAATGATTTTAACATCAATGATCTAACTTTCCATAGTACCCTCAAGTGTTTGCAGATCCAAATAAACAAATTGCTTGGTCGTTCCCAAGTATAATTAGTATTTAATTATATACTATACTCTGGTGACTTGATGAGCCTGACAGTCATTCTAAGATGTTAGCAAAATAATTCCAATAAAAGACTGTCCATAGATAAATATTGTTTAAATGGAACAAAGGATTTAAAAAGAAAGGAAACAAGATAAAACTGATCACAGATTTTACTCCTGCATGGAAAAGAAAAAGCATGAAGGATAAAATTATGAGGAGAAAAGCAGGATGATATGAACAACGAATAAAGGGAAAGGGCTAAGTCTAAGAAGGATATTGATGGGAATGAAAATAGAGACATTAAAAAATACACACACACCTCCCCAAATATAGAGCTATTGCTTAGTTTTCCTGTTCATATTTAGCCTATTTTTTTCTATGGAGCTCTGCAGCACTGCTGATTACTGAGTAAGTCAAATGTAAATGAGGCTACTGAAGCATAAATGGATACCCAAGAGTTGGGAAAATGTTATGCTAACAATCAAAGAGGTCTCTGAAGGTCATGGGAAAAAGTACTTAAGGGCTAAGATAGAGTTTTCATTTGGTCTCTGAGACTTGCTAGAAATTATACTAATATTGACGAAAAGCAGATTCCTAGTACTTTCTAAAATGTCTGTTTACATAAAATGAATAACATGCTTTTTTTAGGGTAGAAATTCATAGACAATATAACTCTATAGATCTATAATGAATATTCATTATACCTGTTATATCGAACGAGTATATCCCTATTATTAGACATTTGAAAACATTTAATCTTGAAAATTTAAAGAGTGAAGAAATTATTGAAAAGGTGGTTCTAGCATAACAGCCACTTCCCTATGTGTTGAATATAGAAGTGATTATGTGATATTTATACATCCAATCAAGGACTAGTCAATGTCTATACTTAAGACATTGTAACGTAGTTGTGGATTTGTTGTGGATTAAGAAAATGCTTTTTTATTTACATAATAAAATTAGTGAAATGTACCTGCATATATTGTTCACTCATATCAGTCAAAATTCTGATAGTTTTTATTTTTGGTTTATCTTGGCTTTGTGTGTCATTTATTACCATAATAAATTTATTAGCATAAATAACATAATGAGTTTATATACATTTTAATTCAAGTTAATACATTCTCATGTCTAATACCCATAATATCACTTATGATAAAATGATAAGAAGAATAAAGTGAATGAAAGATATAAGTTTAATTAGAAATGCAATACAGTGATTTTAAAAAATGAGTACATTTTTCTATATAAGAAATCTCTTATGAAAATATTTTAAAAAGCCAGGACCATGATAATCAAATCAATGAAGTATGCTGTATTTTCATCTTGATTAAAATACAAGGGAAGCATTATCAACACAAAATAATGCACTTTTGTTCCATAAATCAGCGTTTCACATGTAACTCATTGTGCTGTTTATTTTATTCACATTTGGACTACAAATTCCAGCTTGTGTCAGATAGAAAGCAAATAAGTCATAGTTCTATATTTTTAATCACATGCTGGCTAAATTTAAAAATTGGAACTCAATTGTTCTGTCAATTTTATTTTTAAAAATATAATGTAAATATTAAGTAGCAAATATACATGCTTGAGTCTTATTCTCAGTTTGAATTTAAAGTAAAAGCAATGTTCACCAACAAATACTGCATGATGTTGAAACTTCTTTTAATTTGAAATTTCAAGACATACTTTGATCCTGCACAATTTACCAAGGAATTAAGTATTTTGCTAATATTTGTTTTTGAGGAAAGACATTTGCAAAATTTATCTAGGAGACTAAGGTCAAGCAAGTAATCAAGGTTTATTATATAGGAAATAATATTTGTACTGATTTATATTAAAACCACATATTTATTATATATATTCATGAACTAAAAGAGAAACGAGGAAATTCAATTTGCTCTAAAAATGCCATTCTATTGTAACGGCAAAACTGGAGCCACGTTGCCGAGAGAAACACCGAGAGGTACACGAGGATGCAGAACGATCAGGTTTATTAATGCCGGCGGGCTCAGAGGGGATTCCTCCTCCAAATTCTGAGCACCCCCGGTCAGAGGAACTTGTCTTTTATAGTTCAAGAGCAAGGGGGAGCTACAGGCGGCTTATACCAGGAAGTGTACACATAAGGAAGTTACTGTAATGTACCAGGTAGCTGCTGCAAGGGGAGCTGTTTATGGGAGCATGAGCTGCAGCCTTCCTTTAGTCAGTTTCACAAGGCAACAAGCGGTCTTACAGAAGCAGATGAGCAATTAACATAAACAGGGCTATGGCTTCTCCTTTCAGGGTAAAAGGTTTTTAGTGAATTTCCATTTTTCCCTCACACTATTAGGATCTAATAAAATAATTATACAGATGACTACCATTGTCCATAACATGAGGATTTAGAAATTACCCCCTCCTTTGGTCAGAGATCATATTGTGTGTGTGTGTGTGTGTCTTATTTGGCTTTTTTTTTTTCATGGAAGTAGATATTAAGAGTTTGTGTGCAGATAATTGTTTTGAAGTCCAAATGTCACTAGTGGAGATGTGAGAAAATTATAGGGAAGAAAACACAGTCATAAAGGGTGAATTATATAGTCAGCTATCATGGTGGGCAACTGGAACTTAATCCCATGGGGAAACTCTAGAAAATGGAACAAAATCACATGTCACAATTATCCCACTTGAGAGGCAAGGGAGCTGGTATATTTATCTATCAATTCCCAAAATCATTATTTGAGGGCTGCTCCCAGAGTGGTTTGAATTTCACAATCATTCATTCCCAGCACTCTGAGTGCACAAATAACAGCCTTCTGTGCTTCCAGAAAAAAGTCTTCAGACACTGAGTGCAGAGATTGCACCTGGAAACTAGCCATAATATACTGAACAATGTGCAGTATTTGGGCAGGGCTTTGCTATAAATGCTCCTGTCTTCACCTGACATTGTTCAGAACCCCCTCAGGCACTACATTAAATTCATAGTTCATTTAATGGTACTGCTTAAAGGTTGGTCATACAATTTTTAAACAAAAACAAAACTAACAAATTACAAGATGATGGTTAGTAAGACAAATAAGACAACCCTGATGTTGCAGTTGGTCCTGAGTCTGGCCACAGCTGATATGTCTTATATCCCTCTTCCAATGTTCATATTAGATTTCCCTCAAATGGTGTCAGCAATTCAGCTAGTCAGTAGTACATGCTCTTTGTGATAAATTACACTTTCATGGCTGAAGGTTCCAACCTTTGGTTTCCAGTTACTTTCTCAGATGGTGTCTCCTCCAATTGCCATTTAAGATTTGACTGAATGGAAGCACTAAGAGGTACCCCAAAGAATTTTCTTAGCCCCAGACATACTTCCCCGCTATCCCTGTTACACAGTAGCAACTCTAACGTCTCATAATTGTGGTCAGTTATTTCTGCCAGTATAGGAACTCCTTTTTTGCTTACTGTTTTACTGCCATAAAGAGCTCAAAATAAATAAGTTTAGCCAATAATTTTAAGTTTGGTAGCATCCTTAATATGTTCTTGGGTAAAAGTATCCCTCCCCTCTGAATAATAACATTGCTCAGAAAACAATATCACAAAATGAAAGCCTCAGAAGCAAAAGTTTTTCTCTCACCTCCTCCTACCCTCTTATCTTTCATTCCTGTTCTCCCCCAACGCTAGCCATAGAAGCTAGAATTCCTCTTCCCAAGGTGTCCATGACTCATTCACTCACTTTGTCCAATCATATTTCCACACAGGTGTCCATACTTTGTCAAACCCAAGCATAAAAATGGACAATTTCCCCTGTACCCTTGGTTCTTCATTCTGAAAGCTCCTGGGCATATCTGTTAAATAAATTTACATACCTTTTCTCCAATGAATCTGCCTCTTGCAAGTTGACTTTTCAGCAAACCTTCAGAGGGCCAAGGAGAACTTTCCCCTTATCCCTTACACCCTCCAGTCCAGAAGGCCAAAAGTTGCTCAAAAAAGCAAAAATTACATAATGTGTCACTGGGAGCTATGTTGAGAAGACATTCAGACACAGGCATTCTATATATTTGGAATATTACTATCCAAAGGATTCCATGGGCATTGTGTTCATTGTTGCACCACCTTTGCCAAATTGTGGATTGTTTGTTCCAAGGCACTATTCATGATCTTATTATTAATATAATAAATCAGTCAGTGTGTTAGCCCTTGAATAGAATTGTTGGTTAAGGCCCATAGAAAGAGAAGAAAGACACTTAACCCACACCTATGTCAAACCAAAAAATGTATGGGATAAAGTTAAACAGGCAAAGAGGATCTTATTCAAGAATATTGAAGGAGACTTAACTTCACTGAAACAAATGGTAGGAGGGCTTTTTGAACTCTGGGGTAAGCTAGTGGAAGAGTATTGGAGGACTTTGAGGGTGGTGTTGATCAGTGTTATGTGTCCAGCACGTCGAGTTATTCCCGAGTTTGCAAATATTTTTCTCTGTGATTATGCTATCTGTGTTTGCTAATAGTTGCCCATTGAAATTAGGCTCCTACAATCCCACAGAGCCTGGGAGACAAGGGCGCTATCTCCTTTGATGTTTACATTTCAAAAAAAATTGAAAAATACATTTCCTAGGTTATAAAACTGGCAAGGTTTGGAAGAAGATTTCCATACATTTCAAAAGGGCAGAAAAAGAATTTACAATTGAAAGTTTTCTAACGTAAATGTTCTAAGAATAGGCAAGTCAGGTGCTTATAGTCACAGTCACAAAGAAATATATCTAAAATTCAGTCAAGCTGAGGAGAACTTTAAGGCCTTCTTAATCATCCAGAATATGTATCAGTCTGGTATAGGTGAATTATTTACCTCTCAAGAGTGGAAAGAATCCAATGTAATCCATATATCACACGGTGACTAGCTGATCCATATATTACCCGGTGACTAGCTGAGCTCCTTAAAGAATGGTACTATACAAATGGCTTAAGTTTAGTTTCTACTGCTCATTGGTAGAGCATTCAGCAGTGGCAGTATCTATTACAGGCTCATTAAGAAGGAGCTCACACTGTCCCTGGCATATTTACCAGCCCTGTTAAAGCTATTTTTTTCATTAGGAAAAAAATGTAAGCTCTAGGGTGGCTAAGGACAGAACATTTTTGTTTTCTGTTTTGTTTTGTTTCTTTTTGGTTTTGGTTCTTGATTTTATTAAGTGATATTTTTAGCAATGCTACAATTAATAAATGTGGTATATCTTTGCTCATTTATGCAGGTATATCTATAAGATTAATTTCTACTTGAGTTGTTGGGTAAAATATACTCGTGCTGCTAACTTTGCAGATAATTTTGATAGAAATTGCAAAATTTTGCTCAAAAAAGATTGTCTTCCTACCTTGTTGGCTTATTATATGATCAACTCAGTTATTAAGCTAATTTCAGGAATGGACATGTTTCAAAGCTAAGCTTCAGTCCCTTTAATGGTCATGTTATTTCTGTTCACTGAGATTCTTGGGGCATAGATTGTCCAAGTTCTAACCCAAAATAAGAAACCCTCCTGATCTTTGGCAATCCAAGACTTGTGGCATTTGTGTTAAAATTATTAAATAGCAAAGAGTTTAATTAATTAATTAAATCCTGACACAATAGAAACACATATACATGCATAACAAATTCACATTCCAGAATGTTTTTTAATAACATTCTTCATAATAGCATGAACTTAAAATAACTCAAATGTCTATCAGCAGTTGAAGGGATATATTAATTATGATGCATTAATAAATAAAACATGACACAGTCGTTAAAATACATGAACTTAATTAAAATTTCGTTCAAAAAATGGAATGGATCACACAAACATATAAAGTAACTAGAGTCAGACCCAAATGAATACGTACTAAACAATTTCATTTATATAAAGTACAAAGCAGCTGAAACTATAGTATTGTGCTAGAATTCAGATAGTGTTTATTGTGGGGAATGGGGTGGGGCTGTGCTTGGAAGACAAATAAAAGGGACTTCTGAAATCTGGCAACATCTTGTTCTTGGCCTGTTTGTGATTACACAGGCAATTCTGTGAAAATCATGGAGCTGCATGTATTCTACACATATTACGTGTATATTAAATATAATCCAAAATAAAAAATAAAAAAACAAAAATTTAAGATCTCATATTTGCAAGTGCAAGTCATTATGTCCCAAAAGATGGTTAGATTTTTCTTAGTACTTTGTGAAAACTGTTTTAATTGAATTTTTTTTGTTCATCAAAAAGAACATATTACAATACTATAAAAATGAAATTGAAGGCCATGGAAAACTTTTCCTGATATAAATTTCTATTCATTAAATATTCTTTTTGATAATTTCATTTCAAAACTGCGACATAATATAAAGCCCTTCATGTCTTAACAATATTTATTTATCCCATCAATACATACAGAATTGCAAGAATACCTACACTTAAATAGTATATTTCATCTTACTTTTTCAAATATGTTGCCAAATATTTTTTTTTAACTCAAAATAAAGAGAAAAGAATTAATTATTAATGAAGAGACTTCAAAAATGTAAAGTTTTATCATGTACTTCTAGAATAAAATTTATAATTTACTATTTTCATATCAAATTTAAAATACTTTGACTTTGAAATACAGATAGGGAAAACTGGAGAACAGAAAAATATGTAAAAGAGAAAGTTAATTAAAGCTTATTATACACAATAATAATATTCTTGGTAAATTCCCATTGTAGAATTAAAAACTGGATTATCATTTTAAATTTTTCTGGATGATTCTTAAGTTTTGGAATAATCACTTTTTACCTTAACATTTCATTTTTAGGAAATAACTCCTTCTACCAGATCAGGATCAATAATTAATTAATGAATCATTATAGGTATCACTGTCATGTTTTCAGCCATATGTATATGTCTGGACCTTATTGTCAGAACAACTTGTTAGCTTTATTAAAACTATATGTTCATTGAGAATTATGTTTCTTTAAGTTTCTTTTAGATTAGATTTTCATTATTATGTAAAATACGTTCCATTGTTAACAACAGTGTGTTCTCATGGAAAAAGAAAAAATTATGGTTTAAATATTGCTTACATATTTACAGTCCAATTGCTCTAAGACAAATTTGTAATTACTATATAAGAAAAATGTATATAAAATGTACATATAGAAATATTCTCTAAACAAGAGAAAACTTAGTCATAATTTATGACATAATTAGTCATAATTTATGTAGTTAACTCTTAGAAAAGTATAGCATGCATTTTGAAAAGTGAACAAGTTTTAAGTCTATATACTGATAATTTGGCATAATACCCATGTACTAACACTGCAGAAACCTATTTTATTCCCAATTTCAGTCACTCTTCCCCACTAGAAATAAGAATTATACTAATTTCTAGCACCATAGACTTTTTTTCTGTTTTACACATTATATATAAATGAAGTTATGAAGTACTATCTATTTATTTGTTTCTGCCTTCTTGTACTGAACAACATACTTGTGAAATTTACAGTTGTTACTAAGGGTAGGCATAGTTTTTCATTCTAATTGATGTTATTATTTCACTGAATAAAGATAAAATCTATTTACTCCATCTAGTATGAGTGAATAATTGGTCGTTTCCATGTTTTAGATATTTGAATAATGCTTGTGTGAGTATATTGGTCTATTTCTTTATCTGAACATTAGGTACTTATTTCTGGTTGGTATATAACTATGTATAGATATAGGAATGATTAATATTAATAAATAATTCCAAATAATTTTCAAAGGAGTTTTACCAATTTACACTCCCATTAGCATGCATGAAATTCACAATTCTCCTTATCATTGAATATATTTGGTATATCTATTTCCATTTTTGCCATTCCAATGAGTGTTTTACTTTTTCCATTTTAGAAATTCCAGTGAGGGTTTAGTGGTGTCTTATTGTGATTTTATTTTTTTTTGAGACAGGATCTTACTCTATTGCCCTGGGTAGACTGCAGTGGTGTGATCATAGCTCACTACAGCCTCAAACTCCTTGGCCCAAACAATCTTCCTGTCTCAGCCTCCCTAGTATCTGGGACTATTGGCATGCACCACCATGCCCGGCTAACTTTTCCTTTCTTTGTAAAGATGGGGTCTCACTATTTCCCAGGCTGGTCTTGAACTCCTGGGCTCAAGCATTCCTCCCACCTTGACCTACCAAAGCGCTAGGTTACAGGCGTGAGCCACTGAGCCTGGCTAGTAATTTTTTTCTTTGCAAGAAATAATTGAAGCATTCTGTCATATTTGTATTGGATATTCTATTTTATATCCATATGTATTTGGATATTTTTATTTTTAAGGGGCTTTTCTAGTCTTTTGTCCAATTTTCTAATAGGTTGTCACCATCTATTTATTTGATTTGTAGGAGTGTTTTACATAATTTGAAATGAGGTCCTTTGTCAGAGATACGTATCGTAACTATTTTTATCCTGCCATGATTTGCATTTTTCCTATAAATGTTTCTATTGATAAAAAATAATTTCTTACTATAATAATCTTTTTGTTTAAGATTTTTGCATTTTTACCTAAAAGAGACATTGGCTGCAATTATCTTTTCTCTTAACATTATGTTCAGGTTTTGGTGTCAAGAACGTGTTACATCATTAAGTAAGTTAGGAAATATATTATAACTTTGAACTTTTAAATGATTTTATGTAAGACTCTTGAGATTTCTTATTTAAATATTTTGAAAAATTCACTGGTTAAGATTTCTGGTCCTAAAATGTTCTTTGTAAAAGGATTATAATAATGGATTCAGTTTCTGTAGTGGGCTGGGACACTCTAGTCTTTCTATTTTTTCTTGTGTCACTTTTGTAAGTCATGTTTTTCAAGGGTTTTGTAATATTTAAAAAATTTATTAATATATTAAAATAAATGTGTTTATAATATTCTCTTATCCTCTTATTACTGACTATCATATCTGAGTGGTTGTCTTTTTTATTTTATTCCTGATATTGTTCATCTGTGTTTTCTCTCTTGATAAGTCTTACAGAGGTTTATTAATCTCACAAATAATTTCAAAGAACTCACTTTCAGTTTTGCTAATTTTATCTATTTTATTTGTTTCTATTTTATTGATTTTAGTTTTAAATTTATATTTTTGTTTTCCTTCATATATATGTATTTAAAATAAAAGTTCTCTCTAAGCACTAGTATATGAATGTCACAAGTTTTAGTTTATATAAAACCAAATTTTTATTAGTTCAGATTATTCCAAAAATTCTTGTGTAATTTCTTCTTGACTAATGTCTTAGAAGTCTATTGCTTAATTTGGTATTGATTGGTATTTTATTATTATTATTTTTATTGATTTACAGTTTAATTTCATTGTCATAAGAGAATATCACTTGAATGAAAATTATCCCTTGACATTTGTTTAAGCCTTATAAATTTGGTTAATATTCTGTGTACACATGAAAAGAATGAAATCTGTTATTGTTGGGCATGGTGTTTTAAAGAAACAAGGATGTCAATAAGGCTAAGCTTTGGTGTTATTTTTTAGATTTCTTTTACAAAACTTTACTTATAATTTGTTCTAGCAGCTATTTATAGAAGTAGATATTTCTATTTCACCTTTTGGCCTATCGATATTTAAAAAATATCATGGTGTTAAATTGTTTGTGCATAAGGAGTTTAAATTAGGAAAGCTTTCCAATGAATTAACTTTTATTTTTATTTTGAAATGTCTTTGTTTATCTCTAACATTGACTCTTGTGTTAACATCTGTTTTCTCCAATGTCAGTACAGATAAACAAGCTTTCTTTGTTTCTTTTTTCTACCCTTCTTTTATCTTAAACTCTGTATTTTTATATGGAAGATATTTCTCTCATAAATAGCAGATTTGTGTTTTAATCAATTTGAAGTTTTAGGTTTATTTAGAATATTCATTTCTTTCATTTAATATAATTACTGTTTTGCTTTGATTTATATCTACCATCTTTTTAAATTACTTTTTGATCGGAGATTTTGGTCCTTTCTTCTCCTCTTTTACCTGCTTTTGGATTCAAAAAATATACATTTTTTTATTATTTCAACATGTTTTTCTTTATTCTTTTCATCTGATTTATCAATGCCCTGAAAATTCAAGAAGCTTAGAATTGTTTAAATCCATTTAACACTCTTCTGCCTTTCTTTGGTATCATTTTCAAGATATGTAATTCTGCATATATTAAACCCCAAGAAACACTAATATTTTTGTACTATCAATATTCATTTATATTTAATCCCTTTTCTCTTTATTCATTCTTGCATTTCCACATTTGCTTTGGGATAATTTTCCTTCTTGAATATCTTCCTTTAATATTTCTTAAAATGCAAGCTTGCTAACAATAAATTATCTTTTTTTTGGTCTGAAATGATCTGCGTTTCATCTTTCTTTTTTTCTTTTTTTATTTCAGAATATTATGGGGGTACAAAGGCTTTGGTCATATAAATTGCCTTTGCACTACCTGAGTCAAAGCTACAAGCGGGCCCATCCCCCAGATAGCACGCACGGCATCTGTTAGATGTGAATTCACCCATCCCCTCCTCCTCTCTGCCCCCTGCCACCTGCCCAATTCCCCATGAATGTTACTTCCATATGTGCACGTAAGTGTTGATTGATCAGTACTAATTTAGAGGTAAGTACATGTGGTTTTTGTTTTTCCATTCTTTTGATACTTTACTTAGAAGAATGGGCTCCATTTCCAACCAGGATAATACAAGAGGTATTAGTTCCCCATTTTTGTTTTATGGCTGGGATGTACTCCACAGTATACATACATCACATTTTATTAATCCACTCATGTATTTATGGGCACTTGGATTATTTCCACATCTTTGCAGTTGTGAATTATGCTGCTATAAACATTTGAGTGCAAATTTCTTTTTTATAGAATGTCTTTTTTTCCTTTGCGTAAATAGCAATAGCAGGATTGCTGGATCAAATGGTAGTTCCACTTTTAGTTCTTTGAGGTATCTCCATACTACTTTCCATAGGGGTTGTACTACTTTTCAGTACCACCAGCAGTGTACAAGTATTCCTGTCTCTCCACATCCATACCAACATTTGTTGTTTTGGGACTTTTTGATAAAAGCCACTCTCACTAGATTTAGGTGATATCTCATTGTGGTTTTGATTTGCATTTCCCTGATGATTAGAGATGTTGAGCATTTTTTCATGTTTGTAGGCCATTAGTCTATCTTCTTTTGAAGAGTTTCTGTTCATGTCCTTTGCCTATTTTTAATGAAGTTGTTTGATTTTTTCTTGCTAATTTTCCTGAGTTCTTTATAGATTCTAGTTATCAGCCCTTTGTTGAATATATAAGATGTAAATATTTTCTCCCATAAGAGTTTTTCCAAAGTTTTCTTCAAGAATTCTTATGGTTTCACACTTTAGGTTTATATCTGTTATCCATTGTGAGTTGATTTTTGTGAGAGGTGAGAGGTGTGGGTCCAGTTTCAGTCTTCTACATATGGCCATCCAGTTTTCCCAGTGAAAACCCCCAAAGCAATCACAGCAGCAACAAAAATAAATACATGGGACCTGATCAAATTAAAAAGCTCCTGCACAGCCAAGGAAACTGTCACTAGGGTGAACAGACAACCTACAGAATGGGAGAAAATATTTGCATGCTACACATCTGATAAAGGGCTGATAACCAGAATCTATACAGAACTTATGAAAATCAACAAGAAAAAATCAAACAACCCTATTAAAAAATGGGCAAAGGACATGAACAGAAACTGTTCAAAAGAAGACAGATTAATGGCCAGCAAACGCATAAAAAATTGCTCAACTTCTCTAATCATCAGGGAAATGCAAATCAAAACCACAATGAGATATCACTTAACTCCAGTGAGATTGGCTCATATCAAAAAATCCCCAAACAACAAATGTTGGAGGGGATGCAGACAGATAGGAACACTCATCCACTGCTGGTGGGACTGCAAATTAGTACAACCTCTATGGAAAGTAATATGGAGATACCTCAAAGAATTAAAAGTAGAATTACCATTTGATCCAGCAATCCCACTACTGGGTATTTACCCAAAGGAAAAAAAGACATTTTATAATAAAGACATCTGCTCACGAATGTTTGTAGCAGCACAATTCACAGTTGCAAAGATGTGGAAACAACCCAGGTGCCCATCAATACACGAGTGGATTGATAAAATGTGGTATATGTATACCATGGAGTATTACTCAGCAATAAAAAACAATGGTGAATTAACACATCTGGTATTATCATGGTTAGAGCTAGAACCCATTCTTCTAAGCGAAGTGTCACAGGAATGGAAAAACAAGCACCACTGGTACTCACCATCAAACTGGTACTAACTGATCAACGCTTACGTCACACATGGCAATAATATTCATTGGGGGCGGGCAGGCGGAAAGGGGGTGGAGGGGATGGGAAAACTCTCACTGAATGGACGCGGGGAGCACAGTTTGGGGGATGACCATGGTTGTGGTTCTGACACAGGCAGTGCATGGGCAATATATACAGCCAAAGTGTTGGAGCCCCATAATATTCTGAAATTTAAAAATAAATAAATAAATAAAAAATATTTTCTCCCATTCTGTAGATTGTCTGTTCACTCTAATGATAGTTTCCTTGGCTGTGCAGAAGCTTTTTAATTTGATCAGGTCCCACTTATTTATTTTTGTTGTTGCTGTGATTGCTTTTGGGGTCTTCTTCATAAATTCTTTCCCTAGGCTGATGTCTATATGAGTTTTTCCAACATTTTCTTCTAGAATTCCTATGGTTTCATGCCTTAAGTTTAAGTCTGTTATCCATCTTGAGTTGATTTTTGTGAGAGGTGAAAGGTGCAGATCCTGTCATCTTTCTTTTTTTTTTTTTTCTGGAGATAGGGTCTTACTCTGTTGCCCAATGCTCACTTCATCCTCAAACTCCCAGGCTCAAGTGATTCTCCAGCTTCAGCCTCCCAAGTAGCTGCGCCTACTGGTACATGTCACCATGCCCGGCTAATTTTTTTTTTTTTTTTTTTTGTAGAGATGGGGTTGTTATGTTGCCCAGGCTGGTCTTGAACTCCTGATCTCAAGCAATCCTCCCACCTTGACCTCCCAAAGTGCTGGGATTATAGGCATGAGCCACCGCACCTGGCCCATTAGCCTGCCTATTTCATGTCATCTGTTTAAAAATGTTATTTTCACTGATTATATACATTCAATTGTAAGTCATATTTTTGCTTCTTTGAAACTTGTTTGTTTGTTTTTATTTATTTTATTTTATTTTTTGCTTTGGATGCTTTTGAGATTTTTCTCTTTGTCTTTCATTTGGGAAGTTTTACCATGATGAGGTTTCTTGTCTTTTCTTTTTGTTCATTTGTTTTATGTTGTGGTTTGTATACTTTCTTGAATATGTTTTCATTTCTCTTGGGTAGATGTGTAGAAGTGGAATAGCTGGGGCATATGCTAAATTTGTGTCTTCTAAGACTTTCTAAAGTGGCTGTTCTATGTGCAATATATGAAGTTTCCAATTTCTACACATTCTTGCCAATACTTAATGTTATCTTTCTTTTAATAATAGCATTCTAATGGATGTGATTTTGTCATTGTGAATTTGATTGGAATTTCCCTAAGCACTAATACACATCATACATTCGATTCATATTTAATTTATAGTTATCTAAAATTAAAATGTTTATTAATATTAAATCATTTATTTTGTCCTTGTACAACATGTTTTTGAGGCAATGTGTAGAAATTAAATTTTAAAAAACTAAACTCTATCTTTTTAAAACTGTTTCATCAGCATATTCTGTTGAAAACCTTTAAGGCTAATTTTCACAATTAATTTAGTCATTCAATGTATTAATAATCTCATTAGGCTTCCCATTGTCAATACATTTATGCAATGTACAACCAGTACCCTCAGAAAAATAAATAAGGTAAATGTGTTACGGAAAAAAGCCAAAGAAAATAACTGCACTCCATGTTGTTCCTGAAACCTTTGTGACTTTTCATTTAACAAGTTATAAAACAGTGTCACCATAGCTCCCCATAACGATATCATTATATAGCATTAAATTACTTTCTGTGTTAACATCACAGATGGTCTCTGACTTACAATGGCTCAACTTGCAATTTTTGGGCTTTACCATGATGTGAAAGCAATACACATTCTGTAGAAGCCATACTTTGAGTACTCATACAACCATTCTGTTTTTCACTTTCAATACAGTATTCAATAAATTACATGGGGTATTTAACACTTTATTGTAAAGTAGGCTTTGTGTTAGATTATTTTGCCTACCTGGAGGCTAATGTGAATATTATGAGCACATTTAAGGCAGTCTAGGCTAAGCTGTAATGTTCTGTAGGTTAGGGGTATTAAATGCATTTTTGGCTTAATGGCATTCTCAACTTATAGTGAGTTTATAGAGATATAACACCATATAAGTTATAAGTTGGGGGGCATCTGTATTCCTCTGATCTACAAATGTAGTAAATACATCCAAAAATTTTGATTGTCAATTGTAATGGATTGACTAGTGTCCCCTGAAAATTCATGTCTACCCATAACTTCAAAATGTAACATTATTTGGAATTAACATCTTTGCAAATCTAATTAATTAAGATGGTGTCATGCTGAATTAGGATGGGCCCTAAATACAGTGACTGATATCCTTATAAGCAGAAGAGAGGACACACAAACACACACAGAAGGAAGAAGACCATATGATGGCAGAGGTAGAGACTGTAGTGATGTGGCAACAAGCTAAGGAATGCCAAGCACTACATGGGACTACCTGAACTAGAAAGAGGCAAGAAAAGAATCCCTAATGCCTTCAGAGGAAGCATGGTCCTACTGACCCTTGATTTCAGATTTTTAGCCTCTAGGACTGTGAAAGAACAAATTCTTGTTGTTTGAAGCCACGAAGTTTGTTGTATTTTGTTATTACAGCTGCAGAAAACTAATACAGAAATATTTTACAAAATGCTCTTCAATCATTTTAAATTTTCATTGAATTACTGTTAATGAGGAAATTAATAGTATCCAAGGTAAAACACTGTTTTGTTAAAAAAGGATTTGCATATTTTGATATTACACCTAAACTTATACACAAAATAGTTTATTCATGTGCCTATATTTATGCTTTGATCTCTTAGAGGTCTTAGTGTCTAAGAGAGTAATGCTTTCACAAAGGAATTTAACAATAATTCTATTAAAATCAAAAGTTGTAATTTTTACCTGGCCATCCAGGATCCCTCACACCACCATATGAACAAGGAGAAAAAGAACTTATTTATTGTGTTGGCAGAATCTTTATTATCAAAATAGAATAAAGTATGCTGCTATACCAATGGGGCACAAAAAGTATGGCTGGATAACAAGATATGATTTAGCTTCAAATTTGGAGTATATTTACATGATTCGTTCATAAAGTTTCCAAGAAGGGAAAAATAAAACAAAACATGTTGTTTCACATTTAAGTTAATTCAAATTCTTCTTAAATTCAAGTTAAAGTTCAGGGTTCACATAACAACTATAGACATCGTCTTAGTCCATTTTCTATTGCTATAAATGAATATCTGAGGTTGAGTAATTTATAAAATGAAGAGGTCTATTTGCATTTGGCTCATGGTTCTGCAGGCTGTATAAGAAGCATGGAGCCAGTATCTGCATCTGGTGAGGGTCTCAGCTCGCTTCTACTCATGGCATATGGTGAAGGGGAACTAATGTGTGCAGAGATCACATAGCAAGAAAGGAAGCAAGAGTGACGGAGAAGGGAGGTGCCAGGCTCTTTTTAGCAACTTGCTGTCATGGGAATTAATAGATGGAGCACACACTCACACCCCACCCAGGAAAGACATTAAGCTCTTCATGAGGGATCTGCCCCCATGACCCAAACACCTCCAACTAGGCCCTGCCTTCAACATTAGGATCAAATTTCAACATGAAGTTTAAGGTGACAGACATCCAAACTATAACAGACATTAAGTAAATAAATCCATGAAATAAAAACACAGTGAGAAACACCTGAGATTTTCTTTCTTGAGGTCTTTAATAGCACATAGAACTTATTGGAAATAGTTAAAATAGTTACCTTTGGGCTTTGGAGTCATATTGGATAAGTGTCAGACAAACTTCATTATATAAATATTGAAAAAAAAGGATGGTACTAAATAGGGTTGGAAAATTGAAATTAAACTAGAAAAAAAAATCCTATAATAAGTTTTAATGTTACATGTTCATATACATCAAATGTACTATTTGGCCAATTAATTCATTGAACTTTTTGATTTGAAGAACAGTCCTGGATGTATTCTACAGATGGAAACAAAAGCAACTATCCTTACTCTTTCTATCATAATTAAATTCCTTTTAACCCATTTTCATTATAGCCTGTCTCTCATTTTTGAGTATTGTATTTTCAACATCATGTACAAATAAAGCAACAATAGCTACATGAAATTCATCACTCTTCTACCTTTCTGTCTCCTTAGTGTTTTAGTGTGCTGAATCATCACTTTTAACACCTGGAGTTCATGTTCAGATGCTTGTTTTTAGAGTATATTCTTTTGAAATATATCCCATAGGTCATTTCCTCAGTAGTACAGACCAAGAATACTATCCATGAAAATTTTCATAAAGGTTATAAAAAAATTTAATAAGTAAAAAACAAATCACAATTTTGAGTTCAACAAATAAATGTTCAGTCAAAGATTTTATGTTCAACTTTCATTTAATTGCTCATGTGATATTATCTATTTAATGTGAACAAAAGTCACCTTAGCTGAAGGCCATATATTTTTAGATATTTTCTCCACATTCAGTATCCTAGTTTGTTTAAATGCAAATCTCTTTATTCTTAATGACTTTTGCAACTTTCTGCATTTTTTAAATTCTTACTTGATGATATTAGTACTAGAGGAACTAAAACAGGATATTTAAATTTTAGCCACTTCTAAAAAGGTAAAAGGAAAGTGGTGACTCTTGTTTGTGTCAGAAAAATGAACCAGGCCCCTGAAGGAGCTAAACTGAAATCAAGGAGCCAGGAAGATCACACAATAAAAAGAATCAATTTTATTGTCTGTGTGAAAGATTACATTTATTTGTATTGGAAATATTGACTCCATAGAAAACTCACATTTGAATAAAATATTATAACATATGCACTATGGAGAAATCTATTTCAATCTTAACTATATCCGTATTTATTCTCTTCTAAAATTCTTATTGCGTTTATTTATATCAAACGTATTTAGCTTTCTTATTATTCATGTTTGGCTTTTTATTATGCTGTAAAATAAAAAGAGTGCACAGACAGAGTATGGTAATATAAAGTGATTGGTCTCCTGATTGCTCACTATATTCAGGAAATTCCAATCATTTCACACCCAAAGTTCTGAACTATGTAGTCAGCCATATTTTCCCAACTTACACATGAACTTTAACACCAACCAAACAGAACGGTATACTGTTAATTATAAATAACACATATCTTATCAGATAAACTTCCCAGAAAGTTGTAGTATGTTTGAAAGTTCTTATTTGTTTTGTCAAAAAATGTGCTCTATGTTTAGACATTTGGCATCAACTTGATACTATTTAAAAACTTACATTCATAATAGCTGAAAAAATGATATATGGTGATATGAATGCTGAGATTGTCGAGGGTCTTACCACATTCTTACCTGAAGTTTTCCTGAACTGAGATGATTCTTCCTGGATTACATGTAAAGATGTTAATTGAAAAATAATTAATTTCAAAATATCAATAGATATTTCTGAAAAGTAGTTTATAGGATAAAAAAAGAGAAAGTTTAATTAAGGCTTTAAGTCAACATATAACGCAACAGACAATTATATGTAATTAGCTACATTTTGCCTACCAGCATCTTTGGAATGAATATATTGATTCATATCAAAATTTATAAAGTTTCCTTATGTAATCCTTGTTATATAATATATATCAGATCATCAGTACCAAAAACTAAATTGACAACATTAGGGATTAAAAAGACCAGGCTACACAAAGAACACTTAAACATCTATAATCTTTTTTTATTGGCCCAAGAAATTTCTAAGCTTTTTTATAGACTGTCTCCCCCTCCAAGGAATCTCCCTTGCTCAACTCTTCACAATTCATTTCAGTGCCAAACAGAAGGGGTACATTAATTTAGTAGAATAAATGAAAAGGTGACTGAATGAATTAATATCAAAAGTAGTTGTCAGCATAATATTGGCTATATATAACTCATATTTGAGCAATTATGGGGCTCATTTTCTTTGGAACTCAACTATTAAAAGATTAAAGATTTTTAGGAAAGAAATTTCTAGATCAAGTTAATGGCACATGAATTATAAAAGTTAAGAAGTTCATATAAATGTGCTATCACATTAAATAGATAAATATATATTAGGATGTTACAACTATCTATCTATCTAGTATTTTGCTCTTGTTCAATCTTCTAGCTTGGCTAAGAAAAATAATCATGTCTGTCAATTTAAGGTAAAATTACTCAGTTAATGTTTATGATAAAAAGCATTGTAGAATTTATATTTCTAATATCCTCACAATCTTGAACTGTGTGATATCATATATCTATACTAGGATGAGAAATATATCCTTTATAATAAAGAACTTTTATTAAATAATGTCCTTTCCATTCACTTATCCATAGAACTTTAAATTTTATATTTGGGCCAAGCTGGAATGCCAGATGACTGTTTTTTTAGTTCCTCCCAGAATTCCTCTTACTGAATTTTGTTTTAATGGCATTATCTATGTTTGGATAAATAAAATGTTTAAGATCCATTACTGCATTAACTTAGGAAAGCAGCTCATTAACGTGAAGACTATAGGAGCACCCTTTTTTTTAGAATCCAATACAGATATATAGAAAGAGATAGATAAATAGATAGATATGCATGATGACTAGTGAAGCTGTGCCATTTTGTTTCAAGAACAGATAAAAGTTTTCAGGCTTATTACTTGTTAAGTAGAATAGGAGGCAATATTGCTTTAACCGGAGTAAAAGTTAAGGCAACAGTTGACTTAATTGTGGCTTAAAAGATTTGATACCTGAAGCTTCAGATTCCATGTGCCAATCTTAAAAGGATCACATTTATGAACACATACTGAGAGATTCCTGTATCATTGCAATGAATTTTTCAAAGGCAAGAGTTCCTGCAATTATGTGGGTTAAGACGGAGTTCAGTAAATTATTTTTGTTCCACTTATTGTGACTATGTTTTTAACAGCCAAGTTTGGGTATCCTGGAAACACAGAAGTTGCACAATCAACATTTATTTCACATGGATTTGGCAAATACACTGCATTTATTAAATATGAAATTTCTTTTCTTTCTTTTAACCACTGCAAATAGAGACTTTTGTAAAACGCAGGAATGAATGAAAAAGAATTAGAAAATGTATTATATGACTTATTTTTAACCAGTTTATTTAGTAGTTAAAAGAGCAGATTATAACAAAGAAGTCAGAGAAGACAATGACGGTTCATCGAAACACAAATATTTTCATTTGAATGCAACTGGACCTACAGTATCAAAAACATGAAAGTTTGATAATCCCACAGATGGCCCTCAAATTGAGCACATTTGTGGTATTTAAAAGTAACTAACATTGACCAATTAAAAGAATAAAATTACCCCATATTAAGAAAATAAAGTTCCTATCATCAAATTTTCTATCTAGTTAATCTCTCATTAAGTTTTGTAAGTAGCTTTTTGTTTTGTACACTATTCATTTGTTCCATAAGCATAATATTGATTTAATTTTTATATATTCATAAATATTGTGCTAGGTAATACTGTTAAAAGAACAAAACACAGAGCTACCTGCAAGCTGCTCTTATTTAATTTGAGGTGTTGCATTTTTAGCTAAGTGTCCCCCAATAGCTATATTGTCCACCAATATCTATATTCCTCTTTTTCCTTTAGTAGTAGAACTGAGTTTTAATGGAGAATGTCTGCCTATATAAAGAAATTCCCTGGTGCTTTACAAACATAAGGCTATACCATCCTTTTTCCTCTTGTCCTCGCCCCACACTTCCTAGCTACTAAGGAGATGGGATGGTAAGACCTGTAATAACAGCACATTGGAAGCCACATGAAAAGGACAGAAGAGCAATCTCTAGAAGGTACTCAGCTCCCAGTAGAGCTGCTATATATTGGTCTAAAACTCTTTATATACAAGGGAAGTAAAATTTTTATTTTTTAACCCATGTTATATTTGGGTCTCATGACAGATAGACTTGTATCTTAACTAATACATATAGAGATTACATAAGGCAATAATTCCTCACTTTACCAAGCCTAAATATATTTATAATAAATATTTTATAATTTCCATTCAATATTATGAAACAAGATTTGTAGGTGATATAACTGACCAACACATACATATATAAAATATTATAAATCTAATTATAATATAAAAATAATAAGAAAAGCATTTATATTAAAAATACATTTCAAAATATAACTTTTGAGCAAGCCTATATTAAAAGAAAAAATGTAGTTTTCAATGCTCATATATATTTATAACACAAATTGTTCCATATAAACAGTACAGAAAGAGAGAGACAGAAAGAAGAAAAAAGGAAGGAAGGAAGGAAGGAAGGAAAGAGTGAGAAAGGCAGAAGTATAAGTGAAAAATGATAGCTGTGTTAGGGTAGGTAATAAAGCACCTGATTTATTTTGGGATAATAAAAGAAGGATACAAACTTAACAGAAATAGCATAACATGCCAAGACAAATTACAAACATTTGAAGTGGAGCGAATGAGGAAATATTATGATCTAGCAAAGAAGGCAGCGCTTATTTCAATGTGTCATTGGATGGCGTCATAGAAAACACATCCCTTCCCATACCTCCTCTGACACCTTCAGACTCTAGTGCTTAAAGAACAATCCTGGAGGATCATATTGTTACAAAAGACGAGCAAAAGAAAAACAATTAAAAATTAAGAATAGTAAAACAAGAAGTTGTGAGATGTACCTCTGGTGCCAGTATCACATTATATTTGGAAAACAAGAAAAATTAAAAAAAAATTCAATATACAGTTTATATAACATGGATTTATCATTTTGGGGCAAAAATTAAACATATGTATGATGAAAATGATAGGAATTATTTTTTTTTAAATTGTATTAATGAATAATGAATTTCAATATAATCCCTACTTTTCATGAGTCTCTGCTAATTTAATAATCTAATTTTCTTAAAAATTAATTTGTGAAAAATCATTTCAACTTTCCCCTTATGTATTTGTAATTGGTTTTATTATAATAACTATACTATAAAATAAAATTAAAATTATTTTGCACTAAATACGTAGCTGCAAATGTATCTGTAGCTTCTTTCTAAAGAAGTGAGCATAAAACTTTTAACTAGATAAAAAAAATTTCATAACCTTATTCATTATATCATTCTATGCCTCACATTCATCTTCCAGATCACTTAATTTTTCTTCCAAATTGTTGATTAACATATTCCACATATTGCAAGTTCATGCTGATTTAGAATCATAATTACTTTTTTAATAGAAACCAAATAATAGCAATATATTTCCAAATCAATATGTTTAAATCCATCCTCATCAAATTTCAACCACTATGAGAGACTTTAAAAATTCTCATAAGTAAGGCTATGTTTTCTCATGTACAGTTTTTAATAATTCTCTCCACTTTAATGGGTTATACCTTATTTCCATGTAGTTTAAGAAGGACCTCTTTTAACTTTGCAAATATATCTGAAAAATTTATCATACCATTTACTGTACTTTAATTCCAATTTTTAATTTTTCATTAAATAAAAAATCTACTATGAAATAGTAAAAAAACTTTAAAAATAAATTCGTTTAGAAAATCATTGTAATTCAAGGTGTAAGAGAAAAGTTTACCAAATAAACAACCTATCAGTCCAGGAATTGCTACACATTGTACATTAATTATTACTATACATTGCATTAATAGTCCTGTAACTTCATTGATTTGCGGTGGAGTCTTTTTCAAAGATTTTTAGCAACTAAGTGCTCTTGATGAAAAATGCAATAAATTTCTGAAAAACGTGGTGTTTCTTTTTTAAGTTGGCTGTAAACTTGTGTTACCAACTAACCAGAGTTTTTGTTCTATTGGTCATCCAAACAATGTCATTGAAGATGAGAATTTTTTGTGTATTAATTTTAAAGAATTCAAATATTGACAAGCTCTGTGTATTACAGTGTGTTATTCTAAATGACACTTCTATTATTTTTTCCTTCCTTTTGAACTTCACATATGGCAACTGCAGTTTATTATACACCTAATTTTCTTTTGCCTTGTCATTGATTCATCTAAAATCATTATTTTTGCCCAATGAAAATAATAAATTATTCCATTTGTACTTCCTGTCATCATAATACAAATAACTTCACATACTGCTGGTAATATTAATTTTTATCCAATGTCATGTGATTCATCATATTTTGCATTAGTCGTACTTTATATATGAAAGAAAAGAAACCTCTATTGTTCTGAACTTAAGAGTTTTTAAACATTCCAATGACAATACAATACTCTTCAAATATTTTTCTAAATTTCAGAATTATGTGATTACTGTGATTTTTTAAATTTGTGTTTAATTTTGACATTTGACATTTTTGTTGCTAAATTTTTAAAAATGTTGCTAGATTATATTCAAGATGTTCATTTAGGGGTGAAGTGATAAAACCCAATAGCAAAACTTCAATTGAATATTGTAGAAAATTTGTCTTTATATTTAACATTCTTAAATAGGTTCTAAAATCACCATTATTGTACAAATATAATCACAAACTGATATAAGTGTATCAATGTAGGAGCTGTAATGACAACTCATATGCCACAAGTGGCATTGTCAGGGGTAACATGATTTTCCAAAATTTTGAACCACTCCTGGTTAACTTTCAAACAAAACAAAGTAGAATCTCTTACGATCTCCCCATAATTTAGTTGATGCACAGGAAATCTATGGAAAATTACGTGTAAATGGAAGGCTCTATGTAAAGGAGAAACTTCATTCCAGTCATTCTTTATCAAATAATTTTGTTTATTTCTCTTATAAGCTCTGATAATATGTTGTTCATTTTTGTTCCTCTACTCATTATCTATTTCTCTCCCCCCCACACACAGATACATACACCTTTGCACACATAACACGCACCCATGTACAAACAGTCTGAACGTAAACTTCTGAGAGTGGAACCTTGTCTTTTTCTTTGCTCTCTCCCCTACACATGGCAGGCACTCCTTAAGTATTTGTTAGAGAAATAAATAACTTTTACTTTCATCCTTTAATTTGAACTGAATGTACTGTCCAAGTGAATTCTATGTAATAGCTTAAGACACAAAGTAACTATGGCAAGATTAGAACAATTCAAGCAGAACAGTGCAGTATGATTAGTAGTAGCTGTCTTCCATGGTTCTTTTTAACATTAACTACCAAAAGAGGCAGCTTTTCAATCAGAAGATAAATATTTTAGTAATTTGATTTTGTAAACTAAAAGTCAAATGAGCTGACTCTAGTAATCATACAAAGTGTATACACTTATTAACGTTGAAAATTGACATTTTTTAGTCTTTCATTGAAGAAACAAAGTAGGATGCACTGTATTCAGAATGAGCCAAGGTACCCTTTAGCAGAAATGTTGAATTACAGTTTGCCTAAGGAATACCAGGATTGTTCATGTTTGCATATTTAGATTAATAGTACATTTCTACAAGGTTTGTGCTGTAATTGGAACTTAAATAACATTTGTAAAGTGTTATCTGTCAAAGCCTGAAGAGACCCAAATAGAATGTATGTCATTATGCAAAATTACTAATTAAGTACAAGTAATTTAGCAGATAATTTACATGTTCATTTTATAGTAGAAATTATTTAGTTTTAGGGTCCTCTTTGTATTTCTAAAATAATCTTGACCCAAGGGATCACAGACTGTTAAGAAGAAGTATAAATTATAGAATGAAACATATGTTTAACTGACTCATACAGCTTTTGTTGTGGCTAATGATTCCTCCAACAGTAATTGCATAAGGGAAAACATTTTCTTTTTAAGTAAATAGTGTTCATTACCTCTTAAATCTACTGTCACTTGACAACATTAATGTGGAAAAATTTCTACCTTCTTGATTAGCTCTCCAAGGATATTCAGCAGCTTTAAATTAATATTGATCAAACAGAAACCATCATATCCATCAAAGTGTTCTTACAAATGTAGATGCACAGAAAAAAAATAGTATTTCAATAGATTCTGGAAATAAAAACAATTACTCTCCTGAAATATACTGTAAGTTACTGAAATATGATGTAAACTATCAATATGAGGAAATTATGTTGGAATGGGGTATGTATTTGGTGGTCATTAATAAATAATAGCTCTATCTATAAATCTTAAATATTCCAGTATTTAAGTTTTATATTTACATAGTCAAATTGTGGCCATATTGTGTTAATAATTGCTACCCTACACAGCAACAATGGGGAGAAAAGAAATCAACCTGTCTTCACAAATTGGTCATTTTTTAAAATCCAAATCGTCTGAAAGCTCCATGAGGGTAGGAATCCAGCTTATCTAAACAGCTTTAGTCCAATAATCTAAAACAGCACTGAGGCACACCTTAATTTATGTGATAATCCTTCAAGTTCTTCTCTCTGCTTTCTTTTGGTTTAATTTATTGCTGATTTTTAAATACCTTTTAAAAATTGGTATTAATTTTATTTTTCTAATTTTTATTGATGCATGTATTTCATGGTATCAAATTTCCTCTGATAATTACTTTAGCTGTATCCTATAGATTCTGATAAGCCCCATTTTAATTTTGAGAAGTAGTGTAGTTTTCTTTGTATTTTTGGTTTGATCTAATAGTTGTTTAACACTCTGCGTTTTATTTCCAGGTGAAAGAATTTTTTGTTTTTTAATTTGTTATAAATTACCAGAGTTCAGATAATGCTTTTTATATTATTTCCACTTTTTTAGAAAGTATTAAGATTTCATTTGTGGCAACAAAATGCTCATTTTTAATGAACATTTTGGTTATACTTAAAGTGTAGTATTATAATCTGGATTAAGATTTCGATATATAAGGTCTAAATTATTGATGACAGATGTTCAGTACTATATTAATACCTTTATATAATATTTTTATCCACTTGATCAGCCTTGAATCAAGAGAGATGTGTTCAATTTTATTTTTGTCAATTTCTGGGTCTAATTCTCCTTGCAGCTGCTGCTGTTGCTATTTAATGAAAGTCGTCGCTATGTTATTATTTGCATAAAAATTAATGACTGTTATAGCTTCACTGAGAAATGATTTTAACTTTATGAAATAATTTCATCATTTTATAATCTCTTTGGTCAAAATTTTATCTTTCTAGATATCAAGATTTTAACCCCTACTTTCTTATCAATTGCATTTGAATAGTACATATCACTGTATACTTTCATTGTTATCACTTCTGAAGATTTTATTTTTTAGGTCTATTACTTGCACACAGTAGAATTTTGGATTTTACATTTTTAGTCAGTAAGAAAATATTTTCTTTCCATTAGTGACTTAAGCTCATTCAGTTATGCTACAATTAATATATTTAGCCTCAATTCTCTTATAGTTTAATATTTTATTCACATATAGATATATCATTGTGTGGTCACTTAATTGTTCTCTCTCATCATATATTTTGGTATTTAGAAAAGTTTGCAATTTTAGACAAATGATTACTTTCATACAAATACTTTTCAGAATATCCTTAGTCCTCTAACTTTTTTGAATTCTGTCTCTTGTTTCCCTCTGTGAGGGAAAGACTATGGGAACAATATTCCCAAAATTCTGTCATATTCTGAAAGTCTGCCTTTACACCAGAAGGTCAATTTAGGTGGATATAAAGTCTTTTGGTCACACTTTCCTTCCTTAGAACCTTAAGTGTATTACTACATGGTTTTCTAGCATGAAACGTTACTGTTGAAAAGGTTGATATCAATCTGATTTTATCTCCTTTATAAGTGACTTCAACTTATTGCCTGGGTGTTCAAAGAATGTGTTTGCCTTTGCTTTAAAGTACGATAGTTTTGCTAGAATATTTCTAGGCACGAGGTGTCATTCATTGTAGGTTAATTTTCCCAGGTACCAGAATATGAATACAGTCATGCCTCACTTAATGATGGGTATACATTCTGAAAAATGTATCATTAGGCAATTTTGATGTTGTTGCTATATGGTATAGCCTATTGCTATAGCACCATTTGTTGAAAAGACTATCTTTTCTCAATTGTATTGCCTTTGTACTTTTGTCAAAGACTGGTTGACTATGTATGTGGTTCTTTTTCTGAGCTTTCTATTTTCTTTCATTGATTTAGTTGTCTACTTTTTTCTCAATACCACACTGTCTTGATTATTGTAGCTTTATAGTAAGTCTTCAATTTGGATAGCGTCAATCTTCCAAATTTTTTGTTCTCCTCCAATACTGCATTGGCTATTCTGGGTCTTTCACTTCTCCATATAAACTGTAGAATATCCACCAAAGTAACTTGCTGGGATTTTGACTGAGATTGCATCGAATCTATGGATCAACTTGGGATAAACTGACATTGTGTGGAAGTAACCCGAGGCTTCACCAGATGCAGATGCCAGGAGATGCCAGGACCATGATTCTTGTACAGCCTACAGATCCATGAGCCAAATAAACCTTTTCTCTTTATAAACTGTCCAGATTCAGGTATTCCTTTATAGCAACACTAAATGGACTTAGACATTTGTCAACTAGTAAATGAAGTCTAATTAATGAGCCAGGTACTGTAATAGATTGAATGTTTGTCCCCTCCAAATCTCATGTTGAAATCTGATCCCCATGGTTGGAGGTGGGGCTTAGTGGGAGGTGTTTGCATCATGGGGGCAGATCCTTCATGAATGGGTTGATGACATTCTCATGGGATTAATTCAGTTCTTACTCTTAGTTTCCATGAGCTCTGGCTGTTAAAAAGAGCCTAGCACCTTCCTTTCCTTTCTCTCTTGCTCCCTTTCTCACCATCTGACATGCAGTTCCCCCTTCCTTTACACCATGATTGGAAGCTTCCTGAGATACTCACCAGAAGCAGATGCTGGTGCCATGTTTCTTGTACAGCCTGCAGAACTGTGAATTAAATAAACCTCTTTTTTATAAATTACCAAGCCTCAGGTATTCCTTTATAGCAATGCAAAACAGACTAACACAGCTACTAATCAAAAAAAGAGTGACGTTACCTCCCTTGGGAGTGGAGGTGTTTGAAAGTCTTCCTCTACTCCTTTAATAAGTACTATGCAGGCAAAGTACAGGGTAAAATGGTTGTACTGAGAGTTACAAAGACTTTCTGCATGAAAACAGTATTTAAACCAGCACCTGAAAGATAAGCAGAAAAAAATAAGCAAGAGTCAGTCAAATTAAAATCAGAGGAGAGTATTACAGGCCCAGGGAACAGTTCAAGAGCTCATCTATTGAAGTCAATGGGGTGGGAGGGTTCGCTCTATACAATTCACACTTTTCCTGGCACTTGTGTCTTAATTTTTCCTGGAAAAACAACCTCCACCTCTCTCAGTCAAGGATATTTTTCCCCAACGTTGGAACACATTACCTAAACCTAGCTAATCAGCAAATTTCATTACCTTAGCTATAGTGATTGGTTAAGCAAAAGAATGTCATCCAAACAGAAACAATGAAACTTTCACTGAGAATTCTGGAAAAATATCTGTATCCTGGCTACATATACCCAGAATGTTTATTATCTAAGAGGCAATAAATCTCCCCCCCCATTTTTTTTTCATAAACCAGTTGGAAGGTTTTACTTCCCCCTTGCAATACACTGTATCCTGTCAGTTAAAATATTAAAGCTTTGAATGAGACAGGGATTATCCTGACACTTTAAGGGAGTTAAAACAAGACCAGTTTATTTCCAGTCTGTTGACCAAGAGAAATAGTAGCATTTTTAAAAAGGATTAAAAATACACAAGGACCAGAGAAGATCTCCTAGTCCATAGTAAAGATTTGCACCTGACTTTTAAGAGTAATGGAAGGCCATGAAAGGTTTTTAAGCAGGAGAATGATATGATTAAATTTTCATCAATATAATTTTGGTTAAAATCAAAATAAATATTAAAATAAAAATGAGATTTCCATATGTCAACAGTGATGGCTTTTTGCCAGTTGTAATCTATACCAGCAGTCCCCAACATTTTTGACACCAGAGACTGGTTTCGTGGAAGACAGTTTTTCCATGGACTGGGGTTGGGGGGTTGGGGAGCATCGCCACTGCCTCGTCTCCACCTCAGATCATCAGGCGTTGGTTTCTTATGGGGAGCGTGCCACCTGAATCCCTCGCAGGTGCAGTTTGCAGTGGAGTTCACGTTCCTATGACGGTCTGACGCTGCCGCTGATCTGATGTGGGGGCGGAGCTTTGTCGGTGATGAGAGTGATGGGAAGCGCCTGTGGGTGCAGGTGGGGCTTCACTTGCCTGCCCGCTGCTCACCTCCTGCTGTGTGGCCAGGTTCCTCGTGGGCAGCAGACTGCTGCCAGTCCATGGCTCAGGGGTTGGGGACCACAGATCTACACAATATAAATGTCATTTGTGTAAGTACTATGTATGAAATATTAGTGAATATAGTGGTGGATAATACTAGATTATAATGCCTACTGCCTCCTATGGCAATTCAGTAAAATAATGATTGTTAAAACAGTTAAGTTATAATTCTAAGAATTGGCTTGTATTCAAATTGAAGCATTTCTTTAATTAACAAAGATTTGCTGAAATTGCTATTATAAAGGCTTACTTTAACTTCAAGGAACTAGGATTGGCAATATATCAAAAATTGTGGTGCATTGGTGTGCCATTGGCACGTGTACAAAGACAAAATGGAATGCAAATCAAAATTGTGATGCAGTACAGACTGTCAGATACAGCTTCCTGAGATAAGAAAATCCCATCAGAAATAGTGATTTAATAAACAAAAACAAACAAACAAAAATATGAATCATGACCAATATTCACTGAATGCAAAAAAACCCTCAATAATTATATCCACTATATCAATGACACTGTCTTTGGAACTAAAATGTGCTGTTAGTATTTGGCAGAACTTCAAAGTGGGGAATTTTTAATATCTAAGGTGATGTAAATATAAATGGATTAACAAAATCTTATGCAACATTATTGTACAAATTGCTAATATCTCTCAGAAGTTAAGTGTTTCCTCTGCTATAGTAAAGAATGCCACTAAGAGGATAATTTTTCTTCTCTTACTAAATGGATTCAATTGTTTTATTCAGGAGAACTTCAGTTTAGTTAAGAAGATTCTGTGGTCTCTAAGATAGACATGACCATGAGACAAAATCAACACATAGCTATAAATATTTCCTTCCAGCAAACATGCAAAATAATCTGACCTTAACAAATTCAAATCAACTGTATTTGTAACTCAGAATTTAGTAATATATATAAAATATACACATATATACATTATATACACATATACATTATATATACATATATACATCATATATATACATACACACATATATAATATTGGTTATATATAACTGAACCATATAGTTATATATAACCATTGGTTAAATTAATGTGACTGTCTTATGGTTATACCACGTTTGTGTAATATAGAAAAATAGGCTGAAAAGCTTTGAGTAAGTATAATTTTATTAATTCATGTCATTTGAATGTACTAGTTAAGTGTTCTTGCTAAAGCATCTATTAATAAATCCTTTAGTAAGGAAAATGAGCACTCATTAATTTATTTTTGTGAATAAGTAGATTTTATGTATTGGAGCCATTTTCTAGGTGTACAACTTTTTAGAATTTTCTTAAGATTTATTTGTTACATTATCAGGAGGAATTGTTCTTTTTAAATTCTCTTTATAGACTATCATAATAGTAGGTGGCATATACAGTAAATTAAGAGTTCCTGTCCTCTGGTGGTACAATTATAAGATATTAGTATGTATGAAAACATGTTGGGCTTAGACTATACTGAATTAAAGCTCAAGAAACCAACAACATTAATATTAATTGAAACATTATATTGATAATTTGTAAGCTGTTCATAATTGTTATTGGTGGAAATCTACATAGGTAACCAAATTTAATCTGACCTTTTCAGTTATAATTTTCACTACCTGCCTAATTTAGACCTAACAGTATGATATCATGTCACAATACAAGTCCCATTAACAAACAAAAACAAATTTAATTTTATACATAATATTGCTACATAATTGCATAATTTATTCCCTAGGATTGTACAATATTAAATAGAGGAAATTATCAACTTGACTCAATGTTGAAATATTTGAAGGAAGAAAATGGGATTCTAAGAACTATTTGCAAGCAAGAGTGAAAAGAAGAAGAAAGAAAATATCAAATAATTACTGAAATTCCAAATTTACTATTTGCAAGCAAGAGTTAAAAGAAGAAAGAAAATACCAAATAATTACCGAAATTCCAAATTAGATATAAATAATGAAAAATATCCAAAGTTTAGTGGATGCATCCCCCTATATCAATTCCGACTCTTATTTCTTCCCATCATAACCTCATTCCACACAGAAAATGGAAAGTGACTCCTTCCCCAGTTCTTGTGGCAGATCTTGTTGAATCTATGTACCAATATTGGATAATGAGAACTGAGGGGGAAAGTTTTTATAAGGTTTTTAGGAAAGATATCACCTCTGAATATTATTGTGTCTGAGTGTTACGACAGGAATTCCTGCAGCCATTTTGCTACCTGGCAGATGATGAAGCCAATATACGGAAGGAAAAGTGTCAGGAGACTCCTGGAGAAGTGGTGCTGAGGCCCCCATACCATGCCTGAAGATGCCGTAACTCTGAACACTTTGTTAGGCAAAATTTCCCTTTCCAGTTTGAGCTGGTATTTTTTGTTACTTGAATCCAAAAATATCCTGAGAATATTTAATTTGTTCTATTTTTGAAAATGTAGATTTAAAAATTATCTTTTCTATTATTTGACTATTTTTTTAAAAATTACATTATGAGGCCTATTTCCAAATATCATACAAGTAACCTAATTCTAAACACTCAGCATGTTTGCTAAATATTACTTCAACAAATTCATGTGTCTTTAAAATAGTTAATTATTCAGCATAAAAAGTTGATCTTTATTAGTGCCTTCTTTTCAATTATTGCCCTATAATTATGAATAACTTAAAAAAGAAATACTAGTTCATATAGGAATTGGCCTTTTCGAACAAGAACTTTAAGTATCTTTATTTAAAAACACAAGCAGTTTTCAGTTTATTCTTAAGAGAAACTGATCTTTAGAAACTTGGAAATGATAATAAAATGAATAAAAATCATTTTCAAGCATGTCTTCACCATTGAGATATTACATTTTATTTGATATTTTCTCAGTGGATGTATAAAAATATTGAGAACATGAAAATACCGATATTAAACCACTTTAAAAATTATATTTTTACCAACTATAAATTTTCATTTAAAATTTTAAACATAAAATGTTAAAAGGCATATATTTATTGATTTGGCTTTATACATAAGCAGACGTCTACACAAGAGACTTAGCAATATTAATAGGGAGCGAGAGGTGAAAGTGGGAACAGTAGCTCAAGGCATGTCTATGTAAATTAGCTTTACTGGAATGCTTATCAGAAAAGTAAAGATTCTTCCTATTTATCAAAGCACTTGGGCACAAAAGATTTAATTTTCTTTAAGGAATGAACCTCTACTGCCAACTAGGATGACGTGATATTATGACACACAAAACAAAAAAAATTAAATGAATAAAATTTAAATAAATTAATCAAGGAAATCCACAGGATCATCTATTTTTGTAAGCTGACTTAGTCATTCCTCACAGTAAATGGGAAACAAGTAATTTTTACTAAGATGGTAGATTATTGTATCATTAAGCTATAGCTAGACATCTGATATCATGTCCTATTAACTCCTGTATACATAAGAGAGGAAAACTTAGTTTCCTGATATTATCTTCATAATATATATAAACATTATCAAATATTGCTCACATATTTGAACATTTTTACAGATGAGTTTATCCAAAATAAAATGTCAAGTCTGGACACATCTATTACACTTCCTAGTCTTCTTGTCTGGTACCCTCCCTTAACAAATCTCTGCTTTTGATATAAACAACACTTTTCAACACAGTGATTCAGAGAGCCAATGAATTAAAGTTGGCATGAGTTTCACATAAATTCTTACAGTGTATAAGTATTTATCAAAACATATGTTATTGAAGATCAAAAAGCAAGACACTTTTAAAATGTTTACTATAAGTTTTTTATAAGGTATTTTATGAAAAAAAATTTAAATGCATTGAGAATATGAAACTCTGAAAGTAATAGAAAACAATACAGATGTGTGTGTGTGATACATGTGGGTGTATATATATTTAAGATGTTCAACATGTTTTGAAGCATGACATCAAAGCCAACTAAGTAAAAGAGTGAAAATTTTGAGCTTAAAATTTAACTTTAGAACAACCTTCAAAACTATAAAGGAAGTGAGAATATCAGAGGGGAAAGTCTAAAATGTCCTTAATTTGCAAAGAAATCTAATAAATCCATGTAAATAAACACTCCAACAGGAAAACAGATTAAGATCATGAAACATTAACTCACAAATATGGAAATACAAATGGCCATAAACACAAGAAATACTGCTTAACTTTTGTAATTTTAAAAAAGTGAAATATAGCAAGGGTGAAATATTTTGTTTTACATATCATGTTGAACTGGCCAACAACGTAAACAAAACTCCTTGTTCCTTAGAGTATATGGAAATGGGAATTTCCCTACACTGAAAATGGAAATATAAGGGGCACAAGTTTTCTAGACAGCATTTGGGCAATATTTATCAAAATTATTTTTAAAATTTGCTTGCTCATATGACCATTAATTCCACTTCTTAGGAAAATAATTAGATATATTTGCATACATGAGTTTGCAGGCATGTTTATCTCCAAGTTATTTACGATAGGGGGGAAAAAAGGAGGAAACACTCTAGCAACATATATGTTTATCAATAAGAAATTAGTTCTATTATGGTACACTCATTGTACAACAGATAAAAGTTATTAAAATTAAAATGCAAATAATTATTTGTGGACCTGGAAGTTGACCATAGAATATTGTCAAATTAAGAAAGCAATTTCAAACAAGATCTGTAATATGACCCTATTTTCCTTAAATTATCTACGTGTATAGTCATAGAAAAAATTTGGGAGAATATGCAATAAATTTTAACAGAGACTCTGTTTGCATAATAGGACTATATGCTACTCTTGTTAATTTTTTCATTGTCCATATTTCATTCATTGATTGAAAGATTTTTAATTTAGAAAATGTGCAATGTACATATAATTTCTACAAAAATAAAAAGAAACAAATTTTTCTCATTCATAGCTAAAGAAAAATATTTATTATTTCTTTCATATTAGTAATACGTGAAACAGAAGATTTCAATGTATAGTTACAAGAAGCAACTAAGCCAAGCAAAAACACTAAAACAGCAATAACAAAACAATTTTCTAGACACCTTTGGTATGAGTGAATCAGAATTTTTAAAGTAATTATTTAAAAGTAAATAAATAACTTTTGGCTCTATTTCCAAATGAATTTAAAGCAGCACATATTAAAAGACAATACAATAAAATCCTTAAGAAAAATATAAAAAGATGCTGAGTAATATAGATGAAAGGCAGGATAGAAGGGAAGATCTGGCAATGGGACTAAAACAAAAATTATGCTAAGCGCTGTAACTTCAATTTATCAGAAAATCAATTAGTGAGTTTCTGATCAATCAAAGCAAAAAGTGAATCTTAATGGGTTATGTAACTCTCACCGTCTAATAAAAGGAGACATAAATTCCTAAAAATAGAGAAACTTACTTTTCTGAACCCTGAGAGAATATGACTACATGAAATAATATAAGACAGATTTTAAAACAAAGTTTTCAAACTGAGTTTCTACGTTCCATATAGATGACTTTTATAATATTGGTATATGTCAAAAACTTAAGGCAAAATATTAAGCTGTATAGGTATGATGAGATTTAAGACAAGGCCAACTTTGGATCACCTGAACTGATACAGGTTTATAACTTAAGGAATGTAGAAGTTAAGGTTTTACAATGCAAGTCACAATTTACATAACTAGCAAGTACCTGATTATAGTTAACTAATGGAAGGAATAACAAAATATCCCATAAAGCCAGTTTGTAGGCAACATTAAAACCTTCCATCACCTTAATTTAAGCCATCAGAAAAACAAATGTGTCAGGATATAAATTTAAAAGAAATTCAACTATATCCTAATACTTTTAAGCATTAATTCAAATGAATCTAGATATTTAACTGAACTTGTATTAACATAAACTTTTCATTTCTCAAAAAAAAATCTTCAATGAAAAATTAGAAAACTTCTGTTTGGAAAAGTAAACTACTTTGGAATCATTAGGAGCAAGAACTATTTTGAGCATATTTTCATAGAAGAAATTAAAGATAGCAATAATATTAAAATAAAGAAAATACACAAAAAGCTCAAATAATTACATTTCAGTTGGTTAAAAATGTAATAAAATATATCTAATTATACTTACTGTTTTGAATACTTTACATCAAAATAAGAAAAATATACAATATTGAAATTAGAAAATACGCCTCTGTAAATGAACTAACATTCTAAGATTCATTTATTTTTTCCACAAAAGAAAAAAAAATAGCTTTGTATAAAAAACCTTTTATTACAAAGTTTACTAAACTAAGCTGCCATCAGGTTGGATTTGAAATTTACTGAGGACAATTCAGGCAGAGATCACTGTCATTTACCCACATGCTGCAAATACTGGCTGGTGAGGTTAAGTTTTTCTTTCCTGGTGCCTCTGGGCCAAGGCAATGCTGAGGGGTTTGGAGCCCAAGATGTGGCCATTCATCTCAGTCATTGCTTTAGTAGCCTCCTCTGGAGAGGAGAAACAGATCAAGCCAAACCCTTTGCTTTGACCTTCTTCTTGCATTACCTTAACTCTGCTAATTGAGCCAAATGAAGAAAATTCCTTTCGTAGTATTTCGTCATCAATGGTGTCATCAAGGTTCTTAATATAGAGCTTTACCCCCTGGCACCCACGAATTCTTTCCTTTTTCAGCTGCTCAAACATTTGCTTTAACTCAGCCTGTCGCTCTACTTTCTTTTGTGCCCGGCCTACAAAAATCAGCTGCCCATTTATATCCTTTCCATTCATTTCTTCAACGGCCTTTTTGGCAGCCTCATGGTTATCAAAACTCACAAAGCCAAAACCTTTGGATTTCCCACTGCAATCTGTCATCACCTTAACACTCAGAGTTTTGCCATATTTGCTGAAGACTTCCTTCAGTCTCTCATCATCCATGTCTTCTCCAAAGTTTTTGATGTAAACATTGGTGAATTCACTGGCTTTGTTTCTGAGTTCTGCTTCCCGATCTTTTCGGTTTTTGAATCTGCCAACAAACACCTTGCAGTCCTTGAGCAGCTTTCCATTCATTTCCTCAATGGCCCTGTCTGCAGCACTCTGGTTCTGAAAGTGCACAAATGCGTAGCCCTTGGAACCCTGATCGTCACTCATCACCTTGGAAGACAGGATCTTTCCAAAAGCTGAAAAATGTTCATAAAGTGTTTTGTTATCTATGGATCTGTCCAGATTCTTGATGAACACGTTCCCGATCCCAGATCTCCTTAAGTAGGCATCCCGTTGAGACCACATGAGACGGATAGATTTGCCTTTTACCATGTCAAAGTTCATTGTGTCCAGGGCCTTCTGGGCATCAGCCAGCTGCAGGAAGTTCACATAGGCATAGCCCAGAGAGCGGCGGGTGACCAGGTCCCTGCAGATGCGGATGGACAGGACAGGCCCCACAGTGCTGAACTTCTTGAACAGCAGGTCCTCGGTGACATCTGCATGGAGGTCACCCACATAGAGGGAGGCCATGCGGTACTTGGCTGCTACATTCATCTCCTTGCTCCTCACCACCGTGGGCCTGTCCCCGGGAGCTCTTGGAGCAACCCCCGCAAGAGGGACGCTAGGCCACGGCTCAGGCCTGGCTCAAGTGTGGTGGCCTCAGGATCCCCACTTAGAGGCCACGCAGTGGAGTTCAGGTGCTGCTCCTCCAGCTCAGCCAACAGCCTCATCAAAAAGCCCCACGGCAACCAATCTGGCCCTCCCTGGAAGTAGGCAATAAAACTTTGAAATCTCAAAGAAAGGTTACTAGGAAAAGATTTCCCTCCCCTCCCATTTGTGAGAAAACTTCAAGTGGCGGGCTGGCCCTCCCTCTGAGCGAGCCTTCTCCACAGACACCCTACTCGCGGGTTTCTAAATAAAAACAGGCCTCGCTCACACTGGTTTAAAGTTACAGCGGCTCAGGGAAGAACTCCACAAGTGGCGTCTGAGGCGGCGGCCCGGGCCGCGGAGCGCGGGCGGCCAGGTCCGGCCGGGGCGAGACCCGAACCTGCCCGGTACCGGGTTCTGCAGGCGCAGCCGCCGAGGCGCGGCCGGGAGCCAGGCGGGCCGCGAGCGCCGCGAAGAACCCGGGCGACCCTCCGACCTGCAGACTCACGCGGCGCCCCCGGGGAGGACGGGCGGGGGATGAGGAAGCGGGCGGACAGACGGACGGACAGACGCGGCCGAACCGGCAGCGGCCAAGCGGAGGCTGGGGGCTCACCCGGGCTGCGGTCGGCCGGGGGCGGACGGGAAACCCGGAACTCGCGCGCCGAACTTCCCGCGCACTCGCTGCCAAGTGGGATGTTTTCTTTTTAATATTTTTTGAGAACGTTTTTGTCTTCCCCCCTCACCCCCCGCCCCCTTACACATTTCCCACCCCTCTCAGAGAGCCAAGCTGGGAAGCAGGAGGCGGTGATTTGGGTGGAGAAAGGCAGCCTAGGGGAGTGGCCCCAATAAACCCACCCGCCCGCTGGGCTTTGCTTGGGTCTAAGTGAAGGAGCGTTTCCAAATGTGGATCAGGGCCTGTCGCTTCCTAGCTTCAAACCCTCCAGCGGCTTCCTTCGACTCTTGGATAAGGTCCAACATCCGCACCTTGTTCTATTGTTTCTGTAGGATTCCTGTCATGTTCCAGCCTCAACTGCTGCTTAGTTACCCTTACAAAACTCGAAGACACACGTAACTTTTTTCAGGGCCAACTTTATAAAAATGTGTTTTTCAGGAATCGATGTAAATGCTCTTTCCAAATAGAATTTTTCCCTAAACCCCGTCTGAAAGTTTGTTTCCCTCTTAGAAACTCTTAGACTACCCTGTACTTTCCTAGCGTTTGCTTAATTACAATATATTTTACATTCCGTGGCAGTAGGGGCCATGCCCATTTTATTCTCAGAGACATGCAGAAATAGGATGCTCGATATTTATTGAATGAATCAACTGTGTGGAATAGATGAGATATTTAACCTGAGGTTGTTTTTTACATCTAGAGACATAGAAATAGTGTCCCTTATCTTAAAGAATATTTTAAGTATGAAATGAATTAATAGATTTGGAAATGTTTAACACAGTATCAAGCATGCAACTGGTTTCTAGTAACATTGGTTTCATTTCCTCTAGGATTACATAAAATTCCTTATTATCATTCTAATAAAACCTTAACATTTGAATTATAGTGCATGTGAGGGAGTCAGAATAAGTTACCTGCAAAATTGAATTGGGCGGATCAGTTTATATAAGGCAAATTTTGTGTTTTTCAAATTTTAATGTACAGGGGAATCACCTGGGGATCTTATTTAAAAGCAGATTCTGATTTAGTAACTTGAGATGGACCTGAGATTCTACATTTCTAACAAGTTCCTGAGTGATGCAAATTCTGTTGGTCTTTGAACCACACTCTGAGTAGCAATACTGTATAGCGAAATGAGTCCCCGTTTAGTGGGATCTTTTCTAACGTAAGGAGTAGAAGACTAGAAAAAATATTCTTTTTCTTTCAGAAGATAATGATACCCTAGCAAAATCTCAGTGATACATAAATAAACTGGAGCATGATTTTCAGTATAAAATCAAAATTGCTTTTAAACTTATCTAATATTTAGTATGTGGGAAACCAGAAGATGCTGCCACAAACTATGAAGGGTTGTTGAGCTGAACTCAATTAAGAAACAGGAGATGCAGGAAAACTCTGTGCCCTCCCTCTAATTGCCTGAAAGCAAGATATAGATTTACAAAGATAAAATTATTTTGCCCATCCCCCATCCCTCTACCAGGGAGAACAAAAGTTAACGACTCAAAACAACTTCGGATCCTCATTAGCCTGGGGATGGTACCAGAGGAATCTGCATTAACAAGCTTTACAACTAATCTTTATCATATATTTGCTGTCCACCAAGTTGCTGCCCCTGGAGACTCAAAGTTTTTTTCCATTGTCTTACCATGTCTCTAAAAATGTACTGTTCTTTGTTGAAGATGCTATATAACCTGGAATTCTCCAAAGAGCTGAACCACCTCTTTGAGAACTACTCATTCATGGGTATCGCCCATGTATAAGTGAAATATACATGCTAATTTACATATAAGTTTCTTTTTGTTTTTCTCTTGTTAATCTGTCTTTTGTTACAAGGGTTCATTCCAACTAAGAGCCTATGAGGGTTTGAAGAAAAAATTATTATTCTTCCCCTAAAAGTAATAGGTCTATGACTTCTCTCAAACAAATCCTGATTAATGGTTTTTGTTTGTGAAATTTATTCTGATATGTGTTGTTCTTATATCATGATTTGTTCAAACAAATAAATGAAGCAATTTTTTCTTCAGCCATATCTTCTAGACTGCAATTTTAAAAAGGAAAAAAGGCCGCTGACATAGTTGGTGGGTACCATTAATGGATGTGGGCAACACTCCAGAACATACTTTAAAAATTCAGACACTATTTGGTGTTGTTAAAGTAAATTAAATAGTGATCACCATATTCAATATCATTGGATTTTTTTTTAAAAAGAAAGTTCCTCAGTGTGTAGTTCTTGAGAATTTAGTCTCAAGATTTTTATTTCTAGAAAATATACCTAAGAGCCCATTAGCACTTTGTACAACAGTATTTCAGCTATAGCAAGATACCTAAATATTTCAAGAACTCTTGGGTTTTTTATTTTACTTTAGTGTCATCTTCACTCAACGTTTTGTGAAAAGTGAGGAAGAGTTTCCAAATTCAGAATGTAGTCCTATATTCTGCTCTCTAATCAACTTACATAAAATTGGTACAAACTCCCAATTTGCTAACTGACCATTAATTATGCTCCTTCCAATTTATTCTACTCATTGTATTGTTTTTAATTTTATATTTTAACAAACTATTTTTAAGCATATATGATTCTTCTCTTTAATTCTCTAAATCTTATCTTTTTTTCAGTTGTGTTCATTCAATAATTTCTTCATTTGGGATGCCTCTTACACTTGCCCTTTCTTTCCATTCCCATTGCTACTGCCTTTGCTTCATTTCCTCATGTATTATTGCTTAAATCTTATTCACCCATCTTCTTTGATTCAGTCTGTTTATAAGCCAGTCCATCTTTCATTTTGCTACAAGAATAATTTTACTAATGTCTCTTTCATAACATTTTAGTAAGAAATAACAAATGACTTCTAAGATTTTGCAAAAACCTATTCTATCCTAACTACATATATATTCTGTCAAGCTAATCCCTCACTTGTTTTATATGCACATGCAGGTAATTATTTTAAAAATGTCTTCCACCAATCCCACTACTTGGTATATATCCAAAAGGAATAAAATTGATATGTCAAAGAGATATCTGTACTCCCATGTTTATTGCAACACTAGTTACAATAGCCAAAATAATAAAGTCAATGTAAGAATCCACAGATGAATGGATAAAGAAAATGTGGTATATATACCCAGTGGGATATTATTCAGCCAAAAAAAAAAAAATGAAACCATGTCATTTGCAGCAACATGGATGGAACTGGAGGTCATTATGTTAAATGAAATAAACCAGGCACAGAAAGACAAATATCACATGTTCTCACCCATATGTAGGAGCTAAAAAGGCGGATCTCACAAAGAGAGAGAGAAGACTGGTGGTTACTAGAGGCCAGGAAGGGTGGAGGAGGATGAATAGAGTTTGATTAATGGGCACAAAAATACAGTTAGATAGGAGAAATAAGACCTTGTGTTCAATAAATTAGTAGAGTGACTATAGTAAACAATAATCTTTTGTATATTTCAAATACCTAGAAGAGAATAATTTAAATATTCTAAGCATAAAGAAAATATAAATTTTTAATGTGCTGGATATCCCAATTTCCCTGACTTGATCATTCTACATTATACAAATGTATCAAAATGTCACATGAACCCCCAAAATATGTACATCTATTATGTATCAATAAAAAAAAGTTCTCAAAAAAATCCTTTTTTCCCAATAATTATCCAAATTCTACCATCCTCAAAGCATGTCTTCTCCAATAATTTTTTTCTCTTAATAATCCAGCTAACACTGATTACTTTACCTTTTCTGAAGTGATTTATTTAATATATTCATTGCATATATGTACCTAATTTTGGCATCAATTCATTAGCTTTGATGGACCTTGACTTATAATTGATGTCCCTCATGCTGTTGTCTTACACTTTCCTTAGCCAGTTGTTGTAATTCTGTATATTGTTAATTTACATATCTTTTTAATTCCCCATATATTCTGAAATTATTTCAATTAAGTGCCAATGTTTTGCCTTACTTTGAAATTATTGTAATTTTCCTACCCTTATGTTATTTAGCTCAATGCTTTTCAGTGTACAAGTTTGCTATGTGAGCGGCTTACAGAATTAGGAGGGAATGAGATTTGCTCTTTTGCTTAAATTACAAGAAAACTGTCAGTGTTTTTATTCACTGATATTGGTAACAACAGAGGTCATTGCTTACTTTGCTATTTATTATGAAGAAATGAATAAATAGCTATTTTGAACATGGAAATGAATTTTAAAATAAGTATGTTTTACTCATTAAACGAAAGTAGTCCCTGAAGTCTACTTGAATCATTGCTCAGACGTAGTTAGCTGTTAATAAAATTTTTCTTATTTTTGTTCAAACTGGTCTTTATTGTCTTAATAGTTATTAAATAAATGAAACGTACTTTTGTTACATTATGAAAATACCATGTTTAATACTTACTACAAAGTGTAATATTACATCTTTAAGATTATTTGGTTCAATTATATTTGACAATAATTATGGTCTCTTTCCAATTGTAATTGTTTTCTTATATTTTTTACCCAAATATAGTGTTAACGTCTTTAGAATGAAGTATATGGTTTATGTTTCAAGGACACTTTTCTCTATCTGGAGCATATGGAAATTTTCCATGCTTGATTACTAGTAGATCATGATGAAAGGTTCAATTCAATCCAAAATATTGCTTACCCATAAAAATATTAGGCATTATGGAAATAAAGCTGAGTAAGGGGCGACATTTTCCTCAAAAGTCTCATGGACTCTTATTAGAAAAAGAAACTGAACAAAAATTCTCTAAAAAGGAATCTGGAGGAAAATTACTTTATTCCAGTTAACAATTTGCCCACAAGGGAGAAACTCCGTGTAAAAGGAAGGTGTGAGAATAAAGAGAGGGTTTGGGTTTTACAGGAAAAGTTCCTGCCCAGGTTCCCTGTCAGGTCCGTTTACGAAAATGAAGGTTTGAACTTGCTTAATTCTAATTGGTCAGCACAGCCGAGTTCTGATTGATCTGTATAGCTGAGCCTTAATGTGTTGGTTCAGGTGAGCTCTGATTGGTTGGTTTTGAAGCCAAAAACCAGAAGTCTCTGTCAGATGTTTCTTTCAAACGGCAGTTGGGAAGGAGGCTTTATGGCCACGGTTTACTTTGTCACTGACAGCAGGACCTGGTTCGGTTGGATTGTAGAAAGGGAGATCCTGTGATACACTTTTACATCTTTCTGAGAACAGAGTAGTGACTGCTCCCTAACCCCACCATGGCGTTCTAGTTCTAACTTTGAGCACCTCAGTTAGCCACAGGGAGTCCATTTTGTCTGTTAGCTGGGGGTATGCTTTAACAAAATCAAAACAATACCTTTAAAACAGTGTACAATTAATAAGCTAAAAGTATATATGGTAGAAATTTAGCACAAAAGAGATATGAATAATTCTGCCTTTAAAGGTTAAAAAAAAAAAGCTTTTGTAAAGAAGCTCGTACTAAAGAAGACTTGGATGTGAATCCAGAGGAAATTTAGGGATAAGTAATGTTGGTATCATTCAGTCTTTATTTAATAGTGCTGGAGTACAAAGTATGAAGGAGGAAGTGTCAGAAATGAAGACAAGAGAACATGACAAAGGTAACAGGCCAAAGAGCCTTAACATGGTAGGTTATGGTATGGATTTCAGTCTAAAAGGGAGCTAGTGGAATAATTGATTAAGATGTGACATGTTTATATAACATTTCAGAAAGATAATGTGAAGATAATTTGAAAGAAAACTGGTGGCGACATAGAGTCACAGAAGCAAATAATATAAAGATCTATAATTGCCATTTTGTCCAATAACCTCTGCAAAAGAGGAAAAACACTTTCTTTTACAGCAACAACTATGTGTTATAGTCCAATCATGGACTATTTTGAGTATGAAAATGCATCTTAAGGTAAAAATCTATTGTACTAATTTGACCAAAGTAGTTTCTGAATTGTACATGAATTGTTGCTCTGATATAGTCAACTATTAATAAAATAGTTCTAGACATTGAGAATATAGTAGTTAATAAATCATACACAATTGGTGATGGAAAATATTTATTTCATGTTCCAATCTATTAGCCTCAGATGGCTGCCCCAAGGCCCTTCATTTCATTACTTTGCCCTTTCTACTTTAGTTGTACCCTCTTTACTTCTTCCAGAATGCTGACTTCATCTTGCTGTTTGCCCACATTGCCAAATCTAGGAGAACCGTTCACCTTATGTTCACAGATTCTTCAGAGTTAATTTCTGTAAAGCAATCAGACTTCCCCATTACTAATGCTGATTACTTCTCATAACGCACATCCATTTTATTATTATGCCAAAAAGTTCCCAATCTCACCAGGAGTAATGTTAAGGAAGAACAGAGAGAGTGAAGGGGTCAGAGAATCCCTTTCTTGCTCAGCTCTCTTTTATTCATGGAACACATGTCCCACTGCAAAAGAAAGTCCTATTCACGCCAATATGAAGAGAGAAGATTGAGGGCAATCATCTTACTCTTCACACCAGGGAGGATCTGCCATCTTCCCTAGATATGTCCATTCCATTACTAGTCATTCACACAAGAATGATTTTCTAACACTACTTTAGACAGAGATTTCCCCTGTTCATCACTTCAGTCTTTACTCTTCTATGCTGCAGCTATTAGCATTAGTCAGCCTAATTCCTAACTAGAAAATAGTGTCCCAGGTTACACAAACTTAATCTCAAAGCCTCTAGATTAAGATACATGGGAGTCAATGTGGCAAAAGAAGTAGCACAAATTGGCAGGGTCACTGGGAGTTGATTCCTTAGCTGTTATTGATTTCTTGTTCTCACTCTCCTCCACTCCTCATGTGTCTCCCCACAGGGGAGACTTACTAGATAAATTGAACAGGCTGTTACCAGCTTAGTGTGGGTAATTACCTTACCCCCTGTCCTGCCCCAGGCCCAATTTTGTAATAGATAAAGAAGTTTTTTATGATGCAACAACTTTTCTGCTTGGTTCCAGCTTCTAGATGCAACTGGCAAACTCCAAATAGCCAAAAAGGTCTGCCAAATATGAAGTCCAATGCCTGCAATTTCCTCACTTCCATCTTTAAAGCAAAATCCTTTCTCAGGTAGCAATTCCTGGGATCTTACTTTGGTATATAACTGCATTTTCCGAGGCTTGTTGTTAAGCTGAGCTGCCAGAACCACTAGTCAATTATGGGTTTAGGACTTGCCCTTCTGTCAGCTACTTGCTATATGATATCCTCCTGATCAAATAGGCTTATTTGTTATTTTTATTATGCATTACTCTCTCCCGGCACACACAGCCACACACACATTCATACACACACACACTCCCTAATACTACCAACACTATCTCTAAAATGTAAATTCGATGAAGGCCCAAATTGTGTCTAATGTAGTTACCACCGTATTTGCAATGCCTAGAAGATGGACTAGCACACAAAAGGTTCTCAAAGCTTTTATTCACTTTGGGTGTTGGCAGACAATTCTTCATGGATCTCTCACATTTCCACACATCTTTTAAATAGAGGCATTGAGTACCTTTGTTCTGGACTATGGTTTACAGAATGTCTGTATAGCAAACAACTTTGGAAGATACAGCATTTTTCTTTGTAGCAAAGTATAGGTTTGTTTACAGCCTTACAAGATAGAGATAACGTCTCTGTTGAGAACATTGAGGAGGTGTGTTTCCAGCCCATTCTAAGAAATTCAGGTTATCTAAGCTCAGGGTTACTCTCCTGTTATGCAACCCACTGTGAGTGTAGGTGTCACCTGGACCTCTGCTCATCACCCTGTGGGAATTTGGACTTGGAAACTGTTACAAGAAAATGCTCATTTGCTGTCTACTGCTATTGCTGTAATAACATGTTTGGCTCTGACACAGGAGCATTGCTTATTCTACCAGCATCCATGAAACCATGGCAAGTAACTTATCTTATAAGTAGAGTAAAATCACAGAATCTTCATAGTTCTTGACAGTATTGGTGATGAGGATGGGAAATTGACATACACATAGCTTTCTGGAATAAAAAGGTTAAAAGTAGGGAGACTTATGGAATTTGAGAGAAATTTACGGGATTTGGTAGCAAAACTATTGACCAAATAAGTAATATCATCTATTAAGCAAAAAAAAAAAAAAAAAGGTTCTCTAGTTTATTGCCTGTTACTTAGCAGGAATTGGAGTAGTTGAAGGCTAAGTATAGGAGAATAGATATAAAGCTGGGCAAATGATGCCCTCCTTGTTAATAAATCCCCAGGTGAGAAGATTTCCTTACTAATCTGGTAGTCAGCCTCGGGTCCATCCCATTGAAACAACTAGTACCAAAGTTAAATCAGGGCCAGCAGACAGTTCAGGCACTTTTAGACAACAGTTTCAGAGACTTGTACCTACACTGAGTGGGAGAAAAAGGAAAATAATGACCACTGTGGGAATTCAACAAGACAAATCAATAGAACTTTGGTTAGCTAGAGAGCTGGGGTGGTGTACATAAGGCTTGTTAAGGAGGAATGGTAACTACTGCGCCATCTCCTGATTTAGCTGCTCTTGAAGTCCATCATGCCAACCTTAGATCCATTCAAAGACAAAAGTAAAGGGTCTCCAGTTTTTTGGTTTTGTTTTTTGTTTTTTTGTTGTTATTTCAGTGGTTACTAACTTCTAGAAAGGACCATTGACCCATTTAGGGAGATTTCTTTGAAACAGAAACCAGAAATTATAGATAAATCACTGATTAACATTCATGTTCTTACTATCCTGATTGGATATGAAGAAGGTGACCCCCTGGGGAATAAATCACTGATCCAAAGAAATTTATGTAAATTCTTGCAGTAAACCTCACTCCCCTGGAAAACTCCCCTACCCCTTATATAAAAACAACGTGAAAACTTATGAGATATTATTATGACAATAGAGCAAAAAATGTCTCAGATTTAAAAGTTGCTCCTCTGTAAGTCAAGCCCAGGTTGACTCTAGCATACAAACCCAGTGGCCCCAACAGCAAGCATTTTGGCAGTGGCTACTGAGCAAGTATTCCCCAAGGCTGAAATGGACTGTGTCAGTAACCACACACCACCTGATGTAAAGCTTTGAGCTGAAAAAAAATACTGGAAATTCATTTACTTGGATTCCAAGCCACCACTACACCACACGAAACTGATAACAAATGTGAAGACTTATTTTATGACAAACAGCTGTTTTGTTTATGTGCTTCCCCTGATCCTTTGCTCCCACCCAACACCAACCTCAATCATCTTAATGAGAAAGATGATTAGGAATAGGGCCACAGCTTCTGTATCCCAAAAGGGAGAAAAGATCATACAGACCCATTCAAGCATACTGAGATACCATATTTCAGAGAATGGAAGACTGAAATTTCAATGGCTTGGTTGGATACTGATGCCCAAGTGACATACTGCCTTGTCCCCCAGTGGGAGAGAGTGCCCAAATCCAACTGATGGGATTTGGACATGGTTCACAGTAGGGAAAGAAGCTAAATGCACCTTGTGAGTTGGTCCCTTGGGCCAATGTACCGCTTTTGTATATTTTACAACTGATTTTATAACCGATTTCATAACTAAATTTATATTAGGAATTTATGTGTTAGATGTTTGTATATTCCTACAAATCAGCAGATTAAAGACAACATTCTCTGGGACACTGAATTATGCAAATAAATTGCTGTTCTTTGTAGAAACATCTAAGCCCCTCTTAGAGATGCCCATGTTAAGGGTCATTCACTCCTAAGGTTGAGAATAATCAAGCTGATGATTGAACTTTCACCACTCAGATTGCCACCATTGCTGACTGGGTCCATCATTGTATCTTACATTTCGTGACTGGTTTTGAGGCAAGGAAGGCCACATTGCATTGAGTCCTGCCCACTCCTGGCAAACTCTAGTGGGGTGACCCTTCTTTAGACTATCAGTATTGCCTCACCACCATTGATCCGTTTTCAGGTTACACTTCTACTATTCAAATTTAATCAGCCCACTGTGACTGCACTATTGGTGGCCTTTGGAGCTAAACTGTTACATTTCTGGTTTTTTTAAACTGGAAACATTTGCAATCTGACATTGGTATATCTTTTATCACAAAACCCACTCTACTGCAGCCTGATCCATATTCAATGGACTTTCTATATGCCATACTATGCACAGACATCTGGAATTGGAAAGTCCTTCTCAAAAATCAATTCAAAAATATTCTGACTCTACTTTCATAAACTACTGTCAGTCCACATCTTTTAGTAAGAGAGTTTAGTCACCAAATGTGGCTCTCCTCAGCAGGTGGCCATTTCATTTGGCTATTTCCTATGCAATGATCAGGACAAAAAGAGTGGGTTATATAGACCTTTTATGAATAGTTGGCATTCTACTTTGTTCATTCCTGAGCATGATGTCATTTTTCCCACTAATGTCTTCACTATGCTGGACTAGCTGGTGTGCTTTCCAAGAAGTAGCCTGAGCAAAAGGGGCTCGAGGTATTCAAATTCTATTCTAATTCACAGCTGGATACTCTTCTTAAATTGGCATATTCCTATGTCGTATCAATAATGACATAGTAATAATGACATAATAATAGTGAGTTCGGTACACTACTCACCAAGTCCCTCTATTGTGGTCCATGCTGATTAAAATATGGGACATATGGATATAGTTTGTTTAATAAAAATGTCTTTGTCTCTCATATACTTGGCCCTTATGGGTAAAAAGTTTTGGTACAAGTAGGGTATGATTGGGAAAAAGGTGAATTTATTGCTCCTGAAATGGGCCACAGCAATTGTGTGGCAAAGGAGGAAGAGCAACAACCTACGTACCCAGGAAATATCTCAGACTCCAGGAGGTTTAGTGGAGGGGGAAGGTTAATGATCATTGTCTTTCAGAATCACCCTGAAGAGTTTCTCATGAAGAAAAACACCCTGGATTACCTCTCCCAAACTGTGGAATGTGCTTTAAATTCAGGTGACTGCTGAGTTTTCCACCTTCTACCACATGGAAATATGAACGTGATTTGAAAGCCATTCCCCTAAAACTCATTGTGAGGTCTATTGAAAACAGCAGGGGAAAGCCCCAGCTCCTACACTCCCCATGCAAAACAACTGTCAACACCTTAGGTATTTCCTCCACCCTCCTTTTCATAGATATTATTCAGTTATTCCATGCAGTAGATGAACACCAACCAACGGTTGGCACAGATTAAAGGCTATAGGTTGGACCGACTAATGTCAGGAAATCTCTCAAAAAATATTCTATTTGAACTGTAGTGGGAATGATAAGATGTTCCAGCTATCTGGGGAGGACACAAGAGAGGCACTATTAACCAGTGACCCTGATAATATAGGTCCCATGTAGGGCACAAAAATTGTAATGGTACTTTTTTCCCAGGGGTACTATGTGGCTCTGTGGGATTGTATTTCTGCTTAGAAGCCAGGCATTAGCTTGATTCCCCCCTCTCTAAACTTGGGTTCTCCTCTTTTAATGCAACTGACTAAATATAGAGGTGTCATCTGACTTTCTTCACATGGTCCTTTGGAAATCGTGCTCAGGAACTGCTTATAAGAAAATGCTTATAGTCTGGCTACTGCTATTGTTGTGAGTAATAAAGTTCTTTGTCTCTGTTTCAGGAGTCTCATGTCTTCTGCCAGCATTCATGAAACCCTGGCATGCTAACTTGGTAGCTTGTAAGTAGGGTAAAATATCAAAGTCTTAACAGTTCTTGAAATTGAACAAATGAATGAACTAAGGATAATCTCTGTCACGTTTGGAGCAGCACTCTCATGACATTGGAAGAAGATCATACTTCACCAGCATTTTGTTTTTCTTCTCCATTCCTGGTACATCTCTGTATCTTCACACTGCATTCAGCACTACTCAACCATCTCCAATTATCAAAGTAGCAATGGACTTAAGATTCTATCAGTAAGACTGGAATCTGCCTGGTGTGCAGCCTTTTGCCCCTCTTTCTAAGTTCCCTATTTTGTAAGTCTCAATAGGTTTCTTTAGCTCCCTTTGTTGCTATTGCAACAAATTAGTAAAATTATTTTTTGCCTCAAAACAAAATTTAAAAAAATTAGATTTAAGATACGTTTTTGTCATTTCCTACTCCATCAAAAGCTTACTTCAGAGCAGTAAAATATGATGTTTAGGCTGTTCACAACAACGTAAGAGAAAACCTTTAAAGTCTCCCTAATCTTCTTGTTTTGCAGTGTCTGGAACAGTTCATTTCAGTCTGAAACCAAGCATCTGCTAAGATGCCCTAGAAAAATCCTGGACTTTTTGCAACCTGATAACATTGAGGAGAGTCTGGATTGTTTATCCTAATTACTTCCTAAGACTGATAGCCCCTGGTCCCTTGGTGGGTGGGGCACAATCCAAGGTTGACTGGGACCCTTCCATTCTATTAGCTCTACCCTGGCCTACATGGTACTTCTTTATTTCTCCAGGAAAAGTCTTTAACATCTGTAGTCTTAGCATTACTCACCATGGGCTTCCTCTCCTGATATTTCATGCAGAAAATTTGCTATATGGATCACCCTAATTAACTTACATTAAAAGGCATAGTCTTGGCTGGCTTTCTAGTTAAAAAACCCCTTTGTAAAACCTACTCTACTACAGCTGTCCTAATGCTAAGATATTTTGTTTTCTTTAGATGCCTTGTTCCTAAAGAATCAGAGATTATGACTTCGCAGGTTGGATTTATACCTAATCCTATTCTTTTAGTAGTTTATAACAATTGTGTTTGGATTCAGTGAGTAATCAGTTTATTGCGCCAGAGTTCAACAATCCCAAAGGAGAGACCCCATAAATGCAAGCCTGCTTTTATGTACTACAAAGTGTACAACCATGTGCAAGTCCAGTGCATTACCAGAAAAAACTCAGTCCTGTCAGTAGTTAATCCTAATCACCTTTCGGGACACATGGAGTCAGCCTCAGGTGGAAAATCGGAAGTCCTTTCTCGTTGATTTCTCTTTCTTATTCCATCTTTTTCTCTCTCCGTTTCCTCAGGATCCTGGTTTATCCCGTACCACAACTTGTGTTATCAAGGCCAAAATCTGTTTAACCTGGATCCTGATGTTCCCCCAAGAGGAACACATATAAAGCAAAAGACAGTTTTTCATGCTGGTGTTAATTGCCTCTTCATGTCATAATATTTTTGAACTAACATAATGTGTTTTCATTCTTAAAGATCTTGCCCCACCAGGGGTGAGGATGGGCGGAATAAAGACCTGAAGAGATACAGAACCTGGGCCAGCCACACAGTCATTTGGATGGTTATTTATGGGAGGCTGAATTAAGACAGTGGCGTTGGTAATTAAAATAATTTGGAATTGTTATATATAGAAAAGTTCAAATTGGCATATAATCTGAAGTTATAATTTGTTTCCTAAAATAACCCTACTAGAATATTAGTATTTAAATAATAAAAGAAACTATCTGATGAGTATTATCTATGTCCCAAGCACTATATATAAAGTATTGAACACAGAGTAAGAATTCAGCCAACACTGACTACTTTTTAAAATTTATTATATTGTTATTATCAATTTTACATAGTCTTGCCTACTCATATCTGACAACAATCTTAAGGAGGAGATTTAATTCTCATTGTTTTATATTTGGACATCAGACACAGAAACTTTAATTTGTCCAAGCAATTAGAATATAAGAAAGAAAGTGAGGATTTTAATCTATGTCTCTCTAATTTCCAAATTCATGCTTTTTTACTCAGGTTTTTGTTTATACTATATTCCCTTTAAGTATGCCTTATGATGTCTCAGTAAACATGTTTTTCTATTTTTTTAAAACAATATCTAAGTTATCTTAGCAAGTCTTTCACAACAAAAATCAATAAAAAAAAAGCTTCAAGAACTTTTCGTAGTTTCTGTTGTCAGTCTAGTTGACCCAATCCAGTAGCCATTTACAATGTCCTATCTTTATTCTCTGTACTATACCTTTATTCCTGATATTTCTCTAATTTATCCTCCTTTTATATCTTGATAACACCTCTCTCCCTCCTCTAAGCTAGCTAATTAAAAAATGTGCAAGACTACGTAGTATGAGTTCCCAATAAACATGTGTCAAGGAGACTTTGGAGACAAATGCATTAACAGGTTATAAATGAAGTGTAGGGGGATTCTAGCAAGATATTGTGCTTTGATAGACAGTGTTTTTTTGGTTTTTTTTTTTTTTTTTTTTTACTGCAGCACTTTATTTTTCCTTACACAACGACTTGTTACTGGAGCCTAATGTTTTCACATAACAGTAGAAAACCAAAATTTGTCATCTCTTAAAGAATTGAGAATTGCATACAAAAACCTTACGTAAATTAAAAGGATGAATAAATTTACAGGTGTATATGCAAACTGCTTCCAACTCAAGCCAAGTAAGCACCCATGGTGTTCCTACAGGAACACATCAGTTAAGACAGGAAAACTGGGTCCCAAGGCTTGGACTTTTCCAGCCCTGTTAGACTGGCAAGAAGGAAATGACAACTGGTTCAGGAACTCTTGCCAGCCTCTAGAGAACTCTGGAATGGTCAGCTCTGACGCATCAATAACCTGCACAGACCAGGAGGCTGATGGCCACACAGATTCACCAGGCCACAGATTTCTCTTCCACAAGCATGTTCTCTCACCTCAGCCACAAGGTGACTGAGCCACAGGTCTTAAGGGTTCAAATCAAAGACATGTACAGGATATTAAACATATCAAGGGAACAGTAAACTTGAATACAAGGTCAAAATCAGCAACAAGTTCTATAATCCAGTGCTGATACCAGATACAAGTTTCAAGGACAAATTTCTTTTCAAAGGCTTATTCCAGTTGCATGAGGCTAGCATGAGGTGTATACATTTGCCAGAGCAAATTGATACTTCTGAATAAACTCATGCAGCAAATGCTACATGCATGTTCTCACAGTCCATTTAGAAGCATTTGCAGTGGACCATGGAGGGCCTGGACTCGTCCTACTCCTGCTTGCTGATCCACATCTGCTGGAAGGTGGGCAGTGAGGCCAGGATGGAGCCGCCGATCCACACGGAGTACTTGAGCTCAGGGGGAGTGATGATCTTGATCTTCATGGTGTTGGGCACCAGGGTGGTGATCTCCTTCTGCATCCTGTAGACAATGCCTGGGTACATGGTGTTTTAATCTAATAATGTCTTTAGGGATCTTTCTGACCCTCTGAAATTTACGTATGGATACAGCTGAAATCCTCTCCAGCTGTCTGTTCCCAGAAGAGATATAGGCTAATTTTAGATGACCCATAAAAAACCCACTACTCAAGAAAATTTCGGAGGAAATGATCCAGAAGGAAAAAAGAATGGGAGAGAAGAATGATTTAGAACAAATGGTCATGTTCCAGAAATAGAAAATGGACACGAAATCACATTTTAGGACAACTTAAGGAAAAAGGTTGTTTCTCTGGTGATGTAAGGCTAATCATATGTATGAGCTTTTCTACGATTTTTTTCCATTTGTGAAAGGAAAATTATGACATATGTATTAATGAAAAATTGTCTGATATAATAATGAAAGCCAACAATTACTGAGTGCTTACTGTGAACCATACTCTGTTATAAGCACGTTACATAAATTACCACATTTAATTTTTATAAAGCAGTGTGTGGTAGATACTATCATTAGCTTCATTTACAGATGACGATAATGAGGCACAGAGAGTTTAAATAACTTGCCTCGGGTCATTTGGATACAAACCCAGACAGTCTGACTCCATAGGCAGCTCCTCTTCTTGTTGTCATTGTTAAGAAATGTCATGGGAGTCAACTCTCTCACTTCAGACTTCAGACACGTTCTTGATGGCTGTTTCTGGAGAGGTAGGGAGGTGATGGTGGCCAGTGTTCTTTTACTTTGTAGCCAGTTTTAGCTAACAGACTCTGAAGGCCAGTTTACCTATTTGCCTACTATACGCTCTATGAACTTTTAATCCTCTTTAATATTCTGACCCTTGTTACTTGACTCGGGTCTTCCCCCTTACACCAGAGATCCATTGACTCTTGTCCCTGACCTTAAGAACACCAGGAATCCTTCCCCACGATCTATCCTCTCTGCCCTTTGCCCATCTTACTCTCTCCTAGCCCAACATCCTTTGCTTACCACTCACTGAGTTTCAGTTTTACCTACATTATCTTCCTACCCACTCCTCACCCACATATAAAATACAAACTGGGCCAGGGCAGATGTTCAACTCCTCTTACAGCACAGGAGCACTGAGTAGCTAAAACGCTTCAACACACAATTTCTGTTGGCAGACATTTTAAGCTGTGACAATTTTTTTATTAAACGAGCGTTTTTATTGATTTTTTTATGTCATGTGCATTTTAAAATGTCATCAACAACACTCCATCTAGTCTTCACTGATATATGTTGTCTTTAAAAGCATTTCAACCTTTTACTTTTCCTCTAGTAAACCACAATTTATTTTCTCTTCTTTTATTGATTATTAGTAGGTACTTTTTGTTTTATTGATACTTTAATCCTTTTATGTCCATTAGAGTATTCATTCTAAATGGTTGTTTATTTCTATCACTTCACAAACAAGCAAATGGAAAATGCATTACTTGGTCATTGACTTACCTCATTCTCGATGCTACAGTCTCTTTTGTGGTGAAGATGTAAAACTCTTTCAACAACTTAACTCCCAGAGAGATATTTCCTGGTGGTTCCTATCATATTTTTATTTTGCTAACAATCTTACATTACCTCTGCTTTCTCTGTTTCTGGACTGTGTTTTATATCTTATCTAAGTGCTTTCTGCAATAATAATTCGTTTGGCCATTATGAAGCTCACAAGTGCTACAAAAAAAGCACCATTTTGGAAATCATAGTCTAATTATCATAGTTGATATTTGCCCTTTCCTTAGCATTATATAGTGATGAGATTGCTTTTTTATTTTTTCATAGAAATATTAACAAATCTTCATGACCTATTTATAAGTGAGAGTAGAATGCTAAAAATAGGGCTCATTGTCAGAAACATATTTGGAGGAACAAGGTATATTATGTTGGGAAACAGGAGATTCATGGAGAATCTTATTATTGTCTTGAGAAGTGAGTTTCAACTTAATCTCTTTGTGTTAAAGGATGGAACTAGTAACAGTTATATGAGAATATTTAAGCATAATTTGAAAAATCACTAAAAATTAGATGAAGAATTATTAAATAAATTTCATTTCATTTAAAAATGAAAATTGGCTGATTTTTTGTAGTAACAAGTTTATTTATTTGAGTATAATCTGCATAAACACACAGCAGAATCTTGACAAAGGGAATTCCTTTGTGGGAAGCTGGAATAGAGGATCTTGAGATTGATTCCTACTTTATTATTCATGGTACATTTTATAATTTTATGGAGAAATGATATGAAATGATCAGTGATCAAAATTTGTAAAAGTTTAAAGGTATATACAGAGATGTTTCATTTCTATTGGATGTTTTGAATAGTTATAGTAGAAAGATCTTTTAAGAGATTGTTAGGTATGTAATCAGTGCATATTGTCTTTTGTTGTTAATTTCACATGTTTTTTCTATGTTTATAGTCTTTTCCATAAAGATGAGCTCTACATGCATATTCATAAGACAATTTTCTTCAAAAGTTTGATAAAAGCAATTATAAAGATTTATAAAAGCATTAATAACTATCATTAAAACTAAAATATGGCAGCAAAATTTTATTTCTACTTTTTTCTTCATTTTCACATATACCAGGAAGGGATGTCAATATTTATAATTCTCAGAACCTGCATTTAAATATCTTCAGACTAGCTGAGTAAAATATACTTCTTGATTTTTGCAAGAACAATTAGTATAATTCTTCTCTCAAGGATAGACTCTGGGTTTAGAAGACTAAAACCCTTTCTAAATGTATATGCACATATTTTTTATGCATAGATGTTTATGTGTTATATATAGCTGTATGTTTATGTGTTTTTTTTACACTGAGCAGAGTAAAAGAATATAGGAAATGTACAAGTGTAGCTGAATGCCAAATCCTCTCTTATTTAAGGATATGCTATTTAAGGTGATTTTTAATATATATGTAAAGTAGTTGTGATCAACTCAGCCACTCTTCCAACAAACATTTATTCGGTACTTGCCAAGCATTGTATTCAATGCTGGTGAAAGGATGATGTTAAACCCAATTCTTACCCACAGGTGCATACAACCTAGTGGAAGGAGGGAAACAAACATATAAATATCTAAATAAATAAATTATAATAAAATATTAATAAATATTTCTTCATTATTACTACTTATTACACATTCACAGATGGTTTAATATACTCCATTTGTATTTGTCTAGTGTAATCATACCCAGTGCTTAATTGAGTGATCTTGGTAAAGTAGATGTTTAAGAAATATTATTGATTAAATGAACAGGTAAATTACTAAAACAATATCTTTGTTTGTATTCAGCAAAGCTGATAAATAGTATTAGGAAATAAATAAAGATGTAGTTTTGATTTGTTAATGTGTTCCAAATTTGTTGGTAAAAATGGGTTTCTGAGGGATGACACTCAGATTTCCCATGTAAGAATTTTTTCTCTGCAATACTAAATTAGTTCCATAAGCTATGATATAGTACAGTATTAGTTGAAAGGAATTTTGAGCAGTTAACATGGTATAAAAAAAGAAAGCTCCTTACCTGTACCAAAGAAACATAAATGCATTTGGCTTATTAACTTACAATATTTAACATTGGCTGAGAAATAAACAATAAATTCCACATATTATTCTTCCTATTGCTATAAATATCTATTATTCTCCAGCACCCTTCCCCAATCCACTCTACTGAAATTGTCTCTTCTTAGCCCTCTGATATTTATTTGGTGAAAAGACTGAAAGTCTCAAAGACTGGCAGAAACTTAAAAAGTTAAAAATAATTTATTTGAGGGGTGATAAAATTGGGGCAATGAAAATCTGTGACTTCCCAAGCAACTTAATTAAAACTGCTTTTTTTCCTAAATGATAAAGTGTTATATCAAAAAAGTAGGCTTAAAAATGTCCATGAAATACCAGAGATTGGTAGATTAATTTCATTTTCTATTAATTGCTGACTTGCATACATCAACTAATTTAAATTTCATTTCTTATCAGAAACAAAAAAATCGGTTTAGGATTTTGAACATACTTTGGTGACATAAGATTTTTCTGACAGGTGAGGAAAAGGAACACATAGAGTTTCTAGAGTTCATTTCAAAAGACAAGGGCCTTGGAGTCTCCAAAGTTCTTAATCTGAAACCCAGCTCAACACTTGTGAGCTGTGTAACCATTGGCAAGTCACTTTACCTTTTTAAGCCTTACTTTCTTAATTTGTATAATTAGATTACTGTCAGTCCTTCCTAATGTATACATTATGCTTGGCATAACCAAAGCATTGCACACACACACACACACACACGAACACACGCAGATACATAATGTTCAATCTTTTTTACTTGAGATGTGCCTCTTACTACATGCTCTCAGTGAAAATCTAGCCACATGACAGTTGAGTACAGTGGCTAACAACCTGCCAAGTGAGTGGTAGGTAGAGTACAGGAAATAAGAGTTCTTTATTGAAATCAGACAGTGAGCTGATTTCATCAATGTCATCCTGTTTATCCTGCTAAACTTCCGACAAGTAAGTTAGGACTTGAGTTTCATGAGGAAACAGAGTGGGAATCCAGCCAGGATTCTACCCTTTTATCTGTTCTGATAGAACTAATTACATAAAAAAGAAATATGGATGTCTGTCTTTGCAAGGGAGAGAAATTTTGAGAAAGTAAATTTAAAAAGAAGATGAAAATGACAACGAAAGATGAGGGGGAGAAGAGAGGAAAACTTCGATGATGAAGTGGAAAAGACCTTGAGGGACCAGGGGATTTCACTGAAGCTACTGGGACATATTTAGGAAGCCAAGGGGATGGGAAAACTGAGTGTTTGAGAAAGGTTGTATTAGTTGGGAAGGAATAGAGTACCATTTTTCATCCTGTTCGTCTTAGAAGAATTTCAGTCCAGGTACCCATCCCACAGAATAAATAAATAAAATCTTTTCTTCTCCTGTGATTTACGGAAATGGTAGGGGAATGTAGACATTAGGTTTTGTCTGTGTTCATCTAGCATTGATTATTCTAATAATCACTGGAAAATGCTACTATATGACCAAAAGCTTCTTGGAAAACTTAAGTTACAGAGTATAATGTTGTATCTGAGAATGGTATGGACCACCCTTATCTTGAGCCACGTTAAGGGCCCATGTTTTAAATACAGAACCTAAGATTATGGGTAAACCCTCCAAATGCAAACACACAGAAACATAAATGTATTAATACATCAGTTACTCAGACTTTCTATTAAGATAGAAAATAGGCCTATACTTGGGGGCTTTAGAAAAAGAAGGTCAAATTGTAATATGAATTCCACTCCCCTCTCTTCTACTCCTTTCTCCTGGGAAAGAATATTCTCAGGGTCTGGGCAGTCTCCTTCCAGGTAGATTTGCCTGGGGAGAGCTGTCATGGCAATATTTATTACCAGAATAATTCGGTTATGCTAGATCACCACAAGTCTCCAGTGCCAGGTAAAACCAGAAAAATGGAGTTATATTTCAGCATATCTTTGAAAATCAGAATGTACTATGCCAACCACTGTGGCCACACTATGTGACTACAGTTCAATGTGTTCAAAATAGTTCCTGCCCCTGTACCTGGCATGAGAAGTGAGGTCTGTTTCTCATAAGTACTTTTTTTTTGGTGGTTTTCCCTTACAAATAGGAATTTTAATTAATATGAACTGAGAAGTTTTATATTTCATAAGATGTCAGAAAGTAATCAATTTACATTTTCTTACAGTTAGTTTTTTGACATTTACAAGATGCTCGCTTTTGTTTTTCTATCCTAGTAATTATACTTCATAAATAAACTTGACATATGCTCTTTTTTCTTCATCTATCAAGGTAAGATAAACCAAATCAAAACCTGAAGAAAAATTTTATATAACTGGTAAGTGTACTCAATAACAGTGCTAGCAACATTGTATTAAAATCCAAATTAAAAAAAACCTCCCCTTTGACAAGATTTTCTCTACCTATTATATATCTTCTGATCTTCACGTAAAAAAAATTTTTTTTTTTTTGCTTTTCCTTAGCCCCTCAGTAGCATTTTGCGTACTATCTTCCTTTTCTCCTACCCAAGTCTCTCTTGCTTGCTGCTTCTCCTTTGTCCTTCCTCTAGTAAAACATATTTTTAAACTCATTTGTTCACAATTTATGAAATATTATCAGACAATCAGTAACTACGTACTGTATGAAATTAAAAGTAAAACTAAAAAAAATTAAAATTCATAAGTCCCTATTTGTATAAGTCACAATTGGCCAGATTACCCAAAGTGTCTATTGCAAATCGTCTGTCTCACATCGGCTTTATTCTTGGGTGAAACTGACAGAGTAGTCTTGATCTAGAGCATTGCTAATTCCTTCCACTGGGGAAAAATATGCACCTTGCTCATACTTCATTAGTCAAAGCAAGTAATATCGTTCCACATGAGTTCCAGTAGGGAGAGGCATCAACTTGGTGAACAGTAAAGCAATCTCCCACAATATACAAACAAACAAAAAAACCCAGATATCTAGTGGGGATGATTATTACAACATGTTTTTCTAAAATTTGGCAGTAAAAGAAAAAAATATCAAGAATTTCTCTGCCTTTTTAGGACAAACTGTAAATCATCTTCATTGTTGGGGGGATACTCTATCACAGAAAAATGCCTGCTAGTAAATTTAGAAGGAATATATGTGTTTGAATGACAGACTCAGACAAGGACTATAAATGAATACTAAAATTAGTAGGTTAAATTATTGGGAAACAAATTTTGCTTAGTGCCAAAGTAAGGTCTCACATATCTCTTAATAAATTCTAAGCAAAACGCCACAACTGTATGTTGGAGAGGTCTAGAGGTTAATGTGATTAATCCTAACAGCACTAATAAAGGTACAAGCAATATTACATTTCTGTCCTGCTGTATTGAAAAATGAAGAGAGATCATCGCCCATGAAATATTTTTGCAAAAAAAGTTTAACCTAAATTCAATCAAGCCTTCAGATTTAACTTTTAGTTTATAGGAATAAAGATTTAAAGGAACATGGAATGACACCACAGGGAACACTGTGTGGAACCCTTTACAAGAAATCTGGCTAGATCTTTGTGAAGAGTTAATGTTAGTTTAAAAAATTTAAACTATAAGAGGATTTTTCTATGTCAAAAAAGACAAAGGAGACAATCAGCTGAATATATTACATAAACCTTGATTGGACCCTCATTAGAGTTAAACAGTTATAAAAATTATTTTGGGGACAATTCAGATTTTGAATATAGATTTGGTAATAATAAAACCATGGTATTATTGTTCATTTTTTTATAATGATACTGAGATCAAGTAGGTAAATATCCTGATTCATAAAAGAGGCACAATAAAGTATTTATGGATGAAGTTTCATAATGTTTATAGTAACTTTCAAATGGTTTAAAATTTTTAAAATGGCTGAATAACTATTGAATTTAGATGGTGTGTCTATAGATCCTCATTATACTATTTTATTACTGTTATATATGTTTAAGCTTTTTCACAAAAACAAGTGGAGAACAAACTACAGTGAGAAATCATTTTTTCTAAGAAGTTTTGCTGAGCTTTGAAAATCTTATCTTGTCCGGTGGTGGTAAGAGTATGGCAACTGAGCATTTATGTATATTAAATGTCTGGATTATAAATTTCCATAACTAGTAATTTATCAAAATATAGCAAAACCTGTATTGTAAGAATGTTCATTTCTGCTTAATTTATACTGTCAAACAATTAGAAATAACTAAATTATCCATAAATAAAAGGATGTTTGAATGCATCATCATGATTCAGACAGATAATAAATAAGGAAACAATGCACATTTTATCAGATTTATATCTCCATGGTGATTCTAGGTAGAGGAATTTTAGTACAAATCTATGTATATAATTCTGAGAATGGAAGTCTAGAAAGAGAACCGTTATATTTTATTTTATACTTTTCTATATGCTTGGAAAAAATTAAGCCATGAACCACAGTTACCAAGTATTTTTTATAATAAAAATGATCAAAATACATATGTCGATCTCAGTGTTAGAACTAGAAATGACCACAGAGAATACCTGCATTTCATCATTTTTAAAAAACTTAAAACAAAACAAAGTGAAAATTGCTTAGCCAGATTTTTGCAGAACCAGGAGAAGCACTCAAATCCTATGATGCCCATGATTTTCTTGTGCTGTGGTAACAGTATATCTGTATGTTATCTAATTTAACAGCTAATTACAAAATGAAGTTCAATATAGGATACTTTTGTCAACATAAATTAAAATAATTAACATTCTTATTTGGAATACTCTTACTAAAATAGAAATTTTTATTACAATATGATACCTTAGAGCTTATATGTATGTAGTATTTGAGTGAAATTTTATTTTTAAGTTGAATGACATGTTTTGAAACCTCAGATTTTATTTTAAACAAGTAAAGGTCAAACACATTTTTTTTTCAGTAGTTTCAAGTTTTATTTTTTATTAACATTTCCCAAATATGTTGAATGTGACTGAATATGCTGCCTTATTTATTTTTTTTTAATCTCAGAATATTATGGGGGTACAACACTTTGGCTATATATATTGCCCATGCACTGCCCGTGTCAGAGCTACAATCGTGGACATCCCCCAAACTCTGCTCCCCGCATCCATTCAGTGAGAGTTTTCCCATCCCCTCCACCCCCCTCCCGCCTGCCCGCCCCCTGATGAATATTATTGCCATGTGTGAAGTAAGTGTTGATCAGTTAGTACCAATTTGATGGTGAGTACCAGTGGTGCTTGTTTTTCCATTCCTGTGACACTTCGCTTTGAAGAATGGGCTCTAGCTCCAACCAGGATGATACCAGATGTGTTAATTCACCATTGTTTTTTATTGCTGAGTAATACTCCATGGTATACATATACCACATTTTATTAATCCACTCATGTATTGATGGGCACCTGGGTTGTTTCCACATATTTGCAATTGTGAATTGTGCTGCTATAAACTGTCGCATGCAGATGTCTTTATTATAGAATGCCTTTTTTTTCTTTGGGTAAATACCCAGTAGTGGGATTGCTGGATCAAATGGTAATTCTACTTTTAATTCTTTGAGGTATCTCCATATTACTTTCCATAGAGGTTGTGCTAATTTGCAGTCCCACCAGCAGTGTATGAGTGTTCCTGTCTGTCCACATCCCTGCCAACATTTGTTGTTTGGGGATTTTTTGATATGAGCTAATCTCACTGGAGTTAAGTGATACCTCATTGTGGTTTTGATTTGCATTTCCCTGATGATTAGAGAAGCTGAGCAAGTTTTTATATGTTTTCTGGCCATCATTCTGTCTTCTTTTGAAAAGTTTCTGTTCATGTCTTTTGCCCATTTTTTAATAGGGTTGTTTGATTTTTTCTTGTTGATTTTCCCAAGTTCTGTATAGATTCTGGTTATCAGCCCTTTATGAGATGTGTAGCATGCAAATATTTTCTCCCATTCTGTAGGTTGTCTGTTCACTCTAGTGATAGTTTCCTTGGCTGTGCAGAAGCTTTTTAATTTGATCAGGTCCCATGTATTTATTTTTGTTGCTGCTGTGATTGCTTTGGGGGTCTTTTTCACAAAAATCAACTCACGGTGGATAATAGATTTAAACCTAAGACATGAAACCGTAAGAATTCTCAAAGAAAACGTTGGAAAAACTTTTATGGACATTGGCCTAGGCAAAGAATTTATGAAGAAGACCCCCAAAGCAATCACAGTGGTCAAATGTATTTCTAAAAATATTTTTCTCAAAATGCCTTAGAATATAACATATTAACACTGAAAGGGTTGTAAAGTAACATTTTCTCCATTCCAATTGATTACAGCATAACACTGGTGTGTGTGTGGGTGTGTGGGTGTGTGTGTGTGTGTGTTGGGGTGAGGAAAAATCACCTTTGTCTTTCATAGTTTCAGAGAGTAGGATGCTTAGACTCCATTCCTCAGGAGGGTGCCATATCAGGCTGGGTGTCCTCTATTCCTCTTCCCCACACTCCCTTATTCTCTTTCATGAAAGGAGAAATTCTTTACCTGATTGTGGAATTGGTGAGAAAGTGACATCCACTGACCCATATTCCAAGTAGTGTGCATACCTATGGAGAGTAATTTATAATTTGTCTGAAAAGCAGAAATAGCCCTGTTTCTGTTTCTTGCCTTCCAGTGCTACTAGAAATTCTATGCATTAAGTGTATGAAGTCTACTAGGATTCTGACAGACCCCAAATAGGCCTCTGTTTTCCTCTCCTGTGCTTTTTGTTCTGCTACCTTTTTTAGCTGCTGCAATCCATGTAGTTATCCTGGTAAGTGTCTGCTTTCAGACCTAATTTTTGCAACAAGAGACTTCTATAATTTAAACTCTGTTGGATTTGGGGGATGGGCAAGAGAGGGTATAAAGAAAAGGAAGTTCCACTTTTGAGTGGAATCTAAACTACATTCTCTAATCTAGTTATAACAGGAAAACCTTATACTTTAAGTGTTAATTGAGCTCTTATATTGAGTAACAATGTCATTGATATGGTATTTTGTTCAAAGCATGTCCTCATATTAATGTTTAGTTTGTAAGTAACTTAGGAGGAGAAGGGGGAGTCATTCTGAACCCATTTTTTTAAAATTTCAGAATATTATGGGGGTACAAATGTTCTCATTACATGAATTACTTTTATACCATTTGAGTAAAAGTTATAAGTCTGCCCATCCCCCAGATAGTGTGCATTATACCTGTTAGGTGTGAATTTACCCATCCCCTCCTCCTCCCTCCCACCTGATTGATTTTCTTTGAGTTTTATCTCCATATGTGTACATGACTGTTGATCGATTACTTCCAATTTAATAGTGAGTACATGTGGTGTTTGTTTCTCCATTTTTGTGATACTTCAGTTAGAAGAATGGTCTGCATTTCCATCTGGGTTGTTACAAAAGGTATTAGTTCACCATTTTTTCTTATAGATGAGTAGTACTCCATGGTATTCATATGTCACATTTTATTAAACCACTTATGTATTGATGGGCACTTGTGTTGATTCCACATCTTTGAGATTGTGAATTGTGCTGCAATAAACATTCGACAGCAAGTGTCTTTTGATAAAATGACTTTTTTTTTCCTTTGGGTAAATGCCCAATAGTGGGATTACTGGATGAAATGGTAGCTCTACTTTTAGTTCTTTGAGGTAACTCCATACTATTTTCCACAGAGGTGGGACTAGTTTGCAGTCCTACCAACAGTGCATAAGTATTACTTTCTCTCTGCATCCACACCAGCATCTGCTCTTTTGGACTTTTTGATAAAAGCCATTCTCACTGGAGTTAGGTGATATCTCACTGTGAGTTTGATTTGCACTGCCCTGATGATTAGAGACGTTGAGCATTTTTTTGATATGTTTATTGGCCATTAGTCTATCTTCTTTTGAAAAACTTCTGTTCATATTTTTGCCCACTTTTTAATGGGGTTGTTTGATTTTTTTCTTGCTGATTTGCTTGAGTTCTTTGTAGATTCTCGTTATTAGCCCTTTGTTGGATGTATAGCATGCAAATATTTTCTCCCGTTCTGTGGGTTGTCTACTCGCTCTATTGAGTGTTTCCTTCATGGAGCAGAAGCTTTTTAATTTTATCAGGTCCCATTTATTTATTTTTATTATTGCTGTGATTACTTTTGGGGTCTTCTTCATAAATTCCTTGCCTAGGCTGATATCTATAAGAGCTTTATCAATATTTTCTTCTAGAATTCTTACAGTTTCATGCCTTAAGTTTAAGTCTGTTACCCATTGTGAATTAATTTTTGTGAGTGGTGAGAGGTGCAGATGCTGTGTCAGTCTTCTACATGCGGCTATCCAGTTTTCCCAGCACCATTTATTGAATGGGGATTTTTTCCTCAGTGTATGTTAATCTTCTGTAAATTCTTTTGTTATCAATTTCATTCAGTTCTGCTCTGACCCTCAGTTATTTCTCTTCTTCTGCTGTGTTTGGGATTCGTTTTCTCTTCCTTTTCCAATTCCTTGATATGATTCATTAGATTGTTGATTTGTGATCTTTCTGTCTTTGGGATGTAGGCAGTTAAGGCTATGAATTTTCCTCTTATGACTGCATTTGCTGAATCCCACAGATTTTCATAATTTGTGTCCCCTTTGTCATTTAGTTCAAAGAATCTTTTGATTTCCATCTCAATTTCTTCCTTGAACCAATAATCATTCAGCAGTAGATTGTTTAATTTCCATGACCTTGTGTAGGGTTGAGTGTTTCTGTTGGAATTGATTTCTAATTTTATTCCACTGTGGTCTGAGAAGATACATGGTAAAATTTGTATTTTCTTAAATTTGTTGAGACTTTTTTTGGCCTAGGATTTGATCAATCTTAGAGAACGTTGCATAAGCTGAAAAGAAGAATGTATATTCAGTATTTTGGAGGTAGAATCTTTTGTGAATGTCTGTTTGGCCCATTTCTTTTAGAATCCCATTTAAATCCATTGTTTCATTGTTTATTTTCAGCTTGGAGGATCTGTCTAGTTCTGTCAATGGGGTGTTGAAGTACCTGGCTATTACCATGCTGCTGTTTATCATTTTGTTTAGATCAAGTAAGGTTTATTTTATGAGTCTGGGTGTGCCTGTGTCAGGTGCATAAATATTTAGGATTGTTATGTCTTCTTGTTGAATTGTTCCCTTCACCGTTATATAATGACCATCTTTATCTTTCTTTACTTTTGTTGATTTGAAGTCTATGTTATCTGATGTGAGAATGGCTACACCAGCTTTCTTTCAGTTTCCATTTGCTTGGAATATTGTTTTCCATCCCTTCACCTTGAGTCTGAATGAGTCCTTGTGGGTTAGATGTGTTTCCTGGGGATGGCAGATACTGTGCTTGTATTTTTTATCCATTCAGCCAGCCTTTGTCTCTTGAGTGGGGAGTTCAAGCCATTCACATTTATTGAAAGAATTGATAAGTGTGGTGGATTTCTATTTATCCTGTTGAGTAGATATTTATTGGTTTGTTTTACCTTTTGAGCCATTGTGGTGTCTGGGCTCTGACCTTTAGCTTTGGGTGATTATACACTGCTGGGTGTCTATTGTCCTGATTCATGTATAATGCAGTTCTGAATATTTCCTGCAGGGCAGGTCTGGTCTTGACAAATTCCCTCCATGTTTGCATGTCTGAAAAGGTCTTCATTTATCCCTCATATAAGAAACTTAGTTTTGCAGGAAACAAAATTCTAGGCTGGCCATTATTCCCTTTGAGAAGACTGAGAGCGGGGCCCCAATCCTTTCTGGCTTATAAGGTCTCAGTTGAGAAGTCTGCAGTTAGTCTGATGAGTTTTCCTTTGTAAGTTACCTGATACTTTCGCCTTATGGCTCATAGAAGTACCTCTTTTGTGTTTCCTTTGGCCAGTCTGATGACTATGTTTTGTGGTGATTGCCTCTTTGTAATGAATCTCCCAGGAGTCCTTTGAGCTTTTTCTACCTGGATATTTAGATATCTAGCAAGGACAGGGAAATTTTCCTCAATTATTCCTTCAAATAGGTTTTCCAAACCTGTGTATTTTCTTCTTTGCACCCAGGGATGCCTATGACTCTTATGTTAAGCCATTTTACATAATCTCATATTTCTCATAGGCTTTGTTCATTCCTCTTATTTCTCTGTTCTTTCTCTTTGACTGACTTGTATAACTCAAAGGTGTTGTCTTCAAGCTCTGAGATTCTTTCTTCTGCCTGATCTAGCCTATTCTTAAGGCTTTCCACTGTGTTTTTTTATTTCTTTGAATGAATTTTTCATTTCCAGAAGTTCTGGAGTTTTTTTAAATAATTTGATTTCTTTAGTGAATTTTTCATTCATTTCCTGCATTGCTTTTGTTGTTTCTTTAGGTTGAGTTTCTATTTTCTCTTGTATTTCATTGAGCTTCCTCACAATCCATATTCAAAATTCTTCATCTGTCATTTCAATCTTTTCATTTTGGTTGGTATCCATTGGTAAAGAGTTATTGTTTTCTTTTGGGGTTGTCCTTTCACTCTCATTTTTCATGTTTCCAGAGTTCTTTTGCTGATTTCTTCTAATCTGGTCTCTTGGTGGAGACCTGGGGGTGCTAGGCCTGGCTTACAGGCCTGTCTCTGGGTCACTGAAGATCGATCCCTGAGTGTGCCAGGGAGAGGAGTGCTGGTCCTGAGTTGCCTATGGGGTGTTCTAGCAGGTTTAATGTGAAACTCTCTCATTACCTCCAACCTGCTGTCTTCACCTCTTCCCAACAGTGTGTGGTGACTTAGAACCCCCAGCTTAATCTCAGTGATGGTGGGTGGTACTTGTGAGTAAGAATCAGCTGCTCCTTATTTGCTTGAGTTGGAAGATGCTATGCTTAGCTATGGGGTTATTCCCCTGTCATTGATTGATGTTTATGTGGAAGAGCTAGCTGCTGAGATGTTCTTTTGTGCCTATGGTAAGTTCTTGTCCTCTGGGTAGGACACATGAATGCTCCAAGTTTTAGGAGGGACCCTGTAGCTCCCAAGGGTTGCTTGATCTCTACTTCCCATGAGGTTGGGGGAAAGAGCAAGACAGATTGTGGCTGGATTGCAAGAGCCTGGGAGGCTTTGCAAAGCATTGCCCAGGCTCAGAGCTTCCTTAACTGGTGGCTAGGGGAGCTGGTGGTATGAAGTTCAGGGCAATCTCTCCAAGCCTGGAAGCCTGGTCCCAAGGGAGGAGCCTAATCATTTGAGTGCTAAGGCCCCATGCCAGGCTCTTTCCACCCTTGTCCACTAGCACAATTTCTCTGCTGGGTGGGGTGAGTGCCCTCCGTATTCACTCCCTGGAACTCCAGAGCATTCTCCCATCAGACTAGTACACATGAGTTCCCTCACCACCCGAGACTAGCTCTTGAACTACTCCTCAGTCTGTGTGTCTTACCCACTAGTGTGCATCTCCATGGGAAGCTGGTGGGTAGGGGGATGCCCACTTGTGCACCCCTGTTCCACCACAAGATTCCTAGGGGAGAGAGGTAGGCCTGTCTATCCACAGGGGCCTCAGCCAGTGGCACACTGCCACTGGGGAGAATTGGCTGCTCATGAGTTCCTTGGCTCAAGCTGCACTCCCTATTATAATGAGTGGAGGAAAGGCTGTGGCTTCCATTCAGCTGGCACATCCAAGGCATTCAGTTGTCCTGGGAACCAGGGGCTAGGCTAATTCACTCCAAGTGCCACACCCCTATCCCATATGGTGGTTCTCCAGAGGGGCTGGGGGATGATCAAACTCATAGATCCCTGTTCCTAAGCACCCCTCCACCCTCTTCCATTGGATATGTTCATGAGGGCTTCCTTGTCACCTGAGTCTGGGACCAAGACCTTTCCCTTGTGTTTCCCTGCACTGCTCTTGTGTCTGGGGGAGCACTGGGTCTGGCCACCTGTCTAAGCTGCAGTGCATGAACCGTCTAACTGCTGGCTGGCAGGAAGCTCAAAAATTGCAGTGACCCCACTCTCAGTGGCAGGCTCGGCTAGGAATGTGCACCCACTGTAGAGAAGCAGCCACTTGTGTGCTTCTCATTTCAGAGTACTCTCATGGTTGCAATAGCAGGAGGGGCTGCAGGTACCAGCTGGCATGAGTTAACATTACTTTCTGTGATGCTGTGATCAGAGAAGGTGCAAAGAAGGAAGTATGTAGATGTAAGAAAGCTGGTACTCCAGTCTCTCATGGCACTATCCTGTGTCCCTTTTGAACACCTGAACTCCTGGGGTTCACTGTGCACTCTGCTATTCCTATTTAGCTGCTGTGCCTGAGCTTATGGAGGTTGGAAGTGCCTCCAATATGTTTTGTGTCCTGCTGTTCACCAAAAGTACCTAGGTGGTGAAAGGGAAAACCCCCTTGCCCTTTCACTGGGCTCCAAGCCTCTGTAGGTTTGGTCCATGCCTCTATCTTCTCCTCTGTATTTTCTTCTTTCTCAGCTTCACAGTTTTCTCAGTGGGGTCCCCAGACTTCTCTATTGTCTTTCTCTGTGATTCACACCTGAGCTGCAACTGTTCTCTTCTCTCCTCAGTCCAATATTCTATCTTCCAGGTGGGACAATCTGACAAGCAATGTCTCTAGTTGGCCATCTTGGCTGATTCCCTGAGCCCATTTTAGATAGTCACATAATGCTGCCTCTATATATTTGAATTGTCATCCTTCATTTCTTTTCCTCCATCCTGAATATTAAAAAAAAGAAAAAAACAAGCTTTGAAACTTTATATCTTATTAAGTGAAGGTATAGCATTGGGAGAGTGATCTTTTTATTCTTTGTTCTTAAAAGTTTAGAAATATGCTATGAAGATGACATTGTAATTTCTTCAAGTGAGGGAGGGGATGGGAAGAAGGTACTATTCAATATATTTTGGATAATAATTAAGCTTGAATGGTCATTTTCAAAATATTACCCACCTTTTCCTTGGGTTGATTTGTGTTTGTGTCCAAATAGAAAAAAATTAAGCCAGAAAATAAGGTATCCTTACAATTTTAATATCAAATATTTACATAGTCTAACTTATCACTCTATACTACTTGAAATGTAGAAATTCTTCTAAAACACCAAATAATTACTGGTTCAGTTTCTTTTATGCTAATATAACCATATAGTACATAAGAGCCAAAGCTGGTAGGTGGTTTACAACTGACAAACAAGTTGTGTAGATGTTTAATAGCTGTTTCAGACAACAGAAAACATACTTTCCAGATTAATTGGAATATGGAGGTTCATATGCTCACACAACATTAAAAAGAAGGAAAGGCTCAAGGAATCATAAAATTCAGTGAAATAAGTGGCCTATCTTTTGCAAATCATATGGGAAAATAAGCCCTGCCTTCCTGGGTGCCAACTTTGCCTTTTGGTTTATTGGATTTCTTTTTTTTTTTCCTTCATCTGAAACTTTACATATTTTTTGTTTTCTATTATATACACTTTTATAAACCACATCATATGTTTTGTGAAATGGTATGAAGTACCGTTGTTGAAATATGTTTCCAACTTTTAAAAGTTTAGATTGCTTTCAGGTGAGCTTTTTTGCTTTACACAACCAAACTAGTGTTTTGAAATTCAATCTACTTTTTAAAACTGCTTAAGTATTTATTGTTCAAATATTTTTCTAGAACTGATTATTTTACAGGTGCCTATATTTTATTTATTCAGCAATAGGGGTGGAATTTTGGGGAGGCATAGAAAATATGTATTTTGGTATGCAAATAGAGCCAGTTTATTATTCAAGTAATAGTATATTTATTTCCAATTTTTAAAGTGATTTTAGTAATTTTTTTCACTTAAGATTTTATTTAGCAATATCTTCATAGAAAGAGGAACAGAATAAAACATACCACAAATAGATTAATTTGAATATCACCATACCGTGCTTATCTCTTTGCAAAATGACTTACTTGAAGAGCAATTCACCCAAAATAATGTACAAATAAATATTCTGGTTGTAGTAAAGTTGATAGGGAATTGTATTAGATAAAATACTCCAGAAGACGTTGTTTTATAGTAAGTTTTTCATTGTTCCTGAAAGTTTTCAAATCAGAGTTTCAGAAACATGACTTTTTGTGCTTTTCATTTATCTTCCATAGAAATCCTTCAATTAATATGTGAATTTTCAAGATGCCCCAGAATGAGATAGATCAACATTCAAATAATTTTTGCTACAGATTTAATATCCAATTCAACTGATATTTTGATCTTTGTTTTCCTGATTGAAGTGTTTGTCTTCATACAACCTTCCACTTTTGAATAACTGGCTTTAGATCTTTAAATGGAGCTAAATACTTTATATGGAGTCAAACTACTCTCAAAAAATTTAGACAATATTGCCAAGGAAATACTGTTGCTGAGTCTTTAATATTTGAAAATAATTTTCATAATATGAAACATTTAAAAAAATCATCATTCAGTATTACTTTTTGAATAATTTCACAGAAATGCAATAATAATTCTTTGGAGAATGGTCCCTATGGGGTTAAGGTTCAGACTTCTCAGGACATGGTGCTATCCAACTGCTGTTATCTCTGAGAAGATGTGATGAGGCTGCTTCTCACAGTACCAAAATAAGTTCAAGGCCAGATTCCAATTGCTACTGCCACGGCAACACTGAGTGGAACAGTAAGTAGAAAGAAGAAAATCCCTTCTCTCCTCTTCATGCTTTCATTTTTCGAGAGACTTATCTTGGCAAAACCAAATAGAAAGTCAGTGCTCCAGTGTTACAGAGCAGAGAGAGACAATGTGAAATAACTGACCTAGACCATCCCCCTGGTATTCAGTATCCACAGACATTCTGGCAAAGCATATTCAAACTTCCATCCGATAAGTACTTCATGCTTCTATCTAACAAGTGATGATCCTCTGATAAATGAACTGTCATCCTCAAAAGGTATCAAAGTACCCATCTCTGCGTGACATTAATTCTTCTAGTTTAATCATTATCCCAATAGATTTCTGTTAGAGGTCTAAAAACATGAAACCATATTGCCAAGGAAGTATTGTTACTGAATCATTAATTTTTTTTAACCTTTATAATATGAAAAAATTTAAAAATCATTATTAAGTCTACTAGACTCTTGGCTGGATGCCACCATCCCTCACATTAAACCCATATTAAAACTTAACAGCTCAATAAAGCTGTGGTGAACCACTGGCATACAGATCCATGCCTAATCACTATTTATCTATTGTTTACCTTACCTTCTCTTACTCTCTCCCTCCATTGCTCTCTCAATTTTTAACTTTTTCACTCTCTAGCTTTCCTCTCTTTTAGAAAATCTTAGGTACTTTAGGAACTGATAGAAACAAGTTGAGTGAAGAAACAGAGATATGGTCCGTGTCTATAACAGCTAAAAAATAAAAATAAGTTAACAAAATCTATAGACTTTGTTAGAAACATTAGATACAATGTCAGGAATTCAGCAACTAATTCCCTGGCATTTTAGCTATCTTGTAGATATTATACTTTTATTATTTTCTTAATAAAAATATATTAAATGAATACATTTATAATTATATTAGCATTTTCTTTTTTGATTCTCAGGCAGAGTACATTTGGTGATGGTATTAGAGTTATAAAGGCAAAACAGGAAAAATTTTATAAGTAACATCACAGTCTGAGTTTTTGCTTATTTCCATGTGAATGACGAGATTTTGTGAAAGTTAAATATCATAATGTATATAAGTAGAGAGATTCTTGTTCAAACTGGTAGACTCATCATACATAACTATTCCCTTTGTAAAAGTTCATATTGAAGTCACAGAAAATACATAAAGAAGAAATAAGAAAATGGATTTAAAATCTCAGGAAGCACAGAAAAATAAGAAAATACAAAAAGTTTGGAGAAATTCCCAGAAGAAAGCAGATGGTAGTTCATCCAATTAAATTAATTAGTTTTCATAATAAATAATATTTATATAATCATAATGCTGTAAATGCTATTTATCAATGCTTAATTTTTAGAGGTAGCATACAGAAAAATCCGGATGAACTTAATTATAGCTACAGAGCAGAGTTTAAATATTATAACCTAATTTTAAAAAGTAATAATAATATAACACACATGGAAGGAAAGAATATTAATTTTTCAAATATCCCCTCTTTTATATTTTAGAATCATTATAGTCTTTAACATTTATATAAGTCAAGACATGGATAGAAAAGCATTATGTATAAATTAGTAAGGTAATTAAAATAAACAAAGTGTAACAAAACAAAAAAGTAAGGGGTAGAGGCATCAATAATATACTGATAAATCAAGAGAAAACTGAATATCATATTTGCACTTATAAAAAATACTACTTAAAGTAATAAAAAGAAATACTTCATTTTCAACAATATGTCACTTATTTTTTGTCTTCTTGACCTTTATGTGTTTGAGGAATACAGCAAGCTATTAAGTAGAATTGTTAGGTAGATAGCTCAGATCTCTGGCTCTTCTAGGGACAAGGGTGTCCTGCTTTGTGCTGCCTTGAGCAATTGTCCCACCTGGGAATTAGGATAAGGGCGGTCACTCCGTTTTAGTGTTGCCCCACCCTTAACTTAATCTCAAATAGTTCAGAAGAAATATCTGTATGTATTATTATTAATATATACATAGAGACAAGGTTAATATCAGTGCTGCAAAGTGTGAGAATTGGTGAATCTGGGTGAAGGATGCCTGGGAGCTCCCTGTACTATTCTTGCATCTTCTTTGTAAATTTGAAAATAAAGTAAAACACAAATTTGTTATAATAAAAAAAACTTTTTTATGATAGTTGCCTATAAGATTTGATACTATACATTGAGAAAGGACTCAGGCAAATTAACTCTTCATTATCTCTTACTATTAATATATGCATTATTTAACTTTTTTAAGTAAGCAAAACAATTTAATTATATAAAAATTTGAACATTTAGCACAACACCTAGTACATAATGAGGACTTACAAACGGTTTATGACTACTGTGTTAGGGAAAACAAGAAGAAACACTTGTTCTTCACATTTTCTAAAGGGAGAAAGAAATCTATGGTTTTATATTAATGGTTGCCTTGGATAGAGCTGTTACTCTCAGTTTCTCTGATTTCTCACAAACCTTCTGGCTGGTGTCATGTCACAGATTACATGGCAGTAACTTAAAGACACTGCTGTTGGCATATTAGAATGAGGTAAGGAAAATCTCAAAAGAGGTGCCAGGACAGGTTGAAATCTTGTCACAAAGTGATGGTATTTTAAAATCAATTTCTCTAGGTTTCCTTCAAGTTAAGCTGCCTCCTAACAAGTAATTGAAGATGATATGCCCATGTACTTTTACATTCATTTCTTCTTTGAAGTATGTGATTAACAGATAACAATTTGGAAAATATAGTATTTTTAAAATGTAAAAGTGTTCACTTTTTAATTTTAATCAAGGCCTATTGAAAGTACATATTTAATAAAAACAAATATGTGGAGGCAATTTAAAGGACGTTTGTCATTTTTAGAGCCCATCTCTGCATTAGTAGTCTGACTGGATTGAATAAGGTAATTTTGATATGATACAAGTGAAACTTCAATTTGAAATTATTATCAACTGTTTTGCTGAATGCAAAAGAGAAAGCAACAACAGGACAGAAAATTATGTCTAAAAAACAGAAAATACATAAAAAATTCTCACACAAACTTTTATAAAAATCCATTTGTATCTTAAGATTGAATTTAGTTTTCCATGGAACCCTTCAGACATAGGCATAATGTAAGTGAATAAAATTTTATTGGCTTCTTCAGAAACATCCAAGAATTATATGTTATGTAGATATTTTGTATCTCAATGTGAAGCTTTTCACATATCCATGGTTATATTGCTCAAGGCATTTTAGGAACTGTTTTAGGAATGTTTTCAGTGCTACAGCATTTGACTTTTTGTAACATTTTAGTGTTTTATTTTTATAGATAGTTCTAATGCACTATAAGCTGAATTTAGTGAGTATGATCTGAATGAAGAGAGAATGAAAGTGTGTAATTTGAGATAATGAAAACATTATGTAAATATATAGCATCAAAACAATTTCTTGTTTAACTCATCAATTGAGACTACAAGCAAGAGAGAAAATTAATTTATCTTTAATGCAATTTTTTTGAATAAATGTATTTTATTGCAAGTCACTGCATTGAATTAAGGTGTTCAATAAAATACACAGTATAAGCTAGTATATGTTTGAAAAAATCACTTTTGACATTTTATAGTCATCTCATTTATTCATTTATTCATTCAACAATCATAAATTACATACCTACACTCATTAAGCTCTGTCTAATGTTGATTAAATTTTATCTATTGCTTTCTACTCAATGTCAAACACTGTATTAAAAGCCTGTTCCTTTATACACATAGAAACTGAGATTTAGGTAAGTCCCTTGCCCAGGGTCACGTAGCTAGAAGTGGTATAAAACAGATTTGAACTTAGGTAATTTATTTTCACAGTTGACAACACACATTATACTATATATCCTAGGATTTGAAATAGTCTCTCAAAAAGATTACAGTACTATAGTAGAGAATAGAATTTTAAACCAGACAATTCTGAAAATGAGTACAATATATACTACTAGTATATAAATCTTAGTCAATTTCTTTTTCAGAAGCACAAAAAGGAAAGAACGAACTTAGGGTCAGAATAGTGTAGGAGTGAAAAGTACTATTAGGGTCAGATCTGAGTTCAATCTTGTATTTACCTGTTACTTGATGATAAATTTTGGGCAAGTTACTTAACATTTCTAAGCCTCAGTGTCATTCCCTCTACAGTGAGAATATTAATAAAACCTACTCTATGGAACTATTTTGAAGATTAAGTAAAATGACACACAAGGCCAGAGGCACATAGCAAAGGCTTGAAGAACTTAAAGGGAACTTTACTAGCCTACTGCTAAAGTCTCAGACTAATCTATGAGTGGAACATGTATGGGAGACATAAAAAGCAGCAGAGCAAAATCTTTGAAAACTGAACTGGTGTTGGAAACACAGATTACAAAACATAAACACAGTATTTGAAGTCTGATTTAAACAATGTTTATTGCCTGCTAAACAACAACAACAAAAAAAACTCATAGCATTCTCCAGAAAATTTATCAGGACAGAAAATCTCACAGCACAATACTCTAACTTAGTGTATAATAAAAAATGAGGAAAATGTTACAGATTGCAAAAGTATTTTGCAAGAGATGAGGCTATTAACTAGCATAAACCCCAACCCCAAGAAAACCCAGATTTGGAATTATCAATGAAAACTTAAATCAGCTATAATAACTACATTCCTTTAGATAAAAGTAAATATTCTTGAAATAGGTGGAAAGATAGATGTTCTCAGCAGAGGTAGAAACTATAAAACACAAACAATACCCTTAGAACTAAAAAATTAATATCTAAAAATTTTAAAAAAATGATTGGTGATGTCCATACCAGAATGACCATACAGTGAAATGAGTTAGTGAACTTGAAGAAACATTAATAGAAATTATCCAATCTGAAGATCAGAAAAAAAAATTCATAGAAAAGAAGTATAAATGAAGCTTCAGGGGACAATGGAACAATATAAAATGTAAAACATTTGTGTCTTTGAAACCCTAGATGAAGAGGGAAAAAAGAGTGAGACCAATTCTCAAAAACAGAATTTGAGCAAAATTTGGCTGAATACTTTCAAAATTTGGTAAAAGTCACAATTTAAAGATTAAAAAACTCTGTGCCCATATATAGTATAACTAAGTTGCTGAGAACCCAAAGAAATCTTGAAAATAGCCAGAGAAAAACAACACATTACATACAAGGCAACAAAGGTCTGAAAGTCTGCAATTTTTCATCAGAATCCATGGAGGCCAGAAGAAAGTAGAATAGCATGTTCAAACTGCTAATATATAAGAGTGCCACGCAGAATTCTATACATGGAGGAAAGATTGTTTAGTTAGGAAAGTAGAACAAAGCCATTCTTTAATGAAGGAAAACTGCTAGCAGACCTGCTTTAAATGAAATTCTAAACAAGTTTCTTCAGTCAGAATGGAAATGCTACCAGAAAGAAAACATACAACATCAAAAATGATGGGATGATAAATATCTCAGAAAATGTAGTAGACTATTTCTTCCCAGAAGCAGTGTTTATTAAAATATGTGTGACTATATAAAAGCATAAATAATATCATTAAATGGGGGGAAGTTTAAAACATATGTAGATATAATACTTATGACAACTATAACATAAAAAAGGGATAATAAAATAAACTATATGGTTGTAAGTCTTCTATATTTTATGTAAAGTGGTAAAACGTAACTCTAAAAGATTAGTTATGTGTATTTTAGCCTCTAGAGCTTCAACTAAAAAATAACTCAAAAAGATATTGCTAAAAGGTCAATAAAATTTATTACTAAAAATATTCATATAGTTAAAAAGAAATCAGGAAACAGAACAGAGGAACAAAACACAGAGGATACAAACATAAATCCAATATATCAATGCATTATTAAATGTAAATGGTCTAAAATTTCAAATAAAAGAGGTTATTAGATTATATTTAAAAATAAAAACAAGACATGCACCTTAAATACAATGACATAGAGATGTTAAAAGTATAATGTGAAATAACTTATATTTTAATATCAAAGTGTATTTCAGATCAAAAAGAATATGACCAGATATAAAAAAGGTCATTTCATAATGATAAAAGTGTCAATTAATCAAAAAGATATAACAATACTAAACATCTATGCCATTAATAATGTGACTTAAAATATATAAAGAAAAACTTGATAGAACTGCAGAAGAAATAGACAAATTCATAATTAACAAATACCCTTTTCTCAAAAATTGATAAAATACATAGTCACAAAATCAGAAAAGATATAGCAGACTTGGATAATAATATCAACAAACTTGACCTATTGACATTTTTAGATCTTTATAGAACACTATGCACAAGAACAGTAGATATGTATTCTTTTCATATACACTCAGGATATTTGTGAAAATAGACCACATTTTGAGACACATGTCTTAATAAATTTAAGAAGATTTAAGTCATACAAACTATGTCTTTGACAGTAGAATTAAACTAGAAACTAGTAACAGACAGATATCTAAAAAATCCACAAATAGTTTGAAATTAACAAACCTCTCAATAAAACATGGGTCAAAAAAGAAGTCTCAAAGAAAACTAAAAAATAATTTTGAGCTGAACAAAAATGAAAATACCCACACCAAAATTTGTAGGATGCAGTTAAGCAGTGATTGGAGTAAAGTAATTGCATTAAATCTCTATTAGAAAAGAAGAAAAGTCCTGAACCAATAATCAAAGTCAGAGATTGGTGAATTTTTCTGTACAGGTCAGATATTAAATAATTAAGTCTTATTGGGTCATACAGTCTCAGTTACAAGTATTCAACTCTGTCATTGTAGTACAAAAGAAGACATAGACAATATGTAAATGAATTAACATGACTAAGTTCCAATAAAACTTTATTTACAAAAAGTAAACAGCAAGCCAGATTTGGGCATGGTTTGCCAATCATTGAGATTATTAAAGTCCACCTAAAAGACCTTTTCAGGCCAAAAGCAAGGAGCAGATAGGGCATAATGAAGATAAGAGCAGAAATCAATGAAATTGAATAAGGAAAAGCAATAGAAAATAAATAAATCAAACCAAAAGTTGGTTCCTTGAAACAATTTTAAAAATTAAGAAATGGTAGCTAGACAATTATGAAATAAAGAGCTGAGATACAAAATACAAGTATCAAGAATGAAAAAGACCCTGCAGACATTAAAAAGATGGTAAGTAAATGCAATGAACAACTCCATGCCCATAAATATTACAACTTAGATGAGAAAAGGTGTGCATGAAGTGATGCCTGCAAGCTAATTGAATGATCATGTAGGTTAAATGCTGAAAAATTACCTTTGAATTATCAATATGGAGGATACTGTCAACATGGGTAGGCCAAACTTAAAGAAATAGTGGGAGCAACTATATATTTAATTGATAGTTTTAATGTTGGCAATGGTTTCTTTGTTACAATATAACATCATTTTATGTATAATAGTCATCCTTAAATATTATTTTGGATTTTGTTTCTTTTAGAATTTTTATAAGAGTCATTTATAGGCCATATAAAAATTCATCTTATTCCTTAATTGCTAAAATTGAGTTTACGAATGGCTAAGATATTGCCAAGCATGAATATCCACATTCTTCACCAGATGTACTTTTAAATTACATTTGACTCTTTCCAAGCAGCAAAAGTATCTTCAAAAATAAAAAAATTATCACCAATGATAATATATTTGACATTTGTCCTTGGTTTGTCAAAAGGCATAATAGCTTTATAATTAAATATTGAGGACATCAGGGGACAAATCCCAGCTCTGCCACACTTAAGTATTTGTTTCTATCTTGTACACCCTAAAATCCTGTAACTGATAGAGATTCCTGCTATTTTTACTGTTAAAATTCTCAGAATCATTTTTGAAATTTTTCTCCAGTATTACTAAACATGTTAGCTCTTAGGTAAGCATTTAATATATATACCTACCTTACCTCAGTAACTATTATTTTTCCAACATTATTTCTCTTTGCTAGTTTCATCTAATGTACTTGTACAATATCATGCAGAAAATGCACTTTTAAATTACTTTATGTATTAGTTGTCTCTTTCTGTGTAACAAATTATGACAAAAGTTAGCAGCTTAAAGCAACAAACATTGCCTCACAGTTTTCACACCAGAAATCCATGTCTGGATCACCTATGAGGCTACAACGAAAGTGGCAGCTTATTGCAGTCTTGATAAAATTCAAGTGGAGGTGAATTTGCTTCCAATCTCAGGTGCTTGGTTGTTGGCAAGATCCAGTTCCTTACATTCTTTTGGGTTGAGGGCCTTAGTTCCTCGTTGGCTGTTGGCTGGAGTCCTCTCCTTATTTACTGCCACATGGAAATGGGCATCTCCATTGGGCAACTTACAACATGGGAGCTGGCTATCAGACAAAGCAGAGAAGGCAAGAGAAGAAAAGTGCAAGCAAGATGGATGTTTCAGTCTTTTTTAAACTTAGTCTTGAAAGTTAGAGCTCATCACTTTTGCCGTAGTCTACTTATTGAAAACAAGTTACTAGGCCCAGTCTATATTCATGGGCAAAGGATTCCGTGAGAGTATGAATACCAAGAGATGGAGATCACTGGGAACAACTTTAGAGTCTTCTTACACATTTTGAATTATTTTCAACAGTTAAGGGCTTTTAAACAAGTGAGTAAAAATTTATATGCACTCATACTTGAAAGTTCATTTATTTTTTAAAGGATTACTCTAAATAAGAATAAGCATGAAGGGACATCAAGAGCTGTGATTAATTTTTTGAAGCCAGACCACCTTAATATCTCTCATTTTCCCTAAGAAGGAGCGTGTGTGTGTATATGCATGTGTGCGTATAGACATACATGTATAAAATTGTTATAGATCACAACTATACCAACTGTGTTATAAGATTATTTTACTAGTGATAAAATAATTTTAAATTTGGATTAGAGTGAGGATATCTACTCATGTCTACTTTTTAAATTAGAACCTACTATCCTAGGATTTTATCCATAAATTATATGAAATACATGATACACGTTTTCTTTGAAATTGGTGAGCACAAAATTAATGAAATAGTAAAATTAGTAAAAACTTAAAAAGACTGTAAAGGCAATGTAATTGTAACTATTTATCCAAGAATCTGAGAGCTTTAGTTTTCATATAAGCTAAAGATCTGATATTAATGTACTATAACCTGAGAATTTGGTTAAAAGTCTTATATTTTATTCTCCCCAGAGTTTTCTTTGTTTTAAGAATTGTAGTGGGCATTAAGATGTTTTGTAACATTTTATAGATTGAGAATTTAAGAAATGTAGAAAATAAAATATTTGTCATAGTATCTTTCTTATTACTGAACTAATAGTGTGGACTACCATTTATAACACTTATAATGTTATGCCTTATATAATATATGTTTCTGACCATATTTAATAATTCACTAGATTGGAATATCTATGGGGACACTGATTCTCATTCTCTGAAGTTTCTTCTCTCTCTCTGTCTTCCTTTCTTACTTATACACACACTCTCACACCTCATTTCTTGACATCATGTTTATATATAGTAAGGGCACAGTGCATTTTACTTGAATTAAATATCTACTTTTTAAAAATTTTACCACAATAATGCAATATGCTTCACTCAAGGTTCATTCACTGCATTCGTTAACACATTATGCTTCAGAGACTCATTTGGACTTGGTGGTGAATAATAATGGCATGTTAGTTTTATTATGAACCTTGTTGTACCTTGATATGGTATCTAGGGCAAGCAAGACATACTTGCTGAAAATTAAAATTACTGATATAAGGAAGGAAATAAGTAATGACCAAACAACTACATATGCTAGAATTCTATCCATGTTCATAAGGAAAATATTAATTAATTATAGACTTGCATAACCAAGAAATATTTATTGAGGAACATAGTTCTTCTGAAAAATTTTGAATAGGTACAATTTGTACCTTCATGCTGAAGTAGAAATGAAAAAGATATTCAAAGTTGGGGAAATGGAGTGAGCTTGGGAATAGTGAGACCTCTGGGGAAAATTTTTAGGTTATTTTCAGTGGACAAATAGGGTTACTGTACAACTTTGTCTGCCCTGGGCCTCAGCGTGGTTACCATATGACCCTTGAAGATCAGGACAAATCTCACATCGTCAGCACCAGCAATCCAATTTTAGCAAATTAACCTCATGTGATAGGAAAGGGAAGAAGGATGTCTTTATTCAAAATAATCCTGCTAAAGTCTCCATCCCCTTCAAATATGGGCATGGTGGAACAGAGTAGTGATCAATAAATATCTGTTGAATAAATAAATGATGAAAATAAAACACACTAGCAAACGCATTTATCACTTATCACAAGTGTAATCACATAATTAAGTAAGAAAACATTTATTTAAAGTCAGTACTCTCTGTGGAAATGTAAGCTCCCATTGGAACATCAAGTTATTTTTCTGCTCTTTACCTACATACATCCAATGCTTAGTTTGCCTTATCCATAGCGGGAACTCTGTAAATATTTCCAACATTAATGAATGGCTGAATAAAGGGGAAAACCAGTGTTATTCAAACAATGACACCAAATACAACTAAATTTGTTTTGTTTTATTTTGGGTGGAGGGGTTGGTTTGATTGTGTTTTGTTTTATAATGGAACAGAATGTACAATAATTAATGAAGAATATAAGGGCAAATGGAGAGAAGTAAAATATTTTAACTTTTTCACATAATGGGTATAGTTATGAATTTAAGGTGTGTACACAATACCACAAGAATAAAAGGAGTGGAGAGAGTGGAGAAAAACAGAAAATAATTGGTACAAACATTTATGGTGGAGGAAGAAAACTTAATATTTGAAGAGGTGACATATTTTCTCTCTTCTATGTTAATTCTTTTAAATTTTTACTTGCTATATTGGTCACTAAGGCATATATTAAAAATGTTAAACATTGCATACCTAAAAAGACTAATTTTAAAATCAAAAACAAGAAATATGGGATTATGTAAAATGGCCAAATATAAGAATCATAGGCACCCCTGAGGGTGAAGAAGAAAACACACAAGGGCTGGAAAACCTAGTTGAGGGAATAATTGAGGAAAACTTCCCTGGTCTTGCTAGAGGTTTAGACATCCAGGTACAAGAAGCTCAACAAACACCTGGGAGATCCATTGCAAAGAGGCAATCACCAAGACACATAGTCATCAACTGGCCAAAGTCAACACAAAGGAGGAACTCCTGCAAGCCACGAGAAGAAAACATCAAGTAACATACAAAGGAAACTCCATCAGGATAACTGCAGATTTCTCAAATGAGACCTTACAAGCCAGAAGGGAGTGGGGACCCATCTTCAGTCTTCTTAAACAGAGGAACTGCCAGACTAGAATTTTGTATCTTGCAAAACTAAGTTTCATATATGAAGGAGAAATAAAGACTTTTCCAGATAAGCAAACACTGAGAGAGTTTGTCAAGACCAGACCTGCCCTGCAGGAAATACTCAGAACCACATTATATATGGATCTGCACAACAGACACCCACCAGTGTAAAACCACCCAAAAGCTAAAGTTCAGAGCTCATATAAAACAATAGCACAAGAGATAAAACAAAGTATTAACTTGAAAGAAAATATGTAGAGGTTATAATAATGTTTTTGTAAATGTTCAGTGTGCTATATTTTATTTGTTCCTACCTAAAAAAGAATAAGCATGAAATATTGTATTAAAGACTAATACACAAAATTCTCTAAGGGCAGAGTTGGGAGATATATAAACACTTTCAGACTTCTAAGGGTAGATGGAAAACTATACTTTGCCTGTAGTTAATTTCTAATGTAATTACCAGGAAAAATGTTTACAACTTTTTCCTTCAGAAACTCATTCTCTTATCCCCTCAAAATGAGAGGAAATTTTACATGTTTTAAAAATCTTAACAAATTTTCATAACATTAATATTTTTTCATAAAACATTATTCAACACATTTACAATACCAGCCCATGAAATCCTCCACATTTACCAATTTATCATCCTGAAAATGATTACTGGTGATGGCTTAAAATTAACATTTAGCAATTATAATAAAATTGAGTTTACATGAAAACTAACTAAAATGTTATGTGTAGAGTCTAACTAGAACACACAAAATATTACATATTTTTCTGAATATATGCCTTAGTTATTTTGGGATATTTAGAGAGAAATAAAATTAAAAGCATAAATAACAAAAAAAGTTATTTCACTATAAAAAGTTCAATTATATTGTTCATTGATTTTGCTATGTGTGTATCTATGAATGTGTGTACATAGTATACATATATAGGTATATCATATTTTTTATCCTTATAAATAAAACTTTTTTCCATATTATTGGCCAAAAATGTCATTTAATTATTAATACTATATTAAAAGTTTCAATTCTATTACTAGTGCAGCTATATAATTCCTCATACTCATACTTGTTGACACTTAATTTAACTGTATTTTCATCATTTGCTTTTATTTTTGGCTTTTAAATACTTTCATATTCATTTATTCTTTAGTAATATAAAAGATGTTACATCAAAGGTTAACCCTTGCAAATAATCATAACTAGTATTTACCTAAATTTTACAAGTGTTCTTCTGTACTGTTTGTCTACCTTCTGTATCAAAGCAACCCTAAAACTTAAGAGATTTAAGATCATCATTTTACTTTGTTCATAATTTTGTGAATCACAAATTCAAGAAGGATTTAGCTGTGTGTTCATCTCTGATCCACATGGAAATAGCATGGCACCTGGGGCTAGAAGACCCACTTCAACATTGGCTTCTTTGCTCACAGCCTGGTAATCTGATGCTCTTTTGCTTCTATCTTTTTCTACATGATGTTTCCCTTTTAAGACTTCTCCATGGGCTTGGGCTTTTCACAGCATGACAATTTTAAGGTTACCATTTATGATGGTTTACTTTCCCTAGAGCTAACATTTCAAGAGCAACAATTGAAAGTAACCTGGACAAAAATTGAATCACTTATAATTGCTGGTGGGAATATATAAGGCTATCATCACTGTAAAAAACAGCAGTTTCTTATGAAACTACCCGTGCAATTACTATGCAACCCAACAATTGGACTATTGAGCATTTAATCCAGAGAAATAAAAATTTATGTTAAAACAAAAACCTATATACAAGTGTTTATTGCAGATTTATTCATAATATTCATAACAGTCAAACACTGGATATAACCCACATATGCTGTGAAACATTTTTACCATGGAATGCTCTTCAAAAATAAAAAGGAACAAATTATTGAAATGTGACACAAAAAACTTGAATTTCTAAGAAATTATATTGTGTGAATAAAAGCCAATATCAAAAGGTTACATACAGTAGTATCCAATTTATGAGACATCCTTAGAATGGTAAATTATAGAAATGAAGGACATATTGTTATTGTCAGGGGATAGAGATGGGACAGAATTGGAGGGAGGTGAATGTGGTTATAAAAATGGAAGAGAGGGATCATTGTGAAGCTGGAACTGTTCTGCATATTGACTGTCATGGTGGATACACAATCCTGCACATGTTTTAAAATTACGTAGAACTAAATACACACATGTTCAAATAAATCAGCACATGTAAAATGGGTAAAGCTGAATGAGATCAATGGATTTTATCAATGTCAATATTTTGGTTATGGTACTGTACTGTTTTTCCAAGGTGTTATCATTAGAGAAAACTGAATAAGGATACAATGAATTTTTCTATATTATTAATATATCATAAAACTGCACATGAGCCTATAATTATTTCAAAATAAAAAAATAATTTAAAAAAGTAAAGCAAAATAATACAAATGCATAAGAAAGAATATGGTATTATTCTAAAACAATGTCTCCTAATAGCACGAATGATAAAAGGATATTTCTTGTCCTCCTTTACATTCAATTTACAAGTGGTTGTTTTAGCTGTAAGCATAAGAAAAAAAGAGAAATAAAGTTCATTAGAAATGAAAACAAAAATATTGATGATCCCAGGTATTATGACTCTAGACATAAATGAAACTCAAATCTACAAAGGCAAATTATTAAAACTAATAAAGTTAAGCAAGTTTGACACACACAAAGCCAATAAAAATATCAAATGGAGTTTATATACCAGCAAGAAACAATTACATTATATAATTTAAAATATTAATAGTAATATAAAAAATAAAGAAATTATGACTAAATATAACAAACATACTACAAAATCTTTTAAAAAATTTTTACCACCTTATTGAAAGACACTAAACATGGTATAGATGAATACTCATATTCATAGGTTAAAAAATCAGTATCATAAAGACAATTGAAGTATGGATTTAATATGATTCTAATCATAATCACAAGAGTATTTTTTCCACTTGACAACTTTATTCCAAAATTAATTTGGAAAAGCAAAAAATGAATAACAATAAAGTAATTCCTGAAAGGAGAGAAACAAAGAACAAGCAATTCCATTCCCAAATAGAACAACTTATTATAAAGCTAAAAATATTTAGGACTGTGCGAAAATGGTGCAAAGAGGCAAATAGAAAAGGGGAACAGAATAGAGAGCTAAGGACCTATATATTTATGGAATGCAGATATAACAGAAATTTCTGTAAATCAGTAAGACTAGATGTACTATTCACTAAATATTGATGGAGTTCTTGGTTATACAGATTTTTAAAATTAACATCAGATTCTTGCTTCAAACAAAATTAATTTTACATAGCTTCCTAGATAAAACTGATACATAGAAGTGCATTAAATGTAAGTATTTCTGCCCATCAAAAGACTTGTAAAAATAAAGTGAATACCAAAACCCTTAAATCTGAAAAGTTGTTTGAAACACACTTAGCATTCATAGATTCAGATTTAGAAAACATAGAGAACCCCCAAAATAAGTAAGGGAAAGATAAATATTACAAAAGAAGAATGTACAAAGAACCTGACAAAACATTTCATCAAAAGTAGAAATCCAAGTGGCCCACAAACAAATGGAAAAATTTCATGAGTTATCAGAAAAATGAAACTTAAAAACAGAGTGTGATAGCATTTCACACCTATGACATTGGTTGGGAAGAATGTTGAGCAACAGAAACTTTTTTTCCCAATTTTTTGGGAACATAATAATTGTACACATTTATGAGGTACAAGCGATATTTTGACACATGCATACAATGTGTAATGATCAAATAAGGGTAATTAAGCTAACCATCATTTCAAACATTTATTATTTCTTCGTGCTGGAGATATTACAAATCTTCTCTTCTAGCTATTATGAAATATAAAATAAATTATTAACTATAGTCACCCTACTGTTGTATTGAACACTAGAATGTACTCTTTCTATCTAACTGTATTTTTGTACCCATTAACCAGCCTCTCTTTATCACCAACCCCCCAACCCCACCCCCTGGTAACCATTATTCTACTCTCCACCTCCATGAAATTAACTTTTTTAACTTCCACATATGAGTGAGAACATGCAATATTTGTTTTTCTGTGCCTGGCTTACTAGACATAACATAATGACCTCCAGGTTTATTCATGTTGCTGAAAATAAGATTTTATTTTTTTATGGCCAAGTAATATTTCATTGTGTATATGTACCACATTTTCTTTATCTATTCATTCACTGATGGACACTTAGGGTGATTCCATATCTTGGCTATCGTGAATAGCACTTCAGTAACTATGGGAGAGTGCAGATATCTCGTCACACACTGATTTCCTTCCTTTTAGATATACACTCAGGAGTAGGATTGCTTGGTCACATGTATGGTCGTTTTTGTTTTGTTTTTTGAGTAACTGCCATGCTGTTTTCCACAGTGGCTGTACTAATTTAAATTCCCAGCAACAGTGTTCAAACATTCCCCTTTTTCCACATCTTTGTCAGAATCTGTTTTTTGTCTTTTTGAAAATAGTCATCACAACTGGGGTGTGATTATATCTCATCGCAGTTTTAATTTGCATTTCCCTTGTGATTAGTTATGTAGAGCATTTTAAAAATATACCTTTAAGCCACTTATATATGTCTTCTTTTGAGAAGTGTTTGTTTAGATTATTTGCCCCTCTTGAAAACATATCTATTTGTTTTATTACCATTGAGTTGTTTGAGTTCCTTATATATTCTGGTTATTAATCTCTTATTGGATAAATAGTTTGCAAACATTCTTTTCCATTCTGTGGGTTGTCTCTTCACTCTATTGTTTCCTTTGCTGTACAGGAGCTTTTACCTTGATGTAATCCCATTTGTCTACTTTTGCTTTTTTGCCTATGCTTTTGAGGTCTTATCCAAAAAAATTTTTGCCTAGAACAATGTCCTGAAGTGTTTTCCCTGATTTCTTCTAGTAGTTTCATAGTTTCAGGTCTTATATTTAAAACTTTAATCCAGTTATGATTTGATTTTTGTAAATGGTGAAAGATAGAGGTCCAGTTTCATTTTTCTGGATATGAATATCCAGTTTTCCCAGCACCATTTATTGAAGAGACTGTTCTTTCCCTAATGTATGTTATTGGCACAATTGTCAAAAATGAGTTGACTACAAATGTGTGGACTCATTTCTGGGCTCTCTGTTCTGTTCCATTGGCCTATGTGCTTCTTGTTATGCAAAACCAGTGTACATACCTGTAGCTGTTAACGGTAGGGACTCCAGCTGTTCTTGCTCTTAGCTGATATCGGTTTGTGTCATTAACTTAGGAGTTCTATTTTATTGTGAGAGTGTCATTTGTATTTTGATAGAGCTTGCATTGAATCTGTAGATTGCCTTGGGTCGTATAAACATTTTAATAATATTAATTATTCCAATCCATGAACATGGGTTAGCTTTCCATTGTTTTATGTCCTCTTTAATGTCTTTCATCAGTTTTTAAAAGTTTTCCTTGTAGAGCTCTCTCACTTCTTTGGTTAAATTTATTTATTTTATTCATAGTTATTCTAAAAGTGATTCCTTTCTTGATTTCTTTTTCATATCATTGGCTGTTAATGTATAGAATTGTTGATTTTGTATCCTGCAATTTATTGAATTCATTTCAATTAATCATAGGACTTCCAATACTATGTTGAATAAAAGTAGTAATAGTGAACACCCTTGTCTTGTTTCAGATCTTAGAGAGAAGACTTTTGGTTTTTCCCCATTCAGTATATTAATTGTGGGTTTTTCACATATGGCCTTTATAGTTTTCAAGTCTGTTATTCTTTATACCCAGTTAGTAAAAAGTTTTTTCACAAAGTGGCTGTTGAATTTTACAGAAAACTTTTTCAACATGTATTGAAATGATCATAGGGTTTTTGGTCTTGATTCTGTTAATGTGATATATCATGTTTATTGATTTATGAATGTTAAACCATCCTTACATCCCTGAGATGACTTACACTTGATCATGGTGAGTGAAATTTTCTATGTACTTTTAAATTCAGTTTGCTAGTATTTCGTTGAAGATTATTGCATCTATTCATTGGGGATATTGCCCTGTAGTTTCTATTTTGTGTGTCCTTGTCTGGTTTTGACATCAGAATGACGCTGACCTTGAAGAATGAGCTTAAAATAGTCCATCCTCTTCAACTTTTTGAATAGTTTTAGTAGAATAAATATTAGTTCTTTGAAAGTTTGGTAGAATTCAGCAGTACAGCCATGAAGTCCTGGAGTTTTCTTTGGTGGAAAACTTTTTATTACTGCCTCAATCTTGTAACTCATTATTCATCTGTTCAGATTTTCTATTTCTCCATGGTACAACCTTGGTAGGTTGTATGTGTCCAGGAATTTATCCATTTCTTCTAGGTTTTCAAATTTGTTGGCATATAGTTGTTCATAATGATCTCTAATGATCCATTATATTTGTGTAGTATCAGCTTTAATGCCTCTTTTTATGTCTCTGATTTTATTTAGGTCTTTGCTCTTTTTTTCAGTCTAGCTAAAGATTTGTTGATTTTGTTTATCTTCACAAAAAAGACAACTTTTCATTTAGTTGACATTCCATATGGTTTTTTTAGCCTCAATTTCCTTTGTTTCTGATCTGATCTTTATTACTCATTTCCTTCTACTAATTTTGGGTTTTCTTTGTTCTTGTTTCTCTAGTTCATTAAGGTGCACCATTATGTTGCTTATTTGAAGTGTTTCTTCTACTTTTTTTGATGTAGGTGTTTATTGCTAAAAACTTCCCTCTTAGAACTACCTTTGCTGTATCCCATAGCTTTGCAATATTGTGTTTCCATTTTATTTCTCTCAAGGAATTTATTAATTTCTTTTTAAATTTATTTATTGACTTATTCATTGTTTGGGAGCATGTTGTTTAATTTCCATGAAATTTTATGGTTTCCAACTTTCCTTCCATTGTTGATTTCTAGTTTTTATTTCATTGTGGTCAGAGAAGATACTTGATATCATTTTGATTTTTAAAATTTGTTAAGATTCATTTTGTGACCTAACACATGGTCTATCCTGGAGAGTGTGCCATATGCTGTTGAGAAAATATATATTCTGCAGTTGTTGGATGGAATATCCCGTAAATGTCTATTAGGTCTATTTGGTCTAGAGTGCAGTTTAACTCTGATGTTTGTTGATTTTCTGTCTGAATGATATGTCTATTAATGAAAGTGGGGCGTTGAAATCTACTATTATTGTATTGCAATCAATCTCTCCCTTTCGGTCCATTAATATTTGTTTTATATATTTGGTTGCTTCAATGTTGGGTGCATATATATTTATAATTGTCATAGCCTCTTCCTGTATTGATCCCTTTGTCTTTCTGTAGTAGCTTTCTTTGTGTTTTTCTTTACTGTTATTGATTTAAAGGCTTTTTTATCTGATATAAATATTGTTAATCCTTATCTTTTTTTATTTCCATTTATATGGAGTATCTTTTTCTATCCCTTCACTTTCAGTCTGTGCAAGTCTTTTTAGGTGAAATGAGTTTCTTGCAGACAGCATATAGTTCGGTCTTTAAAAAAATTTTTTTAATCCACTCAGCCTACTTTTCTCCTCTATTACTGTCTTCCTTTGTTGTTAAATGATTTTCTTTATTAGTATTTGTGATTCTATGCTATTTTGTTTTTAGTGTAACTATTATAAGTTTTTGTGTTGTGATTACCGTGAGACTTACAAAAAACATTTTATAGTTATAACAACTTAACTTTGATCACAAAGAAAACAGAAATATCAAAAACAAATTCTGTACATTAACACTATCCTCCCCCGACATTTTGACTTATTGATGTTTCAATTTACATCGTTTTATATTGCCTTTATCTAATCAAGTGTTTTATTTATTGTTGTTTTTAATAGTTTTGTCTTTTAGTACTCATCCTTAAAATGTATGTGGTTTACTTAGCACAATTACAGTATTTGAGTATTGTGAATTATTTTCTTTTCTTACTTTTACCAGTGAGTTTTATATCTTAAATTTTTTCTTGTTACACATTAACATCCACTTCTTTCAAATAGAATAACTGCCTTTACCATTTCTTTCTAAGATAGGTCTGATGTTGATGAATTGCCACAGCTTTTGTTTGTCAGGAAAAGACTTTACGTCTCCTTCATGTTTAAAGGATAGATTTGCTGGGTAAAGGATTCTGGGCTCACAGTTTTTTTTTTATCTTACAGTGCTTTAAATATAGCATCCCACTCTCTCCTCCCTTGCAGGGTTTCTGGTGAGAAATCCACTGAAAGCTGTACTGGTGCTCCATTGGATGTGATATGTTTCTTTTCTCTTAGTGCTTTGAATAGTCTTTCTTTGTCTTTGAATTTTGCTAATTTGATTATAATGTGTCTTGGGCAATTCCTTCTTGAGTTGAATTTGATTGCTGACCTTTGAGCTTTCTGTATCTGGATGCTATCATTTTTTTCTGATTTGGAAAATTATCAGTCATTATTTTCTTAAATATGCTTTGTAAGCCTTTTTCTCTCTCATCTCCTTCAGGAATTCTAATTATGCAGAGGTTAGTTTGCTTGATGGTGTTCCATAAGTCTTGTAGGTCTTCTTCACTCTTTTTTATATTGTTGTTGTTGTTGTTCCTCTAATTGAGTAATTTCATATGCTCTGTCTTCAAGTTCACTCAGTCTTTTCTCTGTTGATTAAGCTAGCTGTTGAAGATTTCTAGTAAGTTTTTAGTTAAGTTATTATATTCTTTATTGCTAGGATTTCTATTTTTTAAATTGTTTTTATTTCTTTGTCAATTTTCTCATTTTGTTTCTGGATTGTTTTCCAAATTTTATTTGGTTTTCTATCCATATCTTCTTGTGATTTCCTGAACTTCTTTAAGATGATTATTCTTAATTCTCTGTCAGACATTTCAGAGATCATTAATTCTTCTGGATCCATTACTGGAGCTTTGTTAGTTCCTTTTGTTGGTGTCATATTTCCCTGAGTTTTCACAATCCTTGAATCTTTATGTTGTTATCTATGCATTTGAGAAGACAGACATCTCTTCCATTTTTTTGCAGATTTTTTTGGTGGTGTTAAGCCTTTATTTCTTAGTGTCAGAACTTAAACACTGGCTGGTGGTTGCCTCCCATTCTGAGAAGGACTTATAGTGAGTACTGGAACTAAAACACTACACTGGAACTAACTTGTTGTCCTGTCATTGTTTTTTGGTTGGGGGAAGAAATTGAACACTGGAGCTTAAACACTTCCCTGAAAGTATATTGCTGCCCCACCATTGTTCCAGTCTGGGAAAGACTTAAGTGTGTACTGAACATAATCCCAACTTCTTAGTTCTTTCTGGGAAAGAGAAAGATTCCTGAAAAGCATCTGGCTTTGTGGAAAATCCAGCTACAGATTCAGGCCTTCCCATAGCTTGTGCTCCCTGCAGAGCTATGGTGGCTGCCAGTCTCTTCAACATGGCATCTCCACTGATTGGAGCACAGATTAGCCACCAAGATCTGCATATCAGTTGCTGTGATCAGCACCCTGTTCATTGTCCCTAATTCATCCCAGGTAGTTCAGCCCTACTGGCACTCCCAATAGTTCCCATGGGATGGGACTGGAGTGGGCTTACCATGAAGATTCCTACACTGGTGGGGAGATAGAACATTCACCTCCAATTCCTTCCTCTCACCTCAGCAACCATAAGTCTAGGGAAATTGTCTGTGAGGGGTGTATGCTAGGGAAGGGTAGCACAGCCTAAAATGATCATTCCTCTTGATTCTGTGGGTCCAAGGGGTTTCACTGCTTCTCCCCCAAGTTCTGGCGTATTCAGTATGGAATTATTGTTTTTGAATAGTTTCTAGTTGTATTTTGTTGGGGGAGTGGGGCTGGGGGATCTTCTATTCTGCCATCTTGCTAACACCATCAATCAAACTTCAACAGAAACTCTTATACATTCCTAGTTGAATGATAGGTTGCTACCTACAGAAAGGAACACTCATCCACTGCTGGTGGGACTGCAAATTAGTACAACCTTTATGGAAAACAGTATGGAGATTCCTCAAAGAAATGAATGTAGAACTACCATTCGATCCAGCAATCCCACTGCTGGGTATCTACCCAAAGGAAATGAAGTCATTTTATCAAAAAGACAAGTGAACTTGAATGTTTAGTACAGCATAATTCACAATTGCAAAGATGTGGAATCAACCTTAGTGCCCTTCAATTCATTAGTGGATAAAGAATATGTGGTAGATATATACCACGGAGTACTACTCAGCCATAAAAAGGAATGAAATAATGTCATCTGTAGCAACTTGGATGGAACTAGAGACCAATATCCTAAGTGAAGTATCTCAGGAATGGAAAACCAAACATCATATATTCTCACTTCCCAAAACTCATGCTGCCTCTCAAGCAGAACACTGTTTGTTCTTCAAAAGGAAATAAAGTTACTCACCAAAAACTTGGAGTCAAAAGGCCCACAGAAATTCATAACGACCCATTTTCACTCTTATTCCATTATTTTTACCATCTTCCCTATCCCTCTTCTTTTTTTCTTTACCTAGGAGGAATGGTAGAAGAAAAGAATTTCTTTGTCTTTTTGAGTGGATAATATCCTGCTTTTATAGATTTATGTATTTTATTATTGTTCAATTTGTTTTTTCATTTTTATGGTGATCAGATATTCAAAATTTCTTCTATTTTTAAAAATGAACTTTAATTTTAATTGTTTTTTAATGCAACTTATATAACAGATACGTCTTCTCTACCCCGTTAAATCTAGATAGATTTGCATAAAACTGCCTCTTTTGGAGATGTTACTGACTTCTCTGTATTTCTTTGGATTAATTAAAAATCATGATCTTGAGCTGTCTTCTGCCCTCATGTCTCCTCAACAACATATATTGTTTTTATTTTGTAGCATATCTTTGTAGAGAAATAATTTCATCCATTTTACTGGTGTCAATAGATATGTACCTTGCTAGCTAGATAAATAGATGATAGATAGTCCCCAGGCCACGAGTTGTTTAGGTTTAAGTAAAATTTACAGAGATGACAAAGAAAAGTTTGTATTGTAGCAACGCAAACATAGAGTTGAGTTGATATTTTCTGAAAATATCTTTTGGTTTTTTGAATTCATGATGTTTCATCATTGCTCTAAATTCCCAATGCCTTTTTTCTATGTAACCGGGTCTTCACAGATTCTGCTACTCTTATTCTTTCCTTGTGTCTACAATCTATGGTAAGAACGAAGAGAAACAATTATTTCTTTTGCTTCATACAGTAACTCCTCCTCATTGCTGACACCCAGATTTCAGTGGAGAAGGAGTTATCAAGAGCCAAGTTCACATTCTACCTCCTGTCATTTCAAAAGCACTTCTCCCCCACAAACAAACAAGTAAAAAGGTTAAGAGAAATTCTGCTTCTTGTGGATAGAATTTCCTCTACTTTGTTATAATTATAAAATGATACTTGCAGTATTAGAATTTTAACATATATTCTAAAGGAATATAAAATCAAAAATGAATGTTTCCCTCATCAGACCCTTTTTCTCCACCACATTATTACTATCAGAGCTTACCCCTGTTAACAATTTACTGTGTAGGATTGTTGCATAAATTTTCAGTGCATATAAAAGCATTTTGTATCAGCATTTATAATCTCAGATTTTAAGAGCTGCAGAGTGTTACATCATTTAATGGAAAAATGACAAAGGGTTACATCATCCTGACTATCTCATTACCTCCGCTCTCTCCATTTTACTGTCTCATTATTTAGCAAAAATCCAGTGAACACCTTGACGGATTTTCTTTCTTGTACATGTGCATGGCAAGTGGGCAGCAGGCTATGGGTTGATGGTATGAGGAGGATAAACCAGGACCAGGATGCTTTTTACAAACACAAAAAACGATATCCATTAATAGAATTGATGACCACGGGAGAAGTATTGCAATTCCTGATTACTTCTCTGAAAGTTTCACCTTTCCTCAGAACATTCCACTCATCTTCTCGAGGCCTAACTCCAGCTTTTGATTCCAAGTTTCTGTCAAATTCCCACTAATTAAAAAAAATTTGGATGGAAAGAACAAAGAAATAGATGAGGAAATGAACAAGTTGAGCTCTACTGTGCACAAAACTTTGAACACCTTATATTAAATCCTTATGACATCCTCTGATATATCTATTTTTGTATCCAATTTACTGCAGATGGGAAACTGGGCTTAAAGAGTTTAAGCAATTTCCCCGAAGTCTCTGCTTGTGGTCATTTTGTTATAATATATCATTTTCTTCAAAAAGAAAAAAAAGATCATCTAAATTAGACCTAAAAATGCCTGAGGTTGTTGCATTGTGTGGTCTTCCATTCTGCTAATGGAATACATACCTCATGGTTGATGAGATTATTGGAGTGAACTTCATAGATAACTTGATCCTCATTGATTTACTCAAGGATACCTCTGATTTCGTTTGCGACAGGAAGTAAGGTCTAATGATGGAGTTTTATTACCATAAAATGTCATATAATGAAACCTGCTAATTTCATAGATAGGGAAACTGAGTTATAGAGATTGTAAGTGGCATTTGTCTAGTAACAGACCTACTTTATGGCAAAACTCAGATTCCTCTGTGATCTCATGATATTTCCTCTGACTACACCATGCTGGTGAATAGAACATCCACAAATAACAATGTATCTCATGAGATAAATTCCATAGAAATGGTAGGCCGCGTTAAACAATAGTCCAAGGTAAAACTAAATCTGGATGGATCCCAAGAAGACTGTCCAGAAAGGTAGCCATGTTTAATCATCAGTGTTTATTGTTGAAGGTTTAAACTGAAGGGCACTATCACATATTTCAAGTGAACTAGTTTGTTCTCACCTGCCCAGATTTAGTTTTTCTGCTTAACAACTTTAGTTCTCACAAATAAAACTAGAAAAGAAGAAGTAACTAATGGCAATTGCTTGCAAGTATTAAGACATTCAGTAACCTTAGAATAAACTTTTATATTTTGATGTAATAAATGAAGTGAAGGAGGAAACAAACAAAAATGAACAAATAAAACATATGTTTCATTATGGGAGAAGTTTGGGAGATGACCAAAGAAACTAATCATTGTATTACAAAAGTAATGGATACTTTAAAAAAGCACTTTAAAAATTCAATTGCTATAAACTATTAATCTTTTTAATATGTTACTGCAATTTAAGTTTTAACTTACATTAAAGTGATTTAAGTTAAAGTGATTAACATAAAGTCTGATACAACATGGTTTATTAAAATCTTTTGTCTATAAATAGATTTAAAAAAATTTTTAAATTGTGGATAATCTGTGGAAATGATGGTTTTCATGCTGTGTAATATGTTTTTTCTAATGAAATCTTCCCATAATGCCATGGTAGGCCAGCTTTCCCTTGTGTTTGAACTTTGGGACATGCAGTGATTTTATGATGCAGATCAAAAACAAAAGACAAAGCATGGTAGCATAATTTTCCAAGGTGTCAGCAAACGCTTATTTTCCCATAATAATGGAGTCCAGGTAGCTGGCAGAAACATTATGAAATGTCAGCTCTCCAACATAGCTGCACAATTTAAATTCCGTAATGTTTCACATCTCTGTTATGCAGCTCTCTCCTAACAGAAGTAGAATCCAGGCCACATTCTGTGTTAGAATGGCCTTAAAAGTTAAACAAGAGAACTCTTCACCTACCCACTGATGTTCTTTCTGCTTTATACAGAAGCAACAAATCCAGGTCCAAGTTGTTGAAAACAAACAATTAGAAATCAAATCAAAGCCTGTTTGGCTTCACAATTGAATGCTGAGTTGCAATAGGAATTGTAACAATGCAAAGTAATAGCCTGCCGAATTCAATGAATACAGCTTAATAACTTTGGACCATAGCAAGACTTGGGTAAAATTAAAAAGTAATGTAAAGCTCCTCAGTACACTCTACTGAATTAGTATTCTGAGACATGTGTCTACACACCATCCGTAATGAGGACTGTTGGTTTCATTTACAGGCTTTGCCTACATTAGCTAGCACTAATGTGTAAAAACGTATTGTACACTGGTCTATAAAGCCACTAAATTTTCATTGTGTTCCAGTCAAAAAGTGCTTGTTTTGCAGGATGGAGTCCGTGTCAATAAAATGGATTGGGTGTCACTTAAACCAAGTGACGTGCTGATCTTCTAGAGGCCTCTGTCCTTAATCTCTACAGGACATAAGTCAGTTTAGAAGCATGAGCTGTTCTCACAGGTAGCAACTATTGAGCTCTTTAAATGTAAATTCAAAAGCAAAGCTTATCATGTCAGATGTTGCTTCTGCAAAGCACATTAATCTAAGCTTAGTGCAAATTGTTAATGGTTGTTCTATAAAAAAAAAATCCCCCTACTTCTCCCAAATCCATGGGCAACTTCCAAGTTTTTACAGTGCCTGGGAGCACCATTTAATTATAAAGAAATTGGTTTTGGTGATAACTGCCCTGTGACCAATTGGATTAGAGGCATTTCTTCTGGCTATTATTAAGAGAACTTGACTATTGCCCTTGTGTAGTTAGGCATGATCAAAATATTAAGTAAAGCAATGTCTCAATCCAGAATTTCAAGACCCAATAGCCTAATTTTCTTAAAAGTAAAACCATAACTAACCGTTTTATAACAAAAGAGCAGGCTAATGGGATTAGGATCAAGAATTCTTTAGTTTGTGGACGGAGTTACAAAACATATGGAAAATAATACTGATTGGTTTTCTAATATTTTAAAACTGTATTTATTATATCATGGGAAAGCTTGAAAAGCTCAGAGAAAATCTACAAAACTTCTAGATCTAAGAGCTAAATTGGTTGGCAATAAAATTTTGAAAACATAAAATAAATAGAAGTCTCCATCCTATAACCTTTATCTTTTATTTTCTAAATATCAAGTAGTGTAAATTTTCTGCTCACTTGCTCTAAATAGAATAAAATGCAATAATTAATGGAAGTAATGGTCTCTACTTCAGTGTAACACTTTCCATAAAAGAATAAGAGGCTCACATCTATTATTCTGTCTTGTATTAGATGACACTGTTGATAAATAAACAAATGAAATTTTAAAGGCATGCACTGAACTCAAATTAGAATCACTCACATAAAAAGATGTCGTCAACAGAATACAATGAGCAAATATTCCCTTACATCTGAAAGCAAAGTAATAGAAAATAAGTAATGGAGTTAATGGGTATGTTTGTATAAAGGGATATTTCTTTAATTTGAAATTAACAAAAATCTTTTTTTCATTTAAACTGTCTTTTTAAAAGCCTGTACAAAATGTATTTTTCACTCTTAGGCAATAAAATATGCTGAGTTAAATTTTCCTTTCATTTGATGATTCCAGATCTGTCACTGACTTGCACTGTTGTTATAAAGATCATTTCTCTTAATTTTTTACATATAAACACTGAAGCATATTGAGTAGTATATATAATGATTACAGGATAAAGCAGTCACATTTCTCTTTTTAATATATTTTTCATATTAACTTGTTTTATTTCCACAGTCGTAGGGTAAATTATGTGTTGTTGAATAACAATTAATATTGTGAACTCTGGTTAATGAAAAATTAGATTTATAATTATAAATAAGTTTACTGGTAGCAATACAATACAGACTATTTTTACTTAGTTGTTAAAAGAGGCCAAGCTAAAATTTTGGAACAATTGCAAAAGGATTTGTACTATCACACCTGTAATACAAATGCATCTTAATGACACATTTAGGAGGGAATTTTTAAAAAATGATTTTTGGAAATATTTCATACAGCTATGAGAAGGTTGTTGATTTTGTTACTAGTATAACATTTAAGAAATATTTAAATGCATAAGTCATTAAGTCTTAATGCAATAAAAATATAAATATATGTAGAATTGTTAACTTTGAACACTATACACATAGATATTTTTTCTTTAAATAGTTAAAATTTTCGTGTGTCAACAAATATGTAAGTAAATATGAATTCAAACAGAAGTTCTGTAGTGTTGTTGCTGATTTTTATCCCTAGGCATGAACACTGAAATCTTTTTTAAAACATTTTTATGTTAAAACATTTGACTAAATCCCCATAAAGTATCCATTGGTTTTGGCTTTTTTAAGAAAGAAGACAATGGTAGAAAGAATGTTTGCTTTTCCTGAAAGAAACCTGGAAATGACATTTGTCTCTAAAATATATGAAGTTCATGTGATTCTTCTGATGTCTTCAAACTGATGTTCAGCTGTTGGAAAATGTTCTTTGTTTTGTGTGACATTTGCTCACAGATGCTGCTGCTTGATTCTGTCCACACCTGTTTGCTCCACTAAGCATCTGCCATTGTGAAAGAATCAGAGTATGTGGCACATGGATTTATAGATACGAATACTTAAATTGTAAACAGTGGGAAAAAAAGGATAAAAGAGCTTTGAAATTAAGTAAGTATATCCTTGCTTTATACATTCTGTGTTTGGAGCTTAAGGGATATTTAAAATGTATTAGCACAAAGGAAACAAAACACCCAGACACGATAGAGTAGTGAAAAATGACATATTTATGTTATGACATATGAGGGATATACATACATATTTATTTTTTCTAATGATATTTCAATCTTATTCAGGAAACTACTAGGGTAATCCAGAAAGCTATCAGTCTACGCTGGTACCATCAAAAGTATCATCTTTCAGTATTAGATCTTTCCATTAGATCAATGGCAAAAGTGGTGAAACCCAAATGAGATCTGGAGGTTAAGTAATAGTACTATATCAAGATTGTTTTTCTTAGTATGCATCATAGTAATGTAAGATGTTACCATCGGGGAAAACTGGGTAAAGAATATATGGGAACCCATTGTAAACCTAAAAATATGCCAAAATAAAATGTTTATTTAAAAACATATCTCATTTTGTTGTATCAGGGATATAGATTTTATCCATTCATTTAGCAGAGATTGATTCAATGGCTATTGGTGCTGGTCTCTGAACTTGGCACAACGCAGGCAGTGGAGGAACTAAAATCAGACAATACAACTCAGCAAATAAAGAAACCAAGGTTACTACCCTCATCAAACTTACAGGCTAATATGGAAAAGATTGACTAATCACATGAAAAAACTACACAAAATTGTAAATTAGATATTATAAATTCTAAATATTTTAGTTTTAAATTTTAATGATAAATTTAATAAGGGAAAAATAAGTTGCTAAGAAAGAAAATTATGAAAGAAATATCTCTATAATCTTTTTAGTTTTTTTATTGTGGTAAAATATACATAAAATAGATTTAACAATTTTTAAGTGCACAATTCAGTGGCATTAAGTATAGTCACGTTATTGTGCAACTGCCAGCATCACTATCAATTTCCAAAAATTTTTATTATCCCTAACTGAAATTTTGTACCCATTAAACAATAACTCCTCATTTCCTCCTCCCCCCAGTCCCTGGCAACCATTATTCTACCTTCTGTTTCTCTTCACATTCTATCAGTGGAATCATGAAACATTTGCCCTTTTGTGTATGATTTATTTTACTTAGCAAAATATTTCAATGCTCATCCATGTTGCAGCACATATCAGAAGATCATTCCTTTTTAAGGTTGTATAATATTCTATTTTATGTATACTCTATATTTTGTTTATCCATTCATCTGTTGATGGACATTTGGGTTGCTTTCACCTTTTGGCTACAATGAAGCTGTTATGAACATTGGTGTACAAATACCTTTTCATATTTCTGCTTTCAATTATTTTGGGTACATATGCAGAAGTGGAATTTCTGGATCCTATAGTAATTCTATGTTTAATTTTTTGAGAAACTGACATGGTAGTATCTATCACTGCTATTTTTAAGCAAAACATAAAATGGGCAAAGGGAAGGTCAATTGAGGAGTCAGTTAGATAGTGATGGGGGGTGGGTGTAAAATGTAGCTGGGAAGAGAAATTTTGAAACAAAGGGAACATCATGACACAGAAGCCCAGAGGCCAGACTGACCAGTTCTCAAGTCTGAAAGAAGAACAGCCTGTGGTTGGCCATGGACAGGGAAAGGGGGTGGGTCCAAGATGAGGTGCAGACCTAGGAAGGGGCCAGATCAGACAAGGCCATGTACACCATGGCAGTGTGTTTGAATTTTATTCTATGTGCAAAAAAAAAAAAAAAAATTGAAGGATTTTTCAAGTAGGACTATCCTATGGCTTACATTTTATTAAGTGAAAACTAGATAGGAGTAAGGCAAGAACATATGAAGTGAGACTTGTTAGGAGGCTATTACCACAGTGCTCCAGGTACGACTTGTGTTACTGCCCTGCCTGAGGAAGGTGGAGTGCTTTAGACGTGGGGCACGTGGTGATGAAACCAGTGTAGGAAGTACAGGAAGTGAGAGAGAGAGAGAGATGCCAAGAATCACTTCCAGGTTTCTATTTGTAAAAACTGAATGGATGGTGGCACCATATACATATGTGGAAGAGATTTCAGAGGAACATGTTGGTTTGGGAAATTTCAAATTTGAAGTGGCTATTAGATATCAAAATCCTATCATTTTAAAAAACCTTTCCTTAACCTTAGAATTATTTAAAGAGGAAGAACTTTGAAAATTATTATTTTTTTCATATTCCTCTTGACCTGGAGAGAGAGATAGTGACACTACAGACTAAGATTTTTTTGTTGTTCATTTTATTCTGGAAGTCAAAGACAACTGCATTATTAAAAGAAAGCAAGATAACAAAATTCACCTGAAGCCTTCTTTCAATGATCATTTTATTTCATACAGACATTAAAATTTATTACGAACAATTACCTATTAAATTTACCCTATATAATTTGTCAAAACTTCTCACCCAAGCAAAATATGTACTATCTTTCCAATATATTACAAAATGCCCTGACTATACAAAGCTAATTTCTTCCTAAATCTGAAATCTCACAATTAACTTCATTTTACAGATGTCATTTCAATTTTATTGTCATCCCCTTTAGTAGAGTGTTCTCTTTTTGTTACAATCTAGTGATTATTATTGCTTGGTTAGATTTCGTGTAATCTTTTTTTGTTTTTTCCATTTCCCACATGAATAGAAATGTCCTGGCAATGGAAATCTATTTGTCACCCATTGTTAGGACCTTAAAACTGCTGTCACTTGGTCACATAAAATCTTAGTGTGCTTGGAATTTTATTGGTTTTATGCCACCTCATAAGCATCTCCCTGCTTTTGATATTTTTACAATATACTTAGGTAATCTGATAATTCTATCTCATGCATTTCTTCTAGAATGTATTTCCAAATAAAATATCTATATAGGAGCTCAGAAAGACTTTAAATAAAACTAAAATATACCATAGTTCTACTGAGACCATTCTTGTAGGAAAAACAGCCTACATTTAGTAATTTATGTGCCTTATTATCACTATCAGAAAAGTTAGAAAGTCTAAATGACACGCTACCAATATGGTACCAAGGAGAAATTATCACTTTGACTTTAGAACTGTGATTTTTTTTTCAGATTTACGTGGTTATATGAGTCTATCATGTGTCTTATTATGTCTTCCCACAACTATTTATTAGCCAGGAGCAAAATAAAGCTTTCTTATGAAAAAACACAGGAGAAAAAAGAGAGGAAAAGAGAAATGGGGAGGAGGAAGAAGAGGACAGGATAACTTTAATGAAATTTGACATTTAGTCACGTTAAAATGTTTTTACTGGTTATAAATATAACAATGTATGATCATAACAATATATAATTATTTTAGAAAATTAGAAAATAAAAAGGGAAACAGAAGAAAGGAATGCCACTGGTAATTCGTCAAATAAGAAATAAATATTGTTTGCATATTAGTGTATTAGACATATTAGTGTATCCACTATTTTATATATAATATATTTTATATATATATATATATATAATAGGGATCCAACTGATTTTTTATTTGCCTTTTTTCTCATTGGAGAGCCAATAACAACTTTCAAAAGGAAGTAATAATAATATAAACTACTTTCAAGCACTCTTTTATTCAGTATAGAAATATATTGTTAGTATTTATCCATTTCTGACAAATCTGCATTATAAAGCTTGTCAATCTTGTTCATTGCCATATAACTTATGACTCTCTGCATTTATCTACTTACACAGACATATTTTAGGCATTGAGTGTACAAGGAAGACCCACTTGAGATAGTAATAAAGGGGCAGGGGTGGCCCTATGTCTAGACTGAGTGGCTGGCCAATAAGAGTCCTCTAATAAATCTGTGAAAATTTCTTCATCGAGGATTCAGACTTGTAGGGATAATTTAAAGAGCAGAAGAAAGATACCTAAATGTGTACAAAGAATTGTAGAAAGACACAAAATACATTTGTTGAAAAGGGTTAAAAGTAGACTACAAACTGACTCTTGCTGAGATTTCTCTTAAATATTCTAATATTTGTGACATGATATGCATAAATATAGGAACATTGCACTTGAGGTCGGACAGGCATAAGACCACATCTTGACTTAACTTCTTAATGTCTGTATAAATTGTAGCATGTGTTTTAACTTCTCCATTTTGGCTGAATTTACTCATTATTAAAATGAGATTAATAATAAGACCTCTTTATTGGGTTGTTGTGATTATTGGATGAGATTTGTGTAAATAGCTTAATATAGTGAGTGACATAGAGTAAATGCTAAATGAATGGTACAAGCAAATGGTAGCAGTAGAGGTATTTCTTACATTATCAATTCTTTTTCCTACTTGAGTTGATATGATACTACCCTCATAAACAGGTACTATCTACCCCATTCATATTGCTGATGCTACAATAAAACTTATGAATTGTTTAATTCATACATGACATTACAAATATGCAGGGAATGTGCATTTTCCTCTGATCTACTTTGTGATTTTAGGGAATATAGGCATACCTCATTTATTGCACTGCACAGATTTGTGCTTTTACAGATGGAGGGTTTATGGCAACCCCATGTTGAGCAAGTCTGTGGGCAACATTATTCCACCAGAAGGTGCTCACTTCCTGTCTCTCTGTCACATTTTGGTAATTTAGGAAATATTTCAAATGCTTTCATTATTATTATATCTGGTATGGTGATCTGTGATCAGTGATCTCTGATGTGACTATTGTAATTCTTTTGGGGTCCATGAACCGCACCCATATAGAAGGCAAACTTAATTGATGAATGTTCTGTGTCTTGTGACTGCTCCACTGACTGGCTGTTCACCAGTCTCTCTCCCTACTCTTGGGCCTTCCTATTCCCTGAGACAAAAATACCTAATCCTTGGGTATTTAAATTAGGCCAATTAATATCCCTACAATTGCCTCTAGGTGTTCAAGTGAAAGGAAAAGTCACATGTTGCTCACTTTAAAATAAAAGCTAGAAATGAGGAAAGCATGTCAAAAACTGAGATAGGTCTAAAGCTAGCCCTTTTGAGCAAAAAACTTCATCAAGTTGTGATTGAAAAAGGAAAAGTTCTTGAAAGAAATTAAAGGTGCTACTCCAGTGAACATAAAGATGATAAGAAAGCAAAACAGACTTATTGCTGATATGGAGAAAGTTTTAGTGGTCTGGATAGAAAATCAAACCAGCCACAACATTCCTTTAAGCCAAAGCCTAATCCAGAGCAAGGCCCTAACTCTTTTCAGTTCTGTGAAGGCTAAGCGAGGTGAGAAAGCTCAAAAAGAAAAGTCAGAAGCTAGCAGAAGTGGTTCATGGGGTTTAAGGAAAGAAACTGTTCCCATAACATAAAAGTGCAAAGTGAAGCAGCAAGTGCTGGTACAGAAGCTGCAGCAAGCTATCCAGAATATCTAGCTAAGATAATTGATGAAGGTGGTTAAACTAAACAACAGATTTTCAATGGAGATGAAACAGCCTTATAATGTATTAGAGGAAGATGTCTTTGGGGACATTCATAGCTAAAGAGGAGAAGTCAATGCCTGGCTTCAAAGCTTCAAAGGACGGGCTTACTCTCCTGTTAGGGGATAATACAGTGACTGGTGACTTGGTGAATTTAACTTGAAGTCAACACTCATTTATCATTCTGAAAATCCTGGCACCCTTAAAAATTATGCTAAATCTACTCTACCCATGTTTTATAAATGGAACAGCAAAGCCTGGATTATGGCATATCTGTTTACAACATGGTTTATTAAATATTTTAAGCCCACTGTTGAGACTTACTGTTTAGAAAAAAAAAATTCCTTTGGAAATACTACTGCTCATTGACAATGCATCTAGTCACCCAAGAGCTCTGATGGAGTTGTACAATGGAGATTAATGTTGTTTTCATGCCTGCTAACACAACATCTATCCTGCAGCACTTAGATCAATGAGTAATTTCAACTCTCAAGTCTTATTATTTAAGAAATGCATTTCATAAGGCTACAGCTGCTGTTGAGAGTGATTCCTATGAAACATCTTGGCAAAGTAAACTGAAAACCTTCTGGAAAGGATTCACCACTCTAGATGCCATTGAGAACATTCATTATTTGTGGGAAAAGGTCAAATATCAATAGAGTTTGGAAGAAGGTGATTCCAATCCTCCTGGATGACTCTGAGGGGTTCAAGACTTCAGTGGAGGAACTAACTGTAGATGAGGTGGAAATAGCAAGAGAACTAGTATTAGAAGCACAGACTGAAGATGCAACTGAATTGCTGCAATCTCATGATAAAATTTAAATGGATGAGAAGTTGCTTCTTATGGAGGAATGAAAAAAGTGGTTTCTTAAGATGGAATCTACTCCTGGTAAAGATGCTCTGAACATTCTTGAAATGACAACAAAAGATTTAGAATATTACATATGCTTATTTGACATAGCAGTGTCAGGGTTGGAAAGGATTGACTCCAATTTTGAAATAAGTTCTAATGTTGGTGAATATGCTATCAAACAGCATTACATAATACAGAGAAATCTTTCTTGAAAGGAAGAGTTAATTGATACGGCAAACTTCATTGTTGTCTCATTTTAAGAAATTGCCACAACCACTTTAACCTTCAGCAACCACCACCCTGATCAGTCAGCAGCTATCAACATTAAGGCAAGACCCTCCACTAAGAAAAAAGATTATATAACTCCTTGAAGACTCAGATGATCATTAGCATTTTTTAGCAATAAAGTTTTTTTTAAATTATGATACTTACATTTTTTAGACATAATGCTGCTTCACACTACATGAACTACATTGTAATGTAAACATAACTTTTATATGCACTAGGAAACCAAAAAATTTGTGTGACTCACTTTATTGTGATATTCTCTTTATTGCAGTGATCTGGAACTGAACCTGCCATATCTTCATGGTATGCTGGTATGCCGCCAGAAGATACTCACTATAATCCAGGGATTGCTCTTTAAATCCAGGGGTGTGGCCCTTTGGTGACAGACTGCATAAAGGCAACATTGTTTTCTCAACTGTCAACTGCCCTTGGGAGAAAACGTACTCACTGGTAGGGAGGCAAGCGTAGATTAGAAAAGACACTGACCAATGAGGTGAAATTTCTGGGTTCAGACCTTATTCTGCTCTTCATTAGTGGTATGATCCCAGGCAAATCATTTATTCTATCCAAGACAGCTTATTGCTTGGGAGAGAATGGATTAAATTACATTCTCTTCTTCTCTGTTCTTTGTGCATTTGCCTTTCTCTTTACAAATATCATAGAGCTCACATAGCAAAACTTCTCAAATATTAAAGGCCAATGTTGATTATAAACTGAGTATAGAGATGATAATTGAATACATGATAGGAAATGAGACTTTCCTTTGTTGAGATGCATTAGAAGCATAAGGGCAGCATTGTCAATGTATCCAAGATAGGTCAATGGGGAAGTTCTATTGACAGAGGAAAGAGATTTGGTTTTCAGCTGCCAAAATAATGTGAGAGCTAACAGAAGTCTAGGAGCAGAATCTTTAGAACCAAAGTTGGGAGCATCAGATTGTGATGAGCCTGGATAAGAAACAGATGAATAACTTCTTGTCCAACAAACAAATTTCATTGGGATCCTGATGACGCTTGCTTCCCACATGTGTTTTCCGTTCTATTTCTATGATTTAATTCATTTATGACTAAGAGTCCTCTATACACCTATAGCAGCATTTTCCAAAGCTGTTCCAAACAGATCTGAACTTGGCAGAAGAAAGGTAGAAGGAGGCTAAAAACTAAACATATTGAGTGCTTTGCACTTGCCAAGTAATTGGCTAAGGAATGTAAAGTCTGATCTAATCATAGCCACTGTCTAAAATAGTCATTGTTATCATCTCCATTTTACAGATGTAAACACTAAGTGTTAGGAAATGAAGTTGCTTACTCAAGATCATAGAGTTAGTGTCTGTGCCTGGATGTGAAAATCCATTTCAAAAATTCCAAATCTCACATCCTTAAATACAACATGCAATTCAGAACTGATGCCTTGTATGGGTTAGAAATGCGCTCAGACATTTTTCTCTTCAGCCAGTCCCTGCAGAAGCAGCCTATGCCCCAGTCCTGTTTGTTCCACCCATTTCCCCCAGCACGTGGTGCTGGTATCATTTTCTATATATACTATGGTGTGAAAATGTTGAGAGGCCCTGCTCCGCCATGTGATTTGAACAAACACTGGGGATAGAAAAATAAATATGCTAAATGACACAATTATGGCTTTTGTCAGTTTTTTAAAACAGAAAATCAGCATAGGTAAGAAATTACAATGAGCCCTAAGAAGGAATGTATACATCTGTATCTTACATCATTGTTAAAATATGCCAAAGGCATAATTGTGACCAGAAGCTTAAGGTAGCACCTGGGTGTCTGTCCTTTCAGAAGCTCCAAAGAGAAGATCAATAGGATATGTGGCTTTACTTAAATTTTACAGTAACAGCTCTGACAATGTTGGTTGTTAAATTATTTATGTAATATTGATCCCGTGTTTATGTCAACAACATTTTAGATCCCAAGAATGCCAGTCATTTCTGACATATGATGTCAATGCTTTAAAATACCTTCACAAAGAAATAAATTTAAATCTAAAAATTTTCATAAATTTATTAACATATTCCCAAGATTTGAATTTATTGATGTACCTGATTTCCAATCTATATTCATCCTCATTCCTTTTCAGCAGTTTCCAAAACTATATATAATATCATATGACAGAAAAAAATAAATGTATAGGAAAGATAAAGTCCAAATAGTACATTGTGTCCCTAGGTAAAATTAGTTCTGAAAATTTTGGAGTTCCCTGATGTTTTACTACAGTTAGACCCTGACCTTTCTGCTTTGCTATATATGCTAGGTCTTCTTTCCAATTTCACCTAGATAGCATCCAGTTTCTTCATTTAGAAAACAGCAACAAATCTACCCTGCTTATCTGACAAGATTTTTGTGATGCTTACACATAGTGACAAATTACAAAGTTAAAAATCTTAAAATAATTGTAAACACCTAGGAAAATATAAGCATATATATTTGTGTGCTCTAAGGTGTTAAATAGATATTATAGTAATTGCCTATATAACAATTTAGTAATTTTTATTATAATTAAATCCAAATTTTTATTAAACTTGATTTTTAAAAATAAAACAAAACCTTGTCTTTATTCTTCTAAAACAAACTTCAGAAGAAAATGTAGCTGTGGTCCCCAACCCCCGGGCCATGGACTGGTAGTGGTCCGTGGCCTGTTAGGGACCAGGCTGCAGAGCTCCACACCACCCCCCACCCCTCCACCCCCCAACCACCTCCGAGAAAAAACTGTCTTCCATGAAATTTAGGAAACGGGGCCACACAGCAGGAGGTGAGCAGCGGGAAAGGGAGCATATTTATTGCCGCTTCCCATTGCTTGCATCACTGCCTGAGCTCTGCCTTCCCCCCATCACCATCTGTGGAAAAATTGTCTCCCATGAAACCAGTTCCTTGTGCCAAAAATGCTGGGGACTGCTGAGTAGGATAAAGACACCATTGTAATAGGCTGTACAAGTTGACCTCTCTGCCAGTAGGTGACACTTGCAGGAGAGAGCCAGCTGTCCTGTTGTTAGTGGGACCTCTGCCTAGCCCTAGTCAATTATGAGAAGGACTTGGACATACCAGGTGATGAGTGGGGTCCTGGAACTCCCAGGGGACCCATTCTTGTGTTCTGTCACCATGCAGGTGGATAAGGGAGAGCAAAGCCTGGCTAGGCTGGGTTGGGCAGCCCATGTCCAGGCTCCCCAAAGGCAGGCATGAGCACCATCCCAGTGGGGTTTCAGGGTCAGTTCACAGGCCTCTAGAGGAAGCTTCCATGGAGGGATGGAGATGCCTCTACTGACCCAAAGAGCCTGCAGGTGGGGGAGGGGCAATCTGCACTCCACAGTCCCGCAGACAGAATTGAGATTCACTCATCTCCCACTCCCCATGCTAGATAGATCTCCCTCTGGCATCCAGCTGCTGACAGCAGGTCAAACCAGCTAGGCTAGTCAAAAGGAGATTGCATTTAGGTAGCATAGTTGCCCCAGGCTGTGAGCCTCCCTTGCCCTGCACAAAAGGTGCATCTGCCCTGGCTGTTACTGTGTGGGAGGGGCACCCCATGTATGTGCCACACACTAACTCATGCCACACTCTACTCTCAGTTCTGCCCGTGAAGGTCCCCTCCCCACTCGAGATCAGTTTGTATATCTACCCTTCACGCCACTGAACAATGTGATTGAGTCCTGGCAGTATGGAGCCAGGCCAATGGACCTGTCCTCAGGTCCTCTGACTCCCATGATAGGGAGAGTCGGGCTGGTCCCAGGCTGCCCATGGAACACTCAAGCAGGTCAACTGCAGTTACGCTGCAGTCTGGCCACAAGGAGGGGTATGCCTCTCTCTGTAGGAGGAGCCAGGCAGGCAGCTCTGGGGAAGGTTGGCAAGCGTGGGGCTCATGGTCCAAACATAACTTGGTCCCTCAGTGGACCCCAGCTGCAGCAGCGAAATTTGACTTTCACGCACACAGGAAATTTCCTGGGTTCCTGTTTCCCTCCCTGGCCTGGTAGCAGGGCAGTGCTGGCCTCAGATTAAGGCTTAAAGAATTGGGGAAGGGCTCCCTGATTGTCTCTGCCCACAGGCGCCTAGAGTCAGAAGCCTGTGGAACTCCACATGAGTTTGAGCAGTGCCTCTGTGTGATCTCCTGGCAGCTCCCTTATGCCACTCTAAAGGCCTGCAGGAGTAGAGGAGCTCTTCTGTAGCTAAAACTGTAAAGGTCCAAGGTGGGAGTGTGGGAGCAGACCCTAGCAGGAGGTATGGCTTCTGCCTTCATCCTCGGTGTCTCCTATAGTCTCTCTGTTAAATTCGAGCATTTCTTCTCCAATCATCTATTTGAAGTATGGATATTTAATGGATATCCTAATTCTTCTCTGAAGAAGAGGCACATGCTAGCTGCCTCTAGTCAACCATTTTGCCTCAGATCCCCAACTAATAAAATTAATATAAAAAAATACAAAGGATAAATGAAAAGTTTGTTCTTTGAAAAGATGCAGAAAACTGATAAACCACTAGCTAGATTAACCAAGAAAAGAAGGGTTCTAATAAACTCAGTAAGAAATGAAAAAAGGAGACATTGCAAATGATACCACAGAAATACAAAAGATCATCCAAGACTACGATGAACACCTGTATGCACACAAACTAGAAAATCTAGAGGAAATGAATAAATTCCTGGAAGCATACAACCCCCAAAGCTTGAGTCAGGAAGCAATAGAAATTCTGAACAGACCAACAATGAGTAGCAAGATTGACTCAGTAATAAAAATTCTCCTAACAACAACAATAACAACAACAAAAAGCCCAGGACCAGAGGAATTGACAGCCAAATTCTACCAAATGTACAAAGCACTGGTATGAATCCTACTGAAACGGTTCCAAAATACTGAGAAGAAGGAAGTCCTCTCTAACTCATTCTACAAAGCCAAGATCATCCTGATACCAAAGCCAGGAAAAGACACAACAGAAAAAGAAAACTACAGACCAATATTCTTGATAAGCATAGATACAAAAATAGTCAACAAAATACTAGAAAACTGCATCCAACAGCACATCAAAGAAATAATTCACCACAATCAAGTTAGTTTCATCTCAGGGATGAAGTGGTGATTCAACATATGCAAATCAACAATGTGATTCACCACTTAAACAGAATTGACAACAAACACCATATGATCATTTCCATAGGTGTAGAAAAAGCATCCAATAAAATCCAGCATCGCTTTGTAATAGAAACCTCCAACAAACTAGGAATAGAGGGAGCATATCTCAAAATAACAAAAGCCATATATAACAAACCCACAGCCAGCATCATACTGAATGGGGTAAAGTTGAAAGCATTCACTCTAAGAACTGGAATAAGACTAGGGTGCCCACTTTCACCACTGCTATTCAATACACTACTGGAAGTCCTAGCCAGAGCAATCAGACAAGGGAAAGAAATAAAGTGTATCCAAATGGAAAAGAGGAAGTCAAACTATTCTCTCTTTGCTGATAATATGATCTTATACCAAGAAAACCCTAAAGACTCTTCCGAAAATCTCCTAGCATTGATAAATGAAGTCAGCAATGTCTCAGGTTACAAAATCAGTGTATGTAAACAGTAGCATTTTTATATGTCAATAACAATCAAGCTGAGAATCAAATCAAGAACTCAATCCCATTTACAATAGCTGCAAAAAAACCAAAATTCCTAGGAATATACTTAACCAAGGAGATGAAAGATCTCTACATGGAGAACTATGAAACACAGATGAAACAAATAATAGATGACACAAACAAATGGGAAAACATCCCATACTTATGGGTTGGAAGATGGATATTGTCAAAATGTCCATATGACCCAAAGTGATTTACAGATTCAATGCAATTTCCATCAAAATACCAACATCATTTTATACAGAATTAGAAAAACAATACTAAATTTCATATAGAACAAGAAGAGCAAGAAAAGCCAAAGTAATCCTAAGCAAAATGAACAAATCTGGATGTATCACATTAACCATCTTTAAATTATACTATAAGGCTCTACTAACCAAAAAAGCATGACACAGGTGTAAAAATAGATGCATAGACCAATGGAACAGAATAGAGAACTCAGAAATAAAACCATATACCTACAACCAACTGATTTTGACAAAGCAGCCAAAAACATATACTGGGGAAATAATAGCCTATTCAATAAATGGTGGTGACAAAATTGGACAGTTGAAACTGGATCCCTTAATCTCACAATATACAAAAATTAATTAATTGTAGACTTAAATGTAAGGCCTGACACCATAAAAATTCTGGAAGAAAACCTAGGAAAAATTCTTCTGGATATTGGCCTAGGCAAAGAATTTATGACTGACACCCCATAAGCAAATATAACAAAAAATAATTAATAAATGGGACTTAAACTAAAAATCTTCTGCACAGCAAAAGGAATAATCAAGAGAGTAAATAGCCTACAGAACGGGAGAAAATATTTGCAAACTATACACCTGACAAAGGTTTAATATACAGATTCTGCAAGGAACTAAAGCAAATCAGCAAGAAAAAAACCCAATAACCCCATTAAAAAGTGAACAAAAAACATGAACATTTCTCGAATGAAGAGATACAAATGGACAACAGACCTATGAAAAAATGCTCAGCATCACTAATAATCAGGGAAATGCAAATTAAAACCTAAACCATAATGAGATACCACCTTACTCCTGTCAGAATGGCCATTATTAAAAAATCAAAAAACAATAGATATTGATGCAGTTGCTGTGAAAAGGGAATGCTTATACACTGGGTGGGAATGTAAATCAGTACATCATCTATGGAAAACAGTATGAAGATTTCTTAAAGTACTAAAACTACCACTTGATCCAGTAATTCCACTACTGGGTCTCTACCCAAAGGAAAAGAAGGCATTATATAAAAAAGACATCTGCACCCAAATGTTTATCACAGCACAATTCACAGCTGCAAAGATCTGAAATCAACCTAAGTGCCCATCAACCAATGAGTGGATAAGGAAAGTTTTTTATATGTATACCATGAAATACTACTCAGCCATCAAAAAAGAAGATATAATGTATTTTGTAGCAACTTAGATGGTACTAGAGGCCATTATGCTAACTGATATAACTCAGGAATGGACAACCAAATACCCCGTGTTCTCACTTATACATGGGAGCTAAACTATAGGTAGGCATGGTCATAAAGAGTAACTTAATGGACTCTGAAGACTCAGAAGGTTGAGGGATGAAAAATTACCTGTTAAGTACAATGTATACTATTTGGGTGACATACAATTAAAGCCCAGACTTCACCACTATAAAATTTATCCATGTAACAAAAAGTATTTGTACTCCCTAAATCTATTGAAATAAAATAAAGATTTACTATCAACTGTTTTTAAAATATAATTTTATCTTAAATTATTTGATTTTCTCTAGAATTTTTATAATAATATATGGTAATATTTTTTTACAATATATACTTAATTTTGAAGAATAATAAAAAAAATAAGAATATGCTGATGTGGATTTGGGGCTTCATAAATAGTCTTCCAAGTAGCTTTACATCTAAAATATGCCCAAACAGTTTTCTATATGTAAAACTATTAAAGTAAAATTTACCCTTGAGCAATGTGGGGGTTAGGGATGATGACTTCTCCCCTACACCTATGCAGATGAAAATCTGCAAATAAGTTTAGATTTTCAAAAAACTTAATTGCCAATAGCCTACTGTTGACTGGAAGCCTTACCAATAACATTAACTGTCAATTAACACATTTTTTATGTTATGAGTATTATATACTGTATTCTACAATAAAGTAAGTTAGAGAAAGAAAATGTTATTAAAAAATTATGGTCTGCCATGGTGACTCATGCCTATAATACTAGCATTTTGGGAGGCTGAAGTAGGAAGATCACTGAGGCCAGGAGTTCAAGACTAGCCTGGGCAACATAGCAATATCCTGTCTCTACAAAACTTACAAAAATTAGCCAGGCATGGTAGCATGTGCTTGTAGTCCCAACTACTTGGGAGACTGAGGCAGGAGAATTGCTTGAGCCTAGGTGTTGGAGGTTGCAGAGAGCTATGATCATGCCACCGTACTCCAACCCAGGCAACAGAGTGAGACCTTGCCTCAAAAAAAATAAAAAAATAAAAAATAAATAAATAAAATAAGAAAAGAAAAAATACAAAGAAGAGAAAATGTATTCACTGTTTATTAAGTGGAAGTGGATCATCATAAAGGTCTTCATCCACATCACCATCACATTGAGTAGGCTGAGGAGGATGAGTGAGCAAGGGTTGGTCTTGCTGTCTCAGGGGTTGCAGAGGAAGAAAAGATGGAGTAGGTGACAGGCATGGCAGGAGAGGCAGGCACACTCGGTGTACCTTTTTGAAAATACATCACAATTTCTGTCTGTTTTGCATTTTCATTCTCTAAAAATGTTTCTGTATGGTACAAATCCCTCTTTTACCATTTTGTTTCAGTTTCAGTGTCCATATCATGGAAGGGCAAATGTCATAAAATAAGACAAAAGAAATTTTGAATAATCCGTCTGCCAGATGTCTAATGCCAATTTGGTTTTTGGCACTGCTTCTTCTACATCTTCCTCATCTTCTGGCACTGGTTTGGAAGCACTTATCTCCATAGAGTTGTTTTCTATTAATTCCTCTGGTGTGGTGTTTATTATTTCTTGAATTTCTTCAAGATCCATATCTTGAAATCCTTTGCCCCCCTTATCTTTTTGTCATATCCACAATATCTTTCATAATTTCCTTAATTGGCTCTATCATAACTCCAGTGAAGTCATGTACAACATCTGGATACAGTTCTCCAGCAGGAATTTATTGTTTCAGGCTTGATGGCTTTCATGGCTTTTTCTATAACAACAATGGCATCTTCAATGATGTAATCCATCCAGACTTTCATGAAGTTCTCTCTATTAGAGTTCTGTTCCTTTGCATTGACTATCTTTTCCATAGTGTGCTGTGTGTAATGAACCTTAAAGGTCCTTATGACCTCCTGATCTAGAGGCTGAATAAGAGATTTTGCATTTGGGGGAAAGTAGTTCACTTTGATACTTTCAGTGTTGAACTCATAGGGTTCTGGGTGGCCAGGGGCATTGTTCACCATCAAAAGAACTTTAAAAGGCAATCCCTTATTGGCAAGGTACTTCCTGACTTTAGGGACAAAGCATCGATGGAACCAATCCAACAACAGGTTCTGGTAGTCCAGGCTTTCTTGTATAAACAAAAGACTGGAACCTGGTATTTATATTTTCCCTTTGAGGCTCAAAGTTTAACAGTTTTATATATAAGGGCAGTCCTGATCAAAAACCTGACTGCATTTGCACAAACCTGTAGAGTTAGCCTATCCCTTCTGCCTTAAATCCTGGTGTTCACTTCTCTGCCTTACAAATAAAAATCTTTTGTGGATTTTTTTTCTAGAATAAGCTACTTCCATTTGCCTTAAAAACATCTATTCAGACAAATATCTTCTTTTGTCAATGATTTCCTTAATGGCATCTTGTATCTTGTCTGCTGCCTCTTGGTTAGCAGAAGTTGCTTCTTCTGTTATTTTGAGAATTTTTAAGCCAAACCTCTTTCTGAAATTATCAAACTACCCTTTGCTGGCATTAAATTCTCCAGTTTTATATTTTTCACCTGCCTTTTGCTTTAAATTGTCAAATAATGACTTTGCTTTTTCTTGCGTCATATTAGAGTCTACAGGTATGCCTCTCTTAAAGTGATCCTGCACCCACATAAAAGTTGCATTTTCAATGCAAAGTATGTATTTTGCAAAAAGTGCAAAGTTTTTGTGCCTGATGGCTTAGCTGCCACCATGGCTTCACGAATTTCCTTTTCTTTATTGCAATGGACCTTATGCTGGATTTTTTTATCTTGAAATTGCACACAACTATACCTGCAGACATTAATATATGGCACATATCAAGCAACTCAACTTTTTCTTGTAATGTCATGACTTTTCTCTGCCTCTTGGAAGCTCTTCCAGCATCACCAGTGGCACTTTGTATGGGTCCCCTGGTATTACTCAAAGCTTACAGTATTGTTCTAAATATAATGAAAAATACATGAGAACTATGAGATCACTTTTTACTGTGATATGCAATTTGTTGGAGAGAAAATTGGTCATATGGAGATGATTATCATCACATGGCATTTTAAGTGGATAATTGCAACACATGAGCTCACCACAATAGCAACAGGAGGAAGCTACAAAATTATTACAGTAGTACAATATTACTGCAGTTAATTTTATGCAGTTATGATTTAATACTTCATCTTTATGTTTGTTTACATTTCTCTCCACTATGAGTGGTGCCATGTACTGTCTGTTTTTGTGTACATTAAGTTTTGATAAATTTTAACTTTTAATAATAGATTTGTGCATACTTTTTAGTAGCAAATGATGAAATAGACTAGTATCTACATATATCTGATGTATTCATGACATACCTAACTTTTTTCTTAATTTTTTCGATATTTCTAGGCTATGTGGGCTCATCTGCAAGTTTTTTCAAGATATCTCAAATCTCCAAAATTTTTTTCAATATATTTACTGAAAAATATCCTTGTAAAAGTGGGCCCATGCAGTTTAATCCTGTTTTATTCAAAGGTCACCTGTGTTTTAAAACATTTACCTAGCTTATTTCTTCAACTAGAGTAATGACACCCATGACTTTCTCAAAGATAGATAAAATAACTAATGGTGGAGTTAAGAGTATTTGTTTTTAGTGTACACTTTTCTATATTCTCTAGTTGTTAACAATGAACAGATTTTGCTCTATGAATTAAAAAGGAAAAAAGGAAAAAAGCAAGATAAAGTAATAGTCTGTAATGTGTTTTAAGTAAAGCAATTTTGTCTTTACTAAAATTCTTAAAGGGCAGAATGAGAACAAAGCACTATAAATAAGTTAGCTCTTTCAAAATCATCTTAAAATATTTTGATTTAAACTGATAGTATCTCTAGCTTGTAAACTTTGATTTAGGGCTTCATAAATTAGAGGTCCTTGTGGGGTTAGTCTTTTGAGATAGAACGGCAGATATTCCACGGAGTGTGATAGACAATTTATAATATATAGAGGCACAGATAGCATTTTTGGACTTCCTAATAAGGCTACATCATCTTTCTTAGGCTATCTACTTATAAATTTCAAAACAACGACCAAACTAGCTAATGGATACTGTCTTGTAATAAGTAATTTTTAAATTTTATAAGTATGATTTCATTGTATATTCTTGTGTTTTTCAACAGTTATTTAATTTCCCTTTGAGTTGTGATGCTGTAGCATTATGCTTTGCATTTTAACAACTTCCCAGCTTACTAAAATAGAGTATATCTGATTTTAAAATACAAAGTGCATATATGTAATTATTTTACTACTTTATGATGTTGCACATTAATATAAATAGGAAAATACCTTGAAATATTAAAAATAAACAAGCTGATTATATTCTAAATATACATTTTATATAAAATATTGATATGCTAGTCACAATATGTTCATAAATAAGCATTTTTCATTTTTTTGCAAATGGACATATAGCACACACACATATATATTACATATAAATATCACTAATAAAATGAACTAGAATTAATGATTTCTAGAATAACAAAAATTAGTAATGATAATAACAATCTTATATATTAGGGTCAACTAAGTGCTAATTACATTACAGAGGTTTTTTTTTTTAACCCTCACGCTAGCCTTGCAAGATACAAATGTGTTTGTTTCTGAGGATGTGCTGGTTCAGAGAAGTCAAAAAACTTACACTCTTTTTCCCAACTCAAGGACTCTAACTCCATGCTGTTTGATCATAGTATGTCTGCTTTTTCTACTGCATCAAACCTTTGTAATCTCTTCTCCATAATAAATAGATTCCAGTTTATTTAATCTTTACTACTTTCTAAAATATATTCTATGTATACCTCATGTGCCTTAATTTTAAACTGGTTGTTTTAATATTTAAATTTTATAATGACAACCTCATTATTTACAGCTGTGTATTTATCACCATGAAAGCAATTTCATTCTCAATTTTCATATGGTAATAACTGTTATAGCAAAAGCCTTAGTTAAATAGATAGGTACTTCCCGGCAAAATAATTGTGTAAATAATGTTTTTCACAACTTTACTTATAAAATGAACATTTCCATTTCAAGATCTCACAGTGTTTATTTAAAATATATGTTATTAATTACACATGTATTTAAACTGATGTGCATTTTTCCATGTAACCTATGTTATATTTAATTCATTACTTCAAATATTTATTGAGGATATACTCTGAGCAAAGCACTGGAAGGAAAGCCAAAAGGAATAAAATACACATACTGCCCTAAGAGAAATTTTGACCTAGTAGTAAAAAAAGTAAATGCACAAAAATAATCACAACATGCATTCTAACATACATACATACATATATATATATATATAAATTAATAAGGGGAAATACCCACATAGTGTTGAAGTATGGAGTGAATCAGTACAACTGGTAATAATTAAGGAAGTTCCAAGAAAGAGATCATATGCGAGGAGGATTTCACTCATGGATTTATAGATACTGCACTCTAAATCAAAGGCAAAGAATCAGGGAGAGAAGATTAACTGGCTGTTCAGGGAATAGCTGGTTTTTCATTTGTACTGTAGCATATGGTATGTGGAAAAAACTAGAGGGAGATAAGGTTTGAAAGCCATGATGTAGCCCGGAGTGCCAAAGAGTTCATATTTCACATGGCATTAAAAAAATAAAAGAGTTTTTCAGCCAAGGTACAGCATAATCTGGCTTGCCTTACAAAAATTTATCTTGCAGCAATGTTGAGGTTAAAGTCAAGTGAAGAAGAGCCTCTCACTAAACTTTATTCTTCTGCATGGTCTCTGGGAATAGACTAGACAGCTTTACAGACATTAAATACCTATTTTAATATTTCCTTATGTTAGCCATTATAAATTTAAGTTTTAGTTTTCTAATTCTTTTCCTTACTCCGAAATAGTAGGCTATTCTTGAGAAGACTTGCTCATGGTATTCAATTGCCATTCAACTGCCTACTGGCACCTCAATGCGCCCAAAACTAGATTCATTTCCCAGGATCCCAGATAAGATTATTCTTTTATTCATTCTCTTCAATTTTGTACCCAGTTGTCCAGAAATGAAATCAGGCCATAATCTGAAGTATTTTTCTTAATCCCTAGCCTAAACAGCCAGTAATTACTTCTGTTCTCTCCTCACGTCGATTTCTTGTCTCTTGTCATCACCAGTTTCAACGTTTATTATATCTTGTAAGTTGTTTATATCTAGTATGACTTTCCACCAATTTTATTTATTGTGGTCCCATTTGAATATATTTTGCAGAGTAGTAATCTGATGATATCACTTCTCTATTTCAAATCTTTCAAAGAGTCCTCATTTCCTACAGAATAAAGAACACACCCCTTAGCATGGCATAAAAATCATGGGATTTCCTGGCTTCTATCTTTCTTTCCTGCATCTAGCACCTAGCACAGTACATGAAATATAAATGATGCTCAAATAAATACTTGCATAAACAAAAAAAAGGCTCTTAAGAATACAGACTTGCTCTAAAAAAAAAAAAACTAAAACAGAGAGGATAAGAAATTAATTATTAGAATATTTTGACTAATGCATTTTATTTTCAGTCCTGACTATAATTTCCACTGGAGCCCAGCCTGTAATAGAAAACTTAACAAGGAAATCCTTAAGGAAAAAAAATATTTTCCTATGTGAAAAGTAATGAGAAATTTGAGTATCTCACGATGTGCTATTTTGCTAAAACTTCAGAGTTATGGTTTCAGTGCAGAGAAAACAATCAAATAAGAGATGAAAGAAATGTGGAGTTTTGTGGTTAGTATAAATATAATAATCTATGAATGCACTCATTACAATTTTGGGATATCATGGAATTCGTATTCTCTGATATAAGTTAATTAATTATATATTTGTACCATATGTTGGCATTACCCATTCCCCACACAGATCTACATTGATATAGATATTTAACAATAAGAATATCTAAACACATTCTTATAAATTGCCTTACTTTGTAATGGAAGTTGAATTATCTTTGGATATGCTTAAATGTCAAAATAGCACAACCAAATATTTTTCTATGTTTTTAAAAATTTTATTTTTATCTTACTTTAGAAACAAAAAAAACCCTTACAATTAAATGATATCTTAAAATATATGAAATATACCCATTTACAAGATTAAAGAACATCTTACATTTACTTTTATATTAAAATAAGATGATCTCATCAAAAGTGTTCTTCTTTAAAGTAGAAACAAAAGACCTCTGAAATTTATTTTTTTAGTTCCATTTATGATTTCTATTCTCAATCAATTCAACAAATTAAAATCATCACAGATTTTAATACATTAAGTAAGAATGTATTAGCCATAAGATTAAAATTGAACATGGAAAACGTTTCTTAGAAAAAAAAGTAAAATTGACTTGACTGAAAATGTTTGGATCATTAAATCTTGTAATTATAGTGACAAGAAAGTTTCTCAAACTCTAATAATAGATAATACGCATTTTTTCATGCAAGCTAATTTGGTTTTTGAAGGCAGCTTCAATAACCCTGGGCTCAGGACCTCCTGCCTCAGCCCACTGAGCTTCAGTACTACAGGCACACCAACCATGCAAAGCTATTTTATGTTTTTTGAAGAGGAGGTCTCACTATAAGCTCAGCTGGTCTCGAACTTGCATGACCTCAATCGTCCACATGATGCCTATGCTACCAAAGTCTGCATTTACAATTTATGCTCACATCCCAGTTATTATTATTTTGTCTCCAAATTAGAATTTCTGTATATTATCTAGAAATTCAGTAGTTTCTCAACATGATGCCTATGATAATTAGAAAACTACTGCTTTAAAATAAATTTAATTATTATTCATCTTTATTATATTTTCTTTACAAATTCAGATATCATGCTAATGGTTATATTGAAAGAAAATTCAAGTGAGTTCTATTCTCAGTATGATGATTAGTAATAATATACATTTTAAAATACAAATTATAAGTGTTTAAAATAAGTACAGAATATTTTACAGATGTATCAAGTTGCACCACACTTTAAAATTCTAATATTTAAAAAAAAGTTTCTAAGCTCAAGCAGTATCTCTTGAGCTGATAGATTTTGTACTAAAAAGATTTTTAAAAAATCAATATCAGGGATGTCTCAATAACAAGTGACAGAATCATTTTCATGAGATCAGATCACTGAATATTGAAATTAAAGATAAGCATCATTTTACCACATGAATATAGAATAAGAGGAACTCGGAAGAAAATGGAAGTGTCAATTCAATGAAGAATTGTATATATAGACTTGATCACATTAATTCAGAGGTATATTTTTAACAGAGAAAGGAATGAAGAAGGAAAGTCTTTGTTAAGTGCTGTGTTGTGGCAACTTAGCAATGCAAAATTAAGCATTCACTCAGGTGGCAGACGCAAGATGATTTCAGAAATTATGGAAATGGACTTGCAATAACATTTTGAAAATAAATTAGGAGGAATATTAAACAATATTTTAGGAGATTCTGAAAACATCAAAGACTATAAAGGAATTCAAAGAGAGTATGAAGAACATAAATGAGAAGGAAGTGGTATGTGGATTTATATCCATGTTGGCTCTGTGATCTCAGGGTTACCTCACTTCATGGGTCTCAATTTTTTTATTTACCTAGCAGAAATCTTATTTGTTGTGTAATTTATTCCACAGCAATAGTATATGTATATCTGTGAAGAATACTATGATGATCTAAACTATATATGCTGTATTAACTTTATTTGGCCATGAAGAAACTCAAACCTCCTTTACTATTTACTTAGGAAGAAATAAAATGTACTATGTGAAATATGTAGCACAATACTATTCATATGCAAATGACATCTAGCAACAATATACACAATTATAAATGCATTTCATGCATTAAAATTTCAAAGAAAGTGCAATATAATAAATTAATTATATTATTAAAAGCCCCAGAAGATAAAAATTGGACAAAGAACTGTAGAATAAAGAGTAATTTCATAAAGTGATGAATCCAATATATGGGTAGCATTTTAGGAAAACCAACAATGGGGGTTTTATAGTACTCTTGGGCTAGCAAGGGGAGTGAGGACAGCTGTAACTAACCCTAAGTCTGAAAGGGCAAGGTGAGGAAGTGAATACTACAAACCACAAATGGGATCGATGTGCAGAGGGGTGTTCAAGATGTGCTGTGGACTTGCAAATGGCCAACTATGGTGACCTGGAAAGGATGGAGCACAGGAAATATATATATTGACCACACTATTCTCCTATTCTCTCATATCCTTCTGAAGACTCCAATTGGCTAACTCCCCTTGCAAGCCTGAAGGGATGTAGTCTATACAGGACAACCTCCTTAGGCCCAGAGCAGGTGGAGAAGAGCAGAAGGTGGGTTTGGAGGACTAATCATTTCAAGAATATATTAAATATTCATCAAGTATTTTTTCCTAATAAACCCTTTTACTATTAGCAGTATACACTAATGGAAAGAATGACTATTTGAACCAACACACCAAAATTTGAATTCAAATTCCCATTGTTTTCTAGCTGATTGACCTTAGTCAAGTTAAGTACCTTCTCCCTGTGTTAGTATCCTCTATGAATTAAAGACAATACACTTGGTAATATGTGAGATTACCTTATTTTATTCATAATAGATTATAAATAAAAACCATCTACACAGAATTGAGCACATAGTAAGCAATCAAAAATATTTTCTTTTATCATTCTTTTCCCTTAAAAATTAGATTTCACCCAGAATACTTAAGTCCATGGCACATTATTATATTTTTTTGAATAACAGCCAAGTTCTAAGAACATTATATTCCAATCAGTTTCACTTTTTTGAAGCCAAGAATGAATCTGACTAATTTGAAAACTCTAGTATAGTCAGTATACTTAAGGAAATCAGAATTAATTTAATACTATAGGACTTTTACTAGTCAAATGCTAAAAAAAGCATCATGATATAATCTAACCATAGCTGTACACTGTCATCTTGGAACATGTATTCAAGAACTCAACAAAAGGCAGGAATTGGTATTGGGGTTAGAAGAAGTGGTGCATCATCTCTTTGACAATGTTGGAATTACAAATTCAAATAATTATCAAGAATTATCAAGAACTGTCAAGAACTGGTAAGAACAATGTGAACAACTGATAAAATTTTCTCCTAAAAATAAGTGTGCAGTATATATTATCTGTAAGTGTCCAAAAAAACCAGTATATTTTTTAAAATATAAATATCAAATCAGGAAATAAGAAAGAATAACACTTGTGAAGTTACACTTTAACTTGTAAAAAGAATGTTATTGACCACTTAGGTAAAGTATTCAATAGTCAGAAGAAGAAAATCTAAATTTCAATTTCAACTGAGGTCAGTATCCATAATGCATTAAATTTAGAGCACCATTCACCAATAATCCATATACAGAAAAAATAATTATATTAATAATAATCACAATAATCTCAACATTTGAGTATATATTAAGTGCTTACCCTGTGCCAGGTATTCTGCTAAGTGGTCCATACAAATGATCTCATTTGACCCTCAGAACAATCTATACATTATGTATTATCCTCACTTTCTAGATGAGAGAAGTGACTTAGGGGGGTTAAATAATTTTTCCAAAAACACTACGATAGTAAATTGTGGCATCAGGATTTGTACTCAAGCAGCAGGAGTCTGAGACTCTAGTCTCATCCACTACATTATACTGCATTTTCCATGCATTTGCAAAGTTTCACATTTGTAGGCCTCAATTAAATAATGAAATTTTGAACAATATAGGTGCCAAAGATATATATAGTAAAACAACATATTAATATATTACTTGCAAGAGATAAGGACATGAGAGAGCTCAGAGAGAAAAAAATTGATGGCACTTACACTCAACTGAGAGCTTTCTGAGTGGACTACTCAGAAATATGATAATTGAGTAAAAAAAAATACAAAAAGGAGATGTATAGTCAAGGTAAAATTGATGATGTGATGATTTTCTGGGAATTGAAGCTGAAATAAATAAGATAGTTTTCCTATCATGGCTAAGAAGAGGTTCAGCAGTTTCTGATCACAGAGGGAAAAGTATTTCTATAGTTTACTACTGTCTTTTTTGAAAAATTATAAATCAGGTTATTTAGGAATAGAGTTGAAGGCTAGGTTCTTCAAGGTTATCTTTGCTTTTACTATATGCAGGTGTCTATTATAAACTATAGTGTAGATCTACATCATTCACTCAATATTGAGGGGGATAGAAAATTAATAGGTGGTTCAACTGGGATAATATATAAGTTAAAATAAATACATGATAATAAATAATAAAATTATTAAAAAAATAATAATTACCCTGGAGGTAATAGTCTCTGCACTATTTGTGAGGGAAATACAAGTAGCTCAAATTCTTTGACTATATCAAATGTGATATTTAGATGACTATCACAAAAGTATTGTTATAATTTGCTGTAGTGGTTAAGAATTTAAAACCTGCTCTCGAACTACTGGCTGTATGATTTAACTTTGTGCCTCACTTTCCTTATCTCTAAAACGAGGGAAAGAATATGAATACTTTATAGACCTTTAGCTATATATTTATGACCCCCAAATTTATTTTGCTAGCTCTAACCTCTCTTTTGAGTTCTAAAACTGATATATACAATGGCCTATTCTATTTATTTCCCTTGAAATATCACAATCATCTTAATCTTAACATATTAATTATCAAAGTTTTCATTTAGCTCCTAAATTAGTACTCTCCTACTCTTTCCTCTCTTTAGATACATTACACCACCTGCCCATTTATTTAAGCAAGAGCCATAAGTGTCATTATTCCCTCTCTGTCCTTCACTTACCGTAATTCACTGGCAAATCAACTTCTACTTCTATTTCCATTGCCACTATCTTGGTTAAAGCCATCCCTGGTCTTGTTTGAATTATTATAATATCCTCCTACAATCAATATTTTCATTTCTATTTTTGTATAAATTCTATGAGATAGGCAGTGTTTTCTTATCTCACAGAGAAAACGGAGGTTGAGAGAGTTTAAAAGGCGTGTTCAGCATCACACAGCTCATAGGAAGTTAAGCTATATTTAAAATTTGGGCACTATATGTCTTCACAGACAGATATATTATTATTTCCATCTATTTTCTAAATTTCTCTGATTGAATTATTAATTCCTTCTCTGTGTTATCTTGAAGTTGGTTGAGCTTCCCAAAACTGGCTATTTTGAATTATTTGTCTGAAAGGTTACACATTTCCATCATTCTGGGATTAGTCAATGGTGCTTTATTTAGTTTATTTGGTGAGGTCATGCTTTCCTGGATGTTCCTGATGCTTCTGATGTTTGTTGATGTCTGGACATTTGAAAGTTAGGTGTTTATTCCAATCTTTACAATCTGGGCCTGTTTGTACCCATCCTTCTTGACAAGGTGTTTTATGTATTCAAAGGGGATTGGGTGGTGTGATCTAAATCTCTGGTCACTGCAGCCATATCAGCATTAGGGAATGCCCTAAACCCAGTAACAGTGTGACTTTTACCAACTCCTAGAGCCACCACCTTGTTGGGCTTGTGTAAGATAAGGAAGAATTCCCTGGGTTACCATGAAAACTCCCTGGCTCTCTTCCCTCCCTTTCCCCCAATCATCAGGAGTCTCTCTCCATGATGGGCTGCCTTGAAGTTGGGGGAGGGATGACATGAGCACTCCCATGACCACCACAGCTGGCATTGTGCTGGGTCACACCTGAAGCCAGTACAGTACTGGGTCTTGCCCAAAGCCTGTGGTGACTACTGTCTAGCTATTGCTAATGTTTATTCAAGGTCCAAGGGCTCTTTAATCATCAGGTCTTGAATCCTGCCAGGACTGGGTTCTTCCCTTCAGGGCTGCAGATCCCCTTCTGGCCCAAGTGGGTCTAGAAACGCTATCCAGGAGCTAAGAACTGGAATTGGGTGCTTCTGGAATCTGTTTGGTGTTTTATTTAACTATGACTGAGCTGGTACCCAAGTTGCAAGACAAAGTCCTCTGTACTCTTCTCTCTCTTTTCCCCAAGTCTAAGGAGTCTCTCCCTGTGCTTAGAGTTAAGGAAAGGTTGATACAGGCACTCCATTGGCCACCACAGCAGGTGTATCACGGGGCGGTGAGCACCCCAAGTTCACTACCTATGAGCCCAGCTCAGCACCAGGTCTTGCAGAAGGATTGCAGTCTTTGTGGCCTGACTGCCACTCAGATTTATTCTGGGCCCCAAACCACTTTATTCAGCTAGTGGTGGAGTTAGCTGGGATTCAGTTTCTTCCTGCTCAGGCTAACAATTCCCCCCTAGCTCAGGCCTAGTCTAAATGCTCCGTGGGCACGGGCAGAATTCTGCCCTGTGCTGTGTTCTGCTGTGACAAGGCAATGCTGAGTTCCAATGCAAATTCCCACAATCACTTCACTCTCCCTCCCCTAAGCACAAAGATTCTCCCTCTGTGCTGCTGAGTCAAGAATGGGGGAGGGGTGGTGTTGGCAACGCAAGACTGTCTTTCACATGCTCTTCAATGCCTCTTTCCTTGATACTATGGTAAAACCAGGTACTGGGATCACCCACCTGATCTTTTAAATTTTTATGAAGGTGTTTTCTTGGGTGGATAGTTTTTCAATTTGGTGTTCCTCCAGTGGGGCTATCACTGGAGAGTTTTATTTGGCCATCTTGCTTTTCCTCCTTCCCAAAATAAAGTTTCTTTTGAGCAATTGTTACCTGAATATGAACAAATTCATGAAAACATAAGCAATTACTATTTGTGCTTGCACAACAATCCTCGTCAGATTTTCTCAGTAACTTCTTTTGTTGCTATGTACCAAAGGGTTGGGCTACAGTGAAAATCATTCAATTCTGACTTGAAAATGTAGAATTAAGGGGTGTGGGCGAAAAATAGATAAGTGCGTAGGCACTTGCTACAGTCTATTCTTTGTTACATTTACTTTTATAGCAACATACTGACAAATAATTCTAAATGTATTATAAGAGATACTTCTAATAATAAAATTTAAGAAATTTAATGTCTAAAATAAATTTTAGAGCAAATTATTTTCAAGAGAAAACAAGGAAAAGGAGACTGCAAGCTAGTACATTTAAAGTATGGATTTTTTTTCAATCTGAATGGTTCATATAAACTACTTTTGCAAAAGACAAAACACAGAATGAGAAACTCAAGTTAATTAAGAAAAATGCAACATAATATAAGGCAATGATTAGGAGAAAAATTTAAGCATGGATAATACTAATATTCAAATGTTAATATACCATAATTGTGCAAAATAAAATATTAGTTAAGTCTTGCATAAATTATTCCATATATTGATTTTACTGTATGTAATTGAGAATATATGTCTGGCAATATAGTGTTTTAAAGTGATTTTAATATTTTATAGGCAGACATCTCCACCTACCCAGAACACATTTTCTAATAACCTCTCCTATAAAACATTTTTCTTGCCTATATTAAATAAGACTGTAAAACAGAATATCATTGTTTTTAACTGCATTGTTTTAATTGGGAAAAACAGCTCTATTTAATTCCCTTATTATATTTTAATTAATTTTTTCAAAAAAATTACAAGAACTCATTTCCAATTTGAGAGACAGAAATATTCTGATTTCAAGTGGACTTTTGATATAAAGTTTTAATTTATTTACTGTTAATATAAAATTATATAAATCTGTGACCTGCTAGATGTTCTGAAACAATAATCTACAATGTATTTTGCATTTCATTTATATGACACAGTTATAATTTTGTAGCTTTTGAGGGGACTCACTAGGGTCTATTTTGATGTTTTTACGTAAAGCATAATATTGTGACTTTAAGCAACAATGTTTTGTTTTGTTTTGTTTTTAATAGTTTTCTACATAAGACAGGTGCTCTGGGAGCTTCAGATAAGCATTTACTCCTATCCTCAACAGCCTTGAACATCGGTCAAAGATGAAGACCCTTGCAAAAGTTTTGATTTGACCATAGCTTTTAAGTAATTAAAAAGAACACTGTTGTTATGTACTTCTACTGAAATATATAGTTGAAAATAAATAATCAAATTTATGTAAACACTCCTAAAATAAGTAGCCTCAAATGAGTATATTTTGAGGTTTCTAACTTCATGAATTATTTACTTTTGCCCAGTTGCTTAAGAACTAATAATTTGTCTTTTCAGAGACTTTGTCTTACTTCTTAAGGCATAGAGATTTGTGAGTGAAAATTTTGCATATGAAAGTATGTATAAATCTTTACTAAAAGCTATAATACTTTACTAAGTGAATGAAATACTTACTAAAAGAAGCAGTAATCGTGACTCACTTATTTTAAGGGTGGATATTACTGGGGGGAAATAGATTACATGGTGATTTAGACCCAACTTTGCTCTCAAAACTCTTCCAATCTAGATTGACTGTTGTTTTAATTAAAATATATATACATTGGAAATTACTCACATTGCTATTTTAAAAAATAAATATCATGAGGATATCATATTCAATGTTGATAATCATTTAGTTGGCACTTAGCACAGTTCCAAGCACACTTTGTTTTACAGCCTATGGAAAAAAGATGAATAAGACATAATAAGCTTTGTTTGATGGCCAGGTGAGGTAGATACTCTGGGAAATTGGGGAATAATTAAGAAACGAGGGTCTAATAAGGAATTATTGAGGGTGTACCAAAAGCATATCTAGAATGGCAATATGTCTTTGGGAGTATTTCAGAGGTGGAAACAGAGAAAGATCATGATTAAGTGGATAGGAATTATTGATGAATTCCATGGGACCTGGGATAGGTAATATTTTTAGATCGACTGGTTTAGTTAAGAATAAAACAGGAATGGCAGATTTTTAGGGCTGAAGCAGAAGGGATATTACACAGTTATAATTTTGTAGTTTTTGAGGTTAAGTTATTTGTGGGACATCTAAGAATTAACATTCAGAAGGATGTATATTCATAGGACAACATGTTGCTAGAAAAATAATGCCACCACATTGAAAAAGGTATCATGGAAGTTAGTGACATATTTTTATATAAATAAATATTATTCTACATATGAATATTTTAGCACTAAACCTAATTTTGTGTAATATTATATGAGCTTTCATCCAAACCTATCAACAGCCAAACATTAGGATAAAGTGCAGCCTTCACAAGGAACTTTAAAGAAGGCACTCTGAAAATTATATATTTAAATATAATTTTGGTTTAAAAGTCTGTTATGTTAAACTTGAAAAAGAAAAAAAGGCTAAAGAGAAAATTCAATAAAGATAAATCATTTGTAATAATATGTAATAGCTAAATTACAATAGCCTATGATGATGATAGCTAATATTTACATAGATATTAAAACAAATATAGTAGGTTTTAATCAATAAAATGATGTTAGCATATGAAAACCCCCAAAAAACTGAGAACTTTATTTTCTCACATTTTGAAATCATTCTTGATACTTAATAGTGGCTTCATACCTCATTTTAAAATGTTAGTAGGTTGGTATCTATATAGCAATAGGAATAGTCCCACTTATAAAACTTAAAAATCAACTCATACAAGTGATATGGCTCTTAGAAAATATGTGTACCTTTTATGTGCCAGAAACTACTCAAAATAATGTAATGTTCCGAGACCTTTTTACAAATTTGTTCATATATTTCTCAGTGTATGTTTAAGAATTTCCATTTTACTAAGGAGCAATTTAGGTTGAAAGATGTTTTAATCGACTTGAGCCAGAATTTCAACTCAATTAATAGATTTTTATCAAGCTATAAGAAATCTTACCTTGATAAGACTTTTAAAAATATAATTATTAGTTTTCTCATCTTACCTCAAAATACCCAGTAATTTTGTACTTTTGGTTAATTTCTATGAAACTTAATCTTCATTTGAAGTAATGTACCAAAAACCCTAGTCCAGTCCATCCAGGGACCAGACAGGACCCACCCACATTCAAGCCCCTGGTAACAGGTCTGTGGACCTCACTATAGACCCAGCAGCAGCCTTGTGACCCAGCTCCAATCCCACTTGAACTCTATACTGGAGGCAATCCCACCAACCTGGGGACCCAACAGGAGAAGGTCTTTACCTACTAAAACAATACTTAAAAAAGTGTTTTCTCCTTCAAACGCACAAACACCAGTTCAAAGTTACATAGATAGATCATGAAGAATGAGGCAACCATGGCACTGTCAAAGGAAAGTAATAAAACTTTAGTAACCAACTTCAAAGAAATATAGATTTATGAATTACCTGAAAAAATTCAAAATTGATCATCTTAAATAAGCTCAATGAGATGCAAGACAGATAGACAACGAAATAAAATTAGGAAAACAATTCATGAACAAAATAAGTTTAATAAAGAAATAAAAACCATAACGAAGAACTGAACCAAAATCCTGAGTGGAAGAATACAGTGACAGAAGTGAAAATTCAATAGACAGCTTCAACAGCAGACTCATTCATGCAGTAGAAACACTTTCATTTTATCAATGCCATGGAATTTTTTCAATACCATAGTATAGCAGAAAACTTAGAAACAAAACAAATATATTAGGCTTTAATTAACTAAAATAATAATAGTATACAAAAACCTAATAAAAACTGGGGATTCTCTTTTCTCACATTTGGAGATCACTCTTGATGATATTTAATAATGGCTACAAAACTCATTTTAAAATACATTAGTTGGGTGGTACAATATAAAAACAGGAATAGTCCAATTTACGTACCTTAAAAAAACAACTCATATAACTGATATGACTATTATAAAATATATCCAAATAAGTATATCCTTTTTAAAAATCTAGAAGACACTTACAAAATAATGCTGACAAGAATCATATTGACTTCACTTACCAAGGGAGAATTACCCTGTGTATTAATTATTCCTATACAAATCATATTCCTCTTAATGTTAGTCTACTTCCCTATTAGGAAAATCTGCACAGCAATTTCTGAGATAATTGAAATCCATAGAGTATTCTTTAACTAATCTTTGTGTAATATGGCCTAACAAGAACACAAAAATATTCCTACTAAAAATGTTAAAGTGGAAATTACTGGAAGCTATTAATATCTTATTAAGTTTATCTTTTACAAATACATAGCGTTTTAAGAAATTAAGTCAATGTTTTTTAAAGAAAAGTTTGGGGCTTAGCTTTCAACAGGAAGATTACTGAAAGTTGTTTTTTACAATGCCCACACTAAACTATACAATCCCACAAACCATTTAAAAACCAAAAGGATTAATAGGAACAGAAAATAAAATAGAGGTTACCAAGGGCTTGGGGGGAGGAAAATAAGCAGTTATTGCTTAATGGTTACAGAGTTTCCATTTGGGATGATCAAAAAGTTCTGGAAATGGATAGTGGTAAGGGTTGTAAAACATTTTGAAAGCAGTTAAGGCCACTGAAGTGTTTACTTAGTAATGGTTAAAATGCTATATTTCTGTTATAAATATTTTCCATAGTAAAAAATGCAAAAAAATAAATAAAACCACCCAAAACAAAAGGAGTATTGTTGGATTTGTTCCCAAATATCCCACAGGCTAATAAAACTTGCTAACATTCACATTTTTTTCCTTAACTTCAATTCATACTCTTCAATGCTCTCTGACGGATCTTGGCCCTCAAACATGCTGAGATGTCATCATGGATCCTCTCCCATTCATTACTTATATCTTTGTCTGTCATCTTTATTTCTTTAATATCCATGACCAAGTGGGGGGGGCCAAAGGTAGAAAAGAAGACTATGACTCCTTGATGTTGATCTTTCTACATACGTCATATATGAGAGTGGTTCTAGATGACCTTTCTTCCTTGAAAACTTCAGGGAAGTTTTCTAGAATTACCTGAGCAATTACTCCAAGCCTTTGCTCCACAAGATTTCTGTTTAACCTGTGCTTACCATCCAAAAACAGTCCTCCTTTTTTATGTAAACCTATATTTAAAGAAACCCAGCAAATCCCACTATAAACCAAATTTTTTAACACCTAGCTGTGGTTTAGGATGGTGAAAGCTTGTTTTCCAGTGGAGTTAACTGCCCACAATCAAGAGCATTAACAGGAATCCAAAGTTCAAAGGTAAACACCCACTTCACCTTCCTGCCATCTAGAACTTAATAGAAGCAAGCTGGGAGGCTTTCATGATTTTCCCGTGCACAAGAACTACACTGGCAGGCCTTCAAAAGTACAGGTGAAACTTCAGAGGGTGATGTGGCTCTGAAATAATGGTAAAAATCCCAGCAGGGGAGGTGAATGGTTTAAAAAATAAAGGGATGATTCCAAGGGGATCGCTGGTAACTATAGTGTAGTTAAACCTCCTTGGCTGCTAAAACACCTGCTGGGTCTGAACATCAGTTGAGAAAAGCAAAAAATATGTTTTGATTTTGGTTAAATAAAGGTATTGTGTTTAAAACTCAAAAAGAGTTTGATGTTATTTTAATTCCCATTCTTATTGTTTTCTCACATTTCGTTTTAAAAACATATTACAATTGAACATTATGCTCTTTTTAATAAAAAAAAAATATGTATAGGGACTTGTTTATAAGCACAATAAACGATTCCATGGTGTGAATTATTACCCCATAATTCACACCTTCTGCATTAAATGGAGCTCAGTACAGTCTTATATCTAACAATGCAAAAGGTGTAAATTATTACATCATAATTCACATCCTGTTGTGTTGTGTTTCTTAAATATCCTCTCTTTGCAGAAAAAAATAACATTTTATATTCATCTGTCTTATTCTTAAATTTGGGTTTGGATATATGGCTTTGGGGGATTGTACAAAAATGCAAGCCAAATAATACTTTAATACTATATACTATGAGATGTATTGTTTATTTTACATTTGAAATATTGTTGTTGTCTAATTTAAATTAAGATATATCATCATACTAGCAAAGGCATTGCATAGGTATTACACATTTGTTATACAGAGCAGACTCATTTGTCTGTTGAATTGCCTTGGTTATTATCCTTAATGTTAAACTTGTCTTTTTGCAACTTATCTTGTAAAGTTAGGTAAGGGTTGTAAACTAATTATTTGAGTGTTGTCCAGATGGTAAAGCCTATCTCACAATTTCCATCTATGTGAAGACTTCAAACATTTCATTTACTTATTATCTCCAGAAGTAGAAGTATACAAGTTTTGGTAATTCTACTGATTTTGTTAATGCTAAATATTTTTTAATAAAATTAAAAAGTAATGATTAATTTTGATGTAGAAAGTCTTATTCATATGTGTCCATGTTTATTTTAGAAAGAAATATATGATTTCGGAATTAAGGATTGTTTCACGTTGTTAGCATCCACAGAAAGCCACAGCCCCAAAATGCACTTGGCTCAATTATTTATTTTTTTACTTAACAGACAAACTTAATGCTACAGAGATTAAGTTTAGCAACTTTGGTACAGAGAGTTTAAATATTTAATTTTTTTAGTTCTAATTTTTGTAAGATGTGTTGCATACTCTAAATTCCTTCTATTCTATACTTTTAATAATACTGAAACACCCAGCACTTAGCCTTTAATTAAGTCAACATAAGTGCCTTATTATAACTGTTATGACATGAACCTGTGATCATATTTTTAGTACCATTAAAAATATATGTACATATACGTATACACATGCATACATTATATGTGTATAATACCAATATAAATTTGGATTATGTGTGCTTATTTTATATATAACACCAATTTAAAGGTAACAAATTTTGCTCTTCAATATGGTATTCACTAAAAACAAGTTATTTAAATTCAAATTTTAATTAATTAGAATGAGATAAAATTAAATTTTCAGTTAGCCACACTAGGCACATTTTAAGTGCTCAGTAGTCTTCATCAGAGAAAGTGCTGAATATACACACATACACACACACACACATATACTCTTTATATAGAGTGTATGTATATTTATACATATACTGTTTAAATATAATCTATATACATACATATAAATATATATTTTAAAGAAGATGTGTCTACTTACTAACCAAACTGAATAGACCACAAGAAATTACTAGAAGTTCTAGAAAAAATTATGTAGCTCTCTTGAAGGCAGGTTTTTTAAAAAAAAATTTTGTTCATTAAATAATTTATCTCACTAGTACATTGATTTTGTTTGTTTATTTGCTTGTTTGTTTTTAAACACTTCTCTTTAACCCAAAATACCACTAATTTTTTTTACCACAAACTGCAAATTATTTACTTTAAGAAAATACAAATTCAAAAATATTTGGTAGATAGTATCTCCCTTAATTTATGTCAAAGGTAATCAATTTTCCTGTCTCTGTGCTAAGATATTTCTATGCAATTTCTGTTAGATTTATTTTTGTTAATTTATAAATACGTGGTATCATTTTGACTACATCACTTAAGTAGACTGTAATATAATTGGATTTGACTGCAGTTGTTTTCATGATTATTTTTCATGTTTATTTGCTGAATGCATTATGTACACTTTTGAGCAGTTTGCCACACGCAATTAATTATAGGTTTGACCTGATATGCTATTTTTCCTTTAATCAAAACTCCAACTCATTGCTATGAGGAAGGCTGGCACAGTGGATAAAGCAAATAATCTAGAAAAGAGTGAAAAGTAAATAGCTTCAAGAAAGCATATGCACAGTTTGGAAATAAGTGAGAAAAGATTAACCCACACTTTAATATTTATCTTGTGTTCTAGCCTATGGATGTCACCATGGCATGTATTCATTCAAGCACCCATCCTTTAATCATTTATTTATCACCCACCATGTACAAGATGACATGTTAGACGAATGTAAAACTAGAAAATTATGACACAGTGAGAAATTCAAAGCATTTCAGAATTCAGAGAACAACAAAATTATGAGAATAGTACTCTTTTCAGACCATTTTCAAGTAGATTAAGTTTTGCTGAATTAGAGAAAAACTAAATGGAGACAAACTTCTGAGAGCAGAGTCAATGACTACACACTCTTCTCCGATTATTGATTCCTGCTATACAACAAGAGTCGTGCTCTCGTGCCCAGGCCTGGATGTAGCCGACTGGGAGTTGGCAAAGAGGTCACTGCTGTAAAATGGGGTGTGCATAAATATCTAAGGAACAAAAAGCATTTGCCATGCTGTGCATTATATTTGTTTTCTAGGGCTCCCATAACAAAGTACTACACACTGAGTAACCTAAACAACAGAAATTTATTTTCTCACATTCTGGAGGCCAGAAGTCCAAAATCAAGGTGTCGGCAAGGTTAGTTTTTTCTGAAGGCCTCTCTCAGTGTAGATGGTCATCTTCTCCACACATCTTCATATGATCTTTCCTCTGTGTGAGCTTGTGTCCTAATTTCCTCTTCTTATAAGGGCACCAGTCATATTGGATCGGGGCCCATCTCAATGATCTCATAGAACCTTAGTTACCTCTTTAAATACCTTATCTTCAAATACAATCACATTTTAAGGTACTGAGGGTTAAGACTTTAATATGAATTTGAGTGGACACAATCTAGCCCACAACACACTGCCAGACAAAACATATCTGTTGTCTCATTTAATTCTTCCCAGTCTTAGTACTGGGCCTGTGTTCCACGGTTAACCCATGGCTAGATTCTCATTCCTGTCACTGCATATTACTCTCACCTTCAGACATTAATTTAAAACATAGTGCATTTTCTGTATCCCTCAAAGTGGAGGAATGCTTGAGCCGTCTGACCCAAGCCCCTCTATCCCTATTAGGCACTCTTCCTCATTGCACTGGTGAGGTGGCTTATAACTGGAAATCTCTTCTACCACAAGTGCTCATCTCATTGTTCATAATTGCACTGTCCACATGGTCAAGATATCCAATGATTTCTGTCTTATTCATTGAAATCTGCATCTCCAAAGACGCCATCTACTTGAGCTACAAACTCCCATGAACTTTCATCACCAAAATTGCTCTACCCTTAAAGTTACAAATTCTGCCCATATCCCCCCTATAACTCTCTCAGCAGTATTCACTGAATAAATTAAGTATTAAAATATTAAGGTTAGGCTATTAGTCCAGGGACCTAAAAACATCAAAGGACATATTTATGATATCTTATAAAAATAAGCTTGTAAAATATATAATTTTACAAAAAAGAAATTTATTAAATATCCACTGTTCATCTTTCTAGTGTTTCACATGTGGGGAGAACCATATTAAGAATAAGCAAAACTAAAACTCTAGATGTTATGAAATTCATATAAAGCTCTTTAAAGTAGAATCTTATAATAATTGGTGAGCCTGGTTCTTCCAAGGCAGCACAAAACAAGGTTGCCTTAATTTAGTTTATTTACATTGCTGTCCTCTTTGCACAATTCACCTATTCTGTGCACATGCTCTGCCACCACCCTTGGTAGAGGAGAGACATCTTTCACTGGATTACTGTAAGAGCCACAGACACCTCCTTGCTCCCTATTTTGTTCCCCAGATGCCTCCCATTCTTTTTCTACACAGGAGGAAGTTGATCTCTCTAAATCTCACACATCTGATTGTTTCACTGCACTCTTTACAAAAGCTCAGTAACTTCTAATGGCCTTTGTTTACAAAAGTGCATTCTATACAATGAAAGGGATTGTTACATAATAGCTAAATGTGTCTTAATTTACTTCTCTTTGCTAGATTTTCATAGGAAATAATCTACCCATATGAGTATTTCCTTTGTTATATGATTTTCAATTTTGATTTATGAATATAAGATATTCAGTTAATAATTTGACTGAAGTACTGAATTTCAATTAACTTGGTTAATTGTTGCTTTATAATTTGTGGCAAGCCACTGTGTACATGGGAAATGGAACTACACATGCTTTTACTTATTTCATTCTCACAACAATCCTATGAAGTAGACATTATTATACTCATTTACAAATGGAAGCACGGGAGAAGCTCAGCAACTTATTCAAGATAGCACTGCTTTGTGTGTAGTGACAGCCAAAAGAGGCCCGCCCATTCTTAGGGCCCATGATTTAACCTCCATGCTCTGATCATGGGAAGTGATAAAAGAGCAGTTTGTTTTCCTTCTTTTCAGTTTTTCTACTTTCTGAAAGAAGACTTTAGTATCCTTAAAGAATGTTTTGACTTCCAAAATTACTCCAGGAACATTACTGTAAGAACAAAATAGAAAAAATAACATAAAAGTTGGATTACTTGATATAATTAAAATAGAAATAGACATGCTTCTCAGAGGCCAGCCATATCCCTCTTAACCCACTCATGTTTATGTTTTAAAAAGTGAATTTATCATATATTACTATTTATGTTCAACTTTATACATTTCTTATATCTGAGTCTCTAAATATAGTGTATTTGGTTTATTAATACAAAAGGAGAGCTGGCATACATTATTGCCCGTTTGTCTTCTCATACATCACCTTATCATTCAAAGAAAGAAAAGATGTCCAAGGTTAATGCAGGTCACACTAATCCAGGTATTTTCATATTTTTAGAGTAAACAGAACCAAAAAAAGTAAACATGCAAAAAGTCAATCTTGAAGCCAGCAATAATAGGATATGTTTAAATGAATGGTTTTTATAATTTTTTGCATCACAAGAGCCAAAATAAAAAATGTAAGCCCTTTTATAAGGCCATGGGGCAGATAAAGACAGGAGAAGCCTAATTGCAATATATCCTGTAATGGAATCACAGTCTATGTAGAAGCTGATTAAGGTTAATTTGAATCACATCAATTTGAATTAACGTGGCCTTTGCAGAATGAACAACACCTTAGTGCCAACATGATCAATTAGTACTTTTAACTCCGTATATCCGCCTAGAAAGGTTAGATTTATTAGTTTTCAAGATAACATTTTAGAATGCAAATCTATGTTACTTCATTTCCTCTAACCCACCTCACCTGAGCACCTGGAAATTCTCAGGACAGATGTGTCTTAGAGTGAAATCATCTGTAAGGTGAACTAAGAAAGGATGTATGGAGAAAAACACAGCCAGATTTACTGAAAAGAGCTTTGCCTGTCTACTAATGCTACACAAAGAAATTCAAGTTATTCAGTTAAGTCAAAATCATAATTCAGAACAAATAATTGGTTATATTGTTAGGCACATAGTCATATGTTACTCATATGTATTTCAAATTTTAGAGTTCTGAGATCCTTTAAAAGTTTATGGACAATTTATTTTAATTCCTTTATTTTAGAGATTAAAACATATTGTGGCCCAGCAAATTGAAGTAACTTGCTTATAATGACACAACAAACTAGACCAGAAGTTAGGCCTTTAGACCACACTTTATATTTTATAATCCCTGCTGAAATGGATATTTTACATTATTTGTACACAAACAGACAAACATTACTCTGCAGATATAATGTTTCTATCAATTATTGTGATATCAGCGACCATCTTAGCAATGAAATTATCGGAGATATAATCTCTTCATTTAGTCCTAGAAAATTTATTTTTTTTAAAAATAGCCCTTTCAGGTTGATCATCTTATTACTAGCCACTTTGCTTACTAAACTCCCAGAAGGTATCTGTACACAATATTGTTTCATGCTTCTGTGCCTTAATTCCTGCTCTTGCCTCTGGAATACCCTCTACCTTTGTAGCTTAATCGTCCCTTTCCCCCATTCCTACAGGGAATACTCACGATTTCACTAGTCTGTTGGTATGTAACAAATCATCACAATTAATTGCTTGAAATGACAAACATTTATTTGCTCATGATTCAGCAACTTGGACAGATAAACACAGCTCATGCTTCTCTGCTTCATGTGGTGTCATCTGAGACAATTCACCTGGAGCTGGAGGACCCAAGATGGTTTCATTGACAGGTCTGATCATTCACTGAAATGGCTGGGGGCTGCCTGGGCCTGTCTCCCTCACTTCTTGGTCTCTTATCATACAGGGCCTCTCTCATAGCCAGGCCAAGAGCTCTCTATACACCAAGGTATTCAGACTTCTTTATGATGGCTGCCTTCCTAGCAAGGGTAACAGTAGCTATTGGGTCTCTTAACTCCTAGGCCTAAAAGTCACACAGTATGACCTCTGACACTTTCTATTGGTCAAAGCAAGTCTTGGGAGCAGCCCACATGTAAGGGAATGGGAAGCCAACTCCATGTCTAGATAGAATGAGTGGTATATCCTACAAGAAGAATTGATGGTGACAATCTTTGTAATCAGTTGACATCAGCTAATACTAAGCTAAGTCCTATTGTAGAAGCCATTCCTAATGTACCCACAGTCAACTGAACCTCGGCTGTGTGTTCTCCTTTTGTACCTTCCTATTCTTTATCATTTTACTTATCACATTCTTATAAAAGGGTTTGTGACTGCTTCCTTGCAAGATAATAAGAAACAGGAACATGATCAGTTCTTAATTATTCTTGTATCATCAGTATTTAGAGCACATCTAGAAAAGCAAGAACTCAATAAAAGTTTGCCAAACACAACTCATATTTGCACTATTCACAATAGCAAAGATGTGAAATCAACCTCAGTGCCCATCAGTGGATGATTGGGTAAAGAAAACATGGTGTGTGTATATATATACACACACACATACCTATATACATCCACACACACATCCACACACACACCATTGAATACTACTCAGCCATAAAAAAGAATGAAATAATATCTTTTGTAGCAACATGGATGGAACTGGTGGCTATTACCTTAAGTGAAATAACTCAGAAAGAGAAAGCCAAATATCTCATGTTCTCACTTATAAGTGGGAGCTAATAATGTGTACACATGGACATAGGGAGTAGAATAATACACACTGGAGATTTGGAAAGGTGGGGAATGGGAGGGAGGTAAGAGATGAGAAATTACCTAATGGATACAATACACATTATTTTAGCGATGGTTGCACAAAAAGCCCAGACTTCACCACTGCAATATATCCATGTAACAAAACTGAACTTGTATCCTCCTAAATCTATAAAAACAAAAAAAACTAAAATGTGGAAAAAAGTAATGAAAGAAGAAGAAATATGATTTTCCAAGATATTCACATGGCATGGCTGACTGAGGAGAGTTGAATTTGGAAACAGGGACAACCAAAAAGACATATGGTAAGAATGTAGCCAGAATATTTCATTAAAAAATTCACAAAAAAACAAAACAATGAGACATAGGATGCCTACCACATTGTGTTATAATAGCCTATTGTCCTAAGTGGGGATACATGAGACATTTGATTCTATTTGTTTTGTTAGTATCTCTTTTTTAACTAGAATAACTCATGTTGGCTCATTTTTTATGTGTATCTGCACTCAGCATTTCTTTAATTCAGCAGAGTGTATAATAGAACCCAGGGATGGCTTTCTTACACCTTCCAAAGGTATGTGACAAAAAGAAGACAAATAAGGATCTGGATACGACACAGTGTCTAGTCCCGAGTAAAACTTTTGTCAATGAACAGAGTACCTGTAAAACTCACATGACATTTTAAACCAAAAATCAGTTATAAATAACAGATACTATATAAGCACACTTAAAGAATCTTTTGTGTAAATAGTTGCCTAGATACAATAGAAATTTTGTTTCAACTAGGAATCACAATGAGAAATAGATAATCAATTGCTTTTCTATTTTAACTGTAGCTTTGTTTATACTCATCAGGATTTAAGCTGTTAGTTTGTCAATTAATTTCATTAGCTTTCTATTTCTGTTCATTATGTTGAAGACTATGAGAAAGGTCTATTTGAAATGTGTCCCCAGAGATCTCTTTTTTTACTAGAAAATTACTTTAATGTGAAATTTATCTGCTAGACACAGAACCATGAACACAATAAATAACTTACAATTTTCTTCCAATTATTCATATGTATAACTCACATGGTTAGAACCTCTATAGCAGATGTAGGATAAAAATGCAAAGCAAAAAAATAAAATTTGTTCATAGATTTTTATTAGTGGGGCAGGAATTGTTAAGCAGGCTAAAAGCAGAATAAGTTGGGAAGGCTAGGCCCTTTGCATGCAATTGGTGCAAAGGTTGAGGTAAAGGGAACAGCTAACACCACGTGCTTCTTTTACCAAACTGTCACGAGAAGGAAAGTGGGAAATGAGGGGACTTGCATACCAGTAGACTATTCTCAGAGACTATCCCCTGTGGTTGATAGAAGAGAAATATATAGGGCTGGACAATAATCTGCGTGATATTTCTACCTCCCAAACATAGCCCTTCTGGCATTGGTCATTATGTTCAATCTCAATGGTCAAATGTCCATCTTAGGAAGCATTCTAAGTATACAATTACTTAATAGAAAACAAAACAAGGAACGTTTTTATAACTATTATTAACACTACATGTTTCATTATATTTTCTAGCAGTAGATGCTACAAAAATATCAGGAAAATATCTTTTAGCAAACACCGGTCTGTGAATTTAAAATATTGACATCTAGTGTTAAAATATGTTGACATAAACTTACTAAAATAAAAAATGTAACAGATATTCATCTGCATTTTGTTTAGCTGAGTATGTCTGTTTTGTTTTTAACTTGCATCCAAAGAATATTCTGGAGGGTTTTTTTAAATCTATTTCCTGTCACTCCCATTTAATAATTATGTCTTGTGTTTGTTCATCTTAGCACGTTTTATATTCATTAATGCAAATAGCCTGTCTTCATTTCTGGAACTCCAAACAATGTTAAACTATTGGATGCTTCATTCCATTTAACAAAGAATTGCTGTAAGTATGATATTCTATTTAAACCTGTAAAATTTACATATGTTTGTACGTGTATGCATATACAGTCATGTGTCATTTAACAACTGCAATATATTCTGAGAAATACAACAACCTTTGTTGTTGTGTGAACACTATAGAGTGTATTTACACAAACCTAGGTGGTACAGCCACTACACACCTAGGCTATATGGTATAGCCTACTGCCCCTAGGCTAAAAATCTGTACAGCATATTACTGTATTAAATACTGTAGACAATTGTAACACTATGGTAAGTATTTGTGTGTCTGAACATATCTAAATATAGAAAAGGTACATAAAATATTATGGTATAATCTTATGGAACCACCATCACATATGTTGTCCATCATTGACCAACATATCGCTATACAGTGTGTGACTGTAGATACATATATATTTGCATGTATAAATATAAAAACACACATATATACATTTTAATTCATTTGTTTTATGTTTTCACAATTTGCATTTGGTATATAGCATTTGGTGTAATATTATTCGATATAGCAATACCAGGATAGTATTGTGAAATATTAGGAAAGATTTAAGAGAGAATGAGAAAAGATTTGACCTTATAGAAAAATAAACAAGCCAGGAAAAAGGACTGAAATTGAGAAAGGAGAACAAACTGTGGGGTTCAAGACCGTCGTTAAATTTATTAGTTGTGTTAGCTTAATAAGTGACATAAACTCTTACGTCTAAATAACCTTTAGATTACAGAAAATCAAACTTACCTCACTTACTTCTGTGATGATTAAATTCATAAGGAAGCTCCGGGAGATAGGAAATGCTCAATAAATAGTGGATTCTTCCTTTAGCATTTTCCAAAACAGATACATGGCTTGTTCTCATTCTTTTTAACCCAGGGAGAAAATGTAATCCAGTGGAAAGGAATGAGAGATTCTATGCTATGAAAATCTAAATTTGGATTTCACTCTGTGCCTGGAATTTTACATGAATGATCTTTTGAGGTCTAATTTCCATATCTGTAAAATGTTTTTCAAATTACCTAATATGTAAGAATACAATGACGGTTAGTAGGGGAATATGTATCACTCACCTAATATATTATTTGACACATAGCTATGGCAATACACATATACACACACAGTGGCAATAACAATATACACATGCAATACATATATACCACACACACATACAGAATTTCCTTTATAACAAACACTGCACTAAGCACTTTAGATGTATTATCTTATTTAATTGTTTCATTATTATTATCTTTGTTAGTTTCCCAAGTTTTTTTAAATAATGTAAGCAGGTTCAATAGAAATTTCTTCAATAATGGAAGGGTTTTTAAAAAAATTTTATTTTATTGCCTGATATTGTAGACACTAGTCACATGTGGCAAATGAAATGTGACTAGTACAAATGAGGATTTTTAAAATCTAATTTTATTTAATTAGAAATTATATTTAAATAGCCTCATGTGGCTAGTGGATACATATTGGTCAACATGGATTTAATCTATATGGATATAACACTAAGTATATAGATATAAAATGAAATTTAACTTAAAACTGTTTTCTAACATTTGGAATATTTAAAGTTTGTACTGTACAATTCAGCACCCAACCTTACATTATTCCATTGGATATTGTTTAGTGTATGTTAGTGCTATCTCCTCAGATTTTGCTGTGCCTTTTTTGAGAGCAGTGCTATGTTTCTGTTTTCTGCTATACGCTTATAGCAGGAAGCCTTTGCATAATCCCACCCAGTTAGGCTGAAGGGGTTCCCTTGCCCATTTGCCATGTGACAATGCTTCCTTGCTTCCTTCATCTGTGAAAATTTGGAATTGGCAAAACTACCATGGTTTAGGCTATCGACTCCCAAAAGGTAATTTATAACAAAGAAAGAAGATTAAATATGAAGCACTCTTCTTATATCATGACATAAATATGTCAAGAGAATTAATCCTTTATTTATTTATTTTTTTACTTTTAAGTATTTTGTTAAGGAATAAAGAAAACTTGCCTCTTAGGGGCTCAAATAAGAAAAAATTAAAAAGTTAAAACTGAATGGCATCGCTGCTAACCATTTGGTGTTTAAAAGACATATTACTCTAAGAAAGAGAAATCGAGAAAAAATTGGTTCAAAGAGCTTGACTGGGATCATATGTCCGTTCTGTTTATCTGATATAAGATGGAGAATGTATTAAATACCTATGAACAGAGCAAATAAAATACAACAGGAACTGTATCTTGTATAGCAAATAAAGATTATAAGGGAATTTCACCCTAGAACCATTCTTATTGATGGCTTTCTCTTAAGACATAATTCATTGTTCACGCATAGTTGTTAAAATAACCTATAAATTAAGGGGGAAGGGTTGTCTGGCTAAGAAAAGTAATTAATTATCCCTTAATCTTCGGCCCAGAATTCACCTAAGACATTTTAACTTTTAATTAATGCTTAGAAATGTTTATAACAAAATAAATTTGTAGAACTGGAAAAATGGTAGAAATTATCCAGCCCAAACTCCATCCCATTATACAGAATAAACTATGTTCCAGCAAATAGGTAGACTTGTTTATGTAACCAAGCTGGTTAGCAATAGAAACACAGTGAGAATATTTGTTTTTTCTCAGTCCGATGTTCTTTCTAATTCATGATGATGAATATTAAGACTATTCTTGGAACAATACTAAATATCCGAAGAGCATAGACCTTTTAAAACACTCAATATGCAATAAATATGCAAGATATATTGGGTAAACAGGAAAGTGCTTGCTGCAAATTACTTGGAAGACCTAGCAACCTTAATCTCATTCGGGATGGCCATATGCTCTAAATATAGAACAGCATAATCCTATGACCGTAAAGTTATTATATGACATCGTATGTGTCACTATTGAAATGGTTAGCCAAGCTTATAAAACTCTCTTAGAAAAATCCAAGTTAATTTCACCAGCAAATTATCAGGCCTACAGGCATGTTTTAATTTTTTTTATAAGCAATCACATCAAACGGCATGTACCAAACTTTGATCAACACTTCTTTTCAAGTAATATACTGCCAATAGATAGAAAAAAGAAGACTGCCTTCTGTACCATTCTGAAAGCTTCTTGCCTCTCCGTCTCCACACTGTGTTATTACGTATCATAGAAACACACAAAAACTATGCTAATAAGTGTCACAGAGATGCACAGAGAGAAATAGATGGGTTGCTCAAATTAGCCTTCACAGCTGCTTGAAGAGGCTTTACAGGCTTCCCAGGCTGTGCAGGTGAAACAACTGCCATTTTTGCCAAGCTTTTCCTCCAGGGTCCTCAGCATTGTATGACCATCCAATCCAGTGTTATATTAAGCAGAAATCATTGTTTCAAATCAGACAAACCATTGAACACAGAACTGAGCCAGGAAACAGCTGCATCTGGTTAGACAGCACATTTAATAGAATCCAGAATTTTTAAAATATTATTTTTATAGATTAAGAAAGTGTGATTATATATAATACTTTGTGTTATTTAAAAAAATCTGGAAAGTAGATATTAATAAGTTTTTAATGTCCATAGAGAAATGATGCTGTGATATTTATAATTCTGATTTAGATACAAGTAAAATAAATATTAGTTTAATAATATAAATAGAATAATTTTCAGATACTAGAAGTTTTTTTGTTTTGTTTTGTTTTGTTTTTTTGTTTTCATCATTTTCACCAATCATGGTTGTTACTTTAGGAAGAGGATCTGTAGAACTCTTCACGCCACCATTCTGGAAATGCTATCCTTATACCAAAATGTAGTAAGTGTTATTTCTTAATATATGTCAAGCTGAATTTCCTCTGTGCCTTAATTTAGGGTCACCCTTTTACCCTGGACTCCTTTTTTAGTATCTCTGCTCAGTGAAATGTTATTCATTTTCTAGATGAAGTTTAAACATTGCTTTCTTCAAAGATGTTTCTTGATTTCTCAACTTGGCATGTTCTCCTGAATTTCTTAATCCTCATGCCTTTTATTTGTAAATCTCTCCAGTCATTTCCTTTTGCCTTAGTGTGGAGTTGTTCTTTTCCATCTTTTTTCCTGCCTTTGATTTTAAATTCCTCTAGTGAAGGACTTATGTTTTATTTATGTTTGCATTTCCTACCTTCTTTTCACATTTTGGCATCTAAAACAAGTAACATTTAAATAGTTGTCAATACATACTTGGTTGTAGAAATAAATTGATGAATGAACAAAATAAAAACAGCTCACTCTATGAAATGCCATCTCATAAAAGCACACAGTTATCAAACTATGACTTGCAAGATTTCATAACATATCATTTCAGACTCCCTTGGTTCTAATTTCAGCTTAGCCATCTTCCATATTCTTAAAAACATGGATTGGGAGGAAAACATTACTACTATGTCTTTAGCTTGGCCGTAATTTAGGAGGGGATTACTTAGCTATTAGAAAATCATATAAAATGTAAAAACTTTTTAAATAATTTAAGTAAAGTCGATCAAGAAGCTTAAAAAGATTAGTCGAAAAAATGTATTAACGATGTTAAATGGTATAATTGCACTAAATGGTTTAAGTGAAGATTACAAACAAACCTTTGAAGTTAAATTAGAATATTTTGGATTTTTCACTAAATTATCTCCCTTAGTTTTATTTCATCATCCTGGATATCTTCCAAAACTTTAATCTCACAAATGAAAAGACAAGGAGGAAAAGGAGGACAAGACAGACCAACTTAGAGCATTTTCATAACGTCAGAATAAAAAAACCCCAAATGATACAAAACATATGTCCAGCAAGAAAGTATATAAAATACATAGTGCATCATCATTAGCAATAAACAACCAATGATATTTGTGAAAATTTTTAAAAATGAAAACTTAGTAATATCCGTGTATGTACACATTAAGTTGTGAGGAGCAAGTCAGTGTAGTAGTAATAGAGATGACAGCTCATCCAATTAAGAACTCTTAGAAACAGGAATAATGTATATTTATACAGAATATTTTTGGGTAAAGATGTGGATGACTGACTTTTGATTATAAATGAAGAATAAAATAATCTTATTTATTTTTTAAATATAAACTTTGCATCCTCTTGATAGAAAGAAAAATCTGGAAGACAGATCCCCAAAAATCAGTAGCACCAGAATAGGAGATTATATACGTTGAGTTATTTAATGATGAATTTCTTCATGCAACATTTATTGATACTTATTCTATGCTAAAATATTACATAAATATTAGATAATAAGCATAGCTACACTTCCCTATATTATAAACCCCAAAACTAACAGCTTTAGGGAAGTACAGACATACCTTGGAGATATTGTCGGTTCAGTTCCAGATCACTGTAATATAGTGAAGATTACAATAAGGTGAGTAACACAAATTTTTTGGTTTCCCAGTACATATAAAAGTTATGTTTACATTATACTCTATGTATAGAGTGTACAATGGCATTATGTCAAAACAAAGTGTACACACCTTAATTAAAAAATACCTTATTGTTAAAAATGCTAATGATCATCTAAGCCTCAGTGAGTCATAATCTTTTTTATGATCTATGGCCTCACCTCGATGTTGATGGCTGCTGACTGATCAAGGTGGTGGTTGCTGAAGGTTGGGGTGGCCGTGACAATTTCTTAAAATAAGAAAACAATGAAGTTTGCTTCATCAATTGATTCTTCCTTTCATGGAAGATTTCACTGTAATATATGATGCTGTGTGACGGCATTTTCCTTGTGGTAGAACTTCTTTCAAAACTGGAGAAAATCCTTTTAAATCCTGCCTCTGCTGTATCAACTAAGTTCATGTAATATTCTAAAACTTTTGTTGTAATTTCAACAATGTTCACAGCATCTTCACAAGGAGTATATTTCATCTCAAGAAACCACTTTGTTTGCTCATGCATAAGAAGCAACTTGTCAACTGTTCAAGTTGTGTTCTGAGATTGAAGCAGTTTAGTCATACCTTCAGGCCCCACTTACAAGTCTACTTCTCTTGCTATTAATATTTCTACCACATTTACAGTTACTCACTCTACTGGTCTAGAACCCCTCAAAGTCATGCATGAGGGTTAGAATAAACTTCCTCTAAACTCCTGTGAATGTTGATATTTTGAACTCCTCCCATGAATTACAAATGTTCTTAATGGCATATAGAATAGTGAATCCTTTCCTGAAGGATTTCAATTTACTTTGCCCAGATGCTTCATAGGAATCCTTATCTGTGACAGCTATAAGCTTGTGAAATATATTTCTTGTATTAATATAATGACCCTTGAAAGTTGAAATGACTCCCTGATCCATCGGCTGCAGAATGGATACTATGTAAGCAGGCATGAAGACAACATTAATCTCCTTGTACATCTCCATCAGTGCTCTTGAGCAACCAGGTGCTTGGTAAATGAGCAGTAATATTTTAAAAGGAATCTTTTTCTCTGACCAGTAGATCTCAACAGTGGTCTTAAAGTATTCAGTACATTATTCTTTAAACATATGTGTTGTTCCATTTCTAGAACTTGCTCAACACAGTTTTGCCTCAAACCTTCTATTCGTAAAAAATGCAACATCTGTGATAAGCAATAAAGAGAACCACAATAAAAAAGTAGACCCATAATATTTTGCTGCAAAAAAAAATTAGGAAGCCAGATAGAATATTGTACACCATGGATGAACAATGGAAAATCTTGTTGTTTTCCTTGGGGAATAATCATCCAGCTAATTCCTAATCTACCTGAACCATCATATTTCCTAAGGTACTTAAATAGTTTTTACCATGAAGCAAAAACAATCAGAAACTAGAATTGAGGAGAATAGAATACTTGGACAAGAAACAGAGATTGAGGATGTAACACAAGCAACATTAAAAAATAATTAAATAAAAATGGCAAAACCATTAACCATAATTGTAGAGCTACAGTTTAAGAATGCAAAAAAAAAAATCATTCCCAAAATTAAATGTTTATGAAGGGGGATTGGACATAACAGCAATGTCCAATGTTTTAACCTTGGATGCAAATCAGAATTACTTTTGTTGCATCATAAAAATGTATCAAGGCATAACCCCTGATGATTTGGACTGAGTAGATTAGATTGATGCCATAGAACATGGGTCAGAAAGCTATAACCATATCCAAGTGCCTTCTGTTTTGTCAATAAAGTTTTATTTGAACACAGTCACATCCAAATGTTTATGTATTATTTCTGGCTCTTTTCACACTACAATAGTAGAGTTGACTAGTTGTGACTAAGATTTTATGGCCTATATGGCCAAAAATATTTTCTATCTTTCCCTTTACTGAAAAAAATTTGCTTACCCCATCATAGAACATGTGTTTAATGAGTCAGATAAGTAGTGCTTCATGAGAAATCGTCACTGCATCAGACCAAGAGAGAACACAACAGAACATCTAAGAATGTGTTCTGTACTCACATATTGTATAGTTTATTTGATGATAAAATAATATGCATGTATAATAGTTACTTCAGGAGCTAATAACAAATGTTCAGGTTTTCTAGATGCAGATCCTCAGACAGGGACTTGTGTACCAGTGATATATTGAGGCAGTGCTTTTAACAAAAAATATAATTAGGAAGGGAAAAGAGAAGGGGTCAAGAAAGAATATAAACTCTGATAAAGTCTAGCCATGTCCAGAGCAGAGGATGGGGCTTCTGAAATACAAATATTACTGCAAAGTTTTGCCCCCTTGAGGCATAGGTACCCCTATGCCAGTCATTCGTGGATAGGGACTGCCCCAGAACAGATAGGTGGATGCATAACATCCCAACAAAGATGGTTTCTGCTGGCTGAAACCTTATCTAGAAAAGGGGGCAGCTGTGAGCCATTAGCAGGCAGCACTTAACAACAGCTAGAGGATGGGTCATTAGCCTGCTAACAGATCTGCATGGAGAACCAATAGCATCTACTACAATATCTTACTCAAATAACAGCCTACTAAGTGTCTCCTGAATTACAGTCTTGATCACTACCAAATGATGCAACCAGAATGATCTTTCCAAAACACAAACCTTAGCAGCTATTTGATTAAAACTCTGTGAGAGTCCTTTAAGAGATGTCTAAGTTATCCATGGCTTGGCCAATCTTAAACCTTATTATTCATTTCTGGCTCCAAATAGCCTCTTCTACCCACTGACCTTAATCTTACTTCCTTTACTAATAGAGTATCAAAATATTTGAAATTTTCTGAAAATGTTATGTTGTCTTACTCCTCTGCATCTTTGCCCATACTGAAACCTGTATCTAATGTCAATATGTTGAGATATATATTAATGAGTTCATTGCCCCTCCCATCATGTACACCAATACAGGGACAGATGAGATCTAAGATATTAAATTCCAAATAGCTTATTTAAAGGGAGTATAGCAGATTGGGGGAAAAAAAGCCACAATGCTTTGCAATTCCATATATCAAGAGGTGGAGTCTGTTTATGTCAAAATCTCTTGATCCTTGGCTAGCCTTATGACTTTCTTAGGTCAGTAGAACAGTAGAAAACTTGACGCAAGTGGAGATTTAAAGTGCTTATGTATTAAGGCTTTCTGTCATGTTTCTCTTGGAACTCTGAGGCTACCATGTGAATGAGTCTCAGCAAGGCTATTGTAAGATAAAAGAGCACATAGAGAGAGGACCCAGTTGGTTTTAGATGTCCCAGCCATAATAACCCAGGCAGTCACAGCTGACCCCCAACTTAACTGCAGTTGTATGAGAAAGCCTAACTTAGATCATTCATGCCTGAACTTCCCAGTGAACCCAGCCCAAATTGCTGACCTACAGAATTAAGCCACTAAATTTTGTTGCAGTTACTCCTACATTGAGAGTTGTCCAATTGAGGATGTCCATTCCTTGTATCGGGCTCTATCAAGTATAACTAAAAGATTGAGAAGGTCTTTGTACCAGACAGAAAAATAATTTAGAGTGGAGAATTAGGAGAAATGCACCTGGAGACTAAATGAGTGAGTTGCATTGTCTACTAGGAGAAGGTTTGATTTGTCTTCCCAAGAAGTAGAGCCCTGAGAGATGTTAGAGTGGCGCTGCTAGGTAGGAAAGAGCAACCACACAAAGTTCCAGGGATAGCTCGAGAGTAGCACATAGTACACATGTCAGTCGTTTTCCCATGGGCCATAGCAAACCTGGGACATTAATCAGAAACATGAATTGGTTTTCCAATCACTAGAGAGGCTGCCCAGTGAAGAAGGAGAGCACCTGGAAAGTTAAGGCTGCTGGGTGAACAATCTGTAAGATTTGGAAGACAGAGAAGATGTGTTTTTAAATTTTTTTATGCCAAGAAGCTGCTCAGGTCATCCAGCAGGATAACTACAGCTACCCTAATGTTCTCTATGGTAAAGCCAGAAGCAGAAACAACACTAACGGAGTTTAAATAACTGTGCGAGGATGAAGACCAAACCAGATGCAGGCACATACAGAATCCTGGACTCCTCCCACCTCCCCATTTACCCCATCAGGCCCTGATGTAACTGCAGCCAAAATTGTCAGAGCCAGTGATCAGGCAGTTCACCACAGAAGCCAGCAGAGACCAAAAACACAAAGCAGATATGCTACCCAGACACTTGGGTCATCTCCCTGTGTTCTCACGGAGTCTATCAGAGGGCCTCGTGAGGCGAGTCATCCAGGAAAGGCAGAGGAAAAGAAGGGTGGGAAAGAAGAGGTCTGCGAGAGGGAGCTTTCACCAGTGGATGAGGCAATAAATCCAGAAATTCACAAAGCCTTTGCTCAAGAAAGAGAAAAAAAAAAAGCTAGGAATTACTGGACTAACTGAAGGTAACACTGTTATGTGTGCCACTATGTAGAAAATATGAAAAGTTCCTAATCAAGTAAATACAGGCAATTATACAATAAAGTCAGTTTTACTTTTGTACCTACCTGATTTGTAACTATTAAGTTACATCCTTTATATGGGAAATACTCTTTCTCTGTTTCTCTCCCAATATAATTCCTTAATGGTCTTTACAAAATATAATCATAATACTCATCGCATTGTTTGATAAACCTATTTTTTCTGGCAATAAACTATAAATTCATTGTAAGAAAGGTACTGTGTGTGTTTTATCTCTGCATTTCCATTTTCTGCTATGGCATTTGACATAGTGGGCACCCAATAAATATTTTGCTCACTGATTGAATTAGTACATAAGTAAACATGAAACGCCTAGAAAATTTTAGTTGAGTATTAAGTCCAGCTTTCCATAGTGCTGTGAATAACCCAAGGCTAATGACATTTAAAATAAAGATCATTATCAAAATTTTTCTGGGAATCCCAACAAAAATAAGAGAAAGAACTCAAATAAAATTTATTGCCACTTCCTGATACTGCGCTAAATCATTTACCTATATTATTTCATTTAATCCTCACCAAAAAACCTTTTAAGTTAGACATAATCCTTATCTCAGTTTTCTGGTAAGATAACTAAGCTTGGATCGACAGAGTCAAGGGCTGGGATTATGATGCAGGAGGTTTGACTCTAAAATGTGTGCATCTATTTTCAGCTAAAACCTGTTTCCAACCTATTTGGAAGACAGAGAAAGACTGTTCCATTTGTTTTTCATTCTTAAAATCTATCCTCCTCCACTCAATTAAATCTAGACGCTGAAATTCCACCAATCTCATCTGACTCTTACAAACAGTATGGTAAGAAATCACACCAAATGTCAGAACTCTTCCAAAAGAGACCTTTTTTAAAATTTATTTATTTTTAAATTTCAGAATATTATGAGGGCACAAGACCTTTGAGTTTATTTGTTCCAATTAATCTGGTTTACATAAGAAAAGTTAATAATTTAAGAATAGAAGGCTTCTCTTAGCTCTATGAAACTATTTATAAGAAACAAAGCAGGCAACCATCATTCCTGCCGCATTATAGGCATTGGGTGTTTACTATATGAATTAATTTGCTTATAATCATCAGATAAATGAAGTTACTTTATAATCAAGTGGAAGGATGATAGGATGGGAAAATAACCTTCCTTCTTTGGTTTGCATAATCTGAAATGTTGAACTTGATCAATTTGTTTCCAATGACCAACATCAAGAACTTTAGTTGTAATAACATTCATAAAATCTATCCCTGCCAATGCTACAGGAACGCAAGAATAATATTTCTTTTATCTTGTTTACACTTGCAAGGTAAAAGAGATAAAAAATGTCAGAAAATCTCAACAGTTCACATAAATTTATGTCTTCTTAAACGTCTTTCCCTAAGACATAACAAAAGCACAGGGCATCATGCTGTATTTTATTAACATTGTAAATAGTGTTTTTTCTTTAAGATTCCTGTCTTCATGATTTCCTCTCTCCTGTTGCTTTCCACAAGCCTCAGGAACAATCTAAGAATATATACAGCCAAATATTTCTTCCTCCCACCCCTGCACCATGCAATCTGTCTTCAATGTTCTCATACAAAACTCTCTGTGTTAGACTGTGAACAGAGATGACAGCCTAAAAAAAATAAAGCCCAAATGTATCTAAAGCAAGAATTTATAAAACGATTGCACATAGTGTTCCAAATTACCATTATTGGATAATATGGGATCCTGGTGCACGGAGTTTGAGGTAATATACAGATATTCACTATATATGTCTTCAAATATGTATATTCTTCCTTTAGTTATGGCAGTGGTCACCTGACATTGATGAACTCTGAATGATGCCCAAGTACAGAAAGATGCTATTAGATGTGGACAACTGAAGGCAAGGTAACTTAGTCACTCGCTATAGTGATTACTATGATACTTATCTTTGCCTATATATTTTAATACATCCAGGAAATGTAAGAACATGAAATATTTTCTACATCGTGCTAGAATTTAAGTTCCACATGTGCAAAAACTGTTGTTTAGCTTACCCATGTATTCTAGGCATCTAGAATGAAGCTGACATGTAACAGATGTTAAATGAATGAATGGATAAATATGTGGTGATCTAGATTCTGGCTGTTTTTAGTAGTACTGCCTAGTGTTAGAAATTCTTTTCTACTTGAATTTTTCAAATTATTTGATTTTTTGCTTATTCTTTCACAAACATAACAGAGATCAGTTTGAAATATCTATTGAAGGTGCATTGTGTAGGTAATAAGAGGAGCAGGGCAGACACTTGGAGGAACTTTGTAGCACAGGAGAGAAGGCTGAACAGCTATCAGGGTATACCTCTAGGCAGAATGCAAATCAGACTGTGCTCTGGGTCTGGTCTTGCTTTTCTTACTTTTCATTTTTCCCATAATTCTAACCCTTCACATGCACAGTCTTCTTTAAGAAGGGTAAATTCTCTGTCATTTTTAGACAACTAGAGAGACTTAAAACAAAAATGATTGACTCTTTATCCTTTTTTTATTCCAAGGATGCATTCTCACTTTTATTATTATTACCCATTATCTTTAACATATTCAGTTCTAGAATTTCAGTTATTAATCTCACAGTATATATTTTTAAAATTCAAATAACTGATACCTGGTTCAAATCTCCAACTTTTATATCAAAGCATTAAGTATATTGGCTGAGGCCTCTTCTCAGACATCATATAATATACGGTGGTATATACATTATATGTATATGTACATATAACACTCTAGGAAAAAATGTAATACTTTCTTTTCAAAAGGATACTTGGGTTTTTATTAATAAATACAAATCCCATCACTTTGAAGATGGGTTAATTGTATTATTTCTTATTTAAAATTTAAAATGGAATCACCTATTAAGAAGGGAACTTCTTTCCTTCAAATGAAATACAATTTACATTAAAATACACTTGAAAAGATGTAAATGAATAAAATTGTAAATGAATAAATTACCTCCTTTTAATATTGCAGGTTAGATAGACATGCTAGGGAGCATTGATCTTAAATTTTAATAAATTATTGAAACTTGGTGAACAATTTGACTGGAAACAGTATGTGTGTGGAAAATTGTACAATGTGAAAAGCTAGTATCTATTTTTTACTATTCTGGGATTTATTTGGCAGTTTTTATCACATATTTTTTGCATTATTACCTACTGCAACAAGTCAGAGGGATACAATGCTTCATGTAAGGTGATGATACTGTGTGACAACAGTCATAAATAACAAAAGTGAAAGCACACTTTAGACTTCTGAATAAAATGCCTATCTGTTGATTTAGAGTAAGCATCAAAGCTCTGCTTTGAGAAATCCTGTCTTTGAACTACTCCATATGGAGTAGAGTAAATAGAGACTGGCCTTATCTGGGTTCAATACTCAAATAAAAGTTAAGATAGAAATGGAATCATGCACATTTCTAAATCAAGTTATGTAATATAATCCTCTAACCTTTCTTCTTTTCCACCAGTGCTCCAAGAATTACAAGTTATTTTGTTGTCACAAACTCACCATACTTATGGAATGCAGAATAATAAAGAAGAAACTATATCAGGTGATCTAAAGCTTATTTTGAAGACACAGTAAATAAAAATAAACACCAAAACTTTAAACTTGAATTTTCTTTGTCAATAATTCAGACATGCTAAAATGGTATTCTGACATTCTCTGCATGTTTCTATATGAATTTCTTTGATAATTACCTATCTGTGGAAAGTTTTAGAAGGAATTCTAGTTTCAAAATTTTATAACTAATTTTGTCCATAGTCTTAATTCTTCTATATTAAGTAGTATACTTCAATTTTTGTCACTTCTTGAAGCTGGAATTTTCAGACTTCTCTTACATATATGAGAACATACTGAATTCCAGACTAGTGTGTCCAACTACTTATTAAGCATCTGCAAACTTGGATGCCTGAAAGGAACTCATTTACATGTCTGGGTTCATTATCTTCTTCATCAAACTAACGTTTGTTCTCTCATCTGTTCGGATATTGAAGCCAAAATCAAGAAGGGTGGAGTCAGACGTTGCCAATTCATTCTCCTTTATGGCCCCATATTTAATTTCACACCAAGTCTTTCCAATGTCACCCCTTTATTTAAGCACCATCTCCATCCTCACTACTTGTATCCAAGCTACCATCCCATTTTTTTTCTGTATTGATGCAGCATCCTCTTATATTCCTATGTTTCCTTTTGCCCTTTTCTTTCTGTTTTATCTATTATAGCTAGAGTTATTTTTATTCAAAATGACAACCTGAATATGGCACCTCACTGTGTAAAAATATTAAGGTGATGTCAATGATATTAGAATATAGACCAAAAATTTTAACATTTTAACATATAAGGTTCTGCATGATATGGTATAACTGTTCAATACATTAAATTAGGTCTCCTTGCTATATGTTACCATAATGCTCCACTTTTCCTTAATAAAATATATGGAACTTTATACACATATACTTGTGTGATTATTTGTCCCTTGTCTCTCACACTTAAGACTATGAGGGCAGAGAACTTGAAATTCTGACTCAGCCTGCATTCTCCAGCATCTAGCCCAGTTGGTTCTGAAGGAATAAATGAATTACAAGAAGACAGAGGGGAAAATTACCAGAAAAAAAGTAAAAATAATGTTATAGCAATTGTTAATTTCAACAGTCTTAGCCAACAGAAAATGAATAAAATATTTTATTTGACAATTGAAAAGGTAATTTGGTGATGAGAAATTCATTTATTAATTTATCCTTGAACTCAACATACATTCCCTGAGGTTCTACATAGTGTTATAGAAACTCAGTTGCTAACAAAGAACTTACCCACTAGTGTAGTATATAAACTTATAAATTTATAATTGAAGTGAGAGATGTTTTAATATGGAAATTTGGAAGAGATATTGAAAACACAAATGAGAATCAGGGAACACTGCACAGGTATTTGGGAAATGTTTAAGAATTCAACCATAGAAATTTCACTTTTCTCAGTTCATACTGGATGAAAAAATTTATGGCTGTTTGATATAAAGAACAATATATATTTATAAATAGAGGAAAAATTAAATAAAGTATGCTCTAGTTCTAGTAAGAAACACTTTGGAACCATTAGACAAAGAAAAGTAGATGGGTAGTACTGACCTGGAAATATATCAATGACATTTTATTCAATGAATGAGAGAAAGTTGCAAAATAAAATATATGTGTGTAAATGTATGCATAAATGTTTTGAATGCATTGTAAATGGTCTAAAAGGTATACATTGCATACACCACTGAAGTGCTAACAAAGGTTAACTCCGGGGAAAAGATTTACATGGAAAATGAAATGTCTAAAGAGAAGCTTCCAATTTTTACATGTATATATTATTTTCTTGTTTGAATTTTTGCATACGCATTCTTTTTGCTTTTGCAATTGTAAAATAATTGCTTAGAAGAAGTTAAAGTTTCTCACCTATCGGGTTGGATATAGAGGGAAGAGTAGAAACATCTGTAGATTTGACCCCTGTCCACATTTGTATTCTACTGTCCTATGGCTCTGTCTTTATGTGCCCAGTGGAGTAGGAAAAAAAAAATCTTCTTGTAGTTTCAGAAAGACCATGACTTTGAATACAATGTTAAGTTGTTTGAACTCAATAGAAATGGAGAACATTAAAGAATTTTCCATAGGAAATTAATATTTACCTACCTACAGTAGCCCAAAGGTCATTAAAAGGCCACATAAAAATTTTTACAATACATTTCTATCCTAGAAATTGAAATATATAATTGAATTTGAAAACCAAAGACTAATCTTAAATGTTCCAAAATTAATTTATATAAGATTTGGTTTATACTTAGAGAGTAAAAGATGATTACTAGGGGACAAATATGGATTCAGTAAGAGGAAGTCATTTAATTTATTCATTAAATAAATTCAATTAATTCATTTCTCTGTTTTTAAGCTATAGCAAACCTATAGCATATTACACATATTTTAGGACTTTAGCACAATAAAAGTTTTAAAATGTAACCAGCTTTGTAACTATCATAGAGATTAAAGTAAAGAAAAAATTGTGATATAACTATTGCACTAGATAAATGGGAAAAACTATTTGTGTGTGTGTGTGTGTGCACGCGCGCGTGCAAGATTAAGGGAACTTAATTTTACCTTGGCCAAGTGATAGTCTATTTGTCCTATCTACCTACCTATCAAACTCTGCAGTGAACTCAAAAAAAGTTATTAAACATGTTATTTTAGTATGTTGGAATACATTGAGTCTAGTAATAAAAATTTGCACGGGGAATGAGGTAGTCATATGAAATTAATGGATTTAAATATATGTACATGCATTTGTTTAATAAATTTAAAATTTAAATTTAAATACAAACAACACATATTCAATCATCATGATAAAAATATAGAAGAAATTTTTTAAAAGACTAAAAAATGGGAAATATTCAGTAGAAAACTTGTTTATCTTGGAACATATACCCATAAAAAATAAATGCTTTTTTGAAATGTTAAACTACTAAGGTAATCCCAAGTATATATTTAGAATCTGAAAAATAATTAACTAGAAAGAAGTAAATTTTAAATAAGGATGATGGTCTCTGAATTGACAATGCAGTAAAGACCTAGATGATTCTAAAAAATAAGACGTCAGGAATCTCTACTACAAGGATGTCAGAAGTTATGTTTGATATAATTATTAATAATTTTATAGCTATATCAAAACCATGCAAAAGCTCTGCAAATTATAGAAGTGAAAAATTATTTATTTTCACAGGTACAAAAAATGACTCAAATGGGAACTAACTTAATTATGCTCAAAACAAATATTTTAATTAAATTTTCAGAATTATATTAGAATTATCAGTTCTGTTGTTAATAACAACTTACTTTGTTATATAATTCATCCATGGAAAATGGTGCTATGTGTGTGTGTGTGTGTATATATATATACACACACACACATACATACACACACAGACACACACACATACATATATTAAAAAATGGGGAATGGTGTATATATACCTATATGTGTACACATACATATATGTACACACAAAGTCTTCCTCTGCATAACAACATTTCAGTTAATGACCAACTGCATATACAACGGTGGTCCCATAAGATTATATTAGAGCTGAAAATTCACATTGCCTAGTTCTGTTTTAGCCATTGGAATGCTGTAATGTAACATATTACTCGTGTGTTTATGGTGACACGGATGTAAACAAACCTACTGTGCTGCCAGTTGTATAAAGTATAGCACATACAAATATGTATAGTACATAATACTTGACAACAATAATAAATGACTATGTTATTGGTTTATATACTTACTATACTATACTTTTTATTGTTATTTTAGAGTATACCCTTTCTATTTATAAAAAAAAAAAGTAACTGTAAAGCAGTCTCAGGCAGGTCTTTCAGGAGTTATTCCAGAAAAAAGGCATTATTATCATAGGAGATGGCAGCTCCATGTGTGAAGACCTTCTAGTGAGATAAGATGTGGAGGGGTAAGACAATGACATCAATGATCCTGACCCTGTGTAGTCCTGGGCTAATATGTGCGTTTGTATCTTAGTTTTTAACAAACAAGTTTAAAAGGAAAATAAAAAAATTATAAAAATAGAAAAAAGCTTATAGAGTAAGAAACAACAGAAAGAAAATATTTTTGTATAGGTGTGCAATATGTTTGTATTTTAAGATAAGTATTATTACAGAACAATCAAAAAGTTAAAAAAATTGAAAAGTTTATAAAGAAGTTGCACTAAGTTGAGGTTACTTTATTATTGAAGAAATAAATTTGTTTTATAAATTTAGTGTAGCCTATTTTTATAGTGTTTCTAAAGTCTACAGTAGTGTACAGTAATGGCTTAGGCCTTCACATTCACTCACGACTCACTCTGACTCACCCAGAGTAACGTCCAGTCCTGCAAGCTCCGTTCATGGTAAATGTCCTATACAAGTATGCCATTTTTTAATCTCTTACTGTACCTTTTCTATATTTTGATGGTTTTAGATACATAAATACTTACCATTGGGTTATAGCTGTTCACAGGATTCAGTACATATGCTGTACAGGTTTGTAGCCTAGAAGCAATAGGCTATACCACGTAGCCTGGGGGTGTAGTAGGCTATACCATCTAGGTTTGTGTAAGTATACTCTACAACGTTCACACAATGAACATTACAGAATATAATTACCTAGCAACACGTTTCTCAGAACATAGCCCTATTGTTAAGCAGAGCATGACTATATGTATATATACATAAATTTATAAGGTAATGTATTTACCAAACATTGATAATATAATTTCACATTTCTAACAAGAAAACTATGAACTCTAAAACTGCTTGTTTTCACCTTCCCCTTTCATTTGTCTTTAGCTTCAAGCTAATAGCTGAATTTATTCTCTTAACTTTTTTTTTTCTTTGAAGATTAAAGGCATGCCTAGCTTTGTACTGCAGCTGCCTGGACGGTTGACAGCCCATTAAACTAAAGTCATACTAGCTGTACATTTTAACGCCTTCATTCCAAAGTGCAATCAAAATGACTTTTTTTATATATAAGAATGGTGCATTTCTGAAATATTTTGAGATGGATATATAACAGTTTCACAAAACCCTCTTGGCCTTTTGCTTTTTTATAAAACATTGAAGTCAACTAAGCTGATTAAATTTTGTTTCTAAGTTGGAACTTCTAAAGGGATTTTAGTGCATACATAACATTTAATTCTGGTTTATTATAAACTCTAAAATAATTTTGGGAGTATATATGCAGTAATTGAATAATCCTGAGTTGACTACGGGATTGCCTAGTGATGGATGAAGGCACCCACAACAAAAAGGTAACAAATTCAAAAAATAATAAGTAAATAAAAACCTGGAGATGGGGATGGAGAGGCCAAGATGGTGGACTAGAAGCAGCTGGCACATACTGCACCAATGGAGAGGATCAAAAGTAGCAAGTAGATAATTCACCTTCACATGGATGTCTAAGAGAGAGTGCTAGGATTCAACAAAGAAGTGACAAGAGTCATGAAAAGCAAAGTAGAGGGAAGTAGGGCAACCCTCTCAGCCAGATAGGAGGTAGACATGGGAGGCCTCTGCACATGGGGAAAGGGCAAGTGAGAGACCTCTGGAGCTCTACACTCCCCCCACAGATTTAGCAATCTAAGCTAGGATAGGGCCCCTCCACTCCTGTGGGCCTCTGGACTAACACAGGGAGCTATTAAGAGACTGTATGATGGCATTGCTCTGGAGAGCAGCCGTAGTGGGGCTCTGCAGGCTTCTGAGGCCTGGGCACTGTAGCTAACACCATTCGGAGAGCCCAGCCCCAGAACGCTGCATCTTCCCAAGGGCCAGGTCGACAGCAGCTGCCTCCTCATTGCTGCTGTGAGGCCAGGGAAGGAGTGGGGAGGTTAGGTGTGGACCAGGGAACAAGTCCCACTGCCGCCACTGCTGCAAGGGAACCCAGGCAGAAGTAAATGCCCATGACCACCCACCCACACTGTTGCCACCTAGGGAGCCCCACCCCACCCCTGCTGTTGCTGCTGCCACTGGGAAACCCAGCAAGAGAAAACCCCCTTGGCCTGCTGCCCCTACTGCTCTCATGGAGGGGGCCCTGCCCTGCCACTGCTGCTGCTGCTGTTGCTGAGGGACCCAGGCAGTAGTAAATCCCCAAAACCACCTGCCCTTGCTGCCACCATCTAGGGGGATGTCCCTTGCTACTGCTGCTTCTGTGGGACCCAGGCACTGGCAAACCTGAGGGAATTTGTCACCACCAGACCTCTAGAACAGGAAATGCTCAAAATTACTCTAAACATTGAAAAGAATGGTCAATACTCACCAGTGTAAAAAGAATAAAAAATAGAAAGACACAGATCCTATAAAACAATAACACAAGGGAAAATACAAAGCAACAGGCAACAATCAACATAATGAATGGAACAGTACCTCAATTATCAATACTAACATTGAATGTAAATGATCTAAATGCCCCACTTAAAAAATAAAGATTGATGGAATGGATAAAAAAGCAGAAACAAATATCTGCTGTCTCCAAGAATCCAATTTCACTTGTAAAGAGTTCCATATACTCAAGGTAAACGGGTGGAAAAAAAAATATTCCATGCAAATGGAAACCAAAAGCAAGCAGGAGTAGCTATTCTCATATCAGTAAAACAGACTGTAAATCAACAACAGTGGAAAACACCAAATATGGTCATCATATAGTAACAAAGAGATCAATTCAACAAGATATAACCATTCTAAATATGTATGCATCCAACACTGGAGCTCCCAATTCATAACACAAATAGACATAAGGCATAAAATATACAGCAAGATAATAACAGCAAGGGATTTCAATGATCCACTAACAGAACTAGACAGGTTATTGAGGCAGAAATTCAACAAAGAAACTTTGGACTTAACAAAGTGGACCTACCATACATTTACAGAGTATTCTACCCAAAAGCTGAAAAATACACATTCTTCTAATCAGCATATGGGACATTTTCCAAGATAGACCCTATGTTAGGCCACAAAACAAGTCTCAGCAAATTTAAAAGAATTGAAATCATACCATGTATCTTCTCATACCACAGTGAAATAAAAGCAGAAATCAACTCCAAGAGGAACCCTCAAAACTATACAAATACTTGGAATTTAAACAATTTGATGCTGAATGATCTTTTCAATGACAAATCCAGATAGAAATAGAAAAACAATTTCTGAATAGAATGACAATGATGACCCAATATACCAAAATCTCTGGGGTACAGTGAAAGCACTACTAACAGGGAAGCTCATAGCACTAATTGCCTAAATCAAAAAGACAGACAGATTACAAATTAACAACCTAATGTCACACCTCAGGGAACTAGAAAAACAAGAACAAGCCAAACCCAAAGCCAAGAGAAGAACAACAAAGATCAGAACAGAACTAAACTAAATTGAATAAAAAAAAAAAATGGACCAATGAAAAGGTTCATTGACAGATCATTAGCTAGGGTAACTGAGAAAAGAACAGAGAGGAGTCAAATAAGCTCAATCAGAAATGAAAAAGGAGACATTACAACTGAAATCACAGAAATACAAAAGATCATCTGAGACTACTATGAACACCTCTATGCACACAAACTAGAAAATCTAGAGGAAATGGATAAATTCCTGGAAATATACAATTCCCAAACTTGAATCAGGAAGAAATAGAAATTCCGAACCAATCCATATCAAGCATCAAGATTGAATCAGTAATGAAAAAAACCTCCCAACAAAAAAAGACCGGGACCAGATGGACTCATAGCCAAATTCTACCAGACCTACAAAGAAGAACGCGTACCTGTCCTACAGAAAATATTTCAGAACACTGAAAAGGACAGAATCCTTCCAAACTCATTCTATGAAGTGGTATCACACTGATACAAGAGCCAGGAAAGGAAACAACAAAAAAAGAAAACTACAGACCAATATGCTTCAGGAACATAGATGCAAGAATCCTCAACAAAATACTAGTAAATCAAATGTAACAGCACATCAAAAAGAAAATTCACCACAATCAAGTGGTTGCAAGGATGGATTAACACACCAAATCAATAAATGTGATTCACCACATAAACAGAAAACAAAAATCATCTCAATAGATGTAGAAAAAGTGTTTGATAAAATTTAGCACCCCTTCATGATAAAAACCATCAACAGACTTGGCATAGAACGAACATACATCAAAATAATAAAAGCCATATATGACAAACTCACAACCAACATCATACTAAATGGGGTAGAGATGAAAGCATTCCGCCTAAGAACTTGAACAAGACAAATGTGCCCGTTGTCACCACTTCTATTCAGCATAGTACTGGAAGTCTTAGACAGAGCAATCAGGCAAGAGAAAGAAATAAAGGGCATCCAAATTGTAAAAGGAGAGGTCAAGCTATCCCTGTTTGCCAATGATGTGAGCTTATGTATTGAAAACCCTAAATATTCCTCCAAGAGAGTCCTAGAAATGATAAATAAATTCGGTAAAGCAATAGGTTAAAAAACTAACGTACACAAATCAGTAGCATTTCTATATACTAATAACAGTCAAGCTGAAAATCCAATGAAAAACTCAGGCCAATTTACATTTGCTGCATAAAAAATTAAATATCTAAGAATATACTTATTAAAGGAGGTGAAAGATCTCTATAAGTAGAACTACAAAACACTGATGAAATAAATTGTTGATGACACAAATGAATGGAAAAAACATCTCATGCTCATGGATTGGAAGAACCAATATTGTCAAAATATCCATACTGTACAAAGTGATTTACAGATTCAGTGCAATCTTTATCAAAATACCAACTTCATTTTTCACAGAATTAGAAACAATAATCTTAAATTTCATATGGAACAACAACAACAACAAAAAGCCTAAATAGCCAAATAATCCTAAGCAAAAAGAACAAATCTGGAGGTGTCACATTACCTGACTTCAGATTATAATACAAGGCTATACTAACCAAAACAGCATGGCATAGTGGTGGTATAAAAGTAGACACATATATCAATTTAACAGGATAGAGAATCCAAGAATAAACCCATATACCTAAAACCAACTGATCTTCAACAAAGAAGACAAAAACATACACTGGGGAAAGAACCCCCCTTCAATAAATGGTGCTGGGGAATATTGGAGATCCACATTCAGAAAAATGAAACTGGATTCCTATTTCCCATTGTACATAAAAATTAACTCAAAATGGATTAAAGACTTACATGTAATACCTGCAATCATAAACATTCTAGAAGAAAGCCTAGGAAAAACTTTTCTGGACATTGGCCTATGCAAAGAATTTATGACCAAGATTCCAAAAGCAAATATAATGAAAAAATAAACATATAAATAAATAAATAAATGGGAGTTTATTAAACTAAAAAGTTTCTGAACAACAAAAGAAATAATCAGCAGAATAGACAGCGTACAGAATTGGAGAAAGTATTCACAAATTGTACATCTGACAAAGGACTAGTATCTAGAATCTATAAGGAACTCAAACAAATCAGAAAGAAAAAACAAATAACCCCATCAAAAAGTGGCTAAAAGTCATGAACAGATTCTTCTCAAAAGAAAATAGACAAATGTCCAAAAAACATGTGAAAAAAGGCTCAAAGTCTCTAATTATCAGGGAAATGCAAATCAAAACCACAATGAGATACAAACTTACCCCTGTCAGAATTGCCACTATTAAAAACTCAAAAAACAATAGATGATGGCACAGGTGCGGTGAAAAGGGAACACTTATACACTGTTGGTGAGAATGTAAATTTGTACAACTACTACAGAAAGCAATATGGAGATTCCTCAAGGATCTACTAAAAGTAGACCTACCATTCAATCCAGCAATCCTACTGCTGGGTATCTATACCCAAAGGAAAAGAAGTCATTTTGTAAAAAAGACACCTGCACCCCAATGTTTATCACAGCACAACTCACAATAGCAAATATATAGAATCAACCTACGTGCCCATCAACTGAGGAATAGATGAACAAAATGTGATATATAAACACCATGGAGTACTACTCAGCCATATAAAGCAGTGAAATAATGTCTTTTGCAGCAACCTTGATGGAACTGGAGACCATTATCCTAAGTGAAGTATCTCAGGAATGGAAAAACAGATAACACATGTTCTCACTTACAAGTGAGAGCTAAACAAAGGATATATGTGGTCATAAAGAGCAATAATAGACATTGGAAACTAAAAAGGGGAGGGGGAGGGGGTGAAGGATAAAAATCCACCTATTGAGTACAACGTATACTATTCTGGTTTCAGGTACACTGAAAGCCCTGACTTCAGCATGATATAATTTATCCATGTAATAAAAACCACTTGTGCTTCCCAATTTTTTGAAATTAAAAGAAGGAAATACACTGATCAGTTATTTCAATGCAAAAATTAAAAAAAATAAATAAAAGTTTTTTAAAAACCCCAAAATGTGGTATATATACACACACACACATATATATACACCATGGAATACTACTCAGCTATTAAAAAGAATGAAATAATGTCTTCTGTAGCAACTTGGATGGAAGCGGATGCCATTATTTTAAGTGAAATAACCCAGGAACAAAAATCCAAATACCATATCTTCTTGCTCATGTGAGAGTGGGATCTAAACAGTAGTATGCATGTTCATACAGAGGGACTTAATGGACAGTGAAGTCTCAGAAGGGAGAGGGTGGGAGGAAGGTGGGGGATGAAAAATTATCTATTGGTTACAATGTACACTATTCAGACGACAGGTAAATTAAATGCCTAGACTTCTTCACTATGTAATACAGCCATGTAACAGAAACCACTTGTACTCCCTAAATATGCTTAAATAAAAAATAAAAACAAACAAACAAAAACCTGGAAACTATCTAACTTAATCACATTATGCCACCATGACTGTCATTCCTAATTCATGGCATTTGATTATTGTTTTATTGTGCATTTGATAAAATAACGTCTCTATATATACATAATTTAGTGCTCTTTATACCATATTTTACCATTTTGGAAGGTATTCTTCTACTCCCTATCCTGACTTCTCCAACTCACAGAAACTTATTGGTTAAGATGTTTGACATCTAAAAAGAATAGCCTAATGTAGGGCAAGAAGTTTGCTTCCTAGCATATGTCTTACTCTTTTTAGCAATGCTTCAGCTGGAAATCAAATCAGCACTAGAGAAAAGTCAAACTTCCACAATTATTATGTGTTCCTAAAGTAAGGACAGGTTTTGAAAATGGAAAAACTTTGTATTAATACTTCTTCACCAAGAAATCCTTATTTCAAAGATTGCCCAAATGTGTGTCCTAAACAAGAGCTCACCCAGATCACTGTGTATAACAGTGATGGATGCTTGCTGTTATATGGTGAGATTGCTTATTCAGATCTGAACAAAATAGCAGTATATTCCACCTCTCCTCCACTTAAACTCTCTAAACTAAGAATAAATTGCATTGCCCTTTATGTGCATATTTTTCACTTAGAAGCAGGCGCCATCAATTCAAAAGTGTTAAATTTTTATGTTTTGGCACTACATAAATGAAAATTTAAATAAGTAGATAAAAGAAGCTGTTTGTTTTTTATCTAAACGAAGAAGTGCTAAGGAAACAAGTAAATTTGACATAAATAGCAACACTTGTAAACAAAAATTTAACAAGACTAAATTATAATAGCATATTTTTCAAAGCAATAGAACATCCAAATTATTTTTAAATGCTCAAAGTAAATTGAAGACTTGAGAAAATAAGTTATATATTTTGCAGAGAATGATCAAACATTTCCATTTCCATTTTTATTTATTAAATGAATTAAATATCAATGATATGAAACTATTAAGCACTTACTGGAATTTAGTTTATGCTGATTACTGCGTGTTATTTCTGGCTCTGAAATTTCATTCAAACAGAAAGTATGTTGTTAGGAAACATTTAAAAAGGCAATCATATTCTTTTACCCCATCTTGTATTGACATTGATATATATTTGTATCCATTCATTCTATTACACTCCATTTATAAATGTTTTCTGAGTTGTTACTTTGTGCAGGTCATAATGTTCAGAAAATTAACTACAGAAACAGGTATTCCCATTTTCTTATTTCTGTTACAAAATTAGACAGCAGTTGTCATTAATGTTGAGCATACTAGGAAGTCCACTTTTTGGTGCAAATTGCAACATATCTCATTCTCCCTGCAGCCTCCATAGATTATAAAGTAACGTAGATTTTTCAAAATAAATGTCAGATTTGCACCATGATCTCATTTTATATATTAAAAGTAAAGCTAAGTTTAAAAAACTACATTGAACACTCAGAGATACTCTTTTTTCAAATTATCAATGGGAAAATTTCAGACAGTTTCTTAACTTTTCTATGACTAACAAATAAGATGTTACTAATTGATCATAATCATTTCTGTGCCTGCTTTCCAGAGCAATCATTTCTAGGTTTGTAGCCAAGTAGCTCCAATTCAGCAACTAATTATTTATCTTGCTCATTTTGACATTATTTGGTACAACTACTTAATGATACTTAATACCAAATACACTTATTATTATGAAACTTTATGACTTTATTAATACGCTTATTATTGTGCAACTTTCAGACTGTAATTTTGTTTCTGTTTTCTGTACCGTTATTAAATTTAGTGCTCACTCATAACTATACCCTAATTGAGCATTATTCTTCTTGAACTCCAATTCTGACTTCATCCTCTCCAAACTATCAGCACTTTTTTTCAAACTTCTAGGAATTAGTCAAAGTACCAAATGTAGTGACCAGAGCTTTTTTAATACTATACAAATTCATTTGCCAATAAGTTTTCTCCACAAGAAAATACAAAAAAGATCAAACAAAAATTTATAACAGTTAACAATAACTCTTGTATTTTGTGTATTCATGTACCCATTTCACATTGTCATGATTTCATGACATAAATACAGCTTATTAATTCATTTGAGCTATAGACTATCATTTTACTTCAAAGCTGATCCTCACCTCCCCACCCCCAGAAACCTGCACCTTTCTGTCAGTAGCATCATCCTTCTTCCGGAATATACTCCTGTCCTCACTACAATCATGTGGATTTGTGAATTCTGCCATTTCCCTGCATTATGCTCGTCCCTGCTCATCCCCCACCCTCTCCTACAGTGGATAGGTCCATTCGTCTCTAGTGCATTACCAAAAGTGCATCTTTCCACTGATTTTTTTTTAAAACTACGACAAAGAACATGATTAAGTTTCTCTTTCTACTGGAATTTGAGGTATACAACTTGTGCCCTATCTGCATCCCTATTCCTGCCAAGAGAAAGAAGCCAAATAAAAGCAGTGAGAGAAGAGGGATTTGACCAAGCAAACAGAGAAGCAGAGGTGAGGAACTGAAAGAATGTCTTGGTTCAGTACAAGTCTTAAAGAACAGCTGTTGGTGAAACCCGATGGATTTCTGCCCTTTCCACGAAAGTATAATCTTTCCTTGCAGTTTATGAGCAATTAGGTTAAGGCCCCCACTCAATTTGCTTTCTATCACTTTTAATACACCTGCTATAATTTCTTTTATCCAAGTATCCTGTTACCAGATTAATATCTCTAAAATATCTCCTTCATAGTGATGACAATTTTCTGAAATTAAGCAGATGTTGCAAAACTCTACGAATATACTAAAAATCAGTGGATTGTACATTTTAAAATAATGAATTTTATGGTATGTAAATCTTATTTCAATAATATATTGAATAATGTAGCTATTATTATTGAATAATATACATTATATATATTCAATATATAACATATATAGTGAATCTTATTTCTCTCTCCTTCTATAAATATCCACTTTATTACTTTGCTTCCTTAAACAAAGTTTTATCGGGTCTTCTACTTGTTCTCCAGATAAAATTAAAATTTTCTGTCATTTAATGCCCCTCCCCTCAAAACCAATGTAATCTTCAAGTGTGAATATTTCTACTATCCAATATGGTCTTTTCATTTTCCTACAAGCATCAGCTATTTCCCAACATCTTCCTTTCTGGCTTCCCTATCAAGCCTTATCAATTATCATACTAATAATTATTGTCATCGCAACTATCAAAGCAGTACGCACTTTTATTTTCATTTTATTTATTAAATGAATCAAATGGCAATGATATAAAACTATTGAACACTAAGTGGAATTTATCATATATTAATTGTCACATGTTATTTTTGGCACTCAAATTTCATTCAGAGGGACAATTCATTCTTTTGGTTGAATAATTTTAAAAAGCAGTCACAGTGTTTTGACTGCATCATCACATTGATATTTCATGTAGTTTTATATCAATTCATTATATTAAGCTCAATTTATAAATATTTACAAAATATTTCTAGGTTATAGCCGTCCTCATTTATTTTGCTTCAATTTTATCTGCAACAGTAAATTTATATGCCAATTTATTTTGATAAAGTATTATTTATGAAATAATTTTTAAAAGTTTAGTGAAATAAATGTGTGATTAAAAATATTTTTCTATTTTTCTTTCAAAAATTATCGAGATTTTTGTAGATAGTGAGGAATCCAGCTCTAGAACAAAAACCTCTGTGTGTGGGGGTGTGTGTGTGTGGGTATGTGTGTGTTTATACCCCACTATAGGCAATTACAAAACCTTTCCCGGGTAGGCCTTTCCTGGGGAAGCTGCTCCCTCCCCACCAGACTTGGCACAGCCAGTGCAGGGCAGTCTCTAAAGGGATGGCCAGAGGACTCAGGCCCTCCTGGCTTCCTATGCTATGCTTTTGTATATACATCGGTATTCCTAGCCCAGCTGCCTCCATTTGGAAGCCTCTTTATTGGAGGCTTTGACTAAGGTTTTCCTCAGTTGCCCCTCCTGAGACTTCCTCAGGAGGAGGGGGCATGGGGAAGTGGAGCAACTTAAAGACTTTTTTTTCCACTCAGACTTAGTACTCAGGATTTTTCCCATTCTAGCCCTCCCCCAGGCCTATAAAATGGCAGGAAACTGTTTTTCTGGGCTGTTTCATTAGTGAGACATTCTCCAGGCCTGCACAGATTCTTTCTGACACTCACCGGCATTCCATAAAGAAAAACGGAACTGGGGTGGGGGTAGTTTTTTCCGCTTAGCCTAGTGCTTATAGTATGGCAGTGATTAAAGGCTTGACTCCTCCTGCCATGCTGGCTTGTTGCTTTAATCAGCTACTCTGCCACCTGGTAGCTCAGCTCTCCAGCTCACTTTAGCTCTGGACAGACAGTATCTTTTTGTAATAGTTTATTTTACTTCCCAGGATATGAACAGCAATAATTGGTACTTACCAGATCCAAAATAAATAATTTCTGAAAGAAAGGTGAACGGAGAGTTATTTGCTGCTTTTTAATACTCTTTAATTTGTTTGTGCTAATCTTTCCCTAACTTTGTATTAGCTAGACTTGCATACATATTATTGATGAGGATAATATTAGAAAATTTTTCTTTTCTACCATAAATACAGGTATGTTTTCAGTTGTGCTGTTTTAATTTAGATTAAATTTTCATCTACAATTTATTGAAGCATTCACATCACTTCATATAGCTAAGATTTGCTCAATTAATACAAATTAAGTTGTATCCATTTATGCTTGATGATGATTTTGCTAGTCATGTAAGATTGTTTTGGTTTGTGTTATTTGTACACAATGTTTTAGTACAGTCCAATTGTTAATTCTTGCAGAAATGTGCTGAACTAAAGTGCTGTGTGATCTAAATATAATGAAAATTTTAAAAAGTTTACCTGAGAAGACTGGTGTTAGAGTTTCTTGAAATATTTAAAAATATCTACTAAATTCTGGCTTTCATTCAGAATTGAGAGTATGCCAGAGTTAGTAGTTCTAGATGGCTTCCCAAGGGGAATAAAGTTTGAAGTATCTTTAGTTAACGCTTCAAGTTGAAAACTGAATCATGCAACAGTTTGTGCTATGCTTCAATAATTCGCCCAAATCCAACAAGAAATAGAATGTGAATAACTGCAAGAAAACCTTTCAGATAATCTTTCAGCTATGTTGTCTTTAGTGCAACATGGCAAGTGCTAAATAAAATCTTTATGTCTAGCAAAATATATCCTGTCTTCCTCTTATTTATTAATTCTACTAATCACCCAACATTTATCAAAAACACACACTCCAGTTTACAGACACACACATACACACACACACACACACACACACACACAGGCATGATCTCTAAAGACCCACAGTGCTTTATATCTGCTCTCAAATTCTTTGAAGGCTTTAAATTCTGCTTCTTCTAAGTGTTTAGGACAACATTTCAATGAAGACTTTGTTTCCAGCTCTCCTGCTGACACTTTAATGTGTACCTGATTTTGTGTGCAACTCAGCTGCCAGCATTGAGAGAGAAATCCCTTTTCAGGAACTTTCTTTTTTAACATTTGTTTGGCAATAGTTATGACAAGTTATCTTTGCTCTAGTTTATTTGATGTGAACACTTTTTCCTCATATATATATATGAGGAACAATAGCAAAAATATTTATTAGAATTACATTAATCACATGCATCATCCTTTTGTTTCTTTGTTCTTTTCATATCATTGAAAAAAGAACTTGTTAGCTAAAATTGCTTTAAATGTTTCTGGTACAGAATGCTCTGTTTTTACTACATGTAAGTCCCATATAACTGCGTCATCAAAGGCCATACGTAAAAATATGGCCAACATCTTTATAACTAATTACTCATGCAGAAATACTCCTCATGAAACCAACTATTCTAAGAACACTTCAGAAGGTTTTTTTTCTTAATGTTTCTCAGTGTTACTGAACATTAAAACATTGATTTTTAAAAAAATTATAACTAAAGGTCAAATCAAGAAAACAACTGTATCTTATTAAAATGAAAATCCAATGCATACAAACCTTGACACAGATGTAAGTGCAAACAGAACATTTGCTCAAGGTTCATATGTCAAATTATACATTCTTTTACCTTATATTTTGAAATGTATACTTTTATATATTGTGTTTTATTCAGCCAACAGCTACATAAAATTTCTTTAAGTCAAGGATAGAAAGATATTAAGTGTTATTTTGTTATCCACTTATATAAATTTGAGTTAGTACTGAGCACTTATTAAATATGATGTATTACATTGCAGGAAAGAATTTGCTTTTGGATTTTTAATACCAGCTCTGCCCCTTGCCCTTGTGTTACTTTAAACAATTTACTTAACATTATCCATGACTCAGTTTTTTTACTTATAGCTTTTTTAAGCCAGCTAGTACATTTGAAACACTGGCAAATAAATTGACTACCTCTGTTCATTTGTGCTGTTACAGTACCTAGATACAGTTTGAGTACACAAAGTACTTAGATGTAAAATTCCCTATTTCATTAACCATGCTTAAGATCAGTATATGCATGTATAGAGAGCTAAACAAAATACAAACTTTCATCCAGTAAATGATAGGTAACACGCCATTGAACCCATTTACCAAAGGGCTGACAATTCATGCGCATGGATGTAACTCTGTACTTAAAAAAGGGAAAAAAATTAAGAAAATAAGCAAAAATTCACATTGTAATACATATTGCATTTGGAAATATCCATATGAACTGCAGCATTTATTAGAACTGTAGGCCTGAAGGTTTAGCATAATTATTTTTTGTTTGTGTGTTGTCTAGAGAAATGCTCTTCAACTAATGAGATATAAATTAATAAAAAAGAGTCATAAACTATTTTATGGTAACCTTATAGAAAAATAATTATATCACTGTTTCTTTAAAACCCAGTATCTCTTTAATTCCCAAGGTCATCCTGTACAGTGTACTATAAATCTGTGAAATCTAAATTTATGTCTATTTGGGGGTATCATTTATTAATGCCAGCTAATAGCAATCCAAAAGAATCAAAAGTGGCAAAACAAGATCCACCAGCTCTTGGATTTTAGTCACTGTATTTTCATGAAATGTAACTAATAAGCACCCATGTTGCTGAGCTGGTCATGGATGAGAATGCGCAACAGTTGGAGACGAGATTAAAAGTAAATGCACGTTTTCCTTGATGGGCAGGCTAAAACAATATGGCACCTCCATTAGCTTGCTCAAAAACAAACTGCAGGCCATTTACCATGTTATTGTTCAAGCACAAAGAATAAAACCTTTGGGAAAGCATCTCTGCCTGGGTTTTAAGTAGTCTTGTCAGATCCTGCTACTAAATATATTATTAACATAATTATATTTTCAAAAAACAATAACGTCCACTATGAGAAGCAGCTTATCTATAATAAATTATATTAAAATGTACTTAGAAACCCATGGCAGCTTCCTAACTAAACATTGGTTGTAGCCTTCCATACCATGATTCAGAATTTTTGTGCAAAATAGCTCATGATGAGGAAAAAAAAGAACAACAGAATTTAGGATGAAAAAAGAAATAAGCAGAGACCTGATGGACAACTAAGTAGTTATGGTTCCTGGGAGAGATGAACAGTAGTAGTCAAAGAAGGGGTACAGATATATAAATAGTACTTTCAAATAAAATAGAATAAATCACACGTAACTACTAATGTTTGTAACAAGAAGCATCAAGCTGATGTATCAATTGCAATGTGAATGGAAAATGGAGTGGTAGTATAAATTCTCACACTATATCCCTAGTCAGATACATTAAAATGGACGATACGAACAAATAATTTAACTAAAACCTAAAAATTAAAATGTTATATTTTACTCTAAAGTGAATTATTTCTCTAATTCTTACTATGAATTGCCCAAACTATAAAATAACATTTTTTCTTAAATAATCCCATAAGTGCAAAGTTTTAGCATCTATTCAGATTTTTTTTTCCAATTAAATTTGCTTTTTGCCTAGAAAGAACACATTAAGGGAAGGATATTTTAATTAAAAAGACCAAAAGAAAAATAAGAGCAGTTTTAAACATTTATTATTTTACATAGCTGATTATGAAAGTCAGAATTAATATGCAGATAATGAGATCACCAAAGCAAACTACCTGCTTTTGATTTTAATAGCTTGGTCAAGAAATGGGAAATAATGGGAATAATCAATTTTGAGTTCAGGAAGGTTGTAGGTGATTTCATGTGTTTTAATGTGTGGATCACCAGCAAAATTCTAGATTAGTGGTTTCTCCATGGTGTGATACTTTAAAAATACAGTTTTCTGGACAGAGAATATGATTTATTAGATTTTAAGTGGTCTTGAGACCCAGGAAATTCTGATAGTCAGCTTGTTTCAGAGCTTTTCATCTAAAAACCATAATGGCATTAGCTGACTGTGCATGTAATAAAAATATTTCAGACTTTCTGTAAATTAATGAATCTTCTTTAATATGAATAGGCACAATTTTTTTGTTTGCTTGTGTTTTGTTTTTGTTTGGTTAGTTAGTTTTTGTTCCTCTTTGTTTCTAATGATGTTTCTTAGTTTGGGGAGAATGATACAAAATTGTGTCATCCACAAAATCTAGAAGATGTAATAAAAAGTTAACGTGAGCCAGGGTGGTGGCTCATGCCTGTAATCCCAGCATTTTGGGAGGCTGGGGTGGGAAGATTGCTTGAAGCCGGGAGTTCAAAGTTGCAGTGATCTATGATTGTGCCACTGTATTCCATCCTGGGTGACACAGCGAACTCTGTCTCTTAAAAAAAAAAAAGTTAACATGAATGATTAATGATTATTATTCTCAGATTTTGTGACTATAATCACCAACTCTAAAACTCTGACAAAGTTTAGAAAAATTAAATGGGAATCTCAAGGATGATTAACATTTCTGAAATATGACAATCAAGCAAAATGAAAATTATTCATTATTCAATTTTTAAAATAAAAAAACTGAAGATAAATTTAAATCGTCTTCAAATTGGTGGAGATGAGAGGCTAACCCTTTACTCTCTGAATCTTAATATTACTCACTTATGAAGTGGTAGAATTGGAATAAGTAATCAGTAGAATGTAAATGCTTGTGGTTAGTGAGTTGCTGTTTTTTACCCTGTAACTCTGGAGCCTAGTACAATCTATAACACATGGCATATTCTTAATAAATATTGATTAAATGAACGAAATTATATGTTATTTAAGTACTAAAAACACATGGTCAAATCTTTATTCAATGTGAGCTAAAACAATATATGTTTGTCCTACATTTTGGAAACTTTGCATCTAGGCTCTTTAAAGAGAAAGTGATAAAATTGTTAACTATTTTATTGACAATATAAGAAATTTATATATACACTTAATATTATGTGTTTGTTTTCCCAAATTATTTTGCCTTATTTAATTGAAAGTTAAAATATAAATCTTTACTGTTTATTATATAATATTTATAGACAATATCCATATATATTTATATTTATATATTTACCTACTTTGCAGATTTATTGTGCTACTGAAAAAATTTTATATCATCTTTGACATTTAAAACTACATTCAGAAAAGTCATTTGCACAAGATGTTTAAGCCAACACATTTATTTTTATCTGAAATGTCATTTTATTAAGTAAACAAAATCTATATAAATATTTTTACATTTTCCAGGTAAATGGGAGAAATTTAATTTGCTTATAAACCTATGCAGAAGATGATAAAAAACAAAATCCCACATTCCCCAAATGACTTATTCCTAGTTTTGGCTGCAGTAATTCCTGAATTCTTTCTAATTGTATTATTGCTGGCATTCTTTTTAAAAAACTATACATTTTGGCTAGGTTAATTACTATAACACTCTCAAAGAGTAACAAATGTTGGTTTACTTTCAGTCCATTAGTACTTTCACCTGGTATGCCAGAAAGAAGGAAAAATTGAGGAACAGGGATGAGTCCAGACTACTAAGTTATGTAGGAAGGAGTGAGTAGTATCACCGTTAAAGAATCATTAAAGAAATTTCTCACTCCTCTTCCTGGTTGCCCAGGGCAAACAAAAGTTTTATTTATATATATAAATTGATGTGGTAGTAAAGGTTTTAACACCTGGCTCTCTGAAAGAAAAGCTCCGATTGGTAGTGTTTGCTGATTTCCATGGTAAAAAATATTCTCTTTTTCCATGTTAACTATTGTCAAGCAAGCTCATTTACAATATGAACTATTTTTCTACAGACTTATTGTTTAATGTCTGTTTTTCACACTTCACTATAAATGGTAAATACAAGGATAGCACAATATAGATACCAAAAGGAGAAATAAAATTTCGCTGGTAAAAAGGTAGGGTTCCAACTAAATGATCATACAGGTACATTATTATTTTATGGTAATGTAGCCTTGAAGGCATCACTAAAAGGAATAAATTCCAGAAAAATATCCTGCAAAACCAGCAGTGCCTGAAGCAGTTAGTAATTAAGAAGTGCAGAAAAGACTACACTATAGAATTTCCTACATACTCACTATAATAAATGCTTTCATTCAAGGAAGAATGTTAGAAAGAAAAATCAAATAATAATTGGGTTGAGAACTTGTAGGCCAATTTTTAGCTGGGAGCAAATATGTAATACAGATATATAAATCTCTTCAAAAGGGTGTTTAATGATGGAAACCCTTGGGGGTAAAGTGTACCTATATCAATTTACCCTTCCATGTAAAGCATTGCATTGTACTTCATTTACAACAAATAGCGTATAAAATGCTCAGACTTTTGTGAAGAAAGTGAGAAGGGAACAGGAGATATTAGTTGTTTTTCCTTGGAGTTCAATGTAATTATTACCTTTACCTAAATATGCAGTGGTTTTTCATTAATCATAGATCTCCAGTGAATGTATCAAGAGTATACTGGGGAGAAAAGGTATGGACTTTGAAAAAACACACTAGCTTGAATTCCAGTCTAAAACATTTGCTTTGTTACTTTGACAAGTTGCCTAAAATCTCTGGAATTCAGTTTCCTTAACTGCAGGAAGTGAACAATAATAATGATAATAATAATAATATTAGGTCATTAAATATGAAATGTCCGATTGCAAATCAAAAGATTAATTTATTACATCTCAAACATGAAGCAGCACAATTAATCAAAGTATACGCCTAAACTCTCAGCATAGTTTTGCCATCTTAATGGTAGCTCATTTATACCAGCAGCAAAGAAACCTGGAGAGCGAGTAGGATAAAATTGCCAAAGGCATTTTCCACAGCTTGTTGAGAATTGAATATTTTTCCTTGCAAGAAGTGGTCCAAAGCCTGGAAGGAGTGGTAGTCAATTGGTGCAAGGGCTGATGCATACGGTGGATGACGGTTTCCAAGTCCAGCTTCTGCAGTTTGAACAGCATTGTTTGTGTGACAAGTGGTTGAGCTTTGTCTTGCAAGAAGATTGGCTTGTCTCTATGGACCAATCTCGGCTGCATAATTACAAGCATGCTCATCATTTGTCCAGTTGGTTGCAGTAGACATCCACTGTAATCGATTGACCAGATTTCATGAAGCTGTAGTGGATAATACCAGCGCTGGACCACCAAACAGACACCGTTATCTTTTTCTGATGAATGTGTGGTTTTGGACTGTATTTCAGCCCTCATCTTTATCCAACCATTGTGCTGAATGCTTGTGATTGTCAAAAAGAATCCATTTTTCATCCCACGTAGCAATACAGTGTAGAAATGGTTCACCTTTATGTCGTGACAGCAAAGAAAGGCAAGCTTCGAGACCATTTCTCTTCTGATGCTCATGTAATTCATGAGGTACCCATCTACCCAGCTTCTTTGCCTTGCCCTTTTGTTTCAAATGGTCCAATACTGTTGGAATCATAATATCAAATCTTGCTTCTAATTCACACATGAGATGGATTCACTTGAGATGGATTCACTTCCACTACAGCTTTCAGCTCATCATTATCCACCTTGGTCCCAGGTCGCCCAGGTGGCTCATTTTCAAGATTAAAATCACCAGAACAGAACTTCTCAAACCATTGAGGTACTATGTGTTCATTAGCCACATCCTTCCCAAACACTCCACTGATATTTAGAGCTGTCTGCGCAGCATCGGTCCCACAACGGAACTCATATTTGAAAATAACACAAATTTTTGACACATCCATGGTTTCACAAAAATTGCTCTAAAAATTTTTTTGATGGATAATCACAAGCCAAACCATGCATTTGAAAGAATGAGAATGTGCCTTCACAATAAAAATGAACTGTGAAGTGTCAAAGTGAAATGTCAGAGATACCAACTGTCAAACTTAGTACTTAAGGAAATCAGACATTTCATACTTAATGACCTAATAGTTACTATGTGATATATTAGTTAGTTTTTTTGAGTTATGCTAATAATTTTAGAAACTCTTCTCATTAAATTTGCAAGCAACATAAAGATCCAGGTATTATATTCCTATTATTAACAGATGAAAAATCGGTGACATGGAGCATCTAAATTCCTTACTGAAAGTCACAGAACAAACGAGTGGCATAGAAGAGACTGACCTTAGAGATCTGATTCCTAAGCCCCTACTCACAACCTCCTCACTAACTTCATAATATTTGCTAGACAATTAAATGGATGTGAAATGCTAGCAATGTGCTTAGTACCTAGCAGAAGATCAATAACTATTAAAGCCGTTCTTACATTTCTAAAAGTTCTATGCTGAAAGAACACATAGTTTATTTTATTCAAAATAATCATCATAAATATTCTACTGGGTATTTTTAATTCTGTTCATGAGTATCCCTTACGGGTGGGAGTAGGGGGAAATAAAGAGAATTAAAAGAGGGGGGGGAGAGAGAAGAAATCTCTAAATTGAACTTATATAAATAGCAGGACCTGTCCTTCAACATCAAGCATGCTATTAACTAAAAAAATACACACTGTATGCACATCGATCCTTACTGTCACCTTCTACAAACTATGATTGAGTAATAGATGAGTATTTGCATAGAGCACTATATTCCATCATTGGCATGTCAGCCCTCAGTGCTGACTAAGTGAATTCTGTTGTTCTCTGATTAACTTGAAATAAAGAGGACAATCATTTCCATCAACATTCATCAGAGCTTTGTGGTTCAGGCTAAACAGTTTGTGCCACAGCTATTCTTGGGGAGTTAATTCAGAAATTCCAATTTATCAGCAGAATTAGTTTCCCAGATTTTCAGAGTTGTATTCTTGAGTATATTTTCCGATAACTTCTGCAGAATATTTTCAAGTACATTTGCTGAAAATTCATCTTGATATATAAAATTGCCTTGATCAAACACATAATTAAATTATGACTCTTTGTTTTCATGATCATTTGATATTAATAAAGTTCTCAGAATGGTTACCAAAGCATTTTCACATGTATTGTTTGGGGAGGACAGGAACAAGCAAATGCTGCCAACACTGATCTGTATATTTGCTAATAATCAGCTAAAAAAAGATAAAACACAAAACATATTGCAACTCGAGAGTAACTATTTTCTTCTAGCCTTATACCAAATTTTAAATAAGACATGGTTTGAAAGCCTATTTCAAAAGCAAAAGTAAGGATCACAGCTGGAGATATTTCAGAGATGGAAAGTGAGGGTACACAGATTCTTACCAATGAAAGATCTGTATATCAGAGAAAACAATATACCCAATTAGAGTCAGGAAGCTGAGATCTTTCTCCAAAATGCAAAATAGTGTCATACTCTGTGATGTCACTAAAGTCTTGTGTGATCTTTTTTGAACTTTTTCTTCCATAATAATTCACTGAACTCCTTTAGTATTTTTCTTCTCCTTAAGTCATACAGAAAATTTCTTTTTTTATTCTTGGAATGTATAACATCTGATGTTCTTATCATTTATTTAGAACTACAAAAAATAATAAAAAGGAATGTAGAGATCATCGAATGATTAGACACTTGTTCGATTTTCCACAGCACGTCTGATATTCATCATTGAATGAGGAAGCTTCGTTTATGGTGACAAATGAGAGCTGATTATTAAAATCTGTGACACCTATAAAACAGAGAACAATGGGAACCATAGGAGAAAAGAGAGCACTTACCCCATCTGAAAGTGGTCTTGACATTCAGTGCCTGCCAGTTATTGGACATGGAGAATGCAGGTTCAGGAGATCCATTGTGCAATAAGCTGATCAATACTTGTCTCATTAGTACGATGCTGTGTTAGACTTATCTTAACACAGGTCTTGAGATTAATCCCACACTTTAGGAAATTCTGATTCTGGGTAACCCTAAAAACTCCCCAAAGTTCAATAGGGAAAGGAATGTATCCTATATATAACAGGTTTTAATTCTGAGAATTCTCTGGGAATGTCATCTAAAATAGAATCATACTACATAAAAATTTCAGCGTAAATGAAGTTATGATATAGTCAGATTTTTCCTGAGTAAATAAGAAAGTCAATATTTAATATTTAATTATAAAAATTTAAAAATAGATTTCTTTCAGCACAAGAGTGCATAAAACAAAATTTGCAATTGGATAATCCCTGTGCAACTGAAAACAAATGATAAAATATTTACAATTCCAAAATCCAAATTACATTCTGTGTGTTGTGTTAAGTATTTTACATGCACTATCTCATTTAATCCTTACAACAACCTCATGCAATTGGTTCTATTCTTACCTTCAATTTATGTATGTGAAAACTGAGTCCCAAGTGAGAAAAGTGACTTGTCCAAGACCAGACTATAAGAAAGTTCTAGACTTAAATTTCAGCATGCTCCCTCTCTCTCTTTTTTTTGTTTCTTCCTTCATCTCTCCTTTCTTTCTTTCTCCCCCTTTTAATTTTTAAAAACTTTTACATATTTTACACACTTACCTGAACCTTGTTTCTGCACATGATAGTGAAGTTTGGAACTATTTTCTATCAACCTATCCAGATCTACCTTACTTCATCACAGCCACATGAAGGGCTCATAATTCATAAAACCCACTCAGAGAAGCAGCATAGTGTATTAGTTTAGCTCACAGACTGTGGAGTTCAACTTATAGGTTTTGGATCTTAGCACTGCATTCATAATGTCACAATTGCACTCAAACCTCTATGACAATGGTGTAAAATAGGGCCAATCGTGGTTAAGTAGCTCATAAGATTGTTGTGAAGTTTAAACGAATCAATATTTAAAAAGCACATAAAACAAAACCTGATGTACTTAAGAAACTATAGAAGGATTATTTGTAAATATCGAGGAGGTTTCTTTTTTATTTCTAACTTGCTGATATTACACGCTATCCAGGTTCATCAAGGGACATGGCATTTCTAATTTTGATTATTGCCAAATGCTCTAAAAGTGTGCTGTTATATATGGTAAACATATCAATATTTTTAATATTGGTTAATTTTTAAGTGAAATTGATATCCCATTTTAAATTTCTTTTATCTAATTATGAGAGAGGTTGAGAGATTTCAGTTACTTATCATTCACATTTACTTTTTTAAAATTAGCAAGACTATCCATTTCATACTTTTGTAATGAATTTCTTCTCTTTTTATTAATATTTAGAATGCTTTTGGCAAATATGTATAATATTCTGCAGTTTAAGCTTCATTTTTTTACTATTTTTGTATATTTCCATATTGGAAATTTTAAAAAATTATGTACTCAGTTTGTGAAATTTAATTTCTTTATCCTGGAAAGAACGGTTTAATTTTTTAACTTAAAAGAATTTTTAAAACTTTTATTTTCTCAATAATGATAAATACTAAACAGCTCTATTATTTATAGTAAATACTTTATAGAACCTAAATGGTCATGCACTGTATTTTAATTTACTGGTCATACATAGTCAACTCAGTGTAAAGGATAAATATTTTACACTCAGACCCTTTAGAATATATGCATATTTTGAAAAAAACACTATAAATTAAAAGAAATTGGTTTGCTTTAGTTTCTCTTACTTTTAAAATAATAAAAATGAAATAACTCTTTTTTAGGGAAACCAAAACTGTAGATAAAATACTTAGAAATCAAAGTGGATAATATTTTCTATTTTTTTCTCAATCATGATAAAATTACCTAACTCAGCTGAAATCCAAATGTATCACCAACAGTTCTGGTCATTTTTCACTTGTCAATGAGCCATTTGACACTGCATTAAATTATTAGAGTCTGTTGTTACTATTCCATGATACTTGGGTTCCTAATAATTCTTTTTTGCAGTTGACAGATAGTGTCGTCATTCTCTGAAACACATGATCATTATAAATCTTTGCCAAAGAGTGTATCTTGATCATGCCTGTCCTTTATCCTGTCTTTCATTAATATACCCCTCATCCACCTTGTATTAGCAGAATACAGGAGAAAAATAATTTGATGTTTATGAAAGATGATCAAAAGGTCTATTTGTGATTTATTCATTACTAATTGAATCTATAACAAATTCTTCTCCTTTTTGGGAATGATATTCCTACTGGTATTAGAGTAATATTATGGTAATATAATATGTTGAAATTATCCATAAAACTACTCTTAAAATACACAAGATAATATGAACTATCTCAAGATCATTTTCTAATAGCTGTAAGCTAACAGTGAAAATAGACACTACTAGATTATGGAATTTTTTATGAAACAATGAACATTCAAGTACCAAAAGGAAACTTTGGAGTACAAAATTCTAACATCAGAGTGCTTACAGAAGATGTAGGAGGATCAAATCAAATAAATCCTTTGTATGAAGCAATGTGGGACCTGAACCATGGGGTCAATGTGGGAAGCACCTAGAAAAGGAGCTTAGAAAATCAAAACTATGACAAAACAATGAGGACTGGATGACATAAAAAAATAAATATAAAGATAAAATGACAGTCTAAAGTATCATGAGACAGATGAACTTTAAAACACATAAGAAAGCAAATAAGCTTTGTATTAAAATAAAGCCCAAATTTAGAAATTAGATCAAATATGGGGCATGTTCAATAGCAATCAAATGTTGTATGCTACAACAAACAGCAAGATGAATTTCTAAAACATAAAGGGAAAATATTAAAATTTTATTTGTCTTTTTGCTCTTCATATTAAACTAGCCATGCTTATGTTTTTAAAAATCTCATTTGCTAAGTTACATTTATTGTTTCATTATTTTGACATACTATTCTATTAATTTATACCCTTTTCTTTAATCAGTGGTCTCCCAGTTTAAATAGAGATGATAGAACTACCATTTGATCCAGCAATCCCACTATTGCTATTTACCCAAAGGAAAAAAAGACATTTTATAATAAAGACATCTGCACTCAAATGTTTATAGCAGCACAATTCACAATTGCAAAGATGTGGAAACAACCCAAGTGCCCATCAATAATAAATGAGTGGATTAATAAAATGTGGTATATGTATACGATGGAGTACTACTCAGCCATAAAAAACAATGGTGAATTAATTCCTCTGGCATTATCCTGGATGGGGCTAGAGCCCACTCTTCAAAGCAAAGTATCACAAGAATGGAAAAACAAGCACCACTGGTAGTCACCATCAAATTGGTATTAAGTCATCAATACTTATGGCACACATGGCAATAATATTTATTGGGGGTCGGGTAGGTAGGAGGGTGGAGGGGATGGGTAAACTCACACCTAATGGGTGTGGGGCACATTGTCTTGGGGATGGGCATGATTGTAACTCTGACTTGGGCAGTGCATAGGCAATATCTGTGACCAAAGTGTTTGTACCCCCATAATATTCTGAAATTTAAAAACAAATAAAAAAAATAATTATGTTACCAAAACGTGTATACCCCTGCAATATTCTGAAATTTGAAAGAAGAAAAAAAATTTTAAAAAAGAATTTTAAATAATTTTTTTAAAAAAGAATTTTAAATAATTTTTTTAAAAAAGAAAGAAAAGAAAAAGGAAAAAGTCTGTCTACAAGTAACTCATCTCTAGCGAATAATGTTTGTGTGTGTTTCCATTAAAACAAACTCAAATATTTGTAAATTTTCTAATGTCTTTTATCATATTTTATTGTAGTATGAGGGTATATATAATCACTGTATAAAATGTGGAAAAATTACAAGTAAAGAAAATACCCACAAATTCCCACACTATGAAGCCAGTCAATCTTCTGTTGTTTTTTCTTCATAGTCTTCTAAAATAATGTAAGAAAATTCTTAAAAGAGGGAGCACAAGGCACAGAGGAGTCACTTAGATGATGCCATCTCTCCTGACTGCAGGGACTTATTAAACTTTTATGAAGGAGGCACATGAGCTGTGTCTTGATACTTAGGAGGCAGAGGAGGAAAATTCCTGATTGGCCAAGAAAAAATATGTGCAAAAAACAAAGCAGAAATAATATCAATTTTAAGGCAAGTGTTAATAACCTATGTTTGGTCTATGTGTAATTTTTCAAGGGGAAGTTGTAGTACATAGGGATAAAGTTGACAAAGGGTAGAAGTATGAAGACTCCTATTTACCAAAGCTAAGAATACTGGACTCCATTTTGGCCTCACGAAAGCTGTTGATGGAAATTTACTAGAGGGGGAAGTATGATTCAGACTGTTGTTGTAGGCTTATGACATTGATAGCAAAGAAGATGTTTAGTGTAAGATGAGGAAGGAATGGAAATAATAAAATTTGGAGACAGTGAGACCATTTGGAGGGCTACAGAAATCACCTGGTGCGGCAGATTATGCGGGCTTGAACTCAGATGAGAGTAGAAAAAATGAAGAGATCATTTACTTGGCACTTTACTTAGAATATAGGCAGAGGCTACCTCGATTTTTTAAATATATAGAATACAGAGAAAATGAAAAATACTTACATTTCAGATTTAGTGACCATATGAATTTGGAAGAAAGAACATGTAGGAAGTGAAGATCTTTCCTATGTTTCTCACTTAGGACATGTTGTCATTATTAACAGAATGAAGAATAATGGTAGACTTTTAGGTATGAGAGGAAGATAATGAAAACACACACACTTGATTATACAAAAATATGTAAAGGTTTATTTCTAATGATAAAAGTAAACCTCTTCTGAATACAGATATTTTATTATAAAAATGCAGAAATATTTAAAGCCATATGAATTTGGAACGTCCTTGGGAAAGAGAAAAAAGTATGCAAAAGATCTATTCACAGAAACACATTTAAATGGTAGACACAGAAAGACGCTACTATGAAAGAAACAAAGACAGAATAATTGGAGAGAGAGGAAGTTGACTGGAATTTTGAAAGATTGTAGAAGCCAAGGAAAGAGAAAATTTAAGAAGGAGGGGAATCTTGAACAGTGTCAAATGCAGTACAGAGCTCAATAAAATGAAATCAAATGCCGAAAGGTATTAGCAATATCTCACGTCTTTGGCAACCTTAGTAATAGCACTTTCAGCAGTGCTATGAGCATGAAAACCAGATTGCATGGGATGTAGAGAGTATGTATTATAATATTATACAGAAGAAACAATAATGTATATTCTTTGTTGATAAAGCTTGGTTTTGAAGGGAAGAGAATAGATAAGACAGTCGTGAGCGTTCACAAATGGTCATGAACATGTTAACATAAGTAAAAAAGAGGAGCAATCACAGAGGGAGAAGTTAAAGAAAAGAAAGAGCGAACACATGATAAAGGGAGGGTTTCTAAGTGGTAACAGAGAAATTAGAAGCGAAAGTTTTGAATAGAGTAAGTTGTATTTACCTAACTGAGGCAGCAGACAATTAGAAGAATAGGAAAATGTGGAGGCAAATACATTTGTAGATAGTAGAGAAAAATTGAAATGTTGTATAGCATACGAACAAAAGAAAAAGAAAATTCCAGAGATAATTTCATTCTCCTTCCTGATATGTTACATCGCAGATGTTATATCATCTCTCATGTGTTTCTAAATTGTAATTAAATGCTGATTCATAGCAGAGGCTGAGAGAGAAAAGAAACATAAAAACCTAAGACTGTCTTATTTCATAAGATTAACTGAATCCTAAAAGAACGCGAGTAGAGAGCAGTTTAAGAAGGCGGACAGGGGCCCTGAGGGCAACATCACCAAATTGATATCAGCTTGGCTCACAATCCCTTAGCTCTTTTCAGATTCCATTTCCAGCTAAACTGAATGTGTTTGCTCTATCACTATTTTCTTCTGTCTGTTCAATGTCCTTAATACATTCTCACCCTGAAACTCCCTAACTGCTCTATAACTGACATCTGCTGGGACATTCTTGAATGGAAAAGCATTTGATTATTATGTGTCTCTTTCTTTTTTTTTTCTAAAATGTTTATTGTGTGTAACATCAAAATGAAGCGTGGAGTAGATATCTCGGGGCAATAATAGTGGATACTTGAACAAACACACAGATCCAAGTTATGAGCTTGTCTCTTGATGAAAAGATAAACCTCAGCGAACTAAGACATTGTAAATTGAAGACATACGCTTTAAAATGAAACTGATACCTTATGTTTAGAAATGTGCAAGAAATATGTTGTAATACATCACGGTGATGAATGTCAAAATAATAATAAGCCACATTTTCCAGTAAAATGTTAAAATTATGTCATTTTTCTTTCCTTCTTTCTTTCTTAACTTCTTTATTTTTTTCTCTCTCTTCAGTCAAGAAATTGAATACTCTGAGTTTCATCAATTTTTCTGAAGAGATAATTTTGTGTTTAAAAGTACCCAAATAATATATACCATGCCAGACTGACACCAGAGACGGACCCCTTACTGAGCATGGGACGCATCCAGAATATTTTGCCAATATGATTTTCTGTGACTACTTTAACCCAAAAAACAACCTCAGAAAATAAATAAAAATCATACTTGGCTTTTTGTGTCTTTGTACTTTGTTACAGTGTTACAAATCATCTATATTACTTTGTTACAATCATCTATGCCTTCAGCAATTGCAGCAAAACTGACTTCAAAGTATCTGCTTTTTAGATTTAAACTAATGAGAAGAAAAATAAAGCTCAGGCATGATAAGCCAAACAAAGAATAATCTATGATCTTGATATAATCACAATCAAATCTCAGCCCATTGATATAAAAAGAAATGCCTACAAATAAAACACAAGTAATGATAGAGAAAAGCAAATGTCAATAATCATTTCTGCAGAACTTTTAAAGCAATTTAAATTTATAAATCAATGAATCACAGAGAAAAATAACAATACTGGAGATGAAACTAGTAAGAATTTAGATAACATTTTTATGTTAACTATGGTTTAATATCAGAATGTTTTTAACATACATTTACAAATTAGGTAATACATGTGAAAGAACATAGAAAAATATAAATCTTTAGTCAAACATGAAGGCTTATCTTGAATTCCTTCGTTGTAGCTCAGATTTGACCTTCATATGTATAGAAACTGATCCCTTATATTTGAGTGCTGGAAATCTTTATGAAGACGATTACACTAATAATATCCTATTTCAGATGGCCCACGTTTACTAGAAGCATCATCTGCTAAAGTCCAAATCCAGATTCATTCGATAACAATCACAAATAATATAATTGGTTATCATAAATCAGTTATTTCAACCCTCACAACTTTTGTATAATTAATAAAAACAAATATTCAAGGTTAAAGAACAATTATTTACTTAGTAGGGTATCATACTTCACCAAGTGTATACCCATCAAATGTAAAGGCTGATCTCTTTTCTGTGTTTTCTTTGACATTTCTGCAATCATTAGGCGCTTTGCTGTTACAATTTTGACTTTACATGTCTCAGGATATTGCTCAGCAGTAAGAGCTTTATCCAACTTGAAAGTTCAATATTGAGCATTAGATGAAAATATATGATTCTGTTTAATAATATGCTTTTTCTTTGCCTTATTTTGCTGGTGTTTGTTTTTGTGTAAAATTTTGTTATACTTTTATTATTCTTCATTCACAGCAATAAATTACTTGAGAACATTGACTATATTTTGCTAACCTGTTTCATGTAGTGTTTGCAAAATTAGAAGTTGTTATTGTTAGTTGAATTTAAGTCCAACCCTCTTAAATGAATGAATTTATACCTTTCAACCTGCTAACCAACATTGTATTAAGTAATTTGCTATTATTATTATTGTGGGCCCCTCCAGGCTGTAAAGATGCAGAGATGAAAAAAACCTAAAACCATTTATCTGAAGAAACGTAGAGTTAAAAGAAATATGCCAAAAAATTTTTTTAAAGAAATAAATGTAACCTCTGTTGAGGAAAACACACAAAACATTTATAAAACATGCTATGGGAGAACAACAGGCAGAATTGTCTGTTTTCCTACAGGGCAAAAGTAGACTTCCTTGAGGAAATGATATCTATCCGGAGAATTGAAGGATGAATAGTAGCACACCAAATGGGCCAAGATAATGCTAATAAGGAAAAAGTTTGTGTAAAAATCACATAAATGTGAAGCAGAATACAGATGGCTCAAAAGTTGTTTAAAATATGTCAGGCATAAGTAATAAAAGCCAAATGAGATTGCCTTTGCATAATATGCTTGGGTGTTTGGAGTTTAGCTCATACATCTATCTCCTGCCCCCCCTCACCCACAAAAGTTGTTGTTTAAACAAAAATTCTATAGGATCATAATAGCTACAGCTAAGATAAAAGAGATTTGGAGATTTAATATATATGATGGAGGGAGACTGTATAATATCAGTACTGACCACGCCAAAACAGACTATCCCCTAATACACATGTGCATACATTGTCTCTCTCTCTCTTTCTCTCTCTCTCTTTCTCCACCCCCACCACCCCCTCCAACTCCTGGGGACCTTTTTTGTGTCACTTGTTTACTTACACACAGAAAAAGTCTATTAAGCCTATCATTTTTACACATAATGAATATTTGACCTGTGAATGATGGACAAGAGTAAGCAGGGGGAAAGAGCAAGTATTTTGGTAGGGAAAATTTACTGCAATTTTGGGAAGATAGAATGGAGAGAAGATGTAATGTAAGCAAAGGAACCCACCCAAAGAAAGAATCACCAGGAGAAAAAAGAAGAATGCAGCATTCCCAGAAGACATGTCACCATAAATTCATTGCTCCTGAGGGAACTCATAGGACTAACGAATAGAAGAGCACACTGAAATACTGCCACAGGAAGTTACGGAGTCATTTCTGAAGAACTTTAAAGAGTGGAATAATCTTATGAGATCTGTGATTTTAAAATTTGGAAATGTGAATGAAGAATAGGGTTTATTTTTCACTAAAAAACTCTTCAAATAGCAACCAATTCCAACATAGACCTTTTTTAGATTATTTTTGTCCATCTTTTGTGGTATTAGAAAAAAACTGGACAATCCTTATTGCAGGTTGCTTCTCTGGGAAGTAAGACTGCAAAGGCAGGTGAGTGTTCAAGGTGTTTATTTGGTTGTACAATTTAAGATCAACATCAGCAGAAGAGATAGCAAAAGAAAAGGAGGGAGAAGAATTGGGCAGGAGAAGTTAAGTGGCAATACTGGTTCAATATTTGCCTCAGTTGGCTCCGTAGGATGCTCCAAGGCTCGAATGGCCAGCAATAGTTTTGTTATGTTGGGTGGAAAAGGCCAGGACTTCAGACATCCACCTGAATGATTGGTTGAACATGTGCTCTCCCAGAAACAGTGTCTTTGGATGAGACTGCTCTTTGCAGCCAAGGCAATCCATGAAGGAGCTGACAATTGATGGATTTTTTTCTGACAGTCCTCCTAAAAGACAGAGAAACAAGACCTTTCTTAAAGAGAAATTTGGGTGGGACACTATGCTCAATTCACTACCCTCTACAAATTTGTTCTTCAATTAGTTGAAGATAGTTATTGAATTCCTCAGCTGTCATATCTTCTCCAAAGGAAGTGTTTACATCTTTTCCCTCCTAGTTGCCTTTTATATCACTCTTTGTTATATGTGCTAATGTGCTTTTCCCTTTTTCAGTTTAGAAGCCTAAGCCTAGGTAAAGAATTCTAATAAAAACTAGACCATAAAATACAGCCTGGAAGATCACAAAGGACAAAATAAAGACTTAACATTAATAGACTCTTTTAAGAGAGATATAGAGAACATTCCTAAGTAAAAAAAAAAAAACAAAAAAAAAACCAGGAAAAAACAATTATTTACATTGTTTTAAGGGTGTTTGAGTTAAGTGGACAGAAAATATTGAGTCCTTTATAAAACGGGTTTAACTATTTATTTTTATGGCAATCTGATCCTTGTAAATCCCTTCAGCATATAATCTAGAGGTAGGGCTATGAAATTAAATAGCCTACTTAGCATCTCATTTTAAATATGTGAGCAATACAACTAAACTAAACTAGAAAATAAAGGTCACTGATTTAAACAATATGCTCCATGGGTTTACAGGCTGTTGTGTTGTTTGGTATGGAGTTGTAGGCAGTTTTCCAGAAAAAGATCTGAGATAAAATACTTTTCTGTCCAAGATTGAACTGTATTTATATCACCACTGGCCTTTCTGCAGAGTATTCCATCTGCCATTCTGCAGTCAAGTAAAAGCTCTAGAAAGTCTTTCACATTATCAAAGCAAAGAAGAGAGGGTGTTTATAAAATATATTTCCTTTTGATATCTTTTAAAAATATTTCTGTCACCATTTTTCTCTTCTTATCTGAACTTTTAAAACAAGGTGAAAACTTGACTCATGCTTAAGCATGTGATATAGACAGCTAATTCATTAAATTGGTGAATCCTAATCCTACAAAAGCTCAACAGTTTACAAAAGTTGCTAGAGGTTGCAGCATAACCTATCTCATCTACTATAACACATAAAATATGATCAAAAAGGAAAAAAAATAAATCAAATACTACTACTGAGATCAAAAACCTTAAGCAGTTATCACCTGTGCATATTATCTGAACTTTCTTTAATACATCTGGCTTCCAGAATGCCAGCTGAGGGAACAAATACCTGCAGGTGTAGATACATATTACACATTCAAAAATAAGACCCCAGTAAAAAGAAACGTATTTTTCTGCTTTGTGATTTAAACTTCCCTTATCTAAGTATTTACGCCAAGTTTCAGATACGGAATCATTGAATTTCAATAGTGAAAAATAAATGAGATATGCATTGTTATTTAGTTTGCAATGGAATTTGTTTATATTGTTTGAACTTTTAGACCTCTTTTTGAATGTAAAGTTTCTGTGCCTAAAAATACACTTTTAGAAGTTATCATTAGAAAACAAAGGGATTTCTGCAGAATAACATCATTGAGTCTGGTGATGTTAAATGAATTTAGTCTTCTTTAGTTCATCTTAGTGCTTTGTGATGTGAAACTTATCTGTCTTCCTTTTTAACAACAGCCTAACTAATACACTGGTCTAAACGTGTGTGTAGATGCCATGAGAGAACAATAGAGATTAATCAAACATTTTATTGCTGTTTTCTAGATGAGAAATCCTCCCCCTTTCTCCAATACCTGCTCCTTCCTTCCATGCATGGAAGAAGTCAGTAATCAGCCATGCACTTTCTCCCAGTATCTGCAGAATTAGCCCTAAGATCCTTTCTTACCTGGCCTAATTAGAATTAGGACGTGCTTTAAAATATATCTTCTATCTTTTATTACATGATGGCAATAATCAATTACAAATATAGCTTCTTATTTAAAGCTGGCTTTATAAGAAATTGGAAAATAATTTATAGCAATTTCTGATTTTTGCCTACTCCTTGTAGAATAGTTTTATTTTTAGTATAGTTCGTCTTAAAATTTCATCCTTGTCTCTTTCCATATGTTCCTCTTGAATACCTCTTTATTTATCATCTGCTTTGTCTAGCTTGTAATCTTCATATCAAATGCAAGATTGCTTAGAAAAATGGCTACTTCAAACTGGTTGTGTGGTAATCACTAGAGGAACTTTATGAAAATATGTATTCTCAGGTCCCTGTCTCAAAAGATTCTGATTTAGCAGGTTGGAAACAGACAATGAGGTGGAAATTGTTTGCAAGACAAAAATGTGGGTGTGCTTTTGGGAATAAGAGCTGCAAGGGAGGGAGGGAAGCAGGACAGCCAGAGGGAGCAGCTGACAGGGCGCTCTGTTGTTGGTATGGTCCTTCAAGTTATCCCCAACTGAGGCAAAATACTCAGGCCTTTGTATCCGCACAATGACTGGGGATGCTGGCTGTCCCAGGAAGGGGCATGACATAGGCAAAACAGCTCCTTCTGCTGAAAGCAATTGCCAGAGGGAATTTCTGAGCCTCTCCATTGCTTGTGTCTCTTGGCCAGCAATCATGACAATGTGCTCTGTTGGATAGAACTGTAATGCCCAAGAATCCCAAATCCTCTAGCCAGGCTATAACTTGTTACCTTTGTTTCAGATCTCTTCAGATTTGGCCAGGAAAATGAGGCCACATGATGCATTTCCTGAGGACCTGGGCATATGGAGCTAACTGCCTATAGCTATTTCCCTCTACTGGGGACAGTGGTTTCTGAAGCATTCAGAACAACTTAAACTTGTTTCCAAGACATTCAGCAATCTCAGATAAATAAAAATAATTTTAAAAATACATATAGCAAAAGAAAGAAAAAAACTATTTTCGTCTTAGATGATAAAAACAAATAATTTGAAGTCCAAGATACGTTTTCAAATAACTAGGCCAGTTTATTTGTTATTCACTCAACAATTATTTATTGGATATCTCTTATGTGCCATATATGGTTCTAGGCACTGGGGATACCACATTGACATAACAAGTATACAGACAAACTCTTTGTGGAGCTTACTTTCTAGTAGGATATATATTATTTAAACATGTTGTGTCATAATTTCCTCATCAATGAATAATGTAAGGAGGTAAAGAGGTATATATAAAGTACTCAACCTCTGTGCCTAGTTGATATTAAGTGATCAAAAGTAATGACTATTTTCAAGGCAGCTGATAGTATAGAAGAACGTGGATTTTGGAGTAGTTCAATTCTGGTTTGACTACAGCCTCTGTTTTTTTTTGTTTGTTTGTTTATTTGTTTTTGGTTAAGTGGGAAATTTACCTAAACTCTCTAAGTATTGAATTTTAGAGATATCCAATTGCTGAGTGAAGATAAATAGATCATGAATATGAAATGACAAATAAAGTGACTTAACACAGAAAGTTCTGAATAAAATTTTTTTTGTACTTTCTGTCCCAAGCAATTTCTAGTTCAGAGTAGGCATCATAAGCAAACTTGCTATTATTACTGTGAACATTATTTGTTGAGAAATTAAACAAAACATTACTTATTACTTGTCATAGATTATTTTACTAAGCAAAAATACAGCACAGTTTTCTTAGTTCTATTCCATATTATTAATTTTATATAAGAAATTATCTTCAACATGCCCAGCCACAGACTCATCATGTGTGAAAAATATCAGAGGTTTAAAATGCTAACATTTTCTGTTCCAGAAATTAGTAGGTTGGAGAAAATGTGATGTCCTGTTTTCAGTGCAGAGAAGGTAACTGGCATCTTGTTCTGATATTGTTCTCATGGAACAGGGGGTGAGACATTTCACGGTGAAGGTTAGAGAACTGGAAAATCTCTCCTCCATGTACAGACATGAAGGTATTTTTGTTTTTGTTTTGTTTTGTTTTTCCTTGGTTGCTTGTTTTTTGGTAAGAATATATATAGGTGTGTTTTGAAACTGGGTTTGTCTATGGTTGCCAAGAATACAGTGTTGAACTGGATACTTGATTTAACATTCAACCTAATAAAAATTAAAATTTTCTGAACAAAAAATAATGAGATACATGCATTTTAACCTTTAAAAAGTATTTATTTTTTAGTCAAGAGCAAAATAATTCTGAATTTATGAAACCTGTATGTAGAAAATGTAGGGACAAAACTATTTTTCTTAAACTAAAATAACTCTCTTCCAGCTGCACTAAATTTGAAGGAGAAATTTGTATTCTTTTGTTCTAAGAATATTTCTTTTGGAGACATTTTCGATCATATGTAATAAAACAATAATAAAACAGTTATAGAAAATGCCATTACCCCATGGAGGACTAAGGTGTTCAAGAGAAAAGTCTATATAAGATGCAACTAGACTTACGGTGAGGTTATGTCCTGAGAAGCCCATTGTAAGTTGAAAATACTGTAAGCCTAAAATACATTTAATACACCTAATCTACTAAACATCATAGCTTCGCCTAGCCTGTCTTATATATTCTCAGAACATTTATATTAGCCTAAGTTGAGCAAAATCATCTAACACAAAGCCTATTTTATAATAAATTGTTTAATATCTCATGTAATTTATTGAATACTGTACTGAAAGTGAAAAACAAAATAGTTGTATGGATACTCAAAGTATGATTTCTATTGATGTGTATTGCTTTTGCACCATTGTAAAGTTGAAAAATTGTAAGTTGAACCGTTGTTAAGGCAGGACTGTCTATACGTTTTTTTAAACTAAGAAAATCTCATTTTCCTCTATTTTTCTGGGAACCATGGGTGGGATTTGGGAAAGATGATCTTGTTCAAGGACTGAGGGAAAAGAGGACACATATATTTAAAAGGGTCTTTCCCCCCCCACCCCTTAACTTTTAGGGTTTTCTTTGCACCAGCTCACTTCCACTGAGCTGAAGTGATCGATGGAGCATTTTGGAGGACAGGACTCAGCTGGTAACCACAGGTAAAACTTCTCAGAGATATCAGAGACACTTGAGCTAACAGAGTGAAGGTAACATCTCCGGGCAGAAGGAACTGAAAATGCCGCAGAGGACTGGCCTCCGTATTTTAAACTAAGAAGTAAAGACTAGATCTTGAGCAGGCAAATAGATTTAGAGTTCAAACATCCATTGTATTTAGAAACAGTTTTGTTTTGTTTTCCAAAAGTGGAATTAAGATGCTTTTTGCAGTATTAAGTTTAATAACACAAGCTTCGGGGTCAGTCTGACTTCTCCCCCTCTGTGTCTCTTACCGGATGTGTGACCTTGAATATATTCACCTTGCTAAATCTCACTTTTCTCATTTGTACAATAAGCATTAATAAGACAACTCTCATGAGTGTTGTGAGAATTAAATGAAGTAATTTAAGAGAAGTAAATAATATAGTTAGTGCTTAGAAAATTCTTAGTTATTGCTTTATTACTATCATTAATAGTAGTAGTTATTTTAGTTGCATAGTTACTGGGTTTATCAATTTATTAATTAAAACAGTTAACCTATGATTTCCAGCTACACTCAGTTAATTCGTTTAAATTTGATAAAAATTGAGCAAATCCAATCATTTCTGAGTTTTCAATAATATTTTATTCCTCATCTCTTTTATATACATGGGAAAACGTTTGTGGAGTTTTCTTCCTGCAATAGGAGAGAAAGAATTGGACGGAAGAGGAAAGATACCATTGCTTCTGTAATGGATCTGTCCAGATGTTGTGGGTAGGGAAAATAGAAGGGTAGGCGTGCCTTCGTTTTGGTCCTTTACTGGATTTTTAATAAGTATGTGGTTTGAATGAGCTTGTTCTCAATTCAAGGTACTAGGTACTAATTGAATGCATGATAAAATGCCATTCTGTGATGCATGGGACATTTCATATTCAGAAAATTATTTGTATGTGAGAAAATATTTGTCTTCCCAGAAGAATGAGTTTGACAACCTTCAATAGTCATTCATTATTAAGAAAATTACCAAGTTATGGAATACAACACTGTTTTAGAAGAGAAAGCTAATTACTGAACCTCTAAAGCTTTCCCCACCAAGCTAGAACACTTAATGTCTAATATTTGTGTTTCTGTCTTAGAAAATAAGATAAGTGGATTTAAGTCTCCTAAAAATTCCTCTCACAAATGCTTTCTAAATTGAACTATAATCCCTGCTACCTCCCAACTATTTTTCTTCTTTGTAGAATTATAAGGGGAAAACTGCTGCACTTACACATGCTAAGATATAATTTTCCAAAGCCTGTGCCCCGTCCAATTATTCTAATAGCTCTGAAAGCCTAATACAGTTCCTATATTCAGGGCATATAAAGCCTGTCAACATTAAAACCGTTTCTTTCTCTGTCTGCCTCCTAACCCAGCCTAACCTCCCCCTCCATTCTCAGTTTAAAATGTATTTAGCTCTTAGGACATTTCTCAAACTTGCATTCTTTTCAGTATCCCAGAGCTAAAAAATTTAGCTCTTCAAAATGTTGAACTCATTTAACTCACATGTGCTTCACATTTTAAAATTCATCCCTGAATAACATATTTAGTTTTTTTATTAAAGTAGACTATTGAAAATGTTTCTTTTCATTATATTAATATACACCTTTTACAGTATTCTGACTTCCATCCTGACTTCCATTCTGCTGTTTGGATAAATATCTCACTTTTTTACTTTATTAAATACCTCACTATTTTACTTTCACTTTTTATTGAAGTTCTCTTCAATAAAAGTGTACTCCTATAGTTAATTATTTATATATAATTAATAGTAAATATACTCTTTACTAAATTGTGTAGGGAAAACTTCTGTGAGTATTTAGATATATTTTAGGTATAATGATTATTTTAAAATATATTTTTGAGTGTTTCCTTTTCTAGATTTCTTTTTTTGTCCCAAACAAAAAAATGACAACTCTTTTTTCAGTAAATATTTTATTTCTCACACATTTGACCAGTGATTCCCAAAGTTATCCTTTATCAGAACATTAGTGTCAAGAGATGCACTATATCACACAGGCAGTATAATGGGCATTTTAGAGGCTCTGTAAAATATGGTACTCATGACACTAATCTTGTTTTTCTCAAAGTTTCATAACCTAATTTAAAAATGAATAGCTTTATTAATTTATCAAGAATAGATATTAATTTATTTAACCAATATTATTAACAATTACTGTGTGTCAAGCTGAATTCCAGGGAGTAGAAAGACAGAAATCTGTAAAAACTATGACTCCTGTCCTCATAAAGTTTATGCTATCATAATCATAATAATAAAGAGGGCTCTTGTTAATCTCAGTCACTAAAACTCAGTTTTACAAATTTTAAAAAGACACCATTTTTCAGAATTTAAGAAAAAAACACTTTGAAAGAGAGAAGTATGTAAATTCCCAAGGTCACAATTTCATAAGCAATAGAGCTACAGCTTAAAACCAGGTGTTCCATTCCAAACTCTCTGTTCCTAAATACCACACTACAGCTGCTTACAGAGCATGACTTCACAAATACTGCATTAGATGGTAGGCTACTTGAAATCAGAGGCCTGTTGTATCCTGTTAAAAGTTTTATCTCTTCTTTGTAACATACTTCCTAACGTATTGTGTTATCATAGCTACTGCCCAATAAATAAATGAATAATTGGAAAAATATATATCACTATTGGCCTAAGAGATAAGTAATTGCTGCTCAGTCAGCTCTTACTTCCAGTTGCATGGAGATAATTAGGTCAAGGTTAGCACATTTCATATTATTGCTTTCTTCTCTTCCATTCCCAGGTCTACAGACCTATCTAAAAATACACCTATCATTAACTCTTTGGTTCTAAGACAAAAACCTGTGCAAGACCAACCCCTTCACTATTCCCACAAGCTGATTTTGCCCTTTCATTACTGTCTTTCTCTTCTGTACCATTGACTAATTCCTCCTTATTTATTGGCTACACTCCCTTCTTAGTTGTCTCCAAGCCTAAAACAAGACTTCATTCACCGTAAACTTCCACCTCATTGCCATCTCCCTTCCTCATGCACATTTTTAAAAATGTCGTTCATAATCACCACTTCCTTATTTCTTTCCCTTAATTTCCATTTCCAATCAAACGCCAAGTCTTAATGACTTCACATTTTTAAATATTTTATGATCAAATTAGCATGCGCTCGTTCACTCACCCAATTTATAAAATAACATCCTTGAGAGTTTTCATCCTTCCTCTCCCTCACTCTTTATATAAAATAAATCACCATGCACTATCGATTCTTTCTCTTTTACTGACTCCAGCTACTTCTCTTTTTATTGTTCTGACTCTAGTTGAAGCCACCCTCCTTTCTTCCCTGGGTTCTTGCCATCATCTCCCTACAAGTCTCATTGCATTTTCTCTTTCCATCTTCTCTCTCTAATGAGAGGGATATGTGTGGGACTACAGTTTCATATAAATGCAGAAAAAATATAGTGAATGATGTCTTTAAAAAATGACTTTATTGATTTGACCAAAACAAATAGAAAACGGAAAATGGTAAAAGCCTTGAAGCTATTATTAAATAACTGTAAGTTATATTAGTATAAACTACCTGAAGAAAGATAAAAAGCCCTTTATTTTGTGTTGAAGCAATTAGACTTATAGATTTATGAAAGAGTCTTTCCTATTAAAAGGTTCATCAAAGGGGAGATTTACCCCTAAAGCACAAACACATGTAGGATTAATCTTTGATCCAGTTTGTTCTGAAAGTCAGTTTTTCTGTTTATGCAAAAGAAAAAAATATGGAACTCGGGTGTTGGTATTCAAGTTTTAAATTAGGGACGGTCCAAATGCAACTTAATGTCTTCCTCAGTAAATTGTATGCAGACTGTTTAAACAGTTTTCTAAAAGTCTTCAAAAATTTAAAAATCATGCAAAATATTAATCTTTCCTGAAACACAACCATTTTCTCTAGCCAGGACCTGTGTAAGTACCTGCTAGGTTTGTGAAACCAAGGAGATGTTTAAGACTATTGGAAATTTTTAATTTTGACTTGAAACTGAAAGAATACCAAAATTAGATTAACTAGTCAAATGGCTTTGTTTTGGCTAGCAGAATATATTCAATTCCATTCAGCCATGAACTTCAACTACATGAAAAATCCTCTATTCTACATTTTGAGGAAATACAGAAACATGACAGGGGTATAGAAAAGGAAACATGAAACAAATGTCATGTGTGATGTGTGTCATCTTCACAAATACCCTGTTAAATATCTTCATATTATATTTTTTCTCTTCAGATGTCAATGCACCCATAGCCCAAATTTTTTCCCAAAAAATTGTAGAGAAAGTTGGGAAGGGTGTGAAAAATGTGACTAGTTAGGCTCAATATGAAACGCTTCATCCTCTTTGTTACATTAAAGGTTGATGTCATGTTGTGCTTCTACCTTGCAGATTTCTACTTTATGTGAAATGATACTGGAATAACCATTTTCGTTCTGGGGAAACATCTTGTCAAATTCAAATCTCTTGTAAGAATACGTGATGATGAGGGTGGCGACAATGGTGATAATCTTAAATATAAAGCCAACATCTATTGAGTGCTTATTATGAGCCAGGACTTTATGTATGTTATGTCATTGGATCTTTTCAGAAGCTTCATGGAATATAATTATGTTATTATCATTGTAAAAAAAGGAAACTGAGAATCAAGGAAGTTGATTAATTTTCTTACAGTCACAGTGTTACTAAGTGGTGAATTTAGAACCTGAAGTTATGCAGTCTGATTCAAGAGCCTATGAGCCAAGTCATTATGTTCTCATGCCTCCCTATATTAAACAGTGTTTATACACTTTTCTAACAAGTTTTGAGCATTGTTTATCACAGAATTCTCAGTCTGGAACTTCACCAAGATTGCTTTACACTGACCTAATAGGAACCTTTGACCATATTACCTGGCTTTCCTCCCTGTCACTTTCAGTCATTTGTAAACATCACATCAGGAAAGTCTCCTGTTCTGCTATCATGGACCAGTATCCTAAGACATATCAACCCTTTTCTTCTCTCATCTCACCCTGTGGATTCAACATTTCTAATTTTAATAATTAACCTGCAATATGACACAGAAGATACCTGTCACTATAAATACCAAAGGTATTTTGATATTACATACAGTTAATTTGACATGAAAACATTCAAATGATATTATTTATCCTTATTTTAAAGATAAATAAACTTGTAAATGCAAGCATGCAATATTTTCAATCGTATTTCAGATAAGTAGACATTATTATTGTTACATAAGAAATCAGGAGGGTAATTTAAGCTTTGTCTTAAACTTTCTTTATTTAATACAGAGCAGATAGTTTGTAGCATTGAAGTGGCCCTTAACATATGGGTTTGAATAAGAACACTCTTCCTTTATTTATAGAAAATGTCCATTCAATTGCTATTGCCTTGAACTTCTAAAGCATGAACCCAATATGGAACATTATGACCTATTAATTTTAATTCAATCCATTTCACTTTGATGAATAATACAACTTCTTGTCTACTCTAATACACACAAAACAGAATCTGATAATATTTACAACAGTGAAGTTTAATTTTTCTAGTTTATCAGATTTTTTCTTAATTTATATTTCACCTTCATTATTATTTCTTTGTTCATTTATCTTCCTAATACTGCTGAATAAAGTTTTAAAAAGTATTCCAAAATTGGAGCTTCACTCAAAATCTGCAGTTCTTTCAGCTAGTGTTTCACACGTACCACTTCCTAAACCAGCATCCTTTTGCTTCAACTGTCACATTTTAAAATAAATTAGAGACTCACCATCCACTGGCTATTGAAGTTCGTGAATTAATTGACTTCAGTGTTTTGAATTTCTTTGATCCAAGGTATTTTCTCAGTAATACTGTGATTTACCTGACATTGAAGGGCAAACTGAGCAATGAGTTTCTGGAACTACATTTATAAAAAACAGCACAAGTATACCAATGAGTGGCGTTAATTATACCTGGGATATTTACAGGAAAGAAGGATGCAAATATAACATTTTTAGTATATAGAAAATGTCAGATATTATTATTAGAGTTATACCAACGGAAGATATAATCATTTGGTTCTGTTTAGCAGATGTAGTTTAATACCCACTATATGCAGGCATTTTGGAAGAAATCAGAAAAAAAGCCTGTTAGTGTAATTGAAGAAGATGAAAGTGGATTTGATCTGACTAGAATATATTCCCTTCTACCCCTTTCATTATAGAGGGAGATAGTTTTCTTTTTTGATATACACCTTTTTGATTTAAAATTAAAAGACCAAAAATGCAAATAATTGAGGAAAAAAATTAATCCAGGTTGAAGTAACTGTTTGCTATCACAATTTTAGCACAGATAAAAAGATGTGGAAAATATAATTCCGATTATTTTCCTGTATGATTAAGAAAAATTTGATGCAAATATACATTTGTAAGTGAGGATGCCCACTATCATCCTTTCCACGTTTACATATCTTATATATTCACTGGCTTGCCTGCACAGTGTTTTCTCTTTCTAAAGAAATAGAGGGCAGAGGCATTCACTATCATAAGCGTTACACCAAGAACACAGAGAAAGCACTAAAATCTATTTGTTAAATGAATTCTCATTGTATCTTTCCTTGCATTATTTTTATATTTTCTATTTTCTCTTCACTTTGATTATTTCACATCCAAACTGTGAAAATTACTTCCTAAACTGTATTGTACACATCTTTCTAGAATTTTGCCTTCTTAATATAAAGGCCCTTCTAAGGACCTCTAATGGTGAAAATCATAGTATTAAAAGGTGGAGTACGAGGAGAAAATAATTCCATAAATAATAAATCCAAAGTTCTGTTTAGTGAGCAACTTAGACGGACCCAAGCATGAGGCAGGGGCTACTGGTGGTGGCGATGGTGAGGGCCATGGGAACTCATGTCAGTCACATGATCCTAAAAGAACCAATCATAATCTTTTTACACAGATTAATATGGCTCGAATCAAAATATTTTCTTCCTTTCTAAGATCATGAGCTTGAACATTATGCAAGCTTTCTGACTCTAGAGGCTATTTTTCTAACCTTAAAATAGAAACCTGACAGAAGTGCTCCGATGCGGAGGAGAGCGAGGTGATAAATGAAAAAACAAAGAGAGATTCAGAAGTTCATTGTTTGAAAATCTGGATGTAGTTGTGGCTGAACCCCTGAGCCATAATCCAATAATTTTGTTGTTGTTTTTGTGCAAGTTACTTTTAGTTGGATTTCTGTCCCTTGCAAAGGAAACGTCCTGACAAAAATGTGTGAGATGAGAGGGGGGTAGGTATAGGAAATGAGGTCATTCGAGACCCACAGAATGGTCTAGACTTTGCTGATGACATTACTGCTTGTAATTAATACCAGTAAGAGATAATGGCTGCCAAGAAGATGTGCAGCCTCTCTGGACTACTACATACTAGATCTGAGAGCAGCTAAACATTAAACCTCAAAAGACATGGGATAAGAAAAATGGATATATACTTTTTCTCTGTTGAGATTTGCACAGTAAGTGTAGTGTATCATAACCTAAAGTGAAGGTCATAATGGTTTCCGCCTTGTAAGAGACTGCTAATTTCTAATTCCAATGAGAGACATCTTATTCAGGTCGGCATGTTTTCAGTGTTCATTTCAAGTCCTAGTTTAATTAAACTTCATTCCAAACGGTAGTTTACAATAATCATTCCTTTATCATCAAATATTTGCCTCATATTATAATAATAAGTAAAACTTCTAAAATGGTTATCATGGATCTGATATTGCACTAAGCACTTTCATTTATGAACTCATTTAAATTCAAAGTTATAAGGAAAAACTTTACAATCAATACCACATTATTTAAAAATGAAGTGAGAAAAAAATCCCACTAGAGTATAGTAGTTATGTTTTCCAGTCACATGGTAGGCTTCTTATGGAGAATGAAGGTAAACCATTTTCTTGCCTGCTGTCATTTGGAACCATTCTTAAACCTTACAGATCTCTCTCCAGTCCTTGGAAACATGGCCCCATGTCTTAGAACCAACAATGGCAGGTAGGATCTTTCTCATGCTTAGAATCTTGACTTTCTCTGTTCCATCTCTTCTGTGTCCAGCCAGAAAAAGTGCTCTGAATTTAAAGGCTCACCTGATGATATTGGAACAACCTGGAAATTCAGCATAATCTGTGTATTGTAAGGTCCACAACCAAAATTACATCTACAAAGTCCTGTTTGCCATGTAATGTAATATATTCACAGGTTCCATGGATTGAGGCATGGACATTTTTGAGAAACCATTCTACATATTACACCAGATAATCTTTTTTTTTTTGTTTTCTTTAATTCATAAATTGCAAAAAGAATTTTTTTTGAATGACCATTGGAGCTTATGGAGCTATGTCCAAAACAGCTGTAATGCTACAGAGTACATGAGAATGAAAATGGCTATTCATTGGCAAGAGATACATATAATATATCTGGTATGGGTTCAACTTTAAAACAATTATTTTTGAGAAAAAGTTATGCCATTCCAATTGGAAAACAAAACTTGTTAATACATTAGGAAAATAATCTCTTTGTGAAGGAAGCATGCCAAGTAGTTAAGGGTATTATATGAAATTGTCTGGTCAGCAGCCTCAAATGTGGGTCAGCAGTCTGTTCTCGGTTCTTGGTGTGCTTTTGGCCAAAGAATGGCCACACCAAAGTAAGGCAAGCATGAGGTGAAGTTTATTGAGAAAAGAAAGATGCCCTCACCACAGACAATGAACGGACCCCCTGTCATAACAGGAGGACCTTGATTATGGTCTGGGGTCCTGTTTTATATTGCTTAGGCTTGGATCTCCTCCTGGTTCAGATGTCACCATCGAACCACTCTGATGGATAGTTGGGAGTTATATAACTTGAGTCTTACTGTGCATGTGAATCTCCCATGAGCCTCTCAGAAAGCCTATTTGGGGGGAGTGAACTGCAATGTAGATTTAACCTAATGAATGACATGATAATTAGCCTTAGGTTGTTCTAGGTCACCTTCCAGACCCTATTGAACTTGTGCTGCTTGGACCATGGGCTAGGGAATCCTCTGCATTCTTTTGCAGTTGGCACTCTAGGTTCTGATTGGCAGATTGTTTAGGGCATTCCCTCCTTCCCCAGGTGTGGCAATTGCTCGGGCACCAGGCTTTGTCCCTAGGAGGACCAGAGGTCCCTCACTATCTACCTAACAAAATGTCTCTAAAGATCTTTTTTTCAAAGTAAAAACTTATTAAATTAACTGTTTTATAAATAAAATTCAGTTATTTTCATGAACATTTATTAAATACCTTGATTGTAGTGAAGAAAGGAAATATTAACATTTATAGACATTGTTCTCAATAAACTTACAATTTAATTATGGTATAAATGGTGACAGAGGAAGTCAAACAAAACCATTAGAAAGTTCATACCAAACAAAGGATAAAATATTCACTTTACGCTTTTAAATTTTTCTAGTCTTTCCTTTTTTCTCTGTAGAAGGGCATTTATCATCCCCTCCCCCTCCTTTTTTTAAAACAATTTCACTCCTGGCCATTGCTATGTAAAGTTAACAACATAGTATCTTAGAATTGGCAGAGACTTTAGATCTGGCAGGTCCAGCCCTCTCAATTTATAGAGCATACCTGAACCTTTTTCCTGCTCTTAAGTTCTTTAAAGCACAAGTCCTTAAGAACAAAAGATTTCCCAACCCATTCAGATTCAAGTGCTTTGTAATACTGTATAACATACCTGAATAGGCAGTTTTAAAATAACATGATCATACTTCACAATTTCTATTTCAAAATACCTATGTTCTATGTTCCCTTACTTATTCACTAAATTTTAAAATTTTGTCTGAATCATTTGGAAGATGTTACTTAGGGTACCATATTCCTCAATTTCTGTTATTCAGCATACAATGCAATATTTAATATATTTTAGACTAATTTTGGCCTTAAGGGGAAAAATTAAGGAAAATTGGAAAATTATAGAAATTGGGAAAGTAGCTCTTTTTTGTAAATGACTTTCTGCACATTTAAAAAAATATTTAGCTCCCCAGGAACACCCCCCCACCAATGAATGCCACTAAATGTTAGAAGGGACAAACTACCTCTTTTCCCTCTCCAAAAAATGAAAGAAAGAAAGACCTATATTTTTCTAAGTCTCCAAAGGTGGATAGGTGCTAATAATATTACCTGAATATGACTGAAAAGGAATTAGTCTCTGTTTTACTATTAATGATATAGGATATTTTGTGTGAATGAAAAAGAAAATCTGAGTGATTGCAATGTTAATTTAAACATGTCACTGAGGACAAAATCTAATAAATAAGTGTAGGAATAAAAGGCCCCTACGCCCCACCACCTACAAAAGTTTGCCAAACTATAGGGAACAAAGGTCCCTGGCCCCATGAAGTTTTGCTGAAAAATCACTGACATGAGGCAGATTGATTAACAGAAGGAAAAAGATACAAATTTATTTGATGTTTATACATGGGAATCTTCAGAATGAAGATTCAACTCCCCAATGGGGTTTAGAAGCTTTTATGCCTTTCTGGTAAAATGGTTATTGGACAGGGGAAAAGAAGAATTCTGTTGATGGGCAATAAACGATGACTGGGCAGAATGTATGGATAGAGAACCAAGATTAACTTTGTGATTTGATTGAGCCTTAGAGATGGGACATTATCTTCTTAAAGTGTCTGTTCAGGTGTGGTCACATTCCTGGTATTACAGGGAGGGGAGGAAAGAACAATTTTTCTCCTAGGTAGATCTGGATTTTTAGGCAGATAAATAAACTAACGTTTTGGGGAATGCCAATGGTGGGGGAGGGAAGGTCAGAGAGACCTTGAGTCAGTCCAACATATCAAAATGACATATTTTGGGGTAAAATATTTCTAATTTCCTTCATAAGCATTAAAGGAGGGCATGTGGCTGTTATTGTGAATCCAGGTGTAAAGCTAGGCAAAACACTATGTTTAAAGTTGCAGTGTGACTATGCAACAGTAATTCCCCACTCACAAAAGGTACTTCAGGAATGAAAATTGTGGAAAATATGTAAAATATCCTATGTATTATTTTGGTATTCTTTTTTACTTAGTCATTTCATATAAATTAACAGTGAGGAAAGAACTGAAGTTTCTAGAAATGAGATAATTAGTTTAGTTTACTTTTGTCAACTAAAATAAAATCTTAAGCCCCTCAGCTGACTGAATGGACACCCTCTTTGCCAAGGGGATCCCAGAAATACCCTAAAACTGAGTTGCTGGCCATGAGAAGGGAGGGCAGACATGCTTTGTCATGCCCACCTCCCTTCTGGAGACATCCTTTGTAACTCATTAGTAGGCCTAAGGCTATACAAGACAAAACTTAAACCACCCTTGCAGGTCATCAATTTACTTAACAGATCCCTTGAGTCTAGGTATATGTCTGGCATATGTCTGGTGGCTTGTCTCTGATTAACAGATTTCCTTATCTTAATTTAAAACATTCCAAGCCTTTTAGACAAAGCTTCATTTTTTAACCAATCACAAATCAAAGAATCTTTAAACCTACCTGTAACCTGTAATCCCCTGCTTGGAGATGTGCTGCCTTTTTGGGCCAAAGCAATGGTACGCCTTCCATGTATTGCTTTATGACTTTACATGTAATTCCTGTTTCCCTGAAATGCATAAAACCAAATTGTAACCCAACCACCTGGAGACCACTTGCTCAAGGCTTCCTGGGCATGGCTTTCTGGGCCACTGTCACACACATTCAACTAAGAATAAACCTCTTGAAATTATTTTACAGAGATTGGGTTCTTTTCCATTTACACATTTTCTTTAAGGCGAGTATATATGATTTTTAGTTTTATGGCTTTCATTCACATCAAATGCTTGCTGACTTGACAGATAGTTTTAACATAAACTATTTACAACACATGATTTTACCAATCAAGATTCAAGATGAGAATGAAACCAGTCACCAGGCTGCCTTTCTATTGAGTCATCAAACTGGTAGCCTGATTGTGAAGCAAGCTTGGCCTAGCTAGAGGTCAAGCTGGGGGTGGGGTGGGGTTTGTTTGGTCTTGTTTTGTTTTGTTTTGTTTTATCTCAGTGGCAAGATTGGAAGTTTGTTGGCGCACAGGGCCCGCCAGTTCATTATGGTACCCAGTTGTTCTTACAATTGTTTCAATTTTGAACGTGTGTGCAATTATGTGTGCTCACATGTGTGTAGTTGTATCTTTTTAAGGTCAGTTTCCTTTAAGATTTAAGTCTCCAGACCATTTTTCTTAATGGGGATGAAGAACCCCAAAAGTATGCTTTCTCAGTCATCTCGTAACAAAATAACATCTAGAAGGAGGCTGGTCTTGCCCAATCATGAAATAAACAGAAACACACACACAGAAACTAGCTATCTGTTTTTGTTGGTATTTTTTACAAATCCCAGTCTCTTGTGTGCTTCTTCCCTCTTACCATTATTATCTGCAGTTCATACAAATCTTTACATAAGTCTTTTCATTTTTGCATGTTTATGAATGTTTCCATTTTTAAGTCTCTTAAAAAAATCATGCTCATCTAAAAATCCCTTTTTCTTTTCTTTCTCATTTGCATTAATGTTGTCAAGATTAATTTATAGAAAGCTTCCATACCCTTTTAGTCACAGAGTAAAAGGAATTTCATTTTTAGCTTAATTCCACCCAACAGAAAAGGAACTGATGGGTTACAGAGAAGCCATAAGAGTTTTTAGTGTTTAAATGAAGATTTGCTATTATCCAGTTGAATCTGTAGATTTTACACATAAGAAGACTGAAGTTCAGAGAGATTAAGTGGCTTGTATAAAATCACATAGGTAGCATGTAGATTTATGCTCCACTGTTTTGATTCAATATTTAATGTTATGTCTGCCAAAATAATATTATGATTGAATCTCTAATAGGGATAGAAAGAAATATTAAACATTATCAGAATTTAGAAAAGCATATTTTACACTTAAGAAAACATATATAAATAGAAAGATTGTTTATCTGCAAATAAAATTAAATACTGTTTACAACCAGGTTGTTATTCTTAAGAATTAGGGGAGAAAACTAAAAATATTTTATAAAATGGGGAATGTGGTTGAGTGTTACCAAATTGGAAAAAAAAGAAGAAAAAACAGCATTGCTTGGAAAGTCAATTAAAAACAATTTTGAAGATCTATTACAGAATTAATTCCACAAAAACTGGCTGCTATCCTATGTAGACATGTTTTGATATAATTTTCCAGGCTGGAACTGTGTCCTTAAAGCACTTAAACTGAACTAGACAATTTCATACACTTGCATACTTGATGAAATGAAATCCCCATTTGCTTCTCATTACCTCTGACATGAACACATGCAGCTACAGGATGTCTATTATAATTATGATTAGGCCTTAAAAAACAAACAAGAAAAATTTCCATACTAACTAGGAAATGCTGAGAAACCACATGACACAAACTTTGACATATTTATCACTTTAAAACAATATTGTAAGTTCAATGCAAAAATTTGTGTTTGAAATAAAAATTAGTCCAAAATGTAAGAACTAGAGCCCTGTTAAGAGGGCCAATTAAGCAGGTGATAAAGTAGTTTTAGATCACACATGTATTTCAGTACTATCTTTAAGAACTTCATCAGAAACCAAAGGCTACTCAGAATGGTGAAGCCTGGGGAAATTTGATGTAAGCTTATAGTTCACTTAAGTAGCTACCCAAGCACGAACTGGAGCACAGCTATTTTTCATTTTGAACTAGAACAATTGAGACAGGCATTTGCAATAATAACTATTATTGTTTTATCTAATTGGCAGACACCACGACAAACAAAAAAAGATGTTAAAGATTAGGTACTGACTGATTTCAGCTCCAGCTCACTCCCTGATCATCTAAAGGTTAATGGGTATATGAATTAAAGAAGTATAACCCAGTAAATGTTAAACATTATTTTAGTCTCTTTGATTGAAATGAAGCATTGGAGTAAGGGTCCAAAAATCTCTGCACATGTTCCAAATCATCATACTGAACTATTTATACATGGACAGAGAATATTTACTAACTCTAACAAAAAAAATAGAATATTTCAATTTCAGGTGAAAGGACTACTTGGAAGTTTCTTGAATGTATTTTTAAAATGTGAAGTAGTAGAAGAGAGCTTCTATGACCTGAAGAAAGATTTATGTCTTCAGATCAATAGTGTTCATATAATGCAAAAAAAAAAACTATGATAAGCACATTCACAAAATCATCCATTCATGTACTCATTCATTCAACAAATATCTTAGATGCTGAAAATATGTCAGTGAACAAATAAATCAAATTTCCTACCTCTGTGGAACTTAAATTCTAGTAAAGCTAATCACAATAGAGTAGTAAATTATATGTTAGAAGGTAATAAATGCCAACAAGGAAAATAAAATAAGTAAAGAAAATGCTGGAAGGGGAGAAAGTTGGTTTGCGCTTGTAACTAATATGGTTGGGGAAGATCTCCTTAAGAATGCAATATTGAGGGTATGGCTGCAAGATGTGTTGGAGTGGCCCTATAATATCTGAGGGAACGCATTCATTCCATATATAAACATAATCTTCATTCCATTCAAAAGTGTAGATAAATTCAAAAATCGTAGATAAATCTAGGCAGAAATTAAGAGTACACAACAAAGGGTAATACGAAATAGCCAATTTTCCCTTCTCAAATCCAAATAATAGAATGTTATAGAACAATATTTACAAAGTCTAGAGGAAGAAAAGTTTGTGTATAGAATTCTAACTGAGCCAAGAGGATCATTTGACAATACCTGAAAGTCAATTTTTCTCATGCTTGAATTAAACAATTATTTTACTTAAACATCTTTAAAAACACCAAATATATATTGAAGAATATATATTGAAAGTCGAATTTAATGAGAGATCTAAAAAATGGAAAATTTATAGTTTGGGGAGAAAAGAAAAACTCATGGGGAATAAATCATTGAAACTTGTTTTATTGTTTGAATAAATAGTTATTGTGAATTTTGTTATGTAACAATGTCAGAGTCAAAATGATTTTTACAAGTAGGAAGTATTCATTTCTCTTGTCACTTGGTTATCAGTTGACACTTATTCAAGGGCAGTATTTCCTTATGTTTCTGATTATCACTGTGTTGGACTTTGTACTTGGAAAAACACATTTTTTGGAATAATTAATTGTTTTAATTTCTCATCCTTCAGATAGTTCTATTTGGTGCACTATGTTGCTATCATTCCTTGCTCCCTTAAACCAAATTTAATGCTTGAGATTTCTGGGGCCACTCAGATAATTTAATGACAGAACAGCAGATACAAATCCTTGCAAGGACTACTTTACTCTTTTTGTCTTTGCACACATATTCTGTGAATGTATGTATACACATACACACACATGCATACACCTATACACACATCTATGCATATACAGTACCCACATACACATATAAATATGTGCACATACACATATGTATATTATAGTTTCCTATTACTTCTGTAACAAATTACTACGTTCTTAGTAAAATAAAACAACACAAATTTATTATCTTATATTTCTTCAGGCCAGAAATCTAAAATGAGTCTTCAAGCATGCATTTCCCCTGTAGGCTGTAGGAGAGAATCCATTTCCTTGGATATTTTAGCTCCTGAGGACTGCCTGCTTTCCTTGGTGTGGGGCCTCTCTGTTCTATATTCAAAGCTAGCAGTGTAAATCCGTAAAACTTTCTCCAACTCTGTTTCCATTATCATATCTTTTTCTCTGATTAACCCTCATGCCTCTCTTTTATAAGGGCCCACCCAGATAATCCGTATAATACAGGATAATCAAGATCTATAATTTAATTACATCTGCAAAATTCTTTTGCCATGTAAGTAACATATTCACAAATTGCTTAATAGATCAATCAATAGATAAAGAAATATAGATAAACATATATAGATATATATAAAAATAAATTAAGGCATCCTGGTTACAGTGCAAAAATTCATCATTTAAGTTACTTTCTTTTTGTTATTCACCTATAGGCTATTTCACAGATTAAAAATCAATAAAAAGAACATTAATTTCCTGTTATCTTGGGAAAAACTGCCATTAGAGAATGTATACTGACAATTACCTAGTGGGAATGAACAATTAGCTATGTTGTATATAAGCATCAGTCTTACAGATTTCTCTACTTAAAGTGAATTAATATAAATACATACAATACCCCAACTTTTACCTTCAAAAGAAGTCAAAACAGAACCGTAGAATAAAAGTCACCAAGAGTTTAGAGAATAATTTCTCTGAGAGAGAAGATATAAATTTTTCAGAAAGTATTTTAGGCTTTTCTTAGCTTTCAGAGACTTCCAAATCCCTTGGCAGCATGTATGATATAAAGTGCACCTTGAGCAATTTCAACTTCTTCAGGTGCTTTCATCCAAGGGAATTTTGAGGAGACTTTTGCCTGCAGGGATTGAAAAGGCTATGTGCTGTAATACAAAATACCACTTGTGTGTCTGAGCTTTTCACCACTGTATTCAGGAAGCTCTCTCATTGAGTAGCGTTCTAAAATAACTTTAAGCAGGATGAGATATTATTTAAAAACACACAAAAAATTGCTGTTTTGGAATGCTTTCAAAAGCAACTAACTCTAATTACTAACAGAGGCAAAGTAGTTACTACCTATAATCAGGGAGATGGTCTGTAAAAGAAAATAGATTCTAAGACAAATACTACTATAATGCAAAGGAGAAGCAGACTAGAAAGCAAAGGAAGAAATGGTTCAGTTTTACATCCTCAAACGCATTTAGGGAATTATGAGCATTATCAGAATTGGTGGTGATAGTACACATCAATTTTCTGAAGGACCTAAGAGCTGGAAAGGTCTTGTGGACAGGTGTAATGAATTGTGGGGAGGGCATATTATAGTGATGGCCTGCATGTTGAGGGCAACACTGTTGCATTTTGTACATACCATGAGCTGAAGGTGGTCATCAATAGAGATTGGGGTGGATGGGGTGAAAGTGCTGGAGGAAAAATAATGTTAAAAAAATTCAAACTGATCCAACATTATGTATGCATCATGGGCATAATTGGGGGACAGCAGAAGATTAGAAAATAGCAGTTAGAAATGAATAAATGTAGATTTACGTGTAGATTTTTCTTTATATATGGGAAAATAAATCTTATATTTCTTTTTTACTTTTAGTAGAACACACAGAGGAAAAAAGCCCCAGGGTAGACAGAATAAATGAGAAAACTGAAATGACAGAAAGAATTAAGTCTCAGGTGGCTTGGCTAAGCAAATTTAAATGTCTTGCTGTGTTCTTAAAGGAAAAAGATGATTTAGGTTTTTTCTGTGTTTGTTTGTTTTCTTTCCTTAGGATTTTGGTCAGTACTTGTTATTTATATTCTACTATTGAGTACGGCTTTTCTTTGCTTGTTTTTATATTTATTTAAATAAACAAATCTTTTTAGGTGCATTGGACAGAGATTTACATCCTTATATCCAGTAGGGCACACGTGACATTTTTCCCTAGAGCATATTGACAGAGATGATGCACATTTTCTTTTTCTTTAGGTTATTTAATAGCTACCTGGTAGAATTAGATAGTTCTTTCCATGTTGTTTGGCTTTCACAATGTAATATAGTTAAACATGAAATGATTTGGGATCTGTCTCCAAGAAAAGTGGTTATAAAATTGCATTTTGGTAAGATGCCCCTTATTTATTTTATATTTTTGTCCTGAATTTTTATCATACTATTTTCTGGTACTTGTAAGCTTGGGCATGAGACTAATCTGACTTCCTGGTTGTATGCATATCATCCTGACACCTGATTTTCCTAAGGGAATTCCCTACTGTACAAAGCTGCCATGTTATTACAGCCCTTCATGAAAGATTACCCGAAGTGATGTTGCAACATCAGACACTCAGCTCTAGTTGCCACTGAAACATCACTTCCAGAAAACAGTTGCTTTCAGCATATTTTTATTTCAGCTGTGACAACTCCATATAATCATCTAAATGACATGCCTGTGGAAATAACATTAATCAATATCTCATTCTATTATGTCTTCTATTTATTAATTATTCATTACCTATTCATTTTTTATTTTATATTTCAAATTGACATTTTAAGCATTTCTATTTAAATGTTTTCATTCCTTACCTTTAATATCAGAGTAATAAGAGTCAAGATCAACACAACTACCATATAAGAGAATTTTAAAAGCTTCCTTTACTACTATAGTTTGTCAACTTATAACAACAAAAAAAGCAAACATTTCAATGATCAAAAATACGTATTCACAAAGGCAGTATAGAGGATTAAAGAGAAAATTTTAGAGGAAACAAATCAAGACACAGATGAAAAAGATTAAAAATTTTAAAGTAGCACATTTACTCATATACTCATATGCAATTTTTGATTCAGCACTGTTATGGAATGAATTGTCTCTCCCAAAATGTGACCTTATTTGCAAATAGGGTATTTTGTAGATGATCAATTTAAGATGAGGTCATTAATGTGGCTCTCCAAATTATTAGTCTCCAAATATATTTACCAACTTTGTGTTTCTTTCCTTCAAAAACTGTAGTGCTGTGTCACTTCTTGCCAAATAAATTTTTGAGAATATTTCATGCAGTATTTTTCCTTGGTTGTACTATATATCTTCTAGGTGAAAAGTCCTCTATTGCATTATTCGAAAGAAGAAAAAATGTTTCTGGCACTCTCATCACTGTCTCTCTTTTTGACGGTTCCACTAGAGCCTCACACCACTGCCTGATTTTCTCTCCTGATAGCAAGCCAATCCAGCAACCACTTCAAATGACAGATAGGGGCATGGTAGGGCGGAGGAATGAAAGGCTAGATTTACACAGTAGCTTGAAACTATTTATCATACCATAAAATGTAATATGTCATAGATCAAAACAATGTATTCTAAATGTTTTGGCTAAAATATCCAATTCTATTCAACCTTAGTCTAACTAGTATTCCTCCACCTCACCTCAAATTATCTCTTCTGTATAGTCTTGTAGAATTGTACATATTATCATTTGACATTGCAGGTATCACTTCATCTCAGGAAAAAAATGAGTTGCAGGATGTCCTAAAATTTTTACCCATGGGATTATCTTGGATTACCTGAGCTGTAAATCCAATAATAGCTGTCCTTATAGGAAGAAGAGTAGACACAGAGAGAAGAGGATAAGACACAAAAGAGAAGGCCAAATTTAGAATGAGGCAGGGATTGGAGTTATGTTATTATAAACCAGAATATGTCTGAAGCCATTGGAAGCCAGAAGAAGGATTTGGCTAAAGAGACTTTGGAAGGAGTACTGCCCTGTCGAAACCTTGACTTCAGACATCTGGCTTCCAAAACTGAGGGAATAAATTTCTGTTATTTTAAGCCACCAAGTTTGTGGTAATTTGTTGCAGAGGCTACAGGAAACTAATACAGCATTGAATAATTCTAGTGGAGATCATATTCAATAGCCTGATAATATATTAATACAAGAGAAGGCAGGCATTAAATAGATCATTAAACTATAACTTGACCAGTGTTAAGATAAAAGAAGTACAAGATACATTCAGCACTCATCACTAAATTGATTGCTTAAGTCCATGCCTATGTATATTGTCAACTATATTTCTCATAAAAAGTCATAATAATAGCTATTGTTATAAACAAATAATATTAATAATAAATAATATAAAACTAACACCATCCTTGCAGATAAAAAAGGTAAAAATTTTATCATGTATCTTATCTATATCCCCAGTTTATCTAAATAGACTGCTACTGCTTAGCATGGCACCTATATTAGGTTCTTGCAGCTGCTATAACAATGTACCACAAATCAAGTGGTTTAAACAACATTGTCTCATAATTCTGGAAGCTAGTAGTCTGAGATCAAGGTATTTTCAGGCTCATATTTGCTCAGAAAGGGGCTAGGGAAGGATCTGTTTTCTACTTCCAGCCTGGCCTCTGCTAGTTTTTGACTTGTGGCAATAAAAATCCCATCTTCACACAGCATCCTCTCTGTTTCCAAATGCTGCCTTTTTATAAGGGCACTGTCCTATTGGATGGGGATCCATTCTAATGACCTCATCTTAACTTGATCATCTACAAAATACCCTGATTCCAAATAAGCTCACATTCACAGGTACTGGGGGGCTAGAATTTCAATGTCTTTTTGGGAGACACAATTAATTCCATCACAGTGCTGAATCAATAATGGTGAATTGAATTGTAAAAAGTATGTGATGGGGATGGTGAACAGGTGATGATAAAGAATTTTTGGAGAACTGAACATATTAAAATAAAGAATATAACTTGGCTTTTAGGAGAATTTCAAAGTACAAAAATATTGTCAGTGTGTGGCATACATAGCAGAGTTACATATTTACACAAGGTAGTTGCTCTATTTCCTATAACTAAGCTAGTTTTGCCTCTTGACCTTTGCATCCAGAGTGTAGCTTGGGGGTGAGGAAAGGTCAACAGAGGATTTATAAAGTTGTGAATTAGTGGCAAGTTTGATTTAATGCAGGCTCATTTGGATAATTCAGTCCTTCAAAAGCATTCACTCTGTCTCATGTTTCCTTCTCATCCTTATGGTTCTCTTATTATCTGAGAGATATGAGATAGGGTCCCAACATCTGTGGCAGAAAGTGGAGAAAGGACAGCCTCAAATCAGTGTGCTACCTGGTAATTTCTAGTACCTGCTATATCCTGGTCTATAGCAAGTGTGTCCACTGATGATTATAATTGGTGAAATTGTGGTCTTTGCTCTTGGTTGAATATAGGACAGTGGTTTTCCCTGTGACTTGCCTCTATCTTTGCCCTTGCTAGTGCTATAGACCTCTCTGAAGCTAGTCACATTTTCCCTCCAGTCTTTGGTCAGTTTATCTCATCATGGCCTCTGTGGAATTTACCATATCTGTCACTACGGCTGCCCTGGCAGGTCTTCAGACTCTCAATTCAGCTAAATTATGCCTCTGCTATGGAGCATGTAGAAACTTCTGGCACCCTTCATGCCAAAAGGAAACTAGAGAGGCTCAAAAGGGTAAATTCAGGCCAGGCCCTCTGTGGCCCACTATAGTTCACTGCCATTTTACCATACTGCAGCTTCTCTAAACTTGCATGAGACCCCCTTGAGCAATGTAATCCAGCCGGAGTTCCAAATAGCGAGGGAGGCACAAGCCTTTTTTCATTTTTGCTTAACATGTTCAATTCTGCTCCATTCCTCTGAAAATGCACCTAACAGAGGCATCACGATATTGGCATTCTACTGCTCCTCCTTGTCTGTCTCCTTCTCTGCCCACTAGTAAAGAAGTGGTGATATATTTTTACTCTAATTATGTGTCTGAAATGCCTCTTAGATTATGTCTTCTTTCTTTCAATGTGAGTTAATGCCATAGATAGCCATAATTAGTAGAAGAAGTATTATTTATATACCAAGGAATTAATTCTGTATCTGTTTTTATGAAAGTTGATTCCTGATATGGAAGCATCTGGACAAATTCAAACTATGGATTATCAAAGAAAAAGTACATTGGTTGGGTCCCCCAGAATACATTATCCACATTACTTCTAAATAATGCAAAAGCTAGTGACATATTTGTTTTCATTTAAAAGGGAATAAATTTTCATGTTTATAATGCATATCTACATTTTTCTCATCTTCCTTCTACTCTTGCTTCTTTCGATCTTATATGTGTTCATCAAACCCATATTTAGAGATTATTAAGAGCCAAGTACTGAACTAGATACTGAGAATTCAAAAATAAATAAAACATATCATGTCCCCTCCAATATTTCACAGGCTAGTGTAGAAGTTAGATGCATGAGGTTTAATTAAATGTGATTTCAGTTCGGTTAAAGTCTCCATATCTATTCACCTAGTATAATAAAGTACCTTGGATATTAGCTTATTTAACCCCTTCATTTTTCAGGTTTTGTAAAATGTGTTTGCATTTGGCCAATAAGCTATATAATAACTAACAAAACGGGACTGATGTCAGCAAGATGGCGGAATAGAAGATCCCAGCCTTCACCCTCCCACCAAAAAAACAAAAAGTATAATTGGATGACTATCCATGAATGAAAATAGCTCTGGGAGAGCCCAGAAGTCAAGTTAAGAAGCTACAGCAATAGCTTGGATTCAAATTTAAAAAAGGAGAATAATTGCACTGAGAGGGTAGAAAGAACTGTCTCATTTTGTCTGGGTCATCCCATCCACCAGGCCAGACAATTCAGCACTGAGAAGAAACTGCTCAGTCTATGAGTTCCCCTGATAAAGAAAAGGAGAGCAAGGCAAGTGACCAGATTCTGCAGCCTTTTGAGACACTGCCTGAAGGATCCACTTTGGTTTTACCCCACCCAGATTGCTGGGGAGATGGGCATAGCTACCTGGAGATAACTAGAAACAAAAAGAAAGGCAGGAGCTTTCAGTATTTGCCATGTGACAAGTGCTACCATGGTCTCTAGTGGTCTTCTCTACAGAGAACAGCAGTAGCTTTCCCTGCGGAGGATCTCAATAGCCATTGCAATGGTCACAGACACCCCAGAAGAGGAAATACTGCTGTGCTACTCCCAGCTAGAGCACCACTCCCTCCCTGCCCTCAACTGTACACATGTCCAGACCATGGAGCCATATTTGCTCCATGCATACTCACACTCTGGATTCTGGATCTGCAACCACTATGCATGCACCTAGACCCTCAATACTGGCACCATCACCACATCAGGTACATCCATGTCCCACACACTGGCACCACTGCCAAAACAGGAGAGCCTTTGTGCGGGACTCCAGAGCCATAGTCATTCAACACATACCCATACTTTAGACCTTGGCTTCACCACTACACCATGTATGCCAGCATATCAGATGCTGACACTACTGCCACCATGAGTGTATTCCCATGTTGGACCAAGTGCTAAGAGGAATCATCTTGAAAGCAACTTCCCTCTAAGGGGAAAACAGAAGAACTTCAGCAGTCTTCACCAACAAGGACCACAATAGTCCTTGTCAACATTGAAGATGACTGCAGCCTTGACTGCTGAGAACTCCCAGTCTTCACCAATGCTGACCTCAGTGAATGTTACTGCACAAAGACTATGCTGCACCACCCTCTCTGGAGATGGAACCACCACACCCCACCCAGCCAGCACCCTCATATCCACCCTTAGGTGAAGGTTTTTGCCCAAAGAAATCTGTTCTTAAAGGCTGAAAGAGGTTACTGTTTCCTCAAATATGCAGATGTCAGTACAAACCTAGAAGAAACACAAAAATGCAAGGAAGCATTACACCACTAAAGGAACACAATAATTTTTTAGTAACCACCTGAAAGAAATAGATATTTACAAATCACCTGGAAAAGAATTGAAAATAATCTTCATAAAGAAGATCAATACACTACAGAACACAGATAGCTAAACAATTAGGAAAACAATAAATAAAATGAGAAGTTCAGCAAAGAGACTATAATCATAAAAAGAATTAAACAGAAATTCTGAAGTTGAAAAATATAATGACTGAACAGAAAGAGTCAATAGAGAGCTTCAACAGCAGACTCAATCAAGCAGAAGAAAGAATCAGCAAACTTGACAACAGGTCCTTTGGAATTATTCAGTCAGAGGAACAAAAATTTAAAAAAAATAAAAAAGATCAAAGAAAGCTTACTATGAAACACTATTAAGCAAACTAATATACAAAATATAGAGTTCTACAAGAAGTAGAGAAAGAGAAATGGGCAGTAAGCAAATTTAAAGAAATAATGACACAAAACTTCCCAAATTTAGAGAAGGAAATAAAAAAATCCATATCCATTTTGCCCCCCCAAAATCCATATCCTAAATAACCCCAAATAAACCTGGACATCAAGAGATATTCACTGAGACACATTATAGTCAAACTGTCTAAATTTAAGGACAAAGGGAAAATTTTGGAAGCAGAAAGAAAAAAGCAAATCATCACATACAAGGGAATCCTTACAACACTGTCAGCAGATTTCTCAAGAGAAATCTTGCAAGCCAAGAGAGAGTGGGATGACATATTCAGTGTATTAAAAGAAAAAGAAATATAACTTCTATCCAATAATAGTACACCCAGCAAAATTATCCATTACAAATGAAGCAGAGATAGTCTTTCTCAGACAAGGAAAAACTGAGTTAGTCACCACTAGACATGCCTTACAAGAAATGCTTAAGGAAGTTCTTCAAATGGAAACAAAAACACACTAAACAGCAATGTAAAAGCATATGAAAGGATAAATCTCATTGGGGAAGGTAAATATATAGACATATACAAATTAATGTAACATCATAATGGTTAATGCAGTCTGAATTTTTGTGTCCCTCAAAATTTATATGTTGAAACCATCACCTATGTGATGGTGTAAAAAGGTGGGTCCTCTGGGCAGTGATTAGGTCATGAGGGCAGACCCCTCATGAATAGAATTAATGCCCTTATAAAGAGGCTTCAGAGAGCTGAATTCCTCCTTTCCATCATGTAAGAACACAGTGAGAAGGCACATCAGTGAATCAGGAAAGAGACCCTCACAACACACCAAGTCTGCTAGCACCTTGATCTTGGATTTCTCAGCGTCCAGAACTGTAAAATACATTCCTGTCATTTATAAGCTACTCTGTATATGGTATTTTGTTATGGCAGTCCAAATACACTAAAACAGAAAATAGCAGTGAAAGTGGTTGTTCTACTGTAACTAATAGCTAAAAATGTGGAAGCAGTATTGGAACTGAGTAATGGGAAGAGACTGAAAGAGTTTTGAGGTGCATGACAGAAAAAAAATCTACATTGCCATAAATGGACTTTTAAGGGTGATTCTGGTGAGGACTAAGAAAGAAAAGAGTGGAATTCTAGAAAAAGCCCCCGATCTTCTTAAAGGATACCTAAATGGCTATGAACAGAATGTTGGTAGAAATGTGGACAGTGAAGGCCATATTTACTGATGAAGTCTCAGTGGAAATAAGGAATATGTTATGGGAAACTGAAGAAAAGGCGATCCTTGTTACAAAGTGGTAAAAATCTTGGCTGAATTGTCTTCATGTCCCAGTGTTTTGTGGAATATAGAACTTAGAAACAATGAAATAGGATATTCGGCAGAAGAAACATCTAAGCAAGGTGCTGAAGTTGTGTCTTGAATTCTCTTGAATGCTTATATTAAAATGAAGGTTAAGAAAAACTATTTAAAGATGAAGTTTTAATCAAAAGGAAAACAGGATGTACATTTGAAAAATTCTCAACTTATCCATCTGAAAGGAATGAAAAAGTGTATTTGGGAGAGAACAAAGGTGTAGCCAAGTAATGGTTTGGCAAGGAGATTAGTATGGGTCTACATCTTATCATAAGTTGGATGCTATTCATCAAGAAAATGGAAGAATAACCCCAAAGACATTTTGGAGATCACTGGGGCTGCCCCTTCCATCATATGCCCAGAGTACAAGGGCTTGGGGGGAAGAAAAACTTCAGGACTCAACTCCCTGTATTTCAGTGCAGCAGCATTTCTTGGCTGCTCCAGGTGTGAGGTCAAGGTGCCCAGGTGAAGTGCAAGCCATGGTAGTGGAACCTCCAGAGGGCACAAGCAGAAAACATTGGCAATATTTGTGCAATGCCTTCTCCATTGCCACAAAGGATACATGAGCTGTGGGGGTGTTAATACCTCCACCAAGATTTTGAAGGGTGGATCTGCCTGGAACCTTGGCAAGAGACCCAGTCTGGGCCACCACAAAGAGTTGCTATTAGGGCAGTATCTAGTGGAGCTGTGGGGCCAGTGCTGCCTCCACACCCACTGGTAGAGCCATTGGCATTCAATTCCAGCCTGTGAGAGCCACAGGAACCTGACTACAATCCATGAGAGATATCATATTGGTTAAACCCAGCAAAGCCATAGAGGCAGTGCCACCTAGATCATTAGGGACCCAACTCCTACCCCAGCGTGTCTGGGAGTCAGAACATCAAGTCAAAGATAATTATTCTTGAGCCTTAAAATTTAATGACGTCTTCTTCGAATAAAAGTCTGTTTCATCTACATTGCAAATTTGTCATTTAATGTAGTCACTTCTATCAATTATCACAGCTAGATCTTTTGTATAACTTGTTCCAGCTTCTCCATCAGCACTTGCTGCTTCACCTTACTCTTTGATGTTAGGGAGATGGCTTATTTCCTTGAACCTTATGAACTCACCTCTGCTAGCTTCAAACTTTTCTTCTGCAGCTACCTCACCTCTCTCAGCCTTCATAGAACTGAAGAGAGTCAGGGCCTTGCTCTGAGTTAGGCTTGGGCTAAAAGACATGTTGTGGCTGGATTACTTTCTATCCAGACCACTAACATTTTCTCCATATCAGCAATAGGGCGTTTTACTTTCTTATCATTTGTGTGTTCACTGAGTAGCACCTTTAATTTCCTTCAAGAACTTTTTCTTTGAATTCACAATGTGGCTAACTATTTGTTGCTAGAGGCATAGCTTTTGGCCTACCTCACCTCTCTATATGCCTTCCTCACTAAACTTAATTATTTCTAGCTTTTGATTTTAAATGAAAGATGTGCAAATCTTCCTTTCACTTGAACACTTAGAGGCCATTGTAGGGTTATTAATTGGCCTAGCTTCAATATTTTTGTGTCTTAGGGAATAGAGATGCCTGAAGAGAAGGAGAGAGATGACAGAATGGCTGGTTGGTGGACCAGCCAGAATGCATAACATTTACGATTAAGTTTGCCATCTTACTTGGATGTGGGTCATGGTGCCCCAAAACAATTGCAAGATTAACATCAAAGATCACTGATCCCAGGTTACCATAGCAGATGTAATAATAATGAGCACATTTGGGATATTGTGAGGATTACTAAAATGTGACACAGAGACATGAAGTGAGCATGTGCTGTTGGAAAAATGGCCTCAATAGATTTGCTCGACTCAGGGTTGCCACAAACCTTCAATTTCTAAAAAAATGCAGTATCTGTAAAGCTCAATGAAGTGAAGTGTAGTAAAACAAGGTAGGCTTGTAAATTTTGGAGTCATTAGGCTATATAAAAGGGATAATGCAAGGGAAAAGTGCATAAAGTAAGAAGAGAATGGGAAAAACGATATCTAAGATGAAAGCAGAGGAAGAGATAGAGCTGTCTGGGACACTCAGAGAAGTCAGCGGGGTGTTTCCAAACAATAGTAATATAACTGATTAGACTATCTCCTAAGTAGATTACAATCACGTTGGTTTCAGATATATTCTAGCTGCCAACAACTTATTTATACTGTACAAAGGAAAACACTCTGTTTAACATATCTTGCTGTGAAACAAAGACCAACTGTGACAACACAAGTTAGCTCATTTTGCCAAATTACAAAGAAAAAAACCTCTTTTCATAAAATATTTACCTTTTACCAAATTAAAAATTTAATTGTGGGAGATATTATGTACTTTAGGCAATACGTTCATTCTTTTAAGGTTATAGACCATCATATGTCAAGTGGTGTGCCATCTCGCACGTGACTACTTATTGACACATCAACATAGACGCCAGCCAGGAACCATTCTTTCACCAAGCTCTGTTATCCTTCTTCCTGTTCTTTTTCATCTTCCCACCCTCTCCACCAAAGGTGGTGACAAAATTACTTACTAAGAAATACACTACATTTAGCCAAGTGATTGAATAAATAAATCATCATGAAAGGAGATTTTATTGATGATATATAACATTCTACAGTAATTTTGGAATACCCTATTTAAAAAAACAGAAGTTTCAAAAGTAAAGTGATCAAGTACTTTTCATGTATTTCATATAAAATATATTTGCATTGGTTATTTTTGTGGTATAACTACATTTTTAAGATGGTTTACATTTTAAACACAGAAAAAAGATTTGAATTTTATATTCCTGTAAAAGCAGCAGTTACTATAATTCCAGAAAGGCTATTGATTTTCAGATTTTTCAATGAAAGGTCAAAAGATTGAAAGGGTTAACAAAGCATTGTTCAAGAAAAAGTTTCAGGAATAATCAGAGAGAAGGTCAAGAAAAATCCCAGAGATAGTCACAGTTTTATAGCAATGGTTAATAAAACAAATAAACAAACAAACAAACGAACACAAAACGTTCCCCTCCAAGCCCAGAAATCTACCCAGGGAATTAAGATGAGAAGAATCTGCCTCACCACCAACTGGGAGCTAAAAAATTAGAATGATTTAAAGTTTCAAATTTTATACCACAGACATTTTATCTCTAATGTCTGCCTCTATAATTTCCCTATTCTGGAATTTCATATAAACTGTACTATATATGTGGTCTTTCATGACTTGCTTCTTTCCCTAGGCATAATGTTTTCAAAGTTTATCTGTGTTGTAGCACAGTTAGTACTTCATTTCTTTTTATGGCCAAATAGTATTCCACTGTATGGACACACAGTATGTTCCATTTGTCCATCGACAGCCACTGGGTTATCGCCACTCCTCGCCTATTTCAAATACTACTGCCATAAATATTTGTGCACAAGTTTCCATGGAGGAATAGGTTTTTATTTCTCCTGAGTATATACCTAGAAGTATAATTGCAGAATCATATGGTTAACTCTGAGTTTAATCATTTGAGGAACTGCCAGACTGTTTTCTAGAGTATAAGTCCCTTGTCAGATATATGATTTGCAGATATTTTCTGTCATTCTGTGGGTTGCCTTTTTACTTTCTTGGTGGTGTGCTTTGAAGCATAAAACTTTTAAATTTTGACGAAGTCCAATTTGTCTAATTTTTTATTTGTTGCTCCTGATTTTAGTGTCATATATAAGAATCTTTTGACAAATCCAAGTCATGGATATTTGACCCTATGTTTCCTTCTAAAAGTCTTCATTTTTTGCTCTTACATTTAAGTCTTTGATTAATTTTGAGTTAATGTTCATATATAGTGTGAATTAAGGGTTCTTTTGCATGAGGCTACCAGTGTCCCAGAACCATTGGTTGAAAAGGCTATTCTTTCCCCATTGGATGATCTTGGCACCCTTGTTGAAAATCAGTTGACGTTGATCCTTGTGCTAGTGCCATACTGTCTTGATTACCATCGCTTTGTAGTAAGTATTGAAATTGGGAAGGGTGAGTCCTTCCACTTTCTTCTTCTTTAGGATTGTTTTGGCTATCCTGGGTTCCTTACAATTGCTATGAATTTTAGAATCATCTTGTCAATTTTTACGAAGAAGTCAGCTGGGATTCTGATAGAGACAGCATTGAATTTGTAGGTCAGTTTGGACCTTATTGTCATGTTAACGATGTTAAGTCTTTCAATCCATGACCATGAGATTTTTTTCATTTGTTTAGATCTTCTTTAATTTCTTTCAATAATGTGTTGTAACTTTCAGAGTATAAGTTTTACATTTTTTTTGTTAAATTTATTCCTATGTTATCCTTTTAGATGCTATTGAAAATGGAATTGTTCAATTTCTTAATTTCACTTTTGGATTGTTCATTCCCAGCTATATTTTTATACACATTCATAAATTATAACTATAAAATTTATTATTTTAGTTTTCAGTTATTTATGAATAAAATTTAAAATAAAAAAATTATTGTTAGGAAAATGTTGAATTAAAAAATGGCCAAATTTTTTTCCCTTTTAATTCCAAAAGTAATACATGTTCAATGGAACATTTTATAAAATGTTATGAAATGATTAACTCATTGTATAAAGATAACTACAAATATTTGCATAATGTCATTGAGCTTCTTGATACAGACATAAATAAAGAAATATATAGAATTAATATATAGAAGAAGACATAGATATAAATGTAGCCTATATAAATGCACCTGTATAAAACTTTGTATCGTGCATTTGGCTTTCTTATATCATGAGCATCTTCCCATATTGATTAATATTCTTGAAAAATGTCATTGTTGGAGAGAACATGCTATTCAATATGGATGGGTGTGATTTAATCATTCAAATGAGAGAGTCATTTTCCAACTTTACTTTTAGAAATAATATATATATGTTACATATATATTATACATATACACACACACACACATACACACACATATATTGAGATGGGGCCTTGCTATATCATTCAGGCTGGTCTTGAATGCCTGGGCTCAAGTGATCCTCCTGCCTCAGCCTCCTATGTAGCTGTGACTACAGGTATGAGCCACTGAACCCATCCTAGACATAATATTTCAATAAAAATACCTTTATTTTAATAACATTGAGATCTCTGATTGTTTATTTAGGTTGAAATATTAGAAGTAAAATTATTGGAACTAATATACAAAAATAACTTTTTAAAATATAATTTTCTCTATATTTAATTGAAATATTAATATTATGTACATTCCCAACTTTAACTCAGCTTCAAACACTTCTGGAAATCTAATTCCCAAACTTTTTTCCAGAATTTTAACCCTCATATGTCCCATAATAATAAAATATCTTCCAATTTTCTATACATTTATGCCACTTTCTTGTATCTTTGCTGATTATTTTCTTCTTGCTAGATTGCCTTTTTCCCATGAATAGTATGTATATGCTACTTCTTCAAAGCCTACTTAAAAACATGCCTCTTTTATGAAATTTATCATGATTTTCTTAGGTCTGAATAACTTCTGTAACACTTCCTTCTTTCTCTATCCTGGCCTTGAATTATTGGGGCCTATTTCATTTATCCTCTGCCAAATCATAATTTCTGTGTAAGTATTACTAGCATTATTGATGAATATTTTCATTATGCATAAAAGAATCTCAAGTACTTGTTGCACAAATAAATTAATTACATCTTCATGTAACACAAAATTTTAAGGGGCTTTGATTTCATGGCACTTCCTACTTGTGATAATTCATTCTGTTGCAAGTAAACAACTTGCAAAAAAGAAAAATCTGTGAATTGATTTTGTTAATTTGAACAGTGTGTACATGCTCATTGAATTATATGTTATGATGTTCTCAAATATCAGGACACCGTAAAATCAAGTGTAGCAAGATGTTCCTTATTTAAGTCTCACTAATGATAGAATTTAGTTTTACAATTATGTTTTATCCACCTTTGAATATCAGTCATATTCAGTGATAACATCTGGATATCTATATTGAAATCAAGTCAGTGTATATATAATTAATTGAGTAAATAGGTTATAAATCAGTATTTATAAACTGTAATATTCACTGTTTCTTACTGCAAACATAATTAATAATTTTTTATAAGAATCCATTTTGGATTAATGTTTTAGAAGAGAAAAAAAAACTATCCTTATCATTTTACTTCCAACAGCTGGAAATTGTTTTGTTTGCAAGAAAATAATGGACTCTTTTTAATAAAGCTTTCATTTATATATAATTTTGTTTTGAGTTTTGCTACATCAGTTATTCCTCCCTACCTTCTACTATTTATGGAGTTTCCCTCTAGTGAAATAAAGTAATTAATTTGAAGAGGGAATACATTCAAAATCAGAATTTCATAAAATGAAATTTCTTTACTCATCTGTAAAATTCTTCTTTTTATAAAAAAAGAGAAGAGGTGCAAACAGAATCCAGGAGACATCTTTTCTGGAAAGTGAAGACAGTTTATAGAATACATATTAAAAAATAATACAGGTATAAAGGTTATTTCTACCTGTGATAACAACAAGCCACATAGAGATATATTTGTGGATACCAAATAAAACAAGGGAACATAATTTTCCTAATTCCAGTTTTTTGTTTGCTTGTTTTATTTTTTTACTTCCTAACTTCCAACTTCTATTTATTAGGCTCTTCCTTTTACCCTATTTTATACATCTAGGACAAGAATTGTTATATATAAAGTGGAACAGGAATTGTCTTGTGCTAGTTTTGTGGATATCAATTCAATTTCTCTCTTTCTGAGCAGATGCAAGCCCATACTAGTTCATCTGTTAAAGAGAAAAAATAGTGGTAGTTATGCGGAAGAAGAAAAGAGACAGAGAGAGAGAGAGAGAGAGAGAGAGAGACAGAGACAGAGACAGATATAGAAACACAGAAGAGGAAAAGCAAAATTTATATATACACACATACATATATATATACATATATGTGTATATATACACACATACATATATATGTGTATACATATGTGTATATATATATGTAGGGCAAAGGATGCTCCTATACTCATGTTTGTTTGACTCCTAAATGCTGAATGACCAAATACCTTCTCTATAAAATATATTATCTCATATATCTGTTTAAATACAAAGAAGTCAGCTGGGATTCTGGTAAGGACTACCTTGAATTTGCAGGTCAGTTTGGGGCTTATTGCCATCTTAACAATGTTAAGTCTTTCAGTGCATGAACATGAGATGTTTTTTCATTTATTTAGAGATTCTTTAATTTCTTTGAATAATGTTTTGCCTATTTTCAGCCATTTTTTATTTACTAAAAATGACAATGTCATATAATTCAACTTAACATACTTATCTCCTCAATACTTAGCTCTAGTTAAGGAACTTAGTAGGTGCTCAATAAGTGTTTGTTCTGTATTACCTACAGCACCGTCCACAGTGATCCTCTCACACTGAACTACTTTCAGTGTAATATGATGCTTACAAAGCATCAACACATTGTGTTGCTTACAGTAACTACTCCACATATATTGGCTTTTATTACTAATATTGTTGTTCTTATTAATATCATTATTATTGTCTTCTTTCTAAAATTTTCCTGTGGAGTTTGGATTTTGGCTTTGGATTCTGAACGCGAATGAAGCTTAATGAGGTAAAACACTCTCCGAAGTTTTGATAGAACACATGTAAACAAAGCAATCCTTCCCTGAAATCATTGCCCAAATGCTAGAAGAAAACCCTTGTACAAGGAAACCTGTGCTTCTGCATTTTCATTCTCTACTCAAAATTACTAGAAATCTATCACACAAAATTAAAGATTCTTAGCATAAACTGTAGTGAAAAATGAGGTAACTTCTGTTTCCAAATTTTAAATTTAGATAAATTTCTATGCAGTATGTCACAGACCATTCTAGAAGAAGTGTAGGTGTCAAGAAGAACCTGAAGCAAGGTCTCAAGTGCATTTAAATTTTTTGGGATTTGTGGTAGGCTGAATAATGGTTCCTCAAAGACGTGCACGACTAAATCCCTGGAACCTGTGAATATGTTACCTTCACACTAAAAAAGACTTCCCAGTTTTGATCACATTAAAGGTAATGGGATGGGGAGATTATCCTGGATTATCCGAGTGGGTCAGATATAATCACAAGAGCCCTTCTAAGAGGTTGGCAGGAGGAAGTCAAGAGTCCCCATAAAGAACCAATCCTGCTTGCACCTTGAATTTAGTCCAGTAAAACTGATATTGGATTTCTGACCTCCTGGACTATAAAATAATACATTTGCATTCTTTTAAACCACTAAATTTGTGGTAAATTTTTACAGCAGCTATAAGAAACTATCAAGGAAGTAAGCCCAGATACCACATTAAGTGAGGCGTGAAACAGAAAAATGGGAAAAAAATCAATGTCATTATCAATTAATGTACCCCTGTGTGTGTCTGGAGCTTGATTCTTTCAAATACATTTAAGACTAGTGTGGAATATATACCTCTGGATTTTCTTCCCTTTCCTTCCTCGAGGTATGAAGAAGCTCAACTCCCATCAGCCATGTATTGAAGGCTGATTCTAATATTGTTAGTTTCCTGGCACTTGTAGATGGCCATGTGGGAGCATAAAGCAGGGCTAGTTGGTAGAGAAACTCACGGGCAAAGAAACTGCACTTGTTGGCATTCGGAAGTCTAGCTGTTGTGCATTGAAGCGTAATTAAGAGGATATGGCAGGGCACTGGTAGCACCCACAAAGGTTTCCAATCTGTGTTTATTTATTTTGAGCCAATGAACTGGGTGAATTTAGGAATCACTTACACATTTCTGTGTTACTTACACACACACACACACACTCTCGCATCTTTGAAATATAACACAATGTCTGGAGGGGACCCCCTTATGACCAAAGACAAGACAATAAAAGTCATCACTTATTGGTAAAACAAAACAAACAAAAATAGTTGCAAAAGCTAACATTATGCCTTTTAGCCTTACAATAAATGGACAGATTATTTTTAAAAGTAACGAGGTATTTCTACCTGTGTTTACACCAAAGATAATAAGTTTTACAGAGGAAACAATGTTACCTTTTTAAATGTAATATAAAATTTTAAGTATATGATTAGTGTAATGTGACATGTGACTTGTAAAAAATCAAGGAGGCAATATATGAAGACAATATGTTAAACTAGAAGTAAACCACATGGTTCTTTTTGAAATTAGTAATCTACAGAGAAAAGTTAAATATTTTTCCTTAATAAAACTGAACATAGTCTAATCAATTTGAAATTAAAACATCCAAGGAAGATTAGTCAAACATATAATCATGTATACCTTACTATAAACATGAATATAAATTCAGAATATTTTAATATTAACCTTTTTCCAAAGTATCTCACAGAAAGTAATTAAATTATCAGCTTCAAAATAATATTTTAAATATTAAATTCATCTTTATATGGTGGTATATTAAGCACATTAATAATCTGTCTATTTAACAAATATAGGATTTTAACCCACAGTTGGATAATTTATTGACCACCTATCATTTGATATTCAAAAAAATCTCATATATCAATAATATATATAATTATATTATATAATAATATCTCAATAATAACTCATATTATGTATGAAACACAACTCTAGGCCCTGGTGATATAGAATTTATATTATAGTGAACATAGACAGTAAAGAAATAAATAATTAAGCATATAAAATGTAAAATGGTGACAAATTTAATAAAGGAAGATAAAACCATGATCGTGGATATAAAGTTCCACTATCATAGAGGATATAAAAGTTTTATCCTCCATGGGGGATATAAAATTTTTATGTATCATTTTGAGACACCTTTAATGACTGTAGTTCAGGGGAAAATACAATATTGGCCATGTACTTTTGATACTTGTCAGTGAATAAATGTTATTAAAAATCAAAAGACTGTATGAGATCAACAAATATTAATTGAGTGCAAATAGAATATGACACCCGAGAACTGAGGTCTGGGGTAACCCAGGAGGAAGAGAAGGAAGCAGCAATGAGACTGAGAAGAAGCAGACAGAGAGGTAGGAGGAAAACCAATAAAGTGCGGCATCCTTACAGCCAAATTACAAATACAAAGAGCGTCAATGAGAAGGGTGGTTATTTGTGTGAAATGCCGATTTCCTGTAAGGAAAGAAGACTATTCAATGGAATTATGAAGGTGCAGCATATTGATACTCTTAGAAAGAGCATTTTAGTTGTATAGAATTGAGGCACAACCTTACTGGAGAGGATTTGTTAGAGAGTAAGAGAAAGGGAATTGTACTCCAGGTCTATTTTGTACATTCCTTGCTATAAGTTCATGCATCTCTCTTCACCATTGCACACAATATCATTTATCCAGCCCTCATTTTGGAGACAGGTTTGTCTTTTTCTTCCATCTCTTTTCTGAGTTTTATCAGCTATCATTTCATGTCTTTCTGCCTTATGTGTATTTTGAAATTATGGATTTCTGATTTCAGTGTTCTTTTCTTTCTTTAGTGTTGATTAAAGTACTTTGATTCAAGTGAGTGTGAAGATCTTGTTTTTCTTTCCTTCATGTTGCAGTTACATGCATGTATTGGAGCAGAAATATATTCATCTAATATAAAGTTTGATTTTGTTTGCTTCTTGCACTGTTTTAAAAATGAGATCTGTGGTTTTTTTTCTCATTCGTAATTATTTACATTGAATTGTCTTAAAGCAATAAGCAATTGGGGAGCAATTTTGAGCCAATAAAGTGAGAGGGGAGTGTAGAAGGGCTTGGGTAATTAATTTAAATCTTAGTTGACGTATATTCTATTTTCACCTCTAGGTACATGCCGTTTTTGATAGTTTTCTTTTGAATCTTCGATATTATTATAGTTTGCTGAAACTCTAGTTTTACCACGATGCCTCTAAGGAACACCTTGGCCTCCAAGTTACCTCTTCCTTTGCCAGACTCTGCGCCTATCCAGCAATGCCGTAGTCTATTTTTTGATCCACCAGATCTGGGACCTGTTTTCGATATTTCACTGTCAATTTGAAAACTTCTCTTTCTTGGGATAATCTGATTAATGTTTTCTGTCTTCTGCCATCATCAGGACTCTGCTGTCCTCTCCTCTCTTCTGCCTAGTCCCTGCTTAACTCTCCACTTTAGTTTGGACTCCATAAATTACTCTGCTGGTTAGAGATTTGTATTTCCCCACATACACGGAGATTTAAATTTGCAGAAGTCTCCGCCTGCTTAAATGTCAGGCTAAGCTATAGAAATATTGGTTTTACTTGCTTTCTGTTTTGATCTATATGCGTTTTTTCTTTTTTCTTTTTTTTTGGTTTGTTGCTTTTTTTGAGAATGTGTGGAGAATTTTAATTGTCAACTTCGATAGTCACAAGGGAAGTTAAAACTATCTCTTGACGTAGTATTATTTCTTCCTTTTTGTGAGATAAACACACACACACATACACACACACGAATTGTGTTGAATAAAACCTGGCTGGCTATCATTATGACTTATTAAATGATTAAATTTAATTTAAAATAAAAATTGGGGTCGCTATTCCAATTATAATCTACAAATCTAAAGGATTCAAATAAAGAGTAATCAAGTAAAAGAGAAAATTAATTTCTATTTAAGAATGCACAGAAGCAACTCTTTATTTCATTTAAAAAATGGAGATTAGCAGGAAACCTGATACTTTTAGCGTGTATTAAAGAAACTTACAAAGAATTTAAGGTAATTTTTCCTATTAATAAATTTTAATAATCTCTATGAATATGGTAATTACATATTTGAATAAATGATTGTGAAGAACAATGTTGAATTTTTATTTCTGGAAATCATCAGAAGATAAAGTAGTACTTCTTAATTTTTTTTTTTTATGGAAGATGTGAAAGAAGTATTTCTTGGCCATGAAGAAATAAGATGTTTGACCTCTCAGTATGCTTCTCAACCTTAAGATCAGTTTCTTGATCCAGCTGTGTTTCTCATCTATTACCTTGCTATCTTTCCTCTTTTTGGCATAATTATACCTTCCTGTTACTATGGTGACAGGAGAAAGGTACCACTTGGTGCTCTTTTCTCCTTCCTTTGCACTACCTTTGCCAAAAAAAAAAAAAAAAAATGTGGGGGATGCTATAGAAATGTTGAGCAGCTTGAAATACAAGAGGAAAATTTCCTGAAAATGTTCATGGCCTCAATTTCATACTTAATTTATCTATATGACTCAACAAAATCACTTAACCACACAAAAATACTTAACATTTGAAACTGGAAAATCACTGCACTAATATCATTAGTAAGAACTATCATCAGCAACATAGAAAACTCTCAAATATCTCTAATCTAAAAAATTTTAATTACGTAGCCATGCTAAAAGTAAGAAAATCATTTTCCCAGCTGCTTTTATATTGCTTATAAAATAAGCCCTTGAGTACAATGATAAGTTAAATGCTACTTTTGTATTCATGAAAAAGGAAGCAGTCTGAAAAGAGCACAGCTGCCTCAATACTTTCAAGAAAACCTTTTCTGTTTTGCATAATCACAGAGATTCACGTGCATGCACGTGGATGTGCACACACACAGACACAAACTTGAAGAGGTATAAACAATTTTTAACTTGTTTTACATTCTACTAAAACACACTTTGCTTGTATCAATTTATGGTAGATAAATTACCAGATACAATGAAAATAAAACTTTAAATCAAAAAGATCTTTTATGATGATTACATAATTTTAATATTTGACATCATTTTTGATATATTCAAAAAAGAGTAGTTTTATTTTAAGTCAAATCAGGTGCTATGAATGCAGCATTTTAAAGCCTCATCTATGCTTTACTAATATTTTCACTGCACTTAAGTGAAAACAACCAATTGTCATTAAACGCCTATTTATGTGCATCCATGGGAAGGTTTCTAAAGGAAAAAAGAAAATATTTCTGATGCTTCACTGTCCAAGTCTATGAAAATATGTCATTATTTAAATATGAACGTAGAGTGCAGTAGTAGTGTGTTTTAAGTAAGTTATTTGTTGTGATTCTTTGTCTAGAAAATTTTCCAATGTCTTGTCCCAAAATAAAACTCATCTGTCAGACAGATTTTTTTTAATTGTTATTTTTTTATTTCATCTTCTTACAACTTACTTACATAAAATCACAACACATCTAAGACATCGCTTGTAACAAAATGATTACTTATGAGGTAAGTACTAAGAATCTATAATATTTAACACATAATGAACATTCATTCTCATGGAAATCCTCTTCTTCCTCACATTCTTCATTATCATTTCCTCTTTACACTTTCTCAGTCTTTTTCCTCGTCTCCTTTTACTCTGGTTGCTCTTTTTTCCCAGCTTAATTGAGGCATGATTTACAAATAAAAATTGTGTATATTCAAGGTATACAATGTGATGATTTGATATACATATACATAGTAAAATGATTACCACAATCAAATTAATAAACACATCATCACCACAATTAGTTGCCATTGTGTATGTGCGTGTGTTGGGGGGACATTTAAAATCTACTTTCAAGGTATGTGTGTTCTTTTTTTATCCTTTCTCTCTTTAACCTAGGTATTCTCATCTACGCCCATAGCTTTATTTTTCCCCACAACAACTCCTGCTCATGGATATATTTACTAGGGCACTAATAAAGTTTAAGCTTCAGAACCTATCATTTATATAGGCCTTATTTCCAGGCATTGTATCTATTTATTTTATTGTAAATTTTACATATTATTAAAGGACCTCCAAACTGTATAGGCTTCCAGCACTGTACCACTTGCATCAGCCCTTGCTCTTGATGCTATACACCTGACCTTCCCTAAGTCCCAAATGTACCTTTGTGATCTTTAGACATTTCCACCTAGATATGCTTTCCAACAGAGACAATTCACACAGGCATCTCAAACTCAGTGTGTACAATCTGAATTTATATCCAGACCCCACATTTTTATTCTGGTAATTTAATTTTCACCCAGTTAGTCACCCAACTTAGAAATGTGACAGACTTCCTTAATCCCTCCTATATTTTAGCCCAAAAAGCACAGTAGGAAAGCCCTTTTCACTGTGGCACACAAAACCCTGAATGTGACCACCACTGGACTCTCCAGCTAAACTACCATAAATGCTCCCTAAACTATCCACATCATTTACAGATCTATTAAACCTTGTAACACCTCTCTGCCTTTGATTTACTATGTCTAATATTTACATTAGACATTAGTATGTCTAATACTAGTCGTCTTCTAGTTACATTCTAATCTAGTCATCATTGAAACCTGGGTTCATGTTTATCATTACTCTCCTTGAAGTCTTTATGAAAACGTCTTTCATCTGTGTTAACCCATTCTCTTGAAACTTACACGTTTTCTCTTGTGATAGCAGTGTATTTTTAATTTCTAGTAGAGCACTCTTTTTAAATAAAATTTTATTAAAATGGATTATTATCAAACCTGTCTCCACCAAAGGACTTTAATCGTCATGACGTTGGCCCTGTTTTATTCATTTTTGTATCCTTACTTTCTAGTGCAATAACAGCACAAATAATAATACTGATTAATTAATAAATTAATCAATTTATTTTGAATGAACTATTTATGTTCTAATTTGGTATGACTCATGCCCATGAGCCCATCTTTTCTCTTCTACTTATTCAGGATAACATTTGAACAACTGTATCATCTGTACCTTCTGTATCATTTTTCTCTTCTCTACTAGATTATTTCCTTCAGTAGCAAACATCCTTCAGCATTTACCATCTTTAGCAAATCCAGTCTATATGCTCTTTTCTACAACAAAAATCCTAGAAAGAATTGCCTAAATGTGTCTCTAATTTCTTTCCCATTATTGTGGCTTAAATCCTGTACCTTCCGGCTTTGTTCTTACCTCCCATTCCCACCATATCTGTTCACATCAAGGGCACGAGTGACATCCACTTTCTTAAATATTCACTTCTTGGTCCTTATCTTCTTGAACTTATTAGATGCATTTGACACAGTTGATGAGATTCTCGTCCTTTAAACGCTGTCTTCACTTAGTTTCTCTTCCCACCTCACTGGTTGCCTTTGCACTGACCTTTTGCTCTCTTAATATAAACCGATCAGAGCTTTCCATTTGGAAAGTCTCTTTTATTTTGCTTGTATGTATGTATGCATGTAATCTCAAATAATATTATGCTTTCAATATTCCCTATATGGCAACATTTCAAATATTTGTAAATATCTGACCTCACCTTTGAACTCCAGACATATATCCAAAAGCTTATTTGATGTGTTCCCCCTTATATCTAACAGACATCTCACATATAGCTTATTCAAGTGCTCTAACTTACTTCTTCATTCAGCTTCTCCATTTGTAAAGAGTGATGCTATTCTTTAAGTTTCTCAGGACCCAAAACTCAGAGTTATCTTCTGCTTTTCTCTTGCTCTTTATTTAGGCTCTTTTTCTCTTAAATACCATTTCAAACTGTCAGTAAATCCTGTTGCTTCTACTTTCAGAATATATCCATTGTTCAATATTTTCGGACTACCTTCACTGCTGGCATCGTGATCCAAGTCACCCTTGTACAAGCTCCTGGGCTTCAGGATCCTCCTGCCTCAGCCTTCTGAGTAGCTGGGACTACAGGCACACGCCACCATGCCTGGCTAATTTTTCTACTTTTTGTAAACACGGGGTCTTGCTGTTGCTCAGGCTGGTCTCGAACTCCTGGCCCCATCGATCCTCCTGCCTCGGCCTCCCAAAATGCTAAGATTACAGGAGTGAGCCATCGTGTTATAACATTTTCTGAATTGCTTTCCTTGCTTTCACCCTTGTTTCTCTAAATGACACCCTCAAATCAGCACTCAAACTGATCCTTTGAAAACTCAATCAAATCAGAAGAATCTTTTGTTTGAAACTGTCCCGTGGCTTACTCCTCCCATTCAGAGTTCAGCCTTTCTTTCCTTACGCTGCACTACAATGAAGATATTTTCTGTGTCTCAGAACACACACCATCTCTAAATTTTCTGACCTCATCTCTTATGATCTCCTGCCTTTTCATGCCATTCCAACCACTCTGGTCTGGTTGTTTATTCTCAATCATGCCAATCATGTGCTTACCTCAGGAACTGTACATTTTCGGGGAACACTCTCTTCAGCTCTCTGCTCAAATGTCACCACATACATGAGACTACTCTTGAGCATACTATCTAATTCTGCCCCCCCATTACCATTTCCTATCCTATTTCCCTTGTATAGATTTTCTTCATAGTGCTTATCATGATCTTTCATAAAAAATATACACTGCTTTATTATTGTCCTTTGTATTAGTTCAGCCAAACTTATTCGAAGAAAAGTATTCTTCCCCAAATACTATTTGCATACTCTTTTGAGAAAATCTGATTCTATATGAATTACTTAGTTATTATCTGCTTATGAATTTTCTGCTGACACTCATTTCTAGCTATAATTATTTACCTTGAAAATCTTTCCTTACTCTCTGCATTTACAGTATGGAACATATCCAATGTCCAATCACTTTTGACTAGTTCAATTTTATTTGTCTATTTTTCTATTGTCATTGCATTTTCCTTTGAGAATATGGTCACTTCATTGTTTCTCTTATAATATTCAGTTAATTAATTCTCTTAGGCTTTCTCAAATTTTAAAAATTGCAGTTAATAATGTTTTGTTTAATAATTTCTATTGCTACTTTAGTATTTTACTTAGGATGTATAAAGGATATTACACTTGAAACCACTATTATATTTAAGTAGCCTCTAGCCATTCTAGCTTGTTTTCTAAGCTTTTTAAAGTAGACATTAAAAATAAAAACACATGTGTGCACACACTAACACGCACACCGAGACACACACCAGGTAATTTTTATGAAAGTTCCTTTTGACTTTCTCATCATGCAGTGTTTCTAAACTTTCTTCTACTATGGAGTGTGACAATTGTCACATAGCATAACAGCTTAATAGACGTATTTCTGATGATTATATTTAATTAGTTTCTACCAAAGTCATCCACCATTATTTACTGATGTGTTTAAAGAAAATATACTTCCACATGTAATGATTTGACTACTCAACAATTGGTACAATAAAACAAATACAGAGAAAAGCCAGATAAAATAATAAAGAGCTTTGTGTAAAATTATAAACGTAGCCAAAATTGATGGCAAAAAAAATGGATACAATTAACAATTTATTATATTCAGTCAACAGCCGTTTAGTGTGTGGCTAACCACACAATGTTAGTCACTGACATAAAGATCTAAAAAGGGAGAAATGTGAGCAGCTTTCATGGGTACATAAATTATGAAAATAGAAATATATTAAATGTTAGATATTTTTCATTATATTTTACAATGTGCTTTAATAATATGTTTTATTACAGCAATTATTCTAGTCTTCATTTAATTCAATATTGAGTCAAAACAGTGGGTCTATCTGGAAAAAAAACTTTTAATTTAACTCAGGTGAATGCTGGTCTTTATACATCATTAATTAATTCCTTAATATGACACTGCCTTTCAATTGACGAAGTGCAGGACTCTTTTCAAATAGAGACCACATGTCTGTGGAATGTCCAGGCCATGGTGCTGTGCCACAGGTAATAATTACAATAACATTTATCAAAGCGTTTGTCTGCAAAAAAGCCATGTGTACCTTCTCCTCTCCAATTGTTATAAATGGAAGGAGACTAGAAAATTAAAAGTAAAATTTCAAGGATGAAGGGGCAGAACAAAGTATTAATCAGTTTCCAGCTGGGTTAGTGTAGCCACTATGTCTCACTTTGAAGTAAGCAAAGAGCCTATCCTTAGGGAGAGAAGAATGAACATAAAGGAACATTTTAAAAGTCTCTCATCTTCCACTGAATATTTGTTTCTTCAATTACTCATTCTTCTAGTATTAGAATTTAAAGACTTCCAGCTAGGACTTTGAAACCGATATGCTCTTGAAGTTGTTAGGCTCAAGTGGAGGAGTTTGCATCTTTATTAAAGCATTTTTTGATTATGATAATTCCTATAAATTGCTCTGATACTTCTATAACCAAGTGTCTCCAAATATATTTTATTCCTTTACCTAAAACATTTTCCTGTCAAAATTTTATATTTAAGTGAAATAATTAGCCTTTCATATCAAAATTTTAATGACAATTCAATGTCAAAATTTTATCTAATATTTTATATGTATAGATTATTAAATTAGATAAATAAAACTTTCAGGTTGAACATTTAGATTGATTATCTCATATCCCAATTTACAATGAAGTAACTGTTGTTACTGCTCAAAAATTGACGCACTTAAAATTTTTTTCTCCCTTCCCAAATTTAATTTATTGGCAAAATAATTTTACAGAACTTTTTTTAGCTGATTCTAATTTTTATTTTTAATAAATTTTATATAGCCTTTCCTGCAAATTTATGACAGAAACACACAGAACCAATGATAGATACTTACTAATTAATCTCTCTCCTATTAGTTTTTAATACTATCTCTATATATAAACTTGCATTTTGACAATTAAAATCATACACACACACACACACACACACACTTCACCCTATAATTGGAGCTAAAGTAATCTAATTACAGTATCAGATTTAAGTAGATGAGCTTTCTAGTGAAATTAGACTTCGAAAGTTCAATTATAAGTGTATGAAATATTCATTGCAATTTTCATCACATATTGGCAAAGTCCTCTCATTTGAATGATGCTACTATTCTAACGAGAAGAGGATGCAGCTTGGGAACTGCCACATAAAAGGGTAAGTGTTTTGTCTTATAATATCGCTGAGTTTTATAGAGTTGGACAAGATAAGCACTGAAATTAAATCAACAGAAATGGTTATATATATTCAATTTAACTAAGACTTTGGATACTTATTGACCCCTTTTTTTAATCTATAAAATGAAAAAGGAATTTTTGATTTTCTAAAATTATATAAAATTTGCTTTTGTATTTTTGTTAGTTTTTTTGTTACACAATAAAAACCGAATTCTTAGGTAGATTAGAGCAGGTTTCTACATGTAAATATTTTATATTGTTTACAAACCTTATAAAAGCTTACATATGTTTTTAATTTTTTAATTCCCTCTCTTTTCTTCTTCGTTTATTAAAATCTTACTCTTAGGTGTCAGTCTTATAATAAAAAAGGAAAGTAAAATTGTTGTATGTCTCCATTTGATTCCCACTTGTCACCTCAGACATACATCATGATATGACTAAGCCTTAATTAACTTGGGTGGTGTGTAGGAATATTAATAACTACCTGTATTAAAAAAATGAAATATCCCTTAACAAGTCAGGGTTTGAAAAAAATATTTGCCGTGTTACAGTCAATCCTGTTCCTGGAAAATTGTAGAACTAGCAAATTTTAACTATTGTTTCTAATGTAAGATACAATAAAACTTTTTCCATTCCTTTCCAAGATGTCATCATTTCAAATGCCTAGGAGAACTTACTTTGTGCAATAATTGTGCTTGCTTACAATTTTATTATTTTGATTAAACAATAGGGGAAATAGGAAAAGAAGGATCCTTGGTGTCTCAATGAAGTGACGAAGTGCCTCATGTATATCACTATGGCCCATCTTTTCTTTCCCAGAGAAGGTAATGAAAGAAGTAATGTCACTTCCCTGTTTTAAGAATCCCTAAGTAGTCCTCATGAAGTTTAGCTATAAAAGCACTCATGGGTTTTGAATAGTTGGACATTTGGAAAAAAAGAAAAGAAAAATATCTTAAGCAGAAGGCTGCAGGTAATATTTGAATATTGTTTAATATTGTGTCAGGTAGAAAAAAAAGGGATTTCAAAATAACTTCTTGAAAAGTCTCTTCACAAAAAAACTTTTATCTCATTCTTTTTAAAATAACCCATTTAGACTTAACTCATAGAAGGGCATTACCCGTTATTTCTTATAAGGTTTCAAAACACTTTCTCCTAGGGTTCTTATGGGTATCTCATGATATAATGTAAGTGAAAACATCTAGCTGATGCTTGACACATAAAAGGAGGTCAAATACTAGTTTATGTCTCTTACGACCAACTGAGATATCCACTTGTTTGCACAACCATTTAGGAAATATCATTTTTTATGGTTTATTTATTTTAAAATATATGTCATCATTTTATTCTAGAGCCAGAAAATATATCACCATTGTATGACTTAAGACATTCATTTTAAAAATTAAAACAATAAAGTACAACCATGAGATCTAAGTGTGTAGTTAAGTGAACCCTGAGTTATAAAAACTGATTATTTTCTAATTTTCAGCCTGCATTCTTTCAATCAGTTTTTAACCTTGTCTCTTTACCTTGATTTATCAACTGCATGACACTAGGGATTTATTCTGTGTCTGGAACTTCAGCACTGTCCAGCACAGCTGCCAATACACATGTCCATTTAATAATAATATTTTCCGGTAAATTTTAAACTAATGGAGTATAATGTAATGCTAAGAGTATGCTGTTGGAAGATTGAGGAAATAGAAGAATGGAGCTATCCTCACTAATAAGGCTGTCAGGGAGTGTGGGGGAACTGGACCATCATGCCAGTATGAAAAGAAAATAGGATTTCTGTCCTAACCTTGTAATATTATATGCACTATTGAGAAATCCCAATACTCCTTTTTATACTTCTTTACTAAATAGAAATGTCTTTATGAACAACATACCCATACTTATTCCCATACTACTCTTTTATAAATCAATAAACTAATGAACTAAAGCAAATATTTTAATGTTTTCATTAAATCTCCTGCTTGATCCTCATATATAAACTTTCCCTGTGTCTTTTAAGCCCTAACACATGGGCTTCCCTGTTGATTTTCAACGAACTTTCTTATGGTAGAGAATATTTCATTGAAATCAGAATAATCAAGACAAGGGAAATCATGCTTACCCATCTATATTAGCATCTGTATAACTGCTATTTTATACCAATTGAACACTAATAATGTTGACTTAAATCACTTTTACATTTTTCATGATAAACAGCAATACTCATCTTGCTTTAAGTATTTAAAATAAATCTAAATTATTTAATGAAATGGCAAGTTCTTTGAGGTTGAAGAGTTTCATAAAATTCTTCTAATAGCTCCACTAGTTGGAACAAAGTTATTTTCTAAATATGCAGCTATTAGAGGATGATGGAAATTTCCAAAGAAATAGATGCCAATAATCTGATTAAAATTGGTGTGCAAAATAGCTTCGGCTTTGAAAGCCATGCCTAAGTAATTAGTGGAAAAAAAAAAAAGGTATGTATTCTTGGCTCTCTGTGATCCTCTCAAGTGAACATATGGAACTAAATATAGGATTAAATCAAATACTGACTGAAGAAACTCTCCTCTACCTCAGTTTTTCTCTTCCAATCTGTTTTTTTCCTTTTAACCCAGATCAAATCTCTCCATATGCTGGTTCTTATTTAAAAATAGCAACAATTTTTCCTAGATTGCTTTTATGCTACATTAAAAACCATAGGGTAAATATCATTAACTGAATAAAGTTTTGGCCATTAGTCTCAGCCTATCATTATACAATAGACTTTCCACAGAATTTTCTTTGTATGTATAATTCTGAATAATTCAACTCTCAATAAAGAAAACTTTTCAGAATCCTTTAAATGTAAAGATTTATCTTAAGCAATACTAACCAGCAAGGGGAAAATTTGAAGTGGTAATAGTTGAAGGTCAAGCTTAAAATTAATTTTCCTACTTACAGCTTAAAAAAAAAAGCTGTAACAAAGAATTTGTATTTGAATAAGAGTTACACATCTGTTTAAAGTATTGAAGTCTATGGAAAGACAGTAATCGTAAACACAAAAGGGAATAAGAAAAGGAAAATATAACTCAATGTTATATAACGAAAATAGATCAAAACATTGAAATAAAGTTAGCCATTTTCAAAGTACTGTGTGAATACATAATTTTGCTAAGCTAATGTAAATATATAAAATATATATGTTTATGTATGTTATTCGTATTTTATTCGATATGTTTAAATTTGAAATATAAAAATGTAAAAAGTGTAGTTTAAATATGTGCTGCTTTGAAAAACATTTGCAGCTACTATCTCCTTAAAAGAAACAAATGAGTCTATAAACTTAAGTCCTTCAACTGGTGTTAACAGGGGACCAGATTTCAAATTTCTTCCACACACACAAAAAAAACATTTCTATCTAGGCCTCAGATCTTGTAAATATCAGCTCCCAGGAGTATAAAATAAAATATAATCTATTGAAATACCAAACCCAGCAGAGAGCTAACCAGAAAAGTTTTATGGAATTTTTTGCTCAAACACAAGCACATACCAACATAAATATCAAGCAAACAATCAAACACACATGAAATACTGACAGTAAACAAATATATGAACTTATTTGGCAGGAAATGATATTTTTTTAACTGAATAAATAAATTATTTTAGAACACTAATTCATTGGCTATAGGAATGGGGCTAGGTGAAGCACTTTGTACCACTTTGCTTCAACTCATCTACATAGGACGGTCACATTTAGTTCTCAGTGCTAGGCCCTTAACAAACAAACTTTGGCCTATACTTGGGTACAGAAGAAAAAGATAAAAGTGTAAACATACTCCTGCCTTTTTAATTCTTGCTCACTTGATCCCAAGACAAAAGATACTTAAAGTTGATTGTAATGTTCCTTAGAACTGAGATCTGTGGAAAACAATGATATGTTAACAATGTTATATTAATGGCATGTCTTGAAATACGACTTTTCTGCTCCTGGAACTTGATTTTCAGGAACTGGTTTTGCAGTGATTGAGTTGAATTAATTTTCGCCACAAACATGGTATATCTTGTATACCATACATAGCTGCACCATTCCCCAACTCAGAGCTCAGCCCTTAGAGTGGTGTTCTCCTGTCTGTTAGAGAAGACACTGCCCTAGTGTTTCATAGCTCCCAATGCTATTACCTAGGCAGGAGCAGAGACAGACCTTCTCTTGTTTATTTACTCTGAAAGCACACTCAGAGGAGCAGATTGTATATATCAGTCTGTCCATGCAAACAAACTTTATAGTTAAATTTCTCACAATAAAGATAAACAGTGATTTTTAACTATCAAAAAATTTCCATAATCAGGAAATTCTACCAAGTATAAAATTAATTCTAATTGTACAACCCATTACCAAAACACACTGATATCTCAATATTAATATACTTAGTATGTTTTTTGTTTTCAAACTAAAATAATAATAAACTTTATTCTCTTGCAATTTCTCTGTGCCTAGACTGCTATTTGCTTTCCCTTCCTCACCTTCTAACGTAAGATAATCAGAAGCAGAAGTTGAAGGGCTTTCATACTTTAATAAGATAAGTGCACTTAGAAAAGTAGGTAAAAACATATTTTCTTAATGACAAAATCAGGAAAATCCTCATAGAGAAGATATGCAACCCCTTATATGACATGTTATTAAAGTTTCAAAGTTATTTGTTAAATAAATATACTATTCAGAGGCATGTTTGAGAAGAAAGTAGGGTGAATAGGAAATAAAAGAACAAAACATCAGTTCAAAATGATCCACTTAACTGGAAACCCAGAATTATTAAGTTTTTGAGGTTTACCAAGTATACTTTCCAGAATTCTAAATTACCTACACTCTATATGATGAAACTACTTTACCACACAGAGCCATTCTAAAGACAAATAATAGAATAAATACATTTTGTCTTAAGTACCTATCAAGATATAATGATTCCAAGATATTTCCCCAGAAAGATGTAGAAAACCTTGCCAATATAAAGTAGCAAAGACACTCATATCTTCCAAGTGGTTAGTGTCATAATATAATTATTAGCAATTTACTCTCAGCATCATTCTCATTACCAGATATTTTGGGGTGGTTGTGTTTTTGCAAATACCCAGATATCAGGGGTCTAGGCCATTTTATGAAGTGATCAGTTGGATGGCTGTTTAGAATTAAAATAATTCATAATAAAGTTAGCAATTGTTATATTATTCCTCTGAGTTTTTTTAGATTGTGTATTTATGATAAAATCTGTGACAATTGTTTGAATTATTATATGTAAATTATTTTAGTTGCATGTGTATTGAGCATGACTATTTTCAAATCATAATACATTTATATTTCTTATATTTTAATTACTTATAATTCTACTTACATTTCAATGAATGTACATATTATTATATTAATTATTAATACTTATCAATTATTAGTGTTAATTATTGGTACTATATTAATACCATGGAAACATATTATCAATCTTTCTTTTAAGGATGTATTTTAATTGTAATGTCCTTTATAAATTGATTTTTGATTGATAGTTTTAGAAATATATGATATAAATGGAAATATTATTTAGAGAAAATTAATTTTCTGTGTATTTTATAAATTAAGTAAATTTAAAAAATCATCCTTAAAATTCTCATTCAGAGATGATATCTAATCTCTTTTAGAAATTAAAAAGTGCATCTTTGTGAACATCTGGGATCAGAGACACACAATAAGCTTGAAGTTATCTCCAATCTTATTTCTTACAAAGCTGTTTCAACATTTGGAGAATAATCTAAGCAGAAAAGAGCATGGGAACTTAATCATTCAATGGTTAATATTCATCCAAGTCATTATCGAAGTTGTGCTAGATCTTCTGAGTTTGAATTTCAGATATATATATGAGACAACTATTCTGAAATAACTCAAAGATACCCTGATTTTTATAGAGAAATCATAGTTTATTGCAGAAAATCTTGAGTAGGACTGTTTTGAGAAGAATATACTAAGGACTTTTCTCTGAAGATCCACAACACATATAAACTTGGTAAATTTATTGACAGGTATTTTGTTTAAAAACCTATTAAGTGCTGTTTAACCCAACATTTCCTAAATACATTTCCTAAAATCTGTATATTTCACAAAAAATCTCTTAATGCCTTTATCATTTCCAAACTCACTAGGAAATACTAATTCAGCATATTATTTCCATAAATATTTCAGGACCTACTCAAAGAAAGTACATTTACAAATAGCACAGATATATTCTTAGTGGAATTATTTATCTTTTTATAAATGTATAACTAGTTGCTTGGCTAAAAATGCAATCAAAGTACAATATAAAAATGTAACCCATAAGGAAATAAATGAAATAATACATTTAATACATGTAATATATTGAATATGTATTATATTGAATATGCATAGGATAATATATTTTATTTTCCCTAATATACCCCAAATATTATCATTTCAATGTGAAATCAATATAAAGTATTATGAAGATATTTACAATCATTTTTGTATGCTAAGTTTTAGGAACCTGGTGCATATTTTTATATTTACAGCATATCTCAATCTGGCATAGATAGCCACATTTCAAGGGCTTAATAGCCACTTGTGACTACTAGTTACCAAATTTGGTAGCCAAGCTCAGCTTATGCAGCTATCCATTTTATTTACACATTTTAAAAATTTAATTTGACAACTTGTTCTACAATCACATTCATTTGCTTTGCTAAATTGAAAATAGGTGATAGCTTCAGAGATCTTTCTGGAAGTTGACATATATTTTTATAATTTAATTAACCATATTGTGACATAATTTATATATAATAAAATGCATCATGCTAAAAATATATTTCTAAGATATTTGTTCAATGTATGTAGACATGTAACTAACACTACACTCAAATATAGAAAATTTCAATACCCCCAAATATTCCTTTCTGTATCTTTGCAGTCACCCATGTCCTTAAGTCCCAGGCAACCGCTGAAAGATTTTCTGTCACTTAAGATTAAAGTTACCTAATACAGAATTTATAATTATATGTTTTTTATATATACATATATATAAATAATGCATTATGTACTTATTTCATTCTGGCTTTTTCTCAGCCTAATACTTTTGAAGATTCTTTCATGTTGTGTGTAACAATAGTTTGTTCTTTTATAATATTGAATAATATTTAATTATAGGAATATATCACAATTTGTCTGTTTATTCACCCCCTTGAACATTTGGCTTGTATCCAGTTTCAGGCTATTAAGAATAAAGCTGCTAATGAACACTTTTTTTAAGTCTTTTTGTAGACATACATTTTCATTTCCCTTGGGTAAATACCTAAAAGTGCAATTGTGGGATATACTGTAATTAGGTGTATGTTTAGCATTATAAGAACCTGCCAAATTGTTTTCCAAAGTGGTTGTACCATTACTAAGGGCAATGTATAAGAATTCTAGTTGATCTACAATCTTGACATCTCTTGGTGTGGTCAGCCTTTATAATTTTAGCCATTCCAATGTGTTTATAGTGGTAATCCATAAGGACTAAATAAGGATGATAATCTTGGCATGCATTTATTGATTATTAAATATTTGATATTGTGGTTTTTTGAATGTCTGTTCAAATTGCTTGCCCATTTTCTTAATTGGGTTGTTTCTTTATGTATTTTGTATGTGAGTATGTATTGCTATTATTTTCTCCCAGGTTATGGTTTACCTTTTTAAAGTATTGATGGTGAATGGAGTCCTTCAGAGATCAGAATGTTTTAAATTTAATGAAGTTCAACTTAAGATTTTTTTTCTTGCTTTGTGTTTTTTGTGTCCTAAGAAATTTTTGCCTACTCTTAAGTGTCAAACATTTTCTCCTATATTTTCTTCTATACATTTCATGCCTTTTGTTTAGATATATGATCCATTTTAAGTTAAATTCTATATTTTGTGTTAAGTAAGGATGTATATTCATTCTTTCCCAAATAAATATATAGTTGGTCTAGAGATTATTTGTTCAAAAGAATGTCTATTTTATATTGTATGTTTTTCACCCTTATTTAAAATCAAATTGTCAGTGTTAGGGAGTAACTATCTGTTCCTGTCATCTACATGTCTATCCTTACACAAATACCACACTTTCTTGATTACTGGGGCTTTTTATTAAGTCTTAAAATTAGTCAGTATAAATAATCTGCATTTCTTTAGCTTTTTAAGACTTGTTTTGACTATGCTGGGCTCTTTGCATTTCCTTATACACTAAGTGATTTCTACTTTCAATGACTAATTTCCACTTTATGGATTTTGTCTGTACAGGGTAAAATGGGGGAAAGTATAGGGGAGTTCATACATAGTACAATGGGGAGAAGCAGTAGGTAACAAATCTGGCTTTTTCTTTGGTAAAAATCTATCCAGTTATCATAGTCAATACATAATCTAATTTTGGCCACATTATAATTAATATGTATTTTATGCTTTCTGACAAATGCTTCAAAGAATTCCAACAGTTAATTGCAAATTATTAATACCTAGTATACTAGAATTATATTTCAAACATTCAGCCTGAAATACCTGAAACTATTAGATTGAAAATTAAATTTAGTGATAGTGCTTATAAGCACAGACTTTCTTAGAAAAGAAAGTTAAAAACCGTGTACAACTACCAAACTGCAAAAAACATTATAATTGGTTTAAGAATACTTTTGTCTATTTAGACTACTAAAACTCATGAAGCACATACAAGTAGCTCAGATTTTTAAAAAATCTAAGTCCTTCAATTACATCTAGTTTTGCTCATTAAATTAATCTAGAAATCATTTTACTTGTCTACCTAAAGACCAAAGGGCATAATTATAAAAGCAACATTCACTTTATTTCTATTAGAGAAGACTGTCTTAACTCAGATAAAATAAGGATCTTTTTCAGGGAAAGTATAATAGGGAAAATAATATGTTATACATGACACAAAACCAGAAGAGTAAAAGATTAATAAAATTGGATAATTAAACCAAAAATAAGTAAATATAATAACCAGAGACTAGACTTTTTCATGGTTGTCTCTCTAATGGATAAATAAATGCCCCCAAAATGTAACTGAGTATAATAATTTCTTGTCAGACTATTGGAAATTTTTCTTTCCAACATGTATTGTTTTATTTTCTTTTTTGTTTATACTCAGACTCATTCATATATGAATGGTCATTTACCTCTTCTTTGCTTTTCCCTTTCTTCTCCCTGAGTATAAGGAGCTTTAGAAAATGCATCTTGTGACTCAAAATTACAGATTTGACGAAACTGGACAACGATGAAGAGACAGTTTGTGTTAGGCAGCCTTTAATATGGCTCCCGATGATCCCCGCCTCCTGGTGTTCATTCCCCTTTGTAATACCAGTCCCTCAAGTGTGAGCTTGTCTAATGACTTGCTTCTAACAAATGGAATACGACAAAAGTGATGAGATTTCACTTTTGACATCAGGTTACAAAAAAAGTGTGACTTTTGTCTTAGGCACTTTCTTTTGTTCCGTAACTCACTTGTCAAGGGAAGGTAGGTGCCATGTGGAAAACTGCCTTTTGGAGAGCCTCTGTGGCAAGATGTGATGTCTTCAGTCATCCTCCACTGAGGACCTGAGCCTGGAGATTGTCACATGAGGAGTTTGGAAGAGGATCCTCCCCCAGAGAGCTTTAGATGAGGACAGTCTCAGCCTACAAATGGATGGCGGTTGGTGAAATACCCTGAGCCGGAGTACCTGAATAAGCCATGCCCAGGTTCTTCAACCCACAGAAATTGTGATAAAATAATGTTTACTTTATAAATCGCTAAATTCTGGGGTAATTTTTTGCACAGTATGTTAGAGTGAATAGCGGTCCCCTAAAACTGAAGTCTCCAACCCCCGATCTATGGACCAGTCTGTGGCCTGGTGGGTACCCAGCCACAAAGCAGGAGGTGAGCAGCAAGCCAGCAAAGCTTCATCTGTATTTACAGCCGCTTCCCATCGCTCACACTACCGCCTGAGCTCCGCCTCCTGTCACGTCAGCAGTGACATTAGATTCTGCATTATAGTGAGTTTTATAATTATTTCATTGTATATTACAATGTAATAATAATAGAAATAAAGTACATTATAAATGTAATGCACTTGAATCATCGTGAAACCATGCCCCCTGGTTCACGGAAAAATTGTCTTCCATGAAACCAGTCCCTGGTGACAAAAAGGTTGGGGACCACTGCCCTAAAGGATACGTCTACAAGGAATTTTAGAATGTAACTTTATTTGGAACAAGGTCTTTGCAGATGTAATTAAGGTAAGAATCTTAAAATGAGATTGTCTTGGATTATGGGGCTTAAATCCCATAAATCCTTATAAAAGGAGAGAAGACGTAGAGACTCATAAAGAAAAAGATGATATAAAGATGGCAGCAAAGATTTGAGTGATGTGTCTACCAGCCAAGGAAAGCCAAGGATTGCCAGCAACCACCAGAAACTAAGAGAGAGACATGAAACAGCCTCCCTCAAAGCCTCCAGAAGCTGTGGATACCTTGATTTTGGAATTCTCATCTCCAGGACTGAGAGAAAATAAATTTCTGCTGTTTAAAGCCACCAAATTTGTGGTAATTTGTTATAGCAGCCTTGGGAAACTAGTGCAGAAGCAGATAAATGTTTTACGTGTTAAAAAAGAAACAAAGAATATTTCCTGTGATAAAGTTATGAGACATGGGACATGTATGAAATAGCTTACTTATAAGTTACGAATATGAACAAGATGCATAGAAACTAAAAGTAATACAATAATTGTCTGAAAGTCATTAACTTTTAATGATAAAAATTGCTACCTGCTTTTGTTTTTTACTTATTAAAAATGATATTTTTATCATTAAAACAGTATCTTAGTATCTATTTAGAGCTCAAATATATTAATAACTTGTAGTGTACTAAGTAAATTAAAGTATGTATCTGTGTGTTTGTATATATATGGGGAGGGTGATTTTAAATCTACTGAGGAAATTTGAAGTTCAAGGCCAATAGACTTCTATGACTTATGCTAACATTCACCGTTGTGTAGTATTTTATTATTGCTTTTGTTGCTGTCTAACCATCATTCCTTTCTTTCTGCTGTCTGCTCTCAATTTCAGTTATGGGAAGCCTGGGAATTGGATATTTTGGGCTCTTTGTTTAAAGCATTCTGGGTATGATTACCTTCTGTGAAATGCACACATCCAAAATTTAGAATGTAGAAAATTAGGCAGAAGCCATGACCTTTGTCTAACATCCGTAACCCAAACATGACTTTGCAAACAGGGGCTTTGCAGTGTCCTTCATATTTGCCTGTCATTCTCCAACATGTGTAATTGAGTTGTGATGTTGGCAGTGGTCTACAGATTTCTGAGTCTGGATGTTAATAGCAACATTTAGACTATCAAGAACATGGCAGTGGCAGTGATTCCAAACTAGTCTCATTACTACTAACTTTCACTTTGTTAGCCTACTCCTGTATTAAATTCCTTTTTGTTTGAAACATCTTGAATGTTTCCATTACATTTGACAAACCCTGTTTGGTAAAACAGTTAAATAGAAGTTGAATTTAGATTAAATCTGAAAACAGTAATAATAAAATTTTTATTATTAAAAATAATAATAAACTAAGACTAAGATAGTTAAAATAAAATATCAATAAAATGAAAATAATGAAAAATAAAATAAAATAATTACAAATCAAATATGACAAATTATTTTATTACAAGTTCTATGTACAATGATGTAACAAGATCAAAGTTTGGAGAAAATCACTATATCATTCTATCTTCCATTATTCTAAAAAAATTAAAGGATACAAAAGTAGAGGATTGTATTACTTGCATTGTTTCCCACATTTTATCAAATCCTATGTAAGGTTTACTCCACCAGGAATTAAAAATACAGTTTTCTTAGTTTGGTCTCCACCAGAAACAGAACCTGAAGTAATAACATGACTACAAATAGTTTATTTGGGAGTTAATTCAAGGAAGAACTGTGAAAAGGTGACAAAGTGAGACATGGAAGGAAGAAAAACCAAGAAAATGTGCATTAATTAGAGGATTGCCACAGTGGCAAACTAAGAGCTCATCCTTCTAGGGCCTGCTGGATCTTAGAATGGTCCCATTGAGGAGAAAAGGAAATCGCATTGTTTATATTAACATACAAATCCCCACTTCTAATTGATTGAAGATCTCTTCTGGAGTGTTAACTTCCTGTCATTTTTAAACTACCACCTGCACTGGCTAGTCCTCCTCCAGAGGCTAGGAGATTTCCTCCAACAGAAGAGCACAAATCAATGGACTACAAAGGAACTACCCACAGATGACCTCCAGGGCAGGCTAAGAAGATATATTCAAGGCACTAACAGCACTTACTATAATGAAGATGAACACAATAAACCAATAATTTGTTCTCTTGCTGTTCTAAGAATAGTAAGGGAAGATATGACCTTAATTAAATAATTACACAAGTATGTGAATTGGGGTAACTGACGTAAAGAACAAATCTTGAAATAAATGGAAGTTTATATTAGAATATCTGATCAAAGCTAGGTTATTAAGAAAGACTTTTTTTGGACTGAGATCTGAAGGATGAGTAAAAGTAGGCCATCTTTTGTTGGAAAGTAGTAGAATGATTATTTTAGCCAAGATATACAGAAATCCCTGCAGAGGAAGGAGCCTGGCATATGGAAAGCACTGAAAGCTATATTGATGGAGAATAGGAATGTGACACAAGATGAGCTAGGAAAGGTAAGCTAGAGCTAGACCATGCAATGCCTGGGTACTACTTTATAAATAATAAACAATGCATTTTAAGTACAGCATTTTGGGTGACTGGATTAAAATTGTGATTTAAAAGGTCTCATTCTTAGACAAAACATTTCTTTTGTAGAGTTTGAAGCTATACTGGGAAAAAGAGGCAAGAGTGGAAAATTAGAAGCACGAGAGGCTTTTTCTGGAGACTGGGAGAAAGATGTCAAAACTTGAATGTGGAAATAAGGCAAAGTTGGTACATTTGAGTAAAGTTGGAGGTTATAAGACCAGTCTTTGTTAATAGGAGAGAACCTGTTGTGAGGGAGAGTATGATGCTAAGTGATACTTAATAGCTTTCTGGATGTGTTCTTCCATAGATGGTAATAACTTTCATGGAGAAAAATACTGGAAGAATAATGTCCATCAAATTATGAGGTCTCTAAAATTTATATTTCCAGGTCACGTCTCCATTAGTAACTTCCACCTGACACGTCTAATTGGTTACTCAACATCTACACTTAACTATCTCACAGTTAACTTGAATTCATTAAATGCAATACTGATCTCCTGATCTCTAACCCGTTGTTAAGTATTCCCTTCTTAGTGAGGGTTCCCTATTTTAGCACTGCATTCTCTCTCTAACCTGCACCCCTCTAGACTGCCCTCGCTTCTTGCTGTAATGTGTGAGAGAGCAGGGAGAGGAGAAAACTCTTATCTTTTGCTTTCAAAGTCCTCAAGGATGTTTAGTATAAGGTACTTGTCTTGGGTAGGGCAGAAGGGAGTGGGAGGCCTCCTGTGTCGTGACAGGGCATGATGCATTGGAGTGCACAGTGAAATGCTGAAAGTTACCTCCCTTCATGGACGTCATCAAATTTCAATTTTGAATTTTTTTTTCTTTGCAAAATAATCAAAGGGATCACTGAAAGACATTCATAGTATGATGCATGAAGTATGATTATGTTGGGTCTTTTCAACTAATTTTGGTCTTTTCATTTAGTTAATAATTTTATCAAAAATGAATTTCAAGTAGATCTTATTTGCCCCACTAAGACACTCCTAAAAAACAAATTACTCAGAGTGTAGATCTGGGTTTAATTAATCTTATCATAATAACAGAAAGGCTGGCTTTTAATATGTAGGCTGTGCAAAGCCACAGGTGAGACTTCACTGACTCAGGTGAAGGTTGATAAAAGCCGTAACCTCATTTCCATACTAATAATAGTTGTGCTAGATTGTTTGTGCAAGACATAAGATAATACTCATTGAGGTTTGATATATAAAGATAAGTATCAGCGAAAAGTTAACAAGAATTATATTTTGGAAATACGAAAATTTTTGTTATTAAAAGATGTTTACTGCCAAAAATTTCCCCTAATGGACATATGGAGATAATGGAACAGAGTGCAGTTTTGATGCCCCTGCTAAATTGGCAACGCCCTATAAAACAGACATTTGATGCACATAGCATAAAGAAAAGTATTTATTTTTAAAACCAATTGAAAGTCCCTTTGTGTTTCTGGCATTTTAAAAAGTTTTGTTTTGAATTTGAAGAAACTTTAAAAGCAGACAAAATTCAACATGCTTTCAGTATGAAGTATGAGCTCTAAAGTGTTGAGGAACATTGGTATAGACAGAATGATTTAACAGAAGAAACAGAGGAATAGGTTAGCATCAGAAACAGGACAGCTCTTTCCAAGACTAAGTTTGGGGATGAATGTGAGTTTAAGGGTGTTTCAACTAATCACTTTAGGCACACAATCATTCAAGTCAGACAACCAGTTTGACTGGCTTTTTGACCTTATTAACATGATGCTTGACCAAACTGGTTCAACAATTCACTTGAATGGCAGAACCACAAACAGACTTAGGCTCTGCAAATCCTACCTGTAATTTCAAGTCAATGGACAGCATTCACTGTGTGCAGAGGGTGTGTATAATGTAATAATTATTTTAAACCCCTTCTCCTCTCCTAAACCTGCTAATCTGGCTCTTCTCCCTTTACTCTGTAGAGATCACTTTGATTCCTACTTCAGAGAGAAAATATACCAAAAAAAATTCTATTAATACATGCTATGCACGCAAGTCTTAACTGCCAGTTATGGTCTCTTTTGACAAAACTGCCTGATTTTCAGAAACCTCAATATGCGTATACCCTGATAACTGTATTTATTATTGTTATTGTTGTCATTGCTTTCATTTGAAATGTAGAATGTAGATTTCAGTTGGCGGAACATTCTTTTGAGGAAATCTATTATGAGATTTCCAAGATTATTCCACTAGAATAAAATTTTTCTTCTCTGAATCCTATTCCCTTCTGGACTATATTCCTTTTTATTAATTAAACATTTCTCCAGTACTTTTTAAACAAACCTCTGGCATAGTGATTTTATGACTATGGAGTGGTCTAACAAATTCTGTTTATTCTACTTTTTAACAAAAATGAAGAGGGAAAAAACAAAAAATTAAAAAGAAAACTCATTTTGGAATTTCCTTATGTTAGTTTTCTTAGCATATACTTTAGCATCTATGTGAAGAACAAGGTTAAAATGTAATGGGAACTCTCATGGATGAAACTTCTAAATTGCCAACTGTAGCCTTAAGATTCTTATTTCAATACAGAGTTAAAGTAGGCTACAATTCCTCATTGCTTTATAGAATAAATTGTTAACTAACTCCACATTTGTGTGATTTCAGCATAATTTGCATTCATTCAGAGAAATACTTTTTTCTTTTTCTTGATAGAAAGTCATATGCAAGGAGGCCTATTTGAGTATAATATATTGGATAGTGTAATAGGATGGTTACAATCTGTAATCTTAAAAATAAAATTGTAACTGCAGTCATAGCTTGTCATGGGGAATGCCAGCCAATTCTTGGATAAAGGGAACAATGGAGTTCATCAAATCTTCCTAACAACACAAAATGACATGGCCTATTCTATAAAATTCTCTCCATAGAATTCACTTAGCCAATCAAAGTTATATTTGTTTTGCATTTGAAGATGTTCAAACTTTAATAAGAACAGCTCATGAATGGCATGAAAAGTAAATACTCATAAAAATGATCACTGCCTACATATTTGAATAAATCATACTATTCAATTAATGGAGGAAAAATAGATCTGCCAACTTTGACTTAATCTCCTTCTTGTATGCATTTCCGAAAGAAAAAAAGTAATAACAGTAGAATTATTCACTAAATACCAAATTAAAAAACAACTCCAACAATAAAATGAAATGTAAAAATATAAACAAGATAATAAATTCACCTTAAATAACAGCCAAGCCAAGTGTATTCCATGCTTCTCATCTTAAGAAGTTAGTGAAGTTAATTTATTCATATGGACAAGGAAAATAAATTCTTTGTCTCTCTTTCTCTTAAACTCAGGCAGTTCTCTTTATTCTTGACCACTGAAAAAAGGGTGGAGTGGTTACTAGTAGCCTTCAGCCAGTGACATAGTAACAAGCCCAGAACTAGTACCTGGGCCATGGCCCTATCTCTGGCCATTTCTCTTTGGGAGAAAAGTACCTTTTCTCTCCTATTTTCTCATTTGTAAATAAAAAATAAAAATGTCCAAATATCTGGCTAAAAAACACAGCAAAATATATATTAAAATCTTTTTTATAAAATAAAAAAATCAAAATCATATAAGATAATCTTAATAATTTGCTGCTTTAACTGAGTTACAAAAAAGTTGCTGTTGAAAAATACCTTGAAATTGGGTTGAGCATGTGTATTTCCAGCTGCTTTATTTGTTGTTCTTCAGGGCTGTTTCAGAATTATTCACCCAATAAATGCAACAGCAATGCCATTGCATGTAGAGCTGAAACATTTCCCCTCATGCATTAATACAAATTGTTTTCTTCAATACAAAGGGGACTACAAGTCAGTGTTTCCTCATACTTATCATCTGTGGACCATACTCATTTCTTTTACAAAATACATATTTTCTTATAACTTTAGTAAAGGAGAATAAAGTCTTCTGTCTAAGGAAGGAAGGCATTAGTTTATGATTAAATGTAAAATTCTAGGAGTCAGAGACATCCAAGTTAGAATAATGTCTCTGCCTCTTACCAACTTTAAGCAATGAGGCAAGTACATAACTCTTGAAAGACTTGGTTAATTAAGCTATAAAACCGTGATAATATAATAACACCCACCATGGAATGTTGTGAAGATTAAATATGGAAATGTATTAATATATAAAAATCTGGCACAGGGGCCGACAAGTTGAAAGCACATAAAACTGACAACTATCAGTATTATAATCTGGTTTCCAATATTTAACAACTACTAGCAAGCTTAGTAAACTTAGGTAAGTTATCTAATCATTCTATACTTCAAATTCCTAATGTAAAATGAGATATTACATGTAAATGTGGGATGGCCACTTCTAGCTTCATGAATCCAAGAACACACATCTAACCACAAGATACCATTTTATAGTAACCACCTACTTCAATTAGATAAGGAATTTTGTCTCCATTTAATGTATGAAGCAGACTCCCCAGAGAAGTTAATCAATTACCTCAGTTCATGTAGATCAGGGGTAGGCAAACTTTTTCTTAAAGGGCCAGATAGTTAATATGTTAGCCTTTGAAGTTCATACAGACTGCAGCACTACACAATTGTACTATAGTGCAAAAGCAGCAATAGATAATATGTAGTAAACTAGTGAGCATAGCTCTGTTCTAATAAAATCTTATTTATGGATGCTGAATTGAATGTTACATAATTTTAACATGTCATTAAGTTTTATTCTTCTGATTTTTCCTCAATGCCTTGAAAATGTAAAAAAACATTCCTAGATCACAGGCCACACAAAACAGAGCAGGTGAGTGGAATTTGGCCTGTAGTCCACACTTACTGACCCCTGTATAGATCATTATTGTTTAGTTGGGACTAAACACTTGGTTTTAAAATTTGAGACTCTTGTCTATTGAGAAAATATCAAATTAATTGACTTCATTTAAAAAAATCATCACCGAACATACATATCTCATGTACATGTTTCTTGAATTATATTATCATTGCTACATAGCAGACAAAAGACTCAAAGTAATTTCAAAATTTGTATTTTCACTCAAATTAAAAATAAAATCAATGATTCTTTTCCTTGAGAGGTAGAGCTCTTCTCAAAATGGCAAAGTAAAAAAAAGTGGAAACAATATTTTATTGCCTCTCCATGTACATGTATTTAACTTAAGTCTGATGATGACTGTGAAGTCTGTATCAGTATGCAGCCACACATCATTACACATCAAAACACTGCTAATAATATATGCCAAAACTGCAGTACCAAAATATTTGTAGATCTTGGGAAACCGGCACAAGCTACTGTTTTTGCAAGATTTGTGGAGAGAAAAGCAAACTTCCTGATGACAGTGGTTAACAAATTGTTTTTAGAAACGAAGAGAAATGGAGTAATGTAATTTTTCAAGTAGAAAGGCAGAATTCAGTACTAATTAGTGCCTAGCGGTGTGAAGACACATGGTAGTATTTTGTGCCAGTGGCTTACTTACCTTGACATGTTTAATTTGTTAAGAAGGAAAAGTTTAGAAGGTGTTTGTAAATTAATAGAGCACGTCCTTTATTTTCCAATATGGTTTTGTGGTTGTTGCCTTTTTTTCCCTTATGTTTTTAGGAGAGGTAAAAAGAAAAACTCATACTGAGAGGAATGTGCTTTATGCTACATTGAAATAGTATTAACATAATCTGCAAAGCAGAACAGTAACCAGAGAGAGTTAGAATTTAGTCCTTTCATTTGCATCATTTTTTTTCATTTAGACCAATTATATGTTCTCACATCTCTGATGGAAAACCAAATTAAATTCATGACTTTGTGTAGCAATGTTAGAATTATTGTCACCCGGGTATTGTCACACTGAAACCCATAGTTCACTGCACTGACTGGCTAAATTTCACCTTTATGGGCTAGACAACATGTTATTTTTAATCATCCCACAGGGAAAGAGTCTAAGTTTGACAACTATTATAACAGAATACTGGCATAGCTTGCTGGCAAGTGAGTATTGTTGTTGGCTGCTTCTACCTGACACAAGAATTTGACATACAAAATAATTAAAGAAAGTTTAAACAAATTTATTGCTTAAAGGAGTTCTTTCATTTAAATGTGAATGATTATCCCCAACTCTTTTTGGGTATTCCTTATTTCCGTCTTTTGTATTTGGTAGCAATGATATATTTTTGCACCTTTATTAAAAGAACTATTGCAGAAAATCAATCCTTTTCTTATTGCATTTGAAGGATATTACTGCCATATGGAATATACATGACAATTCTTGTAACACATACCCTTATACTCATCTGACTATTAGTCTTGTGAGACAATAAGAGAGGAAAAGAAAAAGATCCTCAGTCCTCAATCCTAAAACCCTCACTCAATTTTTATTTGACCAAGCTCAGATCCTATCTTGGGAATGAAATGCCATGCAAAGTACTGCACTGATGGCGTGACACACAAGTGTCAGAGAACTTGCGGAACTTCTGTGAGGCTGATGTGCACCATCGCAACATGGTAATTAAAAGATCCGTGGCTGGATGCGCATCCTAGTTCTATCAATCCATTTAATTTTGACTTTGTGAACGCAGGGCTGAAGGTCATCTACAATATAGGTAGAGGAAGAGAGATTTACAGTGGGTGAAAGGGTGGAAAATGCCAAATACATTAAAAATGGCAAGAAGGAAAGAGGCAGAAGTCGGGGCCTATTGTTTCAGGAGGAAATGGAAAACAGCAGGAGACCAAGGCATGTGGTAGTGGCTGCCTTCCTCCAGAAAATATGTCTCAATATCAGGCCCTTTGTCAGCTCAAATGCTCTTTTTACCTCAGGAAATAGAGAGAATGTCCTCAAGAGTACAGAATACAGAAGTTTCCTCTTTTATGGATTGAGCTGAGTAAATAGTGGAAGAAAGAAAAAAGTAAGTATTGACCAGCTACAGGGAACAATTTTGTTTCATTCATTCATTCATTCCTTTTGAAAACGTTTGCCTTCCTTGTCCTGCAAATCTTTACTGAAAACCACTATCCTTGAATTACCATGCCTTTATGACTCTATAAAAGTACCCACCACTTAGCATTGCTAGAACATAAATTATAAGACAGGAAGGAGATCCAGAACACATAAGAATCTGAGTTCTTTCCTGGAAAAAAAGAAAAGGCACTCTATCCGATCATTGGAAGTCAAGTGAGGAGACATGAATCAATGGGCAGGTTTGTTCACAACATAACAGTGCATCAAGAGTACTGATGTCAGCTTACCTGAAAGCAATGGAGTCTAGGCTGTTGAGCTAAGCTCAAGGAGAGGAGTACAGGTCTCTGTGGAAGACAGTTATTATCTGTCTTGAATGAGGCTGATGCCAGAAGCTTTTCCAGGAGACCTAGTGCATTGTGTGAGTTCTAAGAATAAAGTCTGAGCATAGTTATATGAGGTCTGTCCGGAAAGTATCCAGTCATGTAATATGAAAAATAGAGACATTTATTGAAGAAGACAAAAGATACAAGAAACATTGTACATAGGAAAATGTCTCAGTCCCCTTGAAAGTAGGCACCTTGGGACCTCACATAGTTCTCCCAGCATCTCTTAAGCTAACCCGTACACGTTCAACATTCTCAGGGGTTCTGCTTGTTTCAAGCCTTCCAGAATGTGGATCACTTTCAACAGATTCTCGACCATCTTTGATGTGTTTGTGCCACACTTTTATTTGTGCTGCACTCATTGCATCGTCCCTAAAAGCCTTCTGAATCATCTGAATAGTTACCGTGGGGGAATGAATCTTCAAGCTTAAGGCAAAATTTGATATAGATTCATTGCTCTACTCACTCAGTCATTTTGAATGTGACAGCCACACAGTACACATGCTCATGAACTGGTGTCTAGCCCCCCATTGACTAGTACAGTGAAGTCGTCATTGTTCACACATGTGCATTCCAGTCCATTCTCCTTGGCTGCCAGGTTACATCAATGTCATGCAAACCATCCTCCTTATATAATATTAACAATGGCTGGATACTTTCCAGACAGACCTCATCTTAGTCAATTCATGCTGCTATAACAAAATATCATAGACTGGATGGCTTAAATAATAAACATTTATTTTTCACAGTTCTAGAGCCTGGAAGTCGAAGATGAGGTTTATTGAGGAGAGATAGATAGGATTATACAGCAAGAGCAATATATAGGTTTATAGGGTAAGATACATACGCCACAGATGATGACTGGGCCCATTGTTGCAGCAAACGGACAGCAAAGGGAAGGGGCAGAAAGAAACCTTGTTACAGTCTGTGTCTTGTTTTATAGTATCTGGATTGGGACCTCCCTTGTGGCTCAGATGTCACCATGGAACCACTGTGATTGGACATTTGGGAGCTAAATGACCTGAGCCTTACCACATATGCAGATATCCCATTAGATTCTCTGAAAGCCCATGGGGGTGTGAATCTCAGCAGCACCGACTTTTGTCCCTAGGAAATCTGGAATCCCTCACTAACCACCTAACAATACCATCATATTGAAGGTTAGGATTTATTTCAACATATGAATTTGGTAGGACGTAAAGATTCAGTTCATGACAGATATAAACTGAGAATGGTGGCTAGTTTGAGGGAACTTAATTGTTCTTGACCTAGAAAGAGTTAAGATCTCTTTCCTATGTAGGATTATAGCAGTTTGTGCTAGATCTTAAATCAGGAGGACATTATTAAAAAGTAGACCATCAGTGGCTTTTGTTCTGTGGAGGACTGGAGTTTAACAAGGACACAATGTGACATCAAAGAGCAAAAGCAAGAGAGGGGAGTTCAGTGATTTTTATTCTTAGAAGAACTATTTCCAGTTTAAGTGTGAAGATCATTCAGACCACCATTATGGATTACAGAAACTTCCATAGTTTTAGGAAATCTAGGAGAATATCAAGAGTTAGATACTGGGATTCATCCCAGTTTCACATGTGAAAGATTTACTCTATTTTCTTTGAAAAATCAAAGGGATGTGTTGAACTTGTGCTCTGGGTTTGGGTAGCAGACCACACTTTACATAGCCTGGTATATGGTGAGTACTTAAAGTTCATAAATTCCTATGTACTATCTATAAAAAGAGAATCTGCTTTTTAGGAAGGATTTTTAGTTGTGGATCTCATAAAGAAAATAATAATTATAGTATGGAAGTAGATTCCAGGATTTTTTTTTAAATCTTATGTATTCCAAGTTTGGAACTAGGATGAGGTGAGTAAGACAGCTGCTTCAGGTTTGAAAATTCACATAATCAACATAAACCATGTTTACAGCATTTTAAAAAAATAATGCAAAAATCTACAAAAGAACGATAGCAAAACTTTAAATAAAGACAAGATTTGACCCTCTCCTTGCATGATTCTTCCTTCCTTACCTAACTCTAATCCTGGTGCTTGTTCCAATAAAACTTTATTTACAAAAAGAGGTGGCCAGCACATGGGCCTTCACTTGATATTGATATTTTTGAAAGTATGACATGAAAATATTATATTTCCTGGTTACTGAGTTTTAGCACACTCTTAAATTTTGCCTCCCAAAGCAAGTACTTAATTGGCCCTCGCCTATTCTCTGCCCTGGGAAATATCAAATCTGGGAGACAAAAAAAAGGAACAGATAAAGAAAAGAAAGCCAAAGAGGTAAATTCAGAAAGTAGAAGAAAAAAGAGAGAGAACATGAAATGTAAGAGTTCAAACATGAACTAATTTAAAAAAAAACTAATATAAAGTAAAATAAAATATCTCAAGGTTAAGAATTTATTTTTATTTTTATTTTTACTTTATTTCTTTTTTATTTTTATTTTTATTTTTAATTTTTTTTTAATTTCAGAATATTATGGGGGTATGACACTTTGGCTATATATATTGCCCATGCACTGCCCGTGTCAGAGCTACAAACATGATCATCCCCCAAACTGTGCTCCCCGCATACATTCAGTGAGAGTTTTTGCCATCCCCTCCGCCCCCCTCCCGCCTGCCCGCCCCCTGATGAATATTATTGCCATGTGTGATGTAAGTGTTGATCAGTTAGTACCAATTTGATGGTGAGTACCAGTGGTGCTTGTTTTTCCATTCTTGTGACACTTCGCTTCGAAGAATGGGTACTAGCTCCAACCAGGATAATACCAGATGTGTTAATTCACTATTGTTCCTTATTGATGAGTAATACTCCATGGTATATATATACCACATTTTATTAATCCACTTGTGTATTGATGGGCACCTGGGTTGTTTCCACATCTTTGCAATTGTGAATTGTGCTGCTATCAACATTCGTGAGCAGATGTCTTTATTATAAAATGTCTTTTTTTCCTTTGGGTAAATACCCAGTAGTGGGATTGCTGGGTCAAATGCTAATTCTACTTTTAATTCTTTGAGGTATCCCCATATTACTTTCCATAGAGGTTGTACTAATTTGCAGTCCCACCAGCAGTGTATGAGTGTTCCTATCTGTCCACATCCCCGCCAACATTTGTTATTTGGGGATTTTTTGATATGAGCCAATCTCACTGGAGTTAAGTGATATCTCATTGTGGTTTTGATTTGCATTTCCCTGATGATTAGAGAAGTTGAGCAATTTTTTATGTTTGCTGGCCATTATTCTGTCTTCTTTGGAAAAGTTTCTGTTCATGTGCTTTGCCCATTTTTCAATGGGGTTGTTTGATTTTTTCTTGTTGATTTTCCTAAGTTCTGTATAGATTCTGGTTATCAGCCCTTTATCAGAGGTGTAGCATGCAAATAATTTCTCCCATTCTGTAGGTTGTCTGTTCACTCTAATGACAGTTTCCTTGGCTGTGCAGAAGCTTCTTAATTTGATCAGGTCCCATGTACTTATTTTTGTTGCTGCTGAGATTGCTTAGGGGGTTCTTCATAAATTCTTGCCTAGGCCAATGTCCATAAGAGTTTTTCCAATGTTTTCTTTGAGAATTCTTATGGTTTCATGTCTTAGGTTTAGATCTGTTATCCATTGTGAATTGATTTTTGTGAGAGGTGAGAGGTGTGGGTCCAGTTTCAGTCTTCTACATATGGCCATCCAGTTTTCCCAGCACCATTTGTTGATAGGGAATCTTTTCCCCAATGTACGTTTTTCTGGAATTTGTCAAAGATCAGGTGACTGTATGAGGTTGGATTTATATTTGGGTTCTCAGTCCTGTTCCATTGGTCTACATCTCTGTTCTTGTGCCAATTCCATGCAGTTTTGGTTACTATAGCCTTGTAGTTTGAAGTCTGGTAGATAGATGCCTCCCAATTTGTTCTTTTTGCTTAAGATTGATTTGGCTAGACGGGGTGTTCTTTGGTTCCACATGAAGCATAGAATTATTTTTTTCTAGATCGGCAAAAAATGATGTTGGTATTTTGACAGGGACTGCATTGATTCTGTAAATCACTTTAGGTAGCAAAGCCATTTTTACTATGTTGACTGTGCCTATCCAAGGGCATGGTATGGTTTTCCATCTATTTACATCCTCTGCAATTTCTTTTCTCAGTGTTTCATAATTCTCTCTATATAGATCTTTGACCTCCTTAGTTAGATATGTTCCTAAAAATTTAATTTTCTTTGGTGCTTCTGTGAAAGTTATTGCATCTTTAATTTGTTTCTCAGCTTGATTGTTATTAGCATATATGAAGGCTATGGATTTGTGTTCATTAATTTTGTATCCTGAGACTTTGCTGAATTCATTTATCAATTCCAGTAATCTCTTGGTTGAATCTTTGGGGTTTTCTATGTATAATATCATATCATCTGCGAATAGTGAAAGTTTGACCTCTTCTGTCCCCATCTGGATGCCCCTGATTCCTAGGACTGTCTTGTCTAATTGCTGTGGCCAGGACTTCCAGCACTTTGTTGAAAAGAAGTGGAGATGATGGGCACCCTTGTCTAGTTCCTGTTTTAAGGGGGAATGCTTTCAATTTTTCCCCATTCAGTATGATATTGGCTATGTGTTTATCATATATGGCTTTAATAGTTTTGAGGTATGAGCCATCTATGACTATATTGTTAAGAGTTCTTATCATAAAAGGAAGCTGGATTTTGTCAAAAGCCTTTTCTGCATCTATTGAAAGGATCATATAATCTTTGTTCTTGCTTTTATTTATATGGTGAATTACATTTATAGATTTGCGTATGTTGAACCATCCCTGCATCTCGGGAATGAAGCCCACCTGATCGTGATGAATTATTTTTTTGATGTACATTTGAATTCGGTTTGCTAGAATTTTATTGAGAATTTTTGCATCTATATTCATAAGGGATATTGGTCTGTAGTTTTCTTTTCTTGTTGTGTCCTTTCCTGGCTTTGGTATCAAGGTGATATTGGCTTTGTAGAATGAGTTTGGGAGGATTCCATCCTTCTGGATATTTTCAAATAATTTCTGCCATATAGGCACCAGTTCTTCTTTGTACGCTTGGTAGAATTCAGGTGTGAACCCATCTGGTCCAGGACTTTTTATTGTTGGAAGGTTTTTTTATTACTGCTTCAATTTTGGTGCTTGATATTGTTCTGTTTAGAAATTCTGTTTCTTCCTGGTTGAGCCTAGGGTGGTAGTATGTTTCTAAGAATTTGTCTATTTCCTCCACATTTTCGTATTTGTGGGCATAGAGGTTTTTGTAGTATTCGAAGATGATGTTTTGCGTTTCCATGGTGTCAGTTGTGACTTCTCCTTTCTCATTTCTAATTGAGCTTATTAGAGTCCTTTCCTTTCTGCTTCTGGTCAACCTGGCGAGTGGCCTGTCTATTTTGTTTATCTTTTCAAAGAACCAACTTTTTGTTTTATTAATCTTTTGTATTGTTCTTTTGTTCACGATTTCATTTAATTCTGCTCTGATCTTGGTTATTTCTTTTCTTCTGCTGGCTTTAGGATTGCTTTGCTCTTCCTTTTCCATTTCCTTAAGATGATTCATTAGTTTACTGATTTGTGACCTTTCTGTCTTTTGGATGTGGGCATTTAAGGCAATAAGTTTTCCTCTCAGGACTGCTTTTGCTGTATCCCACAGATTTTGATAACTTGTGTCCCCATTATCATTTAGTTTGAAGAATCTTTTGATTTCCATTTGAATCTCCTCCTTTACCCAATAGTCGTTCAGCAACAGATTGTGTAGTTTCCAAGTTATGGATGAAGATGTGAGTTTCTGTTGGAATTGATTTCTAATTTTATTCCACTGTGTTCTGAAAAGATACATGGTATGATTTCTATTTTTTTGAATTTGTTTAGATCTGTTTTGTGGCCTAGGATGTGGTCAATTTTAGAGAAAGTTCCATGAGCTGATGAGAAGAATGTATATTAAGTGTTATTTGGATGGAGTGTTCTGTAGATATTTGTTAGGCCCAAATGTTCTAGAGTCCTGTTTAGGTCCTTTCTTTCTTTGTTTATTTTTTGTTTGCAGGATCTGCCCAGTTCCATCAGTGGGGTGTTGAAGTCCCCTGCTATTATGGCATTGCTGTTTATTATGTTGTCTAGATCTAGCAGTATTTGCTTTATGTACCTGGGCGTTCCTGTGTTGGGTGCCTAAATGTTTAGGATTGTTAAATCCTCTTGTAAGATTTTCCCTTCACCACTATATAGTGTCCATTTTTGTCCTTCTTTACTTTTGTTGCTTTAAAGTTCATATCATCTGAAATAAGGATGGCTACTCCAGATTTCTTTTGGTTTCCATTAGCCTGGAAAATTATATTCCATCTTTCACCTTGAGTCTGAATGCATCTTTGTGTGTAAGTTGTGTTTCCTGAAGACAACAGATACTTGGCTTGTATTTCTTAATCCATTCAGCCAGCCTATGTCTCTTCAGTGGGCAATTCAAGCCATTTACATTTATTGAGAGAATTGATATTTGGGGTAAATTTCTGATTATTCTATTGGGTGGTGTCTTTTGTTTTACCTCTTGCTGCATTGTGGAATCTGGTTTCTGGGGTTTTAGCTTTTGCGTAGTTTTACATAGGTGGGTGTCTGTTGTGTAGATTAGTGTACAATGCAGGTCTAAGCACTTCTTGCAAGGCCAGTCTGGATTTCACAAATTCTATCAGTGATTGCTTGTCTGGAAAAGTCATTATTTCTCCCTCATATAAGAAGCTTATTTTGGCAGGATACAGAATTCTGGGTTGGCCTTTGTTTTGTTTTAGGAGACTGATGATGTCTCCCCATTCCCTTCTGGCTTGTAAGGTTTCAGCTGAGAAATCTGCAGTTAATCTAATCGGTTTACTTTTGTAGGTTACCTGCTGTTTTCGTCTTACAGCTCTGAGGAGTGCCTCTTTTGTGTTTACTTTGGTCAGTCTAATAATTATGTGGCATGGTGAATGCCTTTTCACGTTGAGTCTCCCAGGAGTCCTGTGTGCTTCTTGTACTTGGATATCGAGATTTCTGGCTAAGCCATGGAAATTTTCCTCTATTATTCCTTCAAATAGATTTTCCAGTCCACGTGAATTTTCTTCTTCTCCCTCAGGGATGCCTATGATCCTTATGTTTGGCCTCTTTACATAATCCCACATTTCTTGTATGCTTTTTTCATGCCTCTTGTTTTTGTGTTCTTTCTCTTCAACTGATTTATTTAGCACATAGGAGTTGTCTTCTAGCTCTGAAATTCTTTCCTCTGCATGGTCCAGCCTATTCTTAAGGCTTTCCACTGTGTTTTGTAGATCCTTGAATGCTTCTTTCATTTCTAGGATTTCTATTTGATGTTTCCATAATATTTACATTTCTTTGGAGAATTTTTTATTCATTTGTTGCATTTTTCTTGTGGTTTCTTTGTGCTGGGATTCAATTTTCTCTTGAATTTCATTGAGCTTTCTTATAATCCATAAACAAAATTCCTCTTCTGACATTCTACGCTTTTCATTTGAGTTGGTATCCATTGATGAGGAACTGATGGTTTCTTTTGGGGGTGACTTTTTACTCTGATTTTTCATGTTCCCTGAGTTCTTTCGCTGGTTTTTTCTCATCTGGCCTCTTGGTCAAGAGCTGGGGGTGTCAGGGCTAGTTTATGGCCCTGTCTCTAGGCCCACAATTTTCGTTTCTTGGCAGAGCCAAGGAAAGAAGTAGTGGCCTGTATTGCCTTAGGTGTATTTTAGCAAGTTTGGTGGATCTCAAGTTATTTCTGGCCTGTTGTCTTCTCCTCTTCCCAGTGGACTGTGGTGAGAATGACCTCCCAGCTTGGGCTCTAAGCTAGTGAATTGTACTTGAGGATATGAATCCGCAGCTCCCTATTAGCTAGGTATTCTGTTATGTCCGTGGCAGACTCTGATCCCCCAGTTGGGGTATGCAAAATCCTCGTGCTTTGGGAGGGGCCTTGTAGCTCCTAGGGGTTACTTTGAGTCTGCTTGTCCTGATGTGCAGGTAGAAACACAATTTCTTTTGGCTGCAGTGTGAGAGCTGTATTGGGAAATTTCTACACAGCTCAGAGGTTGCTTATCTAGCCATGTGTGTCTGCCCTTCTGATGTGCATCTCCGCGTGATACTGATTGATGGGATCTCCAATTGTGCTCCCCTTTTCCACCACTAGAACCCAAAGTGAGGCGGGTGGCCATCTCTATCCCCAGCAGTCTCCACCAGGGGGATGTTCCCATAGGGAATAGTGGCCACTGGAAGTGCTCTTGGATGGCGCGAAATTCCCTATTGAAGTGGGCAGGGTTATGGGGAGCTGCTCTGGTTCAGCCTGTGGCTCTTGAGGTATTTGGTTGTCATGAGAACCAGCAGTTATACCAAATGAGTCACTATAGCCAGCAACCTTCAAAATGACCTATCTCTGGGATACAGGAGGGCTGGGACCTGAAGGGCGGGCACTAGGACCAGCACATAGCGGACTTGTCAGAGGCCTGAGCCAGGATAGCAGGACCAGATGGATGAGCTGCAAACTGTTTCAAATACACAAAGGTCTTGCCGCTACAGTTCCGGGATCTCGTCCCACCTGGAACCCACGGATGCAGCTATCCCTGGCCACCAAAGGCAAAGCCTGTCTCACCCCAGCAGAAGAGCCCCGGGCCGGGGTGGGGCAGAGCTAGAGACGCGGCTCACAGCTCCAGGCGGGCGGCTTTAAAGATGGCTGCCGCCGCCAGCCTGGCACACAGCCGGGCTCCGATCGCACCGGGAGCGCAGCTTTTCTCCGCCGGCAGTTGCTAGCAACTTCTAAGGGCGTGTCCCGCTGACTTCTAGTGGTGCAGTGCCGGCCTGCGGGTTCCCGTGCACTGTCCCGGGAAGCTGTATCTCTGCTCAGTCCCTGCCAGTTCCTCCCCAGCCCTCAGCAGTCTCTGTATATTGCAGCTGAGAGTTGTGTTTGGCTCTTGCAATTGCTTCCTCTGCACAGGGTCTGCTGCCTCACGCAACCGCTTTGCCCCAACTCTGGGCTTGTCCCTGACTGCGTGTATGGGGAGGTGCGTAACCGCTTGGGGGGCAGGTCGCACAGTGCCGACCTGGCGAGCGCGTCCTTCCCGCGCTCTGGGCTCTATTGTGCTCCATGTGCTCTCTGATCTTTGTGAAAATTTTGTACCTGTTTTCTTGGTCTGCGCATTCCGTTTTGTTTCTCTGTAATTCACAATGCTATTTTCGGAGTGAGGGGTCTGTGCTTGCAGGCAGCCGCTGGCGTTTTTCACCCCCTTCCCTGGGCCAGTGTGGTGGGAGGATTCTATCAGACCGCCATTTTTTCCCTGTCCTCATTGTTAAGAATTTTTTAAAGAGAAAGAGTAGGTCAAATATATCCTCAATGGAAATGACTGTAATGGGTCATTCTCTTGCATCCCTAGCAGGTACCTTGGAGCTCAGGCACTTCTCTGTTACAGAGTTCTGAGCAGTGGAGGTTCTAAAATGCTGAGGTAAAGGGTAAAGGAGAAGTAAACCAGTTCCTGCTTTATCTTCTCCTGAGGCAAAATGGCCATTTCTTCTTCAGAAACAGTAACTTGACAATTAAGAGGTGAGTCTTCCATGTCTACCTCCCTCAAATGTTCAAAAGTTGAAATTCAAAATTAGGTAAACTACTAGAAAGGGTAATATCTACACTTTTTCCTAGCCCTGCCAAAAAAACAATATTAATAAAAACAAGTTGAGATGATTAAAGTGGAGTTGCAGATAACTGCTACTCTTAAGTCATGTGTTCAGTACTGTCTTGAAACAGGTAAGACCAAGGGCTCTGTAACAAGTTCACCATCGTTTAAAACCCTGCTTTACTGCTTATTATTATATGATCTTAAACATGTCACTTAAACTCCCTTTTCTTCAGTTTACTCTTAGATGAAGTGGGGATAATAATAGCTCTTATTCATAAAGTTATAATTAATATTAAATATGTTTAAGCACGTGAAAATTTTGCCTGACATATAATAAATAATGTTAAAAATCACATTATACTTGTAATATTGTTATATTATTATCAAAAAGACTGTTCATAAGAGATAAAAAATCAGAATTGCAAGACAATGCGTATCATTTTATAGTGAAAGTTTTTTTTTTGCAAACTACTAAACAGTGGGAAAGCAATGGTTGAGTAGGAAAACCCTGAACAATTACAGCTAGAGTTCTTTAATAAAGATATATTTCTCTGCAATGGAAGTCCATTTTTTAGCTTGTAAACAATTTGGATTTACTCTTTTTGCCCAAAGGAATGAAGTATAAAACATGAAACCATTAACATTAAAGCAGTGTTGGGAGAAGACAAAACACAGAAAAAATAAGAGATGTGTGTGTGAGAGAGAGAGAACTAAAGGCAGGCATTATATAAGGCATTTTCCCCCTCAACTCAGAGTAAAAAAAAATTCTATATTATAACAAAAGCCAATTAAAGTTTTATAAAATAACACCTTTTTAAGTTGGTATTTTTTCTTTTCTCTACACATCCCTTCCCTTCCCTTGTTTTCTATGTTATTCTAAAAGATTGTTTATCAGAAGTGAATAAAAAAAAAATGCATGTAAAAATTCTACATAGTACTAATAGGACCAACAGAACTATTTATAAGCAAACATGACATGATATATGACAAATATGATGCTATAAGACATTGAAGGAAGAAATGAAGAAAAAAGGAAAGGAAGAAAGCGGGAGAAGGAAGGAGAAGGAGGAAGGAAGGAAAAGAAGAAAATCACCAGAACTTAAGCAATATAAGAAGAGAATTGTGAATGCCACCAAAGCAGCAGTATTTCCTAGGTCCTAACACAAGTTGATGTCTTCACCAATTCCATAGGTAGGTGAAATTTAAAAGTAATAAAAAACTAGATCTTTACACAAGTTATAGTGTTACATGTACTTATGTTTAAAATCATATCCAGAGATGATTTTATTACCTATCAAATATTTAAAATTCATATCATAAAGCCATGTGTGAAAGAGTAGTATCTTTATCAATGATCCCTTAAAAATCATTAAATGTAAATTACAAGGACTTGTTAAAGAACTATATAGCAGGCAAGACTCTAGTGCACTGAGTGAAACCCAAACAAGTGACATTCCTGACACCAGTGGTTCTCAAACTTTATTAAGCACCCAAATCACCTTCAAGGCTTGTTCAAACACAGACTACTAAGCCCCACCTAGAGATTCTGATTCTGTAGTTCTAGGGTGGTGTTTGACCACTCCACATTTCTAACAAGTTCCCAGTGATTCTGATGCTGCTCTTCCCAAGACTGCACTTTTAAGAAACACTGTCTCACACTATGATTTACTGACAAGAGGCTACACATAACACTTCAACATTTAGGCTCACATTTTCTTTTCACGTTATTCCTCAGAGTTAGGTACTATTACTATTTATAGATGAAAATAGATAGACATAGCGCTCTGACTTAAAACAACACAGCTAATAAGTGAAAAATCTTAATTAAAACCCTGATTTTCTAAAACAAAATTGTATAGTCTTCCTAGCATTTTGCATTGTATGGAAGGCAGAGTGATTATCAGCTTAGAGCACTGAAGAGGGAAGAGAGAAAATCCCATGTGGTGAATTAACTAGGGAATCAAAAACAAATTAATTATAGCCTTTATAAACAGCAACAAGAGCACAACTGAAATTGAATGGAACTGAATATGTAATGATCAGTTTTGTGCTGTTTTTCAACTTCTTTGAGCAAAAAATGAAATATCAACGTGGACTATTGCTATTTCCAAAAGACTTGTGCCCTTCTTTTGGATAGGAATCAGAATCTCAAGTTAGTAACAGAAACTTTTTATCTATCAATCTATCACTAATGGCTAAATAAAAATTAATTATGGTTTTTTGGTATTTGAATCAGAAAATATTACCATCTTGGTTGTATAAAAATATTCTTTTAACATTGATATATTGAAAAGCAATCCTGACATAGATTTAAAAATAAGTGTGACACTTTTTTTAAGCAATAAAATGTTTTATTAAGATATGTACATTGTTTTTAGACATAATAATATTGCCTTTTCATTAACAGACTAGTATAATATAAATATAACTTTTATTTTTATTTATATTTATTTATTTATTTTTAAATTTCAGAATATTATGGGGGTCCAACACTTTGGCTATATATGTTGCTCATGCACTGCCCGTGTCAGAGCTACAATCGTGGACATCCCCAAAACTGTGCACCCCGCATCCATTCAGTGAGAGTTTTCCCATCCCCTCCATCCCCCTCCCGCCTGCCTGCTCCCTGATGAATATTGTCATGTGTGACATAAGTATTGATCAGTTAGTACCAATTTGATGGTGAGTACCAGTGGTGCTTGTTTTTCCATCCTTGTGATACTTCTCTTCGAAGAATGGGCTCTAGCCCCATCCAGGATGATACCAGATGTGTTAATTCACCGTTGTTGTTTTATTGCTGAGTAATACCCCATAGTATACATATACCACACTTTATTAATCCCCTAATGTATTGATGGGCACTTGGGTTGTTTCCACATTTTTGCAGTCGTGAATTGTGCTGCTATAAACATTTGTGTGCAGATGTCTTTATTATAGAATGTCTTGTTTTTCTTTGGGTAAATACCCAGTAGTGGGATTGCTGGATCAAATGGTAGTTCTACTTTTAATTCTTCAAGGCATCTCCATATTACTTTCCATAGAGGTTGTAATAATTTTCAGTCCCACCAGCAGTGTATGAGTGTTCCTATCTGTCTGCATCCCTGCCAACATTTGTTGTTTTGGGACTTTTTGATATGAGCCAATCTCACTGGAGTTAAGTGATCTCTCATTGTGGTTTTGATTTGCATTTCCCTGATTAGAGAAATTGAGCAATTTTTTATATGCTTGTTGGCCATTATTCTGTCTTCTTTGGAAAAGTTTCTGTTCATGTCCTTTGCCCATTTTTTAATAGGGTTGTTTGATTTTTTCTTGTTGATTTTCCTAAGTTCTGTATAGATTCTGGTTATCAGCCCTTTATCGGATGTGTAGCATGCAAATATTTTCTCCCTTTCTGTAGGTTGTCTGTTCACTCTACTGATAGTTTGCTTGGCTGTGCAGAAGCTTCTTAATTTGATCAGGTCCCATTTATTTATTTTAATGACAAGTTTTAACATCTATTTCTCAATATATATCAAAATTAATGAATCCAATTATTTTGGCATATATGGTTACATAAAATACTATAAAATTATTCTGGTTTTGACTTGTAATCAAATTAATTTAGATTCATCATCAACCTGGCAAAACAATTTAGAAAGACTGGAATTATACATAGTTCTGATTATGTTACTATTATTATATAAGTTTTATTCTTAATCAATTTATGAAAAATTTATGGCTAGAGATATTTTCTAAATTGTTCTGCCATTTAATGAGTAAACACAGCCAATCTCCTGTGAAAACCTGCACAACCAAAACAGCGGGCATCTGTTCTTGTGGAATAGACTGAAATGCCACTATAACAGCATTAGGAACAGAATTCAATATTAGGCAAATGGATTTTGGACTCTCTCCAAGGGATTTTATTACTACAAACACCAGAAGTTCCCTTCATTGCACTGTTCCACCCATTAGGACTCTGAGAACAGCATTATATTAAACTTCTTTTGTTCCTATAACAGCTACAGAAATATACTTTGCAGTTCCATCCCAGTGGGAAAGGAAGGAAAGTTGACCCTGCTGGTAATATGTATAAACATCTATTAATAGGGATATATTTTGTCAAATTTTTGGTCACTTACTCTAACCTATGTTTTTAAATATAAATGAAGAGAAAATGTGAGACCTAAGTATTCAAAGTTAACAAACATTTGCCTTCATATTCCTTTTCGTAGTGGCTTGAGTTGGAAGGCAAATATTTTAGTAATGCTACATCCAGGCTTTTACAATGCTCCTTAATCAGTTTAAAGTGATTAATTTAGGAAATCTTGCTATTGCTAGTGTGATAAACTAAATAGGAAAAATTAGGTGTCTTTGTTTATGTATAAAATGATAACCACTCCATTTTTTATAAGACATATTAATTTTTCTCCCTTAGATTACAAGATATATTTTATAATTATTTAACAAAAGAAATCCTACATTTTATGGTCTTCGTTACCTTATATTGTTACACCTTTCAGCAATCACAATTTTCATGTTCAGCTGTGTTCAATTGCTCCTTCTTTTCCAAATACACAGTGCTATCTAGTTCTATGTCACTTAATAGATGTTCACTCAAATTTACTCAGTGGTAACCAGACCATTTATTATGAGGAGTCTAAAACAATAGAGTGACATTCATATTTGTAGTTGATTGCACAGACAATTTTGTTTTTCAAATATTGCAATACCATGCCATCTTCTTCTGGGAAAAAAAATTGTGCATGTTATAAAGAGAGAACAAGTAAATATTAATCTGGAAATATTAAAGGAAATAGCAGACATTTTACTACTCACCCACACATCTTTAAACATAGCAATAATTACATGAATTATCTCTTGGTTTGCATATACAGGCTCAGTCTGAGGAAAAATGAAAATATGTGGACCAGCTTTGTTAATATAAAATATCAAATTTTTTGTACAAATGAGAAATTTTCATGTAGGTTTTAGCAATAAAATGTTCAGTTTGTATTTAGAGAACTTGCCCAAATGCATTTAAATATCTTTGTTATAGCAAAAGCTGATACATGAACAAAAATTGAACTCAATGATTTTGTCATCACTGAAAGTTTTTTCCAAGTTTCTCGTAGATTCAACAAGGTGAATAAGCTTGGTTGATTATAGCTGTATCTCTCGAAATACATTTACATTAAATTTTTTTATTAAGTAAGTTAAAGATTCTAACACATTGTATAAGTCAAACAAATCACTGAAATATTTATCTGCTTTTATCTACTCTCCTGTAAATTTTTGTACTTTCTATATTCCTGTACCATAATTTTAGTTGGATGTTGGGAGAAAAAGTGGTTAATGTCTGTGCATAAGCCACCTGTTTTTTAATCCCTATTTTGTTATTTTAAAATAATTCTTAGCTGTCCACCTCTTAGATATATACCAACTGCAAAGCTCCTTTACCTTTCAGAAAATTCTTTCTCTTGTGTTCATGCTTACTGCTTCAGTTTCATCCCACATTAATACTATTTCTGAAACAGAGCAAATATTATACAGATGTGTGTTCTTTGCTTTTTATTTTCTTTAATCAATGTTTATTACAAATCTTTTAAAAGAATAAATGATATGCAGCTTGTTTCCCAATGCAAACAATTAGAAATCTGGACTAAATGTGTTAAACAATATTTTCACTCATTGGAATGATGTGAATTGCAGAATTACGTTTCCTGAGAGACCAAGATGTGCCCTGAATTGCTCTGTCTTTATGTCTGGAGGTCAGTTCTGGATTGCAGAGTAAGAACAGAGAAGCAAAGCAGAGCATGACAGTCTGGCATTGAAGAAACACAGACTGGAGTTTGGAGAGACTGAAAATGCTGTAATATGCAGGGTAGAATAACAGAAAGAAGGGGATTCTGAGAGAAATACATATCGTGGTCCCCATTTTTCTTGGCTAAACATTAATCTGCACACGTATAAGGTGAAACTCCACAAAGCCAAACAATACCAACTTCAAGCAAGTTATAAGAATACTAATTCCCAGTTCACACACAGGGACGGAAGACATTCAAATTCTGTCCAGATAAAGTAAATAAATCCTGTTAAACACTTGGGATAATCAACAGAAACCTCAGAAGGGCCACAACTGGGTAATAGAGCTACCCTTAAGTAAAGCCTATTTCAGACCCCTCTAACAAAACTGATAACAAAAACAAAAAACTAAAAAGGTCTCCTTTTATAACTTAACTGCCTTCCAAAGCAAACTTCAACACTCTTTAAAGGAAGTCAACAAAATCTAAACACTCAACAACAAAGCATATGCAATGTCTGTGATCTATTAATAATAAAACAATCATTAGACATGCAAAGAAGCAGAATTGTGAAGCACATGAGGAAAATCATTAAAAAATAAAGTGAAATAAGGAAATTGAGTAAGGGATAGACTTAACATACAAGAAATTTAGTATAACTGTTAGAAATAGTTTAAATATTTGTAACAAATAACGTGTTATATACATACAAATATATATAATTTTATTTATGTGTTTACGTGTTCACTTATTTTAGGGATTTGACTTTATGCAATTATGGGAGCTGGCTAAGCAGTCTCTGTGATACCACTGTCTTCACGTCTGATGCTGTAGTATGCAATCTGTAGGGTAGGAAGTTAAGAAGGAAAATGGGATGGAGTGAAACCTTTATCAGTCTTGATGCCTCTAGCCTTAAGGGGAGCCACTATATGTATTTTTCTCAGAATCCCCTTCTTTCCATTATATAAATGTCCTGAAGAAGCTGGGGCCCCTCATCACAGAACTAAACATACACAAATCTGGCTGAGGAATCAGAGAAGCTGAGGATCCCAGGGAAGATAGAGCGGTTATAATACTGACCACTTCCTTCCACCAAGGAGGTGAGACAGCAGACAAGCAATGATGTGTATGAGCTGTAAAAAAGCTGCTGCTTTACTCCTACCTTCCAATTTCCCATAGGTAACCATCCTATTGCCTAACTGGAAACATAAGAAAGGAAATTCTGGGAAATGTAGTTTAGTTCATCAAAATAGACACAGCACTAAGCCACCGTAACATTCAAGGTTTTAAAAGAAAACACAAAGCAATAGAGTAGTGGAAAGTATAGAAATAAGAACCAAATGGAACTTCTAGAGATAAAATGTGAAAGATAAAATGTGTAATAATTAAATAAAAATATTCACTGGGTGAAGTTAACAGCTGATTAGATACTGTAGGTCAAGTAACCAAACAAATAAACAGCAGTAGAGGATACCCATATCCGTCAGCTTAGGCTTCCATAACAAAATACCATAGACTGGGTAGCTTGAACAGTAGAAATTTATTTTCTCACATTACTAGAGGGTGGAAGTTCAAGATCAGGGTGCATGTATGGTTGGGTTCTGGTGAGGACCCTCCTCCTGGCTTGCAGCAGCTGCCTTCTCACTGTGCGTTTACATGGCCTTTCTTCCATGCATGCATGTATGGAGAGGGAGATGGCGCTCTCTGGTGTCTATTCTTAGAAGGACACTAACTTTATTGTGTTAGGACCCTACCCCTCATGACATCCTTTTAGACCTTATCTCCAAATACAGTCATGTTGGGAGTTAGGGCTTCAACAAATAAATTTTTGGGGGATAAAATTCAGTCCATAACAATACCTGAACTGAAGCACAAAGATTAAAAACAAAACAGACAAAATTAACCAAGCTTCAGTGGCCTCCAGAAAGCAGTCTAACTTACATACAATTGGTATTCCAGAAGAAGAGAACATAGTGAAAAATCAAAAAGCATTTTAAAGACAATGACCAAATTATACCAAATTTGGTGAACATCATATCCTCTGTGTGAGGATCTCAGAAAATCCCTAGCAGAATAACCATAAATGGAGCTATACCAAGAAATACCAAAACCAAACTGTTGATATACAATGCTGCACTAAACATATGAGATAAAAAATAAGAATGGTCATAGATATTTCATTAGGAATGAAGAAAGCAAGAAGAAGAAGAACAAACTAATTAAAGTGCTAAAGAAAAAAATCAATGCTTAATTTATACTCAGTAAAATATCATTCAAAAATAAAGGTGAAATACTTTCTCAAGCAAACAAGACCTGAGGGAATTCAGAGCCAGTGAAAACACACTAGAAGCAATTCTAAAGAAAGTTCTTCATCAGCTGAAGAAAACTGATACCAGGTGGAAACGCAGATCTACAGCAAATAAAGAAGAATGCTATTTATAAGTGTTCAGGTAAATATTAAAGATTTCCCTTCATTTTTAAAAATTGCTTTAAAAGTTTATTAAAAACAAAATATAATAACTGTATTGTAGGCTTCCCAAGATATGTAGAAGTTAAATATATGATAAAAATAATACAAAGAACAAAGGCAGAATTAGAAGTTGTAAAATTCATGTGCTATACATATACTATTGTATTATACATCAAGCTGTGAAATATTATGTGAAGGAAAAATATGATAAGATAAAGATTTTAAAATTCTGCAACTACTACTATAAAAGTAAAAAAAAGGAATATGGCTAAGTGAATACCAAAGATAAAATTGAGTAGAGAAATACTTATTTACTTTAAAAGAAAAGAAGAAAATAACAAAGAACAAAAAAATTAAGACAAATAGGATGCAAATAAAATTGTGTACTTAAACCCAAACATATTGACAATTATATTAAATACAAATGATATAAACACTCCAATTGTTATTCTACATAAGAAAGTGAAAGTGAATTATATGTTGTATACATGGAAATTATTTTAAGTATTAAGATAGAGTTATGCTAAAATGAAAAGTTGGGTATAGTCAATACACCATACAGAGTCCAATAGTCAAGATTATGAGGGGCAATACCAATATTAGGTAGGGAAGAATTTAAAAATAATAACAGATAAAGAGGGATATACAATGTTAAGGGAGTTAATTTATCAAGAGGTAAAAAATATTCTAAATGTGTATGTGTACTAATAACAAAAATTTAAAAAGTAAATATTGTTAGAATCAGAAAGAAAGAAAGACATTTACAATTATAGCTGGGAATTTTGACTATTTTTAAAAAAATATTTATAGAATAAGCGATCAAAAATGAATACATACATAGAAAATTGAATGACAATACCAATTAAGTTGACTTAAATCATATACTCTACCCTGCAACAGTAGAATATGCATTCTTCTTAATTTTACATGAAATATTAAAAAATATATACCATATGCTGAATCATAAAACAAATAGCAGAAAATAGCAATTATGTGACTATAATGGAATTAAATTAGTAATCAAAAGCAGAGAGATACCTAGGGAATACCCAAATTTTTGAAAACTAAAAAACACACTGGTCATTAACTTTTGGTCCAAAAATAATCAAAAGGGAAGTGTAAAGATATCATGAAATGTTTCATAATAATATACCATATCTCAAAAATTGTGCTGTGGCTAACACATTACTAAGATGGAAGTTTACAGCTTTCAGGGGTTAATTAAAGAGAAGAAAGTTTGTAATTATTTGCTCTAATCTTCCATATTAACAAGCTGGAAAAACAAGTAGTAATTAAGCCCAAGTAAGCCAAAAGTAAGACAACAATTAAAAAAAAAAAAAGAGCAGACATTGATGATACAAAAGTGACAATAATGGGGGAAAATTTAAAGAAACCAAAAGGTTATTCTTGGAACGTATCAGCAAACTTGGTTACTGTGTAGCTATTGTAATTTTAAAAAAAGTGAGAAAAACAAATTACCAATATCAGAAATGAAAATACTAATATTGCTCCAGATCCTAATTGTATTTGTACCAGAAAACCTCCAACAAAGAAAAATCCAGGCCCAGAAAGCTTCACTGATTAATTCTTTCAAACATTTAAACAAGAAATAATATCAACTGTATGCAAAATCTTCTATAAAATTTCCAAAATTAATTTTAAAAAGAGAATATAAGGGAGATTATTTTATCTGTGTATTTAATTTCTATTGTCATGTAGGAAATTACCACAAGCTTAGGAGCTTAAAACAAGACCCATCTCACAATGTTTCTGGTTTGGATGTCTGGACAAAACTTGATTGTGTTTCTGTTCAGTGTCTCACAAGGCTCCAATCAAAGTGTCAGCTGTGCTGCATTTAATTCTGGAGCTCAGGGCTCTCTTTCAAATTCATGTGGTTGTTGGAAGGTTTTAACTCCTTGTAGTTTAGGACTGAGGCCTTTGGATACTACAGGTCACCTTTTATTATCTGGTATGTGGCCCTATCCATAGGCAGTTAATGTCATAGCACCTTGCTTTTTCAAGGCTAGCTAAAAATCATCTACTATTGGATAGTAAGACAGAGTCATAAACGTATTATAACCTAATCGTGGAAATGACACTCCATCATTTTTGCCATATTCTATTAACTAGAATTAAGTCACAGATCCTGCCTATGCTCAAAGAAAGGAGATTACAATGGTTATAACTTCAAGGTGTGGAGATCTTGGAGACCTTTCTGGAATTTTGCCAACTGCAATCTAATATATCTACTAAAATCCAAGAGTGAAGGTAATACTTATTGTTGAAAGACTGAATTATTTTCCTCTATATTGGGGAAGGCAAGGATATTAGAACAATATTAACACAAGGTAAGGACTAAACTGAAGATGCTAAACAGTGAAATGATTCAAGAAAAATACATAAAAAGCATTTAGAACAAAAAGGACTGAGTAAAATCCTCTGTATTCACGAACACCTTAAATATCTATGTGTAAAAAAATCCTTAGGAAACTCCATAAAACCTTCTAGAACTAACCGGTGAGATTGGCAAGATTGTTGGCTATAAGATTACTATAAAAAAGCAATTGAATTTCTATATATTAACCAAAATATGGGTAAATAAAAATTTAAAAACAATTACCATCGTTAAACAAGGAATAAATATGGGTAATTTTAACAAAATAGATATAACACTTATAAAATCAATATTACCATTGTTGAGAGAAATTAAAAAACATAAGAAAAAGGATAAATGCCATGTTGTCAAGATGTCAATTTTCTTACAATTGATCTACAGATTAAATGCAATCACAATAAAAAATACCCAATTTTTCCCTCAAAGCTGAAAATACTGCAGTTTACATGTAAGAACTTGTGTTAACACATCATTATCTTTATGGTGGTTCTAGTCTCTTGAGATTCTAATCATATTTGTCATTTGGGTAATAATTTATAAATGATTGAAAAAATTTTCAAAACTGTTCTCCAAAGCTGCTGCACCATTAAGTGTAGACTTTACAGTGATACTGGAGGGACCATGTCTACTTTCATTCAATGTTATATCCATGGTACCTTGCCCACTAGCCAAAAATAGTTAAGAAGAAAGTCAATTATTTAATTGCATAAATAATTGCCTATATGTGATGTAGTTATCCATGTAACAATAGAATAGGAATAAAGCATCAACATTATTTCTATCTATACATGTCTGTGGTTTTCAGCAAAATGTAAAGAAACAGCTTTTCATCTTAATGTAAAAAGAGGAAGATTATATAAATTTGATTTTCAATTTCTAAGTAAACAAATGTTGAAAACATATTTGACAATTTCCACTGATTTCATTTAACAATTTTCTTTACCTATAGACATGAAATTTATGACTTCTCAATCCCAGACACAAGTGATTTATAGTCAACTCTTTCTACATGATCTTTGTTGATAATTTAAAAATTCATATTTCATATATATGTATCAGAAGTTAGCAAGGGGATATGCTTATGGAATATTTTGTGATCTCATCTGGCAATGAACTGTGTGTGTGTGTGTGTTTTTTTTCCAACTGCCAAAACTTCAGCAACAAAATTGGATGAACATGGTTTATGAGGCCGTTAATAAACATTTCAGGATATTTCCAAATCTTTGAGATAGCCCTAGGCTTTTTAAAATTGCCCCATAAAGCACAGTCTGAAGCATCTTTAGGATGTTATAACATAGCCATTTAACTGAGTCATTTAAAAGGAGAAGGAAATAAAATTTAAACTTATTTCTGTGATAAATAAGAATAAATAAGTATACATGTATGAAAATAAGGTGGAAGGGAGTTCTAATTACTTTTCCAAATCTTGTCCATTGAATATACTCATTGTTGTTTAAAATTAGGATAATGCAAATAGCAAGTAGATAATATCCCATTTATACAGTTGGACATATTTTAAACATTACTTTGGGGTTTCCCTTCATCAATTTGAATCTTTATTTCATTGGCATGGCTGTTCTCAATTGTTCTTTACTGACACTGAAGCTATTTTCTACTTTTATTTTGTATCGGAAAAACCCAGTTCAGACTGGTAGAGACAAACATCCCTTTAAAATCAGTAAGTCATGTAAAGTTTTGTTTTGTTTTAAATCAAATCACACTATAATAATCCTCTGCTTAAAACTTTTCCATAGCTTTCCATTGTTCTATGCATAAAATCCAAATTACTTAGTATAGCCCACAAGGCCCAGCACTTCTGAACCTTGCCTTCCTTACCCTCCAGCCACATTGGCCCTCATTCAGTCCCTTGACTGTGCCAAGCTCTTCCACACTTCAGGGCATTCTACATGAATGATTCCCTTTCCTGCCATATTGTACCTGGAGTCTTAAGGTTAATCTGTCATAATGCTTCTAATACCATCTTCCTTCCCTCATTTGACCATTGCTACCCTCTAAAGGGTCCGCAAAGATTGTATCTCTTTTGTTCACCACAGCATAGCCAGTGCTTAACACAATTCAAAATCAACATGTATATATTAAATAAATGAGTATACTAATGAGTAATGCTGGCAATACACCATTTAACCTGTTGGCAGTAACAGCAACTGGATTAATGTCTTCATTGTGCTCACAGGTCAAATTCTCCCCTGTAATCCTTTGGCTAAATTCACAATCCCTTTGCATACAGTATTCTTATCTTGACAATAGCCTTGTGAGGTCAGTAGTGTTTTCCCTAGTTTTTCCGACATTAGGGTTGAGATCTCAGGGTAGTCAAAATCAAAGGAGGTAAAATCAAATGTGACACATATACAAAAAAACTAACACCCAAGTGCTCTGAGTCTAATTCCAGCCATCATTTCAGTTAACCAACAGAGAAAGTGCTTGTTTATCATTCATTTCCTGTGTTTGTTAAACATCTGAGGCAGGAGTCCGTAGATGGTGGAAAATTTTTTTGGATTACTTTTCCTATACTCTGCTAAATATACCACACATTTTTTTTTTCTAAAATTTGCATGTTTATTGGTTGTTTGATTGAACTGACTGCTACCATTTAGATACAGAGAAAAAGAAAACAAGTGCATGTTTCTGCACACACCAAATAAAATGGAAGACAGGTTATATTAAATGTCTATTATATTATATATACTCTAATTTATTTTATCCTTATGTACATAGTTAAAATTGTTTTCTTTACAATGTATGACTAGGCACGGTATTTCAGTTTAAGTAATTAAACTGAAATGTGATATCAAATGATAAAAATAAGTGTTTCAAATATTTTAGTTTTTTACTACATATGTAAAAGATAATTAATATATTTGAATTGTCGAGCTAATGTCATATACAATTATAGATTCTAAACAAATAGATACAGATTAATTATAATAATAATAGACAATTATATCAACTTTAGCTCTCTAAGGTAACTGTCTACATTTAGCTCAAAAAAGGTATTGGTGCAAACACATTTATAAAATTCAAAATCTCATGAGGAAAAATTAGGTTAAAATGTAGAATCCAACATGCTAACATACATTTTTTTTCCTTAGGGGCAAAAATGGTTTTCAAATATGCAAAAATGCATAGTGCTCTGATTACTCTGTTATATATTTGTTGAAAAAATTTATGAGGCAATTAGGGTAACTTGTTTGCATTATTCAAAACTCAACACATATGACTGAACTTCATCATATCTTTAGTTCTAAACAGATTATTGCCTATTGATGGTGAATGATGGTTGTGGAGCTTTATTTCATGAAAAGTTAATGCTGCACAACTATACTTACTGATTACTCAGGTAAATATGCATTTTTAAAACCATTACAAAATCAACTGTTTCAAAAGAGATGGCTTCCTTTCATCCTTAACTCTGTCGCATAAGTCACACCTATGACTTTCCGAGAACTGCTGGCCTGAGCTGTCTCCTTAATTAAGTGCTCAGTGACACAAAGTGACTCAAACTTAACATTTAATATCTTTGTCAAATAAGGTTATATTTTATTGCTTATTGTGAAATATATTAAATATATTCATTTGCTGAGAAAGAAAACAAAATCCTGTCTCTTAAAACATAGGAAAAAAAAATCACTTTCCTAAATGCTTCTAGGCAGTATGGCAAGGCTTGACAAACACTTTAAAAAATAAACCCTTTAATTTCAGAATCACACTTACATTTTGAAAAACAATTCCACTTGGACTTTTATTTACTTTTACAATTATTATTTTTGGTGAAAATTATTTAAACAATTCTTTTCAGTATATCAGAAAATGTTAATGAGCACTGAAAAATGATCTAGTATAAAATATTTTTTGCAAAATAGTTATGAACCGCAACAAATGGATTCTTCACTGAAGTACTTTTGAAATGTAATATTACAATATCAATTGTGAATATCCATAAAGGATAAATAATGATGTAGCATTTCTGAAAAACTTTTTCCCCTAACACCTCTTTTTTATGAAATACCTGTCTTAAATCTTGCATATGATTTTTCTGTGGAGTGTGGTCTGAAAATGTTAACATAGTAGTTATTATAGAAATATTAAGCAACACTTAAAATAGATATACCATTGATCATTTGTGAAACCTAACCTAAAATTTGGAAAGACCATTATAGCTATGCATAGAAGGAAATTTTTAAAATATTATTTTCAATTCGATATTTCAAGACGACATTCTGAATTTATCAGTTGAATAATAAGTGATAATAAGTTTTATAAATATTTAACGATTACAAATATATGTAGTAATAAAAATAGCAACAAAACTTTATGTACAGCAGAAAGATTATGTACATTTCTCAGAATGTTGAGTGAAAAGAAAAATAAACAGCACAACAGAAAAGATTTAAAAATCATAAAGAATAAAGCTATACTATGTAACATAAAGTTAAAAGGAGTTCCAGAAATAGAGAAATGGTAAGTGTAGGTTGGAAAAATCATCAAACAAACAATAGAAGAATATTTTCCAAGTTCTAGGAAGACTTGAATCTTTAGAACAAAACACAGGCTGTGTCAAGTGGGATGAATTAAAAGAGACTGACATATTTTACATATTGATGGAATTTCAGAAAATCACTGGCTATGAAAATCCCATATCCCTCAAAGAAAAGAAAAAATATAAATATATATTTTCAAAGAGAACAAGAATCTGAGCGCATCAGCCTGTAACCACATAAACCAAACACCATAAAAACAATAAACTAAAAATATAAAGGAGAATGATTCTGATCTTAAAAATCAATACCTAGCCAAACTATCAATCAAACATGTGAGAATAAATGAAGATACCATCAGACATGTAAAAAATCAAGTAATTAACTTCTCAAGGACTCTTTTCATTAAGAAGTGAAAGACAGAAAGCACAATATGTGGGCTACAAAAGATAGAGAACCTGAGCGAGGAATACAATAAAAAGAAATCCCAGAATAATAACTTTAATATCATCCTTAAACTAATAGGTCTAATTACAGCAGGAGTTCAATGGACTGGGAACTATGTAAAAAATGGACAATAAAATAAATTTCATTGAATATATAAAGTCGGATCCTGGAAGATCTTTATAATATGGTAAAGACAGTGTATGTTTCTTTTTTCCACCAGTCAACTGAAGAACCACTGGGAAAAAATTATAATGTCAAGTTATGGTCCTTATGTAAAGTAAATAAAATATGGCATGGCTTTCGAGCTATTGATGCTTTATAATAAAATGGGAATGCCATTTATACTTTATGTAAGGAATTCTACTTTGAAAAAATCCTGACTTTGAACTTTAAAATATGTAACTCCAGTGCAATACCTGATTCTGAATTGAAAAAAAATTACCTATTTGTAATTATGTTAAAACTTAAATAATTTTGAATTTTTAGAATCAATAATTAGAAAAGGTAATTATGATCACTGAACCAATTTACAAATAATATAATTACTAACAATGTAAAAGAGTATGTTACTATACTTTCAGTCTTTGTTGTTATTCCAAATTCATGTGACTATGTAGGGCAGTTGCTGCTATTGCTTAAGTAACATTTTATATGTTTGGGGTGACTCCTTTTTCCATCAAACTGATGAACTTAAGTCCCTTTATCTGGCCACTTCCTTGCTATATTTCCCCAGAGTCTCTGTAAAGTCCCTTGGCTTCTGTGACTTACTGTAATGTTCATCTTTTGTACTAATCATGAGGTCACTATATACTAAATAATTCTGATATGTTGGGCAATAGAGACTTTTGATAACATATATAAAACACAGAAAGATAAATGACAGATTTTTAATGCGGTGTTGTAAATCCCATGATAGGAATAAGGACATATTTGATTGGAAGTTTATAAAAGTGTTCTATACCTCTATGTGTGTGTATATACATATACATACATTAATATATCTCAACAAAGAAAACTGTTACTTAACTTCATAATTATATTCTGATTTAGCATTACCTTGGCAATTCCATCACTTTTTTAGAGTTAGAGCTGTTTCACCTCTGGGAAGTTAATGGGACCATGTGTGTGCCCCCGTTATCCCCCCAATTCAGGTTTTTTTTTCTGACAACATACTTAAGTCTGATGCTTCTCTGGCTGGAAAAAAAACAGATTGCCTTTGAGTATCCCTTTAAGAATTACAGTGGGCCCTCTGCATCCATGGGTTCTGCATCCATGGATCCAACTAACCACCCAACTAAGAGGGGATAGAAAGTATTCAGAAAAAAATAATAATAATAAAAATAAAAATACAACAATAAAAAATGACACAAAAAACAATACAGCATAACTATTTACATAGCATTTACTTTGTATTAGGTATTATAAGTAATCCAGAGATGATTTAAAGTATATGGGAGGATGTGTGTAATTTATATGCAAATAGTACACCATTTTGTATAATGGATTTAAGCATCTGCAGATTTTGGTATCCTCGAAGGTCCTGAAATACCCCATGTATAGATCCTGGTATCCTCGGAGGTCATGAAATACCCCATGTATAGAAAGATGACTGTATTCAAAATGAAACAGCGTTGTGAAACCTCATTTTTAACATGTCAATGGTAGGTTCAATGAAACAAACAAAGCATAATGAGGAAACATGTTTAAATTATGTTAAGATACACATGTTTATACACATTTTTTAAAACATCCCATAGTACGAAAACAAATTGTATTTTTCTTAGATATTTATATTAAGCCTTTTCTGCTTTTGCTTCTCTGGTGTCTGATGTAAGACCAGTTTTTTTCACAGTTTAACTCTGGGGACAATGGGTATGTCAGAGATATCACTATAATGTTTTGACACTAGTGGTGAAGAGAGAAACAACACCCAGCGTGAGTTCAGATACAAGTATAGACAAATTCACGACTTTCTTGTCAGTAATATCTTTGTAAGTCAAGGAGCATTTGTATTACAATAATTCAATATCACCTGGAGTTTCATGTAATAGCTCTATTTTAGTTTATTAGCGCTGTGAATTGAGAACTATCAGGTGGTCATTTAGCAATTATATTATAAGCCCATATCTCAACAAATTGCTATTTCATAGTAGATAATATTTTGTTTAACATTTATCATTTTTATTAATGTATTTCGCATTTACCATCATGATTTGTGCTAAAGAAATTACAAAAACATTTACTCTTATATGCCTTATTTGCTAACTATTAAATGATTGTATACTATTTAAACATCCTTAAGATATTTGAAATGTTAATAAAATATTTTTATAACCAAATTTGTACATTTCATTTGAGCACTAATAAAATAGAAAGAAAAAAGTCATACTTATTGGAAGATTAGATTGACTTTTTTCTCTGAAAATTATTTAAAATTATTATAATTGCTTCAAATTGCCCCTCCTAATATATTTCTGAATAATATATTTGGCAAGAAATATTTAAAAATCTACAAGAAAATAAAGTTTACATATTTGAATCATAACCTGTGACCTTTTGACTAAAGCATTTGCATCACCCTGCAGAGCTTCATAATATATTTCTTAAAATAAAGCCAAGTCCATTGTAGTAATGTCATAGACAATGCATTTTTACTATTGCATTTTAATCACAGAGTAAAACATTGATGTAGGTATAATTTTAATATATTTTCTAATAAGGCCTTTTATAAATAAATTATATATTGGATACTGAACAAATTTGTTACGAAGGAAATAGCCACTTGATAGAATCTGATTTAAAATTTGATGCAATAAATAATCTTCATTTAGCAATGTGTAATATTACCAATCATTTTTAAAGTAGTGATTTATATTGTAATCCTAAAATAATCCAGAGCCAAATGGTTGATCCCAAATAAGCCAATCAAATGCCAAGGTCAGTGGCAACTACTTTAAGAAATATATGCTTTACAATCCTAATAATATTTCAGAGATATTGTATATCAATTTTAATTCAAAGGGGGAAAAAAAGTACTTAGCAAAAGTGAAAATATTTCCCCAATGTGCTACCTAATCAAATTCAAATTTCAAGTAACTATTTAAAATAAAATTTAATTGCAATAATCAATGAATTAAAATAGTTATGTATTTTTTTAAATAACTGTATTGTTTTAGAATACTTAGACCAAACATATGTGTTATCAATAGAAATGGCTAAGAGTATTAAATCTTGAAACAGCTGCGCAGCCATGGACTTGGAAGAAGTAAGGTAATAACTGTTTGATGGATTATATTATTTGTTATTTTGGTGTGTCTGGAATTTTTAATGTCAGAATTATAGGGATGAATTTGAAATGTAAAATCAAAAGGATTTAAACAGAAAATTTCAGCATAGAGTAGTATTTTGCTTATAATGCCTAAATATGTGTATTGAACTTTTTGATGCAATTGAATAGTTAGCAAAAGCCCAGAACACTGTCTCTATCCATTTCAATAGTGAAACGTACAGAAATATTAGTAAAAAGAAAATAGTACTTTTAAAAGGGTGTTTGAGACTCCATCTTTTCCATTTTCACCAGTTTAATATAAGTTTTCAAGGTTACAAGAATAGCAGCTCTTTAATTCACAAACAATGGAAAATCTCCCGTGATAAATAGCAGCAGGTCCCCACCTCCTTTTTAATATACAAGTAATAAGTAAAAATAGCCTCATAACAGATTCATTACATTTGAAAAAGCAAAAGCATAAAAATAAATTGTGAGAGTTTTAAGTCTTTTTTCACTATTCTTTATTTGCACTCACCTCTCCGGAAATAATGATTGTTAATATTTTACTATGAATATTTTAGTCATTACTATTGCATATACTTGCATTTATAAGTACTTATACAAAACTCTCTTTTACACAAAATAAGTTTTCTTATTTTTTTCCTGTGACTTTTTAACTTCAAACTAAAAGTGTCTAGGAGACCTTTCTGTAAAACATATTTCATTTCATCTTAAAGTATTCATAGTGTTCCATGAACACTTTTAATGAACTTGCTTATTCAAGAATAATACACATATAGAAAATTACACAAATCTTAAGTATACAGTTCAATGAATGTATACTAAGCAAGCGCATCGATGTAATCACCGCATATGGATCAAGAAAGAACACCGCCAGTTTCCCAGAATCCACCCACGTGTTCCCTCATAGTCACCAGCCCGCTTCCTACGCAGTCACAGTCCCGACTCCTAGAACAGATACTACTTGTGATTAAGATTGATACAAATGTAATTACACAGATATACCTTTTTACATTTGGTTCTTTTGACTAGCATTGTTTGTGAGATTTATTCCTTATATTGAATTTATCAGGATTTAATTCAATTTAATTGCTGATGCATATTCCATTATATAACATACATCTATTATTTAGCCATTCTATTGTTGATGGACATTCTGTTTTTCCTACTTACTAGCTATTATAAATAATGCTGCTGTGAAAATTCTTGTACATAAATTTAGATGCCAATTTGTTAGCATTCCTTTGTATGTATAACTAGGAGTAAAATTGCTAAATTATAAGGTCAGTTTGAGAAGATATTGCCAAAAAATTTCTAAAGTCTTTGTATTAATTTATACGCCCACGACCACTGTAGGACAACATTTGATCCAAACTCTTGTCACCAGGTAGTGTTGCCAGTCATTGTAATTGTAGCCATTCTCGTGCATATGTAGTAATATCTCCGTTTGGTTTTAATTTACATTTCCATGGATTATTATTGAGTTTGATATACTTTCATATAATTTGGACTTTATTGGGCATTTAATCAAGCATATAATTTATTCGGGATTTGCCCTTAGGTATGTATATATGTATGTGTGTGCGTAGGATGAGTTTTTGTGTTATTTTTCTTCTCCTAATTGATTTGTAAAAATTATTTATTTAATCCCTGTATATGTAATTTCTTTTACATATATTGGAAATATATTCTTTAATTTTTGTAGCTTGGCTTGGCTATTCATTTATTTTTTTTTTTTTGATGAACAGAAGTTTTTAATTTAATGTACTCTAATTTAACAACCTTTTCCATTATCATTTATGTTTTTTTTTCCTGTATAAGAAATTTTTGCCTAGGCAAAGATCATGATTATATTGCCATATCTTATCTTCTAAGATAGTGACTGTCAAATGAGGGACAATATTGCACACATACTTACACACACAGACACTCCCAACTCCATGTATATTTGTCGATGTGTGGAGATATGTTTCACTGTCACAAGAGGAGATTTGTGCTATGGGCATCTAATGGGTACAGTTCAGGAATGATGATAAATATTCTCTAATTCGTGGGGCAACATTCCCTACAAAGAATTATTCAGTCCAAAATATAAATAATGCTGCTTTTGAGAAATCCTAAAGTTCTACAACTCGACATTTCACATGTAGATTTAATAAATACTGAATTTTATGTTGTATTGCTTAGAGTGTTTTTTGTTTCCCTCTATGTACATCCGGTAGTATTTTGGGCAGACCATCCTTTCTCCACTTCTCTGGAGTCTCACCTTACTCTTAAATCAAATTTCTATATCTGAGAGGGGCTATCTCTGAACTTTCTCGTTTTTTTCCATGTCTTTCTTTTTCTTTTCTTTTTTATGAGTATGCTTTTTAATATTTAATGAAATAAAAAATTTCTTGTCCAATAAAATTTCTAAACACAAGCCAACATTTTCAACTTAGTACTTGTATCAGTTTCTTTTTTTTTTTTAATTTCATAATATTACGGGGTACAAGCATTTTGGTTACATGAATTACTTTTGTACAGTTTGAGTCAAAGTTGTAAATGTGTCCATCACCCAGATAATGTGCATTGTACCTGTTAGGTGTGAATTAACACATCCCCTCCTACCCATTCCTACCTGCTTGATTTCCGTACGCACATATAAGTGTATATCATTTAGTTCCAATTTAACAGTGAGTGCATGTAGTGTTTGTTTTTCCATTCTTGCTATACTTCACTTAGGAGGATAGTGTCCAGTTCCATCCAGGTTGTTACAAAAGGTATTAGTTCACCATGTTTTTTATGGCTGAATAATACTACATGGTATACATATACCACATTTTATTAATCCACTCACATATTGATTTGGCATTTGGGTTGTTTCCACATCATTGTGACTGTGAATTGTGCTGCTGTAAAGATTCAAGTGCAAGTGTCTTTTTTATAAAATGTCTTTTTTTCCTTGGGTAAATACCCAATGGTGGAATTGCTGGATCAAATGATAGGTCTACTTTTAGTTCTTTGAGGTATCTCCATAGGGGTTGAACTAGTTTGCATTCCCACCAACAAGTGTATAAGTGATCCTTTCTCTCCACATCCACAAAAGCATCTGTTGTTTTGGGACTATTTAATAAAAGCCATTCTCACTGGAATTAGGTGATATCTCATTGTGGTTTTGATTTGCATTTCCCTGATGATTAGAGATGTTGAGCATTTTTTCATATGTTTCCAGGAATTTGTCAAATCCCTCAGCATTTTCAAGTTTATGAGCACAGAGATTTTTACAATATTCAGAGATTTTTGTATTTCTGTGGTATCAGTTGTAATATCTCCTTTTTCATTTTTGATTGAGCTTAATAGGGTCCTTTCTTTTTTGTTTCTGGTTAATCTAGTGAAAGGCCTGTCAATTTTGTTCTTCTTTTCAAAGAACAAACTTTTCATTAATCTTCTGTATAATTCTTTTTTTATCAATTTCATTTGGTTCTGCTCTGACCTTAGTTATTTATTTTCTTCTGCTGGATTTAGAATTGGTTTGCTCTTCCTTTTCCATTCCTTGAGACGATTCATTAAATTGTTGATTTGTGATATTTCTGTCTTTTGGATGTAGGCATTTATGGCTATGGATTTTCCTCTTATGACTGCTTTCGGTGAATCCCACAGATTTTGATAACTTATGTCCCTTTTGTCATTTAGTTTCCATCTTAATTTCCTCCTTGCCCCAGTAACTCTTCAGCAGTAGGTTGTTTAATTTCCATGACTTTGTGTAGAGTCGAGTGTTTCTGTTGGAATTGATTTCTAATTTTATTCCACTGTGGTCTGGGAAGATACATGCTATAATTTCTATTTTTTTTACTTTGTTGAGGCATTTTTTGTGGTCTAGCATGTGATCAGTCTTAGAGAATGTTGCATGAGCTGATGAGAAGAATGTATATTCAGTTGTTTTGGGGTACAATGTTCTGTAAATGTCTATTAGGCCCATTTGTTCTAGAGTTCCATTTAAGTCCATTGTTTCTTTGCTTATTTTCTGCCTGGAAGATCTGTTCTGTTCTGTCAGTGGGGTGTTGAAGTCCCCGACTATTACAATGCTGCTGTTTATCCTTTTGTTTAGATCAAATAGGGTTTGCTTTATGAATCTGGGTACACCTGTGTTAGGAGCATAAAGATTTAGGATTGTTATGTCTTCTTGTTGAATTTTTCCCATCACCATTATATAATGACCATCTTTGTCTTTCTTTACTTTTGCTGATTTGAAGTCTATGTTATCTGATGTGAAAATGCTATACCACCTTTCTTTTGGTTTCCATTTCCTTGGAATATTGTTTTCCATCTTTTCACCTTGAGTCTGCATAAGTTCTTGTGAGTCAGATGTGTTTCCTGGAGATAGAAGATACTTAACTTGAATTTTTTTATCCAGTCAGCCTGCCTATGTCTCTTGAGTGGGGAGTTCAAGCCATTCACTTTTATTGAAAGAATCAATGAGTGTGGTGGATTTCTGTTCATCCTGTTGAATAGAACTCCCTGTTCTTGAGCAATGTTCTGACCTTTAGCTTTTGGATGATTTTATACTGATGGGTGTCTGTGTGCTGATCCATGTATAATGCAGTTCTGAATACTTCCTGCAGGTCAGGTCTGGTCGTGACAAATTCCCTCAGTGTTTGCTTGCCTGGGAAAGTCTTTATTTCTCCCTCATATAAGAAACTTAGTTTGAAGGATACAAAATTCTAGCCTGGCCACTATTCTGTTTGAGAAGACTAAGAATGGGGCCTCAGTCCCTTCTGGCTTGTAAGGTCTCAGTTGGGAAATTTTCAGTTAGTCTAATGGGTTTTCCTTTGTAAGTTCTCTGCTGCTTTTGCCTTACAGCTCATAGGAATACCTCTTTCGTGTTTACTTTGGCCAGTTTGATGACTATGTGTTAAGGTGATTGCCTCTTCACAATGAATCACCCAGAGGTCCTTTGAGCTTCTAGTACCTGGATATCTAGATTTCTAGCTAGGCCAGGGAAATTTTCCTCAATTATTCTCTCAAATAAGTTTTCTCACCCTTGTGTATTTTCTTCTTTGCCCTCAGGGATGCCTATGATTCTTATGTTAGGCCTCTTTACATAATCCCATATTTCTTGTAGGTTTTATTCATTCCTCTTTTTTCTCAGTTCTTTCTTTTTGACTGACCACAAAAATAATGCAGGAAATGAATGAAAAATTTACCAAGGGAATTGAATTTTTAAAAAAAAAAATCAAACAGAACTTCTGGAAATGAAAAATCCATGTATTTATCTTTCTAAGCCTGTACCAAGATGCTCTGTCCTAATTATTGTGGCTTTAAAAAAAGGCCTGCTATGTGATAGTAAAAAATCTCCCAATTTCATGGACAGTGCTATTTGAAATTCATATAATTTTCATGTTTCACATAATATTATTCTTTTGATTTTTCCAACTGTTTGAAAATATAAATACCATTCTTAACTTAAGGATCATGTAAAATCAGGCAACTGGCCTAGATTTAGGTCTTAGTTTGCCATGCCATGCTCTATATTCTTCTTTTTTGGTTTGCCTGAAAATTCTGTAAGGTATTAGACAAGCTGATTTAAAAATTTTATTATGATCTTGGTGTCTGTATTTATTCTGTAATTTTGTAAAATTTTGCTTCATAAATTTTAAGGCTATATTTTTAGGAACATAAAAATTTAGACTTAAATCTTCTTCCCAGGTTGATTCTTTTACTGTTAGAAAATATTTCTTAATCTTTACTTATACTTTTTGCCTTAAGCTGTATTGATCTGACATTGCTGTAGCTAAACCGGCTTCCTTTTTGTTAATATTTACATGCTATATTTTTTCCATCCTTTTACTTTTAATCTTTCTATATGTATATTTTTATAGTATTTTATAAGGAGCATGTAGTTGGACTTTGTTTTGTGGAGTACATTTTGACAGAAATTTAACTGGAGTGTTAATTCCTACTATATTTCAGCTGGAGTATTTACTGGTTTTACAGTTACCGTAGATAATGATACATTTAAGTATGGATTTGAACTTACCATCTTACTATTTGTTCTTATTCTATTTATATCACCCATTCTATGTTCTTTTTTCCTTCTTTTATTGTCTTCTTTTGTGTTATTGAAGTATTTTACCAGTCTATATTTTCCCTCTTCTAGCTTAATGTTATTTTATTCTTCCTTTAGTGGTTACTCTAGAAATTTTAGCAAAAAACTTTAAATTGGTGGAATCTAAAATAAATTAGTACAGTTATTACTTCCCAGACAGTGCAAGTTCATTAAAACCCTTGACTCAATCTACCCCCTCTGCTTTTTAAAATGTAGTTTAATTCTACATATATTTTAAACACCATGGGCATGATTAGTTTTCTATAATACAATTCATATTCTTTAAAACTTACAAACAAATGTGTCCTTTCCTTTTTATTACTTCCTAAATTTCTCTGCTTTCCTTTCAGTTCATTATTCTTTTGTCTGAAAAATACAGTTTGGAATTTTTTTTAAGTGGCGATCTGCTCAACAATTAATTCAATCAGTTATTCTTTCAAATTTTTAAAAAAATCTTCATTTTAGGAGGTATTTTACCAGATAGAAAATTATCACTTGAGAGTGATTTTCTTCTATCTCTTTAAAGATGTCTACTTTGCTTTGTTTTGTTGACTTTCTTCCAATATTCTGCTGGGTTTGTATCTTTCAGTCGTATTCTTGCTCTATTACAGGTAATGTTTCTGTTTTTAATGTGGTTGCTTTAGGATAGTTTCCCTGTCTTTTATTTTTTGCAGTTTTATTATGATGTACTTAGACTTGTTTCTTTTGTACTTATTCTACTTGGGATTCATCACATTTTTTGAATTTGTGGTCTAATGTCTTTCACCACTTTTAGAAAATTTAGACCAGTTTCTCTTCCTTTTCTGCCAGTGCCCCATATATTTGCCCCTGTCCTTGTGGGTTTCCAAATAATAAATGTGATTACTATCTTTGTCTCATAGTCATTTTTTCTTTTTTCTTTTGTATTTTCTTTTCATGCTTCCATCTGCAAATTTTCTATCAATTTATTATCTTCTAACCTTATAATCCTCTTTTTCTGCTGCTTCTAATCTGTTATTGAGCCTTCTCCTCAGCTTTTAATTACAGCTACTATTTTTTTCCATTTTAGAGATATCACTTCTTTTTTTAAGGTCTGTCATGAAACATTATTACATCTTGACTTCTATTTTTTATATATTAATCACAGTTATTTAAAATAAGCATCATGTCTGATAACTCCAACATCTAGATTACCTAATGGTCTACTTTTTTCTCTTGTATTTTGTAAATTTGGTCCCCTTTCCTAGCATTACTGAAGATTATTGTTTTGAATGCTGGACATTATGTATGAAAAATTGTATAGCTAATTTGAAGCTCAGCTGAATTGCCATCTTTAAGAGAGTATTTAATCTTTTTGTGGCAAGTAAGTAGAGTAAAAAAAATCTCCTATTTCAGTCTGAAATAAAATTGTTTTGAAAATTAGCCTATTTCATATTTGTGATTATTTCTAGAATGTTTCTCCAGAGCTCTAACTGGAATTTTTAACCAGATGTTCCCTCAGTGGAGTGACCTCTAATTTTTATCTAACCAGGCCTATGTGCCATCTTAACATTTGTTTCCTGATTGATTTTTACTTCCTGAAAGCTTATGAATAATGTCTTAAGAAAGAAGGTTGTGCAGAAAATTGAAATTACTTTAATGTACTTTCTTTCTCCCTATAATATTGGCCTCCCAAGTCCTGACTGCTTAAATAGCCATGAACACTAAGTTTTGTCTCATTCCTATGAGATTGCTGAAATTTCTTCTACTTTCTGCTCAAATTTTTAACCACTCACTCTCATGCCACTTTTAGTTGACAAGTACTTAAAGGGAAATCACCACAGAATGTTCATCTGACCTCAATTTATTTCATTATTCTTGGGATTCCTCAAGTCCTGATTGACTTGTGAGACTTCTTTATGCTTAAAACACATGTTCATTAGTATATTTTTCCACATTTTTCTACTAGTACCTGGAAGGGAAAATGATCTATTATTTGTTCCCAGGAGATAAACCAGTGGTTTTGCCACATAGGTCTGTAGGATATTTACTAAACCATTCAACCAACATATTGAACAGATTTTACAATTCTTAGTTCCTTTCCATAATTTAAAAGGAAAATTCTTTTAAAAGAAATAAAGGCAATTTATGAGTAAGTTTTTAAAACCTATTCTATAGACTTAACTTAATAATCCCCATAAAATCCTATAAAATAGGAAAATAAATTTCTGTCAGTTTGAGACCAAAACCTGAAAACTGACCTTATAAAGAACATGGGAGAATATAATAATAAGCTAATACTGATAGTACTAGCTAAGGAAAGTCTTTCAGTGGCCAAAATGTACACTATTGGCTCCATAAGTGTGTTTTCCAGAAAGTAAACTAGAGATTTATGAATACCTGATGGGATTTTTTGAACCAATATTGATTATAAGTGAGCAATCTAGATATCATATTTGTTCTCTAGTGCCAGATAAATGTCTTTTTTATTCAAATGTGAATATAAACAAAGAATATGTCTTGAAGAGCATGTATTAAAGTTTGATATTATTGTTGTTGTTTCCCCACAAATACATGTATTATAGGGTATGAAAATAACTTAAAATATTCACTTTTTATCTATTTCACAAAAATAGAATATAGCTATGATGATAGAATGTCAGCCAATAGTTGAATCAATAGTTATCAGAGGAAGTAAAAAAGAAATGTACCCTTTGTAATATTGCATCATTATGTAGGAATATAAAACTTAAGAAACATCAGCACTACAGGAAAAAAATTTAAGTGATTAAAAAATATAAAAATATAAGGACAGTGGTTCATAAATATCAAGCCAAAAAATAATGGTGTTCCCCAAAATAAAACAGAGTATACGCTGTAGATTAACAAACAAAAAGTTATTTTGAATGAATTTTCTTGTCAATATTTGCATTTACTTTTTTTAAATAAAAAAATTAATTTTAAAATTTCCTATGTAAATTATAATTCATATATAATTTTATAAGCATCAGTTTAAAAATAAAAGTACCTTTCTTCATAAATTTCTCCTCTGTAAGATTATTATATTATGTTACAGTCAAGCATTGATTAACAATGGGAATACATTCAGAGAAATGTGGTGTTAGGTGATTTCATCATATGTGAACATAATAGAGTATACTTACACAAACCTAGATGACATATCTACACTATATGGTTTGGCCTATTGTTACTAGATTACAAAACTATACAGCATGTTACTGTACTGAATACTTCAGGCAATTGTAACACAATGGTAAGTGTTTGTATAGCTAAACATGTCTAAACATATAAAAGGTAATGTGTTGTGCTGCAGTGTTAAAAGAGCTAGGCAATAAGAATTTTTCAGTTCCTTCATAATCTTAAGGGACCACCATTTTATATGAGTTTGTCATTGACTAAAATGTTGTTTTTATGTAGCACATGACTGGGTGTTTTATTGTATTTTGTCGGGTTGCCTGCTGTGATGTTTGTCTCTCCCTTAGGAAGCAGACTCCCACTTGCCTAGCCAAAGTGGTGACATGTGATTGAAGCTAGGTCAAAAGTAGTTACTCACATTTTCATACTGAGTGACATGCTTGGAGAGTATTCCTGATTCAGGTTGAGGTATTGATTTTCACTCTCTACAATTTTAATTATGAGTGGAAACTCAGGATTGTAGTGTTCTTTATTTCACAGTGCACTGGAGAGAAGAGTTTTGAAAATCCCTGTTGCAGAGGTCTCTCAAACTGCCCTGATATCTGTCTTTTCCAAAATTTGTTTAGATAGTCTCTTTAAAAATCTTTCAGCTACTCCAGGATATTGTTCAATAAGCCCTATATAATTATTTACACATATATAATTTATTGTATTTTAAATAAGCTTCATTTATTTTAAATTTTTATTTGATTAACTTGAATTCTGTTACTTAAAAAACAAAGGAATCTTAGTTACCTCAAAAGTAAATTGCAGACAAAAGCCTTGTTATTAAGTGATTGCTCTTTTTTCTCACCACAATCAATTCTACATACAAAAACCCATTTGATCCAATTAAAATATAAGTTTGATCATCTTATCCCTATCTTCAGAACCCTTGTTTGATTTCTCTTATTACAGAACATAGGATTAAAAGACTGTAAAACGTCTTAAGGCCCTAAGCAATCTGTCCCTTTGTTGTATCTCTGACCTCATCCCTTAGTATTATCCTGTTTTTTCATCTGCTAAAGCCACCTTAGACTTGTTACTGCTTCTTGGAACATGCCTCAGGGCCTTTGCATAAGTAGTCTCCTCTGTCCAACAGCCCTGTCCACAGTTATCCAAGTGGCTTACTCCCTAACTTCCTCCATATTTTTGCTCAAATATCACAAAGGCCTAATTTTTGTATTTGTACTAGTAACTGTCACCCAATCTTTAGACTCTAACAATTTTTAAATAAAAATTTTCCAAATAAAGAGGAGTCCCAAAACTTTTGAAAAGGACAAATAAACAATTAAAAAAATGAAAATAAAAACACACATGCATATTCTTAGCCTTCCTTTAGCTTTCCTTCTCTCCTCCCAAATATTAGAGGGCTTTATTCCATGTAAACAGAATAAAAAACTTTACAGGGCAACTGGATATAAGCTTCCAGCTAGTACAAATTCTGGAGGAATTTAAATCAAGTTCACTGTACAGAATGGGCATTGTGGGGAGTAAAGTTATAACTCAAATTCTAACAAAATTTGTCTAAAACTAATTGCAGTAAGTTTCTGAATCCAAAGTGATTTTTTTCCATCAATTCCTGAATGTGTAAGTTGAATGGGATATTTGGCACATAGAAACATTCTTACTTTGATTATTTGACTTTTGGAACCTGGTCAACTTATGATAGGATAGACACATTCATCCACATAATAATAATAATAATAATAACAACACATTATTAGTGTAAACTTCAGCCCTGTGATTCATAGCATATTCCTACTCACTTGACTACTTTGGTTATTATAAAAGATTAATAAATCTTTAGTAATAATCAATTACTATATACTTATCACTTAGTAATTATGTTTCTGCTATCCAGATGAATTCTGCTTATTAGAGCATGCAAATGTATGCTTTGGCAACAGGTAAGCTTTTATTGATCTAGCAATTACATTGCGATGGAACACAGAATAAAACAGAGTATCTTGCTTTCATCTGGCAGGAACTGGCTCTGTGGTAGACGTTTGCCTCTGGGATAAATTACCCCTCTAGTTCTGTGTCATATAAAGTTTGCTGGAATGTTATTTGAGTCATTGTCCCATAGGATGTTATAGTGTTCCACTGTATTTCTGATAGCGTCTAAATCTACAATAATAATAATAATATTAATAGTAACAGCAACTCCAACTAATATTTACTGTATTTACATATATTAATTTATTCAGTTAATTCTTAGCATAAACCTGATAAAAAGTTACTGTTATATTCTTCATTTTTATAATTGAGTAGAAAGAGTTGTAGGGATGTTAAATAACTTGCTCCCAGTCACAGCTGAAAAGGAGCTGAGTGGAATTTAGTCCCAGGCTGTTGGCTGTCCGGTGCTCAAACTGGACACTTACTCACTGTATTAAACTCTTTTCCCAACTATTAGGCAAACTAGAATTAGCAAATTCACTTTATGCTATAATAAAAATACAAATGAGAAAAGGAGGAAGCTATATTTCTTGAAAAAATATGTATTTAGTCAACTCAAACAATGAAACAAAAAAAATCAAGAAATATGATGAGCTGAGAAGGTTCTGGCCAAAGATAAAACCTATAAAATAGAAATTTTAAAAAAACAGTGATAAATTTACTTATGGTCATTCACAGAATTGCTTATTTAATCATATATGTCTCCTTTATTTCCCTTGCTTTTTTCTACTATTAAATACAGAGTATGTTAGTTGATTTAGTTCACAGATCACAGAATACCATGATGGTATGATGACAGACCAGCAGGAAGAATGGACATAACTCAGATGCCTTTATCCATTTTGTGTTGCTATAAGAAAATTCCACACACTTATTTGTTACAGTTCTGGAGGCTGGGAGAACCTCCCAAGATCAAAGGGCTGCATCTGGTGAGGATCTTCTTGCTGCTCTCATAACATGCTGCCATTTAATAACATGGCAGAGGTCATCACATAGTTTGAGTGCAAGATCATGTCAGCTCAAGTCTCTCCTTTTCTTTTTATAAAGCCACTAATGCCGTCACGGGGGTCCTGCCCTCATGACCTCACCTGAACTTAACTACTTTCCAAAAGGCCCACCTCCAAATACCATCAATTTATGAATTTGAGAATCAAGTTCCCAACACATGAACTTTGGGGGACACATTCAAAACTATAGCATTCCACTCGTAACCCCCAAATTCATGTTCTTTTCACACGCAAAAATATCCATTCCATCTCAGTAGTCCCAAAATCTTGTTCCAGTACCAACTCAAAAGTCCAAAGTCCAAAGTCCAGATGACTGCATTAGATATGAGTGAGACTCAAAGCACAATTTATTCTTAGGCAAATTTCTCTTCAGCTGTTTGCCTGTGAAATTATACATTATCTACTTCCAAAATACAATGGTGGGAACAGGCATAGGATAGACATTGCCATTCAAAAAGGGGAAATATAGGAAAGAAAAGAGGGGAACTGGTCCCAAGTAAATTCAAAATCCAACAGGAAAAATGTCACTAAGTCTTAAAACTGGGAATAATTTCCTTGGACTTCATCTCTTACACCTTGGGCACACTGGGGTGGGAGTTGGGCCTCAAAGGCCCTGTAGTGCCCCTCCCTTATGGCTCTGCTGGACTTAGCCTGGGCAGTAGCCCTCATCTGTTAGAGTCTCATGCCTGCATGTTCTCCCAGGCTGATGTTGGGAGAACAGTAAAACGCTGGTAGCTCTACAGTTCTGCAATTTTGAGGGTGGTATGGTTCCCACAACTCCACAAGGCATTACCCTAGTGGGGACTCTTTGTGACAAGTCTCTGCATGGACAACCAGGTAGTTTGCAACATTTTTTAAATCAAGGTGGAGGTAGCCATACCCCATAGCTCTTGCATTCTGCAGGCCTGTAGACTTAACACAACAAGGATGCTAGCAACACCTACTGCTTGTACATTGCAAAGTGAAGAGTAGAGCCATACCTGAGCCCTCATGAGCCACAGTTGGAGTAGCCAAGGAGCACTGTGCTGAAATACAGGAAACAGAGACGTGAGGTGGCCCTGGACAGCAAGTCAGTGGAGGGTTCCCTGGGCCTGTTGTCTGAAACTATTCTGCCCTTCTAGGCATGTCTTCGGAGGCAAAGCCTCAAAAATCTCTGAAATACCTTTGGGGTCATTCTCCTATTGTCTTGATGAATACCACTTGGCTACTTTCTGTCCTTATTAATTTCTTTAACAAAGAGTGGCTTGGCTACACCACTTAATATTATCTCCCAAAAACACACTTTTTTACTCTTTACATAGCCAGGCTGCAAATTTTCCAAATCTTTCCCTTCTGCTTCCATTTTAATTATAAATTATGTCTTTAAATTATCTCTCTGCTCTTGCGTCTCACTGTATGCTCTTACAAGTAGCCAGTCAGCAGCCTGAATGCTTTGCTGCTTAGACATTTCTTTTGTCGGATATGTAAGTCCATCCCTCTTAAGTTCTGCCTTCCATAAAGCCCTAGGGTATGGCCACAATGCAGCTAAGTTTTTTTCAACTGTATAACAAGGATAGTCTTTACTCCAGTTTCCAATTCCTTATTCTTCATTTCCATTTGAGATTTCATCAGAATTGATTTTATTATCTGTATTTTACCAAGATTCTGGTCACAACCACTTAAGTAGTATTTAAGAAGTTCCACACTTTGCCTAGAGCTCTTCTCTTCTGAGCCCTCAGCAGAATTGCCCTTGATGCTCCATTTAGAGAAATACAGGTTTTTTATAGCCTGTTTCTTTAAATTCTTTCAGCAGCCTCTTCCCACTACCCGGGTCCAAAGCCACTTCCATATTTTCAAGTATTTGTTATAGCAACAGTCCCACTTCTTGGTACAAATTTTCTGTCTGTGCTCATTTTTTGTTCCCATAATAGAATACCACAGACTGTGTAATTTATTAAATATATATATATTTCTTACAGTTCTGGAAACTGTAAAGTTCAAGAGCAAGGAGCCACATGTAGTGAAGGCCTTCTTTCTTCTTCATAACATTGTGAAAGGCATCAACTGGCAAGACAGAGGGAATGTTCCAGCTAATGTCTCTCTTATTATAAAGGCTTGAATCCCACCATGAAGGTCCCACCCTATGATCTCATTTAACCTTAATGAACTCCCAAAGTCTCCATCTCCAAAAACTATAAACATATAAATTTGGAGATTAAGTTTCCATCACACGGACTTTGAGGGAAACATTCAAATCATAGCACCAGAGAATGCTGGTATCATCTTTAGAAGCAGTAGCCAAAACTCACTTTTGGCCTTCTCCTAGTTAAATGTAATAAGAGAATTTTCAATTATATGTGAGGCAAACACATTGTGTGAAACATGAGCATTTTAGAAATTGTATACATATATAGAAAAATGAATGGGTTAGTATTTGCCTAAGACTTTGGACAGGTAGGGTGTGCACAATGATTTCAATTGTTTTTGTTTGTCTATTATTTCTCTTCTGCTACCCAATCTCTATGGCAACAAGGAGAAACAGTATGTGATACAGACTGACTTGATCAAAATATCTCAAGTTCCTGACACTCAGGTAATCTTTTCTGTGAACACTAATCTATAACAGAGAAGCTAAAGGATTATTAATTACATTATTTTGAGACTGTACCATGATAAGAATGTTCCTGAACTCCTGCTGATTGTTAACTTGGTGTCGCCTTGATCTTCCTTTCCCTAAACTTGAATGTTCACCTTTGGCTACTTCACTATCCTTTATAGAATTCTTTTTTTGTTTAATTTATAAATTTTATAAGTTAGCAGAATCTGAGTCTCTTTTTGGTTGTTGTTAATCTTGCAAACAAAGAACCTAAAGTGCTGTCAAATTAAAGCAACATCCACAGCAATTTAAGTTCAGAAATTTTTAATCAATAATTCTACCAACAATTAGTTCATCAAACATTTATGAAGACAAAATAATTATCAGATACATAAGTTTCACAGAAAGTTATTTTCTATTTCACTGAGATATACATCAAAATTTGCTATTACAGATAAGGGTTATTTGGTTCGAAAATTTTGGTGATCGGCATTGAAAACAATTTAAAATATTGAAATAAGCACACATAATTTTAGAATTACAATTATTGAATGAATAAAAATCATTTTACTACTAATTCTCCGTTTATTTGGAGTAGTAGTTAGAAAAATAAAATGATTATTTTAGTGAAACACACTAGATGTCATGATGAAGAGATTGTTAAAGTTACCACGTAGCAGAATGATAGGGTGCTTTGATTGTGCATACGAGATTCCTTAATTGAGATTGAATAAAGTCTAAAAGCCTAACACAGTTTCAGGCATACAATGAAAACTCAATAAATATTTGCATATTTAGTGTATGAATGAAAATGTTAACACAACTTAAACCTTGAATAACTTTCTTCAGTTAGATATGTTAGAAAATATCTGAAAGAAAGGATTAATTTGATTATCTAAGGTTAATGAGATCAAAAGGAAAATATAAATTTAGAAGGCAAGTAGTAGTATAGGAGAAATATTCATAGGTAATTTAATAGAAAATAGATATCTTTAAAATGTAAAATGATATAGTCCTTCCCTCCTCAGTCACTCACCAACAAAGAGGCAACAGATTTCATGTTATAAAGGAGTAAAAAAAAAAAACAACTGACATATTGGAAATGTCCTCTTTCAGTGCCAGAACAAGGAAATGCAAATTAAGTCAACAATAAAATGCCATTTTGAATGTTTTTTAAAACAAAAATCCCAAATGATGGTAATGATAAGACAACATTCTTTGGGAAAGAATTTTAGAATTTTAAGAATTATTTTTAATTCTCTTTTCCTAGGCCTCCTCTTCTAAACAGTGGCTAAGTGCAATTAATTCTGCCTTCTGAAGTGTTACTCTGATCTGCATTCTTCTCCATTGCCCACAGATGCCACTCTAGCACTTTAGCTATCTAAATTTTCACAATTACCTTCTATTTTGTCCCTCAGCTTGAAGTCTTATTCTGCTTGATACACTCTCCTCATTCGGCCACAGAGTAATTTTGATCATGCCACTCGTTTGCTTGAAACCATTGTAATAGTATCTCTTTGCCTTCACTTAAGGTCAAAGTGCTTAATATGTTTTCAAGACCCTTCAGTCACTTTTCTCTTCCTGTTAAATTATTTATTCTGAGGTCCTTTTCCCTATCTCCCATTCCACAACCCCCAAATCTAAGTTCCAGGTAGCTTCGCCTTCCATATTTCCATGTTCTCACTTACCTCTTTAACTTGGCCCAGCTATTCTCTTTGCAGAACATTCTTTATGTAACCTGACTAACCTTTAAGCATCCTAACATAGAATTCGGTTTTAATATCAATCACTTCCTTCGTCATTACAACTAATTCTCTTCCAGTCTACTCCCTTGGAAACTTATAATTACCCTATTTCATCAACATGTATCACATATGGGTAGAGGGCATCTACTTTTTTTTTCCTTGAAGCCTTGCTTACTTTGCTATCTTTAGTACATTTGATGAATGAATGAATTAATCAATGAAAATTCACTAAATGTAGAATATTTGGCACAGTATCATCAATTCTAGAACACTTTCCAAAATATATAATCTTTAATATGATAAAAAGTTATGATATAAGCACTATTACCATACATAACAGTTTTTATAATGATATTATTTAGAACAGAACAATATTAAAAAACATCTACAGGTTTAAATACAGGATATTATTATATTTAAATAGATTAGGATGGCAGTAGGCACTTGCTGTTTATTTTCAAAATTCATTCTCCTGGAAAGCATCTCTCCATCTTTCCCATCATAATGGTTTATAAGGAATGGGCCCCACTTGCTCTCAAGGAGTAGGCCCTGACTAGCTTAAACTAATCAGCATAGTCTATTTTTCCTGAATCAATTATTGGTTTCAGGGATTAACCAAGAAGCCATTCAGAGCCAATGTACCTGAAAGATTATTGCTAAATCTTCAAGACAAGGAAAAGTCTTTTTTTTCCCTTTTCACTAGAAAGCAGAATGTGATTGTAGTTTAAGGATATTAGGTCTGGTACAGGGGCATGAATTTTTAATTTTTAATTAAACTTTTATTTTGAGGTAAGTATAGGTTCATATGTAGTTACAAGAGATAATACAGAGAGTTTCTATGTACTGTTTACCTAGTTTTTCCCAACAGTAATATTTTGCAAAACTACAGTACAGTGTTACAACCAAGAAATTGACATTGATATGCTTAAGATACTGATCAGTTCCACTACAAGGACCCCCGGGGTTGTCTCTGTAGATCACTCCCATCTCTCTCTCTTACCTTACCCCTCTACCCCATCCCTGACCCCTGACAACCTTTGATCTGTTACCTATTTCTATAATGTTGTCATTTCAAGAATGTTATATATATTATACATGGAATCATAAAGTTCCTAACCTTTTAAGATTGGGTTTTCCCTGTGGCATAATTCCTTGAACATTCATTCAAGGTGTTGAGTGGATCAGTACTCCCTGCCTTTTTATTGCTAATTAGTATTCCATGGTAGGGATGTATCACTGTTTAAGCATTTACCTATTGAAGGATATATGGGTTTTGAGCTATTAAAAGTAAAACTACTATAAGCATTTATATACAGGGTTTTGGGTGAACATAAACTTTCATTTTTCTAGCATTGGTGTCTAAGAGTGCAATTGCTGTTTTATATGTTTAGTTTTGTAAGAAACCGTCAAATTGTTTTTCAGAAATTTTACATTTCCATCAGCAATGTGTGAATAATCAAGTTTCTGAGCATTCTTGCCAGAATTTGGTGGTGTTAACAGCCTCCGAGTGGAGGTTTTTCCAAGTCCTTGGTGACCGTCGGGAAAATAATTTTAGGATGCACCACATAAGCCAAGCAAGCAACAGCTTCTATTGAAAGTGAAAGTACACTCTTAGGAAAGAGAACAGGCAGGCTCGAAAGAGAACAGCCGGCCTGAGAGGAACTGGTTTTCGATCTTTTGTAGTTTCACTAATTTCGGGATAAATATTCAAGACCAAAGAGTTGACTTTTACTAAGAATTTAGGTAGTAATTCCTAGAATTGGGTTCCCTCCCCTTTTCATACTTTATATGGCTGTCTCTGAACTATCATGGTGATTTCAAGGGCAGAGAAATTTTAAAACTGCGATGTAAATAATATTTCAATTAGCCAAAGTTCACGTAAGGTGGCAGAGATAGCTGACAAAGAGCTGAAGCCAGTTCTTGCATGTGGTTATCAGCCCCTCTAGTTAGCTTTTGCTTGCAGGTTGTTTACTTTAACTGCTGCACCCAATCTGCAAAGCCCTGCATCCAGTCTCAGCCCTGTCTCCTAGTCTGCTGCTCTGACAATGTCACTATTTTATATTTCAGGCTTTCTGAACGGTGTGGTGATATTTCATTGTGGTTTTAATTTACATCTCCTATTAACTTTAATTTCATTTCTCTATAAGCATATATTTTCATGTGTTTATTTGCCATATGTGTATTGTCTTCATTGAAATGCCTGATCATGACTTTTGTCTATATTCTAATTGAATTTCCTTCCTTCTCTTCTTTGCTTTGCTTCGTCTTTCCTTCCTTCCTTCCTTTTTTTTTCTCTCTTTTTCTCTTCCTTCCTTTCTCTCCTTCCTCCTCTTCCTTTTCTCCTTTCTTTTTTACTGTTGCTGGCTGTGTGGCTTGCAAGTGTTTTCTCCCAGTGTGCAGCTCACCTTCCAATCTTTAAACAAGGTCTTTCATAGAGAAAAACTATTTTTCAATTTTCATAAAACACTGTTTATTAAGGTTTCTTTTTCTAGATCATGGTTTTGGTGTCAAGTCGAAGAACTCTTTATCTACTAACACTATAATCTGAATTTTGTCTCTTATACTTTTTTCTAAGTGATTTTTAGCTTTATAGTTTATGATTAAGTTCAAAATTCATTTGTAGATATATTTTGTATTAGGTATTCAGGTGTACAATTTAGTCACAAGTTACCTGCGAAAGGTTGGTCAGTCAATGACAAATCCTGTGAATGAGGCTGGCACCAAGGAAGTTGGTGATCATATTGCTTGTGCCAATGTATGAAGGGCCATAAGCCAGTGATTTTCTTTATAATGGCTTACACAAGTCTGAATTTTGTTTGCTAATGATAGAAGATTTCTAACATGTTAATATTCTATTTAGAAGAAGTTTAAATTAGTAAGGTAATTGTTACTAGTGTAAAGAGAAATGTTACAGGAAGCATGGTATATAATCGTATATATAGGATGATCACAACTGTGTATAAAGAAATAAAAATATTCCCACAAATTATATATATCATCCAATAATTAGAAAAAAAGAAGTGAAACATTTGCCTTTCATTGGAGTTCATGTGGTGGTGCTTAATATATAACATTCTCTCCTTTTAAATACATACATTTTCTAAAAATTATTCCAGCAGTACATATTCTTTAAAATTTTGAATAATATTCATGAGATAACTGATATATTTCACTTCACTTCATTTTTGACTTGTTTTTTGTAGTTAAAGTTGTTTGTCCAAATAATTTATTTCAAATAAAAAACAAAGTAAAACATCTAATTTTGGTTAAGTATTCATGCAAAACATGACATTCAACTTTATGAAACTACACACTTTTTCTTAGAATATGAATAACATTTAATATAAATAAAGTGCTAATATATGTTAAAAATCAGAGGGAAAATGTTAAAGGCAGACTACAATTGACCTTTGATTAGCATAGGTTTAAACTGCATGGATCCACTTATATGCAGGTTTTCTTCTGCCTCTGCTACCTCTGCGACAGCAAGACAGACCTTTCCTCTTCCTCCTCCTCCTCAGACTATTCAACATGAAGATGATGAAGATGAAGACCTTTATGATGATCCATTTCCACTTGATGAATAGTAAATATATTTTTTGTTATTCATAATTTCATAATAACATTTTCTTTTATCTAGCTTACTTTATAGTAAGAATACAGTATATAGTACCTATAACATAAAACATATGTGTTAATCAACTCTGTTACTGGTAAAGCTTCCAGTCAACAGTAGGCTATTAGTAGTTAAGTTCTGGAGAAGTCAAAAGTCATATGCGGATTTTTGACTGAATGATCCTAACGTCCATAATTTCCTCCTTTTTTAAATTTAGCACTAAAGATCTGATTTAAAGGAGGATGAAACACTTTGGTCTTTCAAATACATCAGGTTCATTTTCTGAGGAACTTGGCTTTTTAAACCTAATGGAGTTTCTTCTGAAATGTTTTCTAAAGAACACTACCAGCTGTATTTTTTCCAGAGAAATACCAATAGTATTATATTATACTTCCATTGAGAGTGATTATAAATGTTGATTTTATTAAATGAAAGTAAAGGGAAATGCATGATAAGATTCTATTCAAATTAAAAATATTAGGTATCAGCAGTAATAGATCCTTTTGTGCGTTATCTGTTAGGTGCAGTGGGCGTGGGGGTAAAGGAAGAGGCAATTAAGATTATTATCTCCATTTAGAAATGAGGCAATGGATTCCTAGAGGGATTTCAATCTCCGTAGAATTAGTTGAGCATAGAAGTAGTACTCAAACCTAGATCTGGTTGGTTCTACAGCCTATGGTTTGAAACAACACATTCAACTTCTCATCACTAATTATGCATGTAGTAATTCTATTATTATAATACCAGGTTTAAAATATATGCATATTTTATAATTGTATTATGGTATTATTTATTTATTTATTTATTTTTGAGACAGAGTCTCACTCTGTCACCCTGGGTAGAGTGCAGTGGTGTCATCATAGCTCCTGCAAGCGCCAACTCCTGGGCTCAAGGGATCCTCCTGCCTCAGCCTCCCAAGTGGCTGGAACTACAGGCGCGCACCACGATGCATGACTAATTTTTCTATTTTTAGTAGAGACTCAGTCTCCCTCTTGCTCAGGCTGGTCTGGAACTCCTGATCTCACGCAATCTTCCCGCCTCGGCCTCCCAGAGTGCTAGGATTACAGGAGTGAGCCACCATGCCCGTCCTGTTTTATGGTATTATTAAGAGAAGTACAATGATTAGCTAATGACTTCAAATAACATTTAATTATCTTAGTGTCTAAAAGGGATTTAAAATAAACAATTAATCAAAAATTTCTAGGAAAAACCCCAGCATTAAACAATTTAAGTAAATTTTCTAGGACTGCACTTTTTACCTAGTGTGTCAGAGCACACTGCTGGGTCCCAAGTGGAGGATCTGTGAGGAAATGGGGTCCTGGAGGTGTCCTCCTGCCCAGTATTTACACTCTTGTTGCTGTACAATGGGACCATGGAGAGATTTGGTGGGAAGGAGCATTTGGGGCATTTAAGGAACTGGCTAATGACCAAAGGGAACAGGAGTATTTCAATATTTTAATAAATAGTGTGGTTCTTCAAAAGCGTGCTGAATGTATATCAGCCTAGGTATAGTTGTGCTGACACATTCATCCGCTGAGCAATGGAGTGTTCAAGTGGAGATTGGGTAGCTAGTTGCCTCCTTTGGCTGGGACCCTGGACTACTCTCCTCTGGCCACAAGCAGTTTAGATCAGGTTACCTCACTCAGTCATAGAAATGTCATTTTCTGTGTCTCTCTTGATGTCATAATCTATGAAGCACTTTTCTAAGTCAAAATAGAGATGTGCCAACCACTTCCCAATTCCTACCGGCTTTAACAATTATTGTCTTCAACTACATTGAGTGAACCACTTCAAATTATATTTATGTGTATTTGATATATTTATGTGTATTTTGTTCACTAATAAAGTTATTTGAAATAAAGCCAGTTGAGGCAAGAAATTTAGATTCTACACTTGGCTCCATAATTTACTGTGTGAATGTAGAATATACTTTTAATTTCTTTATCACCACTAGTTGCCGCATCATTAAAATGACGAGACAGGAAGAGAGATTCATCCAAGTAACAATTATTTGTTGAGTTTTTGTGAATCTTTAAAATATCTTGTGTCTGTGAAATCAGAAACTTACACATTTGGAAAACATGGCTAAATGAAAAATAAGAATTTGAAGAGAATTTTCAAAACCTTATGTTGAAAAGTATCTGTCGATGAGGTGGATTGTATTTGAGGAATAGGAGAATCAAAGAACATGTATGCTGGAATCAAGCAGATCTCAGGTCTGAATTCAAGTTCTAGCATGTTAATGAGTAAAACTATATAATTCCCAATTTCCTTATAAATAAATTAGATTAAAATAGTAAACACTTACAAAGTTGATATAAATATGAAGTAATATATGTAGCACAATTGTTACAGTTCTTGGTATATAGTTCTCACTAAATATTGCTATTATTATAACAGTTATGACTCTTGTAGGGATGGGATCATTCATGTCTATGCTGAAACCTCCCCCATCACTTTTGTTAGTCAAGAAAAAAGCTAAATGAAAACATAGTAAATGAAAATATCTCAATTATGTGGTGAACCTAGAACTATTAGGTGTCTTACTGTGCCTCTATTTTAAACAACCTTCTTAAATAGCTTTGAGTTTGTAAAAAGAGGCTGACTTAGCCTTCCATTCTGAAGAGTTACATAAAAAATTAAACCAGAGTACATAAACTCTTAGAAGGAGACGTAATAGCTTAGAGTTATCACTTGACATATTTTATTACTCCTTTCCATTCCCATTAGGTAATTACTCCATTCCAGTGTTAAAACTCAAGCTTATAAATGCTTATAAATGCTGTTTGTAAGACTATAAAGACTCTTTTCTCTTTCTGTAATCCCTCTTCTTTGTCTTGGCAGCCAGTACAGTCTCTCACTATGAAAAAGGAAAGACATCAGCAATATGTGGTGAAACAAGACTTAAAAAATAGAATATTCTCTAAAATTAAATAAGATAGTTTTAGTGTTAATTACTCACAATTACTCAAACTTTTCCTTAAAATTCATCCAATGAATAAGCTAGTTGGCTTGAAATTAGACAGTGTTTAAAAAGGTTCTCTTTTGAAAAAAAGTGTACATGTATGTGTATCTATACATGTGTGTATGTGTATGTATGTATATATTTGGTGTCTATATATATGTGTGTATGAATGTTTACATACATGTTATATGTAGGTTAGATAGGCTATGCCTAAACTTTATCAATATAATTTAGCTAAAAAGTGCTACAGCGCTTACTCATTATGTATTAATGCCTAGGCTGTCAGAGAGTTCTACTACCCCACTCTGCTAACAGTCCTTGCTAGATTACATAAATTTGACTAAATTGGCTTGCTAAGACATTGTGCTGTGCAGCTATTCTTCATAAGTCTTCAAGTTGGGGTGGGAATCTCTGAGATATGAGATAGATTTTAAGCTCCAGCACTCACTAGCTATGTGAATTTTGCTAAGATAAACTCAGTTTCTACATTTTAAAAATAGAAAATAAATTTACTACATAAAATGTTATATCAATTGCATTAGGTAATGTAAATCCCTCTGACACAGAATTGGTACCTAGTAGGGAACTGGATGTTCCCTTCTCCTTTTCTAGTGATTACATACAAGTGAGTGACTCTGTATCTAAGAGGGAAGAGACTTAGGGGCTTTTAGGGGTGGATATTATTACGATTACAGTTGTTGGTTATATTCTAGATGGTAAATGGGGACTCTAACAATGGACGTCAGCCACTTCTGATGTATGACATGGGTAAGGTCTGTAGTTTGAATGCTTACTATGTTATTATTTAACATTATAGACATGATTACATTTGGGGCACCCACTTACACTACCTAAATAAATAAAAGACTGGTTTAATGTGGAATGCTGATTAATTATTTTGAATTGAGAAAAATTTTTGGTTTAGATTTACATAGGTAGCCAAATTGGCATGACTTTGCTGGTTCAGTTAGCAGTTTCTAAGCAACTAGTCCATTATATAGTAAATGGTGTCCTCTGTTCTGGAGAATTCTGAAAATTTCAGAATCTCTGTTTTTTTTAATTCGGGATCAAAAAAATTGCTACCTCCTCTCAGTTAAACAGTATTGAGTATGTTATGACCCTTCATAATCATTAACTGAAGTTATACAATTCCATTTCCAAGAGATCAGCATCTTCTTAGAAGATATCCTTGAGCCCATATGAGATTTGAAAGATATCTTTATCTTTTCAGAAAAACATCTACAATTCTATAACTATGGGTAATTTACTTTGTGTGTCAATATTTTGTTCCTTTCTGTTGCTCAGTAGAATTTCATTATGGATATACCAACATTTATTTATTCATTCCTCAGATGCAGAACATTTGGGATGTTTCCAGTTGTTGGTGACTCTGAATAAAGATGTTATATACATACAGGTATCTGTATGAACATAATTTTCATTTTTCTTAGAAAATATTTAGGAGTGGATTGCTGGAATGTACAGTGAATGTATGTGTAACTTTATAAAAAATTGCCATAGCTTTTTCCATAGTGGCCATATCATTTTGTATGTTTACCAGTGATACATGAGAGTTCCAGTTGTTCTGAATTCTTTTTTAGTATTTAGCACTGGGTATTGTTGGTTTTTTCCTCCAAATTCCAATGAGTGTGTAGTAGTATTTAAGTATGGTTACAAGTTAATTTCCCTAATGATTAATGATGTTGAGCATCTTTTAAAATACTTATTGGCCATCTTGTCTGGTGAATTTTCTAATCAAGTTTTCTTACAACTATTTTATTCAGTTATGTCATTCTTTTATTGATGAATTTTGAGAGTTCTTTACATATTCCAGATACAAGTCATTTATCAGATGTATAACCTGCAAACATTTCTTCTCAGTTTATGTCTTTAATGTCTTTATAATTTAATCCTCTTAACAGAGTCTTGCCCAGAACAAATTTTGATGTTGCTCAATTTTTCAATTTTTATTTTATATATAGCCTGCTTTAGGTATTGTGTCTATAAACATTTTGCCTAACCTGATGTCATAAAAACATTTTTATCCACTTCCAACTAAAAGTTTTATAGTTTTTTGTTCTAATCTTATTTGAATTAATTTTATATAAGATTTGAGGTATAGGTTGAGTTTAATTGTTTTTCATGTAGAAGTCCAGATCATTTCTTGGATGTGCTACACATTCTTCCTTTAATTACCTTGCTGCTTTGTCAAAAATCAATTGGCAATGTTTGTATGGATGGAAAGAAAATATGAAAGAGAGGAAGAAATAAACAAAGAAAGAAACGAAGAGGAAGGAAGGAAGGCAGAATGAAAGAAAAAAGGAAGGAAGGAAGAAAATCAATATTCAGTCTTAGACAATATATATGATCAAGTTAAATATCTGCATTAGGATTTTCTGAAAACAAGTCTATTGCAGATTATTTTATACTCCTTCTGAGCAAGTACATCAAGCAATGAAAACAAATAAATTAAAATCGGATTACAAATTTGTGCGGGTAATTTGGCAAATACAAGCTGTCATGCACATGTAGATAACTGTAGGTAAACTGGGTAATACAATTGTGTTTTCTCTTCCCTAACATTTTTGTCTTAAATGAAACATAAATTGTACTTTCAGGTTTACAAAAATGTCCTAGATTTCCATTTTACTCAAAGCTAGTAATTAGTGCATTACTTTAAAAAATTACACTTTATGAAAATTTCTTTTTCAAAAATGCAAAATGACAAGTACGTCATACACTTTATACTACCATTTCAGGTCTTCTTGCACTCATTTATCTCTGATCTTTGTCTCCTTGTTCAGCCCCAGCTGAAACTAAGATAAATAAGGCTCAATCTTGTTCCCCTACCAACTCTGGTTGGGAAGACAGAAAAGCTAACAGATGTTAAAATACCTCATTCATTCCACAAATCATTATTAAGTTCCTACCATTTTTACAGTTATTGGGAAAAAAGACAGAAATACTAAAATAACTGCTCTTGTGGAGCTTATGTTATAGCAAGGAAAACAGACAATAAAACATTAACATCACAAAATAAAATAATTACATTTTATGTGAGAAATTGATAACCACAATGGGAAAAAATAAGGCAGAGTAAGGGTGTTCCAGGTTTAGACATTGCAGTTTAAACTGTGTTGGTAAGATTTATTTGCAAAGACTTGAAAAGTATGAGGTAGTTAGCCATATAGATATCTCAAGAGACAGTATACCAGAACAAGGAAAAAGCCAGAGAAAAAGCCTTAAGGCATGAGTCTACCTGATGAATGTACTGAAAAATATAGAGGTCAGGGTCATAGGAGCAGAATGAACATGGGGGAGAACCAAAAGGAGATGAGATCATGTAAAAAACTTGAGGACAATTGTAAGGCCTTTGGCATTAGATATACTCCCACCAAGAGGAAGGCATTGCAGAGTTTTGAGTAAGATATGGCATGATCTGACTTTGGTTCCCAAATGGCTGCTGTATTAAAAGTAGGTAGAAGAGCAGCTCAAGGAGAAGTAAAGTCAAGTTATGTAGGCCCACACAGCTGTGGAAGCATAGAGAGTCATTGTTCTCAGCCTGGGGAAGTCAAGGAATCCTTCCTGATTGAGGCTACCCTTGAATTGTCACGTAATGTGATTGAATTTTGATTCTCACTTAATAGAAGATGATTCCTGATGGATAAGGTCAAGAAGACTTTTGCCTTTAGTGGGTTTCCAAAGAAAGAGTTTGAATTCTCTGCACCCTAAGACTAATAAAAGAGATTAGCACTGGGAGCCTGCAGTTTCATCTCCTCAAAGGCATCAAAAACTTGGTAAAGAACATTTTTATGATTTTTGTGAACGTTATAACTTGTTTACTTTCTTTCCGCCACTACAATATAGAACACTAGAATCAATGAATATCGTCCGTGTTTCTTACTCTTAGACACTGAACAAAACACAGTGGCCTTTCTGTGCTTCCTTCCACAGCTTCTACTATTCCACTGATGTTCTCCACCCAAACTCACCTAAATATGCATTTTGAAACTCCTTTTCTATTGCAAATAACTTCCTTAAGAAAGCTTGTAACAGAAAACTTTCTCCATGTACTTTCCTAATTGGGTCCTAGAAATCCTGTAAAGATGTTGCTTACATTAAGCCCTCTTTAGTGGAAAGGACTTATTCACCCATGCCGTCAGGAATCCCCAGGTCAGAGTGTGTTGAAGAGAGAGGAAATAGTCAGCACCATCTTTGCTAGTTGTTGTTACTTCCAAACATTTATTTCCCTACTCTTACGTGAAAGATCATCATGCTTTTGAAAGCTCATTCCATCTAGTCTAGTGTATTCCACCAATGCCTGTTTCAATCATTTTCCCATAATAATTGAGGTCCTAGACACCGTCTTATAGTTTCCTTTTCTTTCTTAAATTCAGTTATCATAATTTTCATGATTGTCATTAATGCTAACACGAAGGATTTCGAGCTTTCTTCCTTCTTGGTGACATGCTAAGATTACATGCAGGGCCCCCTTGTTTTGACAAAAGCATTATGAGCAGAAGTAATCTATGTTTCCGCCCAGCCAGAGAACTTAATTGCTTTTTTGAGATCATCTAGAGTGCTTTCTCCCTCTGGCATGGCAACAAGCAACGCTTGAGTTAGTGTTTACTGCTCCAGCCTAGATTCCTAAATAGGTATGGAAAACAGAATGCTTAAGCAGACTTGTGAGGGTCTAGCAGCATAAGTGAAATATAAACTTTCGTTTTAACCCACTGAGATATGGGTGTGTTGGTAATGGAGTATAAGTTAGCCTATTCTGCCACTGAGTAACATAGAAGTTGTTATAAAGAAGACAGTTGAGTTGACATATGTGGTATTAGGTAATGCGCAGGCTGCATGTAGTTGGAATCTATCGTGATAAGGTGGAAGGATGGCAATCCATATTATACTGTGATACCATACTTAAATTCTCACCTCCTATAAGACAGAAAATATATTTTATGAACTTTGATCTAGAAAAGAGATTGAAAAATAAAATGCTAGTAGTGTGTGTTAGCTATAGTTGGAAAATTACTATAAGAAAAAGATGAGTTCAGAAAATATTTGCATGATTGCAAGAAGAAGGAAATAGAAAGAATCCAGAAATTCAGAGACCTGTAGGCTTGAAAGAGGCAGCTGTTTCTCATCACCAACCTGTAAAAGACAAAACTAAGAAGGCCTTTAAGTGGTAAAGACTGATTAGAATGCATCCTTGCTGCAAGATTCAAATGAATGTTATGGCTGCCACAGCCATTATGAAAACATCTGAAAGAATTTACGTACCATCCTGTAAGCCTTTTCCCTGGGACAAAATGGCCCAGAGGTGAGTGAAATGGCCTGTGAGTGTGACTATCGGCACCTCTAAAAGAATAACTCAAATAAATAAGAAAACTAAAAGTTTTGAGAACGTTGTACTACCAAAGGAACCATGGGCCTGGACATGTGCTCTCCAATGTGGTAGCCACTAGCCACTTGGGGCTATTAAGTATAAAATGTGGCTAGTATGACTGAAGAAATACATTTTTAATTTTATTTTGATTAAGTAGAAATTCTGAAGCATGTTAAATATTTTTCTGTTAAACACAGTTTATTGTTTGGAAGGGTTGTTTCATTGGCCATTGAAAGTTTAGCGTCATAATCAAGATGTGCTGTACATGTAAAATATACCCTGGACTTCACAGACTTACTGAAAAAAAAAAAGAAGAAAGTAAAATATTTCATTAATAATTATTTTAGATTGACTGGGAAATATAGCATTTTACATATTTGGGATAAAGTTGATTATTAAAAGTAATTTTACCTATTTTTCTTTAACTTTTTAAAATACAAAATATTTCTGAATTGCATGAGTGGCCTGCATCATATTTTAGTGGATAGTGCTGATCTGGACCAAAAAACTCTTGTGACTATTTGAGACTTGAAATCATCCTTGCACTCCTATACTTCTGAAGGCTTGAAACAAGCTGACACAGCCACCTGCTTAACATCCAAGAACACATATTATCTAATGTTCTGTTCAGATACGGCTAAGTGAGAGAATGGGGCGAAAAGAACCTTCTCCAGAGAGCAGTTTGAGGGCCATGGGAAACAATGGACCATGGAGCTCCTCTCAGGAAGGGATAATCTTCATCCTCATGGAGTGGGCACTCATAATTTCTGCCCAATGAGATCAATACGGAACATTTGTTCTCCTTTCTAAATGTGTATGGTGGATATTGTCTCCCTGTTTGTCTCCATATATCAGATGAGTCCAGGCAGAATACTTGTTCTTTTGGTGCACAGATCAAAATAAGCTATATTTCAACTTAAGTTAGAGACTTCTAAGCATCGCTCCTAAAATAGAAACAATCACACACCATAAAAAGATCCTGGACTTTGATCTTGATGACCTAACTAGATAGAACTGGCTTCTCTCACTTGGAAAATATCTTCTTATGTTCTGACTGCAGGAGGGAGGTAAGCTGAATATTTGGGGCACTGTAGTAGACATTAATGCTGATAACCAAATATTTCCAGCTTTTTTCCTTCTCTGTAGGATGCTACTACTGGTTGTATTATGTGTGTGTGTAGGGGGGGCATTTGAAAACTCATGGTTTAGAAACTGAAGAGATTTGTATCACTTTTGGGATGGAACATTCCTCTCTTACCCAATAAGCAACAATTTTATTGATGGCTACTATTCCATCATTCTGTGTATGAAAGTGGACATGTGAATGGAGCTTCCCTGCTGAACCATAATGAACACATAACAGGTTATTTGAAGTCACTGAGATACTGGGGCTAATTGGCTACCTTGGTTCATCTTAGACTATCCTAACAGATGCACTTGTCATGTAATTAGATAACCCATTCAACAAAAGTGTCTACATTCAGAAAACCATTCTCATGACTCTACACAGCTTTTTATAAACTATGCTTGTTTTACTTCTGAAATCTTAAAATTCATCTTTTTTTCCTCTAACCATTTTTTCTTTTTGCACTTTGTAGAATCTCATGCTACAGGTAAATTTGTCCTTTGATTCTGATGAGTTATTTATCCTATTAACACATCCTTTCTCTGAAATTCACAGGCATGGTCTGTCACATAAAAGTAGTGTTAGGTAGGGCTTAGGGCATGCAGGTGGCAGGGCAGGCGACAGGGGGGATGTGATCAAGGCCTGAGGGTCAGGACCAATAGCAACAGAGAAAAGAAACCACAACAGTAAGAACTTGGAGTTAGGGACTTTTCCCAACAGGGAGCATGTGCAAAAGCTAGAAGCTTTTGACCGAAAGTAAACTTTCTCTCACTAGCATAGTAAAAATTACACCCACTAGCGCCATGACAGTTCCGGAGCCAGCCGTACAAGGACAAAAAGGGGGAAGATACCAATTCTAGGAACTCTCCACCCTTTCTCAGAAAAAATATGAATATTCCACCCCCTGCTTAGCATTAAATTGGGGAACTAATATAAAAAGGAGAAACTTCATTATGTTCAGGGTCTCCACGTGTGGAGCAGACCTATTCCTCTCTGGAACGTACTTTTGCTTTGTATAGCTTCCTTCTTTCCTACAATAAAGCTGCTTGTGTCAGTTGCTTGTGTGTGTATCTGACCCGTCATCAACTGGGTACGAGTACCCATTCTTCGGCACTGGGAACCAAGGACCAGGAAACACCAAGAAAGACTTGACAATAGGAGTTTAGGTCTTCCTAAACATAGGAATTTGGGCCTTTGTAAAAATATATTTACATTGTTCACGTTTGTCTGTCTTTTCCTGCATGACAAGTTGAGCTTTATTTGAGCCCTATCATCTTGGAAAACAGTGACAGTTAAAGAAAACCCCCACCCCTTTGTATTCCAGAAATGGTTTACAGCAAGGAAACACCCTTCTTCATATAAGGATACTCACATTGTTTACCTATGAGATGCCCAGGCACAGATCCTCCAAATTACCATTTTTTGCCTTATAAATGATTAGTTGAACTATTTAGATCCATTAACCAGTCTGGCCGAAATACCAAACTTTAGTAAAGCTGTTCTTCTGCCTCCAGCTTCCGGAACTTTGACACCCCTCAGCATCCAAACCCTCCAGGGCACGGATTAACCTCAGGGAAAAACATTCCCTGATCAATTGTGCCATCATGCCACCCTTTCATCCCACTTTCCCACACTCACTCCTTCTAACATTGTTCACTCCCACCTATTTTTAGAAACTCTTTCTGCCTTACCTCTGAGATGCTTGCAGATCTTGGGGCCACGGCATCATCCCTCCTGCTATAATGCGCCCCCAGCCCCTTGCAATAATCCCTTTGAATAAAGTCTTTGCTTACTTAGGTCCTGATTATTTTTTTTAATTTAACACCCATTACTTCTTTTGAAAAACAAAATCTTCACATTCTCAATAGTGTTACTTCTTTTTTCAAGGTAATTTAAGCATATTACTTAAAATAAAATAAATTATAGTGAAAAATTTAAATTATCATATTTAGTATACTACATCCCTACAGAGATTCTCTGATATTAGCCCTGGTCACCTTGGCAGGTGCAGTTTTTTGGTAGTGCATTTTTTAATTCTATAATCCAGCTTTATTTTCCTTCCTTTTCCTCATTTTCACAGCTCACAATCCCGCTTGCCTGTAGATTTTGTATGTATGTTGTCTCTGCTAGAAATGATGCCCACATACGCATCATCCCACTTCTTTTTCCTAATTAAGCCCTCAGTTTGGAAACTGGTTTCTCTGAGAAACCTTCCTCAAACCCCTAAGTCTGTTTATAGTCCCCTTTTACATGATGCTGCCTTCCCAAATGCTTTTACCTTAGTACATACTGCTTCATGACCAAATGGCTCTTCCATAAAGGCATCACAACCCTGAATTGTAAATATATCTTTTACACAATAGGTGGATTGGTTCTATTTTTTCGGGGACAAAAAAGGAAAAAAAAAACTCACTAAAAGAGAAAGTTGACAATAGTGCATTTTGCAAAGCTTGAGTTATTCAATCTGGCTTGCCATCTTATAAGGAATATGGCAGAAAAGTCTAGAATGATTTGACATTACCAGTCTGGTCAACTCCACTGTGCCCCAATAATGTGAGTTCAAGATAAACCCCATTTCCTATGTATCTGCTCCTAATATCCTGGAGAGAATACAATTGCTTCTAATAACAATTTACACAAGTAACAAAGTACAAATCTACATCAAGGGGAAAAAGCTCCTGAAGGTAATCACAGTTGAAAGATGTTACCTATTATCAGGCACATAATAAAAGAATCTTTTTATATTCTTATACTGAGCAGTTAGCACCCTATTGAACATTCCTGAATAGGATCTTGATTTTAAGTTTGAACAGAGAAGACCCATTGAAATGTTTAATTCAAACAAGGGATTTCTTTACTCTAAAGGTGAATCCAAGCAATATAGAGAGATTTCAGTGCTTTTTCATCAACTTTTTCTCTCTTTTTTAAGTGGATTTTTCCCTCAACCTAACTTCTAAATGTTGACAGGCTTCAAATCTTGGTCCAAGGTTCTTTTCTCTCTTCTATCTGCTCTATATCCTAATGTGATCCAGTTCAGTACCATGCCTTAAAAAGTATGCAGACTCTTATGTTCAAAAAATTGCCTGACATCTCCATGTAAGTGTTTAATAAACATCTAAATATGAAACTGCTCAAATAAAAATTGCAAATTCATTTCTCTAACTTCTTTCCCGCCAGTCATTTGCATAAAGATAAACAGCACTAAATGAACCACTTGCACAGGCCAAAAGCTTGAGGAGAAGTAGATCTAAAAATTTGGATCTGAAGTTTTTAAATCTGGGGAGTGGGCTCCTTAAGAAACATATTATAAAATTATGAACATAAATGTAGTTATTAAAGATGGTATTAGTTGGCAATGAGAAAGTAATCACAACAAATTACAAATTTAAAGAAGTTAACAAATACCATAAACATCCCAAAATACCAGATGTCTTTAGGGCAAGATACATCAGATACAGAAGATGTATTTTAACATTTTTGGATCCACAAAAATGGTCACTTTGGACTCATGTATGAACAGTATAGTATGAACAGATTAAATATACAAATGGACAATGGCCAGATTTTTATGTCTACCTATCTATCTATAAAGCTGTGACCCATACTCTGCAACAACCAGCCCAGGAAGCCAAACTGCTATCTACAGTAACCAGTTAGGAAGTCAGACTACTACCACTAGCAATAATCCAAGAACAAAACAATAACCCCTGGATCAATCAGCCCCAAATGGCTAGTTCTTGATTAATAACTGACAGCTCCCCTAATTTTTGCCCCCTTTTCTAATTTGGGACCGACCAGAAAAAGCCAAGTATGTACCCCTAACCAAGCACTTAGAATGCCCTGCTTCTATTTAGCCTGCCTACAGCTTCCCCATGCCAAAAGCTTCCAATCAGGGCAGAGGTGAGGCCTTCCCTTTCTTTTCACTCCTTTTTCTGCTGAAAGATTTTCCTCTTTTCTATCTGTCTTTGAGTCTGACAAATACAAGTGATGATGGCTGACTCCTTTGCTGTAGCAGTCTTTGAATAAACAGCCCATGCTGGTTCTGGAGTCTGTTTATTTCCATAGTACTATTACCAGTTTGTTTCCCCAAAACATAGCAATTCTATAAAATTCAACTTCGCATGATTCAAATTAAAATAAAACAATGTATGCTGAATCTCAGATTCCTTCATTGCAACACCATATATGTTTCTGGCAGTGAAAACTTCAGTTTGGGCTATTCATTAGTAAAAAAATATATCCTGTGATTATTCATCTTCAGATTTTCCTAATGATTGAAAGAATTTTCTGCTGACTGCCTTCTGACTCTGTTCATCTCAAAACCTGCTTCTTTTTTACAAGTTCAAGGCTCCTATATACCTTTATGACACAATGCTAGGTGACTTGTCAGAGTGGCTGGTGGAACATTCCTACAAGTCTATTCTACCTGAGGACAGCAGTGATAAATATTCATGTAACTAACATTAGGCTATATCCAAACTAAATACGTCCTCTACTTATTTTCCCCCAAGCTAGACACCTCCTCCATATACTGAAAAAAAAATTGCCTATGGTCATTTCAATACCACAAAAGGTAAGAGGAAATATGGTGGAGGAAAAAAATGCAGAGTGGAAAGTGACAGTGGATTTAACCAATTACTGTTAAAATATCCTCTTTTTTTTCAAATTTTACACAAACTTATAGACATAGTGCTAGGATTCCTCTCAAAAACCCTGGAACAGGCCTATGAGCAGAGGTGCCCAGAGACGTAAACTTTATTGCTTTCACAGTCAATGCATCTCTGATGTACAGTCATCTTTAATTTTTGCCTTTCTTTCTTCTACCCACATCAAGCCCTGTCTGTCAAAGAGGATCCATGTAGATATAAACAAGGGAAAATACAGATTAACGCACCTATGGGCAGAAAACCTGAGACATTCCGCAGGGTATATTAGAGAAGACAAACTTGAGGCAATGCTGTAGCAGAAAATTGGACTGGGAGCTAGAAGTGAGGGATTTCTGCAGAAGATTTTGCCCCTGAGCTCTGAGGCTTTATATATTTACCTTCTAGGTTTAAATGCTAAGTTTTTCTTTGTGGTGCTCTTCCCGCCTTTTAGCATCAAGAGTTAAATAAAGTCATGGTAAATATGTAATCTGTGCTTTGGGGAACTAAGGAATGGGTTTATATTCTCCCTTAAGACAAGTCAGTGAAGTGCATCGTGGTTTTTTGTGGCCTCACTTTCATGATAACAGCACATTGGGAGCCTGTCCCTATATGTCCAATAAGTAAATAGAGACAGTGCAAGAACTGATCTGTAGCATTGAAGCAGAAAAGGACAGAGGAGACACATATAGGAAGAACAGAGCAAGAGAGGTGAAACAATATCATTTCTTATGTAATACTCTAGGGAGGTTTTGGGGGAAAGAAGAAATTAACACTAAGAGAACATGCCAATTCATGCATATAGAATTAGCTAAGTTTATGATTGATAAAATAAATATGAGTGTATATATGTGTGTAGCTCACATGTAACTATAAAGCTAATTTTCAGTATTTTTATCTAGAACTAAAGCCACTGTTGTTATGTACTTAACCAATGAACAGTCAACAGTTATTCTTCAGTTTGCATCAATAGGTGCATTAACCTTACTTTGATGTCCTGGTTTACATAATTCTTTATCAGTACCTCCTGTGGTTTCTCCTGACAGTGCATCAACTTGACAGTACATATGACTGGTCACATTCTTTGATATTCCTTAGTGAGATTAGATTAAAGTCAGCTTCCCACAAGTTACTATATTCTACCACAGCCACCAGTAGCACTTAGAAATTTACTAAAAATGCAAATTTGAGGGGCCCACCTTAGACCTACTGAATCAGAATTCCAGGGGTGTTGCTCAGCAATCAGGGTTTTACTAAGTCTCCAGCTGACTCTTTCACACTCTTACCTTTGAGAACTTCTAGTTGATCATAACTATTCAGCCAGAGGTATTCGACTACTACTTCTATTATTGCATCATTTCAATAAATGTCACATTGCACGTGACATGATTTTTCCAACATGATGATCCAATCATATCACTAACCTGAGGGTTCTGAGGATAAAGTATCCTGTATAATTGTCACAGTAGGTTACACTTCATTGTCATTAATGCAATAATGCATGGAAAAAAATAGATTTTGGAAATAAACAGTCAAATTATATTTTTTTGTAGTCAAATGAAAAACATTTATATGTGATAAAAGAGTTGGTATATTATAATGATTTAAATTTAATATTAGAATACAAATGTATTTTAATTATAGCTGCATACTTTAAAATATTTTAAAACAAGAATATCCTATTCCTGGTCCTCAAATAGACTTGAATATCAAGTTATGTGGCCTTATGAGCCTAGGGCAAAATAAGACCAAGTTCAGGATATATCTATGTGTAATAGGGAACTTCAAATTATGAAGCAAAGAGCGCACAGGGATACTTTAAGGAAAAAAAGGAAAGCCCTTTTGAGAAGTCTTATTGTTGTATCTCTTGCAAGAGTCTGTGGCCTCAATTTACCCTATTAATATCAATGTGAAAGGTCTACTGCAAAGTTGTTATAGAAAACTGTTCCTCCAGGCAAATTTCATAAAATAAACTATTATTCCAGGCCTCAAATAATTTAAACAGGCATGATATTAAGGAAAATGAATAGCAAAACAGTTCTTTAAAAAATCACTAGTGATTAAGGGATCAAAGCATAATTTAAGACAAGAATCAGCAGAAAAATTGGAAAGCAGAATTAGAACCCCAAAGAACCTCAGAGAAAATGAGTATTTAAATTATTAAACAGAAAAGCAAGTATGCCATTATATTTCAGGAAGTAAAATAATACATTAGTATATAAGTTAAAAGCAAACAAATTTACAGAAATAAATAAGTAGAATTTCTAGAAATTAAAAATATTAAAATATTCTGGGTGTGGTTGCCTTTAATCCCTTTAATCCCAGCACTTTGGGAGGCCTCTGCATTAAGACTGCTTGAGGCCAGGAGTTTGAGACCAGCCTGGCAACATACAAGACCCCATCTCTACAAAATATAAAAAAATTAGCCAGGTGTGATGGTTCCAGACGGTCCCAGCTGCTGGGGATGCTGAAGCAAGAGGATTGCCTAAGTCCAGATGTTTGAGGTTGCAATGAGCTATGATTGCACCACTGCACTCCAGCCTGGTTAACAGAGTGAGACCCTGTCTCTTAAAAAAAAATTACACATATAAATATAAAAAATGCAATTAATATTTAATTGCAAATTGGACACAATTGAAAAGAAAATGAGGAAATTAGATGATAGCACTAAAAAAAAATAGAATGTGGCATAGAGAGTCAAAGAGACTTAAAATGTTTAAAACGTAAAGGACAAAGGCCCACAGAGGATAGAAGAAAAAAGTTTAATATATATTTAATTTGAGTTTCAGAAGGAAAAAGAGAGTGAATGTTGTAATGACAGTATGTGAAGATATATTGACTGAACATATCTCAAAGCTGAAGAAAGATACCAATCTACAAGTTCAAGAACTTCAACAAAATTTCAAGCACTATCAGAAAAAAGAAGTCTAAGCAGAGACACACCATAGTGAATATGAAGACCACCAGAGAAAACAAAAAAATCAAAGAAAATAGTCAATGAGAGATAGTCAGAAAAAATAAATTGCTTTACAGGAGCAAGAAATGGAACAATAACTGTCTCCTCAACAACATTTAAAGCCAGAAGACAGTGGAGTGGTGTCTTTAATGGGCTGAAATAAACATATTAAGCAAAATATAGTTTGAATAAAGAAAATAAGTATTTTACACTGCCACAGTATCATACTGGCTGAAAAATCTGAGATACAAAAAGAAATGAAGACCAAAGTTTACAAATACTTAGCAATTGATCATATCTTAGGCTACAAAACATGTCTCAACAAATTAAAAAAAAATAGAAATCATACCATGTATCTTCTCAAGCCACAGTGGAATAAAACTAGAAATCAAATCTGAGAGATCCAATTCTACACAAATTCATAGAAACTAAACAACTGCTGCTGAGCAATTATTGGGTCAATAATGAAATTAAGATGGAAATCAAAAGATTCCTCAAACTGAATGACACAAGTTACCAAATCTATGGGATTCAGCAAAAGCACACCTAAGGGGAAAACTCATAGCTTTAAATGCCTATATTAAAAAGACAGAAAGATCACAAATTAAAAATCTAATATTTTCCAGTTCTCAAGGAAAGGAAGAGCAAACCAAACCCAAAGCCAGCAGAAGAAAAGAAATAACTAAGGTCAGAGCAACTAAACAAAACAGAAAACAAAACAAAACAAAAATACAAAGTCAATAAAAAAGTCTGAAAATAGATTAACCAGGAACAGAAGAGAAAAGACCCAAATAATCTCAATCAGAAATGAAAAAGGAGATATTACAACTGATATCACAGAAATACAAAATGTCATCTGTGAATACTATGAAAATCTCTATGCACAAAAACTCAAAAACATAGAGGAAATGGAAAAATTCCTGGATACACATAAGCTCCCAAGACTCAGTCAGGAAGATATAGAACTGAACAGACTAATAATGAGCAAAGTGATTGAAGCAGCAATAAAATATCTTCCAACAAAAAAAGCCCCAGACTGGATGGATTCACAGTCCATCTACAAAGAAGAGTGGTACCCATTCTGCAGAAATTATTCCATAACATTGAGAAGGAGGGAATCCTCCCCAGCTCATTCTATGAAGCCAGTATCACCTTGATACCAAAGCCTGGAAAGGACACAAGAAGAAAAAGAAAACTATAGACCAATATCCTTCATGAATATAGATGCAAAAATCTTCAATAAAATCCTAGCAAACTGAATTCAACAGCACATCAAAAAAAAAATAATCCACCATGACCAAGTGGGCTTCATCCCAGGGATGCAAGAATGGTTCTACATAGGTACATCAATAAATGTCATTCACCACATAAACAGAAGCAAAAACAAAGACCATATGATCATCTCAATTGATGCAGAAAAAGCATTGACAAATTTCAGCACCCTTTCATGATAAAAACCCTCAACAAAATAGGCATAGAAGGAACATATTTCAAGATTATAAAAGCCATATATGACAAACTCATAGCCAACATCATACTGAACGGGGAAAAGTTGAAAGCCTTCCTACTAAGAACTGGAAAAATACAAGGATGCCCACTGTCACTACTTCTATTCAACATAGTGCTGGAAATCATAGCCAGAAAAATCAGGCAAAAGAAAGAAATAAAGGGTATGCAAATTGGGGAAGAGGAGGTCAAACTATTGTTTTTTGCTGATGATATTATCTTATATCTAGAAAATCCCCAAAACTCCACTAAGAGACTTCTGGACTTGATAAATAAATTCAGCAGTCTCAGTTTACATAATCAATGTACACAAATCAGTAGCATTCCTATACACCAATAACAGTCAAGCTGAGAGTCAAATTGAAGACTTAATACCATCCACAATAGCTACAAAGAAAATAAAATACCTAGCAATATACTTAAGCAAGGAGGTGAAACATCTCTACAAAGAGAACTATGAAACACTGAAGAAGAAAAACACAGACATCACAAACAATTGGAAAAATATCATGCTCATGGATTGGTAGAATCAACACTTTTAAAATGTCCATACAACCCAAAGTGATTTACAGGTTCAATGCAATCCCCATCAAAATACCAATATCATATTTACAGATCTAGAAAAAATTCTACGCTTCATGTGGAACCAGAAAAGAGCCTGAAGAGCCAAAGCAATCTTAAGCAAAAAGAATAAATCTGGAGGCATCACATTACCAGACTTCAAATTATACTACAAGGCTATAGTAACCAAAACAGCATGATATTGGTACAAAAATAGAGACATAGACCAATAGAACACAACAGAGAACCCAGATATCAAACCATCCACATATAGCCAACTGATCTTTGACAAAGCAGACAACAATATGCACTGGCAAAAAGAATCACTATTCAATAAATAGTGCTGGGAAAATTGGATAGCCACATGCAGAAGATTGAAACAGGATCCATATCTCTCACCACTCACAAAAATTAATTCAAGATGGATAAAAGACTTAAATTTAAGGCATGAAACCATAATAATTCTAGAAGAAAATGTTGGAAAAACTCTTCTAGATGTTTGCCTCAGCGAAGAATTTACGAGGAAGACCCCAATGGCAATCACAGCAACAGCAAAAATAAATAAATGGGACTTGATTAAATTGAAAAGCTCTGCACAGATAAGGAAATTTTCAACAGAACAAATAGACAACCTATAGAATGGGATAAAATATTCACAAACTATACATTGGATAAAGGGCTGATAACAAGAATCTACAAAGAACTCATGTAAATCAGCAAGGAAAAATCAAACAACCCCATTAAAGAATGGGCAAAAGACATGAATAGAAGCTTTTCAAAAGAAGAAAAACAAATGGCCAATAAACATATGAAAAAGTGCTCAATGTCACTACTTATCAGGGAAATGCAAATTAAAACCACCTTACCCCGGTTAGAATGTCTTTTATTAAAAAGTCCAAAAACAATAGATGCTGGCATGGATGCAGAGAGAAAGGAACACTCATACACTGTTGGTGGGACTGAAAATTAGTACAACCTCTATGGAAAACAGTATGGAGATTCCTTAAAGAACTAAAAGTAGACCTACCATTAGATCCAGCAATCCCACTACCGGGAATCTACCCAAATGAAAAGATGTCATTTTATCGAAAAGTCACCTGCACTTGAATGTTTACTGCAGCACAATTCACAATTGCAAAGATGTGGAATCAACGCAAGTGCCCATCAATTCATGAGTCGATTAACAAAATGTGGTATATGTATACCACGGAATACTATTCAGCCATAAAAAAGGATGAATTAAAGCCTTTTGCAACAATCGGGATGGAATCGGAGACCATTATCCTAAGTTAGGTATCTAAAGAACGGAAAAAGAAACACCACATGTCCTTGTTATTAAATTAGAACTAATGAACATACATGTGCACAGAGGGAAGTAAAACTTAGTGGAAATCAAACAGTGGGGAAAGGGGAAGAGGGGATGGGTGAAAACCTACCTAACGGGTACAATGAACACTATCTTCATGATGGGCACATTTATAACCCTGACCCAAGCATAACAAAATTAATACACGTAACCAAAAACATTTGTACCCCTCATAATATTTTGAAATTATAAAAAAATACCTAGCAAAATCTCTCAAACACTGATTTTATAAAATAAAAAATAATGTTTCACAGACTGTAGTAAAAGAAGTCAGATGTATTATCCCATTGTACACAGTACATATTTCATTTTTGTCAATTATTCCTAAATAAAGCTGAAAAAAAGAATTTAAATATTTGAAAACAATAGCATGTCATTTTTAAAAGATCTTTTTTTTTTTGTTAAGATACTCTGAGATCTTTGGTTCAAAGTGAACACATAAATTCACCATAATGAAAAGATAGGTCTGCATACTGAGATTTCTAGGACATCTAATTGATAAATAAATAAGGTAAAAAATAATATAATATAAAACATAATGAGTGGGGCAAAAAAGGAAAAGAAGATAGTATTGTATGGTTATACATACATTTATGTCATTATGATAAATATAAATGAGATGCTAAATTGGAAAGAATTTTTTCAATGAACAAAATCATAATAAACAAAATAGCTATATACTATTAAGAAACACATAGAAAACTAGAGGGTACTGAAAGTGTGAATGTAAAATTACAGAGAAACGAATACCATGAAAATAGTAACCACAGAGAGCTGAGACATTAACATAAGACAAAATAAGCTTCATGGCAACATAATTTTGTAGGTAAGGAGAGTTATTACAGAAGAAAAAGAAAAGCAGCATGAAGGTAAGGCAAGTCTAAACTTGTGTGGACTAATAATACAAATTCAAACATATAAAGCAAAATGAACAAAAATACAAGAAGATTTAGACAAAGTCACAATTCTTATTAAAGATTCAAACATACTCAAAGTTATTTATGTGGATAAGAAATCACTAAAATATAAATAATTTGAATAGGAGAAATGGCAAGCTTGACTTAATGTAGAAGCATAAATTGCACACTGAACAGCTGCAGAGGAGACTCTTCATTTACAAAGAGAATATTCTGAAATATTGGCAACATATTACATTGTAAAGCAAACTCAGTGAATGTCAAAGGATTGAAATCATAGAGATCTTATTTTTAACTACAATATGATTAAGAATATTAATCCCTTTCACACTTCCATCCCCAGTGAACAAGTACAATGTTCAGAGATTAAGATCAATCTTGAGGAACTCATGTAAACACTCTCTCTCTTTTCTCATTTCAATTTAAAATAAATGCAGAAGTGGAACAGAAAGACAAATACAGGATTTGTACTGCTTATAATTTCTATGATCTTTGCTGTCACTTTCTTTGTCTTTGTAATATATTTTTTCAGGTTAAATTACCTTGTTCACTCAAAATATGGATTTATTGCACACACTGGTCTCATTTTACCTTTAAATTAATTATCATTAATTAAAATATTGCTTTGTTCTTTGATTTTAAAAATTAGAGCTTTGCAAACTAAACGTAAAATATTTTATTTGAGAAAAATTTATATAGAAGTATTTTCAGGATATGCAATCAGCAATTCCACTGAGTTGAAAAATGTCACTCTCTCTTTATACATTATTTCCCTTCTTGTAAAAAAAAAGACAGCTCTAAGTTCTTTTTCTTGAATGTGCAGTTTTTAAAGCAACATTAGTTCTTTTTTTCTTCTCCTAAGCTTCAGCCATATGCCATTAATTCTCATTGAGGCTAGGTTTTAGCCAGGATCATATTAAAGTATTGATTTTAGATGTTATCTTATTATCTTGCCAGATGGCATGAGAGAGTGAAATCTCATCCTGGGATCTTAAGAAATGAAATAACCTATTTTCCAGAAATAGAAGGTTGTTGCATGAGTATGCTCTTTATAGATGGTTAATTTTTAATGATGTGAAAACATGAAAAACAAAATGCAGTTTGTACTGAAAATAAAATATTATAAACAAATTCCTGTGAAAAGCTACATCATGTGCTTGAAGTGACATTGCTACAATTCATTAAAACATCAGGAGCTTAAGAACATAAGTAATATTACTTTACCACAAAAAAACAAAATCAATTAAACTACCAGTTTAAAATGGCATTTGGCTTGCAACCCCTTCTGTGACATATTTAATTGAGCTTTTCCCTAAGTACACAAAAATAAAGACAAATATAACCCAGACTAGGAATGATGGTATGCCAGAATTTGCAAACAATTTTTATTTACTATAAGGAAGAAGGAGTTGACCATACACATAAAATGGAAACAAATCCCTTGGCAGAAGGATCAAAAAAGAGCATTTCTCTTTTGTGTGTTTGCAATCACAGATTAATGCATCAAAGACTAATGCTAACTGAAAACTAGGCTTCCTCTATTAAAGGAGTATATAGTTACTTACCTCCATTTTTCTAATAATTTAAGATCCTGACCGGTAAAGGGCAGAAAGAAGGGGTTACCCATTATGGGTTCTTAAGTTATTGGAAATATAGTGTCCCCAAGAAAATGATAAGGGCTGTTAGCAGCATATGTTTGGGGTGACTTTCATTAATAGTTCAAATTATCAGAGAACAAGATAATCCACTCTGTAAAGCAAAGACACTGATAGTTTCCAATCACCAAAGAAGTGTCTATCAGGTTCCAGACTACCAACTCTGAATAAATTAGCACATTCATTCCTCACAACAAATTCATGAGTTTGGTAGTACTGCTATCACCAATTTATAGATGCAGAAGCTCAAGTAGAGGTTATGTAAATCACCTACACATGAATTCTTGTTGAATACTGAGAATTAAATGTATGTGTGTAGATTAAAATGTTCTTGCACAGTAGATCTGATGTACAAATAGAGCCAGTGTTCAAGTGGATGGAAGGTAGAGCTGCTATGAAACCGAATGGACTAGCTATTGGTAAAAGTGAATCTCAATAGACAAATAAGTACTTATAAAGGGAAAGAGATTTTTCATTCCAAATATTGCAAAGTAGAGAGTCCTTTTGGAAATATGTGTAACAGAAGAACATTTTTAAATAATTGGTGGCATCCATTTGGTAGCACAAGAAGACACAACCTCTTTGAAACAGCACAAAATATTGTGCTAAAAAAAATCAAAAACCTCTAATAAACAGATACGGATTTTGCTAAAATATGCTCTAAATTAATAACAATAGAAAATTTATTATCATATTAAGCTGTGAATTTTTAAATAACTTCCAAAATGCAATTGCAATAATAGAATTTTTACATTTTCTTACAGTTTGATATTATTCATAGTACTGATGTTTTGGGATGTTTCTCTCTGATATAAAATACTAAACATTCTCTTTAAAAAAAGAATTTTGGGATATTTGGTTTTAAGTTGATAAATGTTGGTATTCCACTTTTAATAATTATTTCAGAAGAGTATTATTGATTAATTCTAAAGACATATAAGTCCTAAATAATATATATTTTAAAAATACTAATAACTTTGAATGTAGTGCCCATGGCAGCCATCTGTTAACAAGACTGTTCTTGTATAGACAACATTTAGATAAAGCAGGTAAACATTATCATTTGTATTCTTCTCTCTAATGTTCTCCCTTATCATATATTCCTATACATAGCAATCAGAGAGACCCTCACTTACTTGTTCAACTTTGCATGTATTTCTATAATCTCTTGGCTTCAGCTTCTCACCTCTACAATGTGTCTGCTACTTAAATCGTTTGTCTGTAGTAACCACCAATAATACAATAGAAGTTATTTGTTCACATCGCCAGAGACTCTAAACCTGGTTCTATCCAAAGAAGGCAATGGTAGATTCTTAGAGTGCTCTGTGTGAGGAGATTTTTTGATTCCCTAAAGAGGAGCATCTATAACGTATGTTTTATCTCTAAAAAATGAGTACTTCTCATAGGATTTTATTAGTCTTAAAGAAAAACCTCTCTACCAGAAATAAGAATTGGCAAATGTGACATAGAATCCTATCTTGTTACAATATAGGAATATAAACTAAAGTATAAAATAGACTATAGAATTCATACAAGTTAGGATCTGATATGTTATATCAGAATAGAAGTTAATGAAAAAAAATTATATATTATCAAGGACTTATCATGTTCCAGCTAGTCTGTAAACTAATTTAACCCTCAAACAAATAAAAAGCATAAAGATATGATTATTAGTCCATTTTTGCACATGACAACATTGAGGCCCAAAGTGGTTAAGAATTTGCTCATGAAAATGTGGTTTAAAAGCACATGGTTATGATGCAAATACTTGTTGCCATTATCCAGAGTCTGAACTCTTACACCTTCCATGGCTGACAGAACAATTGACACTTCAATATGGAAACACAAAACAAAGCAAGATAGAACAACGTCCAGGAAGGTTGAAGATACCATGCCATCGACTATGTAAGTGTGACGTCAACTTATTAACAAATGAAAGGGAGGGTCTCTCACTGAGAGGAATGAAAGACTATCCAAGAAGTCTGGAGACGGAATTGAGGCAGTTTGTCCCCCTGATGATCAAGAGAAAGAAAAATATTTTAGACATGAAAATGTCATAAAGTAGGCATGGGATCAATACTGGACTGCAAAAAAATTTGAGTACAGTTGGGAATAATGAATTAGATCTAAAAAAAAAATTAGTGTTGGCCAAATTTAAACAACAAGTTTGAGATTGCAAAAGGACAGGTCCCCAGATGATGCCAACTCAGCTTTACTCTTCTTTAGCTTGTAGATCTCACGATAATCGAATGTTTGGGAAATGCAACATCCTGAGATAAAGAAAGACTATCCTAAACAGCTGGGCTCTGTTCCTGTTTCTCCTTGAACAAGATGTCCTGTCTCACTTTAGTTCTGTGATTCCAGTGATCCCCAGAGTGTAAAACCCAAGGCAGAATGCTTTCAGAGTCCCTCAGCTGTGGTGCCACACACAGCACATGCAGGTGAGACTCCTTCTGCCCTGGGCAGCTTTCCTGAGCCTTCGAAGACTGGCTCTGGCTTGCCATGAATGCTAGGCTTCTATTATACCTTGCTGCCTCTGTAAGTAATAAAGTTGTTTCACTTTAACTTGCTGTGCAAGTGTTCTGTCTTACCAAAAGAGTAAGTGCCCTCATCCCACATTGAAATCTCAACCAGGGTACAAGACCTATATCAAATGCCACTTTTATTAATTTATGTTTGTTGTGTTGGTCCAATTAAAATAAAATATTACTTCTAAAAAAAGAAAAAAGACAGAGTATCTAATGCATAGTGAACCTGCTTCACAGAGATCAGGAGGGAAAAGCTAAATATTTTACCCTTTTATAAATTTCCTGTTCTTTAAAACTCACTCAATTAGCTAACTGTTCCTCATTCTTTAGACCTCAGATTAAATGACACATCCTTAGGCCAGATTTCCTTGTAATTGATTAGATTGAATCCTTTACTTTTCATTAATAGGTTTACCACAGCCGTAATGAAATAAGCCGTAATGAAATTATATATTTTTAAAGTCTTTTATTCTTCAGGTTAGACTGTATATTCATTACCTATATATTGTGTAACGATCTCTTCGCCCAGGGCCTGGCACACTGTACACAGTAAAACAATTATTTGCTGAAGAATGGAAAGAAGGTATAATAATGATACAGGACAAAAATTATTTAAAGTACTAACAGAAGAAAGGTAATAGCATTTAATATTTATTAAGTGTTCTCCATGAATTTGGCATTTTTTACACAAGTCTATGAGGTAGATAACTGTGTTATCATCATGCAGATCAGGAACCTGAGTAGTGATTCCTCGCACGCTTCCGTCCCCAGAGACTGGCCTCAGAACCACTGTGCTGTACTGTTTCCGAGACATGAAACTCTAAAGGAAAGTTAGAGAAGACCGGTCATATCTTAAAGGCTCTATATGCCAGATTGAAGAGTTGGATTTTATTCTATGTCCAGTATATCAGGGGCGTGACATTATTAAATGTGCATATCAGTAATATATTATTGTAGTTAACATTTTGTGGAGAATATATTGGAGTGATTAGTTAGATGTTTGCAGTATGGTAGTGATTCTGGCAATATGGGTAAGTGGTTGAATATGAAAATACAAATAGATCAAGTGCAGATAGGCCAGAATTGACAATTTTTTGTATTTGGGTAACGAGAGAGGAGGAGCAAAAATGTCCAGTTTAGACAATTAACTAGGTGCTAGTGTCTTTCACTGTGATCATGAAAAAAGGCAGGTGCTAGTTGGCTGGGTACGTAATGAGCTCAGGATGGATATACTGAGCTCTTACGGTTTGTGACGTGTCTGAGTATAGATGATACTGGCAGTTGGATATATGGGTCAGAAGCTGTGGAGACATTTTTGGATTGGGAATAGCATTGATGAGTCCTCAGTCTGCATACGGAAATTGAACCCTGAAGGAAAAGAAGTTTATGCAAGATTAGCCTGTGGAGAAGTAAGAAAAGAGGGAAGCTTTGAAAGCCAAACGCTAAGAATTAAATGGAATAAGTGAAATGAAATAAAATAAAATAAAATAGAAGAGCAGAAGGAATTTAGTTTGAACAAGAGACTGAACAGAATCCAGAGAAGCATTAAAAAAAGATAAAAGGAGGAGAGTATGTTTCCTCAGAAGCCAAGAGAAGAAAGTCATTCAAGGAAAAAAAATGAACAAATATGTGTGCAGGAATACTGTAAGGAAAATAATGTGAAACGTCTATCAGTTACGTCAAAGGGAAGTAGTAAAATACTCAGAAAACATTTGAGGTTAATATAATTGTAAAAATATAGAAAGAAGTGTAGATACGGATGGTTTACTTTTTATTTTATTTCTGTATTAAAAACACTTAGAGGATACATTTATCACTTTTAGATTAAAAAAATAGAAAAGGTCAAGAAAGGATTAGAAAGATTAATTGGACTTGGAAGCAAGAGCAATTTTTTTCTTACCCTTGGCAATCTCAGTTTTAGTGGTTTATTTGGGAGCAGAGGGCAGATTGTAGTGGGTAGAACGATGGGAAGTTGAGGAATCAGACCTTCCTAGTGGAGGTGCCCTTCAAGAAGATACGTTAGACATGAAGTGGAGAGAATGTAAGCAGATCAATATTAAATTTCTTAATATTAGTGAGATATCTGGGCTTCTATAACTTGATCCATTCATTCCTATGGATTGCAAACATGAAGAAAAAAAATTCATTTTGGAAACACAGTTTCTGAAGATAAAGAAACCCTTATACATTTTCCAGAGAGAGCATTTTCTTCAGGGGGAGGAAACATTTCCTTTAGCACTTTCTAAGAAAATGCTTTTGTGTAAAAATGAGAATTAATGACTTTTACTTGGAAGATTGGACAAAGAAACTAATATTTATCATTCTATTTCCATGTATCTGATGTGGGAGGAAAAAACCCACCCTTTCTTTCTCTACTAACTTAAGCTCGGTCATAGGGGGCTTGTGAATATACTGACAAAAGACAGAATAACAGGAGAAAAGACAACCTTTATTCACCTATGGGGGAGCGCAAAAAGAAGTGGCCTCTGGAACAACTAGAGTTAGGGATTTATATATTGCATTAGTGGGAAGGGGGTTAGGACTTCAAGGGAAAGCAATGGTGGCAAAGTAATGAGAAACAAGTGAAGGAAACAAGTGGAAGGTATGGAAAGTTGTGTTTTATATGATTAATCATCCAGGTGCAAGTGGTCTGTCTCCTTTCTGGCGTGAAACCTCCCAGAAAGGAGATTTATGGTGGCTGTATTTTCCAAAGGTCTTGCTTAAATCAGCAAAAGAAGTTTAGATGAGGGTTCCTTCCTGCCCCCCCTGCCCCCACACACCTGCAGCTGCTATTTGCTCAAATGTTTTCAGTTTCAAATAAAACCACATTGATGGGTCCAAGTGTATTCCATCATTGATATGTTTAATTGCTTTTATAACTCAAATTTATGCCTTTTTAATTTTCTTTGTTCTTATGCAATGTAACAAATTTAAAGAGTAAAGACATCTAAAAAAATTATTTATTTATAAATATTTTTGTCTTTAATGACTTCTCATTACTTTTATCACTAACTGCATTCTCTTTTCTATCCATTTTACCAGAACAAAATTTGAATACAACCAATATTTAATGGTCTAGATTCCTACTTCTACCCTTTTGAAATTGTATGTTCTACTTACAAAAAGCAATGAGTGGTAACATGTCCTTCATGTGTTACCTGTTATTTAAAATTATTCTTTCTGTCTGTATTAACCTTCCTCTCAAATCCTTCTCAAGGAACAGCTTATATGAGACAACCTGCAAGAAGAAAAATATGCCCTGTATTAACTGGTTATTATACTGAAACATTTTTTAGCTGTGCTCAGCTTAAGGCTTTGCTTATATTTGCATTCATATTTATGGTTAAAAGACCAGGCTGTGAGATCACTGTGCAAGGATTCAAATCCTGGTTCTAATTTAATAGTGTAAATTTTGATAAGTGATTTTTATACTAGTTGCTTCAATTTCCTGATCTGTAAAATGATTATCATAATACTATCTGTTTCATAGAATTGTCATGAGGATTAAATGAAGCAATCTATGTAAAATATTTAGGACAGTGCTTAGCAATGGTAAACATTAAATAAACATTATACATTATAATTATATCATGTAAATTATTAGCTATTAAAGACTAAATAGCTCATTTTCTTTTTATTTATCTTTTAGGACAATCATATAAAGTCATCAAAAGTTCTTATAAGATTAATTATAACTTAGTAGGGGGTTTAGTCATAAAAGAAATTTTCCAAATTCCTAACTTTGAAGAAGTATTGTATTAGTGAAAAATTTTAAAATCATAAAAATGTATAAAATGTATAAAAAGTTGAAATTTTTATATCTTTAGGAATAATAGATTATAATTCTATGCCATGTTTTTAAAAAGTTATCCCAGAATTATTATAGAAATAATATAAATTTCTAATACCTCAAAGTTTTGGAATAAAACATGCTATAATTGAGCATAATGAAATGTATTAAAATGCGAATTACATTTACATTCTGCTAATTTACATAACTTCATTATTTACAGCACCACTGTAAAAGTGTGCAGTAATATTGATTGAGGGATGACTTGGGGTACTTTTTTCCTACAGATGAAGTTGTAATTTTCAAGGCAAATTAATATTTTAAAAATATTCTCAACATCTTCTACAATTTGATTAATGGTAAAAAAGTAAAAAAAAAATAAAAATAAAATAAAAATTCTCAACCACATAAATATAGTAAACCAATCTTTGAAAAAGGAGCAAAGACAATACAATGTCTTTTTAACAAATGATGCTGGAACAACTGAACATCAACAAGCAAATAAATAAATCCAGACACAGACCTTATATGCTTCACAGAAATTAATTCAAAATGTATCATAGACCTAACTGTAAATTGAAAAACTATTAAACTCCTGGCAGATAACATAGGAGAAAACCTAAATTACCTTGGGTGCAGTGATGACTTTTTAGATATAAAACCAAAGGCAAATTCCATGAAAGAAATAATTGATAAGCTGGACTTTATTAAAATTCAAAACTTAGGCTCCACGAAAGACAATGTCAAGAGAATAGAAGACAAGTCACAGACTGGGAAAAAATGTTTGCAAAAGACACATCTAATAAAGGACTGTTATCCAAAATATACAAAGAACTCATAAAACTCAACAATAAGAAAACAAACAACCCAATTAATAAAATGGGCCAAAGACCTTAGCAGACACCTAGTTAAAGATACACAGATACCAAATAAGCATATGAAAAGATATTCCACATCCTATGTCACCATGGAAATGCAAACTAAAACAACAACAAGTGAAATGACTAAAATTCAAAACATTGACAAATCAAATGCTGGTGAGGATATTGAGTAATAACTCTTATTCCTTGCTGGTGGGCATGGAAATGGTACAGCTACTTAGGAAGACAGTTTGTCAATTCCTTACAAAACTAAACATACTCTTAACATACAGCAATCACTCCCCTTGATATTTATCCAAAGGAGTTGAAAACTTAAATCCACACATTAAACTTGCACGTGGATGTTTACAGCAGCTTTATTTATAATTGTCAAAACTTTGAAGCGAGCTAATATCTCCTTCCGTAGGTGAACGGGGAATAAACTGTTACATCCATTGAATGGAACATTATTCAGCTCTAAAAAGAAATGAGCTATCAAGGCATGAAGAGATGTGGAGGAAACTTAAATGCATATCACTAAGCGAAAGAAGCCAAGCTGGAATGATACATACGGTAAGATTCCAACTAACTGACATTCTGGAAAAGGCAAAACTAGAGAGAGAGTAAAAAGATTAGCATTTGCCAGGGTATGAAGGGGTGCGGAGGGTGAATAAATGGAGCACAGAGGATATTTTAGGGCAGTAAAAATACTAAATGTGGTAACATAATGGTGGCAACATTTGTCCCAACCCAGAGAATGTACAACACCGAAAGTAACCGTAATATGAACAGTGGACTTTGGGTAATTATTATGTGTCAATGTAGGTTTATCAATTGTAACAAATGTACACTCTGGATAAGGATGTTGATAGTGGGGGAGGTTGTGCTTGTGTGGGGACAGGGTGTATCTAGGAAATCTGTACTTTCCTCTGAATTTTGTTGTGAACCTAAAACTGCTCTAAAAAATAAAGTCTTAAAAATAATTTTATATTAAATTAAAAAAATATTCTCAAGGTGTCTATATAAAACAATTAGAAAATAAATTTTTTTCTGGTATTATTAGAGAATTGAAATATATGCTTTATTACAGAAAATTCAGGGAGGGTTATTATAGGTTATTTCTATTTCTTTGTTTTTCCTAGGACTTTTTTCTAGTTTCCATATAAATTTTAAAATAATAAAATGAAATTTTTATAAAATATGTGTAAGTCAAAGTTTTTTCCCCCAAAACTAGTTCAAGAAATATTTTATTATGTAGAGATGCTTAGGTAGGTACTGAAAATAATAATGTAATACACTTAAATAGCATTTATTAATTATTTTCTAGTAATGTTGTATTGGATGATGTTTAAGCTGGTGGTTTTACCTTATTTAATTTTTGATAGTAGCAAGAGTATTAAACATTTTAATATAGAAACTTCAATTTGAAAAAAGTGAAAAAATTGATAAATTATAGGTGAATTTGCCCCTTTGAGTCTTTCAGAATTAATGATTTGGTACTGTTAAAATAAAAACTTTATACAAATTAAATTTAACAGAGTTAAATTGAGAAAAACAAAACAATTTGCAAGTCGGTAGCCCTCAGAATCAGAACAGATTCAGAGAGACTCCAGGGATGCTGCATGGTCAGAAAAGATTTATGGACAAAAAAGGGAAAGTGATGTGCAAAAATGGAAGTCAGTTACAGAAACAGCTGAATTGTTTATCACTCAGTGTTTGCCTTATTTGAATGTGATTTGAACAGTTTGCCACCTGTGAGTGGTTGAACTGCTGCAATCGGCTGAGACTCAGCTATTGCTATGGAAGCATACTCCTACGTTAGGTTTTCCTTTTGCTTACCTAAGTGAGGTGGTGGTTCATACGTAAGAAATCAAGTATGTGAGTTCAAAGGTTTTATTAGGCCAGATTTTAGTTTGATTTAACAATTTCCCCCTTTTGTTCAGCCTTTCAATATTGAGAGAGTTTGTTCACAACTTTAGGCATTTATGCCACTCTCTGTCACCATTATAAATGACTTATTTGGTCTCAATATGAAATTCACAAGTCAGGACTTCATACCGGTTGAATGATTCCTCATGTTGTTGTTGACCCAATCAAAGTGAGACCATTTCCTACTCAATGGATGGCTGAATATAAAACATTCAAGACTCAAGAGGATACTGCACACCTGGGAAATCATTATGATGACTATCAAGAAGACATAATATACAAATACCAAAGTATATTCCTTAACAAGGGTTCTTATGTAACAAATTGAGCCGAATCAAACAAGTCAAAGATTAGGCTATATAGGCAGTTTAAGAGTATTTTAGTCTAATTGTTCATAGTCCTTGTTTGAGGTGTGATGGCAGTTAGAGACCATAGTTTGCTGTAAAATGGCCTGATTTAAAGAGTTATCTATTTTTTTTTTTTGTAAAATTTATTTCAATAGATTTAGGGGATGCAAGTGTTTTTTGTTATATGGATGAATTGTATAGTGGTGAGGTCAGGACTTTTAGTTTACCCATCACCTGAATAGTGTATATTGTACCAGATAGGTAATTATTGATCCCTCCCCCTTCTTAGTTTTCAATGTATATTATACCACTTTGTATGACCATATATACCCATTGTTTAGCTCCCACTTATAAGGGAAAATATGTGGTATATGTGGTTTTTGTTTTTCCATTCCTAAGATACTTCACTTAGGATAATGATCCCCACTTCCATCCAAGTTTCTGCAAAACACATTAATTCATTCCTTTTTATGGCTGAGTAGTACTCCATGGTGTGTGTGTGTGTGTGTTTGTGTGTGTATGTGTATGTGTGTGAGATATATATATGTGTGTGTGTGTATATATATATGTATATACACATATCACATTTTCTTTATCCCCTCATCAGTTGATGGGTACTTAAGTTGCTTCCGTATCTTTGCAATTGTGAATTGTGCTGCAGTAAACATCCCAGTGCAGATATCTTTTTGATATAATGATTTCTTTTCATTTGGGTAGATACCCAGTAGTGGGATTGCTGGATTGAATGGTAGATCTATTTTTTAAAAATCTCCATACTATTTTCCATAAAGGTTATATTCATTTACATACCCACCAATAGTGTATAAATATTCCCTTTTTACTGCATCCATGCCAGGGTCTCTTGTTTTTTGACTTTTTAATAGTATTCATTCTGACAGGGGTAAGGTGGTACTTCCTGGTGGTTTTAATTTGCATTTCCTGATGATTAGTGATGCTATACATTTTTTCATGTCTCTTGGCCATTTGTATATCTTTAGGAAAAGGTCTGTTCGTGTATTTTGCCCACTTATTTTATTTTTTTATGAAGGGGGGAGTGAGGAGGGAGGTTCAGTTTCCTTTTCCTTTTTGTTTTTTTTTAGAAAGAGTCTCTGTCCCCCTGAGTAGAGTGCAAGTGTAGTAATCATAGCTCACTGCAACCTCCAACTCCTGGGCTCAAGAAATCCTCCTGCCTCAGTTTCCCGAGTAGCTGGGACTACAGGCATGCACCTTGATGCCTGACTAATTTTTCTATTTTCAGTAGAGACGGGGTCTCACTCTTGCTCAGGCCGGTCTTGAACTCTGTCGCCGTGGGTAGAGTGCAGTGACATCATCATAGCTCACTGCAACCTCCAACTCCTGAGCTCAAGAAATCCTACTGTCTCAGCTTCCCAGAGTGCTAGGATTAGAGGTGTGAGTCACTGCACCCAGCCTTGCCCACTTCTTAATGGGGTTGTTTTACTCTTGCTGATTTGTTTGCATTTCTTATATATTCTGGATATTAGTTCTTTGTCAGATGTATAGTTTGCAAATATTTTGTCCCATTCTGTAGGTTGTCTATTTACTCAGTTGACTATTTCTTTAGATGTGCAGAAACTTTTTAGTTTAATTAAGACCCATTTATTTATATTTGTTGTTGCTATGTCTGCTTTTGGAGTCTTAGTCATAACTCTTTGTCTAGGGCAATGTCCAGAAGAGTTTTTCCTACATTTTCTTCTAGAATTTTCATGGTTTCAGGTCTTACATTTAAGTCTTTAATCCATCTTGAGTTAATTTTTGTATATGATGAGAGAGAGGAAGCTAGTTTCTTTCTTTTGCATGTGGCTATCCTATTTTCCCATTGATTGAATAGGATATCCTTTCCCCAGTATACGTTTTTATCTGCTTTGTCAAAGATCAGTTGGTTGTAGGTGTATGGTTTTATTTCTGTGTTCTCTATTCTGTTCCATTGACCTATGTGTCTACATTTATACCAGTACCATGCTGTTTTGGTTGATATAGGCTTGTTGTATAATTTGAAGTCAGGTAATATGATGCCTACAGATTTGTTATGTTTGCTCAGGATTGCTTTGTCTATTCAGGCTCTTGTTGATTCCATATTAAATTTGGTATTGTTTTTCTAAGTCTGTGAAACATGACATTATTATATTGATGGGAATTGCATTGAATCTGTAAATCACTTTGAGCAGTATGGACATTTTAATGATGTTGATTCGACAAGTTCATGAGCATGTAATATTTTTCCATTTGTTTGAGTCATCTATGATTTCTTTCATCTGTGCTTTGTAGTTCTCCTTGTAGAGATCTTTTATCTCCTTGGTTAAATATATTCCTAGGTATTTTATTGCTTTTGAAGTTGATGCAAATGGTACTGAGTTCTTGATTTGACTCTCAGTTTGACTGGTGTTAGTATATAGAAATGCTACTGATTTGTGTACATTAATATTGTAACCTGAGGCTTTACTGAATTTATTTATCAATTCTAAGCCCCCGGTGGTGGGAAAAGAGGGCCCCCTAAGGGTCAGTTAAATTGGTTCACCCATGAATCTTCATAGCCCCTGCACAAGGTCCAGTGGGAAATTTACTTTTTTGTGGCCCCTTTATAGCATGCTGAAAGGATATATAATCACATTTAGCAAACAACACAAACAAACAAAAAAACTTTAGATTTAATACAGTAACATTATACAAGTAATTACTTGTACCTACACAGGTAATCCCCAGGTCTTGAGTGTGTTATGCCTGGAAGCACAATATACCTTTTGCAGGCATCACTCAGATAGATTTTCTATATTTGACAATGATCAATTCATTAATTGGAAAAGTTAGAATGCTGTTTCCAGTGAGTACAAAAAAGCAAGTAGCAGTGATGTTTAGAATAGCAAGGATAACTGTACACCTTTCCTTTGGAGTTTCAGGGTGACTCTCATTGAGAATATGGAGAGACAATGGCATCAGTGGAATTGTTGCCTTGTTTTGTTTTTCATTAGCCCACAAACCCAACCATTATTCTGGTTTTATTCTAGAGGATAAGCTTGAGCTAAAGCCATCCACTGAGTATGGTGTCGTATATTTTCCTGTAAGTAAAGGGAAGGGATTATGACAGCAGAAAATAAGGAAAAGAAAAAAGAAAAAAAAAAGGCATAAGGCTTTCATGAAGGCAGAGAAGTCTTGATCTGTGATTTTGGGAAAACTTTCCATATCTAGGATGTCATCTGCTTTTGGGGAGAAATTTCCCTGGTCAGCTTTACTTTAAAGTCTTCAACAGGTGTACTGTTCCAAGAGTCTCAAGGGGCCCTTTTGAGTTGTCAATCCAAGTTTTGAAACCCTGAAGCCTCACTGTAGTGTGGGTGATGAGAAGAACTTTGCATGGCCCTTTCCAGTGGGGTTCAAGAATAATCTTCCTCTGATGCTATATCCAGAAGACCCAATCTCCAGGTTCTAGACTATAAAGGGTTTGACTGTCCTCAGTTGACAGATTATGAAAAGCTTCCTTCACCTGGTGAAAGTATACTTTGGCATAATGAATTAAAGCCATGTAGTATTTACTCATATCAGAGTTTAAAAGAGCAGGAGATGCATGAGCTTCTATTACTAGGGGCATAGGCCTTTCAGTGAATATTTCATAAGGAGTCAACTTATGTTTTCCAGTGGGAGTGGATCTGATTTCCATCAAATCCAAAGGTAGTACCTTTGGCCAAGGCAACCCAATTGATTCAGTTAACTTTGCCAATTTCAGTTTCGAGATGCAATTTGTTCTTTCAACCTTTCCAGAAGACTGAGGGTAATAGGGACAATGACAGTAGCATTATGGCTGTAACACCTTACTTAACTGCTTTATAACTTACCTAGTAAAATGAGCTCCCCTCTCAACGGAGATTTCTTCAGGGATGCCCTATAAAGAAAATATATTTTAAAATATTTTCTTAGCTACTGTGACAGTATTGGCTTTTCTACATAGGAAAGCCTCTACCCAACCAAAAAATATGCAAACTATTACAAAAAACATTCTGATACCCCACTGAGGGTGGCAATTGAATGAAGTCCATCTATAAATATTCAAATGGTACATCAAATGGCAGAAATATACTACCTGAAGTTTTATTTTTTCCCCAGGATTATGAGTTTGATAAACCAAATATTGGTTATAAGCCATTTTAGCAATTATGGAATAGTCACCCCACCAATATTTTTTCATAAATTGATCATGTTGTCTGTCCCATGATGAGTTGTGTGGAGTGTAGAGCTTTTCACCACAGAATCTTCAAAACTCAGGAAGGATAAGGCAGCCATTCAGGCCCTCTGTGAATCCATGTTTAACACTGAATTTATACCTTTTTAGATACCAATTTTGTTTTTATAAATCAGGTGCATTGCACTGTTTATTAAATAGGTCATCATAAGGGAGTTGACTTGGATCAATCTTATGAAGTTCATTTAGATTGCATATCCTAACAGTTTCAGCACTAGATGATTTTGCATAAAAATCTCCTAAAGCATTCCCTTGATATTCAGGTTCAGTTCTACAGATATGAGCTTTGATCTTAATGGTGGGAATCTGTGATGATGACAGGGTAGTAGAAAGGAGTTAATCTACTTGGACCTTATTTTTAGTTGGGGTCCTACTAGAAGTGAGAAACCCTTGTTGTTTCCAAAACATGCCAAATTGTGTACTACTCCAAAAGCATATCTGCTATCTGTATAAATATTTATGGACTTGTCCTTAGCTATATGACAAGCTCAGGTGAGAGGAAAAAGCTCCAAGGTTGAGCTGACTTAATTTGAAGAAGAGTTCTCTTCTCTATAAACTCATCTTTTATGATAACAGCATACTTTGTCTGATATTTTCCTTTTGAGTTTCTGGCATAGAATCCATCAACAGAAAGTATTAACTCAGGATTATTCAATGGAGTATCTCGTAAATCAACCTGAGGGGTAACTATTTCTGATACTACACTTATGCAATTGTGGTCTTCATCATCATCAGGCAGAGGTAACAGCATACCATGGTTAAGTAAATTGCAGCATTTCAGATGGAGAGTAGAAGGAGACAAGAGAAGAATTTCATAGGATGTTAGCCTAGTTGCTGAAAAATGCTGAATTTGGTTGGAATCTAATAGACTTTTTACCACATGTAGAATTTGCAAATTAAGTTCATTACCTAAAACCAGCTCAAATGCAACTTCTACCAACATGGCTCCTGCTGCTACTGCTTTTAAAGAATTGTTATATGCCTTAGCTACTTGGTCTAATAGCAGGCTGTAATAGGCAATGTGCCTATTTTCTTCCATGTTCTCGGGTAAGAAGTCCGAATGGCTCATTGTTACATTTATGAACAAACAAGGTAAAAGATTTAGTGTAATTTGGAAGTCCCAAAGCTCAGGACCATTGTGAGGCCAATTTTATTTGGTTAAAAGCCTACTCATGACTGTCTTCCCACAGCAAAGACTCTGGTATTGCATTTCTAGTGAGCTCATACAATGAGTAGTCTATTAAGGAAAAGTGTGGGACCTAGGATCTGTAATATCCTTCAACTCCAAAAAACCTCTCACTTGTCTTTTGGTGTCAGGCTGAGAAAACTTTAAATAGTTTTTATTCTTTTAAGTGAGAGGGAAATCCCTTCAGCAGTCAAGTCATGTCCCAAATAGTGGACTTTTTCTCTTGAAAACTGAAGGTTTCCTACTGAAGCCTTGTGACCTTTATGTGTGAGTTACTGTAAAAGATGAATTGAGTCAATTTCAGAGCACTCTTTAGTGGGACAGCATATAAACAGGCCATCTACATACTGAATAAGAGTGAAATTGTGAAAACACTATAGGGTTATTAAGGCCTGATGCAATGCCTGGAAAAAATACAAAGGGGCTTTCAGTAAACCAGGCGGCATTACAGTTTAGGAGTACTGCTGATTTTTCCAAATAAAAACAAACAAGTAATGAATGCCTTTAAGAACTGGAATGCTAAAGAAGGCTGAGCAGAGGTCTATAACTATGAACTATTTTGAATTATCAGGTGCATTAGATAATAAAGCATTAGGATTTGGTACTATAGGAAACCTTGGTAATATGGTTTTATTGGTTGACTGTAAATCTTTTTTATTTATTTCAAAAAAGTTAGTGGGTACAAGTGTTTTTTTGTTATGTGGATAAATTGTTTTCAATTTGTGCTGAAGTCAGGGCTTTCAGTGTACCCATTGCCAGAATAGTGTACATTGCACTCAATGGGTAGATTTTTATCCCTCAACCCCTTCTCACTCTCCCCCTTCTTAGTTTCCAATGTCCATTACTGTTCTTTATGACCTTTATATCCTTCATTTAGATCCTACTTATAAGTGAGAACATTTGGTATCCTTTCCCAAGATACTTCACACTTAAGATAATGGTCCCCAGTCCCATCTAAGTTGCTGCAAAATACATTATTTCATTCCTTTTTATGGGTCAATAGTACTCCATGGTGTATATATACACATTTTCTTTATCCACTCATAAGTTGATAGGCACTTAGGTTGATACTATATCTTTGCTGTTGTGAATTGTGCTGTGATAAACATTTGGGTGCAGGTATCTTTTCTATACAATGACTTCTTTTCCTTTGAGTAGATTCCCACTAGTGGGATTGCTGGATCAAATGGTAGGTCTACTTTTAGTTCTTTGAGGAATCTCCATACTACTTTCCATAGCAGTTGCAAAAGTTTACATTCCCACCGATAGTGTACAAGCATTCCCTTTGCACTGCAACCACACGAACATCTATTTTTTTTTTTACTTTTTAATAAATTTGCCCATAAATCTTGAACAAATATCCAAACTCATCCATTTATTTTTTTAACTGGTAGGATTGGAGTATTATAAGGACTGGCACATGGAATTTTAAGTTCTTATTTTATTAAATCTTCTACAATTGATGAGAGCCTTTGAATTATTGTGGGTTTTTATGGATATTGGGGTAATTTAGGCAAAATTTAGAATGGTCTATTTGAACTTTTATAGCTTCTACACTTTTAATTCTTCCTGTATCAGTTGAGGAAGAAGTCCACAAACATTCAGATATTTTAGAAAGGTCAGGAGTATTACAGGCCTGAGTTTGGGTCTTATCAATTCTGCCTGTAGAGAGCATAACAGTTCTGGTCCAGGAGAGTCATAAAACTCTAAGATCATTTCTCCCTTTCAGAAGAATTTATATTCCCTTTTAGCTTTGAAAGTAAGTCTTGCCTAGCAAGTTTACTAGAGCAGTATTACATAGTAAAAAGGTAAGGTTTCTTGAAAATGGCCCCAAAGTCAATTGGATGGGTTCAGATATGGGAACATCTTAGACTCAGTTCAAAACCCCCACCACAGATATGACCTTTTGCCTCCAAGGGATTTGTTGGCTTTTTAAAGTGGGATTCATGGTAGATAAGGTGACTCTGGTATCCACCAGGATTGTACAAGATTCCCCATTTATTTTAATCCTTCTCTCTCCATGTTTATTTAAGTGTATTATGGGCGGTAATTTACTGTCCCTGTGAGCCTTGTCCATGTTATTATCATCCTGAGAGCTAAACTATCTTGGGTTCCCTCTGGTGATGAAACAGTCTGGCCTAAAGGGGGGGCTTACTGATGGACTGGTATAAAGTTGACAATCTCTTTTCTTGCTTCCTGGTTGTTTGCAATGAAGACAGACATCTCAGGGTAAAGAATTTCTTGTTCTAGGACCTCTTGGTTGTGATTTAAAATAAGGATGAGAAGGTCCCTTTGGTCACAGCCCCTGTGACTGTTGTAATTGGAGAGACATAAGCTTGTTAGCCTTTTGGGTTTTTCTTGCTCTGGTGTCCTCTCAGAATGTTCAGTTAAGGTCACCAATTCAGTCATATCTATAGCTTTCCATTCCAGTTATGTTTTTTAATTAAAATTCTAAATTCAGGACAGAGTCCATTTATAAATAGAGCAGTTAATGCCATTTCAGTCCTGGCAGGAAATACTCCTTACTGTACTTTGAGCCAGGAATGTTTCGCAGTGTTCCTAAGCTAGTTCTGTAATCTGAAACTGGTTCATTCCTATTTGTCTACAAGATTATATCATGGGCCAATCAAATTTTTGTAGGAAAATCTTAGGAAGTGAATCTGAAACATTTTCAGCAGTTTTTCTGGCTCCTTTTGGCCCTTCTCAGGAGGTTTTGGAAAGGTCTTTGATAGCCTCAGTCCCCTTCCACTGCCACTATTCAGTTTCGAGCTTTGCCAGCTCTCAAAATCAGGTGAATAAACTGGTCAAGGTCAGGAAGTCCTGGATTGCAAGCTCCAATGAAGATTCTAAATTACTCAGTAAATTTTTGAGGATTTCCCTTGGATCAGGAAAGTCCTTTACAGTGAATCTGAGCTCAGTTTTAGACAATGGAGTGAAGACGGCTACTGCATGAAGACCTGGTGGATCAGAAGGTCTTACTTTGTAAAGCATCTGTCTAATTTCTCTTTTTTTATTGTCTTCAGGGTGAACGGGTCATTTAGCAGAAAGGTTAGTAGACTCAGAGTATGTAGGTAGAGAGGGACAAAGAAAAGGAACAGTCATGTTTAGTTCAGTCACAGTGCAATTCTTTTTTGCCACGTCTTTTGTTGTTTAAGTTTTTCATTTGCTTTTTGCAAAGAATTTTTCAAGGAGGCATTTTTTGATGCATTTAGTCTTTAGATGCCTCTGCATACCAATTACAGAATATATCCGATTGCCTTTGCTGGGTTTTTGATCCCCTCTTTTCTAATTTGTCTCACATATAAACAATTTTATCCAAATTAAAACTTCCTCATAGTGGCCATCTTAATTCCAAGTTGTCTCTAGTAAGGTTAAATCTTTTTTCTAAAAATGCACATGTTCTGAGCCTATAATTTCTATACATAATATTAGCTGGAGTCGCAGAAGGTGGAGTCCTAAGCTGTTTGAATAAAGACAAATCCATTATCAAAAAGTTACCATGCCGAGTGCAGTGGTGCACTCGTGTAGTTGTGGCTACTTGGGAAGCTGAGGCAGAAGGATTGTGTGAGGCCAGGAGTTGGAGGCTGTAGTGTGTTGTGATTATGCCTGCGAATAGCCAAGGTACTCCAGCCTTGGCAACACAGGGAGACCCCAACTCAAAAAAAAAAAAAAAGTACCTACCCACCCATTTAGAGGCCTCTAAATGAATTCAATCAAGTAATCAAGTTAATTATCAAATCATATCCAATATAGACGCAGTCCAGTCTATATAATGCTCAAATAAACTCTGAGGGTCAGGACACCAATGACTAGAGGTCTGTATCTGAGAGAAAACTCACCTGTGGTCTCTAGCTACAAACAATAGAGGAGTGAGCACAACTGTCTCCTCGTGGGTATCTCCCCTGGTTTTTCCTGGGGGTCACTGGAGATTTTCTGTGGCTCCTCACTTCTGCCATAAGATCTGTTAAAAGAAAAACTTTAGACAAATTATACATAACAGAGGTTAATTGAGGGGGGAAAAAAGGATTCATTAATGGGGCAGCCTTCAGAATCAAAACAGATTCAGAAGGATGCCAGGACTGCTGAATGGTCAGAGAAGATAGTGATACAATAAGGAAAGTGACCTACAGAAAATGCAAGTGAAGCACAGGAACAACTGGATTGGTAACAGCTTAACATTTGACTTCAAATTTGAACATAACTTGAGCAGTTGGCTGCCTGTGAGGGACTGAATATGGCTGCTGTGACTGGCTGAAACACAGATATTTTTACAGAGGCATACTCCTAAGTTAGGTTGTCAGTTTGCTTACCGACCAAGTAAGGTTGCAGTTTGTATGTAAGAACTCATGTATACAAGTACGGAGGTTTTCTTGGGCCAGATTTTAGTTTGATTTAATAGAACTAAAGTAAAAACTACAAATCCACAGAGAACGTATCTAATGTCCTTTTGAATATTTCCTACTATATAGAAGAATGGATGATATTAAAATGAACAGAAGAGTTATGGAAGGGTTTAGAAAATGTCTAAAAAAATTGGGTCTTTCATTCTTTACATTCTATAAGATAATTAATTATTTTTGTCTGCTTGTTTTAGTATTTACAAATCTAGAAAAAATCATAGCTAAATTGTTTCTTGCTGTTTTTTTTAAGTGCTCATTGCTCACATTTAACCTGTAGAGATAAACAGTAGATCCCAATAATAAAATGTAATTGTAAACTTATGTCATTTTACTTTAACAACAGCTTTTGGTGTTTATTATTTTCCAGGAAAAGTTGCTTTTCGGGAGATTTGGAAGGGCTTTTTTTTTTAGCCTCTTAAAATAACATTGAAGATGGAACTTTAATAGAACATAATAAAACTCCATTAGCAAACAGAATCTTAGATTGAGCACATACAGCTAGACAGCTCAGCTGTTTCTAAACAATAAATCATGTCAAGATATGAAAAACATTTCATTCTTTAAAAATGAAAGATAATATGATGTGAGATTTCATACTTCATATATATGTACTGAATTTCTATAATCAATCATCTCAAATAAACTGTGGTTTTAGAACATATCTTAAGGCAGTCAAGCTAAAAATGGTTTTTGGTTTGTTTACTTCCAAACAGTAGCACAAAACTTATGGTATTTTAGAAACCCTTTTGATTAGGATTATTTTTCTTACAAATTAAATAAAATATAATAAATAGATACTGGAAAGCTCTTCAGAGGTGGATATTCACTTTTGCTAAGGATTTTTTTGAAAGTGGTTAATTTTTAGACAAACAGTATGCCAGACTTCTTTGAAGTCACAAAAATTTTGGTCATAGAGTATCCCAGCGTGATAATAGACATAATCAGACACAAAGGCATATAGAAGTGAGTGTAACAATCTATAAAACTTTTCATTAATATTTATATTTATGAATTGAGGCAATTTAGAAGTACCATGTAGTCTTTTAGAGTATATAAGACTGTTAATAATTATTTATAACACATTTGGAAAAAAGTTATTAACTGGTGAACTAATAGAAAATGTTTTTTCAGTTAATCAGTTAATGGTATGCTTATTTTAAAGCCATTAAGATATTGATATTGTTGAAAAAATTTAGAAAAGAATGCTTCTTATCAGAGAATAAAATTAGAAAAAAAAATCATGCCAAAGAAACAGCAAGAGTTAGGTTTTTTATTCCATGGCAGGAAAAAAAATAATTAAATTTCTAGCTGCAAAGGGAGCTACTTTTGTTACAAAAATTTTCAAAAGGAGATTGTAGAAAGAATAGCACTATTTTTGGCGTATGTTCTAGAACAAGTGCCATTAGTTTCCAGGAGAGCAGAGTGGAATACAAAGAGAAGACATGGCTGTTACATTTAATTTAAGATGGTTACTACAGCTGCTTTTAAAAAGACACATAGATGTTAACAACAACAACAACAACAAAAAAAATTGGGGAACATAAAAATAAAAATTTAAAGAGTAAACTCAAAAAATAAAATGATTTGCCTGAAGGAAGCAGAATAAATGCTTTCAAGGCATTTGAATGGAATAAAAAAAGAAAACAAGACAAAACACACAAACAAAACCCTTGAGCTGAACACAGGCGGAAAATTTTCTGAAAGCTAAAAGAAAAGAAAACAAATATGGTCTTCAAGCTAATTTTTAATTTTTTAATAATTATCCTGCAAAGACTTACAGAGAATTTTTCTTCTTAAAATAATGTCAGCCAGAAATATATCACTTAACCTTAGAAAAAAAGGCCTTGAGATCCATTGTTGATAAAGTGTCTTAGAGAAGGTGGTAAGTGAAAATTTATAGTACCATTAAATTCTAACTCAGCAAACATATGATAACATTTAGGCAAGTTTGGCAGTTTTAATCATGGGAAAATGTAGCACTCTATTACAGACCATGATCTGAGTTAATTGTGTGGCCTTGAAGCCAATATTTAACTTTTCTGAGAGTACTTCTTCTTTCTTTTACTATAAAAATAATTATGGAAGTCAGGATTAAGGTGGGGAAATTGTTAACCAGATTGACTTGTAGATCATAGTTTTCCCATAATTTTTCTACTCAGATGCAAAATATGAATCATTCTCACATACTATATATTACTGTACTTTTAAAGAGGCTATGAAGAGTTATACTCAGTTGACAAGGAAACTGCTTTGACTCCACCACTCAAGAATAGATGTTACTTGAAATAATGGAAAGTTCCTTTCCAGTTACAATTCTATTACTCTCTTCTTGATAATCAAACTTCAAAAAAGGTATTTTTTTCTCTCTCTCTCTTTCTTCGCTCTCTTTCTAACCACATCATGGACACTGCTCTTGTTCATCAGTGGTCACCATACTGTCAAGCCCAATGAGCATTTCCCAGTTCCCACACTTACTTAACAAGTATGTTCCCCTTTCTCGTCCCTTTACATAATCGTAAAGACCACCGAGATGGATTCTTGGAATTTCAGCATGTAGAATATTTTAAAATCATGTTTAGAAATATTTATGGCAAGATGGTCCGTGGTAATTCCTTTTCTGAATTTGCCACAGTCAAGGGTATTGTCTCAGCCTTGTATCTCTGAAGCCTGATTTTCTAGCTTGCAGAGAGCAGTTTTCTCTTAGCACAAAGCTCATGTCTGCTGTTTAAACACTTTTCTACTATATCAGTTAGGAAGAGAAACGTAACAGCTAAGGAGAAAAGTCACTCGGACCCTCTTACTCTTTAGATTTTCCTTTCCCAGAATATAAGATTTATTGGAAATTAATTTTAACTAGAATGCTGGGTTTTAATCTAAACAGAGAAAAATAGTTAACAAGATAACTAAATAAATATCCATATTCACCAACCATCTTACTTTATTCTATCCTATCAGTTATCCTTTTAGAGGGAAAACTAAATATACAATGGGATTTTCTCTCTGATCTAGGCAAAAAAAAAGAAAAAAACACATAAATAACAGTTACACTAAAAACATATGTTACTGTTTGATTTAAGAAATAGCATAGAATTTGAGTTGACAACTTAGTTTAAATCCTTCTTGCACTTTTTATTAGCTCTGTTACTTTGGCAGTCCTCTTAAATTGTCAGAGTGGCAATTTAATTGTGTGTGCAATAAGGATACGAATACCCAGCCAAGATACCTCAAAACATCCGAGGAGCAGGTATAACAATGTATGGAAAGCCTTATGCAACCTAGAAAATAACATACAAATTGCGTTCTCTTTTCCCCAAAGAGGAAAAGAGAACGCAATTAATTTTCTAGGGTTGCTGTCACAAAGTACGTGTACTACAGACTTGGTACCTTTCACAAACAGACATTTATTGTCTCACAATCCTGGAGGCTAGAAGTCCCAGTCAAGGTGATGGCAATGTTAATTCCTTCTGAGGACTTTGAGGGATAATCTGTTCCATGACTGTCTCCAAGTTTCTGGTAATTTGTTGGCAATCTGTGCCTTTCCTTGGCTTGTTAGGCACATTACCCCAATCTCTGCATTCATGTTCACATGACGTTTTCTGTGTGTGTGTGTGTGTGTGTGTGTGTGGGTCTGTGGCCAAATTTCCCCTTTTTATAAAGACACCAGTCATATTGGATTAGGAGCCTACCCTATTCCAGTATGACCTAATCTGTATGAATTTAAATACTTGCATTTATGACTCAATTTCTAATAAGGTGACATTCTGAGGTGTGGAGAGTTAAGATTTCAGCAAATGAATTTTGGTGGGGACACAATCCAGCCCAGAACCTTATAAAAACAAGAACCACCACTTTATAAAAATGGTCTTAGAGTTCACTCTTAATCCTTTAGTCAAAAACACATTTCCTGGCTCTCATTTCCTGGCAATCACACAGATTTTCTATCCATACTCCTTAAAACTTTACTACCCATAGAAAAAAGGGTAAAAGAACTCCCTTAAATCCTAACTTGCTAAACTCACTGCCTATTTAGGCTATTAAACACCTTAAAATATTTTTTATTAAAAAATCATTTTAGTTAAAAGATTCTCTGTAAATCTATTCCTGCAATCAATTTTGAGAGCCATACCATCAATGAAAGATTTTTACCATGCCTTCTAAAATAAAATTAAAGACAAAGTACCACAATTATAACGGCTTTAATGTCTAAATTTTAGGGGAATAATTAAGGGTTTTCAACATTTTCCAAAACTTCAGAGAGAAACAAGAAGTATTTCTTTAATCGAGGTATGTACAGCTAGATTTCCAATATGTCCATTCAACAAAACAATTGCTTTGAATGCATTTTTTATTTAATGTTATAGAAGAACAATAATAAATGTTCAGAAAATGCAACTTAATTTAAACTAGCATTCAGTAAATATGTAGTGAAACAAGTCACTTTTTTCTTTTAGAGACACATGGGTTAATACATAAAAGATTCTAATATCAAATGGATAATTATTTTTAGATTCATTAAACTCTCCCTATATATCTATCAAGTTCAATTTAGATTAGGGATCAAGACTTGTGTGCTATTTAAGCTTCCCAGCAGTCTGTGATTACAGAACACGTGTTCTCATAAAATTGAGCACATTCTGATATAAAGGTGGTAATAGAGCAAGTAGGTATTATATAGCACAACTCCTCAAGGTAAACAAGCATGGGTAATTTAATTTACAAGGTGACAAATTATCTTATCATGAGTGAGCAGGCAATTTCTTCCCTGAAATAAACTAAGTAGGCCAGGACAGCTTTAACTAGATGAAATCATTGTCCTTTTAAAAGACACAAGTATTGAATAAAGTTAATTTTGTCTGCTTTAGTGTCTTGGTAGAAAATGGCATAAGAAAATAGTGCTGCCTTAAGGTAATCTTCATCTGTTTAAATTCTTCAGTAAGGGAATAAAAATAATATTACTCTAGAAAAAAATAAGTATTTGTGTGCATGCACACGCACACACATATTCTCCTATATTTTTCATGAATTAGATTGCACTAACAAACTATTAAAAAGACAAATGTCTTTACTCCCTCATCATTCTAAAGTGAAAGTATGTTAAAAATCTTTATTTATACCTCAGATTTTTATAACCATTCTTTAAATTATTTAATAAACTACAGCTTTAATCATCTTCAGACTACTGACTGTGGTATCATGTCACACATGTTCTAGTCATATTAGGAACATTTATTTTATTTGAGTTCATAAGGATAGCAACAAAGCTCTTGATGACCTCTCAGGCCTTCCTATTTTTCTCTTCTAACTTATGCTGAAAATCATGCCTAATTCTTAATAACTTCAATAATGGTGAATCATCTTTAGAATAGTTTGCATTCTATATTTCTCAAAGTTTCTTAACCTCTTTCATGTAGATTAAAATACTTGATTTTATCTTGAGTTTCATGGACTATAAAATGTAAGAATTTGCAGATTTTAAACTCTATTAAATCTAATGGAAATTAGCAAGAAAGTGTTGGGAGATGCCATTGACATGGACCACCTTGAGCATTCCTTTATGTTTTTGCTAGCATATCGAGAATGAGAGACACTAACCACTCTTTACTCAGGATATTTCCCATTGGTGTGTTTGCAGCAAGTCAACATGAGGGATAAGGTAAGCCCACGCAAACCAATAAGAATCTTCAGCTACTGTTGCTGCTATGACTTATAAAGTCCTTTATCTCTGACCCAGGAGTCTCATGTCCTCTCCTAATAGCCATGAAACCATAACAAACTAGCTCATCAGCATGCTCGTAAGTGGAATAAAATCTCAGATCCTGCACAGTTCTTGACAGATGGAAATTAGGTTACTTTCTTTCTATTTGTTTCTTCAGTTGATAGTAGATAAATACTTCACTTTTTTGTAATTCTTGAGAAACATTCTTTTCTCACTTTTGCCCAAGAAATTTTGAAGAGGCAAGGAGACATGAAACACCACTAGCCTCTTGCATATGGCCTTTGCAGTACTACATAATAGGACCTTAGTGCTCCTCCTAGTACTCAAACTATATTTACTACATACAATGGGAGAAAAATAGCATTATGAGTCTTTAAAGGGAGGGATAGTGGAAGAGAGAGAGAAAGAAACAGAAAGAAAGAGATAGAAAGAGAGAGATGGAGAGACTGATTTTAAATTCTAGGCCAAAAGAAATGTGGAATGTTTAGAAAAGCCATCATAAAGAAAAATACTGAATTTAATAAGAAGTTTGGAGGAGTTATAAATATGGAAATATGTAAATAAAACACAATAAAACTAAAATGTTTTATGGGTATGAATGGCTTATAAAAATAAATTCACAAAGCAAAATGACATTTTATTCACTTATAAATTAATATAAATATTTTCACAATTGTTAGCCATTGTACATTAGAACTGCAATATTCAATTAAACAGCCTGGCGCAAATCTGAAAATTATTATATATATGCTTTGTATTCAGACACTATGTATGGCCTGCTAGTCAAAAATGAATCATTTCTTTTACATTTTGGCCTTTACCCAACTCTACAAGGATTCCTTCCGGTGTGAGTTTAACTCCCCAGGGATGTTTCTACTTTCAACACTCATTTCATGTAAAGCTACTACTGTATATTAGGAAAGGACATGATGTGTGAAATATATTTGTCTCAGAGTGTGTTGAGTTTAAATTTCCCAGGGAGGAGAAAAATAAACATTTAATGGCAAATCTCAGTGTTTGGTGTTTGTGTATATGTGATTATATATACATACTTTTGTATGTAGCTATACACAATTCTGCTATTAGATATTACAACAGATAGATGGGTAAATTTTAAATGTACTTGATCTGTAAACACTGACACTACTGAATAGATAGGACTTTACCTGATAAAAACTATAATTAATTTTTTAAATCACTCTATGTTATTACTTAACATTATCAGGAAACTTCATGTCTGCTAGTGTCTAGGTCTTCATTCCATTTGTCTAAATGTCTTTGGCAGATTAATAACTATAATATTGTAGAAAAACTTTTATTGGAGTTATACCATAAGAAATTTCTCTTCTCCAGCAGTGAGTTAAATGCCATTTTAAGATAGGAAATACCTTCTGAACAATTTTTTTTTTATAAATTTCAGAATATTATGGGGGTACAAATGCTTTGGTCACATAAATTGCCTTTGAACCTGAGTAAAAGCTATAAGCGTGTGCATCCTCCAGACAGCACACGTTGCACCCATTAGGTGTGACTTTACCTATTCCCTCCTCCCACTCCCACCTGCTCGATCCCCAATGAATGTTACTTCCGTATGTGCACGTAAGTGTTGATCTAAGATTAGTACCAGTTTAATGGTGAGTACATGTGGTGTTTGTTTTCCATTCTTGTGATACTTCACTTAGAAGAATGGGCCCCAGCTCCATCCAGGATAATACAAGAGTTATTAGTTCACCTTTTTTTAATAGCTGAGCAGTACTCTGTGGTATACATATACCACATTTTACTAATCCACTCATGTATTGATGGACACTTGGGTTGTCTCCACATCTTTGCAATTGTGAATTGTGCTGTTATAAACATTCAAGTGCAGATGTCTTTTTTATACAATGTCTTTTTTTCCTTGGGTAAATATCCAGTAGTGGGACTGCTGGATCAAACGGTAGTTCTACTTTTACTTCTTTGAGGTATCTCCATACTACTTTCCATAGAGGTTGTACTAGAAAATGGAAAACCATAGACATTGACCTAGCAAGACTTATGAGAGCACAAATGCATCACAGAAACAAAAAAATAAAGGACTGATCAAATTAAAATCTTGCACAGACAGGACATCTTGAGTGAATAACACTACAGAATGGAGAAATATCATGCTATACACAGACAAGGGCTGAACTAGAGCTAAAAGACTGAGGCTAATCACAAGAAATATCAACAACCCATTAAATGGCAAAGATATGAACAGAACTTCAAAAGAGATAACTAAGGCCAAAAATTATGAAAAATGTCAGCACCTATCAGGAAATGCAAATCAAACCACAATGAGAACACTAACTCGTGAGAGGCTTTACAAAAAGTTCCAACACAATGTCAATGTGGATGCGAGAGATAGGACCAGCATCCGTGGACTGCAAACAGAAACCTCTAGGAAAGAGTCTGGAGATACCTCAGAACAATTTTGAATAAACTATTGAAAATATTTATAGACAAAATGATGACAGCTGTACTAATCAGATTACTGTACATTTTTAATGGTGTTTAACACTCAGCTTTGATACAATTTGATAGAAGGAAATCTTATTTATTCTTGAAATTCAGAGATAAGTTAATTATAGCAAAGAAGAAAGGATTGAGTGTTTTGTTGATAGAGTTTATAAATTGGGTTTAAGACAAAGGGTGTTGAAAGGGGGCTATCTTTGCCTCCACAGAATATCCTCCATTATATGATACTTCACTAACAAACAAGTCTACAGGATATAATGACAAATGTTTATTATGTGGTAATCTGTTCTATGATCTGTGATATGTCCCTCATCACAGAGAAGAAAGCAAAATGATGTTGTGAAAAAACATCCTGCACTTGTTAGAAAATACAAGTTCCAACTCCAATTCAATCTAATTAGCTGTATGAGTTTGGGAAATTCACTGTTTCAGGACCTTGTTTTTTTACCTATAAAATGTATATGAGATAATTTCTAAACTCTTGCTAACTCTAATGCTTATTGATCTAAGTAGAAGAGATTGTGAATATACGTGAGACATTAGGAATACAAAAATGATCTAGACATGCCTTTGTAGAGCACTATAATTAGTCTGACCATCCTTTATGAAAGAACACATGAACAGGTAGACGAAATAGGAGAGAAGATTATATTTAGAATTAGCCCTGAGGAATGCCAGGATGGCAAGTGTACTCCAGGTAGAAGAAAATTTGAAATAAAGCACTGTCTTCCAGAGTACTGCCTTTGAATGACAAGACAGAATAAAGGGGTACATGTGTTATTATTGGTGGTAGTGGTGGTGGTTACGGTGGTAACTGATTTTTAGTTTTATACTATGGGAGACTTAAAGTTATTTGTAAGCTAATGGAGCAGATAAAAAGGAAATATGATTAAAAACACAAACTAGAAAAGTTAGTTGGAAAGTCTCTTTAGCTGAGTAGGGAGGAAAATCTATAACTATCAAGGAAAGGTAGGGTAAATGAACTGGGAATGTTGAGATGGTGAAAAGTTGAAGGAATTTAGGTTTTTAGCATTGTATATTGTATACATTCCTATATACTTTGTTACAATGAGTAGAAATTATTAAACTTTTAAAAAATTATTAAGTTAGCTCTAAAATAACGTATTTGTTGAATTCTTAATCCTTTTTCCCCATCATAACAAAAACTTACATAGTTTATAAAAAAAGGAAGTTATTGCAAATAATTCATGTATTTAAATTACTTATAGTATTCATATTATTTTGAATTTTTAAAAAGATTGTTGAGTTCTTTTCACACTTGAATATATAATATGAAATAAAAATAAAAATTAAGCACTTTTGAAACACTATTTAATAAGATTATTAGGTTACTTCAACAGATATTTCATTAGTATATTTGTTCATAAGATTGACGTTTAATTTTTAAACACCTATATCATTTTCCTTTTCATACTGCTATACATATCTTTTTGTTTCTATTATGCTGAATTTTCAGTTCATTCTTTCCTCTGACTAGGAAAGAAAAGTAAACAATTTTGTATAAAACAATTTCTCCCATAGTGTTTCAACACAAAACTCTTTAATCTACAATTTCCTACATTCGTTTCAGGCCATAGTGTTGATAAGTAAGAAAAATGTGTTACCGAGGGATCATGAGAAGATATGGAACACCACAAAATTACATTGCTGCCTGCTATTTTGGGCCTGATCAAGTTCAACAATATCCTAAGTTAGGGCTGTATTACTTTTTCCCTTCAGAACTCTATTACTTGTCTCAGAGGTTATTGACTTTGAAGGGCAGAGAGCTGCGTAAAGAGTTCTTTCTTATAGCGTTTTGCTTATTTCCCAACCTTTTGTGCATTTGTTTTTATATATATATATATATACACACACACACACACACACACGACAAATTCTTGTTTTGATAATGTTTTGCATAAAAGTGCACAGTAAAAATTTTATAAAGCAAATATTAGGCTACACTTTCTCTTTTTTTTTTTTTTTTGGTTGCTAAGCAGGAATCCATGACATTGATTGATGTATCATTTTGAAATCTGCAATGGTCTTTATGGTTTTAGTTATGAATATGTATGAAAAATCAGTTTTAGTAACTGTGCTATAAAGGATGGTCTGGAACTATAATTCAACAGTAATTTCCTTAAAAGACAAAGGAACTTGAATTACAATAGGATAAGTGTTGATAACTGAACGTCTTCTTGAAAAATAGCTTTTTGTATTCAGGCACATTTCGAATGATGACAAGAAACAAGGACTAAAGGAGAAGATACTTAGAGATATGTCAACTCCTAGTTGAATTACCGAAGAAGAAATACTTCAACATTCTGCCCATGTATGTCACATATTTAAAAAGTTTTAAAAATCATTATCAACACAGTTCTATTATATTTCAGCTAAAGGAATATGGTAGCATATTTCTCCCAAATATATGTATGTGCATACACACACACACACACACCCGTGTATGTATAGATAAATATATATGTGTGTATCTATATATAATACAGATACATAAATACACACATGTAAACATATATACATACATATATGTAGTGATTAGACAACAGACTACATGTTAATATTGTTTAACGTTATCTTTAAAATGAGGTATTTTTTGAAATCTTAATCCCTTTTTGGCTGACTAACATTAGTTTTATTGTTTTTGTTTTGCTTTTGACTAATAAAAAATTATTTGATACAGACAAAAATACACGTAAACACACAAGTTTCCTGATTAGAATCTCTGAGATAATGTTTAGTTAAAACTCCTGTCCTAAAACCTTTTCTGTACTAATGCACTATAAAAAGAAAAGAATAACAGTTACGTTTATAGAATAATTGATCTTTTTGTAGATTTCTATTTAATATGGCATATGGGAGAGCAAGGGGGGGTCTTTCCAACAGTAAGATGTCCAGTCTTCTGAGGCATATGGTTAAACAAAAAATAATGAAAAAAGAAAACATATGGTTATATATCAGGGTACTCAAGGTAAAGAACACTGTTACACAGCCACTGAGAGATACCAGCAGCATTTTTACCATTACTAGGCTAGCTACACTGCATCGATTATTTAGGAAACAACATAAAATGTTGGAGCTACATAATGGAATACTGTAAATGAGTCAGCCTTCTTGACACTCAGACTCGCAGGCACCAGGTTAATGTCACAGAGGCAAACTGGTCAGCATCCAGGGCGAGGAGCCAGATGTAACATCTGAACTACATTCTCCGAAAGACTATAGCTCAGACAGAAAATGGAGCAGTTTCAAGAAGCCAAGAGAATGTGATTTGTGATGGAATTGCAATGTGGCCATTGAGGACTAGACAATTCTGTGGGACTTCATCTTACCATTCACAGCAACTGATTGCAATTAAAATTGCAGAATGCATCATCTGCAAGGTAATAAAAAATATCATTTCTCGGTAAAAGCAATTCTTATTTGTTACCCAATACTGCTATTATGTTTCTTACATACATATATGACTTGTATCCTATTCTTGCCTCCTAAACTCATATAACCTTCTTTTATAAATATAATATTAGTATATGTTATCATTTACTTACATCTGAAAAATCTGAAAAAAGATTAAATGATTAATTCATGATTAATTAAATGACTAAATGATTAATTTATGATTACATTTATAATCAATCTGATGAAAATTATAATTGAATTTTAAATATTATAACTGAGTTCTTCACTTTAATAGAGTTGTCATTTATTCTTCGTAATTACATATTGAGTTTACAATCACCCTATTATATAACTTTTGTTTAATAAAGTATAAAATATTAGCTTTGTACCATAAAGTTAATTTAAATATACAAAACAAATGAAGGGCAAAAATTTTTTTAAAAATCGAGAGTAGTCAAAGTAATCCAGAACATTATATGACTCTTCTGGGATTGTACATTAACTTTTCCTGAAGCAATTGAATAAAATTAAACTGTGTATAACCGGCAAAAATGTAAACATAAGCACACATATAAACATATAAATATAAGCATATATAAACATATTTATACACATAAGGATATATATAAACGTGTGTACATAAGCATAAATATAAGAATATATATATAAGTATAAGCTTATATTTACATAAACATAAATATATATTCTCTCTTTAGTGTTTTTTTTTCTTCTAAATTCTATTACCACATTATTGTGTAGAGCAGAGATGCTCAATATGGTAGCCACTAGCCACATGTGGCTGTTGAGTACTTGCAATGGGGCTAATGAGAGAGTAATTTTTAAATTTTAATTAATTTAAATTTAAAAGCTGAAATGTGTATATATTTTATTCTGTTAAATGCAACTTTATTATTTTAGTGGGATTATATTTCACTTCAACTGTTGAAAATCTTCCATGTTATTTGAGGTGTATTATAAGTATAAAATACACACCTAATTTTGAGGACTTACGACAAATGAATGTAACATCTCACTAATAATGTTTACATTGATTACAAATAAAAATAAAAAATTTTGGATATGTTGAGTTAAGTAAAATATATTATTAAAATTAATTTCACCTGTTTCTTTGTAGTGTTTTTATTTTTATTTTTTTGTAAATCCTTAACTTTGGTTGAAACTTTTTCATAGACACAATGTAATTGTACATATTTATGGAGTACAATGTGATGTTTTGATACATACATTTGTATAATGATTACATCGGGGTAGTTAGTGTATACATCACCTCATGCATTTATCTTTGTGGTGAGAACATTCAAAAGCCTGTCTTTTAGCTATTTTGTAATGTACAATACCTTACTGCTAACTATAGTCACCCTACCCCATGCAATAGAATACCAGAACCTATTCCTCCTAATTGTAACTTTGTACCTGTTGACCACGCTCTCACCCACCCTGTTTCATCCCCCATCTCTGGTAACCACTGTTCTATGTCATCAGCTTTTTATTCTTTAGATTTCACATGTGAGTGAGATCATACAGTATTTGTCTTTCCGTGTTGGATTTATGTCACTTAACCTGATGTTTTCCAGGTTCATCCATATATATTGTCATAAATGACAGGATTTCATTCTTATTTATGGCTGAATAATATTCTGTCATGTATATATACTACATTTTCTTTATTTATCCATTATAGGGCACTTAGGTTGATTTCATATCTTGGCTATTGTAAATAGTGCTGCAACAAACATGGGTGTGCTGATATCTCTTGGACATACTGATTTCATTTCCTTTGGATATATACCCAGTAGTGGTATTGCTTACCCAATTTAAAAAATGGGCAAAAGACCTTAACAGACATTTTTTAAAAGAAGACGTAGAAATGGCCCACAGGCATATGAAAAAATGTTCAACATCACTAATTATCAGGGAAATGAAAATTAAAACCACAGTGAGATACCACTTTATACCCATTAGAATGACTCTATGAAAAAGACAAAAGAAAACAAGTGTTGGTAAGGATGCAGAGAAAAGAAAAAACTTGTACACTGTTGGTGGGATGTAATTTACTACAGTCATTATGGAAAACAGTATGAAAGTTTCTCTTTTTAGTGTTTTTAATATGGCTACTAGAAAATTTTAAATTACATATATGGCTCATGTTATATGTCTATTGGGAAATGCTAGTACAGAGAAATATTTATCCCATACATTAAACACTGAAATTGAACAACGTAAGAAATCATTTTACCAGAAGATTCTTGGACCAAGAGATTTCAACCTAATTAAGAGTAAATAGCAATCATTTGGGTGGCCAGTCACTATCTATCATGTTGACTAGAAAGTAGCTTGGTCACATTGTAAAAAAGAAAAAAAGGAACGCTGGGAACTGGTCATTCTGAATATCTTCTGTAAGTAGTTATAGAATAATTTAAAGAAATAATACTAATGTGACTCAGAAAATTTTTTTCTTCAATTAGGAGAATTAGAAATTAGTGACTCTGATGATATTTTGATCTCTATGTACAGTTTTCCCCTCAGTTATTGACCTTTTGTTACCTCTATCACTAGCATAAATTAGAGTCAGGCGTCTTAAGACTAGCTTTCTATCCAAAGCTTGCTAGAATCAGGCATGCTGCCCTCATTATACTTTTACTTTTTGCTACCTTTTTGTCTACCCTAACATTTCATTAATTAATTTAAAAAGAAGAATTTATAATCACTGATATCAATCTTCCTGTTGTGTCGCCACTCATAAGAATGTATCCATTCTAAATTAATTAGAAATTAATTTCTGAGTATTGATACAGTTGTGCTTGTTTCTTATTTATTTCTGGTGATTCCTATGATCAATATAGATGGTAAAAAATAATACTTCACATTAATCATATGAAACGTAGAATATATGATATGTTGGTGGAGATTATCTTGAAGATTATTATTTGTAACACAAAATAATCTGTACTTGCTTCTCTATAATATATTGATTTCCTTATTATATTGTTATCATGCTTAGATTATAAATATTAATTTTAATCATATCACATTGCATAATGTCATTATATTATCAGAATACATGATGTCATCACAGTGACATTTTGAGTTTTTGATGATATTTTTCACTTTAAATGGATAAAAAAGTCAGGAAATATAATCTTTTATCATTTTCATGATGTCACTACACTGAATAAGCAAAAGAAACTACTACAATTTTTCTGTTCTCTAGATAATTCAAGTTTACAATTTTAATGAACATAAAGCCTTCTTTCAGTTCTTTTTAACAGTTTTTCTCTGTAACCATCAGAGACTTCACTTTCTTCTTGAAAGCAACTGCTATCCTTTAAATTTAACTTTTTATTCAATTTTAACTCATTTAACAATGAAAAATAAGAATGTTTTAAGGTTATTTTTCTTTTTATCAAAAATATATGTGAGATTTTAGGTACTATGTGTGCAACTTAATGCTTAAATTTTATTTATACAATACTATGTGAATAAGAAAATTATGTTAAGTTTTTATCCTTAATATCTCCTGTCTTCTTATTACTGATGCCTAATTTTGACATTTCAAATCATTTATATTTAAAATTATTGGGGCTTCATGGAAAAATTAAAATGTTTAATTCCCTACATATCACATGCCATTTATAAAGATAAAATACAAGTTTAACTTTTTATTCAATATAGACCTAGGAAGGCTATAGATGGCATATGTTCCTGGAAGAGGTTTCAACCTCAATTTTTTAGAAACAATAAGAACACATGTGTGCCAGCCATTTAAAGCTTTCCCTATCTTAAAAGACAAAGGAAACAAGCTTGCTGAGTTTTTAGAATTCTTTATAATAAATATTAGACTTTTCTATGATTATTAATATCATATACCAAAAAAATTATTCTCAGGACATGGTAAAATAATGTGAAAAAACAAAAATATATATTTAGCATATTCTAGGTGACAGTCACAGGTCTAGGCACAGGGAATACAACACTGACCAAGACAGATACTTGTTTTCATGAATCTTTCATTCTACCTGTGGTAGAAGAGAGACAATAAACATGAAAACAGATTAACTAATAGGGCAATTTCCGATAGTGATAAATTGCATGAAGAAAACAAGATGACAAACAGAGAATGAGCACACTGAGCACAGTTTGTCTTCCTAAAAAATCTCATTTATTATTACTTTCACCCACAGGTTTATAATGATTTTTCAGCCAATACATATTTCACATATTACTGAATGCATACTGAGATATTGTTAGTGGATATTTTTACATAAAATTCAGCAAAACAAAACCAAAACTAATTTCAGATGGACTTTAACTATAAATACATTTTATGTTAAAACTAATTGTAATTTTGTATACACTACATTACACCATTAAATTTGCCTTTACCTGCCAAATTTATATATGAACTGATGGATGAATGTCCAGAGTACTTGATAGGTCCCATTGTCAATATACTTGTCCTTCCAAAAATCTTTGGGCACTCTTTAAAAATCTTATCTAATTTTACTTTTTCTATTTTATAAATTACTAATAATAAAAAATAGAAAAACAAAAGTCATGACCTTAAACTCTATATATTTATTAAGTGTAGACCTTAAACTCTATATATTTATTATGAAATCTAGAAGTGATGGTCAGTCCCAAAATTGACACTCTTTATCCTTAATTAGAAGATCACTGATCTTAAGTTAGTAAGTACACAATATCTTCAACTACAAAATAGAAGAATAACATTAAATAATATATACACAATTATTAAAAATGTTGAAGATTTATCTGAAATTTAAGATTCTGTTAAGGATTATACATTATTAATATAAGTCTTCAGAAATGGAATATGTTATTTATCCCACTGCCTTTTAAAAGATACAAACTCTATTTTACCATTTTATCAAATCCAACTTTCTTTTAGAAAAGTATTACAATGGGCATTAAGAAATAGCTTGTACCATGTTTTCTGTTAGTCATTCTAGTTTTGCTTTCTGGAGTATCTCAATCATAGGAGGATCCAGACTACAACACTTCAGTATTGTGACTCAGTCCTTTCATTCTTTCTACTCAACTGAGGAGCAATTCAGCCCTGTACTATTTCATCGGAAAGGTGTCTATTATTCTTCCCTTCATCTTGTTCTTCAATACTATCACCCTCACTCATTTATTAAACAAATACATATTCAGTTACTGTTATGAGCTAGGTACTAATACAGGAATCACAGATACATTTAAAACAAAAACAAAACAGGAAAAAATATGGTCTTTGCCCTTCAAGTATCTTCCACTCTAGCATTCTAATGTGAGACAATCTCAATTTTAAGTAATGATTTCTATGCATCTGGCTCTGGGGTGGGGGGCATAGAGTTGCATAAATCTTTCTGGATGAATGAAGGTGTCCAATACAGTCTTCCAAAGGAGAATACTTCAAGCTAAGTTTTGAAGGATGAGTAAGAGATAATAAACTGAAGGGAGTGAAAAGGCAAGGGCAGGCTAAGGACAGCCATAAGGAAATTTGAATAACCAAGGTGTTTGAATAAATATGCAAAATGTGTTAGTGAATGTAAAATATAAGTAAGGAAAAGTAGTTAAACTGGAGATTGCTTCTGGGGCAAATCATAAAGAACTGTGAATGTCATGATAATTCTGCACTAATGTATAGAGTGATTTTAAGCAGGAAAATGAAATAAAGAGACTGGTATTGAGAATATTTAAAGCCAAATCTTTTTGTCATTACAATAAATTAGGATATTATTTCAGTAATTAAGATCAAAAATAAGAATCTGTACTAAATCTGTACGAAGGGGATACAATTCTACAGGTATTTATGTGGTAGAATTGACAGAACCTTTTGTATCAAAGTGAGGTGGAATAGTAACAAATAGGTGTCTAGAATGATAAAACTGTGAATAGTATTTCCATTCTCAAAAATAGTGAATTAGGGATGAGGAATCTTTAGTTCCTTGGTTTTCAAAAAATTTTATAATTTAGTATGAATTTATCCTATTACCTCCACACATATCCCCTATTCTCAGCATGTTTAATAAGCCTTGCTAGGCCATCTTATTAATCAAACAGTGTTATCAGATCTCTCCTATGTTTCAGGCACAGTTTTAGATACTGGCAATTCACCAATGAAAAGCAGACAAATTCCCTAGAAGCACATACATTCTTTTTGGATGAGACACAATAAACTACTTCAATAAGTGAAATAGGGTATGATTGCTGAGTGTAAGTGTAAGTGATAAGACAAAAAATCAGGGAAGGGACATGGGAACTGTGTGTATGTGAGAAAATAATTTTAGATAAGGTGTCTAGAGCCTCAGAGAAAGGATGGCATTAAAAAGAATTGTCAGCAAGAAGGTAGAATAGAAAGTCCCAGTTCTTGATCCCTCCTAACAAGGATATAAATTCTAAAATACCCTTATGAGAGATCCAGAATTCAGTTAAGTGGTTGTGGTACCCCAGGTAAACACAATCTGAAAACATTCACATTGAAACTGGTAAGAACAATTTCATTTTACCTACCTTAGACCCTCCTCCAACCTGGTATCTCAGCTTTGAAAGAGATCACCTCAGATTGTGATTTGCCCTTGTTGGGGGAAAAAAGAGTTGGGAAAACATTCAATGTTCCTAGCCTTCCCATGTGCTCCCTGAGGGGCTGGCTTTTGTCTAACCTCACAAGAGGCACTAAGAGGACTGGCATAGACTGGATTCCTGGGAAAGCTAGAAACAAAGGAAAAGGTATGGACGTCTTCCGGTGGTCCAGCCTAATTGCAAAATGTGAAAAAGACACTGAATTGAGGCTTCTCTAGGAATTAGGAAGGAGTAGAGTGTGGCTCCAACATTCTTGGTCTTTCAGTATGCCACTTAAATGGCTGGTTTTTGTGTCACCTCACAAAGACCACGGAGAGAGTGACAATAGATACCAGAGGGAAGTTGAGATTGTAGGCTCCTGGAAAAAACAAATGAAAAAGAAAGTCTGAACACATGGAGCAGGTAGGAACAAAGATCCACTATCTCTGGTCAGGCTGACTGGTGAAGGTCTCTCTCAGTTAAAGCCAGGTGAAAAGATTGGAATAGGTGGTTTCTGTTACTTCAAATGCACAGACATCAATGCAAAGCTATAAGGAAAAAGAAGAATCAGGAAAATATGACACAATCAAAGGAATGAAATAAATCAAGGGAGATCTATAAATTGCCTAATAAAAATTGTAAAATAATTTTACGATGCTCAGGTAGTTACAAGAAACACAAACAACTAAAAAAATCATAAAAAATATACGTGAACAAAATAAAACAGAAACTGTAAAAAAAAAAGAACTAAACAGAAATTCTGCAGCTGAAGAATATGTTAATAGTAACAGAAGTGAAAATTCAGTAGAGGGTTTCAACTGCAGACTTGATCAAGTAGGAAGAATCAGTGGACTCAAAGATAATTGACTTGAAATTATCCAATCAGATGAACAAAAAAAAAAAAAAAAAAGAATTAAAAAATGTGAAGGAAGCCTAAGGAAATTATGTAAAACCACCAAGTGAACAGAAATACACCTGATGACAGTCTAAGAAGGAAAACAGTCTAAGAAGAGGGACAGAGAGAGAAAGGTGAAAAGCTTATTTAAAGATATAATGGCCAAAAATTTCCAAATCTGGAGAGGGAAATGAACATCTAGATTCATAAATCTTAAAAAGTTCTAAATAGAATTAATCCAAAGAAGACTACACAGAGAAAAATTGTAAGGAAATAGTCCAGTCAAAGAAAGAGAGTCTTTTGAAAGCAGCAAGAGAAAAGTAATTTGTAACATACAAAGGGACCTCTGTAATGCTGACAGCAAATTTATTACCAGAAACTTTGCAGGACAGGAGGGAGTAGGATGAGATATTTAAAAAGCTAAAAGAAAAAAAAAAAAAAACCCTGACAGCCTATAATACTATACACAGCAAAACCATCCTTTACAAATGAAGCATATATGTAAAGACTTTTTCAGACAAACAAAAGTTGAGGTAGTTCTACACCACTAGACCTGCCTTACAAGAAACGCTAAAGGGAATTCCTAAAACATTCATTAAAAACATATGAAAGTTAAAAAAACTCATTGGTAAAGGTAAATATATAGACAAATACAGAATAACTGTAATACTGCCATAATGGTGTGTAAATCACTTTTAATTCTAGTATAAAAGTTAAAAGACAAAAGTATTAAGATAACTATAAATACAAAAAATTTTTCATGAATACACAATATGAAAACATGTAAGTTTTGACATCATTAATATAAAGTTTGTGGGTTGGGGAATAAAAGTGTAGAGTTGTTATCCACTTAAAATAGACTATTATAAATATAAGATGTTTTATGGTAACCACAAAGAAATACCTATAGTAGATAGATACAGAAAGGAAAAAAGAGAAGAAAAAAGGGTCAAAATAACTGCAAAAACAGATAGAAAACAATTAACAAAATGCAGTAATAAGTCCATAGTGAACAATACTTTAAATGTAAATGGATTAAATTTTCCAATAAATAGACATAAATTTGGCAGAATGGATTTAAAAAAACATGATTTAACTATGTTGACTCAAAGAGTACCACTTTAGAATTAAGGAAACACATAAGCTAAAACTAGAGGAATGGAAAAATATATTCCATGTAAACGGTAACAAAAAGATAGCAGGGGTGGCTGTATTTACATCTAACATAATAGACTTTAAGTCAAAAATTAATACAAGAGACAAATAAGGTCATTATATAATGATAAAAGTATCAGTTAATCATTTAGATATAACAATTATAAATATATATGCACCCAACATCAGCGTACCTAAATATATAAAACAAACATTAACAGATCTGAAAAGAGAAATAGATAGCAATAGGAGATTTTAATATCCCACTTTCAACAATAGATAGAACATCCAAATAAAAGGAATAAGTAAACAGTGGACTTGAGCAATATATATAGACCAAATGAACCTAACAGAATAACAGTCAAAAGAAGAATATCTCACCAAAGTGCAGTAGAATACACATTCTTCTCAAATGCACTTTGAAAATTCTCCAGAATAAATCATGTGTTAGATCACAAAATCTTAACAAATTTAAGAATATTGAAATCATACAAAATATCTTTTCTGACCGCAATGAAATACAAACTAGAAATCAAAACCAGAAAGAAAACTGGGAAATTTGCAAATATGCAAAAATTAAATAACACATTCTTGAACAACAATTGGCTCAAAAATAAATCAAAAGGGGAATTAGAAAATATCTTGAGACAAATAAAATTGAAAAAATGAAGCACAACATACAAAAACAAAGAATGCTCCAAAAGCAGTAATGAGTGAAGTTTATAGCAATAAATATCTATATTTTTAAAAGAATTCAAATAAACAAGCTAATATAACACGTTGAGGATTGATAAAAAGAACAAATTAAGTCTGAAGTTGTCAGAAGAAAGAAAATAACAATGATTAGAGCAGAAGCAACTACAACAAAAAAAAAATAGAAAAGAAATAGAAGATAGAAAGACAACAGGAAAAATATAAATAAAAGTAAGAGTTGATTTTTTTTTAAAAGATGAAATTGACAAACCCTTTGTTAGACCAAGGAAAAAAGACAGAAGAGTCAAATAAATAAAATCACAAATTTTCAAGGAGACAACTGATGCCACAGAAATAAAAAATGATCATAAGAGATATTGTAAACAGTTATACACCAAAAATTGGATAATCTAGAAGAAATAGATAAATTCCTAAAAATATACAACCCATCAACACTGAGTCATGAAGAATAGAAATCCTGAGTAGACCAATAATGAACAAGAAGATTAATTCAATAATTAAAAACCTCCCCAAAAAGAAAAGCCCAAGACCTCTTGGCTTTACTGGTGAATTCTACCACACATTTTAAGAATTAACACCAGTTATTCTTACAGTTTTCCAAATAATTGAAGAAAAGGGGACATTTTCAAATTTACTTTATGAGGTCAGCAATACCCTGATAACAAAGCCAGGCAAAGATGCTGTAAAAAGAATAAAACTATAGGCCAATATCCTGTACATAGATATAAATATACTGAACAAAATACCAGAAAATAAAATTCAACAGCACATTAAAAGGATAATTCACCATGATCAAGTAAAATTTATCCCTGGAATGCAAGGATGGTTCAACATACACAAATCAATTACTTTGATACACTACATTTACAGAATGAAGGATAAAAATCACATAATCCTCTCAATAGATGCAGAAAAAGCAATTGACAAAATTTAACACCCCTTCTGGGCAAGTTAGGTATAGAAGGAATTTACCTTTCAACATAATAAAGGGCATGTATGAAAAGCCTACAGGTAATTTATACTCCATGGTGAAAAACTAAATACTTTTCCCCTAAAATCAGAAATAATATTAATACAGGATGGCTGCTCTTGCCACTTCTATTCAACCTATTCTGTTCTAATACCAGAAGTTCTAGTCAGAGCAATTAGGCAGGAAAAAGGAATAAAAGGCATAAGAAAGGAAGAATTAAGATTACCTCTGTTTACAGTTGACATAATATTATATGTAGAAAATTCTAAAGACCCCATCAAAAATCTGTTAGAAATAGTAAATGAATTCAATAAAGTTGCAGGATACAAAATCAACACTCATAAATCAATTGTATTGCTATACACTAATAGTGAGCTAAGAGATAAAATTAAGAAAACAATCACTTTTATGATAGCATCAAAAAGAATAAAATACTTGGAAATTAGTTTAACCAAGGAGGTGAAAACTTATACACTGAAACCTACTAATCATTGATAAAAGAAATTAAATACACATATTAATAGAAAAACATCAGTGTTCATGGATTGGAAAAATTAGTATTATTAAAATGTCCATACTCCCCAAAGAAATCTACAAATTCAATGCACTCTATCAAGATTTCATTGATAATTGTCTGGCATAAGAAATAATCATTCTTATTGTTCAGCCACTAGGTGGCTTGAACAACAACATTTATATGTCACAGTTCTAGAGGCTGGAAGTCTGAGATCAAGGTTTCAGCATGGTCCGATTCTGGTGAGGGCCCTTTTCTGGGTACCAGACTCCTGACTTCTTGTTTATCCCCTCATGTTAGAAAAAGAGAAAGAGGTAGCTCTCTGGCCTTTTCTAATAAGGACATGAACCCTATTGATGAAGGCTACATCATCATTACATAATTATCACCCAAAGGGTGCACCTCCAAATACCATTATAAATTGGGGATTAGATTTCAACATATAAATTTTGGGGAGACACAAACATTCAGTCTTTCGCAGCATTTTTTACAGAAATAGAAAAAAAATTGTAAAGTTAATATGAAACCGCAAAACACTCTGAATATCCAAACCAACGCTGAGAACAAAGACCAAAGGAAACTCTCTTCAACTACTGGTGTTGGGAAAACTGGATATACACATGGAAAAGAATAAAATTGGTCCTTTATCTTAAACCATGTGTACAAATCAACTCAAATTAAAGATCCATAAAGTAAGACTTGAAACTGTAAAACTCTAAGAATAAAACATAGTTTCATGGCATTAAGATTAGCAGTGATTTCTTGGATATGACACCAAAAGCACTGGATAAAGGATGCTTCCTTTTAACAGAGGCTCTAATCACCAAAATCATCAATCACAGAGATTTGTAGCTCAGAAGTGTTTTAGGGTTGTGGGGTCCCAAAGTACCAACTCTTTTCTATATGTGGTTCTTTCCAAGCCAGGTAATACTGCCTCGTATTATAAATATTCACAATACAGGCATGAAAACACCAGCTCCAAATATACATTCATCAGTGGAATTCACAATATTGTATTGAATAAACCCAAGGCTACACACACGAGGTCCTGGTAGTTTCCCTTCCTTTCAGGCACCCTTTCACTCATGTTAGCAGGTAGGACAGTGACTGGGACAACTATACCCATCAGACTGCCCAGGTTCAGAGCCTCTCCCTCTCCAATATTCCCCCGAGTACTCCAATGTGTGCCTATGGCCTTTGATTCCCCTAGGGGACGGAAATGTTTTGGTCCCATGCCCAACTGCCTTATTCTTAAAACACTGCAGAGTGGGGGAGAGGAGAAATGAAAGATGAGAAGACATGGAGAGAGGCAGCAGCTTCATGACCACACACAACAGTTTGCATTGACTTGTGGTTTTGGTGGCCATCTGCACGGCTCAACCAAACGCAATTCTAATTTCAGTTAATCCAAAACTCAATCTTCTTATTGCTGACACAATTTTTTTTTTTTTCAGCTTTGAGGAATTCTTGATTCACTAGCAGCAGCCACATTGGCTTTTGGTTGAGAACACAAGACTTGCCACCCCATGTCACAACAACATCCCTTCCTCCTTTTACCTAGAAAAAAGTAAGCAACATTAAAACATCATTTGAACATATTTTTAAGTCTTATCTCTTGTTGCTCAGCCTATAAACATAAACAGGTAGTTAGCAGGGTCAACTAACTCCACTTAACATTTAAACCAGATCCTGGGGATCCCTCTCATATGCACTAACTTGGCTCATGGGGGCCCTCATCCTTTCTCTTCCAGAAAGTCATGTCTCTGTCAGAAACCCATTCTCATTGCCCAAACCGTCTAGGACCATGAAGGGTCCTGCTTGCAAGCTAACAAGTTAGTCCACTACCGTTTCATAGATGCTGGTTGATGATACAAGATCATGCAGAAGAACATACCACACAGAGGGAGCAGCAAGTACAAAGGCCCAGATGTGGGAGCATATAAGGTATTTCCAATAAATCATAAAAAGGCCAGTAAGGCAGGGGTAGCATAAACAAGAGGAGAGTAATAGCATATAAATCTGGAGTTGCTCAGTTTGGAGATATAATTTGGATGTCATTGGCAAATAAATGGTATTTAAAAACATTAGAGTAGATGATATCATCAAGGATGTATGATTCCAAAGGTTTGATCTCTGGAGTACCCTGACATGTAGAAGTTTGGCACATAGGCTATGATGTAAATGGCACCCTAGCGTTGGCAACACATATCCACCACAGACATTTCTGGTGGCCTTGGGAATCACTAGAAAAGGAAACAACAAAAAGAGTCACAGGAATAAAAAGAATATTAGAAAAAGATATTTGTGTTACTCAAGACTCAAACATGGAAAATAATATTTAAAGCAGAGTAATTTAACATAGTAGGTGGTCATGCAGGTGACAAAATTTATTAAGTTATCTACCCGTGAGATGAAATTAGAATCAAGAAGATGCTACCAGCCATAGGCTGGAATGAGACAGGGAGATGGCAGCATTATGGGTGTTTAGGACTTTGTGTCACCTGGTAGAATATGGAACCACAGAGGTCCTGCCCACTGGGTGGCTGTTGAGTTAATGTTTCTTTTTATTAATTTTAACCTTATTGCAAACACGGAGTGTTTCCAATCAGTGACAGATTATCATTATTCACATACCAAGTAATTAACGACCATGTGTGTCCCTACACCCCAAGTCTTACCCTGAGAGCAGTGTGATAAAATTCAGGCCAATGTCCTATGCATATAAACTCTGGATCGTGGGTGAGAAACATAAAACAATGCGTTTTCTTCATTTATATACAGGAAAGAGACAGCTATCCTCATTCCCTTCTGAAATAAGAAGAAAATGTAGTAAAAACTTTTGCTCCCTTGAGACAGTATGAAAAGTTTCCTGAGTTCTTACCTTAATATTTTGAAATATAAATATATTTTTCCAAGAGTCATATAAACTCAGCGTTATCTCTCACTTTTGTGACCTAGAGATGTCTCCAATGCCTGGCTTCATACCATCTGAAATGTAAATATCTAGGGAGAAAATGCTCCAGTATTCTTGGCACCTTAGGGCTTAACCTAAGGACCTAGTCTGGGCTGTAACCATTTTGTCCTCTGAGATTAAGGCAATTAGCTGGACAAACGACTATAAATCTAATTTTTATGGTATATGAAGAATAAAATGTGAAAGCAAGCACTACCCATCTTTATATTGCACACTTTTCTATGTTTCAGAAGCTAGGGTTTTTTACAGGAATGTTGAAAAATCCAAATGTTAATTATCTACAGACTTGGAACCACATAAGTGGCAGAGCTTAAAACCAGAAGGAAAGGGAGGTAGGGAGCAATATTCTGACTTCTCTTTTCCTCCTGGCTTCCAGTCTCAAATCAGGGCCTTCAACTGGCTGAACCAAGCTGAAAGTCAGGTGACATGGGGGCCCAGGAAAGACAGCCTACAGGGATTTGCATTCTACTATACAGAGAATAACAGGGAAAAAGCAAAAAATGAACACGGTGGAAATAAGCATAGGATTGGCACAAGGGTGTGGAGCAGGTGAAGCAAGTATTTTAAGGAGATGGATTGATTAAGCGTGTCAAATACTGCTGCAGGGTCAGGTGAGATGAGCTGAGAGCTGACATTGGGATAAACAATATGAAGGTCACTGGTGACATTAGTATGAACTGCTTTAGTGGAATGATGGGGAAAGTGTGCATTCAAGAAAAAATGAAAGAGACTGGTGTCAGAAAATACATGCAATTTTCAGGAAACTTTGTCTTAATAGGAAGGGGAAGGAAGGAGAATTAAAGAGCGATACTGAAGGCAGAAATGAGGGCTGAGATAAATAGTTATTGTTTAACATTGAAGACGTAATAAAATGTTTGTATGTTAATGTGAATGATACTTGTAAAGAATTAAAACATTGGTGATTCAGGAAAGAGAAGGCAATTTCTGGAGCCACATTCTCTCGTAGAATATTGAAAACTGCTTATTTAGGAGCACAGGCTAATAAGAGAGAGGTGAAGTGTGCGGGCATTGATGCTATTCCTTAGCTATGTCTTCGCTTTCTTTACTTATCTTGTCTTTTGTGCCTAAAATATACTTTCCTCTCCCTCCACATGTCCAAATCAATCACACCTATAGCTAGTTCAAATCTCACTTGCTACTCTGATGCATTGATACAATAACACATCACTCTGAATTCCAACAGTATACATAACATACAGCCAAGTAATGCCGTTGAAAGGGGCACGGAAATGAAACATTTCCTAAAACATAGTTGGAATAGGCCATGGGTTTTCACCACTGCTTACAGATTTCTCTCTATGGATCCATCCATCTATGGGAAACTGCATTAGAGTGTGCATCATAACCCAAGTTGTCGTGGTGAACACATGGGAAAGACATGATTAACACGTTAACTGCCATGAGAGTTGTATTTAACTCCCTCTTATTTTGACCCTGGGGCCGTGTGAAGCATATATAAAATCTTACTTGTTGATGTTCTTATTATTACAATTAATATTGACAATTTAATTCTAAAAATGTGGATTAAATGAATACGGGTCAATAAATTTTGTTTTCCTATTTATGTTTACCTTTAAATCACACTCAAAGTTTTTATTCTATTTTTGTAATAAAACACTGTGGCTCCAAGGAAAAGTTTCTGGGTTTCGTGTGTGTGTGTGTGTGTGTGTGAGAGGCAATGTGTTAAAGTTGAATAAAAATATTTGAATATATTCTTAATATAATCATTATTGGTGATAACTATTAAGTGCAGGAGTCATATGAAGCAAGGGTGTGGAGAAATGCTGCATGAGCTTCTTTTTATAGGTCGATGGGAATTAGGAAAACATATATATCAGGTGGGAAGTGCTGAGTTTCTTTGAACAGAAGGGAGGACTCACATAAGTTGAGGCAGATGTATTAGATTTTGTAACAACTGTCTGAAAGATACGTGGTAAGGAGTTTGTAAAATTATAATTACTTAATTATGTTTGCCTGGGCATATTTTTTGTGGAAGAAATACAAAGAAAAAGTTATGAAAAGACTGGATTCAAGAATGCTTTGGTTGTAAAATATGTGAGGACACTGATGAGACAAAGAAGAGGCTGAAGGATATTTACATTCTTGTGACCACAGGATTGAGTTGAGCCAAGCACCTTTAAAACCAAAGGTGAGCTAACATCCAATAGCCTTGGTTCAAGCTGTTCTAGGCAGGGTTTCTTCATGTTAATGAGAAAAGTCCCACACAATGGAAACAAGCAGTAATTAAAGACATAGAACATGGAATTCGTCCTTCACCTTAAGGAAAGTCTGGAGAGGAATTTGGTAGAAAGCTTTGCATGAAGCAAACTAAGGATCATGGGAGGATACACTTAAGATGTAAACAAAAGGAACTGTACTGTGTTTGTTCATCATTCCTTGTGTACTGAAGTTATACTGCCTCTCCTAGGGATGCCTCTGCATTAAAGAAACTAAATGTTAATGATTCCACGTTGCCTACCCACGTTTAGGCAATATAACTTCTGGAAGGAATTCAGGACTGAAAAATATCTGAATCCCTTTCCCTGAAGTATTCTTTAAAATTGTGAAAACTATGCCCTTACTGTTATTTTTCCTGCTGTTTTTGTCTCCTAACATAATGCAAGAGGTTTGAGTTTCTAAAGGAGTAGTAAAAGAATCGATAACTAATATTTTTTGTGCCAATTATTGTTTTTCCATGCTGTATTGGTTATATTGCCCTCTCAACGAGGTGATAAACTTCTTGAAGACGGTAATGAGGGCCTCATCCTATCTATATGTTTCTTAATGTCTGGAGTCTGAAGAGTTTCCTGCCATAGGTGCATCTGGCTTCAGCAAATACATCTTTCCTTGATTGAGAAAAACCAACAGTATAACAAAGAAAAATAAAACAAAATAATAAATAGCAATTTAAAATCAATTTGTTTCACTCAGAGAACTCATGCTCCAGAGTAAACATGAAATAAAAGATTTGAATCTGGGGTTTCTTCAGTTAGCTTCCTTTCCTATCCCTCTCGGAGTGTGAACTTCTAAATGGAATGAACAATATTCCAGTGCTTAAAGGAGTAAGGAGTTATGTTTTTTTTTTCTTTTCCTTTTTAAACAAGCCTTTTATACCCAATAGCAAAACAAAAAAGGAAGGAAGGAAGGGAGGGAGGGAGGGAGGGAAGGAAGGAAAGTAAACAAACCATCTGCTCTGGCACTGGGAAAAAAACAATGCAGCACTGGGCTTATGGAGAGAAAATATATTTATTTCCAGTGTATTTCACTTAGAAGGAATTCTTCAGGAGTAAATACAAACAGTGTATCACATGTGGGTGCTGACTTTAAAGTCAAGCCTTCTTTAGCCATAACACTGGCATATACACTGGTCGCAGAATATTTAGATATCTTTATCCATAAATATCATGATTATTCCAATTTTTCTTTAGAGATCTCTAATGTAATCCCTCCCATTTTGCACTATACCAATTTTGAAGTGGAAATCTCATATTTCATTGATTTTGTAATGTCATCAACTCTAAGTAATACACATCATTAATTTAATAACACTTTTGGGGGGAAATGAGTACTACTACATTAAACATTAAGATATATCTTCTTTTTTATGAACCCACCATACATCACTGATTTTAAAATTAATTTTAAGCATACAAATATAACCTTTAATTCGTGGACTTAATGGCCTTAAAAATATCGGTTATAACACAGTACACTAAATTTGGACAAAACTGTGTTACTATTATTTGCCCCACAGGTAATTATTACTATTACTTTGGTTTGTAAATATTTACAAACCCAAATTTAAAAAAAGTATGTAATGTTACATCCACATAACATGAATGCATCTTTTTTGCATGATGACTTTTTAAAAGATAATGGAAATCATGCATATATAGCAGATATAGCATGCATAGAGATTATACAAATGCTTTTAATTCATTTCTAAAATTTCCAAGTTGATATGTATAAATCTAGTTTACTTTGTTTAAATGCTATGTAATTACACTCCAATTTATTTATCTATTTTCTAAGTGATGACTGTTTATGTCTCTTGCTGATTTTTGGTGTTATAAGCAGCATTTCTATGGCCTTATCTCCTTAAGTAACATGAGTATGAGTGCATCCATGGACTGAGTCACTGGCATCCTTACATTTGGTTTTAAGACAATCAGTTAAATTGCCCACCAAAGTTGGTACTCCAATTTACCCATCCACCTGCTGTAAACAAGAACACTCTACAAATCTTACCAACACTTGCTATTACCAATCCTTTTCTTCTTGCTAATATGACATTTTCCTGACTACAAGTAAGGTTGATCAAATTGTCACACACTTATTTATATGTTTATTTAGCATTTGGATTTTCCATTCTACGGAGTACCTCTCTATACCCTTTGACCATTTTTTCTACTAGGTATAAAAATTGTCATTATATTTTGTTTATGTTGATACTTGTAGCTAAATATATCTTTGGTTTTACAAAGGAAAATTTAGTCTGTTACAAATGCTGCAAATATTTTCATTTACTCTGTCATTTGTCTTTTAACTTTTTTATAGTCCATTTTGAAATAAAGAACATTTAAAGAAAGTTTTAATCTTGAGGCAAAAAAATTTTATCTATACTTTTCTTGAAATTCTAGAATTTTTAAAAATACCCTTTAATATTTTCTGTAACAATTTTAAAGCTTGTTTTAAATATGTGCTTTTGAACCACGTAGAAAATTTTTGTGGGTATGTTTTGAGATTGGAATTTTGTTTTCACAGTACTATTTATGGACAAGTCTATCCTTCGTGTAACCCTTTATTAATTGCCACATCTGTAAAAAGCCAAACACCTGCATTCTATGAATCTCTTTCTAGATTTTGATCTATATGTCTTTTGCTTTGCCAAATCACACTGTTTAAATTACTATATATTTCATTATGTCTTGAGATTTGGTATGATAATTTTCCACACTTGTTTCTTTCTTTTTCCTTTCTAGAATTGCACATTAAATTTTTGTATGAATTTTACAATCAGTACTTTGGCTTCCATGAATAATTACTTTGAAATTTTGATTGGGCTTTCACTGAGTTTATACATTAATTTAGAGAGATTCGAAGTATTTACAATATAATAAATATGATATACTTCTCTAAACTTGCAGTTCTTTTAAAAATCTTGTCAATAAAGTTATACAATTTTATACATAACAATGTTTTGTTTTATTGCTAAGCCATTTGTGTTTTTGATTTACTTATCTATTCATTCATTTTTTTAAATAGACATTTATTGAGTGCCTGATATATATCAGGTGCCCTTTTATGTATAAGAGAGATGGCCTTTGAAAACAAAACCAAAAGGAGCTCAACTCAGAGAGTTTATTCTGTTGGGAAGATACAGACAATGAAGAAACAATCAAGCATATACATAACATCTAGTATGGTTTTAAGTACTATGGAGAAAAATACAGCTGGGTAGGGTACATAGGGAATGCACGGGTTGGGGTTTGGTGTTGTGGTTTATTTATAGGGTGGTGAGGAATATCTTTAATGATATTTGATCAAGGACCTGAAGTAAGAAAGCAAACTATGCCAGTATCTGAGAGACAATATTTCCAGTAAGAAGAAACAGCCCACGTAAAGCCTCTGAAGGAGGAAAATGCTTAGCTTATTGGAAGAATTGCAAGACTCTAGTAGGCCTGAAATGGATTTCAAGAAGGAAAGAGACAGAAGAGATGAGATCAGAACAGAAATTTTTGTCCAAATTGTATAATAATCTGTTGAGAATTTTAAGAATTTAGGGTTTTGTTTTGGATGAGATGAGAAGTTAAAGGCTGTTTGAGAGACTTAAATTAAGTTTCATCATGAGTTTTCTATGCCATCTTGTTTGGGAAGACAATACATAGCATTGTTTTATCCATACAACTCTGTGCCATTTTTTTTAGTATCTCAATATAACTTTGTTCCTAATCCTATTATATTCAGAATCTGAAAACTTTTCAAAATCATTTTAAACTATCAAGAATTACTCAGGCTTTTCTAGTGACAAGTTCCTCTCTATAACTCATATTACTAATCACAATAATCATAAAATTTTATCATTATTAGTGTCTTTAAGGTTGACCATAGGATTTTAAGGCATATGGCAAATATAGGATGCATTCAAACCTATGAAACCGGCTATCCACTCATTCCAGCTGTCATGACCATCCACTACAACAATAAGCTTTACCTGAGAACAATTATATTTACTGCCACCACAGTTGATTAGTCTTAGGATAGTTCCTGACTTCAGTGAGACTAATCACAGCCCTCTTCCCTTCATCACAGTTGAGTGGTCTAGGGATGGACACTTGTATTAAGATGGGCCAAAAAGATCCCTAAGGGTTTTAAACTTCAATCAGAGTGTTGGGACATTCTCTTTCTTTCTCTGTGTCTCTGTCTCTCTCCTTTTCTCTTGGTAAAAAAGACATTCATATTCATATTTTTTTCTAAAGATAGATTGAGGGGTAAAGGAAATCAGTGTAAAAGAGAGAAAAGAATTAATCTCTTGCACAGAGAAGCAGAAATGAGACAAAGAAACAGGTCTCAAGTGCTCAAATATCCGGTCGAGTTGTATCCCTGATTTTCCTAAACTCAATTTTGCAGGATGTCTGATTCTGGTTTTAGCATGATTTTTGTCACTTGCAGGCCAAATAAATCTAAGTAATTCTATAGTATGTTGGCTGCCTGTTATCGTTACTTTAGAGTTTTGCATCCTGTTTGGTTATTCTGTTTCTGTTCTCTTCACTGAACTATGTTTGTTAGAAATTAAATGATTTCATGAGTTAATGTTCAGCTATGATGGATGGCTTTATGTAAAACATGATTCAGTCCTGAAAGTGTCCTTTGGTCTTGGAAATCATGTGGTATAATCCAAATGCTGTGGTGATTCCTTCCAATTGCTTTAATTTATTTTGTCTAGCATGTGTCAAGAAATTTTTTGTCCAATGTTAGATTTCACTAAATTACATTTTGTAGTGAATTTCTCCAATTTTATGTTGCCTTAGCATCCATTTTGAATATAGGTTAAACTTTCTAATTCCAGAAGCAGGACTTAGTCACCCTTGACACAGTTTCTAGTTTTCTGCCTCCTCCCAGTTCCTTAATGTGGTCAATCCATATATCTGCCTTATACAACTATATCCTTGTAATCCTCTCTCCCCGGGACATATAAATACAAACTACTTGATTCACTCCACGTGCACCCCACGTGGTCTGCACAAATAAGCCACAGCGACCACGCTCAAAGTGTGACCATGTGGGACTCATATTTACTTGCTCTAAACTCACCAGTTAGAATCCCCTGCAAGAAACCTGCTTGGGTAACGCCCCAGACCCCAGAGAAGGCCTTGACCCATAATTCCATCTCTCTCTGGCTCCCTACCCCCTGGTTAAGCATAGTGCCCCTGCAATCTTCTGTTGGCACCCCTCTTCTCTTGTGGATCTGTGAATAATAAACTGATTCTGTTATTTCATGTATTTTTGTTACGTTGTCTCCTATATGTCTCACCCGACTGCCACACCTAGGTATAACTTTCCTACTGGTCAAGGCTCTCCTACAGAATGGCAGTCTTGGTAGGAATAAACTGGACACAGGTCAGACAAGAGCCACAAGGTCATCTGCCAGTTTAAACAAGTTTCCTGTGAGAGAGACACCTGGTCACAGGTCAGACACTTAGGCATTAGTCCCTTGTGAGGGTAAGAAAGTATCCTGTGAAAGGCACATTGGCCTACAGTACAGTCAGAACAGGGCTAGAGTTTATAGCCACTCTCCTGAGAGAAACCTCAGGACTAAATTAGAAAGAAATGCAACACATTTGAAGACATCTTAAGTTAAAAGAGGGATCCTGGTTTAAATCAAACTGCTGGTGTGCTTCAACTAAAAATTATTCAACAAAGTTGACAATTAGGTGAGCTGAACCAATTAAAAATGGCTAAGTTTGGTCAAGTGCACGTAATGACAGCGATCTGAAATCACAATGTATTCCCCTGACTAGCAGCTACAGAGCTTCTTTTGACGTGAATTGCAAGTCACATCGTAATTTCAGGACCTTCAAAATGTGAAGAAAAAAGGAGTATGTTTAGGCTTGTAAAAACGTGTTAGTCTTTTGAAGTGGCCAGGAAACATGCCTGTTAGACTCCAGGCTAATTAATAGATTTAGGATAATCGTGATAAGATTAATTTGAGAAATTATTAAATTCTACAATTGCAAAGCACGAATGACAATACATATTTTGTTTTCCCACCTTAATATGAAAGCAAAAGAGAAAAATAAACTATTTAATAGTTTTGCCACTATTAAAATTTAGTTATACTTCAAATTATTCAAAATTAAAATCATCAGTCTCTTTTTAGTTGTCAGTTCATTTTCGTCTTAGGAATTCAGCTAGTTAAGCACATCAAACCAGTAGTCTTTGTTCTTCAATCAGAATTAATCATTATACATGCTGCAGAGGCGGGTAAGTGGCCAAGGATAAAGCTATATATAGCCCTCACTTTCTTTTTCTTTGCTTCATTTTGTTCTCTCTCCCGTCACTTTTAATTAGTTTCTTCAGTTTTAAGATTTCTCTGTTTTTCTTCAATTTTTCCTGTTACATTACTTGATATTCTTCTAAACTTATACTGTGTTTCTAGGAGCATTATGTACAGGTAATGAGACAGATGGCTAATGTCATAATTGGTTTTAAAACACCTTGGAGAATTACTATTATAGATTTAATTTTATCTAGTTAATAAAATGATTCATTTTTCTACATCATAATTGACACATTATTTATTAGGTAAGGCTCATGTATGTGATTGTTTTCTAAAAAAATACTTCGATTTAAATAGTAATATTTAAAGGAAAACTGAACTTGTTGGGGATTTCTGTTAAATTATTATGATATTGACTAAGTATCCCCTGATTTCTCAATAAATATATTTATGAAATTCACAGTATTTAATCAGAACTTTACATAATTATATAGTACATAGAATTTTATTAAAAAAACTAACAGTAAGAGAATTTTGTAATTTATTTGAGCCGTTTTACAACAGTCAAATGATTTGTCTGAAAACTAAACTGATAATACTGGTTGGTCTATATGAATTGATAAGAGAATTATCTGTACTTAATATGAACAAATTTTATAGAGCAGCTTTAAATAAAATTAGGTTTTTTGCCTGATATTTCAGAAATATAAATTTAATAAATATTTAAATTCTATTTTTCACATAGTTTTTTTTCTGATTTCAGTATAATCCAAATGTTATAACTAAATCAAGAGGACAAATTTTTAATTTAAATTATATTGGTATAAAAATTATAATGTAATAGGGATGTGGGTTTTGGATGCTAGCAAGCTCCCTCTGCAGTCCCCAACCCTCGGGGTGTGCACCAGTATCCTGTTAGGAATCAGGAATCGGGCAGCACAGCAGGTAAATGGCAGGGGGCAGGCTGTGGTGGTGGCAAGAGAGTGAAGCTTCATCTGTATTTACAGCCGCATCACCACCTGAACTCTGCCTCTCCCACCCCTTGGAAAAATTGTCTTCCATGAAACTGGTCCCTGGTGCCAAGAAGTTGGGGACTGCTGACCTAGAACACAACTAACACAAGACTGACATATAAGATAGGATTTGGGGCAATACAATGGTATTACTATATAGAGTATAACTTAGAAGCCTCATTCTTTCAACTGGTTATCACTTGTCATGGCAACTTTTTCATGGGACATCCCTCCCTAAATTCCAGCTTTCTTTCAAAAGAGATATTCTTAGTCTTCATTTGCTGTCACTTTCTAACCTGTCCCTGTGGGCCAGTCTCCAGCCCATCATTTCATTATCACTTTGTGCAGGGCAGATTAGCTCTCCTCCCAGTCATCTTCCCAGACTGGACCTCAGATCTGCCTTTTAATACCTAAATGATTTTTAAAGTTCTTGACATTAAAAAACTATCTATAGTAAATCTGTACCCTCAGTAAGAAATTTTGATGCAATTTGTAGACATTGATGATAATTTTTTAACATGATTAATTTTTGGCTGGGGTTCCTATATCTACCACCCAGATCACATATAAGGGTTTGGATTGGGGACATAGATCATTTCTTGTTATTGAATGACCTTTAATTACCTTGAAATTTCATTCAAGAAAGGTTTATATTCAAACTCTACACCAGGCATTGTGTTGGGCACTTAATAGTAAACAAAAATTATATGGCTCCTACCCCAAAAGAGCTAACAAACAAGTACTACAGAAAAAAAATGCTAATTTTTAATAAGAAAGAGTCACTCTCTCTGAGTCCCCTTGTCAGTAATTTTTAAAAGCACATTTTGAATAAAGAATTTAATAGACTTATTGATCCATTATATAATTTAGGCTTGTAAGCAGGAAAATAAAAAAAAAATCATCAATCATTGTTGGCTTTCTAGCAAGGATGGCTAAGAACTTATATTACGAATTGAGAGATAAGAAAGAGAAGATGTGGGGGTTCATAGGGAATAGGCCAGGTTTAACTTTTAGATGCTAGTGTTCTCTCTATATAGAAATGTCTAGGTGGAAGTTGAAAATCTAAATCTTTGCCTGGATTTAAAGTTCAGTGTCAGGAAAGGTTAAAAAGGCAACTACCCAAACACAATCCTTATACAGGGATTTCAGGTCAAAGCATAGGAGTCCTCTTCTTCCTGGCCTAAATCTTCATTTCTTACGCCTCTACCCATGGAAATGATTTTCGGTGTCTCTTGCATACAGATACTGTTCAGCTACCGTTTCTTGGCATTCCTTTTGTACACGTGGTTCAACCTAATTGTTATAGCCTGTCTTCTCCTATTCCACTTCCCCAACCCATGCACATGAAATTTTTTTTTAAGTACCAGATAAAGCTTCATGTTATCAAAAAATAAAAACAATTATGCCTCTGACATACACCAAGGCAATTGTAGAGTATTTTATGCAAGGAAAAAAAATATGAAGCCAGTAGGAAGTATGACTCTGAAAGTAGTTAAAAAAAAAGATAATAACAAAACACGGTCCACATGGGAGCAAAAGCAGATGAGAACAATTGGGAGAGAACAAGGACACTGCAGAGAGAGAGATTTTACATTTGTATTCCACCTTTAAAAGTGGAAATCTCTAATCTTTTTAAAATTCATCAAATGCTCTTTGCTGGGGATTCTTTTAGATCAAGAACAAAGTATTACATCTAGCATTTTAATTTTCATTTTATTTAAATATTTTGCCTCAAACTCTCACCCTGGAGTTATTTCATTTTGGAGTTGAATCTCCTCTTATTTAACTTCTCGAAGTATGCTTACATATATTTTTAAAGACCTCAGAACTGGCTATTTTCTCCACGCAATATTTTCTTTTGTTAATATCAGGTGGGATGAAAAAATAATTGAAGACAAATATTGTAGCACATCTTGTGTGGGTAAGAAATGAGTCATTAAATTTCCCAAGTAGAGTCAAAGAAAAATACTAACATTTTATTCTTATTTTATGGGTGCATACAAATACTAACATTATCAAATATATGAAGGAATAAATTTTAAAATATTTTGAACAGATCAGACAGCATATTTGTAATTGACTTTATTTTTTAGAACTTTTTTAGTTTTACGAAAACGTTGCACAGAAAGTAGAGTTGCCAGCTACTCCCTCTATCACCAACCGCACAAAATTTTCTTTACTATTAACATCATGCATTAATATGGGACATTTGTAACAAATGATGAATGGATATTGGTATGTTAACTAAAGTACACAGTTTACGTTACAGTTCACTCTTTCTCTTGTATGCTTCTATGGGCTTTACAAATGCATCATTATGTATCCAGCATTATGGTATCATACAGAATAGTTTCATCCGCCTCAAGTCCCCTATGCCCAAATCCCTGACAACCACTGATCTTTTTACTATCTCTACAGTTTTGCCTTTCCAGAATGTCACATAGATGAAATCATACAGTATGTAGCATTTTCAGACTTCCTTCTTTCACTTAGAAACATGCATTTTCATTGCTTGTTAATTTCTTTATATCAATAATTATTTTCCATTAAATGTGTGTACCATACTTTTTTTTTCATTCACCTATTGAAGAACACCTTTGTTGCTTCCAATTTTTGTCAATTATGAGTAAAACTGCTATAAACATTTGTGTAAAGGTTTTTGGGTGGACATAACTTTTCATTCAATATGGGAAATAGCTAGTATCTATGTTATTGGACCAAACATTAAATCTATGGTTAGCTTTGAAAGAAACCATCAAATTGTCTTTCAAAATGGCAGTTTTATTTTGTATCCCCACAAGCAATGGCTGAGAGGTCTCATTGCTCCACATCCTTGCCAGCATTTGGTATTGTCAGTGTTTTAAACAATAGCCATTCTAATAGATGTGTGGTGATATCTCATTATTTTAATTTGTAATTCTTGAATGACAAATGATATTGAGCATGTTTTCATATGATTATTTGCCACCTATATGTATTCTTTGATGAGGTGTCTTGCTTACTTATTTTTTACTATGGGTTATTTCCTTATTGTTGAGTTTTAAGAGTTCTTTGTATGTTTTGAAGGCAAGTCCTTCAACAGATAGGTGTTTTGCAAGGATTTGTTAGGGACAGAAAAATATGTGAGAGGTAATGGAATGATGCGGCAGCAAACAGGAAGGAGGAAGCAGTTATAGAAAAACAATTAGGAGGAAATGGTTATAGAAAAATAACAAGGGGAATTAGATCATGGAACACTGATCACCAATCAGAAAATACAAAAACACCATAAACGTGTGACTTTCCCCATCACACGTTTATGAGAAAGGAATGACTGGAACATAACTTTTAAATCATGTCCATACCTGGAAAAAGTCAGTCCCCAAAAACCACGACATATAGTCATAAATAATTAATAACTAACATTTACATAAACATAAAGCCATTAACATAAAAGGAGGAATTCTAGAGTTAGTTAGGGTTTTCTCCACTCGTGGAGACAGACCCGTTTCCCCTTAGGAAACGTCTCTTGCTTTCCTCTCCTAAACTGTCTTATAATAAAAGTTGTTAGGTAGAGGTACTCAGTGTCTGATTTTCTCTCCATCACATTGGCCTGGGCTTGCAATTCTTCCAAGCGAGGAGCCGAAGAACTGAGGGAAGAAATCCGCTGTGACAGATTTCCCCATCTGTTACTTATCTTTTCATTCTTTTAACAGGGTCTTCACAGGTATTAGCTTTTAATTTAATGAAGTCCAACATTTTATTTTTCTTTTATGGACTGCTCTTTTGGTGTTGTATCCAAAAAGTCATTGGGAAATCCAAAGTCACCTAGATATGCTCCTAAATTGTCTTCTAGAAATGTTATAATTTTGCATTTTATATTTAGAACTATAATCCACTTTTAGATCATTTTTTTTGTGAAAGGTGTAAGGTCTGTGCCTAGATTCATTTTTTTGCGTGTACATTTCTAGTGGTTCTAGCAACATTTGTTGAAAAAGCTGTCTGTTATCCATTGAATTAGTTTTGATCCTTTGGCAAAGATTAATTGATAATATATGTGTGGAACTATTTCTGGCCGCTTTATTCTATTTCATTCATGTATTTCCCTATTCTTTCACTAATACTATGCTATTTTGATAGTAAGGAGCTTTATAGTTGGTCTTAAAGTCAGGCAATGTCAGTACTTTCACTATTTCTTCTTCAGTATTGTTTTGCCAATATGGTTCTTTTGCCTTTCCATATAAACTTTATAATTGGTTTGTTCATATCCACAAAGTGATTTGCTGGGGTTTTCACTGGGATTGCATTAAATCTATAAATCAAGTAGGGAAAAGCTGACAGCATAAAAATATTGACTTTTCCCATCTATGAACATGAAATATCTCATTTATTTAGATCATTGATTTCTTTCATCAGAACTTTTTAGATTTTCTTCTGTTACTACATTTATATTTAAGTATTTCCTTTAGTTTGGTGCTAATATAAATGATTCTGTGTTTTTAATTTCCAAATATATTAACCTTACATCCTACAACCTTGCTATAATCTTCTAGTAGCCCTATAAGCTTTTTAAAATACATAGTCTTTAGGATTTTCTTGTTAGACAAATCAAGAAAATGTGTCATCTGTGAGTAAAGAATCTGTCATCTGTAAACAAAGACAGTTTTATTTCTTCCCTCCTTATCTGTAGTCCTTATTTTCTTTTCTTGTGCTAGTCCGTTAGCTAGGATTTCCAGTATAATGTTAAGTAGTAGTGATGAGAAGGGACATCATTGTCTGCATCTAGTTTTTCACCAATAAATATGACTTTACCTCTAGGTTCCCATTTTCCTCTTTTTTTGCCTCCTTTTGTTTTAATTGAACATTTTTATGATTACACCTTATCTCCTCAATTGACTTATTATCTATACCTTTCTTAATATAAATAGTTTTTAGGTATTGAACATATTTTAGTATTACAATAGAAATTAATTTTTTAATTTATTGAACAAGAGTTAAAATTATGCAAAACTTATCATATAAGAAGTCACATTCTTCTCACTTCCAAAGAAGAAGAAACTTTACTTACCCTGACTCCTCAATTTGAAGATACAAATAAAAGCAGTATGATACCTGCGTGCCTCTCAGATATATGAAGGGACTTAGAAAATCTTTAAGACATGAAAAATAGTAAAACTGTCACCATACGACACTCTGCATGATTCCTCTTTTCAGATTTTCTCAAGAACCTTGGAAATTATTTGAGGTAACCCATATTACCATATTTCTCTTCAAATCAAACATATTATTTGGAGTACAGCTTAAGTTGGCTTGATAAAGAATCTCTAAATATACATTGCTCAGATAAGAGAAAAATTTATCTTTTTTATCACATAAAAGTTCAGAAAAGTTGAAGCTGTAGCTTCTTCAGCTCCTTAACTGCCTCAAAATTAGAATTTTGTTGCTTCACCTTCTTAATAGTGTTGCCCTTGTCTACGTGGTCAAAGATTTTGTCACTATCACATATGTTCCTTCTCCAAGAAGGAAGACAGACAGTGAGGGCCAAAGGAAGATGACCTGAGAATTTCTTACTTTACTTCTACTCACATTTCACTAGTAAGAACTTAGTTGTATGGCCATAGGAAGTTGCAAGGCTGGGAAATATGGTATTTGACTGGGAAGCCATGTGCGTAACTAAGACTTACAAGCAAAGGGTGGGGTGCTTCTGTAACAAAAGAAAAGTAAGAGGATATTAGAACAGATAAAATAATGATATTAAACCTTCAATTTTATAAAACAATTGTATTTCATGTGTTTCTATTATATTTTTAATAACAGAAAAAATAGTAGAATTGCATTGCTGAGTTGCAGGCACTGAAAGAGTAAGTAGATGAGTATCTATTATTTACTTGGTGGTAAAGATTAAACTTTGAAGTATTAAATTATACTATGTATTTCAGAATTTCTATAAAATGGAGATCACATATTATATTATAGTTTTATAGCAAGTTATCCAAAAGCACTAGTAGGAATACAGACGGCCCCCGAGTTATAATAGTACAACTTATGATTTTTTGACTTTATGATGGTGCAAAAGCAGTATGTATTTAGTAGAAACCATACCTCAAATTTGGAATTTTGGTCTTTTCCTAGGCTAGCAATTTGTAGTATGATACTCTGTCATGATGCTGGGCAGTGGCAGAGGGCTGCAGCTCCCAATCAACCACATGATCACAATGGTAAACAACCATGAGATATTCAATACTTTGTTATAACATAAGCTGTTGGTTAGACGATTTTGCCCAATTGTAGGCTATCATAAGTTTTCTGAGCACAATTAAGGTAGGCTAGTCTAAGCTATGATGTTTGGTAGAATAAGTGCATTTTTGACTTATATTTTCAACTTATGACAGGTTTATTAGGACATAACCCCATCATAAGTCAAAGAGGATCTGTATCGCTATTACTAATACTAATACTACACAAATATGGATAAATTTATAATGCCTGCAGGTAATACTCAGCAGGATTGACTAAGGTGCCAGGTATTTATTACCTGTAAATTATCTAAGGACTTCTGGCAAACTGGAAATTGAATATCAGATCTCAAAAGCAAGCCAAATTATACAGAAAAATTCTACTATTCTTTATCTTGTATAGAGTTATCCTGGTTTATTTAGGCTTATAATTTTAGCAAAGGCTAAAGCTGAAAATTCTTAAAACTATATATATATATATTTCTTTGTGTGTGTGTATACAATCACATACATGGAGACAAAATATCTCAATTAGTTTAATCTAACAGGTAAATGTGTCTAACCCACGTAAATGTGGCCAAGATTTCTTAGAAGATTTAATGAGGCTAAACCAAATTAATTTACCTGTATCTGTGGCACCAGATCCCCCTAAATAGCCTCCTGGCATTGCAGAGACCTTGGCATTTGTGAGTTTATGTCACACTGCTCAAAAATCAAGAAGCTGACAGATTAGATTTTCTTCCTGAAATGTTACTCATTAGCCAAACCAGAGTACTTAGTATGTCAAGTCACCCAGCTTGAATTCCCAAACAACACTTCTTGGGATGTGCTCCCTTGATCACTCATTGAAAGTGTCTAAGTACATGTACCTGGTGGGCCACGGATGACAATTTAGGTAGAAATATTTTTTTCTCTTCTCTTTCACTTATTTTTGATTGTTTGACAAACTGCTGTCTAGCAGCAGCCTTCAGATTACATCCTTTTTGTTTGTTGCACTACCATGAATTGGGTTCTATTGACTTATCAAACAGCCTTTCAGACATTATTATAACATCCTTTTGATAGGTTCCAAACTGAATGGAAATATTTGCAAATTATGCGGGGATGTGAAAAATGTTTACTTTTATTAGAACATAAAGCAACATTTTCTTAAGCAACTGACATTTGTCATATATATTCAATTGCTTTCAATATTGATTTATAATTTTGTCTCCCTCATTATGGGCTTTTAAATTAATGTATTGCTTTTTGGAATATGTCTAATGCTCCTTAGCCCCTCTGAAAAGATGGGCTACTTTAGGTTGTACATTGGTTCTAAACTCTATTATAAAGAGATGGAAATAAAATAATCTTCACACCCTTAGGAAACACATAAGACTATAGAGAGCTTAAGCCAAAAATATGTAGGGAATTGTGAAGACTGTATATGAGTCTTATAAACTGTTTAAAATCAGCAGAAAGCTTCTGCCTTCTGCTTATTGTCAAACAACATATTCTTTCCTATTAAGTGAGGAAATCACAATAGACTCATTTTAATCTCCTGCTACCGTAATGGTAAAATATGTGAGTGTCAGTCTTCCCCTCCCACTCTTTCTCCAACTATAATAGAAGAGGAATATCTTTCCAGGTCTCAAGTTATTTTTCTATTTGTGTTGGGGACCTTCCCCCCAACCTCTGGCACACCAATGGCGAACTTTCTCACATATAATCCATTATTTCTCCGTAGGGACTCCTTCCCTTTAACAAGTAAAGAGACAGAGATCAATTCATCATACAAACAAAAAGAGCAACAAGAAACAAATTCTTTTAACTATAATATCTCTTCATGTTTACAATCATAATTACTGAGAGTTGTTTACATTCTTTGTCTCCTCACCTTACTACACAACTCAATATATTCTAAGATCTGTGTCACCGATTCCACTTAAAATACTTTTGCAAGAATCAAAAATGACATCAGCATTACCAGTCAAGTGTGAACTTTTCAGTCATTTTCCTAAGTGTCCCATTAGAAGTAATTGAGATATTCTTTCCCAGCCCTTCACACTCTCAGCACACTGTCCTGATTCACACTCATTTGTTCAATTGTACACTTGAAGTCTCCCTATGGATGATGCATAGAGAGCTTATCCATCCCAAAGGTAAACATAAGTCACACAAGGATGTATAGTCACTAAAGCACCATTTTTAAATAGTAAAATCGTAACTATCATACCAGTATTAGTCAAAGACTTTATGTAGCTAATCCATTAACAAGAAGATCAGTAAGATATAGAAACTGGTTCAAAGGAGAATCTGAAGAATAGCCTTATACATAGACAACAGTATATGCTAAATGCTGAAATGATTTTGCTAATATATGCAAGACTGGTTAATATACTATATGACAATAAAATATAATGTTTGAGATTAAAAAAAAGGATGGCATCCTGCCTCTCCTTGCTCTCAACACATCAGTTCTTCTCTGTTTGTTTTCACCCTATCTCCACGCAACTGCCCAAAAAACTTCTGTCTCATTGTTGATTCCATCTTTTTCTACTCAACCTATGTTAATTCATTCACCGAAGTTCTTTTATTATATCTTCTAAACATGGTTCAAGTCCTTGCACTTATATCTATTACGTCAGTTGCTACCTTCATTCAATAAAGTGTTTTATGACCTGGCTTAGTCCCGTGTTATTTCTCTTATAGGACTTCCCACCGTAGTGATTCCCAAGACCAATTTGTTTTTCTTGCTGCACACCTGGTAGTCTTTCTACAGTTCAAATGAAATCATGTTATTCCACTGTTTATTGGCTGTTCGTTTTCTTTAGCTACAGCTCTAACTTTCAATTCTTGATTTGAATTTCCCTATTATCTAGGCCTGGTTGATAGCTACAGCTTTTCCAATGTTCTTGTTTACATTTTAAATACATCAATAACCCTTCTTCAAATAACCCTCCTTCCGCCAATTCACAATGGCTCATAAGCACAATTCTAAGCTGCAATCCTTCCAACTTCCACTTTCACAAATGAACTTGTTCTTTTTCAAGGTAAAGTGCTACATTTACTGGAGTATCTTAATCATTTAACAAAAGTAAAACCCTATTAATGTTTTAGTAGCTTTCTATGTTTATTTTTGTATGTCACTGAAAAAGTCTTTGAATACAGTGCCCTAACACCACTTTTCCTAAAAGCTCTATACTATGATTTTTACTGTGATTTTGAATAGCATTATGATTTTCAGGAATGTAGAGGTTGCATTATAGGAAAACTGATTACACTATTACTGATGTCATATTACATACGAGAAAATGTGGTTAACAAAGTTCAATAATTTTTTCAATGACATATAGTATTATAGAGCTGGGAGAAAAATGCAGGGAGACTAGCTCAAAAGTATGCTCCTCCTGGAAGTTGTTATTAAACACATATATTTTCACCATGTTATCCTTGGTATCTAGCAGGGGAAAGATTTGTCAGTTGAATGAATGAACAAATGAACAGAGGAGGTTAAATATGAAGTAAGAATAAAAGCTTTATCCAGGAAAGTTTAAACATATTTCTTATTTTGTTTTATTATGAGTTATTTGGTAACATATTCAGATGTTGTGAATTAAGACTTTGAACCATTATGTATCAATAAGCGAGAAGGAAATTCATAGAATATTGCATACAGTATGATACCACTGATCATTTTATGTGAATGACAAACACATATGTAAAAATATAAACCTTTCACTAACATTTTTATTTTTCACAATCATGTGTTTGTTTGAAGTATGTGAAACATTGTAAAAAACAGAATTAACTCTGATTTATACAATTTCAAACTGCTTCATTTAAACTTCAAGGATACTAAACATGTTTTAAGATGAGATATTTGTCAAAGTAATTTAGGTTATTTGTTTCAAGTATTCAACCTATTAAAAAATCTTTTTATCTTTTTGCCTCAAAGGGAATGACTATCATTTTCAAGGTGATAAGTTTCTCTTATAATGAATTCTAAAGGAGTCATATTTTCCGTGATGATTACATTCATAGTGCTATGCACTCTAAGTTTTGGCTATTTCTCATGATTATTCAATCCCAAAATACATTTTGTTGAATTTTCAAAATAAAATATTGAATTATCCAAAGTGGTGAATCATCCAAAGCCTGGTGGTGAAGTCTAGGCTATAGGTGTACCCATCACCTGAACAGTGTACGGCAGACCAGATATGTAATTTTTCATTCCTCACTCCCCTTCCAACCTCCCTTCTTCTGAATCTCCAATGTATGCTGCTCTGTGTGATCATGCATATCCATAGTTTAGCTCCCATTGATAAGTGAGAACATGCAGTATTCGGTTTTTTGTTCCTGAGTTACTTCACTTAGGATAATGGCCTCCAATTCTGTTCAAGTTGCTGCAAAAGACATCATTTCATTCTTTTATATGGCTAAGTAGTATTCCCTGGTGTACATATACCACATTTTTCTGTATCAACTCATTGGTTGATAGGCACTTAGGTTGCCTATCACAATCTTTGCAATTGTGTATTGTGCTGTGATAAACACACAAGTGCAGATATCTTTTTGATATAATTTTTTTTCCTATGGGTAGATACCCAGTAGTGGGATTGCTGGATCAAATGGTAGGTCCACTTTTAGTTTTCTGAGAAATCTCCATACTGATTTCCATAGAGGTTGTACTAGTTTACAATCTCATAAACAATGTATAAGTATTCCCTTTTCACTGCATCCTTGCCAACTTTGATTGTTTTTTGACTTTTTAGTAGTGCTCATTCTGATTGGGGTAAGATGGTATCTCACTGTGGTTTTAATTTGCATTTCTCTGATAATTTGTGATACTGAGTACTTTTTCATATGTTTGTTGGCCATTCATACATCTTCTTTGCAAAAATTTCAGTTTATGTTGCTTGCCTACTTTTTAATGGGGTTGTTTCTTTCTTGCTGAGTTGTTTGAATTCTTCATAGATTTTTGATATTATTCCTTTCTTAGATGCATAGTTTGCAAATATTTTCTCTCATTCTCTAGTTTGTCTGTTTACTCTGTTGATTATTTTTTTGCTAGGTAGAAGCTTTTTAGTTTAATTGAGCCCCTTTTGTTCATTTTTGTTTTTATTATATTTGCTTTTGGGGTCTTAGTCATAATTGTTTTTTGCCTAGGCCAATGTCCAGAGACTTCTTAAAAAGGAATTTAATTAGTATTTTACAATTAAACATATAGACTAAATGCATTTTAAATAATCATTCTATAGTACAATTTTATTTTCCAAGAACCAAATAATCATTTATTTGTCAAGAAATTTTCATATGTAAATTTTGTTGAGAAATTAATAACATATGCTTCTTAGAACTTTTTAATTAATCTTTGGATAAATGTGCCAGATAGTCTCTATTTTAAAGTATACTAATATAAAAATGTGATGTAAGCAAGACAGAGAATAACTTTGTTACTTATTAAGGGAAAATATTCTGCATAGTCCATGGATGGTAGGTAGCTGTGATGGTTAATTTTAGATGTTAACTTGACTGGATTAAGGGATACCTAGATACCTGGTAAAACATTACTTCTGAGTGTGTCTTTGAGGTGTCTTTCTAGAAGAGATTGGCATATGAGTCAGTCAACTGAATAGGGAAGATCCACCCACAATGTGGGCAGGCATTATGCAATTGGCTGGGGATCTCAATGGAACAAAGACACAGAGGAAGGGCAAATTCTTGCTCTCTCTTCTGGAGTTGGGACATCCTTCATTTCTTGCCTTTGGATATCAGAACTTCAAGTTCTATGGTTTTTGAACTCTAGGACTTGCACCAGTGACCCACTGGGTCTTGGGCCCACAGCCTCAGATTGGGTATTATAGCATTGATTTCCCTTGTTCTCAGGCTTTTGAACTTAGACTGAGACACACTGCCAGTCGTCCTGGATCTCTAGCTTCTAAATGGGTTGTTTTGGGACTCCTCAGCCTCCATAATTGTGTGAGTTAATTCCCCAAATAAATTCCTTCTAGTCCATCTATCTATCTATCCATCCATCCATCCATCTATGGGGTATATATATATATGTGTATATCTTCCTATCTTCATATATATCTTCCTATCTTCATAGATATATATATGAAGAACATACATATATATCTATATGTATATATACGGTTACTAAGTGTGAAATGTCCAATTTCCTTAAGTACTAAGTTTGACAGTTGATATCTCTGACATTTCATTTTGACACTTCTTTTTAATTTTTTATTGTGAAGGTACATCCTCATTGTTTCAAACACATGGTTTGGCTTGTGATTATCTTTCAAATTTTTTTTGAAAAAATTTGGAGCAATTTTTATGGAACCATGGATAAGTCAAAAGTTTGTGTTATTTTCTAATATGAGTTCTGTTGTGGAACTAATGCAGCACAGACAGCTCAGAATATTAATGTAGTGTTTGGGATGGATGTGGCTAATGAACACACAGTATGTCAAGGTTTGAGAAGTTCCGTTCTGGTGATTTTATTCTTGAAAATGAGCCATGTGGGTGACCTGAGACCATGGTGGATAATGATGAGCTGAAAGCTGTAGTGGAAGTGAATCCATCTCAACCTACGTGTGAATTAGCATTACTATTCTAACAAAATCAGACAATCTGAAACAAATGGGCAAGGTAAAGAAGCTGGTTAGATGGGTACCGCATGAATTAAATGAGCATTAGTAGAGAAATTGTCTCGAAGCTTGCCTTTCTTTGCTGTTACGACAAAAAGGTGAACTGTTTCTATGCTGTATTGTTATGTGTGGTGAAAAATGGATTCTTTTTGACAATTACAAGCATCGTATTCAGAACAATGGTTGGAATAAAGATGAAGTGCTGCAACACAGCCCAAAACTGAATATTCATCAAAAAAAGCTAATGGTGTTTATTTGGTGGTCCAGCACTGGCATTACCCACTACAGCGTCATGAAACCTGGTCAATCAATTACAGCGGATGTCTACTGCAACCAAGTGGACGAAATGATGAGGATGCTTGCGACTAAGCAGCTGAGATTGGTCACTAGAGACAAGCCAATCCTCTTGCAAAACAACACTCAACCACATGTCGCACAAACAACGCTGCTCAAACTACAGCACCTGGACTTGGAAACTCTCTGTCATCCACCATATTCACCAGATCTTGCACCAACTGACTACCACTTCTTCCAGGCTTTGGATCACTTCTTTTTGTTGTTGTTGTTGTTGAGACAGAGTCCTTGCTCTGTTGCCCTGGGTAGAGTGAAGTGGAGTCACCATAGCTCACTGCAACCTCCAACTCCTGGGCTCAAGCGATCCTCTTGCCTCAGCCTCCCAGGAAGCTGGGACTACAGGCGCGCATCACAACGCTTGGCTGATTTTTTGTTCCTATTTTTGGTAGAGACACGAAGTCTCACTCTTGCTCAGGCTGGTTTCGAACTCCTGAGCTCAAGCAATCTACCCGCTTCTGCCTCCCAGAGTGCTAGGATTGCAGGCGTGAGCCACCTCGCCAGCCTGTACCACTTCTTGCAAGGAAAAATATTCAATTCTGAAGAAGCTGTGGAAAACACCTTTTGTGATTTCATTGCCACTCGCTTTCCAGGTTTCTTCTTCACTGCTGTCATAAACAAGTTTCCGTTGAGATGGCAAAATTGTTGATAGTTTAGGCACATACTTAGATTAATTGTACTACTTGTTTGACATATAATAAACTAAATTTTTGATTCAAAATCAGACATTTCATATTTAATGACCATATATGACTCTCTCTCTATGCGTGTGTGTGTGTGTCTGTGTGTGTGTGTATATATATGTATATATATACACACACACATATATATGTGTATATATATATACACATATATATAGGTTCTGTCTCTCTAGAGAACCCTTGCTAATACAGAAGCTAATATAAATTTGCAGGTCCTTCGATTGGCCTTATTGTAGCACTGAAATAATTTGTCAAATATGTTTTTCATGTTTGAGTGAAATGTTACAATAGTAAGACACTACAGAGATCCAGAAGGCATGTGGAAATACATTTAACGAAGCAATATTATAGCATGTTAAGTGAATTTCATTTTAATTTAAAATTTGTAAATTTTGAGACTTTTTTCCTAATTCATAGTTCAAATACTGAACGTTCAACTTTAAATTATATACTTAGACAATTTATTGGTTTAGTTCTAGCAACCTGACAAACATAAATCATACAAAAAGGGTCAAGAGATATTTCTACATTAATTATTCCTCTGTGTGCGTGTGCACATGCGTCTGTGTTTACAGGTTTTTAGATATTGGAGTTACAGCGTCCGTTTACTAATTCTTTCAGTAAGTTGAAATATCCTTTTTACAAATACTTCAAGGACGTTTGAAAGAGTACTATGACTGGAGTTATATAGAAATATTTAGTGTAAAACAAAAAAAATCTTGAAAAATCCTTAAATTATATGTAGTTTAAAAGTCTGTTAGAGTTAAGATTTGACATTAAAAGAAGGATATACAAATAATTCAAAATAGTCATCTGGTAACTAGATTAATTGAATCTATTGAAATGATGAAACAACCCATTTGGAGGCTAGCAGATCCTAATCAGCTACTCTTGTCTATTGGCATATTACTTAAAAAGAAAGAAAAAAATTATTCTGGATGTGTATATATCTAGATCTACCATCTAGGCTAATAACAACCTTAGTCCATAGTGAAATTATCCCACACAATTTTGGGATGGTGATTACCATTTCCTTACTGGATATCTTGAAATTTTGGTTTTTAGAATTGAGGATGAAGATGAATAATTTGAATCAAGCACAAAGCTTCAATATTTTTGTGCTGGGTCTTAGGAACAATCTGTATTATTATATAAGGTGTATATTATGCTTAAGTGATGTCCTCATATTAGCCATGAGGACTAGATGACAGAAATCAGCCTTATTAAAATGTTTAATATAAACCAAGGTTATCTATATTTGTATGATATTTAATTATAATTTACTGCATGAATTTAAATAGTTAAAATGTATTAGATAAACTGAGGTATTGGAAGAAGAAAATTGTATATGCATTATATATAATTAATTACATTTATGTTTCCTAAAGAAACTTATTTACCTAATGTAAACTCCTCAAAGTTATTTCAAAGATGAGTTTTATATAAAATAATAAGGTTATGTAATTTTAATTTAAAAGTAAAAAAGATCTAGTTTTCAAATTTCTTTCAGTAAATTGAATAATAGTTTTTAAAATGAAAAAAGGTACAAAGGCTTTTTTGCCCCAAAAGCCAACTTCAAATACACCAAAACATAAGTTGACAGACAGGTGCAAAATATCTAATTTGAATTGATATCATAATTTCTCACATACTTAATTGCATTCTTTTGATTTTTGTACCACTATTAACAAGTTTTTTTGAGAAAATAGAAAGCTTTATGATCAACATTTTTGAATATGTCATATATATTAGCAAGAAATTATATTTGTATGTTGTCATCTCCTAGCAAATTTGATAACTAAGTGAACATCACCTCTTTCACATTTTGTCATTATTACATGTAGTCTACTTTTAGGTGAACTTTTCCAGCCCTAGATAACACCATTACACATGGTGAAACCATGAGGAATTTTCTTATAGTGTTTGTCAGATTTTGTTATCAGAATAATGCTAGTCCTTGAGATAATTTTTTACAATTTTATTAACTATATGTCAAATATCTGTAAATCCATTTAGCAAAGTAAATCAACTTCTGGATGAATATTCCCACCATTGAATAAAATTCAGTGTCTGTCATATAACAATAGTTATGAAAAGGATGGACAAACACTCAGTGCTCTATTTACTATGTGCTTGGCACTTTGCTATGAGTTTAACTTTTATCATTATAGTCAATCTTAATGACAACCTTATGGTGTAAGTAAGATTATTATCTTGGTGAAAGTTTAGTTTTGTTGCATTACTTAGATCCTCAAAATCTAGTGGCCTGCAAAAATAATAATTTAAAATTTCAATGAAACTGCAATTAGAATAGGGGTAGGCATGGAAAGTTTATTTCTGCTCCATACAACATCAACTGGGACAGCATACCTGGAGACTGGAAGATTTAGTTCCACGATACCTCATGCACGTGCTGTCAAATTGGTCCTGGCTGTTGGCTGAATGCACAGCCAGGGCTGAAAGCAGGGTGCTCATTTTTCCTTCACAGGGACCTCTCCGTGGGCCAGTGCTAGTGTTGACTTCCTCACAGCGTGCACCTGGGTTCCGAGAACAAGAGTCCCAGAGAACCAGCTCGAAGCTTTTCTGATCTAGCGTAGAAGTCACAGATGGTCACATTCACCATTATATATATATGTATGACAATCACAAAGACTCACTCAGGAACAAGGGGAAAGGATATTAAACTCACTGATCTATAAAGGGAAGATTAAATAATACTATAAGAAGAGCATATAGGAAGGGAGATAAAGTTGTAAACATATTTGAAATAATACCATTTCCGTTAAAGATTTTGAGAACAGAGATTCAGAGAGGTAAAGTAACCTGCCCAAGGGCACAAAGTTTAGCAAGTAGTAGACCTAAGTATGTTTTGTACTAGATACAAATGACATCTTGAAAAGTTTAATTTTATTTTTACATTGATTTTGGGAGTAATAATAATAATAATAATAGTTTTCACACCATTTTCCTGGACCCTAGTGAAAACGATTCTCATAGGGTGCTATGGTATTGGACTAGTATATTTAATTATAAAACAGTTATTCTTTACATCCTATTTTATCCATCAGCTTACTGTATGTTTACAGTAATACAATTATGCGATACTATATGATTACAATTTTAGGTACTAGTGTGATAAACAAATCTGAAAACAAACAAGTAAAGTTGGTAAGGATAAAAAGAATTGATGGGAGCAGAAATCTGTTGATTTATATGAGAATAGGTGAACTATGGGCATCAGTCAGCTGTACCGAATGAAAAGTGTCTATCAGCTTATCAGGTAAGTCGGTTAAACGGAAGTCAGCTGAGAGAGCTTTTACTGAATTTGAAAATTTAAGAATTCAAATCTATAATTGGAATGCTTAGACACACAATTTAAATCACACATATAATAAATAATATTTATTAGGACAATTCCATTAATCTTATTTTTTTTAACTCTGAAGAAATAATCCATGATTTCTGTTTCAAAACTTTTTCTTTAGTAAAGGGTCAACCTTTCCCTTGATGGATAGATAGTGTCCTAGATCTTCTATGAGCTGATTTAAAACTAGTGTCATTCTTATCTGTGAATAAACCAGAGATTATGACCCAACTGTCATGTAACAGGAAGGATCATCTGTCTTTCCTTTTTTGAGTCAAGGGATTTTGGCAGGAACATAATATTCCCTTCAAAATCACTTTGTTCCCTTGACTTTTTTTATAGACTCCATTTATCTGATTCTGCTTCTTCCACACAGTCTTTGGTCCTCCAGACTGATGAGATCCTAATTCTTTTGGCATGCTGTCAACATGTCCCACTCAGAATAACTATTAAGGCTTTGCTTTTGCTCCTCCTCTGCAATTTTGTTTCCCTTTCTGTGCTTCATGTCTCTTCTTTGTGATTTTCACCTATTTTGCCTCAAGCTATCTCCTGACAATGTGTCATCACCTCTATATGAATTTGTTTCTTCTTTAACCAAATAATTTATTTTAGTCCCCTTCCTTAGTTCCCTGTCTCACCCCAGCTCATGATGCAAGATATTGACTTTTTATGTAAATATTGCTTTATTGTTTCAAATCTTTATCATGAATACTCATGAATACTCAGACATATTATTCAATATTAATTCTTCAAACTGTACATTCTTCAAGACTGAAAATCTTTACATATAAATATTGATGTTGTAAGTACAATAAACCAATCTCCAAATATTAAGGGCATTATCTTTTTCTTCTAAACAGAAAAAAATTAATATTTAGAATTTTTGCTATGTTAAATTAAATCATTTATTTAGATTTTTAACTCTAATATTTTTATGTACTGATGATAAAATTTAAATTGCAATTTAAACAGGTTTTCTATAGTAAGCATATATTTGCTAGAGAAGATATTTTATTCAATGTTTTGTGAGTATTTTCAGGAAATAAGTTTAAGGCTACTATCCATTAAAATGGATTCTCTTGTATTTTGCTTTTTTAAAAGAAGTCTTTCAGAAGGAAATTATAATGCAGTCATAAATGAAATTCAGAATAAATTGTTTTTTTCTTTTATTATCCAATAACTGAACTAAGCTTTTGAGAAATATTAAATATTCAGTAACTGAACTAAGCTAATGGTTTTACATACTTATAATGTTACCTGTTTATAAAAAAGGATGGCTGTTTAATTATAGTTTTTAGATGTTTTCAAACTTCTTCTTTCCATTGTTTTTAGGGTAGCTCTATATTTTTAATTAATTAACTATAAAGGAAGCAGTTTTATTTTCCTTGACTTGGAATTATCATAGATGGATTAACAGGAAAGTAGAATCTGAAATGGATACTAGATTAGTGTGTAGAAAGTTTATTAAGAAGTGTTATTGTATTGACCACCTTAGAAGTATTAGAAAAGGAAGGAATGAGCACTGGCAGAGTAAGAAACTGGAGTATGCTAAAGTCTCAACGAAGATCTCAGCTTATTCCTCTGAAACTAGTATGACCATTCAGAATTATACCAAATTGGGATGAGGTGACTAGATATTTGTACTATGTTGAGAAGTCATTTGCTGAGCCAGGCCTGGAAAGGAGAGGGGGCCCTGGGGAGGTGATTCCCGTCAGTCATAGCATTTTCAAAGAGGACTTAATGGGGAATCTGAGTGGAACATCCCATTATGAACTACAGAAATATATACATAATTTTTCAAATACAGTAAAAATAGAAACATTTTAGAAAAAATAAGCAAATTTTCTGCAACTGCAGCATCGATCATTTAAAGTTCTGTAGATCGTATACCTTTGGCACCCTCGGGACAATATTCCAATCGTGCTTTCCTCTCCTCTCCCCTCTTCTCTCCTCCTCCTCCTTCTTCTTTGTCTTCCCTCTCTTTCCTCGTTCCTTCTCTGTCTGCTTACATTCCATTCCAAATATTTTATTAGACAAATTTAAACATATACCAGGTTGAGCGAGCTTTTACAATGAACAGCCATACATTGACAATTTTTATTTTTCAAATTTATTTTTTATTTAGATCAAATAAAATTCACTGTTTCTGTTGCCCAATATTGTAAGTTTTGAAAAATGCCTAGCGTAGTGTTAGCACCACCACATTCATCCTAGAGGACAGTTCTCTTGCATCCCAAACCCCCTCGTGCTTCTCCTTTTCAGTGAAGTCTACCCCCGCCCCAAGCCACTGGCAATCACTAATCTTTATCCCCATGTCTTTTTTTTTCTTGCCTTTTCCAGAATGTCATAAATCAAATCACGTAGTATGTAACCTTTGAGTCTGACCTTTTTCATTTAGGATAATGCTTTGAGATTATCTACCTTCTTACTTGTATCTGTAGTTTCTTCCTTTTCAATAGTGTGCGCCTTTCAAATGAAAGCCACTTGGCAAAGAAGCCTCAGAAATGCAATTTGCAACTTCCTAGCCCTGCCTAGCATTGATGATTACTATACAGAACCAAGAGCAGATAGCTGAAATAAACAGATACATAAATCGTTCAATAGAAATTAAATATCTTAACTAGACAAGTATAAGAGGGTGATGCAAATATCACATATTTTTGTACATATGAGCCAATTGTATATACACTTATTAGAACTCTGATAAATTCAAGAATTTGCAGTATGTTTAGTATGTTTTGTCTGAAATATCCATCTTCTCTTAATCCACCTGATAAACTCATGAATCCATCATTCAAGAGACAAGTAAAATATCTCATATTTCTTGAAGACTTCCACTGTCTCTTCTATTTTGCACCAAAATTCCTTGTATTTCTTTTATTAGATTGATATTTCACATCTTTTACATTAAAGTATGAGATTCGAAGAGGCAGTGACACATCATTTTTGCAAAAGCTATGCTGGCACCTGGCATGGTGCTTAGAATATGATAATCAGTAAACGTTTGTTGAGGGAATGGATAAATGACAGAATGAATAAAATTATAATCCAATATATTTGCTTACCCTGAATAACTTATTCCATATTTGTGTTTAAAAATGTGTGCTTTGGATCACAGTATTTCCATTTCTACTTTCTTCCTACATGTATATTGGTAATTAGCCTCATCTTTTGAGACACCACTTTTCTAGATTTTGCTCCCTTTTTCTCTGCCTGTGGATTTTTACCACATTGCCAGCTATCACATTTCTGATCTGACTCCTGGGACTACACCATGCGTGGATCTCCATCTAAAATAAGAAATTGCCTGTTGTTTGTCTGTTTGCACCATTTTCCTACAATGGGATTATTAATTAGTGTGATGATGATTTTGAACATAAGTTAGTATTATTTTGAACATAAATTGAGATTATATTGCTGAGACTATTTTAGAAGCTTTTTCTCTGTTGGTTTCTAAGGGTGAGCATCTGGTGTATTGTTCTTCAGCTCTGGCTATCATGTTATTTGAAGGGCTCAGTAGCATAAGGGTGGGAGGGTGAGGCAGAATTTTTTTCAGTGTATTTCCCACAAATATCATCACCATATGCAGACTGTGTATTAGATAAGGAAAGTTAGTCATGTGGTGAATTTTAACAAGCAAGCTGATAGACATCCTGACACCCAGAGAAATTAGGGAATAAAATAGTGAGCTTAGCGAGCTGAAGAAAAAACTGGTATTTGGCATCTATTTTTAAAACAAGGGAAAAAAATTACCAAATATATTTTAAATTACATTACTTTTTAAGTACATTACATTACTTTTTGAATACTGTAATACTGTTTTATTAAAGTATTAAATTTTATACACGTAAAAGCTTTATACAACTTCATATACTTTATTAATTGTATAATCAGAATTTGTAATCTTTTATCTTGAGACATACTTATTTTTAGCTTGCAAGCAACCTACATCACAAAAATGTCAAGAAAAAGATATGTTTTTAATACATAATCTTACAAAACAAATCTTCATATCTGGAAATGCATAGGATTAATCAAATTATTGCTATAGTAAGATAAATGCTCATATCCAACTCAACAAACATTAATTGAGCAAAGAGGTTCAAGATGTAACATTAGACTTTGAAGATATAGAGATGAACATGCATGACGTTTGCTCTCAATATGTTTTCAAAATACTTAAACTAAACAAAACAAAAAACAAATCCAACAAATTTAATGTAACAAATTGAGATTTGTTCAAAGAAAGGTGCTATGAGAAAATTGAAAAGTAAGAGATTACTTCAGGATGGGGAAATCAAGTTATAGTTTAATGAATAGGACATATTTGATATTGAGCAGTTGAAAGACAAGAAAAAGTTTTTTTAAAAAAGTAAGGCTTTCCAGAAGTGTCATGAAACTGCATGTAATATACAGATAATATAACACATATCCCAGTGTGAGGGAATGGTGAAGGTAATGCTTAACAGATGGGTAATGAACAGATTATAAAAAGTTATTGTTATGAGGAATCCAAACTTTGGTAAGTTTCTGAGGGTGATTCTGCACTAGAAAACAAGATCAGAGTCTGCTTTAGAAGAATAATTTTGGTAACTGTATGGAGCATGGCTTTGGTTAGGAGGTGGAAGGAATGGAGACCTTAAGGGCAAGAACATGCCATGGGAACATATTCCAGAAGAACAGAAGAGCCTTAACAGCACAATGGTAGTGGAAATTAAAAGGAAGTCACAGACTTGAACAGCCTCTTTGGTCAACATACAATAGAGTTCAACAGGGTATGCACAATGCTTCTCTGTTTCATTCACATAACACACTGCTCATACTCTCTCTTATGACCAATCAGTTTCCAGAGCCCTATTGCTCAGTGAGCTACTTTACCAAATTGAAGACTTCAATTGAGCTCTAAGATTAAAAATAAAAAGTACATGGTGGAATTTATAGCATCAGAAAAAAGACTACATCATTAAAATTTTGTCAACTTTTCAACTTATGTGACACTAAAAGTCAGAAAAATGTATTCTCCTTTTATAATTCACATTTTTAACACTTGGTGATTTTCCATTCCCTGTGTCTGTTTTCTAAGCACCACCAATTTCTAGCTTACTCTAGTGTAGTCTCCGAGATATCAATTAAATTAGCTAAACATTACCTAAGCAATTGGATAGCATAATATCAGAACCACAAAAAAAGGAAAAAGCTTTTTTTGTCCCCTCAGACTCAAATGAAAAGCCTAAGACAGAAGTTTCGTACTATATTCTCTATTGATGCAACAATTTACTTTTTGGGTTAGTAATGGTAAAAGCACAGATATGACAAAGGTACTGCAAAGAGTTCATGATTTTTGCACACAACAGATGTGGGCTTGTTGAATGACAGGGTGACAGGCTGCTGAAGCCAGGAAGGATATTTGATAATGTGTAATGTGACATACGAAGTAATACCAAATCAATGGCTTCTGTATGGTTGGGAGACCCTGTCAGGCTATACTCATCCTCAATTCATTCTTTTCCTGTCAAATGGTGAAGTTGACCACAAACTCATTAAACCATGCCACTTCCGTACAGAGAAGGGAACCAGTACAAAGGACTGAGCGCACAAACTGAGAATGCTGAGGCAAAAAGCAACTGCAGTAGGTATTTTTTAGAGTATACCTGAAGAATAGTTCACTGCCTTATGTCCAAGGATTTATCACCCAGATTTGCTTATTATCTATTAGAGACAGGAGTATCTAGAGCTAGATAAATGCAGAGAAACAAAACATCTCTGCAAAGGCAATGAATGAAATCTGTGGACTTAATGAAGGCTACAGAAGATAGTCACAAAGATTTTTTTAAGTTTATAAGGTGTTCATGACCTGTTGATAATTCTTATCTCGACATAGTAATATACACATATTTCTTGTTTTTTCTATACTTTTCTTCATTTTTTAAATGAATTTTCTAGTCTTACAAAAATAAGTAAGAATTACTTTGTGAAAAAAGGCTGCTTTGCCTTCGCAGATCTTTGTTGCTATTTTTATTTGCTTCTTTTGATTTAAGAAAAGAAAAAGAAAAGCAGAGGATAATTAAGGATCAAGGGAATGAAGAGAAGGAGAAAAAGCAGTTCATAAAATTATACTTGTCAAAATTTTTGTTCAGGTCTGTGGTGATGAAAATCCAAATTGCAGTGAATATCATTGGTAGTTTTTGGATTGGAATATTTGTAAAATTGACTAGTTTGTACATAATGTATTCTTTCATGTAATTTAACTTAACTTTAACTAAAATAGTCTGTAGGTTAAAAGAAATCCAAGTGGAAGCCACCTTTGTGTATTGTTATACCCAGATATCTGAATAAGAATATTTTCACATGGCAATTAAAGTACTGGGTCTGGTCTCTCCAGGGATGAATTTGTATCCTCAGCTTTTTGCAGCCTTTTTCCTGTCCAGAGATGTTGCTCTGTGTGATATTTATAAGACTGGTGGTCAAGGCATTAGCCACTTTCAGCTATTCACTTACTTAATGCCAAATGCAAATACTACCAAATATAATAAAAAGATCTTTCTCCCTTAGAATTCTTCCAAGTCTTCTGTAAATGGGTGTTTTGGGGCAGCAAATATTTTTTGCAGCAGTACCTGAGCCATTTTGAATGATTTAGTTTCTTTAATAGAGGGCTGCAGTATCAGTGGGCATGGACAATGAACAGAATCAACTGAGTAAGTACTGAAATGTTCTCTATAAAGGCATACTAATAATAATTATGTGCCCTATAAAATCGATTTAATTTCCACAATATTCTGTGCTTGCTATGCAAATTCTTTGGGTAATTCTCAAACTCAAATAAATAATTAGCTTCCTAAAGCACCTTTTGCATTTTACCCATTTCTATTTTTATGAGAGTGTGCTGGATCTTGAAATCTTTCAAAATTCTGATAGAATATATTGTATATTTTTTGGATGCAAACTTTCTATACTATATCTGGATTTGAAAAATAACACATCTATAAGCATTCTTGGCCAACTCCATCACAATGAAGAAAAATCTACAGCAAAGAGCCAGTATGGTCCATTTTACAGCAAATCATCTGGATGTCTGAACTACAGAGAACTCCAGGGGGTAATTTAATTTCCATACCTTATGTGGAGTGACCATTAAAGAAGGTAATGCTATTTGTGGACCAGTTAGAAAGACTTGGGCTTATGGCTCTTTCCTTTGTAATTCTATGGATTTTAAATGAGTTGTAATTTGAAGTTCATGAATTTGAAGTTTCTTCTCAAATGAAATGCATACAGTAGATATTATACACAATATTAATAACAGTAGAAAGGATCAGTTTAATAGTAAATCAAGCTAAGAATATGCTCTGGAACTTATTATACTTTATACTTTCCTTTTCATATGTAGCAGTTTATATTACAAGTTTGAGGCTATTTTTATGTTAATTCTCAGAGGATATAAATATACCAAGAAAGCGTTTGGAACATTTTCCAAACAACATTAACTCTTTTGAGCTCCTTAGTCAGTTTCTTTTTTTTTTTTTTTTTTTGCAATGTATATTAAAGGAAGTCTGTGGCTTGAAAAAATGAAACATCTTTAATAACTTAAAAGAAAGTTAGGATATTGAAAAAGTAGTTGAAGATGTGGTAGGAAATAGGTAAACAAAACTAGGCAACCTAACTTGGAAACCAGAAATTCAAAAAGAAAGCATTATATTGAAAGTAGTATTTATGGAGTTCTCTTTTCCAAAAGGATCTTAACTAAAGTGGGTATATTGAACGCCTGGTAGCAGCGCTTCTGGGTTTCCTAACCAGAACTCAATATCAAAGGTCACTTTTATGTTTTGACCTTAGAAAAATAGATAATGGAAATATTACATATGATATTTATTCATATACATGGAAAAATACTTGTCACATAATGCATAAAGTGACAGTGGTAAATTACTTTCTATTTCATTTTCATAGATCATGTGGTAAATTCCTAAATATTACTTCTATTGAATTTCTCATATTTGTCATTTATAGTGTAGGCCTTACTTTGTATTTCAGTGAGACAATACGATCTTCGTAATTAATGCTTTTAGCTTTAAAATTTCAATTCTAGAGGTGATAATTTTGCTATGGATACATATAATTTGTCCCAGTGGCCTATTTTAAAATGTGGTACATATTTATTTTCTGAAAAAAATGTAAAAAAATTAGTATTTATAGTTTAAAATGAATCTAACAACAATTAATTATTCCTCTAAGAGAATATTGTTTCACAAAGATGACACTCTTATTTTAGATAAGAGAATTTTTTAATTAATGAGAGGAAAAATTTCATCGGCATCAAGTAAAATCCTACAACAAACTTTAAGATTAAAATATTACACATTTTTGTTATCATAAACAATAAAAGTTCCCTTAAACGTGACTTTTATATAAATCTAAAAGCCAAAAGGTCAAAGCATAATCGTACTTTCCAAAATGTATTTCCCTTATTAAATACATAAAAATGATAGTATATAAGCTAGTTACTAACATGGTCAGATAAACACATTGGACAGCCCAGAGCATTCCTCGTGTTATTTATCCATGATTATTCCTTAATATATGACTTCCTGTGGTGCCATTTACATTTTCTTTATCTGTTTGCTCATTTGTACTGTTTTCCATTTACTCAGGAAATGCATGTGGCTGATGAAACCATAAAATATTGTTCACTGAACGTATCTAATGAATAAAAGAGCTCATTGCAAATGTGAGCAGGTTGATTGTTTTCTACAAGATTCACAAATGTAAATACTTGAAAAGTAAATTGAAACTGTACCTGCTAAGTGAAGCATGTTCCTGGAGGTTTTCTTTTGTAATGCTATTCTGAAGTATCTCTATATCAATCAAGATACAAGTCCTGTTGAAATACATTAGATATTACACTTCATGCAAAACATTATTATTTTTTTGCAGTGGTAATATTCTTTGTTCCTTAGGAAAATTCTAAAATGGATTTTTATGATAAAAGCATTGACCCACTTGAGAACGCTGCTTGATTCAAGGAGTTTCTGAAAGTATTTTTAACGAATCTGAAATTTATCAGAAAGCAAGTAAGAAGCCATTTGGTTAGAAAGTGAGGAAACCAGTAGACATTCATGGGAGCATTAATGATTGCACTTGCAGAAAATCAGTGTATCTACAATCAAGAGCATTGATTGCTGACCCTTTGAAGCTGCCTCTCCTTGAATAAATATCCTTCCTTCTAATAGGAAATATAATACATATTACATATGGATGATTTGATGGTTAATAAGATAATATATGCAGAACAGTTTTTGACTTGGATTTTACTCTCTAATATTTTGACATATCTGAAGACTTTGGCCTAATCAATATGATGAGAATAAAATTGGTTCCAGAGTTTACAACTGCAAACTTAATTAATTGTCTGATAATTGGATAGATAAAAGATATGATAATCTAATTCAATAATGAAGCTAACTAAATGGATTGATAATGAAAGGATGTCTTTTTGCAACTTTGCAGCCAATGTGAGTTTGTGTGATAGAATGTACCAGAAAAGATTACTATAGGGAACCAATCTAGAGAGAGGGTATCCAGTTTTACTTCATTCTGTCCTTAATCTATGCAAGGTATTGCTCACTTTTAATATGCATCCAGAACATCATATTTCCACTATAGGCATATAGGGAATTTTCACATGTGAAGCTCCTCTCTCTCTTATTGCAGAAAAACATTATTTTCAAAACTTTTGTTCTAACTTCTTTTTCACAGCTCCTGATGCCATTCACTTCAAAGAAGTAAATTTTACATCAAACTCCTTAGTGTCTTTGGATTTCCATTTTAGATTCATCTGTGGATATTTGTTCAAACTGTGTGACAATAAATGCTAGTTTGCCCCAAATGAGAGGCAGAATTAAAAAGCATCTTACAGTCTCTGATGATTAAATTAAAGCCTTTGATTAGGAACAACTGTGCGAGTTGGTTTAAAAGCCCCGATAAAGTTGAGTTTATACATTTGAAATTAACATTTGTCTTGAATCCTGTTGATCTTCCAACCTTGTTTGTGTTAATACGGGTCTATCTTCAAGTTAATGCATAATTTTATACTCTATGGACTTAAGTTAAATTCCAAATAGCTTCAAAAGCTAAAATTAATTGCAAAAATGAAAAGAAGACACACATCAAAGATTTATTTTTGAAGTTGCTATCTACATAGCATTTTATACCCATTTAAAACTGTTAGCTTATCCCTTATTAGGTCTCCCTTAACAATTAAAATCTTGATAAACTGCAAGAGTGCATATGTGGGAGAAAATGGTAGAAGCTATTCAATCCCTTTGCCCTAAATACTGTAAAATAAAAATGTGTTCCTTAATTTATTATATGTACTTTTTACTCCTAAAGTTTACAGATAATTTATTCTTATGAAGTACAAAATAAATATCTAAATATTTTTCATTATGGCTCTTTTCAAATGTTCAGAAAAAGAAAAAAAATAGCTAAACCAAAGGTACATAATATTATGTTGGTTGAGTTATATGTGGAATTTTGTAATTTAAATATCCTCAGATTTTTTTTTATTTCAGTGAATTATGGGGGTACAGATGTTTAGATTTACCCATCCCCTCCTCCCCTCTCCCACCTGTAAATATCCTTAAATGTTAAGATGTTTCTTTTCATGAATTCATCATAAGAACAGATGTTTGCAAATGGAGTTAATTTTATCATTAATCCAGTGAGACAATAATAATCTGCATTTATAGAGAAAGACTATACTTTCCATTCCTCACCTTCTTCACAGGGTGTAGAGTTTTTTCCTTTTTAAACAAGCAATTATATCTTAATAAAAATATCTAAGAAGTTGATTAAAGTATCTGAATACTTGGCTAAATGTTATCAAGCATTTGTATGCTAGGAAAAGTGTTACTTGTGAATTTCAATTTCCATATATATGATGAGTATCACAAAAAAGTGATTTTAGGTTCATATTATTTATGGAAGGTTTATTTCTTCTTTGCTATGTGTAGCTGAGTTACATAAAAATGTAATACAGCAAAAAATCCAAAGGGAACTTCAATATCTCTAATTATTTTAAAAGAAAACATCTAGTTTTTATAGAATGAAGGAAATAGAGATTCTGATTCTGTACTATTACTTTGTTGTAGCTTTTGGGGATAGGTGCAACAGGTTAGGCTAGATGTTAAAATCATGTTTTAGACCTACGTTATTAACATGTCTTTACCCTTAATAGCTACAATGATAAAAGTTTTCTCTTTTTTTTGAGTACTTTTGTTTGTAAATTCCTTCATATATACTATCCAATTTGATTCTTTTATTAACCTAATGAGTTAAGTAGGGCTGGTTTCAAAAATTTGCATGTGTTCATTAAATATTAATTTTGTAGCCATTGTTCTAAAAATGAATTTCAAATCTTACTCATAATGGCTTGTGGTGTGGATATTTTTAAATATTCCTCACTATTTTGATTACTTATAGCATTGGAATAATTGAAATGACCTGTTATGGGTTGCATTGTTTCCCCTAAAAATAGATATGCTGAAGTCATAATCCCCAGTACCGTAGCATCTGCCCTTAATTGGAATAAGTTCTTTGAAGACATAATTAGTTAAGATGAGACAATACTAGAATAGGGTGGGCCCCTAATCCAATATGACTGGTGTCCTTATAAGAAGACAGCCATGTGAAGACACACACACAAGGTGGATATTATTTGAATATGGAGAGATGCATCTATAAACCAATGAATGCTGAAGATTGTCAACAAACCACCAGAAGCCAGGAAGAGGCAACGAATAATTTCTCTATAGGCCTTGGAGGGAGCATGGTATTGCTAACACATTGAACTCAGATGTCTATCCTCCAGGACTGTAAGATAATAAACTTCAGTAGTTTTAAGCCACCTGGATTGTGGTATATCATTACAGAAGCCCTAGGAAACTAGTAAGGATCTTAAAATATAAGGTGAACTCTTTATTTAATACTCTGTATTTCCTTTTTCATAGCTTTTATCACAATTTAATATTTTTCTCTCTCTCCTCAATAGAGTGTAAACTCCATCAGAGTAAAAATTGCCTTTATACTTCATAATTTGTAAACAGAGGGTCCTAAATATTTATTTTGTGAATATTTGATTAGCTGCATAATATTTCAAGTATCATCACTGGCTGGTACACATGATACCACTTCTCAAAACTATCAAGTAATAGTTCCAAGGAAAAATTCAGGAATAAAAATAAGAGGCAATGAAAATATATATTTCTCATAAGAAAAACTGAATATTCAACACTGGGAAAATATCAGCAAATAATTAAATGTATAAAATTCCTACCTGTTGGTGACAAAAGCAAGAAAGCCAAGTTGGAAAGATTAAGGTCAAGTTAGATAAACTGGTTACATCAGTCAAGGATGCTTAATAATCTAGGGGAGAGTACTATGGGGAGTGGATTTCCAAAACACATGTACATATTGTGCATGTAAATGAGACTATGTCTCTAGACAAAACTTACAGAGATTTGAATGCTTATTGTAACATGTAATCTACTAAGTCATGTATTTTACTTTTCAATTCATATAAATAATGAATAAAGGAAATCACCCAAATTAGAAAAATTAGAATTTTAGAACAATTTCTAAATAATATAGAACAACTCAATAAAGCTTTCCTTAAAACAAGAAGACTTGCTAAAGGACCTTATTTGCTTATTTTTTTTAACTTCAGTTAACATTTTTCACCTGTATTTGTTTGCATTGACTCTCATTGCATTAGTCATAACTTACTTTAATAAGAAAATATAAAAAATCAGCTTACAAAACGTAAAATATTGATAAAAGAATTAAACATCAAGAAAAAACTATAAATTAAAGTGGAAGTAATATAAATAATAAACTGAATTACCCTTTCAGTTAGAACGTAGAAGGAAATTAAAGACTGTTACTCCTACTTCAACAATAAGAAATTACAGGATAAAGAACAACAACAAAAAATGATTACTTTAAAGCTGTTGAAAAGAGTTTGACACAATGGTATCTAAAAGTACTAAATTTTGGAATCATATAAACACTTTTATGTGACAGAGCACACTTTCATACCCATTAGGGTATGAACTATTAGGGTAACGCACACACTAGGCAGAGGAGAAAACCTGCCAGAGAAGGACAGTTTTTACTCAGGTGAGAAAAATCCAGCCAAACATTTGAAAAACCTATGGGCTGGTATATAGAATTTAAATCTGGAGGAACACAATGCACAAATAAGCTCTTTATAAAGTAATTGTCTTCAGAGAAATTTTTCAGTAACCAGAAGTGTATAGGTTCATGAGGCCAATCTTAGGAGGAATGTCACACTTTTGTGGGTTTTACCTCAAGAAGCTCCACCAGGAACTCATAGAAAAGATTAGAAAAAAAAATCTCCTCATGTTCCTAGTAGGAGGGTGGGTAATCATTTTGAAATATTCCCAAATCATCAAATCATTCTCCATGACAAAGGCCTTTTTTCTAAGGAAACTACTGGCTCAGAGGTTATCTACCTGGGAAAAGAATACTGAATAGACTTTAGCCATTTCTGTTCTTTCCGTCTCACTTGAAATTAGAAATAATAATGCTAAGGAAAACCTCTCAGTATGACAGCCCAGGGACTCAGACCCACCAAAAGGCTGATATATAAATTGTAAGACTGTAGAATGCTTATCCTCCTTCACACCTTACCACCACACCCCTGGATCTCTGCTATAGTAACAGAGGTTTACAACTGAAAGAGCTACACGATATTGACTCTATTAAAGATGGAGCTGGTAGAGTAACCTGAAAACAATGAGAGAAGGGAAAAAAGCAAAAAACAAAACAAACCCCTCCAAAACCCCCCAAAACAGGAAGCTAAATTAACAAAACCTCACAGCAAAGGCCTATCACCCACAATTTCCTTACCCCTTTATCTAATTCACATGCCCAGTTTTCACGTTCCCGACACAAAGAAATGATAAATGTTTGAGGTTATGGATATCCCAATTGCCCAGATTTGATCATTACACATTGTATATGTGCAACAAAATATCACATGTATCCCATAAATATGTACAACTATTATGTCTCAATATACTTTTGTAAATCACAAGTCACGCTAACAAGCAAAAAGGAGGACTATCTCAAAAAACAAAGTAAGTTTCAGAACTATACTCAGATATGACACAAATTTTGAAATTACCAGCAAATTAAAAATAACGTGAATAATACGTTAAAGGCTCTAATGGAAGAAGGAGAAAATAGGGAGGAACATATGGGTAATGAAGGCAGATGGATAGAAATGCTATGAAAAAATCAAAAGGAAATAAAAAGTAATATCAGAATTGAACAACGTCTTTGATGGTCTCATCAGTAAATTGGACACAGCTCAGGAAAGAACCAGTAAGATTGAGAATACGGCAATAGAAACTTTACAAACTGAAATGCAAAGTAAAAAAAATGAAAAAAGAAAATTAATATCTATGAAATATAGGCCAAATAAAAATGGCAAAACATACATGTCATGTGAATTCTGAGCAAAAAGAACAAAGCTGGAGGAATCACACTACCTGACATCAAAATAAACTACCAAGCTGTAGTAACTAAAACAGCAACGTGTTGGTATAAAAACAGACACACAGACCAATGGAACAGAACAGAAAACCGGAAAAAAAATCCACGTTTTTACAACCAACTGATTTCAATAAAGTCACCAACAACATATATTGGGAAATCCTTTTCAATAATTGGTGGTAGGAAAACTGGATATCCAAATGCAGAAGAATAAAATTAAGCCCCTACCTCTCACCATACACAAAATTCAACTCAAAATGTGTTACAGACTTACTTGTAAGACTCAAAATGTTAAAACTACTAGAAAGAAACAAGGTAAACGCTTGAGAATATTGGCCTGGGTAAAGGTTTTATGGGTAGGACTTCAAAAGCACAGACAACAAAAGTAAAAATAAATGGGATTATATCAAACTAAACAGCTTCTGTACAGCAAAGGAAACAATCAACAGAGTGACGAGACAATATGTAGAATGGAAGAATGTATTTGCAAGCTGTTTATCTGACAAGGGATTAATATCCAGAATATATAATGAAGTAAAACAACTCAACAATAAAAAATAATAATAATAATAATCTGATTGAAAAATGTGCAAAGTTTAAAGGCATGGATGAACCTAGAGGACATTATGTTAAGTGAAATAAGCCAAGCACAGACGAACAAATTCCACATGACCTCGCTCATATGTGGATTCTAAAAAAAGTTGATTTCATAGAAGTAGAGAGTAGCATAACGGTTGCCAGAGGCTGGGGATAGTAGGGCAGAGGGTGGAACGGGAAGAGGTTGGTCACCAAGGACAAAGTTACAGTTAAAAAGAGGAAAAAGTTCTGGTGTTCTATTGCAGAGTAGGTTGACTAAAGTCAACAATAATGTACTGTATACTTCCTAATAGCCAGAAGTGAGGATTTTGAATGTTCTCATCACAAAGAAATGAGAAGGGTTTGAGGTGATGAATATGCTAATTATCCTGATTGGATCATTACACAATGTACACATGCATTTAAACGGCACACTGTACCTCATAAACATATACAATTACGTGTCAATTAAAAACAAAGTAAAACATGACAAATAATTGTACATTATAACAAAAATACATAAAAGTGGGCAAAGTATCTGAACAGACATTTCTCAAAGGAAGACAGAAATAACAGTAACTATATAAAAATGCTCAACATTCCTAATCATCAAGGAAATGCAAACCAAAACTCCAATGAGGCATCATCTCAGTCCAGTTAGAACAGCTCTTACCAAAAAGACAAAAACAACAGATGCTGGCAATGATGTGGAGAAAAGGAAACTCTTATAAACTGTTGGTGGCAATGTAAATGACTATAGCCATTATGGAGAACAGTATGGAGTTTACTCAATAAACTAAAAACAGGACTGCCGTATGATATAGCAATCCCACCACTGAGTACTTACCTGAAGGAAAGGAAAGTAGTATCTCAAAGAGATATCTGCATTCCCTGTTTATTGCATTTCTACTCACAATAGCCAAGATATGGAATTAACCTAAGCGTCTATCAACAGATAAATGGATAAGGAAATTATGGCATATATACACAATAGAACACAATTCTGTAATAAAAAAGAATGAAGTCCTGCCATTTGTGGCAACATGGATGAACCTGGAGAACATCATGTTAAGTGAAATATGTCAGGCACAGAATAACAAATACTGCATATTCTCACTCATATGTGGGAGCTAAAATAGTTGAGCTCATAGAAGTAGAGAGTAGAATTGTGGTTATTAGAGGCTGCGAAAGATGGGTAAGGGTAGGATAAGTAGAGGTTGATTAAAGGATATAAAATTACAGATAGAAGGAATAAATTCTAGTGTTCTATAGCTTTGTAGGGTAACTATTGTTAATAATAACTTACTGTATATTTTCAAGTAGTTAGAAGAGTGTATTTTGAATGTTCCCAACACAAAGAAATGATAAATGTTTGAGGTGATGGCTATACTAATTATCCTAATTTAATCATTACACATTATATACACGTAAGGAAATATCTCTCTCTACCCCATAAATATGTACAAATATTATGTCTCAATTAAAACATTAAAACAAAACAAAGCAACAGAAAAAAAAAACAAAAGAAGAAATAAAGGCAGAACAAGAAAACAAAATTACATGGGAAAAAGAAAATGAATAGCAAATGATAGACATATATCCAACCATTTGAATAATTATATTAACTATAAGGGATTAAGCACATCAATTAAAGATAGATATGGTCAGACTGGAAACAACTGCAACATCCAATTATTTGCCCTGTTCAAGATTCACACTTGAAAGTAAGAAGAGAGAAAATTCTGCTCTGTCATTAACAAGCACAATAAAACTGTTGAGGCCATATTAATATCAAACAAAATAGAAGTCAATACAAAGAGCATTGCAGAGATATAAAAGAACATTTTATCATGACAAAGTATAATTTTTTCAGAAAGACATAGCAATCATAAGAACATATGCACTTAATAACAGACCTTTAAAATATATGAACCAATCAGGGAACAGAACTAAAGAAAAAAATAAACCAGTTCAAAATCATACTTAGAGATTTTATCATACTGTTTTAATAGTCATCCATACTGTTTTTTGTACCTCATGATGACCTTAGGACACAAAAATGTATTAGCAATAAAAGAAAAAAAATGATGAACAAGAAATAACCAAAATTTAAAACTTCTCAACAAAGATACTGATAAGAAAATGAAAAGGCAAGGCACAGAGTGGGCAAAAGTACTGTATTATTTGTATCTGACAAAAGAATTCAATACCAATATACACAAAACTCCTACAAATGAATAATAAAAGACAAATAATTTTCAAAAAATTTTGATAGACATTCCATGAAATCATAACTACAAGTGTTCAGTAAATACCAAAAAGGTTTTTAAAATCAGTAATAACAGGGAACTATCATTAACTTCTACTAAAACACCTAAAATTTGAGAGACTGAAAATAGCAAATGTTGACAAGAATGCAGAACAACTGGACTTCTTATACATTGCAGATGAAATTGTAAAATTGAAAACCACTTTGGGAAACTGTTTGGTATTTACCAAGTTAAATCTATAATTATTCTATAACCCTTCAATTCCACTCATAGGTATCTAACCAAGTTAAAATAAAACATATGTGTCAAAAATATTTATAGAATAAAAATGTTTATACAATAAAAATATTTTTACAATTCTAAAAATATTTAGAGCTGATGTATTCAGACAAAAATGGAAAACAACCCAAGTTTCCATCGATAGATTATTGATAATAAAATAAAGATATACTGTTCTAATTCAGATTGTTAGTTGCCTGGAGGTTAGTGATTGATGACTGAGCATAATGAGAAGAAACTTCTGGGGTGATAAAAGTATTTGCTATTTTGTTTTGGGTGGTATTTAAATAGGTATTTGTTTTTCAAAAATCTTTGAATGATAGACTTAAAATACAGGCCTTTTTTTTGCATGTGAATTATACATTAATAAAGTCTATATAGAATAAATAAATAAAACAAAAAATGCAGGAGATTGAATATCAACAAGCTAAAATAAAATAGCCTAAATAAAAAGATTAAAATGCTGAAAATCTGTAGAATATAAGATAGAAATTTAATATTTTAATATTTAATCCATCAGTTAACATAAATCTTAAAACTTTATTAAAATTTTCTTCTTTTTTTATGTCGGGGCTCTTCTTAGAGTATATCCTTTTATCAGAGCACTCTGTTTATATTATAGTTTTTATCTCCACCCTTTCCAAGTTATATACATCTTTATAAAATGCAAGGTATCTCCAGAGGGTTTATAAATCCAGTACTGTGTTTTCAGGCAGACCAAACGGAGCCACTAAAACAGATGGTTGTCTGCCTTATTCTTACTGATGTTCAGAGAAAAAGACTATATACATTCCCCTGATAGTGGATTTTTGTGTTTAAACAACCCCTAATGTCAATAAGTTGTTTCTTACATCTAACCTGAATCTCCCTTTCTCAAATGTAAGGTTCACATGCATTTGTTTTATTCTCAGTGGAGCAAGATAACAGATGGTCATTATCTTCCTTTGAAAAACTGTTCATACACTAAAAGACAGTTGCTAACAAGACCCTTTATTTGATCTTAAATTTAATTATTTCAATTCACATAATGAAAAAGATGGAAGTTATCTCAAGTTCATCTAGTCTAATACCCAAAAGTGTACAGCACGGAATTTTATCCGAAATATTTTTTTATCCACAAATTGTTAATACAACTTCAAAGTAAAATATTTTAATTAAAACTCACAGAGCAACAATAAATTGGTCACAATTAATATAACAAGGCTTGTTTATGAAGGATAGCATTAAAAAAAAAGAAAACAATAAAAGTCGAGGCATAGGAATGACAATATGTTTCTAAAAAGCAATAGACAAAACAGACAATATATTAATGAAGATACTTGCAGGAGCTAAAACAAATGGGATTATTAGACTCTGACTTTTAAATAGATACAATTAAATTTTTTCAGAAATTAAGTGTCCAGATGAAAAATTTTTGATAAATAACCGGGAACTGTTAAAGTAAATCCACTATAAATTATAAAAGTGAAAAGAAAATCTGAAATGAAGAACTTTATGAGTGAGTTTAATAGAAGATTAAGCTCAGCTAGAGCGAAAATTAGTAAACTGTATAAGAGGTTAAAGGAAAATAGCTACACTGGAGTTTGGAAAAAAGTAATGATGGAAAATTAAATGAAGAACCAAGAAATAAAAAAATGCTTAAAAAGTCTAATAGTCATGCACTTAGAGTCCCCAAAGTAGAGGACAAAGAGAATGTAGACAGAAGTAAATTTGAAGAGACAACAAATAAGAACATTTCAAAACTAATGAAAGGCATTAGGTCATTAACTCAAGAACCACTATAAAATTTAGCAACATTAAATCTCACACACACACACACACACACAGATACCAAGTCATATCGTACCTTCTAAAACCCCAAAATGGAAAAGGTATCTTAAAAGCAGCCAGACCAAAAAGGAATTTATAGCATTAATTATATGTATCAAACAAAAGCTAAAAATCAATCATCTAAGCATCTATTCCAAAAAGTTAGAAAAAGAAGCAAAAACCAGCCCTAAGAAAGCAAAAGGAAAAATAATTGAGATGAAAAAAATAATAATACAGAAATTAAATACAGTAGAGACAATGAATAGAGCTTAGCAATGACTATTTCAAAAGACTAAAACAATTGAATCCCTTATAAGATTTAACAGGAATTAAAAAAGGATATCATAACACTCTAAATATAATACAAAGTGTTAAAAATATTTTGCATGTTTTTCCCAGCAAATTTGAAAACATAAATAAAATGGACCAATTCCAAAAATAGCTGAATTTTCAAAATTGGCACAATAAAAATATAACCTGGATAGCTTTCTATATAGTAAAAAATTAACTGCCATTTTAATAGAGACTTACCAAAAAAAAAAAAAAAAACTATACAGATCTAGAGGGCCTATTTATAAATTCCAACAGTATTTAAGAAAAAACCAACAGCAATATTCTACAAAATTTTTCCAGATGACAGAAAAAGACTTAACACTTTTCAACTTTATGCTTAAGACCTGCAGAACCTTAGCAATAAAACTTATTGAGGACATTGCAAAAATATAAAATTACCCAGACAATGCCATTTTTTAAACATAGATTTAAGTAATTACAAATGAAGAATTAGCAAGCAATATTTAATATGAACAGGACTAACAGAATAATGAGAAAAATTATATAATTATCTAAATGAATGCAAAAAAGAAATGAAATTCATCTAAAAAATGGGGAAGAAAAGAAAAAGAAACAGTTACTGCAAGAATATAAGGCAGCTTCTTTGCTTTAATGAAATGTGTTTCTAAATCATCTTAGCCATCATTATACTTATTGGGTGAATGTTGAAAGTCTGCTATTGCATTTATGCTTAACTTTATTCTGGAGATCATATGCAATGAAATAAGACAAGAAAATATAGATGTATACATTGAAAAGGATGAAAAACTCTATTTATAAATGTCTTGGTTTTATATCTATATAGAATATTAAAAATACAAATCAAATATTAGAATTAATAAGTGAATGTAATAAGGTTGTTAGAGATAAGGTCAATATATATACCGAAGTTCATTTTCATACATAAACAACAAAATCAGAAAATGCATTTTTCAAATGATGCAATAGAGAAAGCATCAGAAACATCAAGAACATAAGAATACATTTAACATAAGCTCTGTCAAGGATTGTTCACAAAAATATTTAAAACAAATTTGAGACAAATTTAGCAAACCTAAATAAATGGCCTATAAACCAAGCCATTAGGTTAGAAGAATTGCTACTGGAAAGATATCAGTTATTCCCATAATTATGTATAAATATAATGCAATCTCACTGGAAATTCTCATGGGAATTTTTCTGGAAATCAGCAAATTAATTCCATATTTGCAAGGGAAAGCAAAGAGCCAAAGCTAGCCAAAGTTATTCAGGATGATATTAAAGTAATAGAGCAAATTCGAGGTGTTAGTCTTGTATAAAGTTTTCTTAAACCTAAGTTCACAACTGCCTAGAAAAAATATATATATTTAATATTTTTAGTTGGGTTTATGACTGGTATTCTTGTTTTTATTTTTGTTTATTTGCTTTCTGCAACAATTGGATTTATTTTTATTTGTGTGTCAGAATATTTTGGAATGACAATTATAAAATGTTTAAATCAAGTTGACGTTAAGTTGTGGAGTACTTTTAGGTCATATAACTCTGAAGTCCAGGGGTGCAGCAGGCTAAAGGCTTGGCTTACCCATGGATGAACTGTCTAATCAAAAACACAGGATTTTTCCATCTCTGTGTTTTGCCATGAAGGGTGTTGCCTTTATTAAACCTGCCAACAATGATATTTTTAACTTTTATAATTTTATTATTTGTCCCTTTTTAGTGGGGTGTTTATTTTTTCTTAGAAATCTGAAGTACTTAAACTGCTTAAAGTATTCCATTTCATAAGCATTGCACAATTTACATTTACATTTCCCAACTGATGAACAATTATTTTTAAACACAGTTAACAAAATTGAGATAAATGTTCTGCACATAAGCAATAATTTCTCTGGATCTCTCTCTCTATATATATATGTATGTGTATGCATACTTCCTTTCTCATATACTAATATTTACATACATATAACTTTATTACATATGTCCAAATTGCTCTCTAAAAGTGATTATGTAACTTATACCTTTGCACAAGCAAGCATTTTCATATTTTTGCCAGCACTTGATATTATTAAACTTTTTAAATTGTTGCCTTTTCTAGTGGGTTAAAAAGGTCAAATTTTAGTTGTTTTGTGTTATTTTTCTCTGATTCCTATTGAGCCTAATTTGATTTTGTAGAAGTATATTGACAATTTAGGTTTAGTTTTCTGTGAATTTCCTTTTCATTTTTATTGTCAATTATATCAGTCAGGGTTCTAACAAATATTAGATGGTAGACTGTTATGAGATAACTGAGGAGAGTTTAAGAAAGGAACACTTTATAAAGATGTGGGCAGTGGTAATGCACATCAAGAAGTGTTGAAGCACCCTGGGGCTGACAATCTCAGAAAGCTGTTAATACCAGTAAACCTGAAGAAGAAAGTAATACGTAGAACATGGAAAGGGGAGCTGTAGGAGATATCTCCCTTACAGAAGTTGTAATATTTGTAGGGGGACGCAGTAAACATGAAGCGTCCAAGGAAATAGATAGCCAGGAAAATAAATACCTTGCCTTTCTCTTCTCATACCTTCCAATCTCCCACTGATGGCTCCCACTGGACAAACCCAAACATGAATCTAGAAGGCAAGGGAGCATCTTGATGCAATCTAAAAAGTTCCGTCTCCCAGGATTTGGAGAAAGGTAGAGAAGTACGGAAATGGACAGGAAGAAGCAAATGGTAAATATCCTACTATTTCTTGTTTTTGGTTTTTCGGTTTGGTCTTTCTATTTTTTTAGTTAAAAAATAGAGTATAGTAATTCCTTGTGTGATATGTTTCCAATGTCTTCTCTCATTCTGCATTGTTATGTCCTTTTGGATGGAGCCAAAATTATTATTAACTACAACATTTTAAGCTTCATAGATGCAGGAAATTTTGCATTATAAACTGCTACAGTGTTTGCATCTGGAAGAATTCCTGGCACATGGCACTTGCTCAATAATTTTTGAATGAATTAATAAATGAGTTATTTTCCTCTAGGTTTTCTGTTGCTTATGTATTGTTTTCTAAATTTTCCCTATGACGAGATAACTGAGATAATTTTCTGTATTTTCATTTAATAATTTAAAATTTTATTTTTTAATTATGTGTTAATCCATCTGGAATTTTTTTACTGTATGATGTCAGGTAGTAATTTAATTGTGTATGTATATATTTATATGTGATAGATGAATAGATAGATATTCACTGTACATCACAATTTACTGATTTGTAATGCTGCCTCTATCACATGTGTCTGTGGTCTCCAACCTCCGGGCTGGGACTGGTGCTTGTTCATGGCCTGTAGGGAGCCCTGGCCCACAGCAGGAGGTGGGCAGCGGCAGGCAAGCAAGGCTTCATCTGTGTTTGCGGCTACTCCCCATTGCTCGCTTTGCCTCCTGTCAGATTCGCGGGGACATTGGATTCTCATAGGAGCACAAACCCTACTTTGGACTGCTCATTCCAGGGATCTAGGCTGCACACTCCTTGTGAGAGTCTAGTGCCTGATGATCTGGGGTGGAGGTGGGGTGGTGATGCTAGCGCTGGGGAGCGGCAGCAAGTGCAGGTTGTCACTGGCAGAGAGATTTGACTGCACAATGAATGTGGTGCGCTTGGGTCATCCCAGGACACACACACACCCCCACCGCCATCCGCTTAAGGATTGTCTTCCATGAAGCCAGTCCCTGGGGCCAAAAAGTTTGGGGACTGCTGATATATATCATATGTGACATATAGTAAATTACTATATGTATTAATATTTATGTGTCTATATTTGGCATCTTCTCTGTCTCACTGATTTATAGTTTATGCTTTTGTCAAAATAATATTATTAGTTCTATAATAAGTTTTTCTCCCTGTTTGGATATGTTCTATTCCTGTTGTTTTTTTAATTTCCTAAATTTTCATAAATTTTGAAATAGTTTTTCAAGTTCTATAAAAATATCTTGTTGATTTGTTGATGAGATTGGCACAGGATTTATAGATTAACTACAAAAAAGGAATTTTTATTCTCCTTGACATTATAGACATTCATTTGTTCTTTAATAATACACTGCAATTTTTTATATTAAGATCTTGCACAACTTGGGTTATATTTATTATTATGTACCTATAAAAACTTTTACCAGACATCATACTTTATATTGAAATTCATGAGCCTCCCAACTAATAGAAACAATATGATTGTGTACATTGCTTTACATACTATTCAATATTGTATTTAGTCACCAAAGTAAGGCAAAATCAGATGTAAGTTTCACACAGATTTGAAAGGAGTTTCAAAAATTGTGGTGGTTTCCCGGTAATGTAATTAACTATATAAAAATTTCAACATAATGTGCAAACTGCCAGAAGTACTAAAACAATTTGATAAGACAGCTGAATAAATATTAGGTCATTAAATATGAAATGTCTGTTTTTAAATCAAAAGTGTAGTTTATTATATCTCAGACAAGAAACAGTACAATTAAAGTACGCACCTAAACTATCAACACAGTTTTGACATCTTAATGGTAGCTTGTTTATGTCAGCAGCGAAGAAGCCTGGAGAGTGAGTGGTGATGAAATCACAAAGGGTGTTTTCCACAGCTTGTTGAGAATTGAATATTTTTCCTTGCAAGAAGTGGTCCAAAGCCTGGAAGAAGTGGTACTCAGTGGTGCAAGATCTGGTGAATATGGTGAATGACAGAGAGTTTCCAAGTCCAGCTTCTGTAGTTTGAGCAGCATTGTTTGTGCAAAATGTGGTCAGGTGTTGTCTTGCAAGAAGATTGGCCTGTCTCTGTTGACCAATCTCGGCTGCTTAATCGCAAGCATCCTCATCATTTCATCCAATTGGTTGCAGTAGACATCCGCTGTAATTGACTGAGCAGGTTTCACGAAGCTGTAATGGATAATACCAGCGCTGGACCACCAAGCAGACACCATTAGCTTTTTTTGATGAATATTCTATTTTGGACTGTGTTTAGGAACTTCATGTTTACCCAACCACTCTGCCGAACACTTGTGATTGTCAAAAAGAATCCATTTTTCATCACATACGGTGATGAAATGGTTTGCCTTTATTCATGACAGCAAAGAAAGGCAAGGTTCTACATGATTTCTATTCTGATGCTTGTTTAATTCATGTGGAACCCATCTATCCAGCTTCTTTACCTTGCCCATTTGTTTCATATGATCCAATATTGTTGGAATGGTAACGTCAGACCTTGCTGCTAATCCACATGTAAGTTGAGATGGATTCTCTTCCACTACAGCTTTCAGCTCATCATTATCCACCTTGGTCTCAGATTGCCTATGTGGCTAATTTTCAAGATTAAAATCACCAGAACAGAACTTCTCAAACCATCAATGTACTGTGCATTCATTAGCCACATCCTTCCCAAACACTTCATTGATATTTTGAGCTATCTGCACTGCATTGGCTCCACAATGGAACTTTGTTATTTGAAAATAACACAAATTTTTTACTTATCCATGGTTTCACAAAAATTGCTCTAAAAAAATTTGAAAGATAATCCCAAGTCAAAATGTGCTTTTGAAAGATTGAGGACATACCTTCACAATAAACATAAAACAGGAAGTGTCAGAATGATATGTCAGAGATATTAACTGTCAAACTTAGTACTTAGGGAAATGGGACATTTCATACTTACTAAACATGTTTTTATATATATAGTTAAAATGACTAATGCCTTTATAAGCAGTGATAACCAATTGGAAAAAAGAATGGGGTGCAGAAAACAATTCACAATAGCATTTATTTTCTATTTCTAAGTGTGTGTATAACTTTTTTATTTTCTCCTTCTATGTTGAGACATTTTGTTATGCATATTCAGGTGTTATTCAAGCACTGAAAATATCTGATAGTTATTTTATTTCAATATTTGAGGTTCTGCCTCAAATCACCAGCTCTTTTTTATGTTTTTCTGTTAAATCATTAGTTCCTATCCTCATAAATATTATCCTTTCCCATATTACATCATGTAGTTGTCATTTCCTCCTTCATTTTTGGAGATAGTTTACAATTTCCACTATTATATTAATTCTATTCTCTGATGTTAAAATTCTCTTCTTGTTATTGCCAATGTGGCTTTTAATTCTTTTATTAGTGTTTTTTTTTTTGGAGAGTGGGCTTGCAATCATTTTTTCCCCATTCCTCATTCCATTACATGAATAATATTTGGTCACTTCAAACGTGTCAAGTAGCATGATATCCCTAATTCCCTTGAATATCATTCTCTTGTCGGTTTTTGATTTGTGCTTTTAATCTCAGTTTTCCTAGTTATGTCTTCTCCCATCCTTTTTTTCACAGAATGATATCATACAATTATAAAACATTTTGAAAATACTGTGGTACATGGACATATTTTTCCTCTGATCCTTCAGGGAATATCTTCATTCTCTTATTTTTCCACTTTCTCAATATTATTTGTGAATGGTGTATTTTCACCTTTACTTGTCATCAAACAAGGAGATTTCAACCTCCAGAGGTTGCTTATCATCATAGAGGATGTCTATGTTGTCATGGACTCATTTCTTATCCACATTTGTGCTGGTTGAATAATCTTTTCAGAAGTTCTCACAAAAGCAGATTGATGTGTTTCCCAACATCTGGCAAATTTCTCATTTATGTAGATTTGCCAGTGTGAGACAAAGTTTAATACTAGCTCCTCTGCCTATATCAATGAAAAACACAGTATATATAGTACCTAAAAAGTGTGCCTACTTTGAATCATTTTGGTTTGCTTGAAGCACTTTTAACTTTTGGAAATCACAATATAGCCATTTTGTAAGGTAGCCTTTGATGTGTCCTCATCTTACCCAACTCTCGTTCCCTAGGAATTTAGTTATTACACCTAAAAAGTCCTGTGGACAAATTATTTTCAGACTTAACAGTTAAGAGTTCATAGTCTTTCTGAATCAGTCATCGGATGGAGTCAAGGGTTGGGTTTCAAGGTAATACAGAAAGAGAGGACCATTTCTCCTAGCTCCTATTAGACAGTGTTATAGACTGGATGTTTGTGTCCCTACAAAATTTATACATTGAAATTTTATCCCCCAATGTGACAATATTATGAGGTGGGATCTTTGAAAGGTAATTAAGTCATAGGGATGGAGCTTTCATGAATAGGACTAGTGCCCTATTCAAGAGAGCTCCCTTACTGTCTTTCTACTAAGTGAGCAAACAGAGAGAAGATGGCCATCTATAAACAAGGAAGCAGGCCCTCCCCAGACACCAAACCTTCTGAAGCTCTGATCTTGGACTTTTCAGCATCTATAACTGTGAGAAATACTGTTTGTTGTTTAAGTCACAGAGTCAATAGCATCTTTGTTTTAACAGCCCAAATGGCCTAAAATAGGCAGCTTGTAGTGTTCATTGGCATAGATTAGAGGTTTTTAGTTGCTTATTTTTCAGTCCAATTCTTTTTAACATTCCCATTATTGAAAATATCTCCTAGATATTGGGAATTGATTGTTTAGTAGTTCTTTTGAAAGACACCATATGGATATTTTATATTTTTCTTTGAATTATATTTATTTTATTGGGATATGAGAAAGGTTATACAAGGGCTACCAGTTATGGGTCACATTAAATTTATAATTCTGCTCATTTTTTAAATATTTAAATGTTCAACATCAGTTACAGAAAAATCTTAAGCATAAAAGAAATTCTCTGAATGGATATTTAGAATCTGTCTCCTCTTGAGTTCTGTCTCATATTTGATTTTCAGATCAGGCACTGGTAATCAAGAGTTGTAGTGAATACTCAGTCTAAGATTCACATTGCATAAAGAGTGATAGAAATAGATAAAGACTGACACAAAGAAGAGGGGCAAGTGACAGAGATGAATACTAAGGGTAATTCACTTGGATATAAACTATTCACTCCAACATAATAAGAGAAGATAGAGGGAACAAAGCTATCTTACTCTACCTGGATTCACGTACTTAATCATTCTAAGCACGTTTCAGTCTAAGATTCTCTTTCTAACAATAGGCAGTTGTTAAAATGGTTAAAAGTTATATTTAAAAAACAGAAGCAAAAAAATTCTTCTAATTAATATACATTTTCCCTTTGAAGTAGGGGTGAATAATTCCTTGCTTGAGAAAGCCTTACAAGCATATATCACATATGATTTAAAAATGGATCAGTATGACATTTCAGCCAGTAACAATGTAAGTTTTTGTTTTCTGTGTCCTAGCTATAGAGAGAAACTTTCACTAGAGAAAAAAAAAAGTGATGTTTTCGTCCTTACTGTTTTAAAAAAGCCTAGCGGAATTGAACTAAATGAATTTTTAAAATATAAAACATATTAATATAATTTTTTAAATTATACGCTAGACTTTATTTGAAGAGTGAGGTCAGTGATGTAATTATCTGTGGTGTATTACTGAAAGAATACAAGTTTAACAAATGCAGTATTTTCTTTCAGTGCACTAGGTCCCATTGGAAGGATGGACGGGAGGTTACTTAGTGTTGGCCTCATATTGATAGAAGGCTGACATTTCATGTTTTGGTCTTTTTCAGTTTGCTTTTAGGAACAGAATAATATGTTAGGTTGTTTATTTGTTTATTTTATAAACTCACTTTTCAAAACACAATTCTTCATTATGACTATGTTTAGTGGAAAGCATCTAATGGTTTTATGATTATTGTTTTGCTTATGAATTTTGTCTGTAGCTTTTAGAGGTCAGTAGCACTATTGACTCAACCTAAATTTATGCATGTACAAGTCACAGGATCTTCCTCAAATCCATCCAGATGCTTATAAAGGACCAAACCAAACAAGACTATTGAGGTTATACATTGATGAGCCACACCAGCGGGAAAAATTATAGGATTCCTTTCTCTCTCTCTTTCTTTTTTTGTTTTTTTTACAAAATCTAGAGGAAATTAATAACTATCATAACTTGTTAGTTGTTGAAAATAGATTTTTATATATATATATTTTAAAATTATATTCTACAGTACAGAAATTCTCAATTCAGATTTAAATGTGTTATGTATAATTTTATTTGTATATGTACATTTATTAATAAATATATAATGTACTTCTTAGAAATTTAATGTAACTGTAAACCATCATTTTATGCATATTTTGAAATTTGATTCCTCCTTATGTTAGAACATTTTCGTATATTACATCCTGGCTTCAAATGAAAGTTACATGAGTTAAAATATGTACATAAAGATTAGCAAACAAAATATATTCATTTGATGATTAGATTAACATTTTTATTTAGCAAGTAAATAATGATTACTTCCTAATATAGTGGCCATTGGTTGCTGTTTTTAAATTAACAATGATCACAAAAATGGATAATGTTAATAGCTACAATACTTGTGGTATACCTCACTGTTGATTAGCAAAGTTTATTCTATAATATTGGTCAGAATAAGGCCAGCATAATTTATGAATTTTTTAAAGAAAATATTTCAGTGCTTTAGTTTATATCCCTGTTACATAATTAACTGCATACATTAGAATTGTACAATCTATTGAATATAGATCTATGAAATTAGCTCTTTCTTTCTTTCTCTTGTAGATAAATGTGTGTATCTTCTTTCATTTCTTAAACACATAAATTCAGAGTGGCTGAATTTCTATTTGTATTTGAAAGACTAAATATTTTAAATTATTATTTCAAAATATCCTACGATTGAAATGAATAAAAGAGAAAAAGTTTATATTTAAGTACGTATTAAAAATTATCTTAAGTTGGACTAATGCTTAAATGACAATTCAAGTATTTTAATAAATATATCATTAGACTACTATAGTAATTATCTTGATGCTTGAATATCTAAATGCGACTTCTGTTTTTGTTTTACTAAACAGAATTTTCTGCTCACAATCATCAAACCGTATCCCACATGTAAACACTTCCTTAGTGTTTATAGTTTCTTTTAGTGTTTTCTTATCTCATCTTGGCCTATTTCAGAACATCTATAAACATAGTTTATACCCTATTTAATAATTTGGGAACATAATACATAAATATAAAATTAGTAAGTAACTGTTCAACATATCTCCTTTGTTTATTGGCACATTTATTTATCACTATATCTTTCTAAGTTTTGGAAGTGTAATAAACCTAATTAAGGTCATTTAGAAAATTTAACAAAGTTTTAATATATATATAGAATTATTTGGCCTACTTATACATGTAAAGTTACGATATCCTAAAAATTATGACATACAGCATTTCTTTCCCTGTTCATTTGGATTAACTAAATTATACCTGTATAAAATGACTGAGTTGCTTTCAGGGGGATAATTTTATTTTTGATGAGAGTTTTATTAAATTTCCAACAAAAGTATTGCTTATTAAAATTTTATGAGATGAAATATTAATCTGCATTGTTTTTGAATTATTACTTTCAAATAATTGTTATCACTAAACTTTTGGATAACTTTGTTTCCATAATGAATTTACAGACTAATTTTGTTTCCAATAGATAACTGCCTCTCCAAGTGCTCTATCAAGTAACATCATTATTTCATCGTTTTGTTACTTAAATAAACCCAATGCTTATATTTGGCATGTAAAAAAGTTATATAACTTTGGAATGCATATTACTAGAAAAAGAATGATGTAGATTTTAACAATATGTAATAATAATTCACTGCTTTTTCTGTATCAAGTAATGCCAGAGATTTAGGGTCACTTTATTTTTTACGTATCATGAATCACGAGTCACAAAAATGAGTGGTATCTTTTTAAGATGATATGAAGATAGATTACTTTTTCTTTTTTTTATTGCTCCATTTATTACTTAGGTTTTCTGTGCTTGTCTAAGGGGACATAGTTTAGACATAATAGTCAAATTGGGAGATAAAGTATTATTTGACTTTAATACAAAAACATTTGGTATCCTACTTCAAATTTAAATGTCATTAAAGACTATTTCAGTAGCATCTCAGATTCTTGTTAGGGTTTTGTGTCTTTTTTTTTTTTTTCACCCTCTCTAGCAGATTGCATTGTAGAATTTTTTTTATATGCTGTATGTTATGACCTCATACAATGTCTTAATGAAATAATTTTACATTGTTTTCCTAATCAAATTTTTATTAGTTTGTCAGGATATAGTACCATATCAGGAAAAGAAGAGAAAATCAATAGCATGGCTTGATACATACATATATCTGAATACACAGATCCAGTCTCAGGGGGAGGGGAGAGAGTTGTTCAAGCTCTATGATATCAACAGATATTGAATTTACCCTGAACATCTTGAATTGTGAAAAACAATTTTGGTAATCTCTATCCTTGTCAACATAACTACATCGTAGACAGAAATATAGTCAATGACTCACTATGCGTGCTTATCCTTGAGGAAAAAACTGAGAATCATTGCACATTGTGCCATGAACATGTAACATTTTTTCATTTTGCAAGTCCTAGTGCCTGAGCTTAATAGGGAATTTACATAGTGGGAGCTAAATTTATTCTTATCAATTGAAACTAGAGTACATTTCTTTTAAAAGAGGCGGTTTGATAATTTCTTAATATTTTCTTAATTCTTTCACTTTCTCTGATGGTGGTATGATTATAAAATATTTCATTATATTTTATTAACTTAAACTAATCAAACAACATAATTTAAATATTTACCTGCAAATGAAATTAAACATATAGGTCAGAAAAATATTCAGTTTTTAATAATTCCTAACAATTCTTTGTAATCATAAGTATTATGAGATCTGGGTTTGCAATGAAATATTACCCATAAAAATATTATTTTTCTTCAGAATAATCAGAAAGAAATATATGTCAAAATGTATCATTCTGGATCAAAAATTTTAAAAGGAATATCTGTTATTATTTGAAAAATAGATAAAATAACTTACATTCTTCCAAAATATGATTTGAGGAGATTATCTTTTAGGATTCTAATTTCAAAGTATAAAATAATATGTACTATCTTATGTATTTCATAGATTAAGAAAAAAGCAATAAAATAGTGATGATTATGAAAATTATAGGAATAGATAATAGTAAAATATTATAATGATAATAAAATGTTTTGCCACTTAGTAATAAGTAAGTAACAAACAAAGAAATATATACCCACATTTGCCTCCTTAGAAATTAATGCGATTTGATCTTATTTGGCCTTTATGTGTAGGGGAACCAGAAATGATCTTCATGCTTATTAGACCTATAGTTTTGAGGAAATGTGAAATTTAGATCAGTAGTAGAACAGTGAGTAGAACTTAGGAAAATATAAACATTCTAGACAATAGAAATATTTAAACCTAGTGTAAGTTAAGTTGCTTGAGCTATTTAATTAAAGCTTAAATAAAAAACAACTTTCAAATTCTAACATCCATTCTGCTTTAAAACTGAGGGACAATGACAATTTTCTACAAGTTATTATTCTCTTTCAGTCAAAATTATTTTGTGGTCACATACTGATGCCCAGAAAGTAACACATCCCTGACTCCATGGGTAAAGGGCAACAGGAGTTTCATGTTTGGTACCTTTCCTGGATTCTAACATATATACTTCTTCTCTTGGTTGACTTTAACCTGTATCATTTTCTTGTAATAATCTGTAAACACAAGAAAAATACATAATAGGTTTTAATGAGTTCTGTGAGTTCTTCTAGTAAAATCAAATCCAAGGGTGGTTTTGTAAAGCCTGTTCCCCTAACTTGCAATTAATGTCAGAAATGATGGCAGTCTAGTGTTGACTGTTTATTCTAAACCTTGCAGTTGCCCTGAAACATTGTAATTGACCATAACTCTCAAAAGTGTTTACTGAAGTATCTCTAATATATCGTATTTTCAATGAAAAGGATGCTTGGAAGTTAAACACAATAGTAAATAAGCAAAACAAACAAAAGAAGTATTTCAAAGTATCTTCTAAACAGTCTTATTCAAAAATTTTTAGCAAAGTTGTATACTATTTCTAGTTATGTAGCCAGGTTGAGTCAAAAGAGCAAAAGTAAAATTGTGAAAAAAAAATAGTAACTGTGTTTTCCAAGTTGTACCTGGCAGAAAAACTGAGAAATTCACATCTGTTCCTGGGAATTAATATTCCCTTATCACAGAAGACAACCACCTTAGGTTATTTGTTATAGCTGCCATAAAATAAAATACCAAAGTGAAGCAGAAATCTAATGTTATAGTTTGAACCCTCTGAGAATACACTCCAAGTGGCTGTAGGCCTCCAAAACACTGAAGAATATATTCACTTAAATGAATGAAAAATAAGAATAGATACTTTTGATCAAAAGGTAAGTGGCTTTACTATTGTCAAGTCTTGATATAAAATAAATTCTTGCAAATCAAAACACATGGCAATAGTAGTTTTAAACTTATCTATTTTTTCATTGTGTAGTGAAACAGAAAAATATTATATTTTTACATTATATTATATTAAACATTTACATTATATTAAATGTTATATATTTAGGTTTCATGGTGCAGGAAAAACGATGGATATACTTCACTAATTTTTAGGTGCCACTGAGATTATGATGGAATTTAACTCAAAGAAAAGTTTTTTATTTCAAACAATGATATCCAATATTGAAATGAGGACAACATTGTTTCTTTTATCCTGGTAAGAATGAGCTAAGATTGTTCTGAAGAAACAATGCTACCTTAATCTGTTTTGTGTTGCTATAACAGATAGCAACAAGCTGGATAATTTATAAATGCAGAGAAGTTTATTTGGTCTTTGTGCCACATCATCCTCATAGCATAAGGTGAAAGGGCAAGAGACGACAAGAGTAAGCAAGAGGCTAAACTTGCAGCTTCAAGCCTTCTATAATCAGCATTAATCCATTCAGGAAGGTTGAACCCTCATGACCTAAACACCTCCCATTGGGTCCTACCTCCAAACACTGTTGTATTGGGAATTAAGTTTACAACACAGGCTTTTTGGAAGACACATTCAAACCACAGAAAATGCCAAGTTACTGTATATCATCAGACAAAACATACAAGGTATGAATTCGATAAACATTGCTTCATAACTAGATGACCTATTAGTTTATACATCATATGACTATTTAATATGATCAAAGAAATTACTAATAGTTCTCCAGATATTTTCTCCAGATATTTTAAACAGCTTATTTTAAAAATAAAAGAGCAGCCAATATCAGTGGGAACAATAATAAACATTAATATACTTTTTTTCAAATATATTCCAGAATAGTAATTTGGGACTGGGTGCAGTACCTGTAATCCTAGCACTCCTAGAGGCTGAGGCAGGAGGATTTCTTGAGCTCAGGGGTTTGAGACCAGCCTGAGCAAAGAATGAGAACCTGTCTCTACTCAAAATAGAAAAATTAGCCGGGCACTGTGGCCCGTGCCTGTAGTCCCAGCTACTTGGGAGGCTGAGGCAGGAGGATCACTTAAGCCCAGGAGTTGGAGGCTGCAGTGAGCTATAATAAATAATGCCACTGCACTCTACCCAGGATGACAGAGTGAGACTCTGCCTCAAAAAAAAAAAAAAAAAAAAAAAAAGGAAATTGAACCCTTCCTTACTTCCCCTCTTAAGAAAAAAGTAAAAAAAGAAAAAAATAGTAATTTGGTTTGTTATGCTAATGGTTTCTTCATATGGGACCATGACTGAGAGAAAACTTACTGGTTATGAGCTGAATAGTCAGAAAAGTTCAATTACTTTGTATAAGTGCATCCTTTCTTTAAAAATCAATGCTCATTTTTTAAACAGTATTAGTAAAAATGTAGTGATGGCAATATTAAAATATTTGTTAAAATAATTTTCATAAACTAATTTTTTTGCAATGTAATATTAGATAAGTTTGAGAACATGTATGAAAAAAGTCACATCCAATAATAAATAATCATAATTTCAGGTAAATTGCTTAAAATGCCTAATTTATATCAAGTGGGATTTTCTTTGAACATAGCAATGGCTCTTGTTATTATTAAATATCAGCATTTTAACACTGTAAATTATGAAATATTAAAATATATGTAATATAAGTTAGAGAGTTAAATTTAAAAGTCATACAGAATTAAAGTTGTCTTAGTTTGTAATTAGTTACAGCATATTAGTATCTTCTCTTTCACATTATACGTATTTATTTTATTTTAATGTCTTTTTTAAGTGTAATATATTTGATTGTATAAAATTTAAAATAGAAGGTAAAACTAGCAATTAAAATGAAATTCACTCTAAACCCGCTGTTTAAAAATAACCATTGTCTAAAAATTTAAATGTGATTTTTATTTTCCCCAATGATTCCCAACTCATTGTTACTCTCTCTATTTTGGCCTATTTCTCTGCCTCTGTTCTGGACTGAAGTGAGCATTTAAAAATTTAATATTATGTTTTTAAATATAATATAGATTATACAAATTAAAACATACTTTCAAAATGCTTTATTAATACCCACTGACGTGTACTGATACTATCAAACATTCTTAGTGGAATAGCTATTCCCATTGCCTAATGTTTCTCTGTGTGGAGCAAACATAATTCTGTACATTTTTACAGTTGTCTGTTGCATGTCATTTCTATTAGATTTTTAAAAAAAGGATGTCAGTGAAGATCTCTACAAGAAGATTTTCAGTAGAAATACAGTAGGCAGATTGCTGAGAATCAAGAGGACCAGAAAGTCAATGAATGTCCTTCATTGTATGATTGCTGAAGTTTGAGAAAAAGTAATATTTTAGTTGAATTTCTTTTAAAATTATTAGCCCCCCTTGTCTTAAAACTGCCTTAAAAATTGACCCTCAAAAATGTAACTGAGTTTACCTGCTTTTTATGACAACTTATTTTTTAATATTTTATAGATATAATATAGAAGACTTAAAGGTTTTAAATTATCTGTATGTCTCTAATATATTGAATAATGTAAGGTATATATGTCAAATATTTTAGAAGCATTCAGCTTACATGACAAACACAGTCACACGGTTTTAGATCACATATGTATATATTAATCTTTATGTATTAGCATATGCATTTTTCCTAATTGCTTTAATTTTAAAATTATGTAATTGCACACAGCTCCTGAAGTATGTTTATTGCCAGGACCACTTGGTCCAAGGGTGTTGTAGATGGACTGAACATTTCACATTTCATAGGAAATCTACAAATATATGTCATCATTTATGAGACATTTTCAACTTTCTAAATTATTACATTAAAATAATAAAGCATGTATAAAATAAAATATTGTAAACACTGTCATAAGAAGAATATGATGCTGGATTTCAGAAGGATCTAGATTATATTTTTTCTTTTTTCCATGTTTAAAATAATACTTTGCATCATATAATGTAAATATACAAATTTTGGGAAATTTTTTCTAATTACAAAATAATTTAAAATTAAGTATTTATTAAAATTTCAAAACAGAATTGTATTTTTAAATTTGGGATAAAGTGGGATCTCATTTGTTAGAAACTATATTATGGAATTATTTTATAAAACGATTCAAATCAGAGAAGAGTCAGCATTGCCCATAGGAATGGAAATCAACTAGGAAAGTTGACTTACTAATTATTTAGCAGACTTGAATGAATCGGTATCCAAAAGGATTACTGCCCAAACGCCTGCCCTGGGGTTGGAACAGGTGTTGTTTCATCAGAATTCAGTATTGTTGCCATTTCATGGAGGAATTCAAAAAGACAACCCTGGGAAAGAAAATCCCATCTGCGTGACATGAAAAGCATGACTCCTAAACTAGATTGTACACTTTCTCCCTCTCAGTCATTTCCTACACTTCTCTCTGTCTCAAATAGATCCCTTACCAATTCCAAAGCAGCTGGCATAAGTCTTCTTCTGAAAATGGCAATGGCACCCTTGCAGCAAATCTCAGGCACACAGGTGTTTGAAGGGATCCGAGATACAGCTAGGCAGAAGCCAAATTTCAGGTAGAATCACCCATAAAGATTATAACTATGAGGCCAAAAATTGTCTACTAATCTTCCTTCCAAAGGTTTATTGCTCAAGGCTACACTTAAGAACCTTACTCCTCAAAGTGAGTCACCATTAAGTTCCTCTGCAACTGTTTGGGAGATTGTTTTGGTTGGAATTAGAGTGGTATAATGACTGCAGTGCTCATCGCCTCTGTGTGTAACACCTGCAAGTTCTTTAGTCCTATTATCTCTCAAACAGTTTCAATGACTTTGAATACTTTGCTGAGTGAGTAGGAGTAAGGAAAGCAGTCTTTTGTTCCTGATGTTAATTATTACAAATTGTCAATCAGTCTTGACAGCAGATGCTTTGTCTTGCTATTTTCTGTGGGCAAGAGGCTATACAAAGTTTGCTTTGGAAAAAAAGAAAAGAAAAAGGAAAAAGAAACTTGAGGTCTTGATGACCACTTCCTAATTTGACTACAGCTACAGCACTCCAAGGAAAGTAGTTTTTGTGTGTGTTTTTGTTTTTCTTTAAATAACCACATAATTGCAAACTAGCCCATGGTCATTTCCCTAATTGTCCACATGAATGTGGACACTTGGTCTATCAGTGCATGAATTAGGGCAAATATGTACTGCACTTCAGAGATACCAATTTGTATGAAGGTCAATATAAAGTTAAATGAAAGGATTCTGTTGTCTCCAGTGCAGAACAATAAATCTTGGGAATTCCCCTGGGCATAATTTTGCTATTCCTGGAATCTCAGTTTTTCCTGATACTTGTGAATAATTCTCCCTAAATGGAAGGAGCACCTATCTTTTCCTTGCTTTCTTTATCCAGTGCTACTTGTATTTCCAAGGATTTAATCTTGGAGGTGATCCTATCCATAACACTGTCCCTGAGTCTGAACTATTTGAGATGTTACTTACTCCCAGGCATGCAAAGTGATACTGTATCTACCGAAACAGACATTTTGTATCACAGATAAGAATTTGATAAAATAATTAATTTTGGATACATCCTAATTTGTTGGAATTTGTGGGAGTAACTGGCCTAAGTGTCAATTTATGAACTAAAATCTTGACACGCCTCTTATAGTAAACATTCAATTTGGAGACCGATTCAGGTGTGTGTAAAAGCGGAGCCCATAGCAGAGCTTAGCTCTTAGGCTCACTACAGGGATGTCTTTGGAGGAAATAGATATTGGCCAAGAATACTACACAGCAGTGGCAGAATTTAGAAAGGAGGTACATCCCACCTTAGTACATATCACCCCAGGTTATCAAATTTATCTTATACTGTATTTTTCATTAATTTATGAATGCATTTGCTTCCAACAAAGATGCTAGTAGTGTCACCTTCAATTTAGAAATCCATAGGAAATGAAAGGCCCCTCATATCATTTTGATGGAGAAAAATAACTCATGGCTGGTGACCCCATTCTATGAGAAGGAGGATTAGTCACTTATGATTTTGTATTCTTAAGCTATAAACTGTTTTCTTTAGCTATAAACTTCAGTTATAAATTACTTAGATACAAAAAACCTTATCTTGGGCTTACCAAATATGCCTCTTTGTAGACCAACCTCTTTGTCATGCCCAAGGGATTCCAAAAAATCTCTCAAGAATTGTACATTACAGATTCTTATAAGTCAAAACCTGTGTTAACCTCCTTCATATGGCAGGAATAATGCTGGTGATAAAATCCCTAAATCAAATTGCCTAATAAAACTATAGGAGCTGGTCTCATTCCAAAGTGCACAAATTAGTCTAATAAACCAAAACTCTAACATAGAGTTAGAGCATAGTTTTTTAACAAAAAGTTATGTGCACATCTTAACTAATTTATCACAATAGTCTGCGGTAGTTAAGCTCATCCATAGAGTTTTCACTTCCTTTTAGCTAGTCCTCATCTGATCTTCAGAATAGCTGAGTTAGGCTAGCATTAAAGTAATTAATCTCTGCATTTCTGTCATCATGTAGTTGGCATGAGCAATTGGGGAATGTTTAATGTGTATGTTATGTAGATCTCTGGCCCAAATGCAAGCAGTCTGCAATATATAAATTAAAGACCTTTATGACTCCTAAACTATATTGTGGCTTTTTAGTGAAAATCTGGAGGGAAAATTATAAGGCAAAGTTTGGTCTCATATTTATAACTTTTATAAATTATTCTACTAAAATTGGGTTTCTGAGTTAACTATAGGTAAAAATTTTTCTTAAATATTTGTGTGCCAGTCATATCTTCATATGTACCACTGCTACTCTTAAAAGAGGACTAACTTTGATTATTTTGGAATTTGAGGTATTTTATTAGAGATTGAAATAAACCAAAAAAGAGCAGCCATTTCAGGCCTTAGCAAAAAATCTAGAAAAATGAGGTAGAAAATCTAAGCTATTATCTTAGATTTCACGTGATATATTACACTATCTTAAATGATGGTATATTTTAAAACCCCTGTACTGAAGGAGAATGCTATGGTCCCCGACCTTTTTGGCACCAGGGACCAGTTTCACGGAAGAGGATTTTTCCACAGATGGGGGTTGGGGGGAGCTCAGGCTGTTATGCGAGCGATGGGGAGTGGCTGTAAATACAGACGAAGCTTCCCTCTCCGGTTCCTAAGTTTCATAGAAGACAATTTTTTCAGTTTTTCCACAGGCGGTGGGACGGCGGTGGGGGTTGGGGCGGCGGAGCGTGTTCCTGATAGGCCACGCACCAGCACCCGGCCGACGCCCAGGGTTTGGGGACCGCAGGAAGAATGAATCCATGTCAGCTACACTTTCTGCCTTCAGAAGCTTATATTCAACAGAGCAAAAATCTCTTCTCTTTCTTTTTCCCTTTCCTTTGCTCTTCCACAAATATTTGTGGAGTCCACTATTACATGTAAATGATACTGTAAAACATGTTCCACATACATTGCACACATAAATTAATTTAATTGCTTTTAACTAAATTCATGAAGAAAATTTTCATAAACGTGGACTTTGAGTTAGTCTTAAATACTATAAAAAATTTCTTTAGGCTGGTATTGTTACATAGACATGGATATATCAGGATAACTCTGCAAACACATTTATTTTTTATTAAAAACACAATGTTTTCATTAAGCGCATATAGGAAATAATTTATAGTGTTTGGTGGAAGGCTATATACCCACTTTTCTACATATTTTCCTCAATAAAAAAGAATTGAAATGCACCTTGACCCAGAATTGCCTTCATAATGACAATATAAACAATGTGTTCTGAATCATAATCAAGTACAGTCAGGCTTTATTCAATAACCCAAACAACTAATTATATGCCATGCTAGATAAATCAGTGTAAATATAACAGAAGCTAGAAACAGCTGGGTGGATGTCTAGGGATTTCGAAGCTTTCTTTTTTTGCATATAAAGTCAGCATACCACAGACACATTAATTTTTTTCAAATAATTTGACAGTCTTAGAAAATTCTACTTATGAGATACTTTAAATATACTTTTAGAAATAATATGACGATAATATGATAATTATACAATATATAAGAACATAAAAATCTTAAAATTCAATAAAATCATGACTATTCTAAGAAATGTAACTACTGTAGGCACTGCACATCTCACTCTGGGTTACTTGTGTCCTATGGTATAAAACTTTATTATTTGTAACCAATTATATAAATTTTTTCCCATCTCTCTTATTTGCTAGACCATGGTCCCTACCAGAAATTTGGTTCCTGGTTTATTTAACACTGTCTTTAAAGTATTGTTTGGCAGATCTATCTTTGTTAAATGAATACACATTTAAGTGGGCAATTTTTTAACTATAAGAAGAGTGAAATTAACACAAGTAATTACTCTCTTATTCCTGAAACACTCTTGTTTCTTGGATGAAATTAATTTCTTCAAGTTTCATAGTTTTTTTTCTTGGTTCTATCATATACACCTAGAATGGGGGGAGATGTCGCCAGAAACATCAGAGTACCTGCTTCTTCCGGAGGAACAGGGAGTACCCAGCTCTTTCCAGTTACTGCTGGATGAGAATGCAAGCCCATTGCTGCTAGATTTTTTTTAATGCCACACAGAATCACAGAATTTATTATTTCACTAAATACACATATATATATAAAAAACATATTTTTTCAGCTAAATTAATTTTAAAAACATATTTTGTGGGACAATACTACTCAGTTCAAAAACAATATGAAGAGCAGATCTAATCCATGAATCAAGAATTTCCAGTGTTTGACATATGCCATGTCTTCTTCATCCATGTTTTTAATGAGGAATCATTTAACATCCTTTATCAATTTATTTTGTCAATTGATAACTGACAGCTCAGGACAAACCTAATCACTCAGTTGAAATCTTACTTGTTAGTGACTGTGGCACCATTATCTCTCCATGTCCAAAGTCACTGTTTGTTGTTGTTAGAGGTATGGAGTCTAGCATTAGACCCTATTAGCTTGTCTGAAATCCTGGTAAATCATCTACTAGGTATTTGCCTTTCTACGTTTTACAACCTTTCTCATTCAGTTTTCACATGTCTGGAATGGAAATCATAATTATACCTATTTTGTGAATGGTTATAATGGTAAAATGAAAATCAATATAGCTAGCACAGTGCCTGATATATAGTCTGAGAAATTTAACTGTTGTTTTTTTCCTTCTCCCTCTTCTCCTCTACTTACTCTTTTCTTTCCCCTTTTCATTAAATTGAATCTCAATCCAAACAGTTATTCAAACAAGGGTAGGACGTTTTATTCTTTGTATTCACTGCTCCTACATCTAAAATTCCTCCAAACTTGTGTATCTACCTTCTAAATATAATGTTTTTTCACCTAAATATACTCTTGCATTCCTTCAAATATTTCTTAATGCTGTTATTATCCTGAAATTTTAAAATGCTGACAAAATCAGGTCATTCCTTCATTTTAAAAGCTTAAATTGCATCCTATTTTTTTTAATAATGAAGCCCAAAATCCTTCTTTGTTTTTTAATGGCCATATTGGGTAATATAAGTAGTGTACAGTCATTTAATTAGAAAAAACTGATCTTTGTTGCTTTAATGAATTTTCAACAGTTGTACTGATGACATGGGTAATGTTTTATTTACGCCAGTCTAGGTGCCAGGCATGTGGATGAAGAAGTCCCAAGAGATGTGACATGGAGAAGAATTGAAGAGTAAATGTTTGCAAATATGAAAAGGAACAATACTGCTCAAATACAAAGAATTTCTACAACCTGGAAATAAAAAGACAAAGAACTATAAAGTAAAATGACAAAGGATATGAACAATTAAGTCCTATTAGAGAAAGTCCACATGGCTAATAATCATATGAAATTTTGCTTGGCTTCATGAGTAATGTGAAAATTATAAACTAAACCAAAATTATATAATCTATTGTTTATATTATAAAACCATCAAATGGATACTAACATTCTGAAATGCTGGTGTGTGCATGATTGTGTGTGTGTGTCTGTGTCTGTGAAGTTATAGTGCATTTTGAGAAAGTGATTGGGCAACACCTATTCTGGGAAAATATCCTAAATAAAAAACAGAACAAAACCTAACCCCCACGTTTAATATAATATTTTCTGTAGTGAAAAAGAAAAAAACTAGCAATGACAGCAAGCATAATTGTCAATCATGAAATGTTTGATAAATTATGATATATTTATATCATGGAATATTACAGACACATTAAAATTGGTAAAATCTATATTTACCGATATAAATATTGAGATACTAAATAAATATACTAAACTCAGCCATATATGTTAGTATGATCTCATTTTTGCTGCAGTAAAAGACAAAAAACTTCCTATATATTATGTCTATATATATTGTGTAGGAATCTCTGAGTACAGGGAAAGTAGTAGAAGAATATATATCAAGCTATTATCAATGTCATTCCTAAAAGGCGAGAGGGCAGATTAAGTTTCTTCTTTATACATGTTGGACTGCTTTGTGCAATATATTTCATTTAAGATTTCCTTAAAAGCAAAGCCTGTAACAAGAACTTGGATGCAAGTAGTTTATTTGGGATGTGTTCCCAGGAAGCACAAGCAAGTGGACGGAGGTGATATGAGACAGGGAAAATGCAATAAAGCATTAGTGAGGCCCTTTCTGTGGGCAACAAGGCTATTCTCAAACTGAGAATGGTATCTTAAAATCTCCTTTTAGTAGTGTGTTTTTATCATTTCTCATGGTATCTTCTGAATTTTTGGTTTTATATGAGTGGTTTCTGTGTTATTTGGCCCATGTATATTTAGAATGACATTAATTTCATTGTGGAACGTAGCTTTGAACATTAACTACTTTATCTCCATTAAAGCTTTATGGCTCAAATTCTACTTTGCTATTAAGGTTGCAATCCCTTGTTGTCTCATTGTTTCTGCTGCCTGGTAAATACTGACATATTTTTTTTTATTTGTAGCCTTTTTTAATGCCTGTTTTAAATTTTTCTCTTGATTAGAGATAAAGTTGAGTTTGTTTTATTAACAAGTTTGAGAATATGTTTTTTGTTGGTTTCTTTGTTTGTAGGAGAGTTAAGCCCAATCACATTTATTGACATAACTATTTTATTTGGTCTCAAATCTGTCACAGTATCTTATGCTGTAATTATTATAAGTATTATATTTATAGACTATATTTCTTTTACCATTTGTTATGTCTTTCCACTTTTTAAAAATTTTATTTTAGTACTTAGGAAAGTTTGTATTTTCATTTTAGTGGTTACCTTTGTTTTAATATTTTTAAAGCATTTTTCTTACTTAACTTTTTACTATCATTTATATATGGTATCTTTTGACTGGCACCTATTGCATATCAGTCAATAATCTTATTCTATTCTTTTCTTTCCCAGTTTTTAGTTGCATCCTTTGTACTTTGTCAGAGTACATATATTTACATATAATTCTTAGCTGAACTCTTAGCTGAATTCTTCTTAGCTGAACAATTAAGTACACAAAATGAACACTGTCAATATTTTTGCCAAAGTTTTCATAGTAATTTTTTGGTTGGATAAAATTTATCCTCTAATAGATTCCTCAGACAAAAAATATCAGTGTTCTTCAACATTTTTCAATGTTCAACATTATTTTTCTATGGCTTTGACACTTGAAGAAAATCTTAGCCAGATGTACCGTCCTTGGTTCATACATTCTTTCCTGAGCTTCTTGGAAATGCTGCTGCACTGTTGCTTTGCCTTGTTATTTTCTAAAAGTAAAATAAGATGTAGAAATTTTTACTTTTGAGTCTTCCTAGAGGAAAAGTATTGTTATAAGTGGTTCTCTTTCTTTCTCTCAAATTCTGCATTTCTTATTGTCAATTCCTTTCTTTTACTTTTTTAATCTCTCTATGCTTTACCTCTCTTACTTGTAAAATGAGAATGCTAATTGTACAATCTTCCTTGGATCAGTGTAATTATAAATGAATTTATACTTGTAACTTTTTTTGCAAAATGTCTGGCATGTATTAACAACTCAATATATATTTGTTTTTAATAATAATAAAATTGCATATACATATATTACAAATAACAACCCATAGCTAGAAGCATGCAGCTGAGAATTTTAACTTGCTTCCTCTTTGGTTTAATAAACATGATTTTCCTTATCTTTTCAAAGCATGAAAATTCAGGTAAGAAAAAATACCGTATCTTATTATCAAAAATTGACACGGTGATCTAACAGAAAGGTGTGCCATATGTGTTCAGGGCATAGGTCTTATTTTATAGTATGCTAATTGTCATGGTGATACAGCAGAGAAATTAAAGAGATTATATCTCATTACAAAACAAATGCATTTAGTGTCATTTAACAGATAGCAAATTTAGCTCAATCATCTTGATCATTTCAATGGTGACACAAGATAAAAAACAGAATAGATTTACTACCCAAAAATTATTGTGTATATACCTAAAACCATCTATTTTATATCTGGCTAATATATGCCTTCTAATTGTTCTCATAGGATTATGATCAATGGTTGTATATTTATGAACAAACACTTTAACAAGCATTTAATCAAATAATTGTACATATATTCCTTTATTCTAAATTGGTTGAAAACTATTATATAAACAATATTTATAGAATTGCCTATTCATTGCTTTACTAAATTGTGGGATTTACCTATAAAAATAATTTTGTTAATTATTTCAGAAATATAATCTTAAAATAAAATTCTAAAAAGCAGTGTTTATTATATATCTAGTATGTGTTTAGATTTGTACATTGCCATAGAAGAATTTGCAATCAATTTTGGGACAAGACAGATATTCGTGGAGGTACTTAGCTAACTACATAAGCAGTATGTATTGAAGCAAACAGAAAATATACAGAAAAACTCATTTGTCTATACCATGGTTAGGTAATAGTAAAATAAACACAGTTTTCCAGACTGCCTAAACAACTAGAGATTTTTCATTAGTTATGGCATCTCATTAGATATGAAACAAATATAAAAAGAAGATGGCATATATTGAAATCAATAAGGATTGCTTACCTCCCAAAATTATGTAGTTGCATTTAGTTTATAAGTTGAGGAGTTAGGTAAAACTGCTGGCTTCATCTCTATATTCTTAAATCTAGAGAAACTTTAATCAAAGCAGTTTAGAGAACTGGCTAAATCTCTTGAACACCTGTGATCTACAGACTTTAAAAAAAGACTTATTCTTAACATGGTTAATTTTAATGTATTAAAAAGGAGATAAATGCAAATGGATCTAATTCACTTTAGATAGTTAAACAGCTGCTTTTGTTTGATGGAACAAAAGGTATAAAAGGTAGTTATTTTAAGCTCATGCTAATATGATTGATTCATTATATTATTTCCTCCTGCTGCTTTTAACTCTTGCTTTTCTAGTCTTCCTGGTTCAACCAATTTTACCTGAAAACATTCATTCATACTTCTTTATAGTAGAAAATTGACATTGGTTACTAGTTAACCAGAAGCCCTTGAACTAAGCCTATGAGAAGACAGTTTATAGATGAAGAGTTTGGGTACATGGGAGCTAGTGCTGCTGGAAATTGCATTTTTCCCCCTCATTGAAATGTTCAGTTATGTCTGTACAGGACTGGAAAAAAAAAGCATTATGTTTCATTGAAGTGGTGATGATAAAGGTATATCAAAGCTTCCTTCCTTTGTAATTAGATAAATTGCATTTTGTACAAACTGAAAAAAATGTCCAAGTCAGAACAGTCTTGAGGACAAGAATATAGCTGATATAACCACTGTTCTGAAAGACAAAACTCTACGGAGGCAGTTCAGGTTTTTTCTGCCTGCTATCATGTTCTGAAAGAACAAAGGGATCTATTCATTAATGGGGGAGGCAGCTGCTGACAGTCATTAAATCTTAAGACAGCAAATGACCCTCCCAATAACTACAAAGTTTCTCCACTCTTCTTCAAACCTCCCTCATCTCGTCTCTCCACTGCCCATCATTTGCTTTCTACCACAAAGGACAAATAGATGCCACGAAAAGGCATTTTCCTTACTTTTTTGTCACCTGGCTGGGCAAAACTGAGTAACACATTTTCTGTGGGTGAAGTTTATATTTCCGATAATCAAGAAAACTAATAATAAGAGGTTCAAGTATTTTTTCTTTTTTACTTAGGAAACTACCAGATAGTGATTATATTGGCCCTTCCTTACGCTCACGTGCACAGACAATCCTGTTCATGCACACACACACACACATATGCAGAGATACACATATATTCACTGCTGTTTCTTAAATAAATGTAAAGTCTCCTGAGCCAATGTAGGCTATACTCCACTTAGAACTGATTTTCATAACCTTGTGGCTCAGAATACTCAATGCCTACAATTAATTATACAACAGTCATATTCTTCTGGATAGACAATGTTATGGGTTGAATTGTTTTCCCCAAAATTCATATGTTGAGGTCCTAACCCTCAATACCTAGGATGTGACCTTACTTGAAAACAGGGTCATGCAGAAAGAATTAGTTCAGTAACGAGGAGGTCATACTGAAGTAGGATGAGCCCCTAATTCAATAACATTGATGTTTTTAAAAAGACATGTGAAGAGAAAGAGACACCCACAGAGGGAAAACAATGTGACGAGACACATAAACAAGAGGAAGATGGCCTTCTACTAGCTAAGGAGGATGGTCTGGACCTACATCCCTCCCTATCAGCCCTCAAAAGCCAAACCTGCCAATACCTTGATTTTGGACTTCTAGCCTCCAGTACTGTGTAACAATAAATTTCTGTCGTTTAAGCCATCCGTTTGTGGTACTTATTTATGGAAGCCCTAGCAAACTAATGCAGATGTCTTGCCCCATCCTATCTCTGGTTTAAATTTTTGAGCTGTTAGTTTGGACTGTTCTGCAGTCCAGATATTTAAACTATTTGCTCTCAGGTCTGCCGATACCTGAAAGGAATCCTTATCATATTTTTCACTAGTACATTGGCTTCCTATTTGGTTTTCTTACATCTACTCTTACACTTCTAAAAATTTTCTGAGATATTCAAATTGGGCTTTTAAAAACTCAGCTGCTATTAAGTCATGTTTCTGATTATGGTCTTTCAGTAAATGTTTAACACCTCAAGGTTAGAATCCAAAAATCACGGCTTCCAAGGATATCTTTGAAATTTAGCCTGCTACTCACCTCTCCAGTAGCACTTTCACCTTGGTCTGTCTGTGCTAGTGATTATGGTTTCCCTTTAGCTCCCAAGATGTGTAAAAATCTCTCTCAAGCATGCTCAAACATTTTTACTGATAGGACCATTTTATCAAAACATTTTTGAGACAATGATAGTACTTATTGAACACTTGTCTACTTCACTATATCATAAATTCCACAAGACTATGTCTGCTTCATTAATTGCCTTACCTACCCTCAGAGTCTCAGAGTCTAGAAAAACTTTTGACATGCAGCTGGTACTCAATGAAATAATTAAATTAATTACTTAATTAAATGTCTGAAAAAATGAATGTAGACTTAGACTCCCTGATATTGGTCCCTTACTGATGAGTAAGGACATTAAATTAGCTGCAGTATGTACCATTTATTTAAAGAACTTACCCTTTGCTAAGTATCTACTTCTTCAGACTCCAGTTTTGATACTCCTTACCATTCATTTTCAGTTCCCTCTAAATCTCTTCAGTGCATGTGTTTAGCTTACCTTTATCTGTCTTCAAGCTGTATCATAATGTATCGCTGAAGAGCCCAAGCTCTGACATCAAAATGTCTGAGTCAAAATACAGTCTCTGACATTTACTGTTTACATTACATAGGGGGCAGTAGTTATTGGGCACTAGGCTAATAATATCAACTTCCTCATAAATGGAGTGACCTGCGTTTGGTTTTCTTGATACAGTACCTGATTGCACTGTTATGCCAACATGTCAGTCAGCTTAGTATTAACCCAGCATTTCTCAATTTCCATGATTTTTAAAATTAATAGTTAAATTAAAATAGCCAGAGTAGACTTGGAAAACTTCACTTCTTCCAGTTTCCACTATAGTTTGTCTAGTAGAACGTGAGAAGCACAGGTATGTGGCTTTGTGTTAACTGGCATTTTTATATGAAGGAAATTTAGGGATAAACCATCCTTTACTCTTTCCAGATATAGAGAACTAACACCTGTCTTTCAAGAATAGTGTGCTAGGTGTTTACCAAAAACAAATGGTGATTATATAAGAACCTCTAGAAGCTAACCCCCCCAACCCCGACCCCGCTACCATGCCGCTGCCCTTGCTGGCCACTTGGAGTCCCAGGCATTTGTACTGCATATCCTACCTCAGTGTATATGATGAGCAATGTGCCAAGCCACCGAACTATGGGGTGAGAGGAAAATGTAAGGAGTTATGGATTAAAAATTCATAGAATATATACGGAATATAGAGGCTAAGCAGTGTGCCATCAGCGGATGGAATAGCTTGAACACTCTAAACAAATGTTTAGTCATTTATTGTATGTTATAAATCCAATACTATTTTTTCCTTTTCCTTTTTGGTAAGAGATATGTTTATATTGTTCAATAGATCCTTTCAGAGTTAATGAGCTCTAAAAACAAATAAAAAATATTCATCTTTAATTAACAATAAATTACTGGGCTTCTCTTCCTAAGGAAGTTTATAATGAATGTATGATTTCCACAAAATGTTTGTAGACATTTGCCAACTACTGTGGGAGTTGTGATATCACCTACCATATGAATGATATTAAGAAGGAACAAATCTGCCAAAAAAGCATCAGCACTACTTCAAAATTTAACAGTTACCTTTTTAAGAAGACTGTGCTTGAAAATGATGATAAAACACACTCAGAAGCAGGATGTATATTTACACATCACTCTATGAAGTATAACTTGACATTTAAATTAAAATGCTGCTTTTCAAAATTAATTTTATTCATTTTAATTCCAAATTTTCTTTTACAGGTAAGAAAAGGTAAGGGGTAGCTTAATGAGTTGCCTTCATTAGCAGAGGAAAATTTTTGTAAGCAGTTAAATGATGCCATTTTTATGTCAGTGCCATCAGATCTTTCAAACAGAAAAATAAATTAATTTTCTATCATCAGTTGATATTATTTCATCCAACTTACAGATTCACAGTTGTAATAAAGAATCTGACTCCATTTTTGATATCTGATCACTGACAGCTTTTAAGTTTCACCCTGCCCACTTCCTTTCTTACTCCACATTTGGGCAAGGGGATTAAAAAGCCCATTCACTTCCTCCGGTGACACTAGTGGGAAGTTCAACTATGCAAATCACTATCAGTACACTGTCCCCCCACACACCAGAGCTCCAACTCCTGACTACAGAAAAAGTCAGAGCCATTCCACCCCTCCCTTTGCTCAGACCATTTCTGTATCTGTTTGGAACCTTCTGTACTCTCTCCAGAAAGTTTCATGTGTGCAATAAATGTTTTCATACCCTCCTGGTCATGTGTGTTGTCATCAGTCTCACCATACAAACCAAATTTTGAGTTTAGTTTCTCACAGGAAACATTGGGAATGGTATTATAAATTGGCTTGAAAGGTTAATATTGAGATAAAATTTTTGTAACACAGACAAAAAGTTTTGAGAAGAATTGTTTTTGATAAAAGCAATGTTCCTATTAAATTAGAAAACTATGGAGTTCAGAGCTCTCGAGAGAGAGACCCAATAGCATGCATATATATATATATATATATATATATAGAGAGAGAGAGAGAGAGAGAGAGAGGAGAGTCTGTGTGTGTGTATATATAAAAAGATTTATTGTCAGGAAATGGCTCATATGATTATGGAGTCTGGCAAGTCCAAGTCTGTAGTGTGGATGGGGAGGCTCAAGACCCGAGATTGCTGACGGTGCAGTTTCAGTCTGAACACCAGCAGGCTGGAGCCCAGGAAAAGCCAATGATACAAATGACATCCAAAGGCAGTCTGCTGAAGAATTCCCTCTTGCTGGGTAAGGCCAGTCTATTTGCTCTACCTCAGGCTTTCATCAAATTGCATGTGACCCATTCACATAACAGAGGGCAATCTGCTTTACCCAAAGTTTACCTATTTAAATGTTAATCTCATCCCCCAAACACCCTCCAAGTTCATTCACACATAAAATTCACCATCACAGGATGTAAATATAACTGGCATTGTTAATAGTGCATATATAATTTATAAGTGTTCCCCTCAAAAGCTGTGATATGCTACTAAGTGGCCTATATAAATTGTGTAAATATATCTGTGTGTGTGTGTATGTGTGTATAATAATTATAGTAACTGAATGACAAAATTTGTGAAACCGTTATTTTTGAAAACCTCATACTTTAGGTATGGAGTACAAGTTTTCTCTCTACTTCTGATTATCAATATGAGTTTAGAAGTGCTTGAGTTTTTGAAGAACTTCTTTGTAAATCACTCTATATCACACAATAACATTTTTAATAATGAGTATATTAAATTTTGTTTGTATTTGTTCAAAATTGAATGGAAATCCTTAATAATAATATGTTACACTTACTATTATATAATGACCATCTTTGTCTTTCATTACTTTTGTTGATTTGAAGTTTCAGTTATATGATATGAGAACTGCTACACCAGATTTCTTTTGGTTTCCATTTGCATGGAATATTGTTTTCCATCCCTTCACCTTCAGTCTGAATGAGTCCTTGAGTGTTAGATGTATTTCATGGAGACAGCAGAGACTTGGCTTGTATTTTTTTATCCATTAAGCCAGCCTAAGGAAAAAAAGACATTCTGTAAAAAAGACACCTGCACTGGAATGTTTATAGCAGCACAACTGACAATTGCAAAGATGTGGAAACAACATAAGTGCCCATCAATACATGAATGGATTAATAAAATGTGGTATTTGTATACCATGGAGTACTACTCAGCCATAAAAACATGGTGAACTAATGCCTCTTGTATTAACCTTGATGGAACTGGAGACCATTTTTCCAAGTGAAGTATCACAAGAATGGAAAAACAAACACCACATGTACTCACCATTACATTGGAACTAATTGATCAACACTTATGGACATATGGAAATAACATTCATTGGAAATCCAGCAGGTGGGAGTGGAGAGGAAGGGATGGGTAAATTCATACCTAACGGATACAATGCACACTATCTGGGGGATAGGCACACTTATAACTTTGACTGAAACGGTACAAAAGCAATTCATGTAACCAAAATGTTTGTACCCCCATAATATTCTGAAAAAAAAAGTAAATAAATGAGGTAAAAATAAAACAAACTAAAATAAAATAAACTTAGGAACCTAAGAAAAAATATGCTACAAGTAGAATGGCCAAAAAATACCACTTAAACTTTTAAAGATTTTAGTGAATTTTTAAATTTTTATATAAAGTTTGCAAAAGAAAGACTTCTTCATAATTCCCACAAGCTGAATCCAGCACTCTTCACTTTGATCCATGACCTCCTCTGTGCTTGCTCTATACCATATAAAACAAAGTAAAAAATTAGATGGTAAGTACTGAAATGTGGTAGAAAGTTTTAATTTTGAAATCCTGTAATTTGAAATATAAAATTATGGGAAGAATCGTGAAATGTAATTTCCATTTTTAAGTGTATAGGTAGATATATTCTATATTGAAGTGGAACAAAATAGCATAGGTAAAAATCCAGCACAATAAAAATGTGGCCAAATATTCATGAGTTTTTTCTTGCTAAATATTGGTAGAAGTTAGTTACTCAGAATGGAAACATTAAAGCAGTACCTGTGAAAATATTTTACAGATAAATAAATTGAAGATGTTAATAATCTTATATTTATTAACCCTAAAAAGCCATATCTATGAAGATTAAAAATTAGAAATAATAAGATGGTATTGAAAATGATTTTTTTTGCGAAATAACAACTCATGAATATTAGCTAAAATTCTGATTAAAATATGCAAGTATATAATGAAGAATACTTATCTGTCCCTTTAATTTCTAAATTCTAGATAACTAATATAGACATATGTTTTGTAATTATATAATTTTTGAAAAATATATTATGGCCAGCATAATGGATTTTACTAGATAGATGGACCTACAGAATAGTTTTAATCAAATCTGTTTCAAAAATAAAATCCTTCCTAAAACAAACAAACAAAAAAGATACAGTCCTAGCTCTGCCTCGTTAACTCTCATACCTTACTCAAGCCTCACTGTGAAGGGCTCGTGGAGCCCCTGGGGGATCTCTGTCATGATTCTGTAGGCTGGACTGAGCTCTCTCCAGGCCTTTCTCCTGCTCTTGCTTGCTCTCCAGTGAAATTATCACTCTGCTGTTTCTCACTCCACTAGATTGGGAAGCATTCAAAGTCAAAGACTCAAATTTATAACAACACTTTAGTTCATGTTGTAGGCATTAAATGGGTGCTTTTTGAATTGAACTGAACAGATTTCATTGAGTATAATTTTAGTTTATTAAAATAAAAATAAGCTAGTTTAATAATATAGAAATAGATAAGAATATGACCAAGATGAAAAACTGGAAATCCTTGCATATTAAAACTACACTCCTGAGGAAAGTGATAAGCTTCTGGGATATGCCATTGATGCCACATAATGAATAATAAACAATTACATTGGCATAAAGTTTACCCGAGGGAAGTCCATCTCCAGTGTTATTGATGTGGACGTGTCATCAGTTGTCCTGTATAAAGACAATTGAATGTTTTTAGGGTATCTATAAAGGTTTCTTGTGACCATTGCCATATCTATCCCTATCCTCTGAAAGACCCAAGCCCTACTCCAGTGCTTATCCTGTCTAGCCACTGGCACACCTCCTGCTGTTGACTACACCCACTGATCATGAGGAACAGGAGCACTGGACCCACAACTACAACTGCTGCATCTTCCTTTCAAGCCATAGCTGAATCCTAATAGTTCTTTTATTTCACAAAATGTGACTACCTCAATGATAGTCTATTATATGATTTCCAATGGTCATTCCAACAAGACTGATTGCTTAGTTCCAGAAATGTTCAATGCAAGTGATTTACAGTATATCAGTGATACAACCACAGAAAAAAATTAGTTCACTATAATGAAATATGATTTCATTTGAGTGAAATAGCAATTGTAGTTTATTACAACATAGTCTAAACATGCAAAGACCTTATATGTCAAAATAATTTCCAAATGAAAAGGATTCATGGTGAGTCCCTAACCATAGGTGGGCTATCTAAAATAATATTTCAGATATGTGCTATTGGATATAGTGTTGGGGAAAATGTGTGACAACCTCACTCCTAATGGAAAACAACTTAAAGGGGAGGTCTTAAGAAAAGCAAATCAATAATACATTTACAAATGAATAATAGGATCTTATGTCTGCATGTATTAGTAAGTTATACATTAGAAAATATTGCAACTTTGTGACTTGAGAAATCACACATCATAAATCCATGCTGCATTAAGGATTATAATTTAAAGTTTTATGCCTAAGAATGAGCTCTGACTACAGACCATTGTGTATTTGTTTTGTAGAATAAAAATATTACTCAAGATAATTACCGAGAACATAGAATCTCTTCTAAAACACATCATGTGCTCCCAAACCTGTGAAAAGCTAGACTTATCATCTTGCTAGGTATGATGAGACACACACAGAGGAATATTGCTTTATTAAAAAAATAAAATATGATATGGTTTACAAAAAGGCCTTTTGGTTTGGAGGCCCAGCTGAATTGATTTATAATCTTATATAGCTTAAATAATGATTTGATGGTAGCATGCCAAGGAGTATACTATGACATACAATTGATTTTCAAATAATAATAGATGTTATTCCATTTGTAATACATTTGAAGAAATAAAAAAATTTTAATGCTCAAGGGGTTTTTCCTCTGATGAACTTATCTTTAGTTTACATATCTGTACATGTGTCCTGAATACTAAGCCCTCTAGCACCACTATAGAACTAGGTAATAATACAAATGGGATAGAATTAAATCATTTATATTGGCAAATATTTACATGAATATAAAGATAACAAAGTCTTTAACTATTCTATAAATAAATCTGAGCTGGTTAAAAATATGTGTCATATATTGAATGTTCTCTATGTATGTAGCTTGTGCTAAGGACTTTTGTATTATGTATTATCTCTTATAATCTTCATAGCAACCATACTAGGTAGAAATTATTGTCTTATTTATAGATGTAAACAGTTAAGTGCTGAAGTTGCAATTTAAACATAGATTTGTATGATTTGAAATTCATACTGTTAACCATTATTCCAGACTACCCTGTATCAGGCTTCCTACTTTTATGGAAAATGTAACTACAATATGCAACTAAGTAACAGTAACATCTGGTTTGGAATTATTAGTATTTATGTTTAAGAATGCAATTTGAATCAGTTTATGTCTTCATTCTTAGATCAAATGAAATCAAAATTTGTTGTTTTGTGAAATTAAATCTCATACAACTGGGTGTTCTATGTGGTATAAATATTTTAGAAAGGCAATGAATCATTTAGTTTTAAAGTAATTTTCATAAACAATTTTTGGGCTTGAAAATGGAATTTTTTTTTTGAGACAGGGTCTAGCTCTGTCACCATGGCTAGACTGCAGTGGCACAATCATAGCTCACTGCAACCTCAAGCAATCCTCCTGCCTCAGCCTCCCAAGTAGCTGGGACTACAGGTGCACACCACCATGCCTGGCTAATTTTTTCTATTTTTTTTGTAGAGACAGGGTCTTGCTCTTGATCAGGCTGGTCTTGAACTCCTGCCCTCAAGCAATCCTCCTACCTCGGCCTCCCGAAAAGTGCTAGGAATACAGATGTGAGCCACTGCACCCAGTCATGGGCCTGAAAATTCTTGTATATATTGAGTATGTGTGTATAAACATTTTATATCATGTAAAATAACTTTGCATACTGAATTTCCTAAACATGTGAATTATTTGCTTTAAGTACTACAACATAAATTGTCATTTACTTAGTTTTGTGAGAGACTCTAGCTTCCAATATCAAAAGTTAAGGGGCCTAAAGAGGTGCCTCAATTAAAAAGGCCATCCATAAATTAAAGGCTATCTGTAAATAAAGAAATGCCACTGTATTTTCCTACAAAGAGTATTTGAATTGCTGGACTGGAGAAATTTGATGGTAGAAAGTAATGGAAAATTAAAGAGCAGAGGGTAAATGTGTTCTTAGATACTATACTTGAATATAGGGAATAGCAATCAGCAAAAAGTCTTCTTATTTATGAATGAATGGTTTAGAAGATGCAAGATACCATGTAAAATTCAAAATACTATTTTTCCTATTTTACATTATAATTTGGGATACATATTCTTATAAAAATCATTAAAATTACTGAGATAAAATATCTCATATTAAAGTGAAACAAAAAACAAAATGAAAGTGTCAAAAAATTTATAAACTTTCATCCCTTTATTTCAAAGTGTGGAAAATATAATTGGAAAAATAAACAAGACACTATTAACAATCGTTACTTCTGGGGAGTGAAAATGGGCCTGAAAAGGGTATTTTTTATTTTTTTATAATTTATTACATTTTTGAACTATTAACATAGTTTTGGTATGTTTGTAGCATTATCTATTTAAGGAAAACTACTGATTTTTAAATTTTAAAAATAATATGTTAAGGATCATTGGAATTTATGGGAAGCTAACATATAAAAGAAGAAGTATCTCCCATCTGGCAAGGATATTATAATCCTAAATTTGAGGTAATTGCAGGGCAAGTATCTGAGTAATCCATTAACTCCAACCTTGCTGAGAATTGAAATACTAATAAAAAATCAACTTGACGGCTCTTAAAAACAATCCTACCATGCTCTTGGGTAGGCAGAGTCAACGTAGTAAAAATGGCTTTGCCTAAAGTGATTTACAGAATCAATGCAGTCCCTATCAAAATATCAACATCATTTTTTGCTGATCTAGAAAAAATAACTCTATGCTTTGTGTGGAACCAGAGAAGACCCCGTCTAGCCAAAGCAATCTTAAACAAAAAGAACAAATTGGGAGGCATTTATCTACCAGACTTCAAACTATACTACAAGGCTATAGTAACCAAAACTACATGGTATTGGCACAAGAACAGAGACGTAGACCAATGGAACAGGACTGAGAACCCAAATATAAAACCAACCTCATACAGTCACCTGATCTTTGACAAATTCCAAAAAAATGTACACTGGGGAAAAGATTCCCTATTCAACAAATGGTGCTGGGAAAACTGGATGGCCATATGTAGAAGACTGAAACTGGACCCACACCTCTCACCTCTCACAAAAATCAACTCACAGTGGATAACAGATCTAAACCTAAGACATGAAACCATAAGAATTCTCGAAGAAAACATTGGAAAAACTCTTATGGACATTGGCCTAGGCAAAGAATTTATGAAGACCCCCAAAGCAATCACAGCAGCAACAAAAATAAATACATGGGACCTGATCAAATTAAAAAGCTTCTGCACAGCCAAGGAAACTATCACTAGAGTGAACAGACAACCTACAGAATGGGAGAAAATATTTGCATGCTACACATCTGATAAAGGGCTGATAACCAGAATCTATACAGAACTTAGGAAAATCAACAAGAAAAAATCAAACAACCCTATTAAAAAATGGGCAAAGGACATGAACAGAAACTTTTCCAAAGAAGACAGAATAATGGCCAGCAAACATATAAAAAAGTGCTCAACTTCTCTAATCATCAGGGAAATGCAAATCGAAACCACAATGAGGTATCACTTAACTGCAGTGAGATTGGCTCATATCAAAAAATCCCCAAGCAACAAATATTGGCGGGGATGTAGACAGATAGGAACACTCATACACTGCTGGTGGGACTGCAACTTAGTACAACCTCTATGGAAAGTAATATGGAGATACCTCAAAGAGTTAAAAGTAGAATTACCATTTGACCCAGCAATCCCTCTACTGGGTATTTACCCAAAGGAAAAAAAGACATTTTATAATAAAGACATCTGCACGCAAATGTTTACAGCAGCACAATTCACAATTGCAAAGATGTGGAAACAACCCAGGTGCTCATCAATACACGAGTGGATTAATAAAATGTGGTATATGTATACCATGGAGTATTACTCAGCAATAAAAAACAATGGTGAATTAACACATCTGGTATTATCCTGGTTGGAGCTAGAACCCATTCTTCGAAGCAAAGTGTCACAGGAATGGAAAAACAAGCACCACTGGTACTCACCATCAAATTGGTACTAACTGATCAACACCTACATCACACAGGGCAATAGTATTCATCAGGGGGTGGGCAGGCGGGAGGGGGGTGGAGGGGCTGGGAAAAACTCTCACTGAATGGATGCGGGGAGCACAGTTTGGGGGATGACCACAATTGTAGCTCTGACACAGGCAGTGCATGGGCAATATATTTGGCCAAAGTGTTGTACCCCCATAATATTCTGAAATAAAAATAAATAAATAAATAAATTTAAAAAAAAAAAGAAAGAAAGTAGGGATTATTATAGTAGAAATCTGAATAGGGAATGGAAATAATCAGCATGAAACAGTACAAAATCAGATTTGATTTTCAGTCTTAACTCTACAACTACTTCTTTGAAGAATCCTTCCTTAGATGCTTTTTACATTTCAAATTCCTCATTTCCTGAATAAAGAGGTTAAATCAAATGACAAAAAATAAAAAAATTAAAAAAAATCCCACATACATAAAATCCCTAAAATGTACTCATTTATTCAAAAATATATTAGAGTTTTTAATACTAACTACCTAATATCTTATAAATTCTAGGCACTTCCGTTGCCATTTATAGCTAGCAGTATTCTGGATATGTTTAGGAATGTGACCTAAAGGATTCTATCAATGACAACAAAGTAGAGGAAAAGAAACTGCTGCCTGAAATAATGATACTGAGTACAAAGGAAAGAATTAAAAACATTGTGTCTATAATTTTCATATCCCCTGTTATTATTACTACCACTATGGCTGTACCTCATTTGTATCTGTATCTATATCAAGTCCTGTCTCTTTATATTTATGCTGATACTGTATTTATTTTTATATATGCTTATATATGTTTGGGAAATAATTGAAAGGCTACTCAAACTTAAATGCATCTGTTCTTGTATATTTGATAGCTTATTATAGAAACTATGATATACTAAACTTATTTTCAAATCAAAAGTTTAAACATCAAAACTTTTCAAGGCAGAAGTTTAAGGTTATAACAAATAGAAAGACATGTAGTTATATATGGAGATAGTATTCTTTGTCTTTCAAGCCAATTACAGACTTTCAGGAATAATTGTTCCCTGGAACTATTATTTATTTTATAGCTCAGCCTCTGCCTCGAAATTTTTCCAAAATGTTCTAATTAATAGAGCAATAGTACTCTGAAGCTAATAAAAAAAATTAAGGTTCGGTGTTCCTCAATTCCAATATGTTTATATGGCTGCATTGTGTGTGTGTGTGGTAAAAGTTACAAAAATAAGGTTACTTTAACAGCAAATGCAGAAGATTGTTGTCTCTTTCCACTGTAACTTTCCTTCCAGAAAATTCCCCTTAGTGTTTGATGGCTTGTATTGGTTGCTGAAATTTTGAGGTTTAAGTTAGCAGAAAGCTGAGTCAAGTATACATTTCTGGTATGGAACTTTAGGGACATATTTGCATGGTTCACACGGTCACTTAACAGTATCATCCCACTACGCACACACTTTGGTGTTCTGCACAATAGAAATACAGATTTCCTGTACAAAATTGGGCTATCACAGTCATGATTGCAACTGTCCTCTCACTTTCTTCAAAAAAACCAGTCTGATTGATTTTTCTATTGTCTTCTTATATAAAGAGACAATCAAGGTTTATACAGACAAATATGTGATTTTTGGATATTTTTGAAGTTCACGGAAGTCATCTGATTTTTTAAAAATTAAAAATTGTTTTCTTGTTCCAATTAAAAAGGCTTAGGGTCGGTCAAGTCTAGTAGGAGGCTAATATACCAACAGGAATTTATTTAACCCACCAGGAATATATTCTAATCTAAAATGTCTACTATCTTAGGCATGGAGCAGAGAAATGATTTACATTTACTTCCCCAGGGTTCTCTTCTTTATAAATGATTCATTATCCAGATCAGGGCACTAGACCCCAAGAGTAACAGAATTATTAATTATGTTCATAGATTATAGCAGTAAAAATTAAAAGTGAATATTACTTTAAAAATATACATTTCATAATATTTTTATTTAATAAAACTGAATTCTCTAATTTTATGTGTTGATTGTTTTTCAATTTAATTATTCAGGATGAAAGAATAATCTCATAATATATTTTCTTTATGTCTTTAGCCACAATCTCTAAAAAGAACAATTAAAATTTCATAATTGCTGTATTTCTTCTTAAAAAATGTCCTTAATAGTGCTAGAAATGAACATACAAATTTGACAATCTCTTAAGAATATCAGCTTTTCCTTTCCTTATTAATTTCCGTGTCAAATAGAGTAAGCCTTTTCATTTTTTTCCCCTGAAAGCTGATTTAAATTTCTAGAGAGAACATTTTCTTCCTTGTGGCTTTTCGCATTGACTCGGGACTTTTCCCCAAGGCAGGGTCTTCTCTACAGGGAAATCTCACAGAAGTTTTTTTCTAATCAGAAACTCTGTGAGTTGAGTTTCCTCTGTGAGAGAAAAAGTGATATGGTATACTCCAGGGAAATACTAGTTCTAAGGGGTTTTTTTTCTTAAAAAATCTATTCCTTCAAGAAAGTGTCAAAATGGAAGTGTTGGTATTAATAAATAAATAGCACAAATGAAAAGGAGAATTAGTGATGTTACATGCAGTTTAATCATTAGGGATAGGAATGAGTATTTTGAATTGTAAATTACTGATTTGTGTCCATCTATAAACTAGATAGTTAGAGATTAAATTTGCTTTGTTCTGTGTAGATTTGGCCTTGATCAATTTAAAATGAGGATTTTCCACTGGATTTGCATGCCCATTTGAAGCTAAAATATAAACAGGAATTTATATAACTCTTACCAGAAATATATGCTAAGATACATTCTAAGTGATGGCTAAATTATTTCAGCTAGTAAACTTTATTGCATGCCAACATTGTATATAAAATTTAGATATGCGAAAGAAAAATCTTTGAAAAGGTATTCTGAAAAAAAAATCACTTAATCAATATTTATGCCATTATTTAAACTTAGTCTGATTTTTAATTTTTCTTATTGAAGTATTTTGTATATTTGCACATGGTATTAATTTGGAAAATGTATCAAGTTCCTATACATATTTTTTTAAATGTTTCACAATGTAAAATATGACAAAAAAGTTATTTGTATACTTTTCATCCCAGAAAAAATTGACATTGAGAGTAGAGATGTCTTATCCAAAGTTACTCCAACATGAAATCATAAAACACTATAAATTGGTAGTTGCCTAAATGTGTTTTTAATGACAGAAATTTAAAACTCTAAAACCAATTTTCCATCACATAAATAAATGTGTGTTTAATTGGCCATATTATATTTTAATTCTTGTGTATATTCATATTTAAATTTCATATATATTCAATATTGTTTATATAGAGATTTTTAGGTTCTCTCTTTCCAATTAATCATATAAATAATTTCTACCTTTATTATAGATTTGTTTTATCTTAGTTAACCATTTATTTCCTATTGCTATAATTTCCCGGTTATATTAATAATAACAGCTGCTGTGTATGTTTTCACAATTTTTTTCCAAGCTTATGCAGTTAAAAAATAAAAAGCCAGGTATATAGAATTACCAAAAAGAAAAGAAAGGATCATAATATATACATCAGAAAGTATATGTATATTCAGTATTTTGCTTCATCATCAAATAATATTACATTAGAGGTATCCATATTGTAGTAGACAATAAATAAAAATGCAACCCATTTTATTCAATATTTGTATAATATTCCAAGACCTATGTAAGTTTTCTAGTCTCACTAAACTTTCAAGTGGTTTCCCATATTTTTCAAATACAAAATTATGATAACACACATAATTATACATGTACACTAAGTAGCAGTGCTTTTCATTTCATTGGCTTGATTCCAGATTAATTTCTGTTTGCACAGGTATGAACAGATTATTGTTTCAAAAGACTGTGGCAACTCACAATGGCTACAGAAATATAGAGGGTTTTTTTTTAATCCCTCATTTTTATTAGAACCCTGATGAAGTGTTTTCATTTTTTTAAAGATTACTCAGTCCAGTATGAAAAATGGTGTATCATTCATCAACTAATTTGCTTTTTTTTCCCTTCCAGTAGTGGTTTATTGGTTGGTTTATCTGTGTAGAATTCATGTACTGCCTTCAATTTTTTATCAATACTTAATATTTTTTTAGATACTTGTAGAAATTATTTGTATAGTACATATAATCTATTATCTGTGATATATACTATTTATATATTTTGGGAAATATTTCCCTGGATTTTGTTGTCTTAACAATTTTTTAATTAAAAAAGAAATTAAAATGTACAACATGCAATATATCTCTTCACCAATTAAGACTTATACCATGAAATGTAACTATATTTTACTACATAGATTCTTTGTTTCTGATTTTGCTTTGAATGTTCATACCATATTTTTAAAAAACTGAAATTGTGTTTATAGCTTTATTGTTATAGACTTGTGGTGACTTTTTTTAACAGCTATTATTGTGCAGATGAAATTAAATGTGATTTTTCATTTATTAAATTACTATACATATTTGATGTGTATATGATCATTTATCAAACTCCATATAGATCTAGATGAGTCTCTGTCTATATTTATGCATGTGTTTCTGTGCTAGTACTCTACGAACTATTTATTTAATATAGTGTCTATTGCTAAAGCATATGAACTTTTTTTTTTCTGCTACTAACCACCTCATTTATATTTTTGGTAGTTATAAGCAACTGATTTTTGTGAATATTTTCTTGTATCAAGCAGTCTTACTACATTCTAGTGTGTATTATAGCAGTTGTTAAAATTTATGTAAAGTATGTTATATATAAACAATTTAAATATATAAATTTACAAATAAATGAACAAATAACATGCAAACATAAAAGTATATATATATCTAATACCATACATTGTGTAGGTATTCAATCATACAGGACACAATGTAAATAATTTTTGCTATTTTGTTTAAAAGTTTGTAAGAATATTCATCAGTCTTACTAAAATTTTGTAAGATAATGGTAACAGCTGCCTTTCCTGCTTTTTTCCCTCATTTTAAAGACATAAATTGACAGCATTACACTTTATATAACTTAAATGCAAATTGATAATATTTTCTCAAAATACAAATTAAATAAAATTTGTTTCACAACCACGGTCTTTATGTCCTTCTATTTTGATGATCCAAAAGTGATGCTATAGGGTACTTAAATTATTGTTTTAAACAATTATTTTTATACACCTCTTATATATTCACAGAAATTTTATTGTTTTCTTTCAATTTTGTTGTTTCCAAAAATCTTTGTAAATGATGTTAGAAATGCAGTGCTATTTTTCCACCGAAAATGTGGTGTAATGTTACAATAGAAAGCTGATTGTTACTGCTCCCCCAAATCAAAGCATTCTAACATTAAAATTTTGACTCTTCTATTTTACACTCTTAAAGTAGATATGGTGACTATTAGTTACTGAAATAATAAACAAAAATGAAACTGAAATCAGTGGAACACATGAATACATGCAATTACTGGCAAAAATATTGATAAAATGTATCTCTAGAAATGGCAGATGAAAAAATTAGCCAAGGAAAAATTATATTTAATAGAATCAATTTGAAAGAATCAATAGCCTTAATATTACTTAACAGAATCAATAACATCAATGGCAGAAGATTTTAACATTAATATTTTACACCCTCAAAACTTATATTTAGATGAATAAAATGCTTGAAATGCTTATAGTTATAAGAACTGATCTCAATAATAAGTCAGAAAATTAAATAGAACAATGGGAAAAGACAAATTGCATTACCTGGGAAATCTGACAGAGAATTAATGTGGCATAAGTGCATTCTTTACAATTTTTTTTATTAATGGAAATTGATGTAATTCTCATGAAGATGTTTTGCTTTTGTAAGCATGACACTAAACCTTCATTCAAGGTGAAAATGGATCAAAATATCTAGAATACGTAAAAATCTAAAATTTTTAGAAAATCTAGAAATCTTGGATTTTCTATGAAATTAGGTTTAAATTTGTTTTTTAGGGCAAGGTAGTTTCACACCCTTGTCAATGCTTTATTTCCCTCCCAGTATTTCCCTTCCCTTCCCTATCCTAGGATAGGATGGATAGAATCATCCTGTCTTAAAACCTTGCATAAAGCCTTCCATGTGGTCGGTCATATAGTCTTATGATGCTCTCTTCTTTGGGGGAAAAAGTATGGAAAAAATTAAGCACGTTTCCTGTTGTGCTACATTTTTTAACCTGCTTGTAGAAGTTGCTAGTGATTTTTAGTAAAGGAAAAATAAACGTTCTTTGAGAAACATCCTCAGGAATATATTGACACATTTGGTTGTCTGAGCATGGTATACCATATGACATGGTTTTCAGAATTTGTACATAAGACAACACGCCATAGCTCAGTTTTAAGACTCCATGGCCTGAGTGTGTATGCAGGCTTTTCTACCATCATTTCCCTTTGTCACACTTTTGCTTCAGAAAGAACAGACTTCACACTTCCTGAACAGGGCCTGCTAATCCCCACCTCTGCACCATTCCTTTCGCTAATGCCCTTTGCCTGCATCTCCTCCCTTGAAAATGTTTCCCTTCTTTCCATGTTTATCTCAAGCTTCATCTTCTCCAAGAAAACAAACAAACCAAAAAAAATGTTTTCCTGCATTATGTTATTTGTGTTTATGGCTTATCAACTTTTAATATATTTTAGCATCTCGATAAGCCCAACTGTATTTCAGACATCTTTATATTCCCTAATTTATCTAAAATAGTGTCTTACAGAGTAAGTCAAATAGGATGGAAATGATTACATGCATAAATGGTGCTAACTACACTGTTGACAATGGATGCAGAGTAAAGTGCCATCAGCAGAGAAAGGAAAGTTTTCTCCCTATTATAGAGCCATGCTGCAGAGTACATTATTGTCCATTCTGGAGAGTAGATGTATATTCACTGTATTTAATTTTAGCACTTTCTTTTTTCTTGTGTTCATTGGATACTCACAGAAGTGGATCATAGGTTATTAATAGTAATGACTATGCCTTCCCTATGCAGAATGTTTTGTGATTTTCAAAGTGCTTTTTACATATATTGCAATTTTGGATCCTCACAACAATCCTGTGAATTAGAGAAAGCAGCAGTTTCTGGTCCATTTTTATCAGCCATTATAAGAAACAATTTTAGCCACAAGTTCAATATAGCCCTCATTCAAATAACCTAAATATTGAAAAGACTGCTTTATCTTTTCATTTTAAAAGATGTTTTCTGTGGCTTTAGTTATAAATCAAAATATGCTTTCTTAAAACCTTGCATAAATATATACTAACTGAACATCCTCTATTCATTTTTTACACTAGAGTAACAAAAGGTCCAGACAAATTAGAGATTCAAGGAGTATAAATGTGATGAATAAATTAATGCCGGCATTGATAGATGAAGGGAGAGCAAAGAAATTTCATCGTGCAGCTTGACTGAACAACTTTGTTTGCAACAATATTTGTAAGGTCAGGGAATTGCTGTTTAGAATGTACTGGAGAATTAAAAAGAATAATGAAATTGAATCTTCATCCTCTGGATTCTTGGGCACTGAATTTTAAATCTGCAGATGTAGGTCTCAGAAGTTCCTGTGCATGTCAGCTCCATCTCGTAAAGAAACAGAGAGCAGGTACATTGATACTTTGAAATGATGCTCCTTTTATGTTTCCAGAATACTGTTTAGGGCACAATAATTGCATGAGGTCCCAAATCTGTTAATATACAGATGGGCAATTCTTCACTGAAACAAGGCACATAGACCCTTTCAAATGGAAATCTGTAAAGGCAAATTTTTCTTCTAAAGCACCAGCAAATGTGCTGTTGTGTTTCACTGGGGTCTAACGGGTAATGGTGTTACAACAGGAGAAATGTAGATAAATTCATGATGCATGATTGCAAGTTTTACCAGATTGTGTGATTTTTACGTAGAATGTTAATGGTTAAAAAGGAAACCTGAATTTATTTTTTTCTCTTTCTTATCCAAGGCATTTACAGTGTATTATATCCCCTTCTGCTGAATCTCAAAAGTACTAGATATATAACTGTTGGTGCCTTTATTAGTCCTATTATTCCTGGAATTTAGAATCTGGGAGAATATTGAAATGGATAAAAAAGTCTGGTGGAAGAAAACTTATAGAAAGGAAAAACAGATGACTTCTATATCTTTGCCTCTTTTGATTCTTAAACTCAATGATACCTATGTTTATATTCACTCTCAAAACCCAATAATATAGACTTTTTGACCTCACATAAGTTAGAAAGTTGAGATTTTACAAATCTCTACTTGAAAATTTGTTTTCACTTTTTAATTTTATTGAAACAGACAGTCAGGGGCACAGTTTCTGACTCAAGAGTGAGAGGTTCAAAATTTTTCACTTATTTTTCATTTGTTTTTTTAGAGGTAAATTAATTAATCAATATTAATTATAAACTGTTCTGTGTGAGAGAGTTGTATATAAACAATTGTGATTTTTAAATACAATATAACTCAATTTTAAAATATTTTAAAGAAAATTAGTTTTAACTCTTCAAAATATGAGAAATATTCTATCATCTTTCAATGAATTTTTTTTATTCTTTTGGTAAGCCAAATATGTTGTTGATGATCTTCATTTTTTACACCCAATTATTAAGATGTCACCTAGTATAGTGCTTAATGAGGTTTTCTATATAGTATGGCTAATATTTCTTAAATGCTTACTATTTATCATGCTTACCACTAAGCAATTTATACAAATTGACTTGTATAAATTTTCATTAACAACTACTACTAACAAGTTAGAGTTAAGGCAATCAACAGACAGAGAGGTTTAAACACCTTGCTCACGTCATTCAGAACCAGAATTTGACCTCAGGCAGCCTTGTTCAGAGACCATAATCTCCATTCCTACCCTGCTGCTGATGCTGGATAATGCTGCAATTTATAAGTTACATTTTTTGCACTATTCATATAAATATCTCAATTATAAATACTGTGTTTTGTGTCAAAGTTTCAAATACTAAAATGTATGTGGCTGGACACTGCAGTACATTGATCACTTTAAGATTACTTTTTTCGATTTAGATTTTGCCTCCAATTTTACTGGGGCAAAGGTTTATCTTGCACTATTTGCCTCCATATTTTTTTCAGCTCTTCATGTTTTTTTTTTTTTTTTACCTGCTTACTGCCTTTTCTTTTTCCTTTTTATTTTTTAACATGTTCTTAAAACCTGTAAAGTGGAAAGTAGGGGTAGGAGTCTGGAAAGTTAGGTAGTATGGACAGAATGGACAGATTTGGGAGTAATTATATTGTTGCCATACACACATACACTTAATTCATACTCTGGACTAGGTTATTTCCATATTCTTGATCCTGTGCTCAAACAACTGTGTCATGTACTATAATTGTATAGGTAGAAAATTAATTTTCTGGTTCTTATGGAGAATGGGATTCTGAGCATTTCCTCAGAAAGAATAGATTACATTTTCTTTTTTTCTAGGCAGTGTGAATGCTGTGACAGAGCTTTACAGACTTCCAGGGCACTCTCGTGCCCTTGAATATCCTCACAGGAAGCGTAGATCACATACCCATTCCGTCTTCTGCCAGAGCTGTATGCTCAGAGATTTTCTATCCCTGAGGCTTGGCACCCGGGGGGCGGGCTCTGGAACCTGTGCACACACTTGACGTAGAATTCAATTAGTTTATCCTCATTTAGGCTTGTTCTCTAACTGTTGAATTTTGGGGGGGGATCACTAATTCTGTCTGCTTTCTGGCAATATAAACCAAATTACCTCCTTTCAACTGTCTTGTCAGGCTACTTTCTCCTGTCAATACTACATACTTTCGGTAGGTAAAATTGTGTGACAAAAAGGAAGTGATGACTTTTGTGGTCTTGCTAGACCCTGACACAGGGCTTCACATACAAGAGATGCTCAGTAACATGTAAATATGAAGGCCATATCAATGAATGATGCAAGGCAATTTTGGGAAAAAAAATAAGATATTTGACAAAATGGAAATTGCTTTACCTTTTGTTTGTTAGAGGACATTGCTATCACTTTCCCTCAATGAAAGAGTTCATGTAGTATTGTTCTAAAGATTATTTTTAAAGTATCCCTGAATCTTTTAAAAGGCAATGCATCTAATAGAAATGGACATATTTTAGTATATAAAACTTTCTGCATTTTGAGAAAATCATTGACACGTGGAGCATATGCAGATTAGTCAACATGATTTTTTCCTGGAAGGAGTAAACATTGAGAATTACAATAATTATGTATTTTTAGCAAATATCAGAAATAAATCTTACTGTGCCTAAACTCCATAAGGCATTTGTAGTTTTAAACAGGATGGCATGATGTCTTGATTGTACTAAACAAGATTGTTCTCAAGACATCAGAAATCTATACCTACCAAAAGTTGAAAAACCACTTCCTTGGAATTGATTTTAAAAAGGTTGGAAATGACTGTATCTCACGTCACAAGTTACACACACACACAAACACACACACACAAACATACACACACATATACACACATATATATGTATATTGGAGTGTTTAAATGGAAAACTAAAAGGTTAAAAATTAAAATTAAAAGAGAGCTCAGAGTGTTCTGACATGAGGTACTAGTTCTTCTTCATTAAGGAATGATGATAAACCTTATCCAGAGATGATTCAGGGACTTCCCTTTACCGAATCAGATCCAGATCCTCTTCCATGAATTTCAAACCTGTGTCATCCAACGCTGTTTATATTAGATTGCCAGCTTTATGGATTTATATCTATTTACATTTCTTCCTCCTGTCTGCACAATGTTGACTGACAACTTTACAGGATAATGTCATGAATTTTGGTTCATGTTAGTCTTCCATCTTTGTGACATCATAGCCTTATCATTTGATTTTGCTTTGATTTCAAAAACTCTTTGGAATATTTTCTCTGATGGCTTCAGCAGTTATATTACAAGATCCTTTTGGTGAAAATAGATACTTTCTGCTTTAAATACTAGCTAGAAATGGATTAACTTTATTAAATCTAATGGTTTAACAAGAATAAACTTCCTTCCAAGAACTAGCTCAGAACTACATTAAAGATGGTACCACAGTGTTGTTCTATATTCAGTACTATATGAATGGCACTGGCTTCCACATATTTGACAATTCTACATGACATTGAGATTACATGAAATCTAAAAATGTCATTAAATTCTCTATTTTCATGAATAATATTAACAACACAGATAAGTATAAATATAGAAAAACTAGACTCTCCTTTCTTTCCTTCTTTTTATGATCAAAATATGAGAAAGAACTATACAAGATTTTCATTTTGAGCTAGTAGACTTTGAGAAAAATAGTAATATTATTTTTGGAATAATGGAAAATCCTAGCAGGATGAATTTTTTACAACCAAAATCACCATTTCATAAGTAACTTAAAATAGGAATCAAAGAATAATATTATGTGTTGGTCTTTATATCTACCACTGCATTCATAAAGTAGTCTGACAAAATTATTTGATCACTGGAAACAGTAGTTTTGTTATTATTTCATAGTAGGGAAGTGGCAAGTAGCATTCTAAGATGGCAAAAGAAAATATCCATTATGTGGGTTATATTTTAAATTTTTCATCTTAGCCCACTCTACTGTATGCGTAGTAAGAAACAGTAATAAAACGACGACAACAACAAAAAAAAAAAACGGTAATGATGCCAAGGAAACAAAGCTCTGTATAATCATCATGCTGATAAGAAACAGCTTCTTATCCAGGATTTATCCTTAAAATATTTAATATTTAAGTTTTGAATTTACTCAAACTATTTTCTTTATTCATACCACATTCTAAAAATATTCTATTGCAAATACTCTTAAAACCATATCAATATATATTAATAAACAAGTATCCCTTTACTATGTGTTAAATGTAACCTAAAGGAAAATGGAGCAAAATCCTTTCTTGAGTTTTAGTTGACATGAAAATAGCAACATTGCTCCCTTTTTTAGCTCTTTTCGTCAGTTGATCAAGGTGTTGTAAGTGCTTTTCTTTCTCACACATTTAAGGATGATTTGGAAGTACTGAATATCATAGTGTGAATAGCTTTTACTCTTAGGTATGAAGAAAAAATTGATTTTACTTGTCCTAAATATTCCAAAAATTGTTAATACTTTCTGAAGCAAAAATGACACGGTAACTAAGAAATTCTGTTAGAATGTTTAAAACAAAATGCATTAAAAACTAGCATTTTGTGATATTGAAGTCAGAACATTATAATCCATAAACAGATTATATTCTTAAGGAACAAGTCAAATTGAAGTAAAAATTGCACACAGATATTGGGCAACATTATAATAAATATGTCTTCTTCTTTACATTTCTTCAGTAGTGTTATTTCTATGAACAGAGTGGAAACATTTCCAAGCTTGTATAGCAAAACCTAACCAAAATTTGTTAGAGCATGTTACCTCTGTTAGCTCAGTGGCTTTATCTATAGGGAATTTCTGAATTTCCAATACAACCAATAGAAAATTTTGTCTTTGTGGATTCATAGTTTTGAAAAGGACTTGCATAGAATTTATTCAAATGTGAGATGTACTACTACATCACGCTGTAGTGAGTGCTCATAATTTTATGATGCCTCGGCACCCATTTTTAGAAGTAAGTTTAACTTGCTCATACCAGAAGCAGGGCTCATTCATTCTTGACACAATTTCCAATGCTGTACTCCACCAGAACGGCTTCAGGAGGTAACCAGAGATAAAACTCAATGGTATCTTCCCATCCTAGCAGGCTGGACTCCCTGCTTTCCCTCCCCTTCCTTTCAGGGACCATTCAGACATTTGCAGGTGAGCTTAAAGTAACTACCTCTCAGTCAAAGGGGAAATTCCTGGAACTAGTGTTGGCTTGTTTTAAACTCACCAATTAAAGCTCCCACAGGAAACCTGTTTGAATAACGCCCTGGACCCAGTGAAAGCGTTGGCCTATGGGTCTCTTCTCTCTTTCTCTGCCTGTGATCTCTGACCTCTGTGGGGCAGGAAGGGGTTCTGGGTGTGTCCTGTACTTTCCAGGGTCTGTAAGTCCTAAAAATCCCTTAAACTTCCACTTTGTAGTTGTGTCATTGAAGCTATGCCTGCAATCCAACCCTGAGGGTAAGGCCGTCTGAGGGGACCCATGCAGGTGGATCCCCTCCCCTGCTTGTGCTCTTCTGCTTGTACCTCTCAGCTGCTGGGATAAGAGTTTTATCCAAAATACAATTTTAAGGGTAACAATGTTTATGAACAGAACATATGAACAGGACAACCTGAGTGGCTGGGGATTTCACCAAGACTTTATCATCAGGTTATCTGGTTTTTTTAGTGGTCCTGTTTTTAGTGTTTATAACACCACACATGAAATGTAAGAAAATAGTTCAGAGGCATTATGTGACTTATCTAAAGTTATAAAATCAGAAGCCGGGTCAGTTTTTATTGATAGCATGAACATTTTAATATTATTCTTGTTTTTGAGTCACAGAACTAGGATTTAAACAGTATCTCTCGTAGAACCAAAATTTAATTAGGGAAAGTATATTGAGAAGCAATCTCTTACAGAGACAAAAGTGTGGATAAGTTCTGTATATAAAAAGGGAAGAATTGTTTTATTTCATTGAAGAGAGACGACAGGAGGAAAAAAGAGCATGAATTAAGAAAAGTTTTGGGGTCCTTGACGCAAACAGTTGTGTAAGGATTTTAGCCCTCTTACGGCACCTTCCCAGTGTAACAGGTGTGTGTGTGTGTGTGTGTGTGTGTAAAACTGTGACAAGGTTAAGAGGTTGAGCTGGGCACTTATCATGACATGGGCAAAACCCAAGGAAGCAAGTATAATGTTCTACCAGTGGCAGGAAATGTCTAATAAAATAAGCACAAGGGATAATTAGGTAGTGATTACACAAAATTCTGTAAGTATAAGGGCCCATATCCCAAGTAAAAATCTGGATTAATTTAGGTTGATGTCATTTGGAATAAGAAGGATGCTCAGTTCTCCATTTAAGTCAGTTTTTGTTATAGTTTACGGCAATAATTCAGTTCTCGCTCATATATTTTCTTATCTATTAAACATAAACACCAGGAAATAAATTCCTCTCATTCGCTCCAAGGAAGTTGATGACCTTTTCATTCTTTACTGATTCTCAAGAGTGAGTTGCTATCTCTTAAGAGGAGTTTTTGAAATTTGAGGGAGCTGGTTTTGGTTGATTGGTTGACAACACTGACTTTAAAAAAATGAGGCCAGGGAAGCTAGAGGTATTTCAATGTGCAAAAAGAAATGATCGTTCCATGGCCTGTATTAATTTCTATCTCGTTGGGTATTCCTATAGTTACAAACTTATAAATATCTGGGATAATAATCTATTTCCTTTTCACATGTAGTGACACAGTATTGTTGCGTAATTTTAAAGTACTCCAAATTTTCCAGGAATATTCTTACATAAATTGAGGCAATAACTTGATTTGTTTTGATCTAGATGTCATAAAAAGTAGTTCATAATTATGAAAAATATATCTCCAATGGTGTATTAGGGTTCGCAAGAGAACAGACCAATAGAATGTGTGTGTGCATGTGTGTATTTATATATAAAGAGATTTTTATGTATAGAAGTAGCTCTCAGGAGTAAACATGTTCTTTCTTCTTGGACAAACTTTTACAATATGATAATCTGATTTACGTGTGGTTAGGGTCATGTGCTTAGTTCTTGCCATGTAACATACAACAGTGAAGAGCATCACTTCTGGGCTAAAGTATTTAGGAGAGGATGAGCTTTCTCCACTTTCTTCTCTTTCCACACATGTAAACCTTACAGGTTATATTTTAAGGATGGTTACATTGGTTACATACCACAAGGTGGAAGGAACTTGGGTCCCTGAATGAATGTGTCCCTTTCCCTGCCATCTCCCCTCTGAACCCCACTACACTATAATGTGAGTGACCTATAATATTCATGAAGTTAAGCCAGTAATATTTGAACATATTTGTTTTGGTAGGTACCCTGCTCTGATGAATCAGTCATGTACTCACTTCACACTGCCTGGCATCAGGTGACCACTTACTAAGTAGTGGCTATTATCAATACTTTATATATCACATGATAAAATACATTCTCTGTTTCAAATATGCCTGCAGATAAAAGCATGTTTCTTACTAGAAATGTCACCTGGTTTGATTTTTACAAAACAATTACATTTCAAGTAAATATACTTTTATACAACATAATCTTGATATATCATAAAATGTATCCAAATTGCTTATTTTAATATTGGTGATTCCCTTGACACTACTACTTCTGGCATTTTCCACTGTTTTGTTTACCGTGAGTTCAAAAGAAAGTCATATGTCTATTTAATGGCATTTAGCTTAATCCATTTCAGTAGCCATTATGCTCTATTCCACAATTTAGACTAGCATAATTTGTTTGTGTGGATTCTTAAGGGGAGAATAGATTATTTACTTCTTATATATTATAGGTAAATATTCTTAGTGATTCATGTGTTTCAAAAAGTGGCTCATAAATTATCAGTTTTAAAATAGAAGGAACAAACATTGTGATCCATTAATACCATCTTTCATTGAATTTTTTGTACAAAATTTGATCTGTAAATATATTTCTTCCTAAATTAGTATTATACCATAATTTTAAAAATAGTATAATTTCAATCCATAAAAATGATTCAAATATTTTATATGGATTTCTTATGATTTTAATTAGCTTCTTAAAGATTTTATCAAAAATTTAAAATATAATTTTTCTGTTAGAATATATAAACTCTTTAAAAGAATTTTATATTTTTTCTGTAGTGATTAAATACAAAATCAAAGCTTTTGCCGTTGCTCTCATATAGTCATATCAACAACTAAGACATCTCCAAAATTCTTACTCCATGATGATAGCAAAATGAGCAATATGTTTATGGGTTTGCTTAAGTTAGAAAAATCCATTTGAAAAAATTAATGGTCTTATCATTATATTTATTCTGGTGATTTGTATTTGAATGTCTCATTTTTTGAATAAAGAGTAACTATGAAATAGATGTTAACATAAGAGCCTAAACTATTATAGTATCTAAGTTAGCATAGCATAGATCTATAATAAGTATCTAATCAATAATAAATTATAATGTATTTACTCCAGAAGATTCTGGTATTTTTTTTTACTGTACATAATAACAAAAGAAAATGCATTTAAATGACACATACATAATTTGCATGTTCAATATATATTTACCATAAAAATTAATAACCTTTTGAAATGTGGAAATAGTTACCTGGATTTAAGACATTCAAACTGTTTTTGGATAACTTTCTTTTCAGTACTGAAAATTAAGGATATGTTTGTTTTTACCATGATATCTTTGTTTCATTATTATCATTATAAGGTATGAGATGTTATTTTCAAGGTAAAAGTAATTGAACATATTTTGATGTATGTGTTTGTTTATATTCATGTAATATTTATATTTACTTCTTATAGTTTATATATCAATTTATTTTTATTACACTTATTTCTTGTAGAATCAATCAGATGATTCATGGCACTATCACTTAGATTAGATACTTAGTGCGTTTGAAAACATCAGTTTGCTTAAAGAGGAAATGTTAACCCTTTCTTTAAGAGTAAAAGAAACATTAATTAAATCCCCTGAAGTTATACACACCTTACAGACTTCCTATTTGAATCATTGCAGGTGTACTTAGTTATTTCCCTGTATATCATGAAAGAGAATTGAAAAGATTATGCTTAGTAAAATAAATTGGACATTTGAGGAATAGCATTTTCATTGCACTCAGGATACTAGTCCACTTTGAATATTTCAGAAAGCTTTGTCATGATTAAAGGTTTAAATCTATGTACCATGCACAGAGATCATGAAGTGAAAATGTCATACGGGAGAATTTGTAAAGCACAAGATTCAGGGATAATAAAATTTCTATACACCCAAAAATAAGATCACCAGATATAACAGGGAAAGCCCAAGTAGGGGCTTAGGGAAAACTTCCCCTTCACCTTCTGAATGTCTGCTGAAAAATCAACTGATGACAGGCAGATTAATAGAAGAAGTGGCATATAAATTTATTAGCATGCACTGAAGAAAATCACAGAGTGATTCGTCCACCACTCAATAGGGTAGAGATGATTATATATCCATCTTCTTAGGGGAAATGGAGATGGAGAAATTGGATGATTTTAGGGGGATAGTAAATGACTTTTAGAGAAATTCAATGAGCTTGAAGAACATAAAATGGCCTGTGGCAAAGTCTACTGGGCCTGAAGAACAAACAATGGTTTGTGACCAAAGTCTGTACAGTTGTGTTGACATACTTCAGTTTTTCTTCTTGGGATATTAGTTCAGTTAAGGAAAACTTAAGGAAAAGACCAGAGGTAATTGTTTTCTTCTTTGTTGGATCTGAACTTTAGGCAGATAAGGGAGCTTCAGGGAACAACTTCATTCTGTGCTACGGAAGAGAGAAGATTGAGAGACAGGAGGGGACAGATTTAGAGAGATCTTGAGGCTTCATTTTGAATTCAACATGTCAAAGAGCTATATTTTGGAGTATCTCTTTCTGAGCCCTAACACTCAGTTAAATTTGAATTTCAGATTTTATAAAAAAAAAAAAAATAAATATATATATATATATATATATATATATATATATATATATTTAGTTTAACTATGCCCAAATATTGCATGGGGCATATTTACTCTAAAATGTGTTCATTGTTTATCTGAAATTCAAATTTCTAAGAGTAATATATGTTTATTTTCTAAATCTGGAAAACAACCATATATAAAGAGTTGTGAACATCACTTTTGGTATTTATTACTTATTATTTATTACAATATAGGTAGGTTAACTTATTTAAGTAAATGAAAAGAACAATAAATAAAATGAGAAATTGAATTAATAAATAAATACTTGTAAACAAGTCAGTCTGTAAAAAGATAAGGAAACATTTACTGAGTAATATAGGGGAGGAAAAAAATTCTTTTTCCTTTACTACTCCTAGGTTCTTCTTCTGTGGCCCTGTAAATTAGACTGAGAAAACATAGGTTAATATGAGGGACACAAATAAATGTTTATTAACATGCACATTACACATACACATGAGCACGCAGAGAGGACTTACTAAAAGGGGTGATTAGATCAGAATTTGGGCTTATACACCATCTGAATGAAATAATAGTATATTTTTAGAGAACTGACAAGACAAAGGAAAAGGACTTTGAGTTTCTGAAGTTGCAAATTGCAGGAAGGTAAACATTTGGGGGGAAACTAACGGAAAATAAGGGCTAGTCAGTATGTAAATTCCTCTGGTCCCCTCTCTGGGATATGAAAAGGTGCAGGGTTGTCTCCATGGTTAAAGCCACCTCCGTGGTAGGGAGAGGAGGAAGGATGCTTTTACAAATCTGTGTCCTTCATTTAGGCAAATAGTGGGAGGGCAAAGAGTTTTTCTTGTATCTGCATCTTCTCAATTACCTTCAGCTTGAAATAATCTTTATGCCAAAGTGGCATATTCTACAACCCTCAGCAATGTCTGATAAATTTGTGAAATTATAATCATACAAACTACAAATGCACTCCCTTGAAAGTAAGTTTATGGGCTCAACTATTAATAAATAATTACTAAAAATGTTTACTTTGACTACTATTCCTATTATCTAGCTAATCTGAGGAGGACTATAAAGACTTTGATGCAAAATAAAATATTAAACAACAATGATGTAGTGAATACTGTAATAATATGTAAACTATGTAAATGCTGTTATATTATTTTAATTGTATTCACTTTAGCTAATTGTAGCAAATTGCAGCCAATTGCACTTAATAAAATATATTGTTCAGAGAAATGTTTATATTCACAAAATTACTAATGTATGTTTTTATAATTTATAGAAACTTAATATAAAAGCTAAAATAATCATTTTAAGATGAATGTGATTTATTATACATGAGGCTTATAAATTTATTATTACTATAGTTTAAGGAAGAGTTAAAATTAGCACTTAAATACATTTTGAAGAAATCATTACAACTAATATATAAATTCTTTATATGTCTTCTCAAAACAATGTTTATTTAAACAAAAGAGAATTAAAGATTGACAAAAAATTTAATATAAAGATTCTTAAAATGATATAACAATGTAAGTAACAAAATATAGTTAACATTAATTCATTTTGTCTATATATCTGAAAGAAAAAAAAATGAACTAACATTTACAGATTTTATGAGTGTGCCTAATGACCACAAGGTGCCTTATGTGAATATTTACCTGGCATTTTTGGATAGTTTTTTCCTTTTATAAACAAGACTTTTCTTTTAATTTGCTTTTTACTTTTGCAATGTAATTCAGCAATAGCTTGGAATATCAAATATTTTAGCAGGAAGGCACAGGATTTCTCCCTTGACTCTTATTTAATCTTACACTCAGGTGTAAGAACAAAGAAATGTATTAAAAAATTATATCTTCTATAGAGAATTGACTATCATTTTCTTAAGTGAACCATGAAAATTTTGTGTAGTCTAAACACAAAAACAAACAAAAATTACTGTTATAAAATGTTCTGTGATGAAATTTAGAAGGATCAAAGGGTAATTATAGAAAGAAAATATAATGTAATATAACTGATTTAATTATTCACTTTTCAAAAAAAATGGCATTTTGAGACTTCTACATTCCCATACAATATTGTGCATAAAACTTCATTTAAAGTCTGTAGAGAATGGCTTTTATGTCTTGGTTTACTATGGTTTTATAATTTACTATTCAATTTTTTTTCTTAAAATGATTAATTCAAACACCAGAATTTTCTTAAGCTTAGAGAACCTTATTATTTTAGCTTATGAGTAGTACATTTTAGCAATTTTAATATTAGGGCCTTTGGTTAACTTTTAAACCTATTATGCACCTAGCTAATTATCCCTTTCAGACTACATATGTAAATTAAATACCTTCAGGTTATGCCTTTAGGTATTATAATTGTCTACTTTAAATTCTTCTTAAATATTTAAGCAACTTGTAAGAAAAGAAACTGTATATATTGTATATATGTATGTATATGCTCTAAAATCCTCTGAAATGTTTCAATATTATATAAAAATTTAGTAAAATTCAATTTAGAATTCAAGTCTATATCAACTATGAAATGATTTATTATGACTTGAAATTAATTACTTATTTTTAATTGGAATTGTGAAGTTTTTTACTGTAATTGGCTAAATTTTCTTAAACATTACAAATATTTTAAATATCAATTACTGCAAAAGTATCAATGCTATGTTTATGATCCACTTAAACCTTTCTAAATTTAATTCTGAATATACCTGCTATCCAACTGAAATAATCAAAAGGGACAAAATCTAGTTTATGGAGAGATTCAAGCACGCAGTTTGAAGACAGCCATCTAGAAAACACAGATTCCAAAGAATGGAAATTAGTGTTCTAAAGTATAGAAGTTTGGAATCTTTTACATAGATAAGGTTTGGGAAGATTAATAGAATTTCAATATCTTTCCATATAATGCATAGCTACAGTAATCTGATTAGTTGAGGCAGTCTTTTTCTTTTCAAGAAAGGTGTATTTAACATTCCATACTGAAGATGTAACAGTCATGGGATCTTCTGCGCCATCTGGTCTAAGTTAAGCACAGGACAATAAAAGAGGCAGTCTATAACAAAGTTCTGGGATTGGAAGGGGAGGAGGTCTGGTCTGTGGTCTCTCCTAGTTATTTACAGAAGAACAATAAGGAAGAGGGTTAATCTTAAAATATAAGAAGCAGAAGTTACAACTACGTGCTACCTGACTCAGATCACAGTCACACTTCTCTTAAGGCTTAAAGTGGTCTTGGAGTTAAAACACCTTTTAATTTTTACTTATTTTTACATTGCAGTTAGAAGTTGATTATCAACTAAGAGAGCAGTTAGCTTTAAAATCATCAGGGATCCCATTTATGTTGGCTGAGTTTTCAAAACCAGCCTAAGTTTTATTCAGAACAGTGATTGGTTTCTTGTGTGTTACAATGATGGGCACAGGAAGCCCATTTTATAGTCATTATGCCAGTGACTCTATAAACCAAAAGAGCTACTTAAATAGCCCTTGTCTCTATATTATACTCAAAGATATTTGCAACTTCTTAATCAAATTATTTAAAAAATTAAAGGTATTTTTACATTTTTTCACTCTTAAAATGTATAAATACATTCTCTCATAGTAAATGCTAATATGAAAACTAATTACTACTACTTTTTAAGGTTTTATCTGACTATGGGATCACAGTTTCTAAAGTCATTTTAATTATAATACATATTTGTTTTGTTTTTGTTTTTCCTGTGTCCAAATACTAGAACAAGGGCATATCATTTCATTAGCTATGATATCCATCATAATAACAAAGAAAAGAGACCCTAATATGGAATTTTAAAATAGCTTGAATTCTGGTTCTATCATTCAGTGGGACTTCGGTTAGTTTAAATATCTTGATATATCTCAGTTTCATTACCTGCCATTTAAGTCATACTTAAGTCTGGTTTGATGTGAAGTCCTATGTAAAAGAGGGATTTGTATACTATAAAATTGTCCTATATACATGTAAAGTTTATTTACTCTTTTCAGTTAAAGATTCATCAATCTGAGACACATTGATCATTTATCATCTGATGATCAATTCCCAGATTACCAGTGACATTTTAGTTTACTTTCATAGGATCATACCATTTTAGTTAACTTTAAACCATTTTTATAATGGGTGATGTGACCTATACCTTCAGTAAGATATACTATAATTAAGTAAATAATATGTATTTTTAAGGTCGTTGCCTGGCGTTAGTAAAATATGCTCTTAGATTCCTTAACTGGGTGCTACATTAGTCATTTCTGTTATAGTCAGTCATCAATTCATATGCTCTGTGGCTCTTTATCACATTGAAGAAAACATGCTGTGTTTTATAATGATGAGTATTTCAGTCATAAAAATTGGTTTTCTTTGTCACTGTCATTGAAAATATGAATAACTCTAGCTACTTAGACCCTGGCAAAAATTAGAACATTCTAGCAAAATCATATATTTTTAAAACTTGCAGGTAGAAATCCAGATGTCCTTATTATGAAATTAGTAGCATATTTAGGATTCCTTTTCTCTGTCAGTTCTGGGCTGTATGCTGTTTTAATGGCTCTGTAATCCTCCAAATCATCTCCTTCTCTTCCTTCTCCTCCTCCTCCTGCCCCTCTCTCTGCTCCTCCTCTTCCTTCTTCTTTTTCTTCTTCTTTATCTTCTTCTTCTCTTATTTACTTATTATTATATATTTATCAATTTATCATTTTTTATTGAGAAAAATACATTTACTTCCAATTATTAGTGATTTTTATTTCTCCTACTCTTTCCTTAATTTAAAAAATTAAAGAATAGAACACAAATGATTATCTACAGCTGGGCAATCTTGAAAGTGAGATGACATGGAGGTGAGGCCTGACTGAGCACTGCCTTCATGGCTCAGCTCGGCAATTTCCTCCGTTTTATGTGTTCTGACCTAGAGAAATATTTGCTTTTTATTCTTCCAAGCATTCCTAACCATTGCTTTTAATCATGCAATAAGCCAGATTGTAGATTGTTTCATATTATTCACAAATTTCCCATCAAAAGAAAAATAACTCAATAAAGAGAATAATAAAGATAATATTATGCAAATTACCTTTCTGGAGGACACAGGGTCAGTGTGTTCTTATGTGAAAAGAAAAATTACATCTCAATATGTATTCACTCGACAAATGAAGCAAGAACTACTGTGTGGTAGGCAATGTGTGGCATCAATTGAAATCCACTAGTGTGCTCAGAATGTAGTTGTTATCCAGCAAATATGTTTTGAATGAACAACTGAACACCTGAAGAAAAAGGCAAAAAAGATGGCAAGGAATGGAAAGTTTGGCAAGAGTGAATAGGATACTAATTGATGTACTCCGGATATTTGGGTTGTTTAAGAGTTCAGAGTTTGATGTGGGAAACTAGCATATAAGTAAATAATTAAATGCGAATTTATAAGATCTGAAAGCATTTTTTTTTTTGCCAGTTTATATGAATCTTTGTGTTGGGCTGTTTTTTATTTGTTGACATTTTAATTTGGCACATGATTAATTGAAGGAATATTGCCAAATTTGATACAATATATCATAGCCTTATCTCATTAGACCATATCTTAAAATCATATAAATATTAGAATTTATTTTAGTCTCAATTATCAGGATAATTTGGTCCACATATAGTAAAAGAGGAGTCTGAAAGTAATTTAGAGAGGAAAATCATAAAGAAAATACATTTATGTGAAGTACAAATGGTATGTGTGACCTAGTTTTAAATTCACTTAGAATATAATTTGCCACTATTCTCTTTCTACCATTCAGAAGATAGAATCAACGGGGAATTTGACATACAGTATTTTTATTAAAACAAATGAATTCCTAGAAAGATAATTGTGATAAGATAATTGGATATTCACATGCACCACATTTGATTTAAACAGAAGGCAATTAGAAAAGTGTGTTAAATGTAAACTCAAAACAAAGAAAAGTAACAGGTAAACAAGTTTATACATGTCAATATGTACTTTACATTATTTACCTTTAACATTATTACATACCTGGATGTGATAATATCAGTTTTTGTAGATAAGGTCAGTAGCCAAGTCATACAAAACTGTTTAGAACTATAGCCTTCACTGGATTATAAACTCTGTAAGAGCACTAGTTGATCCAAGCACCAGAAGTAGTTTACCTTGAAGTTAATGAAGCCCATGCCTCTAAGCTTTTTATTTTTATTAAAAAAAATTTTTTATTTAAATAGATTTAGTGGCTACAAGTAGATTTTTGTTACATTGCTGAGTTGCATAGTGGAGAAGTCTATGTATAGTATACACCCATCACATAATGGTGTGTACATTGTATCCAATAGGTAATATTTCATCACATGCCCCTCTCTAAGTCTCCCTCTTCTGAGTCTCCAATGTCCATTCAGTCATCCTGTATGAGCATGCATAGTCATTGCTTAGCTCACACTTGTAAGTGCAAAAATGTGGTATTTGGTTCTTCATCCCTGGGCTACTTCACTTAGAATACTTGCCTTCAGTTCCATCCAATTTGCTGGAAAAGACAATATTTTATTCTTTTTGATGGCTGAATTGTATTGCATGGAATATATATACCACATTTTCTTTATCCACTCATTGGTTAATGGGCATTTAGGTTGGTTCTATATCTTTGCAATTTTGAATTGTTCTGTGATAAACATATGCGTGCAGGTGTCTTTTTTAATAAAATGACTTATTTTCCTTTGGTTGGATCCCCAGTAGTGGGGTTGCTGGATTGAATGGGAAATCTACTTTTAGTTCTTTGAGGAATCTCTAAACTGCTTTCCACAGGGGTTGTACTAATTTACATTCCCACCAACAGTGTATAAGCATTCCCTTTTCACTGCATCCATGCCAGCATCTATTGTTTTTGACTTAATAATTATGGACATTCTGAGAGGGGCAATGTGATATCTTGTTATGGTTTTAATTTGAAATTCCCTAATGATTTGTGATATTGAGCATCTTTCATATGTTTGTTGTCCACTTGTTTCTTTTCTTTTGAAAAATATGTGTTAATCTCTTTTGCTCCCTTTTTGGTGGGGTTATTTGGCTTTTTCTTGCTGATTTGTTTGAGATCCTTATGGATCTTAGGCCTTTGTCAGATGTATAGCTTGAGAATATATTCTCCCATTCGATAGGTTGTCTATTTACTCTGTTAATTATATCTTTTGCTGTGCAGAAGCTTTTTAGATTAATTAAGTCTCATTTATTTATGTTTGCTTTTGTTGTATTTGCTTTTGGGGTCTTCATCATAAATTCTTCGCCTAGGCCAATGTTGAGGATAGTTTTACCTAGGTCTTCCTCTAATATTTGTATGGTCCCAGGTCTAACATTTAAGTCTTTATTTCTTTCTCTTGTCTGATTGCTCTGGCTAGGACTTCCAGTACTACGTTGAATAGAAGTGATTAAAGTGGGCTCCATTGTCTTGTTCCAGTTCTTAGGGAGAATGCTTTCAACTTCACCCCATTCAGTATGATGTTAGCTGTGGGTTTATCATATATGTATTTTATTATTTTGAGGTATGTTCCTTCTATGTCTAGTTTGTTGAAGGTTTTTATCATGAACAGGTGCTGGAATTTATCAAAAGCTTTTTTTACATGTATTGAGATGATCATATGGTTTTTGTTTTTAATTCTATGTATGTAGTGAATCACATTTATTGATTTATGTATGTTGAACCATTCTCACATCCTTGGGATGAAACCCACTTGATTGTGGTAAATTATTTTTTTGATGTTCTGTTGCATTTGGTTTGCTAGTATTTTATCTTTGCATCAATGTTTATGAGGGATATTTCTCTGTAGTTTTCTTTTTTTATTGTGTCCTTTCCTGTCTTTGATGTCAAAGTAATACTGGCTTTGTAGAATGAGTTAGGGAGAATTCCCTCCTTCTTGATGTTATGAAACAATTTCAGTGGGATAGGTACAAGTTCTTCTTTGTAGTTCTGTCAGAATTCAACTATGACTCCGTCTTGTCCTGGGATTTTTATTGTTCTTGTTGTTGGGGGGTGTTTCATTACTGATTAAATCTTGCTACTTGAAATTGGTATGTTCAGGATTTCTATTTCTCAAGCTTGAGAAGTTGTGTATTTCCAAAAAAATTATTTATTTCCTATAGATTTTCTAGTTTGTGAGCATGGATGCGTTTGTAATAGTCTCAGATGATTTTTGTATTTCTGTGGTATCAGTTGTAATGTCTCCTTTTTCATTTTTGATTGAGCTTATTTGACTCCTTTCTCTTCTTGGTTAAACTAGCTAGTGATTTATCAATTTTGTTTATCATTCAATGAACCAATTTTTCGTTTTGTTGATTCTTTGTATATTTTGTTTCAATTTCATTTAGTTCTGTTCTGATATTTGTTATTTCTTCTGCTGGCTTTAGGTGTCATTTGTTCTTGTTTTTCTAGTTCCCTCAGATGTGACATTATCTTGTTAATTTGTAATATTTCTGATTTTTTTTTGATGCAGGCATTTAGTGCTATGAATTTCTCTATCCTAGAGATTTTTGTTAGCTTGTGTTGCCATTGTCATTCAGTTTAAGAAAAGTTTTTATTTCCATCTTGATTTTGTCATTGACCCAAATATCATTCAATAGCAAGTTGTTTAATTTCTATGTATTTGTATAGATTTGAAAATTCCTTTTGGAATTGATTTATAGTTTTAGTCCACTTTTCTCTTAGAAGAAACATGGTACTCTTTTGATTTTTCTGAATTTTCAGAGACCTGTTTTGTGGTCTAATATATGGTCTATCTTGGAAAATGTTCTATGTGCTGATGAGAAGAATGTATATTCTGAAGATGGAAACCCAAATCCATCTGCCTTGTAAATTTTCTACTATGACCTCTGCTGTTAGTCTGATGGGTTTTCCTTTGGAAGTTACTTGATATGTTCATCTAGCACTTTGTGTGATTTTATCCTTCACTTTGCCTTTGAACAGATGGATGACTATGTTTCTTGGTGATGTCCTATTCACAATGAATCTTCCAGGAGTTTGTTGACCATCTTGTGTCTGGATGTCTAAACCTCTAGCAATACCAGGGACATTTTCCTTCATTATTCCCTCAAATAGGTTTTCCATCCTTCTTGCTTTCTCTTCTTCTCCCTCAGGGATATCTATGATTCTTATGACTGGACATTTTACATATCCAGTATTTCTCAAAGGTTTTATTCATTTCTCTTGATTTTTTTTCATTTATTTTAAATTGACTATATTAATTTACAAGTCTTGTCTTCAAGCTCTGAAATTATTTCTCTGGTTGGTTTGGTCTGTTTTTAAGACTTTCCACTATATTTTAAAATTCCCTAAATGACTCATTTCCAGAAGTTGTTTTTTTTTTAATTTTTAAAATTATCTACTTCTTTTGTGAATTTTTCATTCATGTCCTGAATTTTTTGTTTGTTTGTTTCTTTGTGTTGGTTTCCAACTTTCTTTTTGATCCCATTAAGGTTACTTATAATCCATATTTTTAGTTCCATATCTGATATTTCAAAAATTTCCTTTCAGTTGGAGTCCATTGTTGGAGAGTTCATATGATCCTTTGGGGGAGTCAAGAGAACCTATATTTTCATATTGCCAGATTTATTATGCTGGTTCCTTCTCATATAGAACTTTTTCCCTCAGCTCAAAACAAATACCTTTGCAGTTCGCTTGTTCTCCTCTGCTGGGAACTCTGCTGCTCAGTGTAGTGAGGAGAGGTACAATACCTTTTGGCTTGTGCAGGTAGGTTCCCAGTATGGTGTTCCTGGCTGTTTGCCTCAGTTGGACCTCAGACCCCTGGAAGAATGTTTAGGTGCCAGTGTTGGTGGACTAGGTTAGGTAATCCCCAGTTCCCAGGCCTCTGAATGGCATACTTGAATCCTGAGGATGCTATACTGAGACTGGGCTGGCAAACTTGCCCTCAAGTCTACCAGAGTTCAGGCACTGGCTATGATAGTAAGGGGTGGGATGATTTCCTGCTCCAGAAGAATGCTCAGGAAAGAGAAAGGTAGATACACTGACAGCCTACAACAAGAGGGGTGATTTTATTTTATGGGCCTTGTCATAGGCCTGGGAGATGCCCCAGCAATAGTTTCAAATAGACACATGTTTTTATAGAAGTAAGATACTATTTAAAATATAATCTCTTTCCATTACAGTTTCCATTTCATCATGCTTCCCTTCATGTTGGGTGTCAGAATGGCTGCAAACATAGTTTTACATTCAACTAAGGGGAAGTTGAGTTATGGGTATGTTTAGCTACAATTTATTGTCACTTAAGTATATAGTCATTACTAACTGTCCTGATTTAAGAATGTCTTCTTACAGAGGTCTTCCTACAACCCACTGTGCTAACTCACTAAACATCATGACATGCCAGTGCAGAGAAAGAAGTCATTAGCAAGATTTGGTTGACCTGGTATTGGAAGTAGATGGGAATAGCCAAATAAAAGGTATGGTCCTGAAAACCAGTGTGTAAAAAATTTATTTCAAATATCAGATTTCAGTTCTCAAAGACATCTAGTCAACACTGAAGCTCTCTGTTTGGGAATATATTTGAAAATGCATGTGTGTGTGTGTGTGTATATATATGTATGTATGTGCACATATAGCTATGTATTTTATAAGAAACATGATAAATGTAATTAATTAGAATTCCTTTATATATAAGACAGTACTAAAAACAGTAAGTATATCTGGATGTGAAGTACACAAGATGTAGTCTTCTTAACATAGTGATTGCCTTTTGGTATACCTGGCACATTTTATCTTGAAAAAGTCTGGTGGTTCCATATGAAATACCACAAAAACATAGCAAAATGGTCTGAAGAAACAAGGGTTCCAGTAATAATACATTTGTACATATTTATCAATATATCAATGTGTGACATATGGTGTAAATTTCCTTACATGTTTGTGTAGCTCTATAAAATATTGTGGCAATTGATGAATATACTTGAACTGTTTTTTTAGGCCTGAACTTTTGATTAATTTTGTGTATTTTTTAAAATTATTGCTTATAAACAAATTTGAATATATGGGGAATAATTTTCCTATCTTACTTTAAGTCAAAAATCAAAATTAAAAGAAGAAAACCATGAGAATTTTCAAATATCAAAACCTCACTTCTATCACAATGAAAATCATTGCCATATATCAATGTGATCAAAGATTATCCAACAAAAATAAGCCCAAAATAAGAGTACTATGAGGGCACAGTAAGTAGTTAATTAATATAAGTATAATGCTATTGTTTTCTGAATTTCATTCTGTTATGTACTGGGACCTTAGGTAAGTTAACTGTTTTTTACTGTTTTTATTTTTTTCTTTCTGTTTTATGGGGAGAATAATAATCATACCTTCCTTCTTGGATTTTTGAGAAAATTAAATGCATTAGTATATGCAAGCAAGTAGCCTGTTACCTATTAAGTGTTATACAGGGCATTTACATCAGAAAGGTGATAAGAAATATGTGTTGATAGATAATTGATGATAGATTAAAAACATCGAACTTAAAATTACCATTTTATGAAATTGACTCCAATTTAATCTCTCTGATTCTTAGTTTCTTCATATATAGAATGTAGATAAAAACATTACATCATTAAAAAAAAGTTTATGAAAGCATCTGATGGGAACACATTTACCCTGAATATGGTGCTATAATGTAAGCATTTCTCTCTCTACTTCATAGAAACAAAAGAGATAAAGAGCTGGGAAACAAATTTAGGAACCAGCTAAAATGGAGACCTCCCCCAAAGGGTTATGATTGCCAAAAATAGTGGAGATACGTCATGAAGCATGCAAGCTGAACATGAGCAAAGACACAGAAATCATCTATACAAATGATTCTTATATTGGAAGAGCCATTATAATTGTAATTAAAGATGAGTGGCATACCATGATCTAAAAAATCTAAATTCCTCATTTGTATAAAAAGGAATGTGGCTGTGCCAATCAATCTGACAGCTTCTCCGGACCCAGTGTCAAAGAGGCAAAGAAGACAGGGTATCATTGTGCAGCATATTCTCCTTTTGCTCCCTAACCCTTTCTCACCTTCTTTGTTTCTCGCAAGGCTAATACTTTCAGTTTGCCTAAAAAGGACACAAGGGCCTTTTGTTGGGAGTTTTGGTGAAAGGGAGGGAATCATGGGGCCTCTAATGGAAAGAGGGGAGAGAGGTTGGGGTATTTCTTGTCCTACCCTGCTCCCTAACAGACTAGGCGGCTACTTCATTTTCCTCAAGTTTGCAGCTTTTGTCAGAAGTTCACATCTACAAGACTCCCTCTCCGTGCAGGCAAAGAAGTGTTCTTGCTAGTCCTGGGTCACTTCAGCTTCTCTTGTTGATTTCCCTAAGCACTGCGCATACCCTTGTAAATATTTCCTCCATGTCTATTTGAGTATTCTATCTTTTTTTCCTATTAAATCGCCAAAGATTCTGTAATTTATACAGAATTTTGGGGCATAGACCCTAAAAATGTGATTTAGCAATTGGAATACTTATGTATTTGGGGAGTACTGGGTCTTTGAATCATGGTATTGAGACACTTGGGTAGACCTAGAGGAGGCTAAGAATTCCAAATTTTCCCTGAGTACTCCTTTTCTAGAAGAGCACATCCTATCTCCCTTCTGAGTTTTTCCCTTCATAAATACACGCTAATGACTTTAACTAGAACAGTTGTCTCAAAAAGGGATGACAGTTCCTCTTAGTACCTATGTATTGTCTCTCAGCCATTATAAAAATTAACATTTTACATAACCCAGACAGAGAACTACAGCCTAGTCCAGAGGAAGGTGTCTACATATTGAAAGAGTTGCAGAAACTTACCAACCAGTGTTGGCAGGAGATGAGGCATTGTGTGAGACAGTGAATGTTAAGATTATTAGACTAACAAAGAGGTAAAGACTAACAAAGACAAGTAAAGGCATGTCTTGATATGGGATTTCCTGTGATGGCTAAAAAATTGTGAGTGACATTAATAGTCTCTAGGCTGCTTAATCAATGTTGAATCAACAATGAGGGTCCAATTTGTGTTCAAACATCCCTTACTCAACTATATTCCACAAAAGGGCCTGAAATAAATTCCCTTCAGCATGAAGAAATGCTGAAGAAACCAAGAAATACACTGAAGAAGGGGAAGAGGAAAGTACACCAGCATTTCTCACAGTCTCTGGTTTTACATTCTTTCTAAAAGTAAGAGATGATTATGGGGGATGTTGCAGTGGAATTGGTCTCCCTGCTTTCAGTGAAAGTAATGAGCATTTTGAGCAATGGAAGCCAGTTGTTAGCACTTAACCTTCAGAGAGCCCAGTAGAATAAAGGGTGGGTGAAATCACCATAACCAGCCCACAGGGACAGATCAGTAGTCAGCCTGTTTTGACCATCAGAGACTTGTGGAGGAGGCTAATTGACTTCGGGGTTCTTAGGATTAGAACAGATGGGGAGCCTACAAAGGTGCTGTTTGGAATATGTAATTAGAAAAATTCTTGGTGTGTTGGGAACAATTCTAAGTCACGTCAACACGCATGCTTGCATGCTCATGCTAACACATACACACATGCCCTCAATAAAGTTGGAATAGAGAAATACTTCCTCAGCATTAAAAAAAAAAGTTATCTATTTCCCACAAAAAGCCAGCATTGTTTTAGTGAATGGACACAGAATTACCTCCACTAGAGTCAGATCAGAACAAGAATGTCCATTATCACCCAATTAAATAATATTATCCTGAATTACTAGACAATATATTTAGTGCAGAATAATAAATTGGAAGTATGAAGCATGGCTAAGGAGAATTTTTTATTTTGTACTTTGCAGATGATATTATGTCAATTAGTATTACGAAATAAGAGAATGTATAAAATAATAGGACAAAAAGTAATATAAAGTAATGACTATCCTCATATGCACAAAAATAAGTAGTTGTGATAGAAGGAAATAATTTATTTCAAAAACAACACAAACATTTTTTGTCAGGGAATAAATTTGAAATGAATGTCAAAATCTGCCTGAAGACATTCTTAAGGGGCCTAAAAGTATACTTAATGGAAAGTCATATTGTTATTGTGTAGAGATTCAAAACAGAAAATATTTCATTTTTCCTCAAGTAATTCATACATTTAATAAAAATATCAACAGGAGTTTTTGTTGTTGTTTTTTTGATAGAAAATAGATAAGCTAATTCTAGGTTCATTTGGAAAAATAACTAAGCAACAGTGACCATGAAAATTCTTTAAAAAGAAGAGAAATGGTAGAAGGGTAGCCTTACTTGATATTAAAAAATAATACAAAATCACAATAATAAAAAGTGTGGATTTAGTACACCAATAAACACACATATCAATGAAGAGAATGAAAATTGTAAGCATAGAACAATATATATTTGAGAGTTAACTATGTAATAAATAGAACATCTTACCTTATTTTGGGAAATGGTTTATTCAGTAAACTTTGTTGAGTAACCTGCGTAGCCACATAGGGAAAGTTTGGTTTTTGAGTCATTATCTCAAAATTATAGCAGGCTACATTCTAAATAAATGAAAGACTTAAATGAAAATGATGAAGCAATAAAATGTAGTGTAGGAACATCTGGAAAACTTCTTTTATGAACATAAAGTAGGAAAAGTACTTCTCAATGTTAAAATAAAATATCAGATGCTATAAGAGAAATAATTGATACATTTGGCTAGATAAAATAAAAATTATTAAAAAATTCCAAATTACAGTAAAAAGACAAAGACACCCTGGGAAAATATATTTGCAACAAATCTGGCAGACAATGAGTTAATCACTTAATATATCTTCCTACCATTGGATAAGAAAAAAACCAACAACCATATTTTTAAACACACAATTTACAGGTAATTAGACAAGGCTCTTAATATTAAAAGAGTCTAAATCTCTCTCACAATTATAGAAGGTAAAGAGTGCATATAAATTCTATGTTCAACAATAGGATTGTTGATTGGCAAAACTTCAAGTTTGCTAACAAATCTGGTGGCAAAGTTATTAAATAAACTTACACTTTTAAAAATTGCAAGTGAAAATATAGCTTGATATAATACTTAGAAAGGGAAATTTTGAAATAATCTTTAAAATTTTTAAATAGTCATTCTCTCTGATTCTGCAATTCCTATTCTCTAAATTTATCCTATAGATATGTGTTCATGAATCAAAGGAAGAATATAAAAACTTATTCACTTAGCATTTTTTGTAATAATCACAAATTATTGAACCTAATTTTAATTTCCTTTAATAGTGGAGATAGAATGATCATATACTGTTGTGTATACACGTTTTGAAAGTATATAGAGTAGAACGAATAAGGAAACACTTTATTTTGAATATTATCAATGTATTACACATATACAGTTGGCCTTCCATAGCCACACAGTCTGCATCTGCAGATACAGAGAGCAACTGTAAGGGACTCGAGCATCCCCTGATTTTGATAACCACAAAGGGTCCTGGAACCAATTCCCCCACGGATACCAAGGGATGACCATATGCAATATATCAATATGTTAAACACCAATATACGGTGTTTCATAGACCACCACAAATCTTTGTGGCTTAAAACAGCAAATGTATTTTGCTCCCACTTTGGGAGCTCAGAAATTCAGGAAGGGATTTATTTGCTGGGCTATTCTCACTTGGGGTGTATCATGCAATTGCAGCATGTGGTCAGCAGGGCTGCAGTCATCTGAAAGCTCTACTGGGCTAGACACCCAGGAAGGCACACTCACATAGTTGATGCTGGACATCAGGTAGAGCTCATTTGAGGTGTTGACGGGAGGTCCTATCAGTGGACTCTCTAGCACGGTGTTCTCAGGGTAGTAGGACATCTGATTATGGCTCTAGCTGAAAACTGAATGACCTTTTGTGACCTAACTTCCAATAGTAGTTACAACTGAATCATGAAGGTCAGCCCAGATTTAAGGGACACATTCCAATTGTTATATACTGTATGTAATGAAATGAAAGTAATGAATAATGAATTCATTAGCTGAATGAATATAATTCAATTTGTTCAATTGAATGTAATGCAGTTCATTCTCTTCTACCTATATTAAGTGAAAAGAGCAAGGTACAAATCATAGATATAGCACAATACTCCTTATGTTTAAAGGGGGAACATGTATATGCATATATCTCTAAATGCAAAAATTATCTCTAGAAGCGTATAGGGGAAATTAATAACAAATGATGCCTTTGGGAAGTGGATTGGATGACTGAGAAACAAGTTTAGAAATATGATGTTACTCTGTAATATGGAATGCCTTTCATATAGTTTGAACAATTTACCTTTTCCAAAAAAAATCAGTGAAAAGGCAAAATAAAACAATTTTGCAAATTGCAATTAAATACACAAACAAAAGTATATTAGCCTATATCAGATGCACAATAATGTTTGATATGCTGTGTTTTGAAAGAGCACTTTCTAAGCAAGCTATTTTAAAAAATCACAGTATAGTAAACATAGAGTGAAATGCACATCTATTAAATGTGACAGCATGATGAATATTAGCCTATGTGTACAACCATGAAACTGCTACGCAGATTAAGATATAGATCATTTCTCTCATCTCAGAAGTTTATGCTCCTTCCCAGGCTATTGCTTCTCCCTTTCCCTGTGCTGCTGAGGCACCCACAGTTTTGATTTATTTCACTCTATATGGTTTACCTGATTTAGAAATTCATATAAATAGATTCATACAGTATGACTTCTTTTACTCAGCAAAATATTTTTGAGATTCATCCATATCATTGAATGTATCTGTAGTCGCTTTCTTTGCTGAGTAGAATTACATTTGTATAAATATACCACCATTTTTCAGCCATTTCCAGGGGGTGGGTAGTTAGTATTATTTCAGAATTTTTAACATTGTAAGTAAAGTTGTTAAAAAATTGCTATTCAATTATGTAGGTACATATATTTTCAATTCTCTTGGGAAAATACGAAAGAGTAGAATTGCTGTATTAGATGTGTACAAACATATAATTTATATGGAAATTCCAAATCATTTTCCAAAAGGTTACATCATGTCGCCACCTACGAGTAGTGTAGAAGAATGCCAATAAAAATTTTGAAGTCCTTATAATTTGAGAAAATTATTTGACCTTTCTAACACCACATTCTCATTACTTATATAATAGGAATAAAAATACACAAAGAATGTGTCTATTTAAAGAATAATACATAAAGAATTACATAAATTAAGAATGTTTCCTTTTCTTCTTTCTTTCCTTCCTTCATTCCTTCCTTACATCTGCATAAAAATAGATCACAAATTAAACAAGCTTATATGTCTGTCTTATGTATTTCTCTAGGTGAAAATGATTAAGTGACTTAAAAATAGACAAACTTTGGAGTCATTAAGAGTCCTGAGGTGAGTTTGTTAAAACGAGTATCTCCAGGACACTGGGAATCATAGATCACTTACAAGGCACAGAGGCAACCCAAATAATCTGAAGCAAATAGTGTATTATTCACAATTTCAGATACACTATTTAAGAATATAATGATTTACAATTTCAATCTAATAATTGAACAACATTTGGACCTACACCTGAGTTTGTAATTAGAAAACTATCAAAGTAGTTAAAAATAGGGATTGCACATATTTTAGGAATAGTAGAAAAAGTCTTGATTTCCTACATGACTTAGGAGAGTTCTATTCTTCTATTACTTCTAAAACTTTGCAGAACATTTTTAAAAAATCACACTATTTTACATGCATTCATCAAAAATTAGGCTGCACCAGTGCACAAAATAAACTCAAAGAGATGTGACATTATTGATTTTAAACTCCTTCTGTATCTAAGAGATAGTAACCTTTAATAACAGGTGTAAAATTAATCAATCTAATGTCTGAACCATTGGATAAAATGACACTACAGGGTTTTTGACTTTTACAACCAGCCTTATAATATTTGATTTTGATAAGATTTGGGCTGGTATTAAAAGAAAAAATGAACATAAAGGTATTTTTTTCTTTGCCCCTCCCCCAGCTGAACATGTACTTATAAAACAGAACCAAATCTAAGACATGAGAACAACTTCTTAATAAATTGAATTTGGAATTGATGCTTGTACCTCTGAAATGTTTATAAAACTAACTCTGCAATCAAAATTTTCTACTTATTATATGTTGTTATTTAGAAATACATTTTGCATGTCTTTGTAATACCTCTTAGATTATTAAACAAAATTACAAGCTCAGTTTTTGACATGAGGAATATTGAAAGACAAGGTTGTAAAGACAGGTCTCACAGTACATCACATGCCTCCGGGAATCCCTATCGTTAGCGACATCACTGGCAGTTGCTGACATTTTCCCTAGTTATTCAGAAAGCAAGATTTGTGGTGGGAGTTAGGAGGAAATCATAATGGTTGAAACACCATTCTAGCAGTAGACACAAAAACTCTATGAACATGTACCCTGGCGTATGATAATTGGTTAATAGGTATCTGTCGGAGGAAAAGAAAGATGGAAAGAAAGAGGGAAGGAAGAAAGGGAGGGAGGAAGGAAGGAGGGAGAAAGGGAGGGAGAGAGAAAAGAAAAAAGGCTTGATTTTGGATTAAAATAATTCATTTCAACAGGAAAAAATTGACAAATTTAGGTAAAGATTCAGGAACTTTTCACCTCCTTCCAACTTATTATTACCTTAAGAGTCTTTTGCATTCAACATCAATTTCTTGTGAAGCAAGTTCTTGTAAAACATAAAATCAAACATATTGGTACTATTTCTATAAGCATAGAGTTAAAAAGCATTTTAAACATGATGCAATTGTAGAGACCTTAAAGGAGAGGTTCAAAATGTGTCCATAGATTGCTAATCTTATGCTTAAAATATCATAAAAACATTTTAAGATAATTAAAATTATATGATTAAAAAGAATTAAATTTCAGAGAAAAGTGCATTAAAATTAAGGATAAACATAGAAATTATAGTTAAAGAACTACAAATTAAAACAATAATAAAATACCATTTGTCTTAAGGTTTTCAAAGTGTAGTATTTTCAGTAGTGTCCTGTGCCTATGACAGAAATATAAATTGATACACTCTTCCTGAAAGGCAACTTGGAAATATCTATCCCAATTTTAAATGGACTTATCGTTTGATTTAAGAATGACATAAATGTGCCAAAAAGTGTATTTTAACCATGGGATTGTGGGTCATTGCAAAAAATTGGAAATAAAAATGTCTACCTATGAGGCCTAGGTAAACAAATGTGCCAAAACAAATAACAGAATGATATATTGACTGTGTAGTATTTTTTCTTTTAAAATTTCTTTACTCTATACATATACTGAAAATTATAAAAATTTTAAAAATCTTCTGCGTTAACCTAGTTGAACTATTTTATTCCTTTTCTCCAAGATAGTCAATGTACTGAAGATGATACACAAATAATGTGTTTCAATTGATAATTGTAGTTTAAGAAGTATTTCCTGAAACTTAATCATATGAATTACATAGTGTCTCAAGAGTACGTGCTATTGCACAACTTCTAAATATGTATATTTTTTGTGTCAATACAGTTTGCATGGTTCTGCTCTGCGGATTTACTTTTCTTCATAATGATATTGAAAATATGAATGTAATTAGATGATCATCAATTTCCATTGCAAAGAATATGAAGTTTGTGTAATTAAAAAGAATAAAATTATCAGGATTGCATATTAATTTTCTCCTTATAATTTGAAGTATTACATGTTAAGAAGCCATAATCACTACATTTTCTAATTGCATTTCTATATATATATTAAAAGTAGCTTGTTTAAAATATATAAAAACTTAAAACTTACCATATATTTAATTCATTCAAATAAATACTTCATGAAAATATGTTAATAGACAATTTACACTAATCTTTAATGCCTAATCCATGTTTTTAAAAGTATGGTCTTACTATATACTGTATAGCCCTTTTTTGATCCATGTTTTTAAAAGTATGAACAAATATTAAATATAATGCAATTTCTTAAATTCAGCCTCCAAAAGTTTAATGGTTTAATATTTAGATATCATGACTTTGTGTGAAATTGTGAATGAAAATTAGACACAGTTTAAATCATAAGACTTAATGAAGTTGGCAGACTGAGGTATAAGATTTTCAGTATATCAATATGGAAGACTTTAGATTCTGATTTGTATTTCCATGTAAAATTTTTAAAAGTCTCAATTACTGAGTTTGGGAAACAAACAGGTTTTAACTTCAATAATTTGAATATTTCAGATAAAAGCTTTCCTTGAATTCAAGTATCTCTGTAAATAAAATAATTTTCATCTATGCACTAGCGGCTTAAAAAAGTAAATAAAATTGTTAAAAAAATCCCTGTTTAGACATTGATAACATCTTTTACATTACATATTTCTCATATCTACATAATGGGACAAAACGGGTTTGTGTAGGAATAGAAAGCTGCATAGAAGTAGCTTATTTTAATGACACAATTCAACCTTATAAAACATTTAGCTTTGCAATTCTCAAACACAGTGAGTAGTATGGCATAAAGATGTCAGTAGCCAAATTCACTGATTATTGTTCATTAAAACTGCTGTATTGGTATGTTCCATTGCTTCCTTATTGCTTTCTTACTGAGGGCACTTTGAATAACACACATAAAAAAGTGCATATGTTAGTCTACCCCATTTCCAACTTAGAAGTAAGAAGAAAGAATCTCAGAAAAGCAAACTCTTAACTTTTTTTTCCTTTCAAAATTGTCTTTCCTGTGGTACTTTGATAAGACAGATACATAACTCTCTATACTTCTTAAAATGACCTTTAGAAATTTCATATGAAAAATCACAGTCCTATCACAATATATGATTTATTTTCAATAGAATATTATGATTCAAACCAGCACTACTGAGCAATAGGTAGAAAGTAAGAGCACATTAAGTTTTTGAAACAATACATCATTCAGAAATCTATCCTATAAGATTTAATGTGCAGATAACAAATATGTAAATTAATTTAGGGAGATGGAAAATTTTCAATTGTCATAGATTATTTATCTTATTTTAGTGGCAAACATTGTTTTAACTAGACAAAAGATTGCAAAGAATATATCATATTTCATACTGAGATTATTATTCTTTCTAATAGATTTGGACATATTCAGTATCTAGTTAAAGCATATTCACAGCATTCTAACCAAAAAGCTTTTTAAATGAATGACTCATATGTGTAATGATATGTTTATTTCTTCTCCTACGGTACCTACAGTACCCCTTCCAAGAAAGATGTGCAAACTTTGATCAGTTAATAGAATTCATTTGGCCAAAAAAAATAGTAGTAACAGCAATTTTATTAGGTAAACTGGAATAAAAATTACCACACTATATTGTTTCCTGTTAAATTTGACTGTATCTTCCCTTTTAAATAAAACTAATTCAGTAATTCAATATATTATTTATACATATATATATATATATATGTTTTTAAAAATATTCAGGTTGAAAATAGTTTCCTGCATACTTCTACGGAGGGTGGGAGGGTTAATGTTAAACAGAGTTCTTTCACTGGCCTCTTAACTGTTAACAGTGTCTGCAGGAATGAAGCATCAGTCTGGTGCAGACAGAACTCACTTGTCTTCTAAACACAACCACAGGCTTTCCTGGATGTCAAGGCCCAGCTTTAATAACTGGTGCTTATTTAATCAGGACAAATGCTGCCCTCCAAATGATTGGCAGCTTAAAGTCTGACAGATCTGTCAGTTGTTATCTTTCAAATGAGAGTGAAATCTAACAGCTTGTCACTGTATGGCTACAGCGGAGCATGAAGGCCATAAATATACAACTTTAAGGCTACTGCATATCTGATTTTTCCAGTCTTATATGGGAAACCAATTTTACATTATACGTCTGTTTAATTTTTTTTGAAAAATGTGGTTAGCTAATGGTTAGCTAATGTGATTTAATATCTAAAAAAATCCGGGCTTGTACTTTACCAGTCACTTGAATTTAGAGTGTAACTTGCCCTTTTTCCCTTTTAGCAGACGTGTGGTACAATTGAAGAAGTAAATAAGAGAGAATAAAAGATTTACCCTCTAGTTCTATTTTCACTTTCCATTTCTGTTTTATCTATATTTTTTAAACAATTGATGGCATTTTTTGATCAAGGTGGATTTTTGACATGAGAATCCAGTGTTCCTAATTATATTAATATAGTAATTTGCTTTTAATAACACAGCTACCTACTTTTTGATGTACACCTATGGAAACTGATTTCATTAGGAGATGTATTTTCATACCTCCAAAAGACAATGTTCAGACAAATACGCATATTTTTAGTTACAGCAGCCTTATTATACCCCGAGAAGTGTGCTGTGCAATGTATAAATACATATTTTTAAAAATTTTAACAGCTGTTTGAGGGGTGCATTATTTTCTTGGGTGCAAGTAGAGTAATATATGAAAGATCACAAAGCAAATAAGAGTCTTGTATTTGACTTTAATACTCTTTCTCTTTATCATGAATTTTTTTCTCCCTATGTAATAATAAGCATAAGGAGAGGTATTACCCACCCTTCAGTACGTTCATAGAAATTTTATCAATCAGACAATGTCTATTTCCTGGCATTATGATAATGATATTATTATGGAACAGAAATTATGCAAAACTGGCAAAGAAAGTGAGTTTAATTTAATGTGTGTTAAACTAATTTTCATACATTGGAAATCAAATTGCTCGGGTAGGACTGATATTTACTAATTGATGATTTAATAGGGCTGTTCGAAAAACTCTGCTGAAAACTTTACAATATCGTTGTCCACGTGCATAGATGTGTTTGTGTGTTATGCTTGTTAAACCTGTTAAAGTCTTTAGCAGTCAAAGTAATAGAAAGTGAACATGCATGAAGTTGGGAGCCTGTGAAGTAAACTAGTACATTAATTTAGTACAGTGTAGGGTAAAATTATGGGATTGAGGAATCCATTAAGGATTGAGAAAAGCAATGCCAGATGTAAAGCTAGCTTAACCAGATTGCATAGGGAACGATCAAACTCAGAAACAACAGTTGGCACAGGTATGGGGCTACCAGTTATGGCTTATTATTAAGAGGGCTGGAACTGCACATATCCAGAAGTTATTCCAAGGACTGAACCGTGCAACGTGGTAGCACTGCACACACAGGAGGATGGGCAGTAGTTGAAATCAAGAGGACTAGGTCCCTGGTATGTGAGGTGGTAGTTTGGCACAAAGCCAGTGGATTTTAGTCGTGCCAGAAAAAAATCATTATGAAATTCTCCAGTTTACAGAGGAAACTAGATGTCTGGGATCTCTATTTCTTTTCATTAAAATATGTTGATTAATTTTTAGCCAACTTAGCTATACTTTCACTAAAGAAACTTTTCTTTTATCTACCTTGAAAAAGTTAACTCTATGCTTTCACTGTGAATGTATTACTCATTGCTCTTTTGAAGTTCACATTCTTTGAAGACTCAAATTATTTCATTTCCTATCAGCACTGGCAAGAAGACAACAGCCCAGGCAAAACTAAAATTACATTCCCCTGTTAAACTCTACTTTATAAAGTCCCACTCTCAAAATTGTGAAAACTATTATTGAACACCTTCCTTCACAGAGTCTGCTGTATGAATAAGGAATCCAGTGTCTTCTGCAACATGCTTGTGTCATGGGTCACTCAGGCTCCATTTCCATAGAATCCCTGAGTAAGGGAAATTGGTCCCCTACTTTTGAAAAGAGATATATTTTCCCAACATTCTTCTCTCCCAGCATCTTATGTTGATTTACTTTTTTGTAGTCCTACCCAGTACTACAAAAGTTTAAACTCCTATTCATCCTCATAATATCCCCACGAACATATAAAAATGATATATGCATCCTCGCATGAAAAAATACACATATTTCTTCTCACATAATAATTTCATCCTTATTTTAACAACAAATGAGTTTTTATAAAAAGTTTTGGCAGGCCATACGTGGTGGCTCATGCCTGTGGTTCTAGCACTTTGGGTGGCCGAGGTGGGAGGATCACTTGAGGGCTGGAGTTCAAGACCAGCATGAGCACTAAGGAGACTCCATCTGTACAAAAAAATAGAAAAAATTAGCCTGGCATGGTGGTGCATGCCTATAGTCCCAGCTACTTGGGAGGCTGAGGCAGGAGGATTGCTTGAGCCCAGGAATTTGAGGTTGCAGTGAGCTCTGATGATGCCACTGCACTCTAGCCCCAGCAACGGAGCAAGACACTGTCTCAAAAAAAAAAAAAAAAAAGCTTTGACAAAAATTAGTTTTTGAAGAAATAAAAAAAAATCCTGAAAACAATAGATAACAGTAAATAATACTATTTATAATAATAACAGTAAATAATTATTTGAAATTCTTTTAATATAATCTGAAATAATGCAGTTCAGGTGATTAACTTGAAGTATATTACTAGTAATTTAACTAGATTCAGGGCCTGGATATTTTATGAAGGCAAGCATTATAGTCCTTTTTTATACAGTATCACTAATGCTGACTATAAAGCTAAGTATGTAGCAGGCCATTGATAAATATATTTTCGATAAATAATCTAGAGGATATATGATAAACTGACATTTTAATGTATATTCCTCAAATATTAAATATCTCACATCAAGTTCTAAAAATGATTGTATGTCAAACTCTTCAAGATTGAGATATTATTTGACAGAGGACATTACCCATTACTATTATGAGTCCAAATAAATAAATAGATAGATGAAGAACCTTAGTAAAAATGTATCACATATTTTACATAAACATTAATTTTTAGAATTTTTAACTTTGAGATTTACAGAAAAATTGCAAAGATAGTACAATCAGTTTCATATACCTTATACCAAACTTTCCCATTATTATTATTATTTTATATCACTCTGCTGCATTTGTCACAATTAATAAACCAATATTGATACATTATTATTAATTGAAGTTCATACTTCATTCAAATTTCCTCACTTTCTACCTAATGTCCTTTTTTTGTTTCAGCACCCTATCCAAAATACAACATGACATTTAGTAGGCAGAGCTCCACAGACTTTTTTTGGTTGTTATAATTTCTTAGATTTTTCTTGTTTTTAATGACTTTGACAGTTGTTAGGAGTACTGGTTATGTATTTTGTAGAATATCGCACATTTGGGATTTGTTTAATTTTTTTTTTCATGATTACACTGAGGTTATGAATTTTGAAGAGGAAAGTCATAGAGGAAAAGTGTCATTCATTTTCATCACCTCATATCAGGGGTAGATACCATTAATATTATTTATCACTGTTGATGTTGACCTTGATTGCCCGGCTGAACTACTGTTAGTCAGATTTCACCATGGTAAAGTTACTGTTTATTCTTTCCCCTTTTCTGTAATGTATTCTTTTGATGGCAGTCACTACAATTAGCTCTCAATGCCTGTGGTTTCTGTATCCATGGATCAAAAACATTAAAAATAATAAAACCAAACAATAAAAAATAATAACACAATAAAAATATAAATTTTAAAATACAGCATAACAACTATTTACATAGCATTTACATTGTATTAGGTGTTACAAGTAATCTAGTGATGATTTAAAAGTATATGGGAGGATGTGGATGTGCATAGGTTGTATGCAGATACAAGGCCACTGGATATAAGGGACTTGAGCATCCACCAATTTTGGTATGGGGGAAGGTTGTTCTGGAACCAGTTTCCTCATATATACTGAGGAACAACTCTATGTGCAGTCCACACTAAAGGATTGGGGAGTGCTGTACCCCTTCCTTTAAGGCAGAATATCTACATATTTATTTAGAATTTTGTTGCAGGAGAGATTTGTCCCTTCTACTCATTTATTCATTTATTTAATCATTTATTTGTATCATTCTGGACTCACAGATGTTCATTTTACACATTGAGCTATAATCCAATTCTGCTTTATTGATTTAGTTGATCCAATTGTTCCTGCTTTTTTTATTGGGAGTTGTTTCTTTTGACTTCAGTATACTTTTGACTTACTTCCATTATTTTGTTGAGGTATTTTAATTTTTTTTTTGTAGTTGTTTGTTCATTTAGCATTCTTTTACTTTCTGGCACTACAAAGTGCTCCAGGATCCATTCTTGTGTATTTGCTGATCTTAATATTAGCCATTTCTCCAAGGAGCCTTGGTTCTTTTAATTAAAGAATAGAATTAGAAACCAAGGTCTATGTTTCGTTGTTGCCATGAGCCTGTCATGGCTTCTAGGACCCTTCAACTGACAGAACAAAGAAATATATGTGTGTGTATTAACCTATGTATACACAAATCTATAAACATTTCTATATGTGTCCATCTGAGCTTATGTTAAGCTCAACATGAGTTCATACTGTGGTTTCCAACTCTATTTCATTACTGCATTGATCATTCTACCCTCATCCTTTTGCTTCTCTGTAAACTCTCACTACAATTGTGAGAAATGAGGCTGCCATCATCCATCATCCATTTACTTATTTTTCAATACCAGCGTACATGTATACAACATCAGAATTGATAACCAAATTTTAAAAGTTCTTTGAATATTTTGGATCCAAGACCTTTATAAAGTACATCTTTTTAAAATATTTTCTCCCAGTCTGTGACTGTCTTTCTGAGGACATAGTAATTTTTTTCACAGTAATTTTAATGAAATCTAAGTTATCAATTGTTTTCTTCCATATAGATTATGCTTATGATGTTTTAACTGCAACCTAATAACCAAACAAAACGTAATCTAGGTTTTCATCTATGTTTTCTTCCAAGATTTTTATATTTTTACACTTTAAACTTAGGTCTATGATGCATTTTGAGATAATTTTTATGAAAGTTGTAAGTTTTGTGTCTATTTTCATTCTGTATTTTGGATATGTATGTCTAATTTTGGGGGTAGCATTTGTTAAAAAGACCATTCTTTCTCTATTGAATTGCCTTTGGTCTTTTGTCACAGATCAGTTGACTATATTTTTGTCATGTATGAGCTTTCTCTTCTATACCACTGATTAGTGTTTCAATTCTTTCCCCAATAGCATGCTTTCATGATTAATGTAGTTTTATATTAAATCTTGAAATTGGAAATGTAAGCCACCAATTTTTATCTTCTGTAGTATTTTGTTGGCTATTCTGGGTTCTTTGCCTTTCCTTATAAACATTAGAATCAGTTTGTCAATATCCACGAAATAACATTCCATGATTTTAAATGAGTTGGTGCTAAATCTATGGATCAAGTTGAGAAAAAATGATATCTAACAATATAGAGTGTTCCAATCCATGAACATGGAATATCTCTTCACTTCTATCTATCTTTTTTGATTTATTGTATGAGAACTTTGTAGTTTTGTATATATTGATGCTGTACATATTTTGATAAATTTACATGTAAGTATTTCATTTTGGGGGTGCTATTTTCATTAGTATTAATAATTTCAAATTCAAGTTGTTCATTGCTAAATGTAGAAAAGCTATCTTTTAAAAAATTTAACAGTGACTGCTGCAGCTTTGCATTGTTTGCTTATCAGTTCCAGGAAATTTCTTGTCAATTCTTTATGGTTATTTACCTAGGCAACTATATTATTTGTGAACAAAGACAGTTTTTCTTTCTTTCTAATATGTGTACATTTTATTTCTTTTTCTCATGTAATAGACTACCTAAGCCTTCCAATAACATGTTGAATGGTAGTGGTGAGAGAGATGATACCTTTGCATTGTTTCACATTTTAGGGGAAAAGTGTCTGGTTTCTTATTACTATGCATAATGTCAGCTGTAGGTTTTGTAAATGTTTTATTTCAAGTGGAAGAAATCATCCTCACTAGTTTTCTGAGTTTTTTAAAATAAATCATTAACAGTTGATTTTTCTGTTTTATCCTGTTGATACAGTGGATTATGTTGATTGATAATTGTCTCCAGAAAGTTGAGTCAATAACTGTAAAACTGGAATAAATCCTACCTGGTCATATCATATAATTCTTTTAATCTAGTGTCAAATTTGGATTGCTAATATTGAATGAATGATTTTTCAACTATGTTCATGAGAGATATTGGTTTGTAGTTAGAATGTCTTTTAATGTCTTTACCCTACTTTGGTTTTAGGTTAATGCTGGTGTCATAGAATGAGTTAGGATGGGTCTCACTTTGCTTTTATTTTTTCAGAAGGGACTGAGAGGAATTGGTATCATTTTTTCCTTAAATGTTTGGTAGAATTGACCATTGAAACCCTCTGAGTCTGGTGCTTTCTTTTACATGAGGCTATTAATTATTGGTTCAATTTCTTGTACAGGTAAAAGTCTGCTCAGATTATCTATTTCTCTTTGTGTGAGTTTTGGTTGATTGTGTCTACAAAGGGATTGGGCCATTTTGTCTATCAGGGTATTTGTGGGCTAGAGTTTTTAAGAGTACTCTTTCATCATTTTTTAATGTCCTTGAAATCAGGAGTGATGACCCTCTTTTATTTCTGATATTGATAATTTGTGACTTCTCTCTTTTTTATTTGATTGTATGGCTAGATGTTAATCAGCTTTATTGATCTTCTCAAAGAAAGATCTTTTGCTTTCATTGCTTTTTCTGTTGATTTCTTGACTGTAAATTCATTGATTTCTTTCTCATTTTCACTATTTATTTCCTTCTTCTTAATTTAGGCTTGCATTACTCTTTTTCCCTAATTTCCTAAGTTAGAAGGTCTGCTTATTAATTTTAGATGATTCTACTTTTCTTATATATGCATTTAGTTCTATAAATGACTCTCTTGGTATTTATTTCCCATAAATTTTGATCTTTTATTTTAAGTTTCATTAAGTTCAAAATTTTTCTCTGTTTTAATTTCTTTCCAATGTTATTATTGTTATCATTTTATTTCAGAATATCATGGGAGTACAAACACTTTGGTTACACAAAAATTGTCTTTGCACTTCCCAAGTGTGCCCATCCCACAGACAGCACACCCCGCACGTGTTAGGTGTGAGTTTACCAATCCCCTCCTCTCCGCTCCCACCTGCCCAAAACCCAGTGAATGTTACTTCCATATGTGCACATAAGTTTTGATTGATTACTACTATTTTAATGGTGAGTACATGTGGTGTTTGTTTTTCCATTCTTGTTATACTTCTCTTAGAAAAATGGGCTCCAGCTCCATCCAGGATAATACAAGAGGTAGTTCACCATTTTTTATGGCTGAGTATTACTCCATGGTATACATATACCACATTTTATTAATCCACTCATGTATTGATGGGCACCTGGGTTGTTTGCACATCTTTGCAGTTGTGAATTGTGCTGCTATAAACATTCGAGTGCAGATGTCTTTTTTATAGAATGTCTTTTTTTCCTTTGGGTAAATACCCAGTAGTGGTATTCCTGGAGTCCTCTATAGGGAGAACTGCAAAACACTGAGGAAGGAAATAGCAGAGGCTGTAAACAGATGGAAAACCATACCATGCTCATGGATCAGCAGAATCAACATTGTTAAAATGTCTATACCATCCAAAGTGATCTACAGATTCAATGTAATCCCTATTAAAATACCATCATCATTTTTCACAGATCTAGAAAAAATAATTCTATGCTTCACATGGAACCAAAGAAGATCCTGTATAGCCAAAAAAAAAACCTTAAGCAAAAAGAACAAATTGGGAGGCATACATTTTCCAGACTTCAATCTGTACTACAGGCTATAGTAACCAAAACAGCATGGTACTGGCACAAGAACAGAGACATAGACCGATGGAACAAGACTGAGAACCCAGATATAAAGCCATCCTCCTATAGCCATCTGATCTTCGACAAAGTAGCCAAAACATACACTGGGGAAAAGAATCCTTATTAAATAAATGATGCTGGGAAAACTGGATGGCCACATGTAGAAGACTGAAACAGGATCCACACCTCTCACCACTCACAAAAATCAACTCACGATGGATAACAGACTTAAACCTAAGGCATGAAACCATAAAAATTCTAGAAGAAAACATTGGAAAAACTCTTATAGACATTGGCCTAGGCAAAGAATTTATGAAAAAGATCCCAAAAGCAAACACAGCAACAGCAAAAATAAATAAATGGAACCTGATCAAATTGAAAAGCTTCTGCACAGCCAAGGAAACTATCACTAGAGTGAACAGACAACCTACAGAATGGGAGAAATTATTTGCATGCTTTATATCCAATAAAAGGCTGATAACTATAATCTATATAGAACTCAGGAAAGTCAGCAAGAAAAAAACAAACAACCCTATTAAAAAGTGGGCAAAGGCCATGAACAGAAACTTTTCAAAAGAAGATAGACTAATGGCCGAGAAACATGAAAAAATGATCTGTATCTCTAATCATCAGGGAAATGCAAATCAAAACTACAATGAGATATCACTTACCTTCAGTGAGAGTGGCGTTTATCAAAAAGTCCCAAAACAACAAATGTTGGCATGGATGTGGCAAGATAGGAACACTTATACACTGCTGGTGGGACTGCAAAGTAGTACAACCTCTGTGGAAAGTTGTATGGAAATACCTCAAAGAACTAAAAGTGGAACTACCAAAATTTTTCTTGATATCTGTTGAGAATTTTTTTGTGACCCATGTATTATTTAGAAGAGTGCTATTTAATCTTTAAATATTTGGAATTTCCATTTATCTTTTTGTTATTGATTTCTAACTTAATTCCATTGAAGTATGAGATTGTATTTTATATGGTTTCTATGTTTTTAATATTTTAAGGTGTATTTTCTGGCCCAGAATGTGTTTTCTTGGTGAATATTCCATGTGTACTTGAGAAGAATGTGTATTCTATGTTCTTAGAAGGAGCATTCTGTAAATATCAATTAGAATATTTTGATGGTGCTGTTTAGGTTTACTGTATTTTTTCTGATATTCTGCCTGCTTGATCTATCAATTACTGAAAGAAGGATGCTGAAGTATTCACATATAATAATGGGTTTGTCTATTTCTCCTTACAGTTCTATCAGTTTTAACCTCACATATTTTGGTACTTGTTAGATGGATGTACATTTAGAATTATTATATCATCTTCAAATATTAATCCATTTATCATTATGTGATAACCTTAATTTTCCAACCCTTCACTTTTAACCAACCTAAGAATTTATATTTGAAGTCTGTTTCTTATAGACAACATATACTTGAGTGACTTTTTAAAAAATATACTCAAATAATTTCTTTCTTTAATTACTGTATTTAGACCATTAGTATTTGAAGGGATTATTGATACAGTTGAATTAATATCTACCATGATTGTTAATGTTATTTTCACATGGTTGTTTCTGACTTCTCTTATTTAAATTGAGCATTTTATATGATTCTGTTTTATCTCCTCTCTTAGCATATCAGTATACATCTTTTTAAACATTTTAGTGGATGCTTTAGCCTGCAATACACATTTTAAACCAATTTAGGTCAATCTTCAAATAATACTACACTGCTTTACAATTAGTGCAAATAGGTTATGAGAGAATATTTCTAATACCTTTGTCCTGTCCTTGTGATTTTGCTATTATTCATCTCACTTATAGATGTGTTATAAACTCCCAATACATTGTCACTATTATTACTTTAGGCATACACTTACATTTTAGATAAATTAATAATAAGAAATGTAAAGTTTCATTTTACCTTTATTTCTTTTCTCATGTTCTTTCTTTTTTATGTAAATCTTAGTTCTAAGTTATATCATTTTCTTTCTCTCTGAAAAATTAGTTTACCATTTCTTGCAGAGCAGGTATGATGGCAATGAATTCCTTTAGTTACTTTTATGGGAGAAGGACTAATTTTTCACTTTTGAATAATAATTTTGTTGCATATAGAATATTAAGTTTGGGTTTTTTTTTCTTTCAACACTGTAACTACTTCACTCCACTGTCTTTTTACTTGCATAGTTTCTGACGAGAAGTCTACTGTAATTGTTATCCCTTTCCCTACATAGGTGAGGTGTTCCCTTTCCAGTTTCTTTCATAACTTTCTATTTTTCTTTTGTTTTCTACAGCTTGAATATAATATTCCTAGGTCTAGGTTTTTTGAATTTATCCTTCTCTGACATGCCTTGATCTGTGTGGTTTGGTGTTTGTCATTAATTTTGGAAAGTATTGGCAATTATTACTTTAAATATTTCTTCTGTTTTCTTGTTATATTGCTTATGGTACTCAAATTATACATATTTTACAACTAACAACTTTTAAGATCACCTCTCAGTCCTTTTCTTAAGCTGGACATTATATAGGAACTGAAATATATCTACCTTTAGTGTCAATTTTTATTTAATATGTTAATCTGGCTATAAGATGAGTGCGTTTAGTATTTGCTAAAGCTGTAGATGATGAAAACTAAAAATACCTTAGTATCCTTGTTTGTATCTTCTTTGTTGTCTTGTTATTCCCTAAGCACTTCTTAACACATTAACTGCCATGTGAGTTGCATTTAGCTCATACTAGTTTTAAGCCCAGGGCCTCGTGAAGCTTATGTAACTCACACGTCTCTTCACCTTGGGAGCCATGAGAACTATTTTTCAAGTTGCATACAACTCATACACAGAAAACAATAAAAAACAACAAAATTTTCATTAAATTAGAAATAATTGTTTTCTTTTTGAAGTTTTTATTCTATTTTCATAATAAAACACCATGGCCCCAAGGAAGAAGATTTTTTTCTAGTGTGGCAGTCAATGTGTTAAATAGAGTCTGTGCCTTGCAACTTTTTCAACCATAATCCTCTGCTCTACTAGAATTCGTTTGGTGTGGTGGCAAAATGTGGAGGGAAGAAAACATTAAATTAAATAAGCGTAAGATTAAAAGTCAGTCTTTTTGTGACCTATATCCCTGGACTGTGTGCTCATAAGAGTTTCTTAGATCTTCTCTCCTTATGTGTGACAAGAAGGCTAGCAGGGTCTGGAGTTGTAGAAATGTCCTTATCCCAGTAGGATAAGTCTCTGTAAAAGTCTTTCATTTTGGAGAGTAGATCCTTGCTTTGGAGAATGTTCTGGATGATTTAACAATGGTTAATTTTCCCCTACTATTATCTGAACCACAAAGAGATCTTTCTTGGCTCTTTATTTGTGAGAATCTAGTGGGATTTCTGGAGTAAATTTACATGAAAGTGTGGATCCCCCAAAATACTTAGCCCTGAGATATTTCCCATTCTCAAGTTAGTCTACACTCATCCTCCAACAATTTGTCCACGTTACCATATAAGGTTTATATCAGTTTATGGATCCAGTAGCTTTTGTTCTAACTAAGCAAATCTTGGCTCTGACTCTTTTGATTTGCCTGACTTTTCAGATTTGGGGGTGGTAGCTTGCCCAAAGGTCTCAGTTCCATGTCTCTGTAAATATGGCCCAAAGAGAGTGTTGCAGCTTCTGGAGAGTAAGTGAGATATTGTTATCAAACAGTGGAGGATGTTTTAATTTTCGTTATATACCTTTTTTTACTACTGAATATATAATGATGTGTTTGTGAACTATAATTTTTAAAGGGCCTAAATTCAATTGTCTAGTTGTAGCAAATTTGTACAATTTTATGTTGCTTCAGCATCTATTTTAAATATAAATTGGATTTTCTCATACCAGAAACAGGGCTTAGTCACCCTTGACACAGTTTCCAGTTCTCCACCTCTTCCCAGTTCCTCACAGTATTTGATCCAGATATCTGCCTTGTGCAACTGCCTCGGTGACCACCTCCCTATGGGACAGCTAGATACAGCCTATGACTTGCTCACTGATCCCCAAACCCTGCATGTAGTGCACAGATATGCTACAGGGACACCCATCTCAGTGCCTCCGTGGAGCTCATATCTGTTTGCTTTAAACCCACCGATTAGAACTTTCTACAGGAAACTTGCTTCACTGATACACTGTACCCAATAAAGGCTCTTGCCCTTGGGTCCCTTGCTTTCTCTGTCTTGACCCTCACCCAGTGGTTGAGCTTGTGTGTTCCAGGTGGCCCTCCCCTTTTTTTGGCCTTATGAGGCAGGCTACTCTCTTCTCCTTGGGATCTGTAAGTAATAAAAATTGCTTCTATGATTTTATGTGCTTTGTTGTGCTGCTTCTGTGTCTCACCTGCCTGGGACCCTGGAACCCAACCCTCCTCCCACTCAGGGCTCTGCTGGAGAGTGGCTATTTTGGTAAGAATAAACTGGACACTGGTCAGAAAAGAGCCACAAGGGCATATGCCAGTATACAGGCTTCCTTTGAGAGGGACCCCTGATCTTAAGCTGGACACTTAGGCGTTAGATCATCCACCAGCATAAAGAAGGATCTTGTGAGAGGCACACTGTAAACAGTGAGACCACCTCCCCTGGAGCCCTGTAAAGGCATGGCTAGAGTTTATAGCCACTCTCCAGAGAGAGAGAGCAAGACCAAATTAGAAAGAAATCACACTAGATAAGAGGGACATGAGAAAAAATATATATATATTTCCTGGAAGCAAGCAATAATTAAATTAGACTGTTTTATTAAATTATCTACAAGTCACTTCAATGTGAAATATTATATGTTATGTTTCTTTTACAGAAAATTTAAACCAAGTCATGTTTGAGCCTTTTATCTTTTATATGTTCATTATTTATTATAAAAATATATTCAAATATAATTACAGAAATCAATTTTTATTGTTCAGAAAACAGTGTCGTTCCAATGTGGTGGAAGCATAGGTTTTATTACAGGTGCTTAAAATATTCAGGAAATGAAATAATGTTTACATAAGAGATTAATAATCAGACCTCAGAATTATATTTTCTAAAAACACCTATCTGTTACAAAGATTTGTGCAGGAATGAAGGTAGTGGTTCTTTGTGTCTGCCACAACTCTTCTCAACAAAAAGTTCCAGGAACTGTCTATTCTCTGCTATTCTAAATGGAAAAATTGTTGCCAGTAAACGTTTCATCTTTTAATATGTTCAGGTGTTTGTGGTTTATCTATTCTCTACATTTGGAATTTCCAATTTGGCAACTCATTCACTTTTATTTTTGGAACTTAAAGTCATGGTCATTAAAAAGAATGGCTTGGCTTCCTCATTTGAAAAGAATGATTTGAATAAAGAAGTATTAAATTAGGGATAGTTTGGTCTTTCCGTAAAGTAGCAGTAAATTAAAGGCCCTCCTCTTTGTAATCCAAAATATAGTTTGTCCCAAATTTATCTTTATTTTCATTCATTTTTTTCCTCACAAATTTTCTTGTCAGCAAGTTTGTAAGGACAATCCTGTACTTTATTCCAGAACAGCATAAGCTCCCTATAAGGTTGACATCTGCATTCAGTTTTTTGCCAATCATTCTAAGTTAACATTTGTAAAAACTCTTCCTGCAATATGGTAAAATATTTGGATGGCACATAGTGGCTAGAGGTCTCTGCTTCTCATTAAATGTCTTTGAATATGATGTCATTTAGTTTAGTTATTGTTTTTCATGATAGGTTCTGTGGTGAATTGTCACCCTTAATATTCTTTTCTGTTTTTGAATGTCTCCAGGGGTCATGTATCGTATAGTAAGAACCAGACAGTCTGACTCCAGAAAAGTAGAAAGCTTTTATGAAAGGATTTCTATTTACTGCAAGGATTCCTATTTAGTGCATGATGGCCAAACAAGAAAATACACTGAGCAGGAATAATAGTGTATAAGGTTAATAGCATATTTCATCAAACACAAATAGAATACTTCTATACAAATAATAATTTTAAGTTGCTAATATTAATTTGTATATTAATAACACAAATAAAAATAAACATATACATCAAATCTCTGATTTATACATTAGGTAAAGGAAAAAATGAAAAAAATGTTAAAAGAGGATTCTTTGGTCATAAAAATTTAGATGTTTTCATTCTCAACTTTTATAGATTAATCATATGGATAGGATTATATTAAGCCTTTCAGATGTTAATTGATGTTTCTTATCTGGATGAGAAGAAACTAAACATCATTGTATTAACCAAGGTAGAAATAACATAAAATTTAGATATCTATTTCTAAATAATACTTATTGCTCTTGATGCATCATGTGTACTTTTTGTAGCTTTATACACATAGCTCACATTTTTCATTGCCTCAAAAATACTTGTTTTATGTTGTAAATCTGTAAGTACCCTGAGGAATGTTAGAAAATATTTAGTTTAATATCATGTTGGATTCCTAGAAAAAACATACTTAATGATCTGGGAAAATATGTAATAAAGCTCAAAGGAAAACAAATGCATTTTAAGGCTGAATTGGTGTCATATTGTATTGTTACACATCATATTTATATTTATGTGAGACAGCTGAACTATTCTATGTGCAAAATTTTTTCAATAATTATTATCTCTGTGTTTTGTTACACAAAACATATTAATAGCTTGAAAGTTTATTAAAGTTCTGAAAAGATATTCTTTGTAATATATTATGACTATGGAAATTATAGTATTTTATAATGTTCTAGATTAAATAATTAGCCTAAATACTTTCCCATAACCTTGATAAACTTTATGAACCTTTTTCCTGGATGGGTACTGCATTCGTCAGTGTTCTCCAGAGAAACAGAACCAGTAGGATTTTTATATATGTAGAAAGAGATTTGTTTTAAGGAATTGGTTTACACAACTATGGAGGCTGTAGAGTCTAAAATCTATAGGGTGGACTTGCAGGTTGGAGACCGGGGAAGAGCCAATTTTGCAGTTGAAGTCTCAAGTCATTCTACTGAAGAGCTCCTTATTGCCCAGGAGAAGTTGGGTTTTATTCTATCCAGTTCCTCAATTGATTGGATGAGGTCCAAGCATATTATGGAGGGAAATCTGCTTTACACAAAGTCTACCAATTTAAATGTAAATCTCATCCAAAAATACCCTCAACGAAACATCCAGAATAATATTTGACCAAATATCTGGGTTCTGTGGAGCAGCAAATTTGACACAAAAAATTAACTTTACAAGTACATTTGCAAATTTTACTTGTGACTAATGAACAATGAATAAAGCAACCAGTTTATTCACTAATTGCAAAAAAGGAGAAAAAATAAAAATGAAATGCTATTATGTCTTATTCATTTTTTCCAATTTTTAGAACACTTAGTATAACAAGGTAGATCAGTTTTTCTTTCATTTCACACAAGATTCCTTGTGAGTTCTTTAAAAAGTATATAAAGTGTAAAAAAAAAAAGATTAGCTATACTATACTTAGGTAATAAAGAGCCATTATTGTCTATGTTTTAAAGCAACCACTTACATAAGTTGCTTTATTACACAAACTAAGTAAGCTCTAATTTCTCTCCTTTGTGAGCTATGTAGTGCCATTTCTGTTTAGCTCAGAAATTTTTATGCTAGAATTTGGTGGGACTATTTCTCAAATATTACCTTGGAAAGAAAGAGAAACAACTTGGGTAAATTATCAGGGTCTGATTATTACTTAATTTCAACGTATTTATAATCATATTACCCTGCCTAGGATAGTAAAAACTAAAGTGAAGTTGAGAATTTTAAGTGAATATTCTTATGGGAAGCTGTCAATCTCTAAATCCTAGTAAACTCATCCTTTTTTCTGCTTATACTTGATACTGAGTGTTTAGATGCCTTGACATTTTCATCTCGTAAATAATAAAAACAAGGAGCTAATTGTAACAATTGCTTAAAGTGTGCTATAGAAGCTATCAAACATTGACAATCACGTTTAATCAACATAAAGACAGTGTAGGTCTTGATGTAAGATTTGGCAGTCTGTATCACTAGGCCATGACTTAAATAGGATATTTTTAAGGTGCAAAAGAATATCTCACCGACATAGCTAGGAGAAAGGAGGGAAGACATGGAAAAGGAGGCCATCCTTTCATGGCAGTGTCCAGTGTAAGAAATTTGTGGGAAATTGACAAATTATGTGTTGGGTAAGTGGTGGAGAGAATCTACACCTTTTCTAAACTATTGAGACATGGTTTAGTAGCAGTAGAGGGCACAGGACTTACAGGATGATGGTGCTGAAATAAGCATGTTATTTATTGATTTTGCCCTATAGCAATCCTGCATATAATTCCCTGAATCCGTAAGTGTAAGACAACTTTCTCTTTTCACATGATAGAAAAAACTAAAACTAAATGGCATTATTTGAGGCTTGAACCATAAATAAATTTGGTTCTAGCACTTGCTTTGTTTTTCCTGGTCAATGGATTGGGAACTAATACAAAAGATAGATGAAGAATAATTTTTTTTCATTTGGCATTATTAGGCTGGCCAATAGAATTTCTTTTGATTTACTAAATGACTAGCAACCTTGAAAATGCAAGGCAGGGAATAGAGAAACTGCCACATCAAGCAATGTATCAATGTTAAGTGTGTAGAGTTCCGCCTCACCAGTTATGAGGTGTGCAACCTTTGGAAATTTATATAATTTGACTAAACTTCAGCTTTCTTCTCTGTAAAATGTAGTTCATAGTACCTTCTGTATAGAGTTGTTATAAAGTTTAAATTAGGTAAATGTAAAAAATATTAGTGTTTTGGATATAGTCTGTAGACATTTAACAATATTTATTAAGACCCCATGTTCCAAGAAGTGGACGTCCAGCAATGGACACAATAGTCAAAGTCCCTGCCCTCAGAGAGCTTTCATATCATGTGGAGGGAGGGTTGATAACAATAAACAATTAAATGTGTAATAAACACAATGATAAGAAGCACAGTGGAAAAAATAAAGCAGGGTAAAGGGAATGGACACAGCTGTCTCCAGGAGATGAGATCAGAGAGCTATCAAGGGATCAGAGTATTTCAACCTTGTAGGCTACTTTCAGGATCATGGTTTCATGCTGAGTACCACGGGCAGCCACTCAAAGCTTTTGAGTAAAGAAAAGGCATGATGTGATACATATTTTAAAAGAATCACTCTGGAAGCTCTACTGAGAATAGAATGAATGTGGGAAAAGATAGAAATACTTCTTAAGTATTGGCTGTTATGGTATTACCATCACCATTTTAAAAAACTATACATTCAACACGTATTTCTTTCATGTAAAATTGAGTAATTTGAATGGCATAATACAAAATGACTTCTCATAAATAGTGAAGTTAATTTTATTTGTTCATTTAGCAGATTTTTCTTATTTGTTCATACTTTTTCTTGTCATAAAACTCTAGTTTTGGTAGTGGCTATAGCAAATGCAGCCAAAACATTGGTAGAAGTGGTATCAGCATTTCTATGTAATTTTTCATATTCTACTGTCAATGTTTTTGGAGACCTCTTATTTCTTTCAGCAGATGAGCTAGATAAAAGGACATCTCATCAATTCATAGTTCTAATTTCACCCATTGTAAACTATCAAAAATGGTACCTCCCTCTTGTTTTCTCTTCACCATTATCTATATCTGTGCAACACATTTATTTTTTTATGTCTTCTTTTCAGGTCACTGGGATTTTATAAAGACATTAGTGATTTTATATGTAGCAACAATGACTTCTATTCAACCAAAATATATAGCTATCTATTCTTGCTATTATTAATGTTTAAGATTTTACATCTAAAATATGTTATTTGGTTTCATTGGCAACAGAGAAAAGGTATGTACAATTATTTGTATACTTATTTAGCCAAAGATCAATATATGCTCAATGATACTTCAGTATAGACATGGTCTTATCTGTGGCTTTCTAAAAACCATCTCCTGAGACTTTGCACCACAGAATCAATATTCATGTCTGTCCTCTTGCTGGCTGATTTATGTGTTGATACAGATTGCACCCCAGCATCTTAAACGCAGCCCACAAAGCAAGTTACCATTCATCAAAGTACTAGTAGTATTTGGAAAGTTTACATTTTATTACAATAAAAATCTAGGTGGGAAAAAAGATAATTTGGTGTTTATTGTTATATCTATATAGCCAATTAGTTAAAGAAATAGACTCAATGTGTATTTGACTCATTGACTTCCAGATGTGTGAATACATGGGATGCCTACATTCTTTAATAAACTGAAAATATCTGATGTGAAAGAGGTCAATATAGTTTTTGTGTTCAAAAATGGTTCACTAATTGGATTCTCCTTGGGCTGCAATTTGTATGCCATGATGTGTGTATTATTTTTGTCTTGCATGGATTTATATGCTACATGTGCTTAGATTGATGTCTTTAATATTTTATGTAAATTTATACTGTGAAAGAATTAAAAACAACTGTAGAAATGTGCCATGGAGAGAGTAAGGAAACTACACAATGTTTCTTTCTTCTTTTTTTTCTTCCTTCTTTCTCTCTCTTGTTCATAAGAAGGTATGACGTGTTACATAAATTCTCTATAATAAGTATGGGAAACAAGAATATAAGGGGAAAAAGACAAATTATGGATGAAATGTTTATATATAGGGATATTTTTGGAACCAAATTTTGTATATGATGAAAGTGGCATTTTATCAGTGCATAGGGGCTATTATCATTCAGGAGCAACAAAAAAACAAAAACACATGGGTTATCTTGTTGAAGGACCAGCAGTGGTAGCATTTCAGAAAAACATGGTTTAAGGTTGGTGCACTATCTTACCAGATGAGTTGCTAGGTTAAAAGTGAGAATTTGATTCCAGGAATTGAGGAGGTGATACCTCCCTAAAAAATTCCCTGTGATTCACTTTTTATTTTCTGATATTCCTGCAGATACACAGATATTTAGGTCTACTACCTAAGAAAAATTAAGTAGAAATATGCAGGACTTCAAAAAGTTCTCAAAAATGTGCATTATTAAAAAAAAACTATGCATGGGTTTCAAACTTTTTTTTTTATTAAACCCATACTAACTTTTTATAACATGTCTGAACAGGATGTAGTTTGAGGTACTAAGAAGGATAGGACATCATTTTGAAAAGAGCCCCTATCAGAGCAACATAAATCCTGATAAAATTGAAGCAAGAACAAAAATCAAATTTATGAAACTTGGTGAAACTTGGGTGGAAGAATGGTAAATTTATTAATGTTTTACAAAAAGTTTATGGTGACAATGCCCCAAATAAATAAGCAAGTTACAAATGGATAACTCATTTGAAGAAGGGATGAGGTGATGCTGAAGATGAAGGCTGCAGCAGCAGACCATCCAAATAAATTTGTGAGGAAAAAATTCGTCTTATTTGTGCCCTCATTGAAGAGGACCGACAATTTATAGTACACACAATAGTCAATACCATAAACATTTCAATTAGTTCAGCTTACACAATTGTAACTGAAAAATTGAAGTTGAGCAAACTTTCCACTTACTGGGTACCAAAACAATTGTGTCCAGAGCAGCTGCAAACAACAGCAGAGCTTTCAATGGTAATTTTAAACAAGTGGAATCAAGATACTGAAGGATTTCTTTGGAGAATTGTAACAGGAGATGAAACATGGCTTTACCAGTACAATCCTGAAGACAAAGCATGATCAAAACAATGGCTACCAAGAGGCAGAAGTGGTCTAGTCAAAGCAAAAGCAGACAGGTCAAGAGTAAAGGTCATGGCAACAGTTTTCTGGGATGCGCAAGGTATTTTGCTTGTTGACTTCCTGGAGGGCCAAAGAACAAGAACATCTGCTTATTATGAGAGTGTTTTGAGAAAGTTAGCCAAAGCTTTAGCAGAAAAATGCACAAGAAAGCTCCACAAAAGAGTCCTTCTTCAATATGACAATGCTCCTGCTCATTCCACTAACCAAACAGGAGCAATTTTGCAAGAGTTTCAGTGAGAAATCTTTAGGCATCCACCTTACAGTCCCGATTTGGCTCCTTCTGACTTCTTTTTGTTTTCTAATCTTAAAAAATGTTTATTTTTCTTCAGTTAATAATGTGTAAAAGATTGCATTGACATGGTTAAATTCCCAGGATCTTCATCACTTACAAAAGTGTCTTGACCTTGATGGAGCTTATGTTGAGAAATAAGGCTTATTTTTTGTTTTTTAAAAGGCAGGGTAGGCTAGAGTGCAGTGGTATGATCAAAGGCAGTAGGCTGGAGTGTCACCCAGGCTGGTATGCAGTGGCATGATCATAGCTCACTGTAACCTCAGACTCCGGGCTCAAGCAATCCTCCCAAATAGCTGGGACTACAGGTGCACCCCACCATGCCTGGCTACTTTTTAAAAATTTTTTTGTAAAGATGAGGTCTCACTATGTTGCCCAGGTTGGTCTCAAAATCATGGCCTCAGCAGTCCTCCTGCCTCAGTCTCCCAATATGCTGGATTGCAGGCCTGAGCCTCTGCACCCGGCCTCCATGAACTTTTTGAAGTCTTCTTGTAACTCAGTCCTAATTAGTAGCTAAGGATCCTGCAACTCTGAAATGTGGTTCCTAGCCAGTCAACTTTATATCTCCTTCTCTGAAATACACAAAGAAGAGAGATCAAATATCAAATGACAAGTAATTAAAAGAAAATAACGAGATTTTTAAATAACTACTAATTTGGGTATTGCTATTTAAGTAAACAAATTAAAGGACTCTCACAAAGAAAATGTGACAGGTAAAAGAGATGGCAAAGAAAAGAAATTCTGGCAAATGCCTGCTTTCTAAAGTAGACAGCTTTTTGTTGCTAATATTCTCCTAAAAGTTAACAGATTTTCAGGTGTGTCCAGCTATTCATTTTATGACTACAACTGATTTAGTAAATGGAGTTATCTAAAGTCTATTATAAAGGAGTAAAGCATCATATAATTCCAATGAAATTTAAGTGTCTTATATTCTTTAAAAATTAAAGTGTTTCTTAGAATAATGAAAATAACTGAATAACCAAAAGAATGGGTATTTTCATTACACAATTCATGTTATTTAAGTTATACAAAGCTTCTTTTTTATTGCGACATATAATCTAAACAGCCTGCCATTTAGCAGCAATATAGACAGAAATTCAATGGAAGTTCAAACCTCCTTCACAACAGCATCTTTAACTTCTGCTTCAAAACTCTACATTAAAAATAAACTTTTAGCTTTCCTCTCTGCTAAAACACAATATAACTGAAAAAAAAAAAAACAAGACAAAGGAGTAAGGAACCCATAAAAGCAATGGAAGTGGGCAAGCATGTTGCTAGCACCCTGCATTTCAGATGGCAAACTCCCATAAAAGACTGGGTTAGAATTCATCCTGGTGAAGCTTGCAAGCCCTCATGCCACAGGGGAGGATGGTTGTAGCAGTGAAGGTTTCTCTTCCCAAAGGATCCCCCAGAAAATACGTTTGTGGATGGCAAGAGCTGGGAATAGGAGAAAGGCGGGGTCAAACTTAGAATAATTAATTGAATAAATATGGAAAGTTTGAACCTAGGTTTCCTTCATCCTGTTGCTCTGTATCCCCAGGTGTAGCCCCCCACAAAGATCTCTATAAATAAAGTAATGTTCCTCTGCATCTCCTTACTATGCATTTTGGCACAAGACAGAAATAGGCAAAGGCTGCTTTGAATCTTACCAATAAATACAGTAGAAATCATACAATGGAATAGAGAAAGTTTAAAAATAAAATTTACTATAGTGTAAATTCCTAAATTAAATCTTTCTTACTTTTTTATCCATGAGGATCTATGACTTCCTAGCTAATTTTTCTGCAAGCACTAAAATTGGAAGCTTTGTTTAAATATCCCCTGCCCACTTGCCTATCCAGCCAGCGTCAGCTCAGACACAGAATGGGGAAGCAGACATTCAAAACTGCGTAGAAATATCATTCCTGCAACTTAAATTAATAATGGCAATGCTTTACTTATATCTATATGACTAGTTTAAAAAGATTTGTCATTCTAATAAAAAAAAAGAAGTAAGCAGAGAAATAAAGCGAATTGAATAACTGACCTGGGGGGAAGAAGAGATAAAAGGAAAGAAAAAAGGCCTTGGCTTGTGTCTTCATGAATGTCTGCGAGAGACCTGAGGTAATGCTGCAGTATTAAGGAAGATCAGCCACCAAGAAAACAGAATATTATGAGAATAAGAAGCTTTCTTGAGTATTATGAGAATGATTGATGTATATAGTGCATGATAATTAAACTTGGATAATGGTTATATCTAGTTTCTCAATTGGTGGGAGTTATGAATATTGGTTATTCATTATTTTATTAGGAAGAAATATTTAAATACTATCACTTGAGAATTAAAGTTAACTGAGGAAAAAATATAAATGGTATATAATTTCCCTAAATTAGTAGTGGGAAAATGTCATGAAATTTTAATCAATTCTGAAATATAAAGAAATAAAAGGAAAAGGTCACAGGAAATCTGAGTAAATAAGATATATAAAATATAATGGTGGGTGGAGGCCAAATGTGTTAAAACTTTTAAATGAAGTAACTGACTATATTAAAAGGTACACTTTTATATTATTACTTTTAAGGTTACGGAAAGCTTCAGAAATACATCTCCAAAAAGTGATATAAGCTTTGAACATAAATAAAAGAACAAAGAATATTAAACAAATTAAAACAATAGGAAAAAATGGTACACTTACTCTACAGCCAAATCAAATTAGATGTCAAATGTTGAATATGAAAGATAAATTTGATATTATTTTATGGTGCCAAGCTAGCAAGATTATATATTTTTATGCTACAAACAATACTACATTACTATTTTAAAAAATAGTTGATTAAAACAGTATTATTGGTGGAGACTCTTGATGCAGAAAGGTATTCTGCAAGAAAGCCACATGCATAGTAAGAGCTTACATAATAAGAACTGCAGTAATATTTAGCATCTAAACACATCACATCATTGTCTGAGGGAGTGTGATGGGCTTCCCACACAGAACCATGATGTTCAAGGATGTGCTAATCACGACTGGAATGTGGACAGGATAGATACTGTGAAGAAGCCATTTTCAAAAGCAACCCTGAATGAATCTGGGAAGCAATACCAACATTTGACTGAGTGCACAGAAGTGCCTACCCTACCCCTACAATTGTTTATAGAAGTGAAATCTCTTCTCTACTTCCAATGCCCATTGTCCAATCTCCCTTCAGCCTTGTCCTTAAGCCTCAGGATTCTTAGCTCCCAAAAGTTAGTCAAAATTGTCCAAAAAGAACAATTCTGAAATGCAAGTTATTAGAAAATTTACAATGATGTGGCTTTTTTTGAACCCAGAGGTCATAGAAAGTCTAAGCTACAGTTACAGATGGAATCCAAGTTTCAGAATATCATTCTAATTGTATCATTAATGACCATATCTACTCATGCATTATCCCTGATATTCAGTCAAGTACCCAGAGCTTGATATTTAAACATCTGTTTTCTGAATATGAAATGCCAATAAAATGAAGATATGTAAGATTTTTGAAAAGAACCCTCTTGTAGGAAGGGACATGAAAATCTTTTACATTATACATATATCTCCTTCTCTCAAGTTTATTTCATCTTTATTACAACATAGTAAATGTATTTTCTATAATTCTAAGTTATAATTGTATGTACTCATTTATTTTAGCACAAAAATATTTTTTATGCACTGAGCATATGAGAAGCATTGTGCTGGGTGTTGTTAATACATAATTTTATTGAGAAGGCTATTATTAGTATAATTTTTGAGTTGAAGATTCCAGTTTGAGAGGTTAAGCAATTTGCCAAATTCTTACATCTACCATGTGGCAGAGACTGAATTTGAACATGTTTTAGTCTGATGTCAATTGTATGCTCCTAACCACCTCATTATATTGCTTTCCAAATTCTTATGTCATTGACTCTCTGTGCAAGGAGATTTAAATTAAGCAAACTATTCTGTACCTTGCAGTCTTCAACTTTAGGGAATATGTCAATACATGCTTACACTGCTCAGTGGGAGTATGGATGACAAAAGTTAAAACAGATGGTGTAACTGTGCGATTAACTTTCTTCTGCTTTAACCTTCCTCCTTTTTCCTTTTGCACTAACCATATCATTTATTTGCCAAGTAAAAAAGCAACAGCTTTCAGGAGAAAAATTCAGCTCTTTGAAGGATCATCTGAGGAAAGAAAATGAGGAAAGAAAGACTGGTACATGTAGAGTCTTTGAATTTTTTTTTCACGTATACTGCTTGCTTGTATAATTTTTCCAATTAAAAAAAATTTAAAGCTATTTTTTTACACATAGCATTTTACTACTTATGTACCTTAGAAAATAGACCCTCAATGTTTAAAGTATCTTTATATATATGCAAATCTAAAATCCAGGATAATATTTTATAGAGTTCCTCATTGCAGCAATTCTTGATGTGAAAACCTTAAGTAACAAGTGTTCTTTATATGAAGAGGGAACAGGCTCTGTGTTTCAATAATTTCCTCTTTATTGTGAGGCATTAGGCATGCTTATTTTTCTGAAAAGAAGCTATACTCAATTATTTTTAAATTATGATTAGATCGTATTATTTGTGAACTTATCTATAATAAAATTTCTTTTGTAGTAAAATGTAATGGAATTCCACAAATGTTTGGAGAATGGCAAGAAGCCAATTAAAATTCCCTTTGAATGAAAAATTGAACTTGCACTTTCACGAAAATGTCTGTTGAAAATAAACCCATTAATAGAGTAATACTTTAGTTTTGTGACAAGCTTTCATCACTTTTAAGCTGAATAGAATTAGGCTAACTTAGAATATTATGGGAATGTTGATTAATTAAAAAGTGCTAAAATAGAAATTGCCAGCATACTTTTTTTTTTAAAAGGATGACCTTAGTCTTTACCATTAATCGTATGGTTTTGACTTATGTTAGTTTTGATAGTAATATTGGTAAAGCCAAGCCTCCATGGGTGTAACAATTAGTAATCTTATTCTCTCCATTTCTGTATCCACGTTACACAGGGAATACAATGCATCTGGACTATACCTCTGCCACGTGATCTAGTAATTCTTACTGTTTCCAAAAATAATACAGGATAAAACATGTCCTTTTCTGAATGAAAATACCTAAACTGCACTTGTGGAATCTTTTCTTAATGCCCTTGTTTTTCTCAGAGCACATATCACAAAATTTGTGATTATCCTCTAAAATTCTTAACTTCTTCTTTAAATAGAATGATGTAGAAAAGATAAGGGAAAATGAAGCTCAACTGTGCTCAGTGGCGTTTTGAGAAAGATTTCAAAAATATTTTATCCTTTTTGGTTTTTTGTCAGCATGTCAATTTCCTTCTAAGTTAAGCATTTAGAATTATAATATATATTCTGTGATAAAAAGAAGCAAACTAAGAGAAAAATAAGTACATAGATTTAAGTATACAATAAGAAAAAAAGTCTAATTCAGTTAATTGTTTTTTTCTGAGGTGACTTTATCACACTACAGTCATGCACCGCATAAGGACGTTTCAGTCAAGGAAGAACTGCATATACACCGGCAGTCTCATAAGATTATAACGGAGCTGAAAAATTCCTATTGCCTAGTGACTTCATAGCCATCATAACATCATGGCACAACGCATTACTCATGTGTTTGTGGTGATACTGGTGTAAACAAACCTACTGCACTAACAGTCATATGAAAGTATATCACATACAATCATGTGCAGTGTATATAATAACACTTGATAATGATAATAAATCACTATGTTACTAGTTTATGTATTTACTATACTTTAAATTGTTATTTTAGAATGTACTCCTTCTGCTTACTAAAACAAAAAGTTAACTGTAAAACAGCCTTAGGCAGGTCCTTCAGGAGATATTCCAGAAGAACACATTGTTATCATAAGAGGTGGCAGCTCCATGCATGTTATTGCCCCTCATGACTTTCCAGTGGGACAAGATACAGAGGTGGAAGGCAGTGATATCGATTATTCTGATCTTGTGTAGGCCTAGGGTAATGTGTGTGTTTGTGTCTTAGTTTTTAATCAAAAAGTTTAAAAAGTAAAAAAAAAGTTTTAAAAATAGAAAAAAGTAAGGATATAAAGACAAAATATTTTTGTACAGTTGTAAAGTACATTTATGTTTTAAGCTAAGTGTTATTACCAAAGAGTCAAAAAGTTAAAAATATTAAAATTTATAAAGTAAAAAAGTTACTGTAAACTAAGGTTAATTTATTATTGAAGAAAATATATTTTTTATAAATTTAGTGTAGCCTAAATTTACAGTGTTTATAAAGTCTACAGTAGTATATAGTGATGTCCTAGGACTTCATATTCACTCACCATTCACTCACTGACTCCCCCAGAGCAACTTCCAGTCCTGCAAACTTCATTCATGGTAAGTGCTCTATACAGGTGCACCATTTTTTATCATTTGTGCCATATTTTTACCATATTTTTCTATGTTTAGATACACACATACTTACCATTGTGTTACAATTTCCTATAGGATTCAGTACAGTAATGTGCTGTACAGGTTTGTAGCCTAGGAGCAATGGGCTATACCATATAGCCCAGGTGTGTAGTTAGGCTGTGCCATCTACACAGTGTACTTTGTGTAAGTACACTTTGTGATGCCCCCACAATGACGAAATTATATAAGGATGCATGTCTCAGAATGTATCCCTTTCATTAAGCGATACATGACTGTATTTTTCAAATTATATACTAAAGCAATGACTATGTATTATTGTAGGAAAATAATAACAAATTTCTCTATCCCTAAATTAAAGTTGAAAGGTAAACATCTATAAGAAAAGTGAATAGACCTACGTATAAAACCTTTTTAAGAATTCTCACCTAATAAATATTTTTGGGACTAATTGACATTATTCTGAATATTTCAGGGATTTTGTGTCAATACTGTTTTATTCTGTACTCTATTATACCCACACAAATGATGCACACACATACGCACATAGTTTTAAACATGTAAATATTCATATTTACACATTTTCAACACAAGATTTTTTTTAATTTCAGAATGTTATGGGGTGCAACACTTTGGCTATATATATTGCCCATGCACTGCCTGTGTCAGAGGTACAATCGTGGACATCCCCTAAACTGTGCTCCCCACACCTACTCAGTGAGAGTTTTCCCATCCCCTCCACCCAGCTCCTACCTGCCCGCTCCCTGATGAAAATCATTGCCCTGTGTGATGTAGGTGTTGATCAGTTAGAACCAATTTGATGGTAAGTACCAGTGGTGCTTGTTTTTCCATTCTTGTGACACTTCGCTTTGAAGAATGGGCTCTAGCTCCAACCGGGATAATTACCAGATGTGTTAATTCACCATTGTTTTTTATTGCTGAGTAATACTCCATGGTACACATATACCACATTTTATTAATCCACTCGTGTATTGATGGGCACCTGGGTTGTTTCCACATCTTTGCAATTGTGAATTGTGCTGCAATAAATATTCGCATGCAGATGTCTTTATTATAGAATGTGTTTTTTTCCTTTGGGTAAATACCCAGTAGTGGGATTGCTGGATCAAATGGTAGTTCTACTTTTAGTTCTTTGAGGTATCTCCATATTACTTTCCATAGAGGTTGTACTAATTTGCAGTCCCACCAGCAGTGTATGAGTGTTCCTATCTGTCCACATCCCTGCCAACATTTTCAACACAAGATTGTTCAAATTAAGTTTAATATTATCAAATTTTAGTTAGATTCATATATACTAAAAGTAAAAAAGTATAATTTTTTCAAGGGTGTGGATTTATTTATTTGCAGCTGATTTCTTAAAATAGAAATCTAAATAAGGTAAACCCTCTCATAAAATTTAGCCTTTCTTTAAGATCACTCTTAATAAAGCTTAAAAATCCTTAGTGTTTGGTTAGAAAGTGTGGTTGAGCATAACAAGGTTTAGTCTAGAAACCTTGTCTTATTTTTAGGTTAATCTTTGCCTCTAAATTATTTCGTGAGAGTGGGTAATTTGCTTAGCCTGTTTAAGCTTTATTTTGTTCATTTGTAAAATATGAGGGCCTGGAATAGGTTCCTAAATGTGTTTTTCTTATGTTTTCAAGTTAGTTTAAAATAACAGTGGTAATAACAATGATAATGATAGTTATAATTTCTAGAGTACTTATTTTATGTCAGGCACTAAGAAAGTGCACGTATGGACTAATTTAGAGCTCACATCAACTCTAAGATGAGGAATATTATTATCTCCATTTCATTTCACAGATCTGGAAACTAGTAACTATTGAATCAAAAAGTAGTAGTTGATAAAAGCAGAAATTTAAAAAAAATTCCTTCTAATTTTATTAATCTTTATACTCTAAAATCTAAAATATATGTGAATAAATATGCATTCATAACAAGTGTATATATTGGTCTTATAAACATACATACACCTATAAGTGGTATGGATACTAATTTGATTATTGAGCCTGTCAGTGATGAAGATTTTCATAACTTTCAAAAATAAAATTTAAATTTGTTAATATTATGTTTTATTTATTTTTTCTAACTGGAGGTAGAACTTCAAAACTATTGACCAAGGGTCATAAGTAAAGCCACATCATTTTATTGCCATTACCATCAGTAATGTATGTGATATAAGAAGTTTCCTGACCTTTGAACTAAGTTATGAAATATTTTAAATACTTCTTGTCTCATATAAGAAAGCACAATGAAATTCAGACTACTAGAGTAATATTTAATTTTGAAGAAAATAAACAATACTTTACAAAAAGATTTCTATTTGCCCATATATGTTAATGGTTTCATCATCAAGAAAAACTTTGAGCTTTGCCAGAATTTACAGTTTTCCACCATATTTTAGCATGGTTTTAAAAATATTTAGGATTTTGATCCTGTTTCCATAACTATTTTAATATCTATAAAGAATAGTCAAGACCTCCATTTCAAAACTCTTTGACAATAGCAATTTTAAAAATTATATGCAAACAAAAGCAAACTAACAAAAATTCAACCATGAAAGATTTCACAATTACATGCTTGCATTCTTTAGATTGAAGGCTATAGAGACCTTAATTTATGTAAAATCTGTTTATATTCTCTGCTTTACCAAAATGGTTTTAAGAATATAATTACCTTTCTAGGAAGGTTGAAAGATTATGTTCCTAACACAACATTTTTTTAAAAATTCTACAAATAATTATACTTTCAATAAATATTTTTCTGAATTTATACAATGATTGCATCGTGCCTACACAATAGCAGGATTTCTGTGTTGAATTAATTGTAGGAAACAAGGAATTTAATAAATGCATCTAATAATAAATAAACCTAAGTGAAAGGGTTAATTTAACAAGTAATTAAGAAGTACACCTAAAGTAAATGGATTTAAAATAATTGCTTGCACGCTTAATGGGTATACCGACACACACTAATGGGGAAAAATAGAATATACACTCTACAAAATAAACATGAACAAAGCAAAATCAAAAATAATTATAATAATAACAAACAGGAGCTAAAATTATAGATATTGTATAGCAGCTACAGATGAGTTTTATGGAATGGTCTGCAGGGAAGAATTAATGAATAATTATTTATTGGTTATAAAATATAAAGCTAATTTATAAAACAATATTCAATTCTGCAGCATGCAGAATATATGTTCTTAGAAATGGTAAACAAATTGTAACCAGGGCCGAGAAATTTAAAATTTATGCTTGATAATTTGCTTTCAGTTGTATTGATTTTAAGAATTCATTCAATTCCATTCTTAATTCATTCCACTGAGTTGATTTTTAATATCCGTAAGATATTCATTATTAATAAAGACTCTAATTTCTTTTTATCTTGAAAAGGCAAAGACCGTCATCTTGTAACACTGACTTGAGAGGGTGCCAACTCCTAGCACCTTTTGTATGAAGGCGTTGGAGCCTGTCCTTAAAGTGCCACATAAGATAAAGTTCTCTCTGACTTGTCAGTGCTTATATGATCAGAGATAGGCTCACATTGACTGTTCTTTATATCCCGTTGATAATTCATAAAATCTAACTTTTGTATTCTAGATATTTTATATTATTTTATATTGTGAATAAAAGTTATCAAATCGGGTATTTTCAGATTGTCAAAAGGCATAGTTGCAATAATAAGAATGAGACAGTAAAAAGAGCCAAGTATAACTCCAGATTCCCCTGCCCTCTGTTGGAAATGCGTGTTGTGTTACTTTTGAACTGCAATGAATTTGCCAAAAAAAGATGTACCAAGGACAAATGTTTAAGTCCAGACTATATTTCCAGTTTTACTTTCATCCCTTGCCCTATAATGACATAGTCAGTAAGAATATTAAATATAAAATGTGAGAGAAAGTCATTTTTGCAATTGTGTTTGCAACTTTCTGGTTACAATTTCTATTCCATAAAACACTCCTGTAAATATAAAAAGCAGTTATTATGAAATGTAAAAAATACATACTTTTCCTATCCTCTTGCATGGCTGAATTTCATAACCTTTCATAAATAAACAATTAAAACTTTACACAGACAACAGGATAAAGAATGTATTTACTGCTGTGACTCGTTAAAATTTATATTCTAAGTAAACCACTCTTAAAAAAGACAGTGCCTTGATCTTATTGAATTATATCCATTTAGATGTAGACTTTGAATAGCAGCCAAGGCTGTGTGGGAAATCTTTCCACTAATAAACAAGCAAGAGACTGAAAGCTCAGTCAAATAAAATATTTTTTCTCTAAGGTGAGGTTTTAATAGATACTTTTCAGTATATTGACTTTCAGATTATAATGCTTTTAGCTCAGAGTGTTAACATGATGGAGTCAAAGGAGGAAGGAGATAAAAATAAAATCCCGGCAAACCAAAACACCTAAGTTATTTAGATTCAGAGCTTCTGTATAATTTGGTTGTTTTATTCCCCCCACCAATGTAAGTCATTCTCCAAAAGAGAATGTTCTCTTTCATTTTTTTTGTATCAGTGAAATGTATTTTAATCCACCTGTTAAGTCTTCCTGTGGGATAAGCAATAACCTAAAATTAAATGCAGGTGCTTTGAGAAAAGAGTAGCCTTGTTCTTCCTAATGATTTAAAGTAACAGAGAGAGAGTAAGAGAGAGAAACGTGACACCTAAATATATTGCCTGCTTAGTGAAGCATCAGATCTTTCCCTGGGCATGAAAACAAAAGTCTGCTTCCTACTGAAGCATGTGATTACCTTATTGGAAAAGGGGTCTTCTTATTAATTGTTTTTTTAAGGAGAAAAGTAAACAATAATCCTGGGAAAGCATAATTAGGCAGTTGTTTTATAAGAAAGGAAGAGACAGGGAGTAAGTAGGAGGAAGGAAGAAAGGAAGGAAAGGAGAAAGGGACAGAAGAAAGGGAAGAAAAAAGGGAAAAAAAAAGATACACAAGCATCTATAAAAATAATTGGGCCACAATATTTTAACCCCTAAAATTTAGAATAATCAGTACTGGTCTCATACTGCCTAAACAAAGAAACAAACATGTTTCTTCTTTCACAATATTTTGTTGATTGAGAAACTAAAATAATTATATGCAAATTACTATCTATTGTAATAAAAATGTTCCACTTTTTTGGATTTTAATTTTTATACATCTACACACAAGCAGTAGATGAGTATAATACATTCATGTTTACTGACACCAGGCGTAAACATTAAATACAATTTTATAAATACCCAAGTAGATAACACATACTTTTGAAACATCCACTTAAAAAAAATCAGCCTAACCTACATTTTTAATCTCCTCAGATAGTTTTTATTTATTTATTTAGAAAAATCATCAAATAAGTAACTTTTATAAAATTAACTTCATAATGCAACATATCACTACGAATTTGACTTTGACTAAAAACAGCCATATATAACACATATGAAGATGGGGAAAACATAGCATTACAAAATATCATGGCTTTACTCAATTTAGCTCTACTATTGCCTTAACCTAGACAAAGTGAAATGGGTGACTTAGTACTACATCCATTGATAATCAGTGCATCGGCTTGTATGTTAAGAGATGCAGGATTACAAAGAGCACTTCAGATGTGTACAGTTCATAAAGAGTTCTTAACACTGGTGAAACAGTTTGTTGTAATCAGTACTGCAAGGGAAGTCAACTTTAACAGCCTGACACCTCACATTGACCCCCCCCCTTTTATTTCACTCTAGAATTTAGAGTTTTTTAACGTATGTTCTGTGATATTTTATTTATTTTAGACCACATAAGATATGTTTTTATTTGTTAGGTATAGTAGTTTCAAATAAGATTTTATTTGATAAAAAGTATTCTGCTGCTGAGTAACAAAAAATGAAAGCTATTGCTTTTAACACATCTGTGATTAATTTTGCCAAGTAATGTGATAACACAATAAAACTTAAGTTTTTCCAACATTAAAAGAAAAATCCCACCTCATCTTACCAAATATTTTTCCCCAAACCCATATATTATGATCTATTTCTAGACTTTATATTCTATTCCTGCAGTCCCTAACCCTGGGTCATGGACCGGTATTGGTCTGTGGCCTATTAGGAACCAGGCTGCACTGCAGGAAGTGAACAGTGGGTGAGTGAGCAAGGCTTCATCTGTATTTACAGCTACTCCCCATTGCTCACATCACTGCTTAAGCTCTGCCTTCTGTCAGATAAGCAGAGACATTAGATTCTCATAGGCGCACAAACCCTACTGTAAACTGCACATCCAAGGAATCTAGGTTCTGCGCTTCTTATGAGAATCTAATGCCTGATGATTCGAAGTGGAGCTGAGGTGGTGATGCTAGCACTGGGGAGCAGCTGCAAACAAACACAGATTATCATTAGCAGAGAGGTTTGACTGCACAGTGAATGTAAGGTGCTTGAATCATCCCAAAACTATCCCCACCCTACCCCAGTCCACAGAAAAATTATCTTCCATGAAACTGGTCTTTGGTGCCAAAAAGTTTGGGGACTGCTGTTCTATTTCATTAATTCCTCTGCTTATGTTTATACCCATTGTACATTGTCTATATTATTAGATATTTAATATTTGCTAGTCAAAGGCCTACATTGTTACTCTTCTGTCTCAAAAATTGTCTTGCATATGCCTGACTTTTTTCTTCTGAATAAATTGCAAATTATACAATCATATTTCAAAGAGTTTCTGTTCCCTTAATTTAAAACAATTTTTATTTTACTGTATTTTACTCTCTTTTCTGAGAATGATTTATCTCCTCAATTATCAGTTTCTTTACTTTTCACAGTACTATTTTGTAATTTATTGGATATAAGGAGGTAAGTTCAAATATCAATTCTGCTATTTAAATGTGAACTTGTAAATTTACTCAAATATATCTTAAATACTCCTGTATTCAAATACTGAAATACATTAGATTTTGTATAGTTATATGTGATTCAAATTCATGTTTACTTAGATGTAATTCCTACACAAAGAAGAATACATGATAATATAAATTCAAAAATAAATATATCTGATTTAGGATAATTAGGTTATTTGTCTAATCTCAGGGCCTAGTGTTGTCAGGGTCTAGTAATATAATAACAGATAATAGGCAGCAGGTCCAATAAAAGAAAGGTAAGGAAAAGAGGGTTTAAAGTTGTTAATCAGGGATGTCTGATGCAATCCACTGCACCATGCACATATCCACGTCCCTTCACTATTACCATCTGTAGTCCTAAAAGAGGAGACACATTTTGTGCAAATTAGATGCTCTTATGTTTTCTCTGAAAGGGCAGGTGCAATCAGTCACAAAATTTCCTTCAAGGTGGTGGCTTTAAGAAACAAGTTATACTCTTGTTGCTGAAACTGCTCTTGTAGCTGACAATTATCTTCATTATCTCCCTTCTCCATTATGTATTCAAGATTTCTCTCATCCTCGGGCATCACTTTGGTCATTCAGTATTGTTTATATTGTAAGGTGACTCACATATTCATGCTCATGGGATGTGAGTCCTTAGTTGCTTTGGTCACAATCGTTCACTGCTGTCACTGGACATATATACACCCACAGGTGTCCAGTGAATCTCCTAGGCTCCAGACAATTCCCCCTCTTTCCCAGTGGTATAGCAGAATTACTATAATTACTAATTACTTCCTGTGGTAATTGGGAACTGTTACCGCTGCCAGTAGAGCAACTCCCTCCTTTGCCTGCTGGTCTGTAGCCTGAGGAGCACAGAGAGAACAGTGGGTAGTGGCAGCTTCACATTAGGTGGAATGCTTACTGTGTCCCCTGGCAGAAGTAACTCCTCCCCACTCCTTATGAGCCGGGACCTTTAATCCAGTTTTTCAGGATGGAATGAATAATTTGGATGGAATTAATAATTTATTATTATGCATGTGGATTATTGGCAATGATGGCCAAAGGGGCCAATTTTACTCCCACGTTTGTGTTCTAATCCCACATCTTGTAGCTTTTGGCTATACACTATGACAGAGTAAAATGTTGCTTTAGTTCACTGAATTGAAGATGACATTTTTTATCAGAGGCTTATTTTTTATGTTACCAAATAGTAAAATTAAATTGTGTATTAAACTGTTACACTGCTTTCATATCACATAGAATTTTTTAAATTTATTTTATAACTACTGATTGACTTATTTTAAACTTATTGGATTGTATCAATGAAAACATTCACTTGATCTCTTTATAAATCTTAACAGATTGCTTCTTGGATTTCTATTGGTGCTGTATAATGTCTGTAGTAAAGTATTTTGTGAAAAGATTTATGACAATTATAACCACATGGTGAATTACATTTTTATCATTATAGAATTGTCCTCTGATACCTTGAATTATTTTCATTTTGAACTATGCTTTTTTTCTAATATTAATAAAATAAACAGCAAAGTATTTAATGAAGAATTGGGCACATATTACTATAGCTGATGTTAATTTGAAAGGCTTGAGGGAAGTATCTGAGCATATGTGAGAGGTAATAAAGGATAATAAAAATGGTTCACTAAATTATGATGCACCATACAGGTATTTTAATGCTATTTTAAAAGGTTTGAACTTTGTTTTATAGCTATTTGTTAGAAGAAAAATACATATCCTACTTTGCTCATATTATCTTAGAGCAAATAGAATTCATACAAATATTTTGCCAAATTATAAATGCAGAGAAATACATTTATGGATTATAGAATAATGCAGACACATGGATTGGAACTTTGAAAACACAACTGACCATCTTGTGATACCAACAAGTTACTTAACTTCACAATACTTCAATTTTCTAATGTTAGAGTAGGAATAAAAACAATACATCCCTGAAGAGCTTATCTTAGTCATTTGGTCTGCTATAACAGAATACCATAGATTGTATGGCTTAAATAACCAACATTTATTTCTTACAATTCTGGCAGCTGGGAGTCCAAGATCAAGGCTTGGGCGGGTAAGGTGTCTGGTGAGGGCACTGTTTCTGGTTTTCAGAAGGGTGTCATATTACTGTGTCCATACACAGCTGAGAGAGAAATTACCTCTCTCACATTTCTTCTTATACGGGCATTGATCCCATTCATCAGGGCTCCACTGTCACGACCTAATTACCTCCCAAAGGCCCCACCTCCTAATACTATTATATTACATGGGAGGTTAGGATTTCAACACGTGAATCTTGGAGAAACACAAACATTCAGTCCATAACAGAACTATTGTAATATTATACATGTATAAGAGCTATTTAATGAGGCCTTAGATATTTCATGCTGAGAAAAGAGTCTGGCAGTTAATAAACACTCAATAAATGTCAGCTTTTATTGTAGTCTTTATCCTCTCCGCTTAAGTGCCTTTCTCTAAGAGAGGAGGGAGTCTGGTAAGACAACGAAAAATATTTGACCTAGTTTCTCTGATGGACAATGTTAGTGTTGCCAAATTGAATCTACCAATACAAAACTTAATAGCACATGATTACAAAGTGTGGTTTCTCTAGGTTGGGTTAACACTTGTAAAATAGATTAATTCACTAAAACAAGACCAGGTGACCATCTAAATAAATTCTGATAAAATAATTGACAAAATACTATATCCATTTCTGATAGAAATTCTCAAAATACTAAAAAAAGATAAGAATGTTCTCAAATTTAAAGAGGACATCTATAAAACTTGTAAAAATAATATCATATCTAACAGTAAAAACTTAATTATTTCATCTTGTAATACAGAAGAAAAGAAGGTTGTCTGATCCCATCACTTTTATTCATATTGTACTAGAGGTTCTAGTCAATATATTAAAAATAAATAAAGGGGATCATCCAAGTTAGAAAAGGAGAAGTTGTTTTTGCTGGATAATCTGCTATGTTTATATTTTCAAATGGTATTATCATCCATTCAATGAAACCTGTGAAAACCTACTGAAACTAAGTTTATTGAATACTAAAACTAATTATCATGTAAAGGAAATAATATATTTAAACAATACTCAATTTTATTTCTATATATTAGCACTCGATAATCAGTAATTGAAATTAAAATCAATTCCATATACAACAACATCAGAACATATGGCATACATGTGGATAAATCTAACAAAAGATGTAAAAGATCTGTGCACTGGAAATTATAAAATTTTGGTGTGATAAGTTAAAAAAGACCTAAATAAACAAAGAGATATACCATGTTCATGAGTCAAGAGACTTGATATTGTAGAGAGAAAAATGCTTTCCAAATTTATATGCAAATATGAAGGAATCATAATAAAAATTCCAGCAGGTGTGAGGCAGAAATTGGAAAATTTATTGTAAATCCATTTTGAAATGCAAAAACATGTAATATGCAAAACTTTTCTGGAAAGAGGAAAAAATTTATGCTACCAACTTTACCCTCTTACAAGACTTATTGTAAAGTTATAATAATCAAGATGTGTGGTATTGGCATAAATTCAAACAAATGGAGCAATTGAACAAGATAGGAAGTAGTGATATAGTTGCAAAGACAATTCAGTGGAAAGTGATCCACTTTACAAAAATGGTGCTGGAACAATTGGATATCCATACATACACAAAAAATATATTTAAATTCATAACTTACACTGCAAGCAAACATTAATTCAAAATAGACCAGTGACATAAATGTAAATTCTGAAACTCTAAAATTTTTGGAAGAAAATATAAGAGGAAACCTTTGTTACCATGCATTAGACAAAGATTTCTTAGATATTACACCAAAAGCAATGACCCATAAAGCAAAACTGATAAATTGGATTTCATTAACATTGAAAATGTCTGTTCTTCAAAAGACAATGCTAAGAAAATGAAAGAAGAAGCTGTAGACTGGGAAAAATATTTACAAATCGTATATCTCATGAAGGACTTATATCCAGACAGAATATATAAAGAACACTCAAACGCGATAAAAAGAAAATGCCAACTTAAAATAGGCCAGAGATTTGAAAAGATAAACAGATGGTAAATAAGCACACAAAAAGATTCTCAAAATCGTTCGTCATTAAAGCAAAGCAAATTAAATGGCGTACTATTATACACCTCTTAGAATTGCTAAAATTAAAAAGTTCGACATACCAAAGTTTGCCAAAGATATGAAAGATGTGGAATTCTCACCCACCGAGACATTCATTTTGGAAAATAATTTGGCCACTACTTTAAAAATTATTAAATAATAATGCACCTACCTACCATATGATCCCAGCCATCTACTCCCCACTAAATACCTGTAAGATATGTCAGCACATGTTTACTTTTGCATGAATATTCAGTGAAGCATTATTTATAATAACACACATCTGGTAACAATCTAAATATTGAACAGGACAACAGATAAAAATTATGCAATATCCATCATTGGAATATTTCTCAATTTTATACATTTTAGAATGTATAAAATAATAATAGAAAGAACAGATAGATCCGGATGAAAAGAGCAGGAACGTGCACAGCCATGTAGAAACTTGAAGGCAATGATATATAGCATTTTTAATAATAGATTCTTCAGAGAGCTAATATACATATGTCAAAACTTAAGAAATTGTATATTCTAAGTATATATAATTTGTTGTATGTCAATTATTCTGCAATAAAACTATTAGAAAAAACTTCAACTTTGGAAGTGCTAATTTTGTGTTGTTTTATGATGCTTACAGTAGCGGCAAGCTCTGGTTGCAGCTCCTGAAGAACAAACTCTGACATTATGTAAAATTCTAAATGAAGAACTCTGGCTGATACTGCAAAATAAAATATTGGAGTGAGAAAAATTAGTATCAACCTGGGAATTTAATACTGAAAGTTATTAATAATGATAAGTAATATTTATTCAGTACGTACTAAGTGCTAGGCCCTTTTCTAAGAGTATGAGACTATTCCATGTATATTTTTAATGTAGTACAGCAACTCCATGCACATTTTTTCTAGGAAAATCTTGGATAATCATCTTGATAACCAGATGAACTTTTGGCCTTTTTTTCCACGCCATATTTCTACCTTTACCTGGAAAGAGTCTGGACTATTAGTAATTACCTGCCTCTATTATTTCCAGAACCGGGTCCTACAAAGTCATGGCCACTCTCTTCCAAGGTGAAATTTGCATGCCTTGATAGAGTAGTAAACAAAACAATAATGTTCTGACATTTTGTCTGTTTTTCTGTCTGGAAAATTAGTCTTGGATGTTAATTTTTATTACTTCTATTAGATTATAGGGGAAGAAAAGACTTCCTGTCACTGTCACAATAGAAAGGGGTGGTGGTGGTGGATAGGTTGTAATTAGATGTCATCACTATCAATCACCTCAACTATAAATAGGGTAAATCATATCTAATCATTTGGAACAATTCTTGTAATAGTCCAAGAGGTTTGATCATTTGTAATCTCTCTTTTTGTCTATTCAGGTTATGTTGTCTGAATCTCACCTTTAACATCCCCGAAGAGGATCGATATTTTTATTTTAAATATCTAGCAACTAGAAAAGTAAATAACTCATGGCATGCCCAGCATGTGCTAGTTCAACTCAACTGACACCAAATGAAATAAAAGTCTCAACTTGCGTTTGTCTCCTCTTTGTCATCATGTCCGTCTTTCCCCTGCCTACTCCATTTATTATTCAATATGAGAATTTTAAGAGTTTTCATTAAGGATGTCACATTAAGATAAGAATATACAAAAACAGTATTTTGAGATTGCCTCTCATGTTTAATGATTTCAATGTGTTTTCCTATTTTCTGCTTCAACATTTCATGCAAACATTATTCATCAAACCTGGAAGTTTTAATTTCCTGATTGAAGAGCTATCCTCTAGATCCTGTTCATACCTTTCATATTTAACCAACACAAAATTTACTCTAATTTTGACAGAATTTAATTTAATCATTTCGTGTGCAGTACTGCAATATCTTTGATCTTTGATTCAGATTTTATTTCTTTCAAATTCATAAAACCACTGCATAAATGAAGTTTAATTACATTTATATTAACCATTTATATCTCAATACTCTTATCTAATGTAGAATGTCAGTTATTTAACTTTAATTCAAACTAATATTAGAAGTGTTTCTGGTATTTATTGTATTTACCCCTCATGTTTTCTACATCTTTTACATTCATATCACATGTACATTTAGCATTCATATCACATGACTATTTTTCCCAGAAGTTAGGAGTTGTTACTTTTCTAGATTTTTCCTTTTCTATGTAAAAATTCTTATGCTAATAGATAAAATAATTGATTCATCTGTGAAAAATAATGGGGGAAATATACTTTTTAAATGCTCACAGCTCAAACTTAAAAAGGCAAATATGTAAATATTGAGCTTGTTACATTTGGTGACGTCTAGATGTATTTGACAAGATCATTTTATAAAATCATTCTATCTTACATGTATGGTGTAACTGCTGAATCAATGTCAAGAAAGTGGAATGGCAAAAGTTTCCATATACACCATATAGTCTATATTAATATTATTAAAATGATTAAATAAAAATCTGTAATCAATATTTTCCCACTCTATAAAAAAGTGCTATCTCTCTTTCTTTCTTTTCTACCATATTACCAAAATTACTGAGTGCCAAAACAGAAGCTGGAGACTGCATACATTTTGGCCTGTCTATTACACATGCATTTTTAATCTATAAAACATAAATCTTGAGCTGAGGTTTATAAAAATATTTTGGATAACACCATTTGTGATAATTTTCTAATAAAAGAAAATACAAATGTTTAATTACTTATGAAATTATAATCACCAAATAAAAAATTTGATTCTTGACTGGTCAGTTTGTTGGAAATTTTGTCACTGAGTTTTAGAACAGAGAACTCTGACATCTTAAAATTCAGAAATTTTATTTCTGAAAGCATTTAGATCATTGAAAAGAAAGGACAAAAGTCCACATCCAAATTTAAAAATTCTATAGTTGTCTATTTATTTCTTTGCTGAGTTTTTAAATGGTTATTTAAGTATAAAGGTACAAAATAATGTTTAATTTCCTCCATTAAGTATGGGGGTGGGGAATAACACCAACAAAATAAATCTCTGTAATCCTTCTGGCCAAAGACAAATTTATCAAACCTGTTTTGAGCAAAAAATCAACACATGATACAGGCATCAATTCTGAAGTTCACTTTTATAATGTAATAGCAGAACATCATTTAATACTATTTTTCTAGATTTAAAAACTAAAGGCTACGATCTATAAAAAGAAAATAATTGTGTTCACCTGACAGTTATCACATTTTTAAGACATGTATTATTTTCTATAGGTCAAAGGAAAAGAACAATTTGATCATCTTGATAGCTGAAAAGAGTCTTCAGAATACTCAATGACAAATCCTGATTAAAATTTTAAAAAGATGAACCTTCCAAATAGGGTTCTTTTCTAATTTAATTTTTTTTTTGAAATTAACTAAATTTATTCTTATTATTTCAAAATATTAAGGGGTACAAATGTTTTTGTTACATGGATACATTGCATAATGTTTAAACCAGGGCTTTTAGTGTGCCCATCACCAGAATTGTATATATTGTACGTGATCGCCAAGTTTTTATCCCTCACCACCTTCTAACCCTCCCCTCTTCTTGGTTTCCAAGGTCCTTTATGACACTTTCCATCCATGTGTGCCCATCATTTAGCTCCCAATTATTAGTGAGTACATGTGGTATTTATTTTTCCATTCCTGAGAAACTTCACTCATTTCTCTTTGCATCCATGCTGGCATCTATTTTTTTTTTTTTTTTTTTTTTTTTAGTAATGGCCGTTTGACGTTCTGACAGGGGTAAAGTGGCAATTCATTGTGGTTTTAATTTGCATTTCCGTGATGATTAGTGATGTTAAGCATTTTTTCATATATTCTTTGGCCCTTTGTCTACCTTCTTTTAAAAGCTGCTGTTCATGTCTTTTGCTCACTCTTTAATGGGGTTGTTTGCTATTTCTTGTTGATTTGTTTGAGTTCTTTGTAGATTCTGGATATTAGCCCTTTGTCAGATGTATAGTTTATGAATATTTTCTCCTATTCTGTAGGTTGTGTATTTACTATGTTGACTATTTCCTTTGTTGTACAGAAGCTTTTTAAATTTAATTAAGTCCCATTTATTTATTTCTGTTATTGCTGTATTTGTCTTTGAGGTCTTAGTCATAAATTCTTCGTGTAGGCCCATGTCTAGAAGAGTTTATTCTACATTTTCTTCTAGATTTTTGATGGTTTCATACCTTACATTTAAGCCCTTTATCCAACTTAAATTAATTTTTGTACATGATGAAAGATAGGGTTCCTGTTTCATTCTTCTACATATGGCTTTCCAGTTTTCCCAGAACCATTTGTTGAACAGGCCTTCTTTTCCCCATTCTGTGTTCTTGTTTGCTTTGTCAAACAACAGTTGGTTGTAGTTAAATAGTTTTATTTTGGGGTTTTCTATTCTGTTGCATTGGTCTATGTCACTGCTTTTATACCAGTACCATTCTGTTTTGGTTACTATTGCCTTGTAGTATAATTTGAAATCAGGTAATGTGATGCCTCCAGATTTGTTATTTTTGCTGAAGATTGCTTTGGCTATTTGGGCTGTTTGTTAGTTCCAAATGAAGCTGAGAATTATTTTTTCTAGATCTGTGAAATATGACATTGGTATTTTGATGGGGATTACACTGAATCTATAGATCACTTTGGGTAGTATGGACATTTTAACCATGTTGATTCTATCAAACCATGAGGAAGGGATGTTTTTTCCATTTGTGTAATCTATTATTTCTTACATTAGTGTTTTGTAGCTCTCCTTGTAGAGATCTATCATCTCCTACTTTATGTATGCCTCTAGGTATTTTGTAATATTTTTCTCTGTGGCTATCATGAATGGTATTGAATCCTTGATTGGAATCTCAGCTCTACTGTTATTAGTATATAGAAATGTGAAAGATTTGTGTACATCAATTTTGTAACCCGAGCCTTTGCTGAATTTATTTATCAATTCTATGAGTCTTTTGGTGGAATCTTTAGGGTTTTCTAGATACAAGATCATATTGTCAGCAAACAGGAATTTTTTGCCTTCCTCTTTCCCAATTTGTATGCTCTTTATTTCTTTCCCTTGTCTGATTGCCCTGACTAGGACTTCCAGTCTATTTTGAATAGAAGTGGTGAGAGCGGGCATCCTTGACTTGTGCCAATTTTTAGGGGGCATGCTTTCATCTTTTGATGTTGGCTGTTGGTTTGTCATAGATGGTTTTTATAATTTTGAAGTATGTTACTTCCATGCCTAGTTCATTAGGGTTTTTATCACAAAAGTGTGCTAGATTTTTTCAAGTGGTTTTTCTGCATCTATTGAGATGATCATACGGTCTTTGGTTTTGCTTCTGCTTGTGTGGTGAATCAAGTTTATTGATTTATGTGTGTTGAACCATCCTTGCATCTCTAGGATGAAACCCACTTGACCATGGTGAATTATCATTTTGATGTGCTATTTAATTTGGTTTGCTAGTATTTTGTTGAGAATTTTCACACCTATGTTCATAAAGGATGTTAGTCTGTTGTTTTCTTTTTTTGTTGTGTTCTTTCCCAGCTTAGGTATCAAGGTGATATTGGCTACATAGAATGAGTTGGGGAGGATTCCCTCCTTCTCAATGTTATGGAATAGTTTGTGTGGAATAGGTACCAAGTCTTCTTTGTTGGCCTGGTAGAATTCAGCTATGAATCTGTTGGCCCAGTGTTTTTTCTTGTTGAGAGATTTTTTACTACTGCTTCCATTTCTCTGGTCATTACTGGTCTGTTCAGGATTTCTATTTCTTCCAGATTTGGACTTGGGAGATTGTGTGTTTCCAGGAAATTATCCATTTTCTCTACATTTTCTAGTTTGTGTGCATAGAGGTTTTTGCAGCATTCATGGATAATATTTTATATTTATGTGGTATTAGTTGTAATGTCTCCCTTTTCATTTTGATTGAGCTTATTTCAGTCCATAACTTCTATATCTGATTAATCTGTCTAGTGGTCTATCCACTTTGTTTATCTTTCAGAGAACCAAATTTTTGTTTTGTTGATCCTTTGTATTCTTTGTTTCCATTTTGTTGAGTTCTGCTCTGAGCTTTGCTATTTCTTTTCTTCTGCCGATTTGGGTTTGGTTTGCTCTTCTTTTTCTAGTTCCTTGAGATGTGCTATTAGGTTGTTAATTTGGGATCTTTCCATCTTTTTGATGTAACCATTTAAGGCTATGAACTTCCACTTAACACTGCTTCTTGCTGTATCCCATAGATTTTGAAAGCTTGTGTCCCCTTTGTCTTTCAGTTTGAGGAGTCTTTTGATTTCTATCTTAATTTTATCATTGACCCAAAGATTGTTCTGCAGCAGGTTGTTTAATTTCCATGACTTTGTGTAGAGTTGAGTTTCTTTTTTAATTTATTTCTAGTTTTATTCCACTGTGGTCTGAGAACATGAATGGTATGATTTTGATTTTTTGAATTTTCTGAGACTTGTCTTGTGGCCTAAAGTATGATCAGTCTTGGAGAATGCCCATGTGCTGATGAGAAGAATGTATATTCAGTAGTTTTGAGGTAGAATTTTCTGTAAATGTCCACTAGGTAAATTTTTTCTAGAGTCTTATTTAAGTCTAGTGTTTTTATATGGATTTTCTGCTTTAATGACTTGTCCAGTTCTGCCAGTGGAGTGTGAATTCCCCAGCAATCATGATGCTACAGGTTATTTATTTGCTTAGATATAGTAGAATTTTGTTTTATGAAACTGGGAGCTCCTGTGTTAGGTGTATATACGTTTAGGAATATTATGTCTTCTTCTTGAATTGCTCTGTTTACTATTACATAATGACTATCTTTGTCTTTTCTTACCTTTGTTGATTTAAAGTTTATTTTATCTGATATGGGAATGGCTATACCTGCTCGCTTTTGGTTTTCATTTGAGTGGAATATTTTTTCTATTCCTTTACCTTGAGTCTGTGCAAGTTCTCGTGATTTAGATGAGTTTCTTAGATACGAGGTTCTTGGCTTATGTTTTTTCATCCATTCAATCAGTCTTTTCTTTTATGTGGGGCATTCAGACTATTCACATTCAGTGTTTTAGCATTAGTATGTGGGATACTGCTCCATCCATCACGTTGGATGACACCTTATTGTTCTGTTTTCCCTTTGTGCTATTCTTTTATAAGAGCTGTGAGCTTTACGTTTCAGGTGTTTTTACACTGGTGGGAATCTACTGTGCTGTTCCATGTATAGTACATTTTTGAGCATTTCCTGTATGGCAGGCTTAGTAGTGACAAATTCCCTTAGTGTTTGCTTGTCTGGAAAAGTCTTTATTTCTCCATCGTTTATGAAACGTCATTTTGCAGGATACAAAATTCTTGGCTGACAGTTCTGTTTAAGAAGGCTAAAAATGGGGCCTCAATCTTTTCTGGCTTGTAAGGTCTCTGATGAAAAGTATGATGTTCTTTTTGTTTTGTTTTGTTTGGTAGGTTAGCTGTTGTTTTCATCTTGCAGCTTGTAGAATTTTCTCTTTCATTTTGATTTTTGCCAGGTTGAGGACTATCTGCCTTCAAGAAGTCCTATTTGCTCTGAATCTTATCAGTGTTCAATTACCTTTTTGTATCTTAATCTCTGAATCTCTAGGAATACCAGGGAAGTTTTTCTTCTATATTTCTTCTGTAATTCCCTTGAAAAGGCTTTCCATGCTTTTGTGCTTTCTTTTCCTCCCTCAGGGATAACTATAATTCATATATTGGCTCATTTCAAATAGTCACGTATTTCTCTGAGTGATTTTTCATTCTTCTTTTTCTTGCATCGTTGACTGACAGGGTTAGTTAGAAAGCTTTGTCTTCAAGTTCTGAGATTCCTTCCTCTGCTTGGTGTTGTCTGTTATTGAAGCTTTCTGCTGTATTTTGAAATTCCCTAAGTGACTCTTTAATTTCTTTAAGGTCTGTTATACCCTTTCTTATGTTGCTTAGCTCTTTAATGACTTTTTCATTTTTTTCATTCATGTCCTGAATGGATATTTTTTACTTCTTTCTGTTGGTTTTCAACTTTCTCTTCAATCCCATTTATCTTCTTTGCCATCCTTATTCTGAATTCCATTTCTGACACTTTGACAATTCCCTTTTGGTTGAAGTCTATTGCTGTAGCTCCATTGTGATCCCTCGGGGATGTCAAGCTGTTTTGTTTTTTCATGTTGCCAGAGTTCTTTTACTAGTTTCTTCTCATCTGAATCATCTTCTCTCATCTCAGGGCAGACAGGTTTGCAACACATCTGTTCTCCCTTGCTGGTAAATCTACCTTGTGAGAAGGAGAGGTCAATAGATGGTACTTTTGAGTCCTACTCTGGAAGATTGACCCAGCAGGGTAGGGGCAGATGCACTGAGAGCTGTAATGCAGCAGTTATGTGTTGTCCTATTCTGCTGTGATTGTCACAGTCCAAGCTGGTGCTGGATAATCTTCATGCAGAGTGGTGGATTGTCCACAGGCCACTGTTGGGGAAGCTCTGGTGGAGGACTGAGTGAGTCCCTTTGCATGGAGGCTGGCGTTGTAGGAGATTGCTCTGCCTGGGTCTCCCTGCTGCAGTGACAGTGGCCGCTGCAGCTGGGCAAGGCTATCTAGATAGTGGTCATGGGTGCCAGGGCTGTGGGTGTTTCTGCACCTGGCTCCAGGTGCAATGCCAGCTCATGGCTAACCCATCCCTGGTGGAGCATTGGACCATGGGAGTGGTTCCCACTGGGCAGTGGGTGGGAGCTGCAGAGGCAGTGCCACAGGGCTGGGCAGCAGTGTGGGAGCCATGTAGATGGGCTGCAGGTCCTGGCAGCAGTGAGGGAGGGGCCATGGAGCAGCTGGGGCTCTCTCCCTGTCCAGGTCCCACTGAGACAGTTGCCAAGGGGATTCTTAGGTGGCATTAGCACCACCCATTCTGCTCAAATCCCCCATGGGGGTAGTGGCACCTGGCTCCAAGTCATGGGGCACACAAGAATGTCTGCTCTCCCTGCTGCCTCCCCAGCCCAGCTGGGGAGATGTAGAGGTGACTGCAGCAAATCTGAGCCCTGTGTGGATCAGGTGCTTTGGACCCAAGAGCTCAGAATGGCGTCAATTGCAGCAACCCAGGAATGGAAGCCACTGGTCCCTGCTGTGCCTGCTCTCTGATGCAATGTTGCTGCACAGACTCCAAGCAACTTCCTGATCAGTGCAAAGGTCTGCGGTGGTGGGGACCCCCTCACAGCTCAGGTTGCAGTGTCCACAGTGGGAGCATAGAGCCCTGGTGTTCTCTTCTCCTGTCCTTTCTCATGTGTGGATGCCTCCCCCAGCTACCTTCTGATGTTACCAAGTGGATAACCCCATCATCCTTTCCTTCATTCTGAGTCTCTTCCATCACTTTTCTGATGATTCACGTCGTTCTCTCCGAGAAGGCTCATCTGTAGGTGGGCATCTACTTACAACTTTTGATCCTCCCCTTGAGAGCATGGGCTGTTTCTAGCACACCATCTTAGTTATGACCTTTTTACAAGGGTTAATGAATCTTTCCACATAGGTGTTTTTACATTAGGTTAAAAATGGAAATCAAGTTGAAAATACAACAAAAACAAAAAATGTCACCATGAAGTAGGTTGTAGGAAGACAGCACTGATATGTGGTATGTTACTGTGTTCATGACAAGTTTAAACTTAACTAATTGTTTAGATATCTGTCATTGTATTTTTAAGCTATATAAACACAGGATGCCTGTTTTTGTAAATACCACTTTCTATAAAGATTTCTCTTCTTTTGAATGTGCACTTACTTTTTGCCAAACTATTAATTAACAAGAATGTAACAGTATGGATGTGTCAGAAATAATCATTTGGGTTACATATTAGTACAATGATGGAAGGGCATGACATTATATCCTTATCAGTCACAAAAAAGCTGCATACTTATAGAAAAAACAAGTATTGAATAAACATAGATGGATTTTGAAATCTAAATTTAAAGATTTAAATTTAATCTAAGAATTTAAATCTAAGATTTTAATATCTATATTCTATTCATATCAATGCTAGATTAGATTAATTAAAAAATTCCAAATAACTTAAACATTTATATGAATGAATCATTATTAAACAAATAAACTATTTAAAACCTAATGATATATTTTGAAGATATTCTGTCATGAAATATAGCTCTATAGTTAAAAATATAGGACTTTGTCATCATATAATAAATTTATTATATTGTTTCCTCTGTACTGAAAATATGATTTAAATTTTCAGAGGAAGTGAGCTTTTTTGGGCAGAATGACTTTCTCCACCAATGTGATAGTACAGGGCTTACTGCACGTGTCTCTTCCATATAAGGAGCCATATAAGCAATCATGTAAGTATCCATGCAACTTCTGATCTGATCATTTTAATTCTCTCTCTCTTTCTCTCTCTCTCCCACACACATAGAGTACCCCATTTAACTTGAGTATAATAGAAGGGGACCTATCATATAAAGTATTTAAAATTCTATGGACACAATATATGGTCATTAAGATAGCACAGAGAAGAATATGTACACAAAATTTTCTAAAACGTTAGATGAAACTGAAAGATTTATTTTTAAGTTCGTGTATGTAAATAAAACATATATGTGGTATAAAACAAATCACTGAGAAAGAAATTTTATAGAATTTCAAGAATATAAAATATCACCCAGAAGAGTTCTGTAGAGAAAAAGAAGAGAGTATAAAAGCATTGTAGAAATAAAGGTCTAAGTCCTCAAAAAAGATAATAATTACTGCTCAAAACAAACTTAATGACAATAAATATGGGCTCAAGTGAAAGTGAGCAAAATAAATGTGAAATAAGGAAATATTAAGAATTTTAGAGAGACATTTCACGACATGTATGACAGTTAAATATACCCCATATATCCATATATCAATGTAATCATAATTGGTAAACCTAAAGAAAAGAGACTAATTAGATGGTTAGAGAAATATTGAAGATTTAATTCAAAAAAGCTTTCCAATGTAAAACAAAGCTTCAATTTTCAGAACAATGTATCATATAATATTCCAAGTGCTATATGCTGGATACCAACCAAAACTGTGCAAGACTTATAAGACAAAGAATAAATCTTTTGAGAATATAGAAGTGGCAGGTAGGGGTGGGGGCAACAAACCTTTCCTTACTTCAAGAAAAACCAGAAAGCTTAATGCTAACTGGCTTCATATACAACCATTGCAAATTCAGAGCTAGAAGAAACATGTATAATGATTATAAAGTGTTTGGGGAAAGAAAAAGTGACCAAAGAATTTAAAACTGAGTGAAACCATCATTCAAATATAAAAGCAAAAGGCATACACTTTTAAACATGATGAAATTTTTAGGGAATCTTGTTCTCATGTTGAGAAAACTACTGAACAGCTGATTTCAGTCAACTGTGAAATAAAACAAGAAGCCATGACAAATGGTCAACGATGCACATTGAGTTCAATTAAATGTACTATAAACTGTGACTATGCAGAAATAAAATAACATTGTACATTTAGAAAATAAAAAGTGTAAAGATCTTGAAATTCTTATAAATACATTGATTTCCATGCCTTTTATAGTGAGAAAAAAAGATATTACTTTAATATGATAAATGAAGAAATATGTGCATAAAAACATTTAAAATGTAAAGATAACCATGCAAATAATCAAGAACATAATATAAAAAACAAATTTGATTAGTTAAGAAGAAAGAAAAATAGGAGGTGTGAAAAATTAGACATATGAAAAACATCATAGCCAATAGAAAGGAGGAAATGGAAAAGGTCCACAAAATAAAGATTCAGAATGTGAAATAAAGTTAAAATTATTATTCCAGAAATGTATATTAAAGACTGACTACAAAACTTCTAATATATGAGAATTAACATGGGAAAATAAAGATCATGTATCAAAGGAGAATTTTTTAAAAAGTATTTCAAACAAGGCCAGGCGTGGTGGCTCACGCCTGTGATCCTAGCACTCTGGGAGGCCAAGGTGGGAGGATTGCTTGAGGTCAGGAGTTCGAGACCAGCCTGAGAAAGAGTGAGACCCTGTCTCTACAAAAAATAGAAAAATTAGCGGGGCGTGGTAGCTCACACCTGTAGTTCCAGCTACAGGGGAGGCTGAGGTAGGAAGGTCACTTCAGCCCAGGAGTTTGAGATTTCGGTGAGCTACGATGACGCCACTGCACTCTAGCCAGGGCGACAGAGTGAGACTCTGTCTCAAAAAGAAAAAAAAAAAAAAAAAAGTATTTCAAACAAAAGCAGAATGTAGACAGAACCAAGCAGGAACCAAGAAAAATATACCTAACAAAGCAATAAATGCAAATGTAATATTAAACATATATTTTAAATGTAAAAGACAGATTTCATCACAAAGGAGAATCTAACAATGTCTCTAACCATTGCCACAAAATACAATAAAAAAGCTTATTTACCAACAAAACAAAATGATAAAAAAGTGTAGTTCAAATACATAAAATACAAGAGGATACCAGAAAATAATCACAGATATGGAAAATATAAAAATTGAAGAAGATTATAATATAAATACAGACCTTATGCATGATCAAGAACAGACATTAGGGAACATTAAGAAAGAAGCTATAAGTTGATTACAGGAGAACAAATGAAAGAGTACAGTCTTGACGATTTGAGAGACACCACACTAGCCTTTGGTAGACTACCTGAATGTAATAAATAATCCCGTCTAATTTATTATTTTTGCTATCTTACAAGCTAAAATAAATATATGAAATCTAATAATGGAATTCACTGATATGATAAATCAAAAAGGAAATTCTCATTGATGTTAAACTAACATGTAATAAAAGTCAGTTGCCATTTTTCTTAAAAATATTAGCTAGACCAGTAGCTACTACCTTAACATCAAAAAATAAATATCACATGATATGACCCAATATTAAATTCAAGATGAGTTATTAATATTTCTATTAAAAGCAAAATAAGAGAATGTTGTTTATTACTACCAAACCAAGATAAGCAAAAGATATGAAAAGACATCTCACAAAAGAAAATATACAAAATGACCAATAATGACATAAAATTGTTTAACATTATTGGTCATCATGGAAATGCAAATTAAAACAATAATAAACTACCACTACACATTCATCAGAGTGACTGATATTAATAGACTGAGAATCCAATTATTGGCAATGACATGGAGCAACGGAAACACTTGTCCATTGGTGGTGGCAATGTGAAATTGTACAATGCTGGAGAATTCTTTGGTAGTTTATTATGAAATTAAGCATGCACTTTCAACACAGCAATTTTTCATCAAGTGAAAGTTTATGTAAATTATGATCATATAATCAAATAGTCATACAACATAGTAGTACTTAATCAAAAAAGGAAGGAACTATAGATATACACAACATGGATCAGTGATTGTCTATAACATTATGTAGAGTGTAATTAGGTGAAAATTTGTAAAATTTTATTTGTATATAATTCTAGAGAAGACAAATTTAATTTATAGTGATAATGCTGGTCCGTGGTGTCCATGGCATTGGCAGAGTGACAGGGAAGGAGTAAAAGGAAACTCTGGTGATAACCTAAATGTTTTATATCTTGATTTTGATGGTGGTTACAAGGTTGTACAAATTAGCCAAAACTCATCAAACTCTATGAAAAGATGTGCATTTTATTGTGCATACTACACCTCAATAAAGTTGATTTTATCATGTTACTATACAAGAAATTTCAGCAAATTTCAAAAAAAGAAGAATCCTGAGGCAGCAGAGATTTTCTCCTGCATGCATTATTAAGAGACATTGTAAAGCTACAGTAATTAAAACTGTTTGTTACTATGCACATATGTTGACAGGCAAGAAAGTGGGAAAAAAACTAAAGAGTTTAGAATTATACTTAAATACATGATGCAAATTCAGTGTTAAACAAAGGTAGAATTTCAAAACATTGGGAAGAAAATCGCAAAGTAATGTTTCTGAAAAAATGTTTAACAATTCCATGAATATCTTAAGTGATCCTTAACTTCCTCTGTGAGACCCAAAATTTTGGTTGCATCAGACTTAAATATAAAAATGAAATCACTAAATTATTAGGAAAAACCATCAGCCCTTGGATGGCTATAATTAGCAAGAGGTAAAACTACAAACATTCAAACAAAAAAAATTGTTATATATGGCAACATAATAAGTAAAATAACAAAATTATATGCATAACAAAAATACAACTGGAAAGAAAATTAATTTCAAAAACAAACTGAAAATTTGCAGTGTATACAACAGGTGGCTAATTTCTGATTAAATAAACTGGTAATTCAAAATGATAAAAAAGGTCAACCACTCAATAGAAAGATAGACAAAACATTTCAAAAGAAATGAAGTGCAAATGGCTGTTAAATATAACAAAATAAGCATTTACATTCATAGCTTCTATGAAATGGAAAGAAGAAATTATTTTAAAAAAGAAAATTGACACAGGAGAGAGAGAAAGAGATTGGGGGGTGGCGAGGAAATGGCATGATTTGTTCAGGCAAAGAAAGCATTAGTGCTCTGAATCATCCCGAAAGGTACCAGGGGGAATAAAGAGACAAAAATAAATAAATAAATTACAGATGAATTATTTGCTAAAATGTTCTTCTCATTGATGACTATATTGCCTTCTAATGCCACTATTAAATTAACTCTCCCTTTTTCTTAATACTTTTCAACTTCAAACCTTCTGTAGAAGTTAATAATTTATTAATTGGCTTTATTATTTTCTCTCACTGTTAGAATATGTTTTATAGGGGCAAAGATCTTTCTTTTGTTTGCCAGTGCATTCCAAGTACGTATGAGTATGCCTAACTTTCTATGCATTAAATAACTGTTTGTTGAATGAATGAATGAATGAATAGGGAGAGAAATTGATTAAAATAATAAAATTAATTAATCAATCAATCAATTTTAATGTGAAAGGTAATTATCAAATCAAAATAAATATTAAGAAAAAATTTGGTGTTTCAAATGATAATTTTATGGACAAAAAGAAAAGAAAAAATAGAATGAAAAAAATGCTTGAATTATAGAGGTATTAACAATTAACCAGTTTTCTTAGTGTGTACATCAGTACTGGTGATTCTTTTCTTCACAGCACAAGTGATCAGAGGATCGCACTAACACTGGGCAGGAAATAAAGGTGTGGGAAGCTGGTACGATCTAACTGTACTTGGTAGATGATCATATGGAACCTTGGGGCTCATATGGACAGATCCCTTGGTGAAAATAGGTGCTGACTTAGTGATTTAAAACTAATTCCTAAACTCAAGCTTGAAAGTAAGTTTAATTGTTATCTACCAGCTTTGGAAATTTTCTAGGCCTATGAGATTTCAACCAATTACAGCCATGAAAAATGAACACATAGAAATGGACCTGATAAGGACTTATGATGGATTTCAGAGTTAGTTCAATCGTGGACCTTGTCATGATTCAGCAGTGAGATATATATGCTTAGACATAAGATGCCAAGTAAAATTATATTTGAAATGTGAAACAAAAGAAAATATTAATTGGCTAAGGAGAACCGTTTTATTATACTGACAATTATGTGTCATTCTATCCTGGTTTTCTTTCTTTTTCAAACCACAAAAATGCATAATGAATACACTTACATATGATAAAGGAAAAATAATGTGAATTGCAATGGTATAGCCACTTGAACTGTGCTCATATCAAAAGTGAAAAACAACATCCTTAATCGAACATTGAGTCCATTTAATGAAGAAGCTGGCAAGTAGACATTTTTTTTTTTAAAGTCTTAAAGATTTTACTAGTGTGACATTTTGGAATATCTACTGAGTACTCAACTTAAAAAATAATTGAGAATGAGGACCTGTCAAAATGGGGGAGTTCTAGAAATGTAAAATAAAAAGAGAGGTAAAGGTTTTTTATATACTATTTCATGTTATCTACTATGTCAACTAATCAAAGTTATATGATTGTCCTTTCATTTACATAGTCTCCAGCACTGTTTAATTTTTCAAAGTCAATTTGACAGGTTGAGAATAGTCTGTGGCATGTTGGGGCCTCGCATGTGTTTCATCTCCTAACCAGAGAGTAGTGAAGTGGTCCTTTCTCAGATCCTGACATCAGCGTTCACACTTGACGTGCACATGACTCTTGGTGGCTGACACATTTATCCATCTGTCATGATGGCAAAATGCCCAATCCTTAGTCAATTGAGATATTTTTCTGTGGTTTGAATAATGACTTTTCTTTCTTTTTAATTCTTAAAGTGATTTTAATGGTCATAAATTTGACAAGTAGCCGCTTCAAAAATTCAAATACTCTGAAAATAAGTATGACAAACCTTGTATCAATAGCACATGCCTCTTATTTTTAAATGTTACAAACAGCCAATGGATGTAATCTTAACAGTGGTTACTCTCAGTCTCCTTTTGGTTAAGATTACCCAAATAAGGAGCACTGGCCACGTGATGATGGGTCCCGTTGCTATGCACTTTCCCCCAGGGAAATGGGAGGGAACTATCAATTCAGGAGATGTTGCTTGGCAGTTTTTCAACATATCTCCATAGATGATAAGAAGCATCTAAGTCTTGCAGCTAGAACTGTTCTTATGACATTCAAAAATAGTACTTGCTCTGGAACTATAAAGAAAAGATCACTCTACACATCTATGTACATTGTTAGGTGGGTAATTTTGATGGGGAAGTGTGTAGTGAGGAGAAAACAAAACCAATGTAAACTTTGTTGAATACCTTAATATTTAAAAATATTCCAAAATTTTGTTCTCTTGTCCAATATTTATAGTAGTTTCCCTAATATGGTCAAATCAGCATAATTTTACATAAACTATACATTTCTGAAGCAGCATAAATCATTTTAGTATATTTGGATACTATTGTTTACTACAATGCAGTAAGTTACGACTTTATTCCATAGTATGGCCTTGTTACTTCTTAATGGATAGGCTCAGTGTTATTCTATTCAGTACTGCCCAGCAGTGCCAAAGGGACTTGTAATAACACCACCGTGGCCAGTGGCACCTGAGACCACTGAGAGAAAAGTCAGACCCTCTGTGTTGAAATGGATGACCTTGTTCTCCTATTCATCAGAAATTGGTAGGAGATCATCATTAATTTTAGTTCGTATTTTTTTACTTCTGCTTTAAGTCACTTCTTGACACCTCTAGAGATAATATGAATTATTATATCAGCAGGTATTAGGTACTGAAGCATGCAATTTCATGCAGGGATAAATCAAGCAGTTGAACCATTAAAATTAATGCAAATCACCTGTTTCTATTTAAGAAAGAAAAGAAGGTTAATCTTGAGGAAGAATTATACATAGGGTAACAGAATTTTCTACAAACTACACTTAGAATTATATATTGTTTTAATAAAAGATAATTACATTGTTTTGAAATATCAATTTTCTTTTCATGTGTATTAATTCATTATAAATGAGCTATGGAACGACCACTCCAAATTAATAAATTTAATTTTATTTCTATTTTCCTTTCAACACAGGGTCTGTTTTTAACCTGTTTTCCAGAAGACCAACAGGAACCTTTGAAATCCATTTGTTTATACTTGTGGTTTGATGCTTTAAATAATGCAATCCACACCAAGCAGAAAGAAACACCTTAAAGATTATTTGAAGCATTACTTACCTCCTCTCTATGTCTGTCTGCTGCAGTGAGATCTAATCCATAGTCAGAAAGGGCTTCTCTACATCTCAAATATTTACTGCCAAATCTTCAAATTCTATTCTCAATATGAAATGAGAAAAAAATGCTGTGTATTTACCATAAAACATATGAAATCATCATTTATATCACTGCTAAAAATCTTCTCACATTTAAAGAATATAATCATCTATATCTTTTTCTTAAAATGTATAAAGCAAACCACTTAATAAAATTCTTGGCATATTTTAAGTTTGCACAATTATGGTAAAGACCCTATCAGGTGGACATAAGCAATTCTAGAATATTCTCACAAACAAGTAATTGACTTTTATCAACATCTGATTATAGAAACTGGAGTCACCAAATCTTTCCTTAAATACCTGTTTTTCACATTTGTAATCACTTTGCTTGTGGCTTAGGGAACCCTTATTAGACAAATGAATCAGCTAGTATTATGGAGAGTTTCAAAACACATGGCATCAAGATAATCTCTGACACTAAAACAACACAAAGAGAATGGTTCATCATAATGAGTGCAGAATACATAACCTCTTCCTAGCATGAGCAGTAGCTGATGTTATTGCTTACTGCTTGCTTTCCAAGGCAAAATAATTATCTGGTGCAGATAAGATCACAAGCCAGTTAGTATCACAAGTCTGCCCCTGCTACTACTATGATCTTATCGGTAACTGACTGATCACTTTCTGGGGGGAAGTGTCAGCACTATGCACTTTTTTTCAACTGATCCTGAGGTGAGAAGCCAATCCCATACACTATGGTAGTAAAATGAGCTTTTACTTTTTCTTTGCTAAATATTTTGCTCACAGAGCTTGTGTTTACCTTGTGGTATTGTTGCCAAAGGCAGAGGCTCAATTCCATGGTGCTGAAATATATCATCATGTTTTGGCATAATTGTATTTCTAATGGGCTCTCAGAGAAAGGAATACATAAGTGCCAATTACAGCCTGGTACAAATAAAGCATTATTATGTGCTCTGGAACAATCTGCATAATGGTAATATAGTCATATTATGTTCAGTTATTTCTATTTCCAGTATTTGAATCTCTCTGTCAACAAACGATTTTTTTATGGAAGGCCCCATATGTGATGTGATTTGACTGCTATAAAAATAATAATTTTTTGTCAATAATATATATATAAACAGCGATGGGAAATTTATATATATATATATATATATATGTACTCCATATACAAATATAGATATAGTTATCACTTATACAGATATAGATATAAATACAGCTCTCAAATAGTCTACTACTTCTGTGGTTATAGTATTTGAATAACATGATTACTGTTTGGCAACTCAGAAGATAACTAACAGTAACTAGTCCCACCCTAGCTGATATATGAAACATATGAGAAAATGACACCAACAGTACACTTTGAAAGCAAAAGTCATAAATAATAATTTAAAAGCAAGCATAAGGAAACTATGCGTGCTAATCTGAAATACAGATTGCTTCTGAAGTTTGAAGGAAAATACTCATTTCGTGTTGAAATAAATATTATGCTTTTAGGTGAAAAAATGTATTGCTTATTTTCTTCAAGTCTAAGTGCCTTAAAGGAGCACAGTCTCTTGAAAGTGATGTGGCAAACTCAAGGGGATGTTCACTAATGTAAATCTTCAGAAACCTGTGTAACATTGTCTGATCTTGACTCTAGGAGACGAGTCAAAAAGAATTTTTTTTCACTGCTGTTTTTACCAAGTCATAACCTATTTAACAACATGGCAGCACTACACACGGAAAAGACCTTAGCAGTTTGGGCATCTAGTTGAAAGGGAGATAACCCATAATAGGTATGTGATAAAATGACCACTGTTCTTGGAGTGTTGTCCTTGAGCAACAGTTTTAAATCTGTCAGTGGGGAAGAGGATTGTTCACTTTTCTTTAAATTGCAAATTATTGACTTTAGGAGAAAATGACAATGAAATTTTATTTCAAAATGTTTGCACTTTGGCAATTACAGATATTTATAAGGGTTTTTTTATTATTCCAAAAATTGAATATTTAAACAGTGTTAAATAAAAAAATAACAGGCAAAAGTGAAGAACAATTTTATTTAAAAAGTACAAATGGTATATAATCTGAGGAAAATATTTACAGTAAATATTACAAAAATGCCAAAAACTTACTTAGGATAAATGGGAGGGCAGTGTGTAGAAGATGAAAGGAGAGAAATGAAAGAAACCATCTTGTATAATATAAACTATATAATAAAGACTTCTCTGAGTCAAGAGATTTTGAAATATTTAATTTAAATTTTCCAATAGATATAGGAAAAGTAATTATGAGTCAGTTCAATGGCTTATATGATCAAACATCTTACTGCTGGATTAGCAAACTTAAATATAGAAGTCATCAAAAGCTACAAGTTGTATTTATTGCTCATGATCACAAAATACCTTTGTCTAGTTCACTAGATTTATTGTGGTTTCATTAAGTTGTTCTTAATTCATTAGACTTTACAATTACATGCACATATAAATGCTACTTGTGTATTGAGGTAATAGTTGCATATTAATGGGAAATTTCAAGCAAAAATGTTGTCGGTAAAGAGATTTTTATAATTGAAGATACATGTAGAAATGATATGTGTAACAATATATTAATTGAATATAGATGAGAAAATTCAGGCAAACATGTTGTTCATGTAAATTAAAGAATAATTTAAGAAGAAAAGACCTCCCTCCTTTTTGTCTCAAATATGCCTGTGCTTTCTTATAGCTTTAACTTCTTGCTGTAAAATTAAATACCTTTAATTTCTGAAACATAGAGCAGAATATCATATTAGTATTTGTCATATTTCTTTTGATACTAATAATGTATTGAAATGTATCATTAACATTAAAATTCTTTCCGTGAGTTTTCTGTGAATGCTATTATGTCAAAGAATTAATTGTGTACTTTCCCAAAAGCAGACAATCCTTCTTGTTAGCTCTTTAATCATATTGTGAAAGCATAATTGCGTTCTGTGCATTCTTGGTTGACATTAAAGTGGTTTGTTAGTTGTGCCTAGCAGAATGTCATTCTTTCTCAATTATGTATTTAGACAAACTCACCCAATAATTTCAGAGCAACATTGTATTCCTGCCCTCCCATCTGTCTGTAAGAATGAAAACTAAGAGATAGTCTCACTAATTGTTTAAAATATCTTCTCTACATGTTTAAAAATATGAATAAAAATATGTACAAAAAGAACGTTTCACAAATGACTATTTGCTCTTAAAGGCATATTTGGAATTATTAGATTGTCCAGCAAAAACAGTATAAGTTAAGTCACTGTTACTCAGTATTAGAGTAAATAATAAAGAATTATGGCTGTTCAAATATCAGATATATCTGATTATTGATCTGTTTACTTGCTTCTAGTTCTCAAGATTTAACTTCTTCTCAAGACTAAAACACTTCTTTTTCAAATAATTCCCCTGCAAAACTTTACACGGAATTCTCATTTTATTAGCAGCTATTAATCATGACCTCTTTTGAATTTTCTCACAAGCCCTCTATCACTTGGCCTTCTTTCTACTTAAACTTATTCCCTGGAGTTGACTCTATTCATGCTTTTATCGTCTTTACATGTAATATTCATCTAAAACTTTTCATGTGCTTTTATTCAGACTGACATTTGTTCCTTTTTTCCTTGTTCAGAACTTTTAAATTTCCAAAGGCTCATTCTAAATATTATATTAGTTTTTTCTCTTTAATTCACTTGAAGATCCCTTCTTCCATCCTTCAAAGTTGATAATGTCTACAGCTAGCTTCTGTCAGCAAATTGACAACATGTCAATAGCAGTACCTTCCATGTGCTTTCTTTCAAGAATTTAATAGCCAGGTTAGTGAAATTAAAAAATATTGTGTATTAAAATACCATAAATAAAAATAAAGACAAATGAAAACAAATATGACAAACATGTTAAATATTATTAACATATAAATCACTCCTACAAATAAGAAAATAGCCTAACAAGTAAATTTTAAATAATATGCATTTATAATTCACAGAACTAGAATTTTAAAATAGGTATATTTAAATTTTCCATTGTAAAATATAAAATAATGCTTTAAAATGATTGACATACTAACTTTTCAACAAGCAAATTATCCTGTTTTTTACAATTTTAAAGAATATGGAAAGAAATGGACACTGTGATATAGTGTTGGTTCCAATAGAAACTGAACAGCAACCTGGCACCATGAAAAAGCAAACATTCCTATTTCAGTCTTGGCGAGTCCACACTTCTGCCTATTTCCTAGGAAAATAATGTAAATACTTTGGAAAGTTTACCAGAAAATCATTTATAGTACCAAAAAATTAAAACAGTTTATAGTTATAGAAAAATAGTTAAAGTGAATTCAGAAATATCAACTTGTAGGAGTATTGAGTGGTTATTAAAACCATAACAAGTTCTTTTTAGTTTAGTCTTTAATAGAGTCTTTTTAAAAAAATACATATTGCAGCTTTATAGACCTTCTAAATGTAGGGGCAAGGCTATCATTTATTTAATATGTCTTCCCTAAGGAATGTATGCTCCATAGTATCAGGGAATGTGTAGTGTCTACCAAGAAGATAAAGAGTATACAAAAATAGACACCCTCAGAGCATCTATTTAATGAATAGGTGGATGTCACCTATGTTCTTCATTCTACCTATATTTTGAATTAAGTGTCAGTGTTCTCAATTTTCAAAAGAGGTAAGAAAGACACAGAAATATTATGTGACCTATTCTAAGACACACAGTTTATACAGAAGAGGCCAGGATTTTAAAAACTATGTCTTCTGTGTCACGAATCTATGTCTTTTTTTTTCTTTCTTACACAATGTTTTTCTTTCATTCAAGAATAAAGAGATTGGAATTGGTTAGCTTAGGGAAAAGATCTTGCAGTTTTATTGACCTGGGGAGTAAGAGAAGGGAAAAAAAAAGTGGGGGCTAGAGTGGAGAAGAACTAGGCACTGAGTCCGAGTGCTAAGAAGTGTATTCAAGGTTTCCTGATAAGGAGCCCATGAAAAGAGGCACCTAGGTTAGGAATGCAGATATAAAGGGGCCAGGAGCCCCTGAGTCCTTGACTTAAACTCCCCTCAGAGACTGAACTACGCTGGCCGTACATCAAGTCTGGTGGGGGGAGGCAGTTTTCCCCTATTAAACCAGCCCCCCTCCAATTAAATGTGCCTCATAAATCCTTTGTAATTGCCTCTGCTTGGGCTTGAAAAATCACACAACAGTCTTTGACTAGGAGCTGGACTACTCCCTTGGGAGATCCCAAAGATCCAATTCCGTCCAGGCCTTCATATATTATTATGCCAAGATCAGAAGGAAATTCACAAAGGGAAAACTCAGAAAAACCATTATCCTTATAGTTATGGTTTATTAGAGTGAAAAGACACAAATGAAAATCAGCAGAGGGAAGAGGTGTATACAGCAGGGTAAAGGAGAGACCAGGCATAACACTTCCAGTTGTCGTATCTCAGTGGGGTTGTACAGACGGTGTTTATCTCTCTCAGCAATGACATACGACAATAACGCATGGAGTATTGCCAACCAGCAAATTCCACCTGAGTTGGTCACATAGACATGGCTAACTGCCCACATGGCTGACTTTGCTCTCCAGCCCCTCCAGAGGTCACAGTAATATTATGTGACTTAAGCTCCCACCATAAATCACATTGTTAGCATAAACTATCTGGCATGGCCCAAGGTCCCCAGATAAGCAAAGGCACTTCTACCAGGCAGGGCATTCCAAGGGCTCAGAAGTTACTTTCTAAGAACTGGGGGCCAAGAGCCAAAACTTGCTTTGGTCAAGGTTAATCCTTCAGTGCATGATGCCTTCATCTTCTGGATCATCAATTTCTTCTGTGCTTTGGAATCATTTCTACCAGCATACTAACATGCCAAATAATATATATGTATAAATATCAGATCAAAAAGCAAGAAAAGCAATTACAATGCACATTCTTATTTGATCCAGTGTCTTTCTTCAGCTATTATCTCGTTTCTCTGCTGTGCCTTTTATGTCTGAACTCTCTGTCTCAACTTCCTCTTCTAGCCTTCTCTTCTCTGACCATTCCAGTTGCATTCCAATTGTAACCAAATAATTGTTGCAGTAATTCTAGTTGTCTCTCAAAATCTATTGATTTTTTGTTACCTTACAAACAGAACAAATTTTACCTATCTCCGCTCAGTTGGAGATTATATTATATTGTTTATCTTCACGAGTAAATATAGTCATGTGACTATTTTAGGCACTCAGGTGTAAAAACTTAGTAAGTATAATTCCCATTCAATTCTTCTAGAGAAAAGTAGCATGTCTTACCCTTTCCTTCTCCAATTCTTATTAGCTGGAATGCAGATATGATGCAGGAAACTGGACAGCCGTCTTCGCACACTAGTTAGAAGGTTTGCGTTGGAGTTTTCAGAGCAACACGATAGAGTGCTGTTACCCACTTTCATAAAGATTGTATTATCAGCCCTGAACTTGTTATATAAGTGGGTGTGTTAGACGTCTTCGGAGAAACAGAGCCAATAAGATATATATATATAGTTATAAAACAGGGCATTTATTATGGGAATCGGCTCACACAATTATGGAGGCCAAGAAGTTTCACAATATGCCATGTGCAAGCTGGAGAACAAGGAAAGCTGGAGGTGTAACTCAGTCTGGTTATGAAAGGCTGAGGATCAGTCAATGGCATAAATCTGCTTGAGGCAGAAGGTCTGAGAATGGTAACGGAGGGAGGTAGGGAGCCGATGGTGTAAATCTGAAGGTCCAAAAACCAGGAGCTACAATCTCCAAAGGCAGGAAAAAGTGCCTTTCCTGAAGAAGAGAGTAAATACACCCCTTCTCCCGCTTTTTGTTCTGTGCAGGCCCTGGATGGATTGGATGATGCCTGATCGGATCTTCTTTCCTCATTCTACTGATTCAAATGTTAATCTCTTCTGGAAATACCTTCACCGACACACCCAGAAATGTTTCACCAGCTATTTGGGTATCTCTTCACCAAGTCAAGCTGACACAGTGGGCAATCCACTTCTACCTTGCTTTTAGTTACTGATGTTTTAGGGTAATTTTTAAAACAACTTATCTGATTTCCTATTATAACAATGACCAAAAATTGTTAAGAAGCAATGGCAAATTCTATTCTCGTTATATTCAAGTTGTAAGCATCATTGGGTAATTTACTATTCCCTATTTTTTGAAAATAATTTCTACCTATCTTTTCTTCCTATCTCACTAACAGTTTGTGAGGGTTAGTTTTGTGTGTCAACTTGGCTAGGCTATAGTACCTGGTGTTTAATCAAACACTAATTTTAGTGTTGCTGTTGACAGTATTTTATAGATGTGGTTAGTATTTACAATCAGTTGACTCTAAGTAAAGGAAGTTACTTCAATAATGTCATTCTTATGTATTTTAACTATTAAGCTAATCTTTGAATTATCTAATACACTATTCAGAGTACTTTTGAATTGCATATACCTCACTGTAATAGAATTCTTACCTACAGGATCTACATTGGAATAAACACAAATTGAGACACATACTATACATCCAACATAAATCTTAGTTTTAAAATTCTACTGATATTGTTATGAATTATCTTTTCTTATATGGTTACTATGTTGTTTGATGTATAAAGTTTCAATAACTATAATTTAGCATTTCAAAAAGCCCAATGCTCTTAGCTATATATTGTAATTTTTCTCCTGGGATTAATAATGCCATCATGTTCTCTATTATTGTTATGTATGTATTTTATTTTACCCACCTTGGTCACTTCCAAACCATTTTATCTGCCTCATTATTACACATCTACTCTTATCATTGAAGCTCACACCATCAGACTACACCACCCATCGCAACTTCTTCGTGTAATTATTTTGATATTCCAATTTCGCTTCCTCTTATATCCAGCACTTGCTCACTCTCCAAAACTATGCATGTTATAGATCTTAAATAATTTCAACATCTGTATAAGGAACCTTTGCAATAACCAGGCCTCTCCATCATTTGTCACCCTTTCCTCTATGGTCGTGTTTTCACAAAGCCTCAGCTATTTATAGCCATTGGTACATATCAGGTTTCATCATAAAAAAAAAAAAGATGCATTTCTACATTTTCAGTATTAAGCCAACTCTGTGAACATCAGTCTCTTCTTTCCACATCTCTTATTATCTCACTAAACCATAAATCTCATTGACCCTACCGCCTCTACACTTTATCTTATGTTGCGGTTTCCTCGTACTCATAAATATAATCACTTTGTATCCCCAACATTCCTGCTTGCATCTCCCTTTATCATAATTGAGTGGAAAAAACTAATTAAAGCCATTCTATGTTCACTTCCTGACCTCATCTGAGCAGCTGAATGTGGCTGGTAGGGAAAAAAAAATTACTGGTCTGACGGATCTCACTTTAAATTTACGGTTACTAATTTGAAATGGGCTCTTAATGCTGCTCAACAATACTACAATGTTTGTTTTATCTGTTTTATCCACTACTATTCTAAACAGATTATTTTGTACCTTCAATTCTTCTCTTTAACCTCAAAGACATCCTTCTTCTTTCCCCATCTCAGCTGATGAACACACTTCCTAATTCACTGAGAAAATAAAAATAAACAGAAGTGAAATTCCATTTGCCAATGTGCCTCCACTGTGCCCGTGTTTTCTGAATTCCATTCAGAAACTTCAGATGAATATTGCAAACTATTACCAAAGGTCACTTTTTCAAGAATGCCCTGTAAGCAGTTTTCTTCATCCTCTCCTGCATCATTAATATCTTTTCCCTATTGGATCATTCCTGTCAGCACACAAACATATCAGATTAACTCCAATCTTTAAAACAAACGAAAAAAGATAAACAAAATCTAACTTTCCCTTGACCTTACATCCCCTACTACGACTTCTACCTGCTACTTCCCCTGTTTACAGAAAACATAAAAATTGTTCAATGAGTTTCTTTTTCACCTTTTGCCTCCAACTCCTGTCTTTCTATTCCCTGATGAACCTATTTCAATCGCACTTTGCAGCTCTCACCACACTAGTATTATATATTGCGACACAATCAATGATGACCTCCACATTAATAAGTACAATGGTCAACAAGTCTAAACACTAAATTTGTTTCTCCTCCTTCAACATTTGCATACTTATTTGGTCTCTCTTCCCTTGAAATACTTTATTTCTAAGATTTCTATGATGCCATTCTTTGTTGTATATATTCTTTACTCATTGTCTATACTTTCTAAGAATCATTGGCTGAGTCCTTCTTACCTTTTTAAGTTCTAAGTATTATAGTATCCCAAGATCTAGACAGAAAGATTATCTCTTTTCTGTCTACTGTCACTAAAAGATAAACATATCTAGGGCCCTATATTTAAATATAGTTCATATATTGATTACTTTCCAATTTATACTTCTAGTGTGGCTTTTAACTGTGTACTCAAAATTCAAATTGGTACACTCAAATATCTGAAATCAAACTCCTATTTTTTTCAAAATTTGCTTCTTTTCATTTCAGTAAATGAAAATTCCATCTTCTCCATTGTTCTGTCCACAAAATTTCAAAACATACTTAATTTTTCCCTTTCTTTCAAATCCAACATCCAAGCTATTAGGAAATACATACAAAGTTTATTCTATATTTAAAACCTGACCCCTTTATACTATGTCCATCTCTTTAGCCATTGTCCAAGTATCATTTCCTATGGCATGAATAACACCAATTTATTTTCAACTAGTCCCCTTTATTGAATCTTTCCCATTCAGAAAATGAGCAGAGTTACTCTGCTAAAATTATATTTCTCCTTTTCTCAAAAACCTCTCTAATAACCTCCTATCTCACTTAAGCAATAGCCCAAGGTCACATATATTCTATATGATAAGGTTGGTTGCTACCTCTTTGACTTCATTTAGCATTCAGTGTCTTGTACGTATGATACAATGCACACTGGCTTACATCCTCTACTTGATCACATTCTGGGAACTTGTATTTGCTATTTCTTTTGTTTGAAACACTCTGCAGCTTTCCACATGGCTTTCCCTTACATCTTCTTCAATTATCTGTTCAATTGTTACTTCTCAATGAAAAATTCCATATACTATAGAAAACAACAACTCCTAGACTGTCACTACCTACCAATCCTTATTCTCTATAGCATTTATCATTGTTTTCCAAGTTATATATTTGCTTGCTTAGCCATTGTCTATCTCCCTTGAGTAGGATATAAATACTGTGCAAATAAAAAATTTGTAAAGTATACATTCTTCCCAGTGCCTAGAGGAGTAGCATGTATATAATAGATGCTCAATAAACTCTTGAATGAATGACTGAGTCTTTTGATATTTCTCTTTACTTTCTTTTCCATTTCCAATCTACCATTATCCCCTGTTTGCTGTTTTTCCAAAATATGTACCAATCTTGACCCTTTCTCACCTTCACTACTACAATATTTGTCCAAGGCACCATTCACTCCTCTATTGATAATTGTTCTACCATCTTCTTGTTCTCCCTGCCTTCTCCTTTCTAGTCCCTTAGAATTAATCTAATATAAGGTGTAAGTGACCTTCCTAAGGAGTAAAAACTATCATGCCATTTCACTGCAAAAACTCTTGTACTTCATTTTACAGTAGCTTCCATTATAAATCAAATAGCATCCACACTTCCCACCAAGGCCTACAAGGCCTGCTTGATATATCTCTATATGATATTAAAGGTCTAACTGTCTTATTTCATCTCATAGAATTCATTGGTTCTTTTGTTATGCTCTAGTCACATTGGTTGTTTTTTCCTTGAACACACTAAACTTGTTCTTTACTTAGAATTTTTATATTTATGAGTTGTTATTGGAAGGTATTTCTGCTTACATGTTTTTATGGCTACCTCCTAATTATTCAGGTCTCAACTCTAATGTAACCTTCTCAAAGACTCCTCTGAGAACACAAATAATATAAACCATTTTTTCTTATAATTAAGAGTACTTGAAATTATCTCATTTGTTAATATGATTATAATCTGTCTCTTTCCACTAGAATGTAAATCTTCAAAGACATAGATTTTTATATCTTGTTTCATTTCTGAATCTCCAATGCTTAGAAAAGTTTAAGTTCCAAAATAGGTATTTAATAAATTTTGATTGACAGAAATAATGGTTTGTAGCTGATATTGTAGTTGGACCATGGTCCATTGTGAAAATGATAAATTTGGGGGTATTATAAAATATGGAAACATATTGAAAAATACTGAGTAATAGCCACTAGATTATTGGAATAGAATAGAGAGCCCAGAAACAGGTGTAAATATATAGGAAAACATGTCAAATTACAAAGTTAGCATTTAAAAACAACGGAATGAGTATGTACTATCTACTAAATGTTGTTGAAGCAATTGATTATACCATAAAAAAGTAGGACTCCCAGATCTTTATCTTGCATGGCACAAATAAATAATATGTAAGGGGATTAAATAGTAAAAAGCAAAAACATTAAAATATATGAAAAAATGAGGAAATAATTTATAATCTTGGAGTGCAAATTGTTTTTTCAAGGAAGATTAAAAACCTTGAATCCATGAGGAAAAATATTTGTTATGATTGCTGTATTAGTTATGATTGCTGTATTTCTCCAGAGAAAGAGGACCAATAGGATATAGATATAGATGATAGATATAGCTATATGGATAGATGTAGATGATATAGATATAGACATAGACATAGATAGAAATAGAGAGATTTACTATAAGAAAGTGTCTTCTGATTATGGAGGCTGAGAATTTCTGAGGCTGACAAGTCCTAAGATTTGCTGTTGGCAAGCTGAGCCTTCAGAGAGCTAATTGTATAGTTTCAGTCTGAGTTCAAGGGCCTGATAACAAATGAAACCAAAGGTGTAGGCTGTAGTCTGAGTCTGACTCCTAAGGCAGGAGAAGACCAGTGTCCTAGCGGAAAGAAAGTCCTACAGAGAGAGAGAATTCTTTCTGACTCAGCCCTTTATTCTATTCAGGGCTTCAGTGGATTGCATGAGACCCACCCATGTTGGGGAGAGCAATCTGCTTTCTCAGTCTATTAATTCAAATGTTAATCTCATTCAGAAACACCCTCACAAACACACTCAAAAATACCATAAGAAAATAATCTGGGTACTCTGTGGCCCAGTCAAGTTGACATATAAAATTAATTATCACAAGTCTACACTTTTTGAAATTGGTACACATACACATCTCCTTAAACATATTTAGTCTCCAAGTAAAGATAATAACAAGGTCATAATTCTGCCTAACATGATACAACTATCCTGAGTACAATTGGAAAACCTCTAACATCTTCCTGAGAAGAGGAAGTAAAGTCTTTGAGTGATGTTTAGTTTTCTTTGTGATATCCCATAACTTAACTGCTATGATGTAAGATGAATAATACTTAGGTATGATGATATAAAGTTATCAAATCAATACCTTTTACATTACATGATAAGGGAATAATAGAGGAAACAAAACAAAGATTATCTGTATCAAAACACAAAAAAAACTTATTCATAACAAAATAAGGAGAAATACTTATGACTGTTACAGTCCTTATTGCTTTAACTGGTCACATGGTCACAGCTGGTATTTCTAACAGCCTTCTTCCACCCACTCATTCTCTATTACTGCATCCTTCAGCAAGAAACTCAGCTGTTCATGGTTCTTTACCTGGTGGAGTGGACCAAATCTTTATAACTAAAGATTCTGGGCCATTGTTGGTCCTGCCTAGATTGGGTTGTTACAATTATTCATTGACCTTGATCACAGGTCATGGTAATACTAAGATTTAGCCTTAGGGATTTCCTTATTCTAGACATACTCATCCTCCGTTAGGCAGTAGCAATTCAATTGTGCCTTGGTAGTCAGGATCAATAACCCCAGTCAACACCATGACTCCCTTATTTGCCTGTTAATTCAGAGGCATGAGGAATCCAACGTGACCAGGCAGCAGTCTTAATTTTCAGTTCAAAGCAATCATTTTTGTGTCTCATTGTTGAAACATTCCTCCCCTTGGAGATAAGACCTCTAGGCCAGGAGAGCATAAAGTTGTGGAAACAGGATGCAAACATTTAGCTAGTGGGTCAATAGGGGTAATTGTGAATGGTTGAACCCCCATTTCCACCCACTGATTCTTACACCTGTAAATCCTGGCTATGGGAAAAACAGTATCATATACTGAATGTTGTTTGAGGGTTTATACAGCCTTCTGAAAAATGTTATCCAAGCCCTGTGAGGTATTTTCTGCTACCTGGTGCTATAACTGAGTCTTCAAAAGGCCTTTCCACCAGTGTGACAAACTAGCTGCTTCAGGATGGTGGAGAATATGGTAATATCAGTGAATTCCATGAGCATTGATCCATATACCCAGTTCATTAGCTGTGAAATGGGTTCTTTGATGAGAAGCAATGCCATATGGGATACCATGATAGGGGATACGGCATTCTACAAGTACACAAATTGTAGTTTTGGCAGAAGCATTGTGTGAAAGGAAGGCAAATCTATATCCAAATAAAATATCTATTCAAGTAAGAAAAAAAATATGCTGCCCTTTATATCATGAAAACAGTTCAATATAATCAACCTGCTATGAAGTAGCTGGCTAATCACTCCAAGGAATCATGCCGTATCAAGGTCTTGGTGTTGGTCTCTACTGCTAGTAGGTTGGAACCTCAGCAGTTGTCATAGCCAGGTCAGTCAGTCTTGGTGAGTGGCAGTCCATTTTTCTGAGCCTATGTATAATCTCCATTCCCGCCATGATGACCACTTTGTCATGAGCCTATTGGGTGATAATAGAGGTGACTGGGGAAAGAGACTGGTATCCACAGAATGGGTCATCCTACCCACTCGATTACTAAAATCTTCCTCAGCTAAGGTCATCATTTGTGAGCATTCACATGGGATACAAATGTATTCACATCTTTTACCTGCTCAGAGAGGTCTACCCACATTCCTCTTTACCAAATTTCCTTGTCACTAATTTTGTAATCATGTTCCTTCCCAGTCCCTGACCATTCAGCCAAACTATAGCCCATAGCCTGTGAATTGGTACATAATCACACATCTGGCCATATCTCCCTCCAAGCAAAGTAAACGACCAGGTGCACTGCCCAAAGTTCTGCCCACAGGAAAGATTTTCATTCACCAATATCCTTCAAGGATGTCCCTGAAAGAGGCTGTAGTCTGTAGCTGTCCACTTTTGGATAGTTTCTGCATGTCATGTAAAACTGTTTGTGAACCAGGCTACTGTTTTCTGTTCCTTTGTCAACTGATCATAAGTAATTCTCCCTGAGGCCATAGGTAGAGACTGGGAGAGAGAAAGCTGGGCATTTGGGCCACTTCTTTGTGCAACTGATTTGTGCCATCGAGGCCTGCTCGAGTCCAATCATGTATATACCACACCACATATGAGGCTGTGTTACTATGCATGTCCAATTTTATGGCTTGGTGAATCAGATAACACCCATTTCAAAATGGGCAGCTCAGGTAACTTGATAGCTCATGGTTAAGTATTTAGTACCTACTAAAGCCCAGTAGCAGGCCAGAACCTGTTTCTCAAAAAAAGAGTAGTCATCTAGGAGGATGTCAGGACTCTTTGCTCTAATATGCTAAGTGATTGCACTGTGATTAACCTAGGGGGAACTGCCAAAGGCTCCAAACAGCATCCCATATGTGCCATTGACACTTCATGCACCACTGAATCTGCTGGATCATATGGCAGCTTGCACAGCAGCCTAGACCTGTTGGAGAGCCTTCTCTCATTTGGGGACCCACTCAAAACTAGCTTTTTGAGACACTTAGTAAATGAGCCAAAGTAACACAGCCAAATAAGGAATATGTTGTCTCCAAAATCCAAAAAGGCCCATAAGAGTTGTGCCTCTTTTCTTTTTTTTTTTTGGTTGTAGGAGGGGCCAGATGCAATAACTTATCCTTCACCTTAGAAGGGATATCTTGTCATGCCCCATACTACTGGATACCTAGAAATTTCACTGAAATTGAAAGGCCCCTGATTTTTTTTTGGCTATACTTCCCACACTCTCCAATAAGTCTAGAGTAGTTGCTACTTCCTGTTCACTAGATTCAATCAGCATAATTTCATCAATGTGATGGAATGCTATGATATCTGGTGGGAGGGAAATGAGATCAAGATCTTTGTGTACTAAGTTATTACACAGGGCCTGAGAGTCAGTATACCTCTGAGGTAGAACAGCGAAGGTATATTGCTGGCCTTACCAGCTGAAAGCAAACTGCTTCTGGGTCTTTACCAGAAAAAAGCACTTGATAGCTCAATAGCTGCATACCAGGTACCAGAGAACATTTTAAATTGGTCAAGCAATGAAACCACATATGGTACAGCAGCACATTTGGGGTCACCACCTGGTTAGGCTTAGGATAATGCATTGTAACTCTCGCTGGTCCATCTGTCTTTTGTCCGTGCCAAGTAGGTGAGTTGAATGGGCATGTGGTAGGAATCATCATCCCTGCATCTTTCAAGTTTTGATGGTGATGCTAATCTCTGCAATCCCTCCAGAATCGTGGTATTGCTTTTGCTTTACTATTTTCCCAAGTAGAGGCAGCTTTATTGGCTTACCCTTTGCCTTTCCCACAATAATATTACTCATTCTACAAGTCAGGGAATCACTGTGAAGATTCTTACAGTAGCTGCGTTTTTCACTTATGTATTTCAGAACTAGGGAAATAACCACAGGATGGGTTTAGGGGCACACTAGAGCCACGATGAGATGGACCTAAGCTAAAACTCCATAGATTACTCGCCCTTCCTAAGTTCCTATTCTGACTGGTGAACCAAAGTAACCTTTTTGGTCTGCTGGAATTAGTGGCAGTTTACAGCAAGTGTCCAGTAGTCCCTGAAAGTCAGGCTATTTCCCTTTTCCCAGCACACAGTTAACCTGGTAAAAGGTCATTGGTTTCTTTAGAAAGACTTTTAGAAAGGTGAACAGTATAAATTTTTGACAATGGACTAGGTTCTTCCTCAATGGGACCTGGCCTTCCCTTGCTTCAATGGGTCCTGGGTCAATAAACTGGCTCAAGTCAGGAAATTGATTAAGTGACCCTGACTCCCTGCTTTTATGATTCAGGTTAGACTTTCATTCACTTGACATAGAACTTTCTGTTTATATACATCAAGTAATAATTTAGTAGACTTCCTATTTTATTTCCTGTCTACTTCACCATGATCAACTAGCCAATGCCAGGAGTCTGCAGGAGTCAGGTTATCCTAATTGCTGCTTTGGCTCTGTTGTCCATTACGATAACCATACCCACCTTGCCTTTAGCAATTGAGTGCTGCCACTTGGTCTGTGCCACCTCATGATCCAATTACTCCTGTTGCATTTAGGTTTCCCAATTCAGTGACTGTAGTACCCTGTAGTTCCCACTGTAAAGACTGACTTAAAGAGAAGAGCAATCAAAGAGCTTTTGAAGGATACTATGGCACCATTAACAAATTTGTTTCTCACAGTAGTGGTAAATTATTTGCTTTTTGTACATATCCTTCACCCCACAGTGTGAGCGAGTAGGTCTTAAATGACAAATCCACTCTAATGCTACAATTTCACCAAGCCTTTGAGTCCCTTCTGCTACATTAAATAAGGCAAGTTCAGCATTTCTAATGTGCTCACTGTGGGCCACCTTTTGGTTCACGTTTTGTCAACCAATCAAACAAACTGACGGGACCCTTCCTAACCCCCTGAGCTGTGACATTAATTGCAAAATCTCTGTTTATTGAGATATAATAAGCAAAATATCTGTTCATTGAGCCTATATTAATAAATTTAGCCACTGCAAGCTAGCCCAGGTGATAGAGTGAGACCCTGTCTCAAAAACAAAAGAAACCAAAAAAACAATTAGCCTGATCTAACTTAATGTTTCTTTACCATTAATCCACACAGTAATATCCATTTCCACGTATGTTCTTTGAATTTCCATCAGTGTAAGTTAGAAAACTCAAGTAGTTCTTTTTGAGTGTATGCACATACTCATGGGTCATACTTTTGCCTTATCTTCAGGGGCCTGCTGGGATATGAGTCTAATTATAGGTTTAGAAGGAAAGAAGGGGTGATGGGATGGCCGCTGAGGAGAATCAACATTGGTTTGCATGACAACTGCCTTAACAGAAGACATTGCAGTCTCCACAGGCATTGCAGAGTTAATATTCTCAGAGGGAAGTGGAGAGGACACTACCACTGTGGATGAGGAGACCTCTTCTACTGGTAAATATGACTCATCAGAATTTAGGGACTCAATATCTTTAGCTTTCCCATTTCAATTTACAGGATACCATTGTTTCCCAATCAACGTCCTCACTTGAAGAGTAGACAATCTGCTAAAGTGGGAGTTCAACTTACATTGTAAATCAGCCAGTTGTAGGGTGTCTACTATAAAGGAAGGGCATTGACTGGGAAAGAATGGTATCCTGTAAGTTGAAATGGGGAAGCTAGAGACATTGATTCCATATTTAATACGGAATGTTCAAGTTTGATAGTGACTGCTTGTTCTTTAAGATTTAAGTAAAAGTTAGCTCATTACCAATGCTAAATCTTAAATAGAAGCCCATTGTTCTTTTTAACTTTCAAAAGACCTCTCAGTGAGCTTAATTGCTACTTACATATGTCTGATATCAAATCTGTATTTGATCAGTTATGGATGAAATTATTTTTCTGGGTTGATTTTCTTTGTTGAACTCTACATCAGTTTCATCAATCTCATCACAAAACTATTGCACATTGAGGATTGCATACTTAAATATTTACCTACATCTATTGAGATGATCATATGATCTTTGTTGATATTGGCACAAAAATAGAGACATAGACCAATGGAACAGAATAGAAAACCCAGACATAAAACCATCCACACACAGCCAATTGATCTTTGACAAAGCAGACAATAATATACACTGGGGAAAAGAATCCCTATTCAATAAATGGTGCTGGGACAACTGGATAGCCACATGCAGAAGAATGAAACAAGATCCATATCTCTTACCACTTACAAAAATTAATTCAAGATGGATAAAAGACTTAAATGCAAAGCACGAAACCATAAGAACTATAGAAGAAAATGTTGGAAAAACTCTTCTAGATATTGGCCTAGGCAAAGAATTTATGAAGAAAACCCCAATGGCAATCACAGCAACAACAAAAATAAATAAATGGGACCTGATGAAATTAAAAAGCTCTGCACAGCCAAGGAAATAAGCAACCAAGCAAATGGACAACCTACAGAATGGGAGAAAATATTTGCAAGCTATACATCCAATAAAGGACTAATAACAAGAATATATAAACAAGTCAAGCAAATCAGTAAGGAAAAAATCATATAACCCCATTAAAAAGTGGGCAAAAGACATAAACAGAAGTTTTTCAAAAGAAGATAGACTAATGGCCAATAAACACATGAAAAAATGCTCAACATCACTAATAATCAGAGAAATGCAAATCAAAACCACAATGAGATATCACCTAATACCAGTGAGAATGACTTTTATAAAAAACTCCCAAAACAACAGATGCTGGCATGGATGCAGAGAAAAAGGAACACTTACACGCTGTTGGTGGAACTGCAAACTAGTACAACCTCTATGGAAAGTAGTATGGAGATTCCTCAAAGAACTAAAAGTAGACTTACCATTTGATCCAGCAATCCCACTACTGGGTATTTATCCAATGGAAAAAAAGACATTTTATAAAAAAGACACTTGCACTTGAATGCTTATAGCAGAACAATTCACAATTGCAAAGACGTGGAATCAACCCAAAAGCCCATCAATTCATGAGCGAATTAACAAAACATAGCATAGGTATACCATGGAATACTATTCAGCCATGAAGAAGGATGACTTAATGTCTTTTGCAAGAATATGAATGGAACTGGAGACCAATAACCTAAGTGAAGTACCTAAAGAATGGAAAAACAAACACCACATGTACTCTGTATTAAAATGGTACTAACCGATGAGCACATATGTGCATAGAGAGAAGTATAAATCAATGGAAATCAAATGGGGGGAGGGAGTATTAGGGGATGGGCAAAAATCTACCTAACGGGTACAATGGACACTATCTGGGTGATGGGCACACCTATAACTCTGACTCAAGCACTACAGACATATCCATGTAATCAAAAACATTTGTACCCCCATAACACTTTGAAATTTAAAATAAATAAATAAATAAATATTTACCTGAAGGTTTCTGACAATGGAGGCTAAGGAGTTTCAGACTGCATTAAAAAATCGGTATAGATTGATTGAATTGAAATTAAACATAAGACAGTTTCACTGCTTCTCTTTTTTCTTCTTTATTTTAACTAGTGAATTTATTGGTAAGGGTCATGATAATACTTTAACATTCATTGTTTTACATGGTTTTAACTTGTTCTTAGCAATTTTAAATTAAGCTTGCAATTCAACATCTCAGTTTATCTCACTATTCAGCCAAGCAGTATCAGTGTTAAGTGCCCACTTAGGGAGTGCTGTAGCACTAGTAATCTCCAGGGAACTGGTAGAAATGTCCCTCAATTCTGAATCAATCTTTGCATGGCACGGATTATTTTGAAGCCAAGTCATTGTCAGAAAATAACTCCTGTGTGCTTTATAGCACCTAGAACTCCTTTGATCCACCCTGGGCATAGTTAATGGAGTCAACAATAACATAGCTAATGGAGTTTGTTGAAGTGTTCACAGCTGGAAAATATATTTGGAGGATATTTATAATAACTATGGTAATTGATTCTGTTTATTTTATGTAAGTTCTGTTTTCCAGTTTATTCAGTCTTTGATGCAGACTAATTTCATTTAAAGTTGTAAGTATTTATCTTATAAATAGCTGTATATGTAGTTTTGATTTAAATTAGTTTTAAATTTGTAGCTGTTTCTCAGTATTTTTTGAGACCAAGAAGGACATTTTCAGCCCTTCTTTCCATCATTATTTTTATAAATTCAGGAATTTGAAAGAGGTGATGATTAGTACAGCTCCAGATTAATTTCGAACAGTCAAACCTCCAAACTAGAAAAAGAATCAGAATACAAAAATGTAATAGCATATTATAGTACAGAGAGCTAATTTCCTGTTGCTGTTACAGATTCACTCACTAAAAATGTCAGGACAATCTTATTTCATAATTTTAACACAATAGTGGAGAGCTGTTGTAATAGAGCAAGTATTTATGATAATTAGGTTTTGCTGAATAATGTGATTCTTCAAAGATGATAGTTGTGGATATTGATTTTCCAAATGGACTGAGCCATTGATTGAATGCAATTTGAAGAGGAACCAAATTAGTCTCTTGAATTTACCTGAGGCTGCTACTGGTGGAATACATTATCTGAGGAATCCCATAGCTGTGTTTAATTGGTCAAGGACTCCCCCTGCCTGTTGGTTCACTTGTGGAATCATTTTTTATTTAATAATGTTTACATCTAAAACCACAGGTGACTCCAAGGATATTGCTCAGTGATTTTTTTTTTCTTTGCTAAGATAAACAAATTCTGGAGTTAAATTAAGAATGCTAAGCTTTTTGATTCATACAACAAAATGTGGAAGTAGGATGTTGAACTTTTGTAAAATAATTTATTATTGGGAGATAATATTGAATTTTTTTTGCAGAGACAACTGCCATAACTGTGAAGCAAATAGTCCTCAGGATGAAGACAATTGAAAACACCTTCATGTGAGATATGACAGATTATTCTTTAATTATTATTAAGCAAAGAAATCTTCATCCATTGAGACTAGTGTAAATGTAGTCAAGTTAATAAACTACTATATTTCTAGGGTTCTACAATATTTATGTTTTCATATTTTGGTCTTTCTGAAATTGTAGTAGCAAACATTTATTGTACATATTTTATATGCAGTGTTCAATTTAGTGTTATTGAAATGATGATATACTTTACAATACATAGGAAAAATCCTAACTTTGCATGGAAATATTCAATTTCTTCCTTTTCTTATTGTGAACTATTCATACCATACAGAAAGAGCCAGAGAATAACATATCAAATGCAATATTTTGTTTTAATTGAATCTAACAAAAATAGCAATGGCAACTATGATAGAGTTGAATATTTCTCTAGTATGTTCCTCTGACACATTTCAAGTTTTTTTCCTCCATCTATTAGGGGTGACCAAGCCTCAAGCTTGACCAATATCATTCTTGTGCATTCTTTTATACAATTATTTTATTCGTATAAGAGTATAAATGTTACTATACATGTAGTATATGTATTTTGAAGATTATATTGAATAGATTCTAATATACTTTTTTCTATATTTAATATAAGTGAAATTAGACCCAATGGCATCTTAAACAAGTGGCAATATTTTGTATTCTTTTATTTTGATAAGTAAGTATGTTTTCTTATCTTCACCATGTTGAATATACTTATTATTTTATTTCTATTGGTTTTTATTGATGCTCATGAGACACTTCCTCTCAGTTTATATTATTCATTTTAGGTAATTCATCTTTTCTCTCTGTTATATTTTATTTCACTTTATAATTCATGTGCTGAATTTCATTATATATATGTGTATACACAAACACATATCTACAACTATGCACACATAAACATATATACACATATTTAAAAATCTAAGGACATATACTTTTTCAGTTTTGAATCTTTCCAATATTGGAATTATTATGAAATAGTACAAAATATTAATTATCAGGTATTATAGTTTTCAAATTCCTTCATTTTAGTACTTTGCAGCTTCTGTGTGTTAAATCAAGTCATTTTACTATTTCTTTCACTTACTCATTATTTCTCGGGGCAGTGTTTTTATATCTATCTTCCATTTCAAAAATTCTTTCTTTTACTATATCCACTACAGGATTTATGCTTTTAACTGAATTTTATTTTTATTCCAATATTCTATTAATTTTATTTCTACCCCATTTGTAATAGGATATTTTTTCCTATAATTCAGTTATGCCAGATTTTTTCCCCTTTACAGGTCCTGCTTCACAATTACCTAATCACTTCTGTTATTTTATCTTTAATGAATGCTATCATAATTACACATCTATATTGTTATTTTGGTGACTACCCTGAAGTTTATATGCTTTTTCTGACATACTACAATAACATAAATATTTACATTGCTGTATCCCTGAAAATACTAGAGTCTTAGATGACCTGTTGTATTATTGTCATCATGCATTTTAATATTATATATATCTCATCCCCTGAAAATATTGCTATTAATTTTTCATACAGCCCATATAAGGGGCTATTTATTTACTCGTTCATTGCTTTCTGTTCCCTTCTTGAATTTCCATGTTTCTGTGTCTTACCCTTTTCTTTCAGTGTGATTAATGACAATTAGATTTTTATAAAAAATTTCGGTGCACATATGCTGTAATAAATAATCTGAATATTTATTTCATTAAATATTTTATATAACATTTATATCTAGAATAAAATTCTACATTGGCAGTTATTTTCTTCTAGCACCATGGCATTCAATTGTCTTCTGGCTTCCATTGTTTTATAAAGTTGGCTTTCAGTTTCACTGGTGCTTTTTTAAGGAACTAAGTTTCTTCCTCTGGTTGTTTTTAATATTTTCTTTTCATATTTGAAGAGGAAATTTCATATTTCATATTTGGTTTGCATCAAGGTAGCTATTATATGCCTACTTGTGCTTTACTAAGTATTTTTTCTCTTTGGGATTCACAGGGCTTCTTCAAGCTGTTGATTGATGACTTACAATAGTTTGGGGAAATTCTTAGCTAATAGTGCACATAGTATTGCTTCTTCCTCATTATTCCTGCCCTCTGTCTCTGGAACTCCATTTGCTTGTATGTAAGAAGTTTTTCTTGAGTCTTTTGAAGGACCACAATTCCATCATGCCTTTCTGCCCAACAAGACATAGAGAGAATGTTCAACAACAGTCTGACCCGTCTTAGTAGAACACCATATAAACCTCCCTGGAATACAGAAAGATAAGCAGTCTTGTGAGGAGCTGTCACAAGGCCAGTATTCAACTCCCTCACTCATTTTCAGTATGCTTACTATGCAAGAAGCTGCCACAAAACAGTTAACCATTTACCATCATGGTTCCAGTATGCCACTGGCTTTTACTCTTTGCATCCATTTCGGTATGGGTGGAAACTATAAAACCGTTTACTGACTGCCTAGAATTTGTTATCTGTCACAAAGTAACCCATTGCTGTGCAGTTTGTCATCTGCCCTCCCCAATTCATTGTTATTCTATGGGACAAGGAACATAAGAAGCTGACAACATGCTGATCTTGCTTATGCTATCTGTGTAAGTAATAAGTGTCTAAATCCATATGGGCTCATTGCCTACTTAGCAGGTAAGTTATGGAAATGTGATAAATCAACATAGCAACTTCATAGTCACTGCTCTTGAGGGACTGCTTGACTGCATGGCATCTCATAGATCTTTTATGTTCAGTTTGACATTTCTTAAAAATTAATTTTCTTCTCTGCTTCAGTTTGTTTTTCTGTTCATCTTTGTTATCTTGTTCTATATAGAATCTACTATTAATCTAATCTATCAAAATTTTAATTTTAGATATTATATTTATTTTCATTTCTAGAAAAGATGTGGTTTTTTCAATCTGATATTATCTATCTCATTATGTATTTTGTCCATCTTTTCCTCTGTTTTACTGAATATATCCATTACATTTATTTAAAATTACTGGTCTTATAACTTTAATAACTGGATTACCCATGGTCTACTTCTACTCCCAATTTTGGTTCTAAATATTCAGTCAAATTTTCCTTTCTCTTGCAATATATAGTAATATTGATTGCAATGTCTGACATTTGCAAAAAATATAAATGATCCCTATCATATTTAAACCTGTAGTGACAAATACCTTATCCTCTGCTATATGCATATATCTATATCTCGTATATAGGTACACATGATTTGAAATTTTATTTTCTTTTGTTATTTCTTTATATCTAGTAGTTATATTGTTTATTTGACTTCATTTTGTCTCCCTTACACCCAGACCAGACACAGATCATATGATGATGCCTTATAATTCTTATTCCTCAGCAATATTAGATAACTTATCACTCCAGTAACCTCGCTAGTGATAGGCATAATTTAGCTCCCATCTACCACACTGTGTTCTTGTGTCTTTTTCTTCCCATCCTATAATGTCATAATTCCAAGACATCCAGGTGTTGAGCAGATGTTTCCTTTCACTTTCTTTGTGAGAGGGAAGACTCGATCCCCACCTCAGTCATTTATTTTAAGAAATGTGCCGTATGATGCTCCATCAGCCCACCACTCCTCCATGGCTGCCAGAGCACAGATGGGTTCAGGTCAGTTTCAGTTTTTGTTTTTTAGTGCACATTGACACGTGTATCTCTTTTAAATTTGGATCAAATATGGTAACTGTTTCAAAAAAGAGGAGGTATTTAAAAAGCAAAATCTTATATACCACTTTAACCTGATGTCTCTTGTATTTTATTTAACTCGAAACTTACATATAAAAAAGTATGCATGAAAGTTTCAATAATATCTTAAAACTGTAATGCTTAAAGCTTCTTTGTATACTTTTTAGTCAATAAACAGAAGCAGAATTGCAAAATTGAATCCATAATTAATAATAATTACACATTACTCTCATAAGAACTTGGAATTGTCTTGAAAATCATAGTGTGAAACATACAGATAGCAGATATCCAGCCAGCAATAACTGAGTTATAAGTATGTTTTCAGTAAGTTATAAAGTTGTTCTTTCTTTTGTGAGGAAGGGTTTTAAATGTGTAATAAAATGTGAATCCAAATTTCACTTTTTTATTTTGCTAGAAACAATTGTATTTTTGGAAGAAAAACAGATTTAGGTACAAAGTTACAGTTAGACAGGAAGAATAAGTTTTGATGTTCTATTACACTCTAAAATGACTATAGAAAATAACAATATATTGTATATTTCAAGATACCCAGAAGATTTTGAATGTTGCCACAATCAAGAAATGATAAATGTTTAAAGTAATTATATGGTAATTACCCCAATTTGATCATTATATAATACTATGTATGCATGCATTAAAATATCACATTGTATTCCATGAATATCTACAATTATTATGTGTCAATTATAAAGAAATAAATTAAATTAAAAATATAATAAAATAAAAAGAACTTTATTGAAGTGTAGTTGATATACAAAAACTGCACATAACTAATGTACACAATTTGATGGGTTTGAACATATGCACACAGTCCTGAAACCATCACCACAATCCAGATAATAAACATAACCATCACCTCTGAAAATTTCCTCTTGTACCCTCTCCTTTTTTGTGATCCACTCTCTTAACAAATTTGTCACTACATAATACAGTACAGTCAACTATGGAAACTATATTGTGCAGAGGGTCTCTAGGGTCTCTAGAACTTATTCATCTTGCATACCTAAAATTTTAAGCCCATTGAATGAGGTTGTTCCTTCTGAATGGAGTGATATGTCATATATTTGTTTAATTCCAATGTGGAGTGCTGAAAGTTAAATAATTTGGATATTATCTACACATGCATTCAAATACATAGACATATCTTTTTATAAATCCAGGTTTTTAGTTCATATTCTACTAAAGGTATATGTTGCGGTTTATGAAACATAGATAAAACATGCTGCCTAAGACATTAGAACTTAAATCAAAAAATTTTTTGGCTTTAATATACTTTTGATATACTTTCTTTTTACATAAATTTCCTTATTAATATTTGAGAATGACTATTATCCATTTGATTTTTAAGTTGAATTAAATAATTTTATGTTTATTTTTGGTATAAGACATGGGGTTTAAAAACAAATGAAATAAGGTATAATTACACAAATATATAAAATGTATAATAAAACTATTATTTATGAAACAAAATATAGTGTTTTCCTTTTATTATTTAAAAACAATGTCCTTTTGCCAACAGGATTAGAAGAAGTCACAAAAATACTTACTGAGGTTGATTTGAGAAAATCCAAATATCATTTCAGAAGAAAAGAGTAATTTAAGAAAATATCTTTAAACACCTCCTCTTTAAACCAATATTTGTATTCTCCCTTTAATAGACATAAACTACTCTAAAATAGTGAAAATAGTAATATATTTTTGAAAATATCTGGCAATAACAACTGAAATTATATATTTATGTGTGTATTTATTCTTTCAATCAGTATTTGCTGATTTCAAATGAAATCAGTATTTACTAAGAACTGATTATTTGTGTTCACAGTAATCAAGAGAATGATATAAAGATTACACTATAAAGAGATATAAAGATGATTAGATATAAAGAATACATCAGAGCCTTGAAACATCACAAGCTACTGGATCAAAATAAAAGAAATAATTATACATTTTTACTGACAGTAATGGTATTCCAAATGATTCATACTAATCTTCCCAACAAGGACAGCCATAAAAATGCACAATTAAAAAAAAAATAAATCTACTTAAACAAATCCAAGAGATAACAAGTCAGTGAAGAATTCTATGGTATTTAGGACCACTTTTCTTCTTGGAGTGCCAGAAGATTTTGGAAGAGGTTGCTGAGAGCCAGACAAACTGAGGAGAAAAATGACTCCTGAATGGGAGTCAAAGAAGCAAAATTAGAGTTCAAATTTGGGCACAATCAGACTACACTTTTGGAATAATGGTAAAGTAAAAGTAGTCAAGCTTTTATAGGAACTAAAGCACATATTAAAATCATCTCCATAATCAAAACTGGTATGGGGTGATCTTGAATTGCTACTACCCATAAAAACTTCTTTTTTTTTTATTTTTATTTTTTTTGATTTCAGAATATCATGGGGGTACAACACTTTGGCCATACATATTGCCCCTGCACTGCCCGTGTCAGAGCCACAATCGTGGTCATCCCCCAAACTGTGCTCCCGGCATCCATTCAGTGAGAGTTTTTCCCATCCATTCCAGCCCGCCAGCTCCCTGATGAATGTTATTGCCCTGTGTGTTGTAACTGTTGATCAGTTAGTACCAATTTGATGGTGAGTACCAGTGGTGCTTGTTTTTCCAATCCTGTGACACTTCGCTTCGAAGAATGGTTTCTACCTCCAATCAGGATAATACCAGATGTGTTAATTCACTATTGTTTTTTATTGCTGAGTAATACTCCATGGTATACATATACCACATTTTATTAATCCACTCATGTATTGATGGGCACCTGGCTTCTTTCCACATCTTTGCAATTGTGAATTGTGCTGCTATGAACATTCGTGAGCAGATGTCTTTATTATAAAATGTCTTTTTTTCCTTTGGATAAATACCCAGTAGTGGGATTGCTGGGTCAAATGGTAATTCTACTTTTAATTCTTTGAGGTATCTCCATATTCTTTTCCATAGAGGTTGTACTAATTTGCAGTCCAACGAGCAGTGTATGAGTGTTGCTATCTGTCCACTTCTCCGCCAACATTTGTTGTTTGGGAATTTTTTGATATGAGCCAATCTCACTGCAGTTAAGTGATATCTCATTGTGGTTTTGATTTGCATTTCCCTGATGATTAGAGAAATTGAGCACTTTTTTATATGTTTGCTGGCCATTATTCTGTCTTCTTTGGAAAACTTTCTGTTCATGTCCTTTGCCCATTTTTTAATAGGGTTGTTTGATTTTTTCTTGTTGATTTTCCTAAGTTCTGTATAGATTCTGGTTATCAGCCCTTTATCAGAGGTGTAGCAGTCAAATATTTTCTCCCATTCTGTAGGTTGTCTGTTCACTCTAGTGATAGTTTCCTTGGCTGTGCTAAAGCTTTTTAATTTGATCAGGTCCCATGTATTTATTTTGGTTGCTGCTGTCATTGCCTTGAGGGTCTTCTTCATAAATTCTTTGCCTAGGCCAATGTCCATAAGAGTTTTTACAATGTTTTCTTTGAGAATTCTTATGGTTTCATGTCTTAGGTTTAGATCTGTTATCCATTGTGAGTTGATTTTTGTGAGAAGTGAGAGGTGTGGTTCCAGTTTCAGTCTTCTACATATGGCCATCCGGTTTTCCCAGCACCATTTGTTGAATAGGGACTCTTTTCCCCAGTGTAGGTTTTTCTGGAATTTGTCAACGATCAGGTGACTGTATGAGGTTGGTTTTATATTTGGGTTCTCAGTCCTGTTCCATTGGTCTATGTCTCTGTTCTTATGCCAATACCATGCAGTTTTGGTTACTATAGCCTTGTAGTATGGTTTGAAGTCTGGTAGATAGATGCCTCCCAATTTGTTCTTTTTGCTTAAGATTGCTTTGGCTAGACGGGGTCTTCTCTGGTTCCACATGAAGTGTAGAATTATTTTTTCTAGATCAGCAAAAAATGATGTTGGTGTTTTGATAGGGACTGCATTGATTCTGTAAATCAATTTAGGTAGCAAAGCCATTTTTACTATGTTGACTCTGACTATCCAAGAGCATGGTAGGGTTTTCCATCTGTTTACATCCTCTGCAATTTCTTTTCTCAGTGTTTCATAGTTCTCTCTATATAGGTCTTTTACCTCCTTAGTTAGATATGTTTCTAAATATTTAATTTTCTTTGGTGTTATTGTGAAAGGTATTGCATCTTTAGTTTGTTTCTCGGCTTGATTGTTATTAGCATATATGAAGGCTATGGATTTGTGTGTATTAATTTTGTATTCTGAGACTTTGCTGAATTCATTTATCAATTCTGGTAATCTCTTGGTTGAATCTTTGGGGTTTTCTATGCATAATATCATATCGTCTGTGAATAGTGAAAGTTTGACCTCTTCTGCCCCTATCTGGACGCCCCTGATTCCTCTGTCTTGTCTAATTGCTGTGGACAGGACTTCCAGCACTATGTTGAAAAGAAGTGGAGATAGTGGGCACCCTTGTCTGGTGCCAGTTTTAAGGGAGAATGCTTTCAATTTTTCCCCATTCAGTATGATATTGGCTGTGGGTTTATCGTATATGGCTTTAATAGTTTCGAGGTATGAGCCATCTATGCCTATATGCCTATATATCATGATAAGAGTTCTTATCATAAAAGGATGCTGGATTTTGTCAAAAGTCTTTTCTGTGTCTATTGAAAGGATCATATAATCTTTGTTCTTGCTTTTATTATATGGTGAATTACATTTATAGATTTGCGTATGTTGAACCATCCCTGCATCTCGGGAATAAAGCCCACCTGATCATGATGGATGATTTTTTTCATGTACATTTGAATTCAGTTTGCAAGGATTTTATTGAGAATTTTTGCATCTATATTCATAAGGGATATTGGTCTGTAGTTTTCTTTATTTGTTGTGTCCTTTCTGGCTTTGGTATCAAGGTGATATTGGCTTCGTAGAATGAGTTTGGGAGGATTCCATCCTTCTGGATATTTTCAAATAATTTCTGCAGTATAGGCACCAGTTCTTCTTTGTAGGCTTGGTAGAATTCAGGTGTGAACCCATCTGGTCCAGGACTTTTTTTTGTGGGAAGATTTTTTATTACTGCTTCGATTTTGTTGCTTGATATTGATTAAAAAATACAAGCCAAGTATCTGTTGTCTTCAGGAAACACACCTTACACATAAAGTCGCATTCAGACTCAAAGTGAAAGGATGGAATACAATTTTCCAGGCTAATGGAAACCAAAAGAAATCCAGAAAGCCATCCTTATTTCAGATGATATAAACTTTAAAACAACAAAAGTAAAGAAGGAGAAAAATGGGCACTATATAGTGGTGAAGGGGAAAATCTTACAAGAGGATTTAACAATCTTAAACACTTATGCACCCAAAACAGGAGAGCCCAGGTACATAAAGCAAATACTGCTAGGTCTAGACAATATAATAAACAGCAATGCCATAATAGCAGGGGACTTCAACACCCCACTAACGGAACTGGACAGATCATCCAAACAAAAAATAAATAGAGAAACAAAAGACCTAAACAGGACTCTAGAACTTTTGGGCCTAAGAGATATCTACAGAACACTCCACCCAAATAACACTGAATATACATTCTTCTCATCAGCTCATGGAACTTTCTCTAAAATTGACCACATCCTAGGCCACAAAACAGATCTAAACAAATTCAAAAAAATAGAAATCATACCATGTATCTTTTCAGACCACAGCGGAATAAAATTAGAAATCAATTCCAACAGAAACTCACATCTTCATCAAAGAACTTGGAAACTAAACAATCTGTTGCTGAAAGACTATTGGGAGGAGATTCAAATGGAAATCAAAAGATTCTTCGAAGTAAACGATAATGGGGACACAAGTTATCAAAATCTGTGGGATACAGCAAAAGCAGTCCTGAGAGGAAAACTTACCGCCTTAAATGCCCACATCCAAAAGACAGAAAGTTCACAAATCAGTAAACTAATGAATCATCTTAAGGAAATGGAAAAGGAAGAGCAAAGCAATCCTAAAGCCAGCAGAAGAAAAGAAATAACCAAGATCAGAGCAGAATTAAATGAAATCGAGAACAAAAGAACAATACAGAAGATTAATAAAATGAAAAGTTGGCTCTTTGAAAAGATAAACAAAATAAACAGGCCACTTGCCAGGTTGACAAGAAGCAGAGAGGAAAGGACTCTAATAAGCTCAATTAGAAATGAAAAAGGAGAAGTCACAACTGATACCATGGAAATACAAAACATCATCTTCGAATACTACAAAAATCTCTATGCCTACAAACACGAAAATGTGGAGGAAATAGAGAAATTCTTAGAAACATACTACCTCCGTAGGCTCAACCAGGAAGAAACAGAATTTCTAAACAGACCAATATCAAGCTACCCATAAAAACTTCTAAGAGACAAAATTAAATTCTATCTATAAAAAGTTACTATTATTCTTTGCCTCAAAAATTTCAAATTTTTAAAATGTAAACATGTACAACTCATTAAGAAATAACCAAGGATCAGAGAAATCAAGATCACTTAACTAAAAATCTCAGGAAGCAACATGCTTCCACCCCAGTTAAAATGGCTTTTATCCAAAAGGCAGGCAGTAATGAACGCTGGTGAGGATGTGGGGAAAGGGGAATTCTCCTACACTGTTAGTGAACAAGTGAATAGCAAAGAGATATCTGCACCCCCATGTTTACAGTAAAGTACTTGTGAAAAATCAGACAAACAGATCAATGAAACAGAATAGAAAGCCCAGAAACAGACCCACACAAATATATTCAACTGATTTGCAAAGGAGGAAAGGTAATACACTAGAAAAAAATAGTATTTTTAACACATGGTGCTAGAACAACTAAATATCCACATGCCAAAACAAAAACAAAAACAAAACAAAACAAAACAAAAAACCAGACTCTAGAAACAAACCTTACACTCTTCAAAAAACTTACTCAAAATAGACCACAGACCTAAATGTTAAAAGCAAAACTATAAAACTCCTTCCTATACGGTAATGTAGGAGACAGTCTAGATGATCTTTGGTTTGGCAATGACATTTTACATACAACACCAAAGGCATGATCTGTAAAAGAAATAATTGATACGCAGGACTTCATTAAAATTAAACTATTCTGATCTTTGAAACACTGTCGGGAGAATGAGAAGACAAACTACAAGCTGGGAGAAAATATTTGTAAAAGATATGTCTAATAAAGGACTATCATGCAAAATATAAAAGGAACTCTTAAAACTCAACAGTAAGAAAATGGACAACCCAATTAAAAAACAGGCAAAATTTTGAATAGACATTCTCAAAAGAAGACATACAAGTGAAAAAACAAATCCAGAGCCCAGAAATAGATATAATAATAGCAGCACAGAAGACAGTAGGTGAAAGATGTTCTTTGCAAATGGTGGTGCTCAGTTGGATGCCCATTGGAGAACAATAAAAGTGAACTCTATTTAACGTCATCGCACACACATACACACACACACACATAATGATTCCACGTAGGTTATAAATCTGTGAAAGAAAAATTATAATATATATGAGAATAGTTTATGTTATTTACTATGCATTAATATATAAGATTGTTTTCATGGCATTGGTGTCAGGAACAATATATTGAACAAAACACAAAAAGTCCAGTTCTAAGGAAATAATGATAAATTGGATTATAGTCTTTAATTAAGCCATCCCATGTGCCATTAGGCTTTCAAAAATTTATACAATCTAGTGACTCCTAAATATTGATCATTATCCAAGAACTGTATAACAGCTTACAGATCATCTACAAAAGAATGTTACATCCTTCCAACTTCTAATGCATACAAAATATGAATAACAATCGCTATGGCAGTGTTCTAAATATTTTTTGTGGGAAATTGGTAGTTCAGGCAGGTTTGTGGAAAAAGAGAGATTATGGCCTCAATTTTACTGAACACATCTGGCTTAAGAAAGTGAAAAGGAGAATTCATTATAGAAAATTAAAACAATCTAAGTAAAGGTGGAAAGTTAGTTTTGTTGTTGTTTTGTTGATGATGTTGTTGCTGTTTTCCACTTGTTGAACAATGATTTGGATAAAAGTGAAAGTTCCTTTGGAGGCTACAGGCAGGTTCTGAGTTATCATGATAATAATCCAAAGGAAAATTAAATAGAGAATTTCTATGGGACTAATAGTAAAATCCATTCAATAGCAGAATAAGACTAGCTTTCACTTTATGATCATTGAGAAGCCACGGAAGATATTTTCAGAAATGAAATTACATGAAAAAAACTATGACTTTGGAGAGTCATGAGCAAATACCCTCTTTGAGTATAATACCTGCCTCATTGCGTGGTTGTTGGAATTAAATGTTAATTTTAATATTCACCACCAGTGGATTCACACAAGAAAAAATATAACAACAAAGACAATAATTTGAATCTGGACATTAAAGCATAAATGTGATGTCCTTGGAATATAAAGGGAAAGACCAGAGAATCGAGAGATGTAAGAAAAAAAAATCCGAGTAATGGGAATAGAGATTAGAAAATAAGTCATTTCTAGAGATGGAAATGCGAGAGTTATACTTATAAGGTGATAATCCATAAAAAAGAATGTGATTTTAGAAAGAGAGAGATATAGAGTTGAAAGGAAAAGGGAAAGAACAGAGGGAAGAGGTGAGGGAAGGAAGAAAGTAGTTAAGGACTGAGGGTAACCTAGAATGTCTGTTTTTCATGGATGTCAAAAAAACACATAAGTAATTGATTTTTTAATTTTTAAACATGGTAAAGGAGTAAAACTAAATGAGGGATTTATGAGATGTATGTGACCTAAAAAGTACAGTTGTACTAGTGTAGTGGGTTCGGAAGCAAATTGCGAAGGGGTTACAGTATGATGGAAATAGATGAGAAAAAATGGGAACAAAATAGTGTGGGTGACCATCTTTTAAGAATGTTGTCGATGAAAGAAAAGAACAAGTTTAAATCAAAATATAACTTGAGGTGTGTGTGAATACAAAATAGTGTCAAGAATGAAAATAAGACATTTTGGGGTTAAAAAGAAAGGAGGTGGTAGAAAATGAGACACTACAGGTATGAGGTGAGGAATGAGGGGTGATGGGCCGTCGCCAGGGAGACTGACAAAATGATGTTCTTGAAGGAGACAGGAAGGAAGGTGCTTCTAGGCCCAGAGTGGAAATATAAAGAAGAATCACACATTGCATTTGCCCTGAAAGGCCCTCACAATATCAGACAAGGATAAGAGATGTTTCCTAGGACATAAAATGGTGTTAAAAATAATGTTTTGTTATTGAATTACTAAAGGAAAGCACGTTTGGTTTTTCTGTGCCAGGCATAAAGAGAACATTTTTATTAATTTTTCTGTCCGGCAGACTGTATAATGCTAACAGTTTATTTGTCTTGTAAAAAGGTGAGAAAACACAAGAAGATTTTAAAAGAACCCTTAACATTGACACTAGTTCCTATAATTTTAATGCTTTCATAAAAGAAATTCCATAGTTAGATTATTAACTACCTCAGTACAAAAAGAGATTTGCATGTCAAGTAAAGCAGATTCTGTTAAAGAGGAGACCAAGTCCCTGTAATTCTGTCTTAAATCTGTCTAGAGAGATATAATCAATATCATTCCTTCACAAATATTCCCATAAGAAAAACAAGATTTTTGAAATGGAGTATTTAAATTTCTAATTCACTGTCCAGTATGATTGATAATTCATCAAACCAGTTTGACTGTAAGTCAAATAACTCCAACTAAATTATTCACTCTTTTTTTCTATCTTAAACCATTTTGAAAAAGGAAGACATAAAATCATGTTTTAAAAAATAATATTTTTATGCTGCAAGTAATTCCTAATGATTACATTGTATTATACCATTTATTTGTATTATAAAAATGCTTTTTTTTTCAACAGGACAATCATCAGAATATCCTCTTTGCACTAGTCAATTACAGACTGAGTAGACACTTGATAGTTATTTCATTGTATTTGTAAATTGGAGAAGGTGAGGCATAATGAATAATGTGCATCATATAAACAGTTTCAGTCTCAGTTAGTCACTGCACAGCTTTTTATCCAAAATGGGAGTAGATATGTCACCAAGTGGAAATAAGAAATACTATAAATCTGCCCATAAGTTTGAATCTGAATTGCAATCACTTCATATATTTAAATAATGTGGCCAAGTTATTGAGATTTAGAATTTTTTAAAAATATTTTTTTCCAATTAGAAGTATGTAAATAACAAACTAAGTTTCCATAAGTACATACAAATTTACCAGTATAATATTAATGGCTTCATTGCTAAAATTGAATATGATTTTATAGGGGAAAATGTTTGGATATTTTTGCTGTGTCTTGAAAGAATTGTAGTGTTTTACTAACTTTGATATTTAATTCTCTAGAATTGGGACACTATATTTCAATACAATACATGTATTTTACTTGACCACTCAATAAATTATATAAACAAGGAAGAATACACTTAAATGCACATAACTAAATTGTTTTGATTTAAGCTTTATGCAAATTCCTGTTCTGTTGACCAACACCACATGGAGTTTTAGGGTTCTTTTGCTTAGTGTAGGTAACTGTGCACCACTTCTTTCTGCTGTGTCCTACTCATGTATGGGTTCCTTAATACAAGAGAAATACCTAAGTTTGACTTTCCACATAGAAATGAAAGAAGATGAGGATACTGCATATACAGGGATCCCAATGGATCACGCAAAGAGGTGAAGTGGGAGAAAGATCCCAACAGAGTGACTGAGTTCCTTCTAGGGATGTGCAATAATGCACATCATTTCCTAAACACATTCATAGCATCATACCTCTTCTTCCTGGAGGGTATAAAGGTGTTAAGGGATGTAGCAACAAAATTGTGAAAAGCTTGACATAATCCTAGAAGCAGAAGATCTACGTTTTGAAGGTCCTAAAATTGATACATATGGTCAGGAAGGGCACTCTTTAAGCAAAATTGTCAATACAGAATTAGGTATACAAATTCTAAACATATTACAAAACTATAAATTACGAACCCCAGTAAGTTACTATAACCTATTTGAGGATTACTTTACTGTGATAAATTACTTCAGTGAGGTTTAAAAAAAAAAGAAATCTTTGAAACGCAATAAGTGTTATTCTAATATCAATTGAATTCATTCATGTAGAATAAGTTCTGACAGAATTACTAAAAGCAATGTGACAAACTTATTATTGGGTGAAATGTTCCCATGTGTGATACCAGTATTTATCCATTTATCCATTTACTAGGATCACTAGTGAATATTTGGCTCTCACTCTGAGAGCCAAAATTATAATTTCATATCATGTAATTCTAATATTTTATTTAAATTAGAATTTTGGTAATCATCACTCTGTTTAGAATTTGGGTAATCTTCACTCTGTTTATCTCTTCTCTGCTTATCAAATACAGATTAAAACTAATTATATATACAAGTGTTAAAAGAAAAGCTTTAAACAAATTAAATTTAACAGAGTTTAATTGAGCAAACAACGATTCACAAATCTGGCAGCCCCCAAATAAGTTTAGAGAGTCTCTGGCACTGCTATGTGGTCAAAGAAAATTTATGGACAAAAAAAGAAAAGTGACATGCAGGAAATGAAAGTAAGGTACAGAAACAGCTGTTTTGGTTACAGCTCGGTATTTGCCTTATTTGAACACAGTTTGAACAGTTGGTCGAAACTTGGTGATGGGCACAAGAGTAAGTTACAGCCTGTTTACACGTCCAGTTAGGTTGTAGTGCACTATGTATGGAGAAACATTTAGGCCAAACTTAAAACATGTAAAGGGGCAGCTTTAGGCTAAACTTAATTAGAAAAGTTTATAATATATAAAATATGTCAGAAATTTCTTACCACACAAAAAGCTTTTGAAACACCAATTCCCTTTAATGTTTAAAAAGGCTTCTTCTTTTGTTTCTTTCAGTGAATTATTAAATTGAAAATATTTAAATTAATTTCAACATTAAAAAAATTAACAAGCATTTCAAATGTCAGTATTCAAAATGAAACACCAATAATCAAGGTAAATCTGGGGACATAATTTCCTAACTAGAAGTTGAGCAAGAAATATTATATAGCATTTTCCCCAGGAAATGCCTGAGCATCTTATATTTTCTAGTGCTATATTTCAAGGACATATTCTGTAAACTGGGTTTGTTCTAGCTTTCTCTCTTGTTGGCACTTTTCTTCTCTGGAATACTTCTTTACTCAGTTAATTTATTTGATAATCTTAATTTAATTTGCATGGTGAAGGTTTTATGACACAATAACTATTTAAAATGTTTTTCACCCTTCTGACTTTTGGTTCCCTGATCTTTGAAAATTAGTTAATCTGAATTAACTCAAGTGGTGGGATCTCATGTGGATGAACTCAAAATGTAATTTATTTCATGGTTCTTAAAAGGACATAAAGCCATTAATTTGTGTGACATGTAGGCTAAACATTTTGCTATTTTCCACCTTACTAAATCTCAGACTGTGTTACTCAGACTAATATTTTATACTGAAAAAAAAGGAGCAGACTTTAGTCAGAACTTTTTTTACTATTGATCACTTCTTTAACATTATAAAAAATCTCTAAAGATATCTAAATATTTTAGATTTCAGTACTTAATGACATTCAATGGGCCTTTGTTTCTTTTTAGAACTGACTGTGTATTAAACTGTGTGACTAAACTCACTGTTACACAAGATGGTAGGAGAACCAAAAGTGACTGACACTTGGTATTTGCTCAATAATTATTTTTGAATGAGTAACATACTGAGTAGCTTATGTAAAGGAGCAAGACCCAATGTTACACAGTGAGTTCTGGGAATGAGTCTTCTTGTAGGAAAGGCTGGAGATGTATCTGAAAATGCACTGAAGACAATTAGTGAAGAGGTCCTAATCAACATTTGATTATTAAGCTAGAAGTTAACATAGGATAGAAAATCTAGAAAATGTTGAAATATTTTATGTAAATTATTTTGAGTTAGTGGAATCAGGAAAAACAGTAGAATGTTGTTTAATGTTAATGCTGCTTAATCATAATCAAATAGTACATGATTTAGGTCTATTTATTTCATGATGGTCTATGGGACATACACATAGGTCTTTCTAATCCTCGGTTAAATATATGTTGGTGTAGAGTTCAAATAACTAATCATAGTTGGAGCTATTGGCATGGTTACACTTGAAACTATGTGAGTAGAACAGTTTTCTGGAGATAACAATTAAAGTTAAAAGATGAGGAGAAAATAGTGTTGAATTAATAAAAGTGTTAATAAGAAAAAAATAGGAAAACAGAACCAATTAAAAAGTTGGAGATCTATAGAGGTAGAAGAGAAAATCTACTACTGGCTGTGATGATTAATTTTATGTGTTACCTTGGCTTGGCTATGATGCCCAGTTGTTTGATGAAGCACTAGTGTAGATGATGCTGTGAAGGTATTTTTTAGATGTGATTAATATTTAAAATTAGTGGACTTTAAATAAAACAGATTGCCCTCCATAATGTTGGTGGGTCTCATCCAATTGATTGAAAGCCTTAAGAACAAAGACTGAGGTTTTCTGAGAAGAAATTCTACTACAACACTGCAAACATAGACACTCTGCCTGTGTTTCCAGCCTGCAGTGACCTGTCTGTGGATTTCAGGTTCAAAACTGTAACATCAATTGTTACCTGAATTTTCAGCCTACTGACCGATCTAACAAATTTCAGAGCTGCAAACCTCCATAATCACAATTCCTTAAATTAAATCTCTCTATGTATACATATGGAGAGACAGATACAGACATCTCCCCATACATATTATAAATCTAAATCTAGCTCTTTCTTTACATATACATGCACACACACACATCTGTAAATTGACATTATATAGTGGCAAAGTTTGGTTTATAAGTCTGGCAGGGGCTTAGAGTAGACCCAGCTGCCAAAGCAGTCCCAAAACTAGGAGGACAGATGTGAAAAACAAAAAAATAACCTACTACCTCTACCATCTGCATGAGTTTGGTGAGACAGAACACTTGTACAGTTCAGGCACAGCAGATTAATTACTAACAGATAGGGAGCAAGAATAAACAGAAGACTAGAATTCATGGGAAGGTAGTCCATCAAGGCTCAGGAAAGCTGTCCCAGGCACATGCAGTATAGTCTGTGCTATCCCACATCACACCACAGCTGAAGGACCCCAAATGCATTCTGTCCTGAGTTTTTGTAACCTGGGCACAACTTGGATTGCTAAACTCAAGCTTTGCAGAATATCCTGTTCTAGGAGGGACAAGGTTTTAGCCTACATTGTTCAAGACAGTTTCTCCATACCTCAGAACATTGCATTCTTGGTAATTCTACAGAGCTGCTAAAAGGGCAGAGCTGGGTTAGCCAATGCCATCTGAGGACCTGTTCTCCTACAATCTCTATATATCTACATCTATATACCTATTGCTTATTTGTGTCTGGAGTACCCTAATACGGTGATCAGTGACATAGTATCAAGGAGAAAATAATGGCCAGTGCATAGAATGTTCTAGATGATCAAAAAGCATAGAAATGGATAAAAATTGAATCATAATTTCAAATTAAGAGATTGTTGATGACATTTAAAAGAGTACTTTCACAGGAATTTTGATAATAGAAACTGTGTTTAAGTATATTGAGGAATTAGCAAGATCTTAAGAAGTGAATTCAAGACATATCAAAAGCTCTTTTACAAGAAATTTATTAATGAGAGCAAGGACAGAGAAGTAAGAGAAAATCGAATGGAGGAGGATGTTTATTTCCTTTTTTAGGTTGAAAAATATTTGGGATATATAGGAAAAGAAACCAACAAAGGAAAGGAGATTAAGGACTCAAAGTAAGAAAAAAAATAATTATCAAGAAAACGTCTTGAAAAAGAGAAACAGCAATTAGATGGTGAAAAACGGTGGAAATTCTGCCATTAAAAATTTTATGTAAGTACATAGAATGTTTGCATAACATATTGATAGTTTAATAAAAAAGTCTGCCTGTATTTCTCTGCAGAACATAGACTAGAAGGATAGATAACACAAATGTTCAGAATACTAAGCTGCCTGTAGCTTATTTTACTTTTCTTATTTGTACTTGATTCATATTTTCTAAGCTGTCTACAATGTAAAAAAAAAAGGGTACTAATAAATAATCAAATATTGCTTTTGAACAAATAAAATAGTAGCATGAAAAAGTAAAGTGATATTGTGGTATAAAGGCAAATTGATTACAAACTTTTAAAGTGTAAAACATATTTGAAGAACTATGAGAGGAAAGATGGATGAGAGAATGAGGGTGGATGTAGATGAATTTGTACATCTGTAAGGAGTTTAATTTTGACAGTTTTCATTTTTTTCTGAGAAGTAGGAATTAAGGAGAAAAGTGGGTATTTAATCAGCGTAGAGAAATTTTGAAACATTGATGGCTAATTCAAAACTCCCTTGTTGCTATGGAAATACAGTAGGTTGGTAGAAAATGTGTACAAGATGAGGGTTAACATTTAGTAGTACACTAGAAACAGCCAGAAGCCCTCATGAACAGTGACATTTGACATGACCTATTCAGTAGGAGGAAGATTTAGATAAACAGATACGAGTTCCTCTAAGAGGAATATTGTAAGGCTGAGAATGGGATGACCCAAAGCAGGGCAGTCACAGGAAATGTTCAGTGGATCATGAAGCATAAAATTCTGCTAAAGTAGCAACGCAAAAGTTGGAGATAACACCATTCCATAATCAGTATTACATTTTTATTGCGTTTTGTTTGTACCACTACATTTTACTCATACGACTGAATACTACTCAGAAAAACAGGGATGCTTCAACTCTAAAGCACAGTAAAATGTAAACATGTAAAACAAACCAGTGATATTCAAGTAAATCCCAAAGTTCTTTTAATCATGCACTAAACAGTATTTAACTGTGTATAGTCTCCCTAACTAATTTCCCAAGGCAAAAACTGTTCTTATTTTATTAATATTCTTGTTAAAACACATGCAAAAAATAAAATATAAAATATTGTCACTTTTAGGCAAGAAATACACATTTCAGAAAGATTCGAGGAATGTCTTTCTACCTAATATTATTTCCAACACTATTTTGTAGAATAAAATCTATGGTCTGACCAATTAACAAGATTAAATCATTTTGTATGAGTTACATAAATTGAACTTGTCTTACTTAATGGGAAATGGAAAGATTAGTGTAAGAAGAAAGCCATATATTTCTGTAAAATTTCCTTTCCTCCAAATTGTTAAATAATGCTATCTCTTTGTGCTACTAGTTACTAAAGACTACTCTTATGGTGATTTTCCAATTTAATTTGATCCTGAATATATACAAATATAAAGCATACTTGAAATATTTTTGTCCTTCCTTTTTGGAACTGGATTTTTTACAATTTCTAAAGCAACAACTTTTCTGATTGTTGCCATTGAAATATCCACAGAAATATCATTAGTGCAAAAGCTAATCCTTCTCCCTATATAATTTTTTGTCTTTCTCAACATAATTTTTAGCTATTTTTGAATTTTATCTCACGTAAGAAAGTATGTCTATACAACCAATGAAAGTATTGGAGTTAAGAAATTATGTAGTATATTTCTAAATGTCTTTTAAAGAAATATACCTTAAAATGTTTCATACTGATTAATAGGATCAAATACAAAGTTCACATGTTTCCAAATGCTTTTATTTTAAAATGTAAAATATTCGAATTCAATATAATTAGTTATATTTTTAAGTGTCACAAAAGGGATAGCATGAGAAGTACAGGAAAAATGATGATTCTTTTTTTGTTTCTCTTATATTTTCTATATATCTCAGTAAATCACTTATTCAAATACAATGTCAGACACACATGTGCACACGCACGCACATGAGAAACCTGCTCCTCTTAGGTATATATTTGAAACATTGATATATAGAATGCTATTTTTCCCTATCAATCTTCATTTTTGTGTCTGGCAGAAGTTGTATTTGAAAGTAATGTAGCATACCTTTATTATTTTTTAAATTATCAAGTGTATTTTTAATTTTTAAATTTTTAATTTTATGTGTACATAATAGTTAAACATATTTATGGGGTACATGTGATGTTTCAATTAGTGTGTAATGATCAAATCAGGCTAATTGGGGTACTATCACCTCAAGTATTTATTATTGCTTTGTTAGGAACATTCCAATTCCACTCTTTTTAGTTATTTCAAAATATACAATAAATTATTAACTATAATCACCCTGTTGTGCTAGTGAATACTAGATCTTATGCATTCTATCTTGTTGTATTACTGTATCCATTAACAACCCCACTTTATCCCTCCCTCCATGGTGCTTCCTAGCCTCTGATAACTATCATTCTATACTTTATCTCCTTGAGTTCAATCTTTTTTAGCTCCCATATATGAGTGAGAAAATATGACATTTGTTTTTCTGTGCCTGGCTTTTTTTACTTAACTTAATATACTCCAGTTCCTTCCATGTTGTTATAAATGAAAGGATTTCATTCTTTTTATGGCTAAACAATATTCCCTTGTGCATATGTACCACATTTTCTCTATCCATCCATCCATTGATGAATACTTAGGTTGATTCCAAATTTTGGCTATTGTGAACAGTGCTGCAATAAGCGTGGGAGTGCAGATATCTCTCTGATACATAGATTTCCTTTCTTTTAGATATATACCCAGCAGTGGAATTGCTGTATCATATGGTAATTCTACTTTTAGTTTTTTGAAGGATCTTCAAATTGTTCTCCATGCTAGTTGTACTTATTTCCACTCCCCAAAAACAGTGTACAAGTGTTCCCTTTTCTCTGCATCCTTGCCAGCATTCACTATTGCTTGCCTTTTGAATAAAAGTCACTTTAAGTGGGGTGAAATGATATGTCATTATAGTTAATTTGCATTTCTCTGGTGATTAATGATGCGGAGCATTCCTTCATACAGCTGTTGGCCATTTGTACATATTATTTTGAGAAACGTCTATTCAGATACTTTGCCCATTTTCATTCAGATTATTTATTTATTTATTTTTTCTTATTGAGTTGTTTGAGTTCCTTATATATTCTGGTTAAATTAATGTATTAATCTTTGTAAGACAAGTAGTTGCAAATGTTTCTCTCATTTTGTGAGTTGTCTCTTCCTTTTGTTAATTATTTCCTTTGCTGTGCAGAGCTTTTTCTCTTGATGTGATCCCATTTATCCATTTTTGCTTTGGTTGCTTATGCTTTTCAGGTCTTACTCAAGAAATCTTTGCTCAGACCAATGTCCTGGAGTGTTTCCCCAATATTTTCTTCTAATAGTTTCAGAATTTCAGGTCTTAATTAAAATCTTTAATCTCTTTTTATTTTATTTTCATATGTAGTGAGAGATAGGTGCTTAGTTTCATTTTTCTGCATATGGATACCCAGTTTTCCCAGTACTACTTATTGATGAGGGTATACTTTCCCCAATGTATATTCTTGATGCCTTTGTCAAAAATAAGTTGGCTATAAGTACATGGATTTATTTCTGGTTTCTATATTCTATTCCATTGGTCTATCTGTGTGTATTTTATGCCAGTACCAAACTGTTTTGGTTACTATAGCTTTGTAGTATAATTTGAAGTCAGGTAATGTTATTCCTCTAGCTTTGTGCTTTTTGTTCAGGATGGCTTTGGCTATTTTGGGTCTTTTGCAGTTCCATATAAATTTTAGAATTATTTTTATATTTCTTTGAATAATGTCATTAGTATTTTGATAGAGATTGTGTTGAATCTGTAGATTGCTTTGGGCAGTATTGACATTTTAACAATATTGATTCTTCCAGTCCATGAACATGGAATATCTTCCATTTTCTTGTGTTCTCTTCAATTTCTTTCATCAATGTTTTATAGTTTTTATTGTAGGAATCTTTCACTTCTTTGGTTAAGTTTATTTCTAGCTCTTTTATTTTATTTGTAACTATTGTAAATGGGATCACTTTCTTGGATTCTTTTCCAGATTATTCAAACATCCAAATAAATAAAATCAGGAAAGAAAAAAGAGAAATTATAACTGATAACATAGAAATTCAAAGGATCATTAAGATGATTATGAGGAACTATATTCTAAAAAATTTGAAAACCTAGATGAAATGGATCAATTCTTAGACACATACAATCTACCAACATTGAATCATGAGGAAACAAAGAATCTGTATAGACCAATAAAAAAATAAAAAGATAGAAGCAGTAAGAAAAAGTCTCCCATCAAAGAAAAACCCAAGTCCTGATTGCTTCACTGCCAAATTCTACCAAACATTTAAAGATGAAGTAATACTAAGTCTACTCAAAGTATTCCAAAAAATCAAGAAGGAAGGAATACTTCCAAGGCCAATATTTCTACAAGGCCAATATTACCTTAATACAAAAACCCAACACAACAAGAGAAGAAAACTACAGTATTTTTTGATGAGTACAGTTGCAAAAACCTCAACAAAATAGTAGCAAACTGAATTCAACAACACTTTATAAAGGTCATTCATCATGACAAAGGGGGATTAATACTAGAAATACAAGGATGATTCAGCATACCAAAATCAATAATGTGATGTATTAATTTCAACAGAATGAAGGACAAAAAACATAAGATCATTTCAATTGGTGCTGAAAAGGCATTCAATAAAATTTAAGATCACTTTATGATAAAAACTACCAAAACTGGGTATAGAAGGAACATACCTTAACATGATAAAAGCTGTATATAACAAACCTACAGCTAGTATCATACTGCATGGAGACAAACTGAAAGCCTTTCCCCTAAGACCTAGAAGAAGACAAGGATGCCTACCTTCACCACTTTTATTCAACATAGTACTAGAAGTCCTAACCAGAACAATTAAACGAGAGTAAGAAATAAAGGGCATTCAAATTGGAAAAGAAGAAGTCAAATTATTCTTGTTTGCAGATGATACCTTTTATTTAGAGAAATCTGAAGACTCCATCAAAAAACTATTGGAACTAATAAACAAATTTAGTAAAGTTGCAGGATATAAAATCAACATACAAAAATCAGTAGCATTTCTATATCCCAATATACCCTTAAATTATTCTACTGTTGTCTTCAGTAGACAAAAATGTTAGTCTATTCCTAGAATTCTTTAACACTCAGTTTTAACTCTGCTACATTTGTATAAAATAAGATTAGTTTTTCATAGTTTAAAAAAATTATCAATAAGCAATAGTAGAATACTGACAGAATTTACCAATTTGAATTACCAATGTTAGCTAGATTTTATTTACATGTGTTTAATTAATTTTGTAAAACATATATAATTTAATTTCCAGATTTATCTATGGATGGAGTACAAGAATGAACTATAGAAAGGAGCAGGGTAGAGAACCAACAATGTGTCAAGATACCTTCCTAACATCAATAATCAGAAAAAAGAAAGTATTCAGAGAGAAATTTAAAACATATTGGGGTTTGGGAAAAAGCAGAATGTGACAAGTCTGTTTTTTGTTTGATTTTGTTTTGTTTTGTTTTGTTTTGTTTGTTGAAAGCAGAGAAGGTATACTGCTAAAGACTTCAATTAAATCCTATGATGAGTTGTTTATAAAGGACAGAAAATGAGCCTGTAGTATGAAGATGTTTAATCAGCAATTAGGTTAATTGCTGGTCCTAATCAAGTTTAGGTGAGATTAGTCTATCACTAAGTTCATGAAAATGGCTGGGAGAAATATGGCAGAGGAAATTTTGCAGATTCTGATAAAAGTCACTGATTCAAGTTAAATTTGTCCTTTAGATTGATCATAATCTCTAATGTAATGAGCTTTCAATATGTGTGTTGATGTGTGATCTCTACTAATGCTATCATGAAATCTAATCTCATGTAATGTGAATATAAAAATATGAGTAATTATAATTTTAATTAGCATATCCCTGGATGAAAGTGAGGCAGCAGGAGTATCAATGACATAGCTCAAATGCAACTTCTGTGAAGACTTTCCAGATTTCTCCCAGGCAGAAACATGTGCTCTACTGTTTGGGCAATCATTTTATCACAGTCTGAATATTCAACTAATTGATTAAGATTTATACATATGTGAAGAGATTGTATCTTACTAATCCTTTACTCTCTCAGTGCCAAGCCTGGAGAGTTTTTATTATGTGCGCAACATGTTATTATAGCGAAATACTTTACAATGGATTACAATTTTTCATTGTTCTATGTCTCATAAATAACTTTCAATTAATAAGATTTTATGTTTGCAAAAATATTACATTTGAAACTCTTGAAAATTTATCAACTGAGAATTAGAGCACATGCAATAACCTAACATTTGACAAACAGCTGAAAGAGTTGATTTTACTCATTCATACTTTTAAAGATAGTTTCAAAAGTGGTGAATGAAATAAAATAATGTTTATATATTATCTTACCGTGAAATAAATTCACTCTATGTCTTATAATATGTACCTTTCTATTTGTTTCAATATTTAATAAAGCTATAATTAATCAATGTTTTACCATCCCTTCAGGAGGACATTAAGTATTGCTAAATGCTATACTTTTTATTTTTTTTAATAAGTGAGAGCTTGTTCCTGGAATTCATTCCTTTTAAAGAGAAAGCATCCTGTGTCTGTGGAAAAATACCAAATAAAAAACTGTGAAAATTATAAATCTTGAGTAAGATATGCGAACACTCACATTTAAAGCCCCCAAATTTATCATTAGGATGGATATTCTACTAAATCTTCTGTAGTAGAACATATATTCTCCCATATATAATATTATACAAACAATAACCTGACACCAGACACACAGTACAGACTCTGTGTTGTTCCAAGAAGAAATGCAAGGAAGAGATGATCTGGAGGGAAATAAAACATTAATAATACTTTGTGAAAAGCAGTAAAACTATATCCTTTAATGATATATATAGGTTATGAGGCAATTCTGAAACACATAACATTGATTAGAAATTATAATCAAATGTAAATACATATTCTGGGTTTCTTTGACCAAATTGCAATTGCTTGGGAAATGTGAAGATCACTGGTAATCCAGAAAATTCAAATGAATTTAGTATTAGTTTAAGAATTCTATATCATGACAACTGGCAATTTCATACTAAAATTCTGGTAAAATTACAACTTTACACCAGAGAAATTATACCAAGTTACTGCGGCTGCTTTTAAAAATTTAAGGAGATTTTCTTGTAGATACCCTACTTTCTAATGGTCATGATATGATAATGCCAGCATGTAACATATTGACAATTCAGAACTCACACAAATTTATACTAAATATATCTTGCTTCTACTATACTTTATATATTTCTAAAAGCAACCCACGTGAAAGGATGCCTTTTTAGTGGAATGTAATTAATGTAGCACTAATGGATGATACATAGTTTTGTCTTGAATTTCTAGGACAAGTCGACCTTAGTGCTGTAGTAGCTACTACTTGTTATCACATTATATACTATAGTTAATGTGCTTGGTCTATTAGTGTTTGTTCATTTGATTGTTTTTAATGCAATCAGTTAAGAGTTACTTTTAAATTTCTGAATAGTTAAAATAGAAAGACCAAAATCAGATGTTTTGAAATGTAATTTGCCTCTCAGATACAAAGACTGAGAATAAGAAATAATTAACACAGAATAAACTGATGGATACTATTTGTCAGTCAAAGCATTTTTTCTAAGATCAGATCATTTAAAAATGGAGGAAAGATGATTATCACTAACGTATTAACACTGATGTCTTCATCTTTCTGCCCCAATTTTTTTTATCTATCTATCCATCTATCTATCTAACTATGTCATTTCTATAGCTTGACTTTATTTAGAGAGGTATGAGTCTTCCACATTTGGTTGGTCAAAGGCTCAATATTTTTGTCATGTAGTGTTCAACCTAGAATTAACATAAGATTGAGTATAGTTGGGAATCACTTTTAAAAGATAATTCAATCTGTAATGTTTGCATTTCAGCAAGAATCTAAAACAAGATGTCACATTGAACATTAACTTAGTATGCTAAACAGTATCAGGGGTTAAGTAAATTGCTGCTGTTCTTCTAAAATTACCACGTGGTTTAAGGAAAATGTTAGTGAGTGCAATAATCAGATCTCATGAAAACAAAGTCATGACAAATTCCGTATTCGAACTGTAGGTATATGTCAGTATTCTGGAATGAAAAAGTGATGCAGGTCAGGAAAGGAAGCTTTTGCTTTTTACATTTGATTTCATGCATTTATAGTAAATGAAACTTTTTTCAAAGATTTATAGATGTATGAATTTTGAGAATGGAAGGCTGAATAGGAAACAGTCATTGAATAATATTAAACAAATACAATATTATATATACTAATTAATAAGCAATAATTTAAATGGAAAAAAGGAATTACAAATCTTCAAAAAATTCAAAAGAAAATCATAACAATGTTTTGTACACAAAACATTATAAAGCAGTTATAGAAAGAATGAAAACATATCAATTCCTAAAATGGATTATATCTAATAATACCAAAGGGATTAAACAATAGTTAAAATATATTTTTGATACAAAAGATACTAGATCACCATTTTTTTTTAATGGCTGAACAGTCGATCAACATTTATGTGCACATACGGAAGTAAAACTCAACGGAAATCAAGCAGGTGGGAGCGGGGAGGAGGGAATGGGTAAATTCACACCTAACAGGTACAAATTCACTCCTAACAGGAGGGAATGAGTACAATTCACACTTAACAGGTGCACACTATCGGGGTGAAGGGCACACCTATAACTCTGACTCAAACTGTACAAAAGCAAATTATGTAACCAAAACGTGCGTACCACCGTAATATTCTGAAATAAAAAAATATATGTTGTTGATTTTAAAGTGCAAATGGGTATAGTTTGTAATAGAGAAGGATTGGGTTTGAATTAAACAATTACTAATTCACAGTGAAAACAATATTAGATAATAAGAAAGAATTCAAATACTTAAACTTGTACTACAAAATACGAAATGACTTAAATAGACAATAACCTATCAAGACCTTCCAGAAGATAGAAAATTGAACAACGATATAAAAATACTTCAACAGGAACTTCTTTAAAGTTAGAGAACCAAGATGTGAATGAATTCCATCATGAATGGAAACTGATGGAAAATTGATGAAAAATGTAATATTATAACTAAATTGCTCAGGGCAGAGGAAGTCATAAGATTTTCAATTGAACAAACTCATCAAACAGCATGTATTATTATCAGTCAAAAGTCAGCATCAAGGCATGTTCACATACTTTTAAAAATTCTGTAAAACTAAAATAAATTTAATTTAAAACAATACACAATTAGAACTGATTTGACCATTTTTCTTAATCTAGTAAAACCCCAGAGAAAATGGAAGAAATATAAAACACTTGCCAATAAAATACATTTACAGTATCATGAGCAGATATCTCAAGCCTTCCCAAAACTAAGTTTTAAGAAATATTTTTATGTAAATGAAATTAAATGCAAACTATAAATCTAAATGTCTGAAGAAACTATTGTGTTGTTTGTTGTTAATCTTAAAATGTGCTAAATAAACTACTGACAATGTACATGAATGAAAATTCTAATAAGTAATGCACAAGTGATCAAAGGTGAAAAAACATTAGGAAGATGATATAATAAATACTAGCTTTTCAAATCTGAAAACTTTAGCTTTGGTATGTATTAGGTTTGAAATTCAGGCTCTTATTTTCTTCCTAGAATTTAAACCAAAATGAGAATTGTTTGACAAAATGCAAAGGTAAATATTTAACTTAACATTTTATTTTAGACCTTGTTATTAGATATCACATAAGCTTACATTTTAATATAGTTACATAAGCATGATTATGATGTTTAAGTGTGTTTCTTAACACTTACCAGTTTTCCATGATGAAGGATAAAATAATTTTAGGGCAAAACAAAAGCATTTAAAACTAGTGCATGAATATGACAATTTTTGCATTTGATGATGAATATTCACAATCCAAAAGTTACCCAAAAAGTAGCTAATTTGATGACTATATAGGGCTGTAAGTTCTGTGAAAACACTAGCAAATATTTGATTTTTTTTTCAATAGTGTTTGGATTTTTTGTAATTTATCACAAATTCCAAACCCCGAATATGTATTTATTAAAAATCAATTTTGGGAGGCTCAGGCAAAAGGATCACTTGAGCCCAAGAGTTTGAGGTTACAATGAGCTATGATGATGCCACTGCACTTTAGCCTAGGCAACAAAGTGAGACCTTGTCTCAAAAAAAAAAGAAAAAAAATTAATTAGTACCAATTTATATTTAATTAAGTATAATAATAACATTATTAAAATATATTAGTAACATAATAGAGTAGACTTTTTATCACTGTCTACAAAGTTCTCTTCTAACCACTTCAGAAAAATTAATTCATTTAATGCGAACAACAGTGAAATCAATAGTATCAAACATTTTTATAGATAAGGATATAGAGACACAAAAAAGTTAAGAAAATTTTTCTAACATTAATCAGCTAGAAAGTGGTAGGAGGTGGTATTTCAACCTGATATAAACTACTAAAATACATCAATTTCAAAGGTGGTGAAAGGTTACTGAAAAACTAGCACAAGAATTTATTCTTACTGTTAATAAAATGTGTGTGATACTTTGTCAACACTCTCTCCACCACCATCATGAAAATTCATTTAAGTTGCTTCTATATCATAAGACAGTGTCTCTTTCAGTGGAATTTATTGTTAGCAAATTATTTTTGAAATGTATACATACAATGGGTAAATGCTATTAATGGAAAATTGGAGATGACTTAAGTTTTCTTCTTTAGGGAACTGGTATATCTACTTTATGAACTATAATGTACTCACAATAAATACAATGACTTTTTGGCGTACAAACTACCAACAAGCAAAAGGGTAGGATTTAAAATTGTTTGTAAACTATACTTTAACTATGTAAATAATTGATAGCTACGGAAAAATGTGCTCAGAAATATAAATCAAATCACAAATATTTTAAGGTAGTGAAAGCACGAAGGACTGTTTAATCATAAGATTTTTTTTCTAACATGCACTTTTACTTTAATAGGACATTCTTAAATGTAAATTGGGATGGACTTTGATCAAAAAAATATATGTCAGCTTTCTATTAGAAAGGCCACCCTATAAAGCTATAATTATTACTCATATTTTTTAAGTAGAGCAAAAGTTAGTAGAGCAAATATTGCAATTTGGCAATATTTTTCTACTCAGGCTTTTAATTCTACTTCTGAAAATTAATTTCAGTGTACTCAAAGACCTACCTACATGTATGTTCATAACACAATTATTTGTGGCACTAACACATTGGCAACAAACTAAGCATTCAAAATACGTACAAATCCTAAGTCATCCCACCTGATAAAAACAACCAATCATGAACATATAGTAGACAAATGTTTAATATCATAGAACCTTGTCAATAAATACAATGAGTAGTGTAAAACTTTTAGTTCAATTTATGAATAATTCAATTTTTTTAAAGCTCTCCACTTGTCAATTTTTTGGTAATCAACATACAGAGTATTACTTTCATGTTTGCAAGAAGCAAATACATGTTTCTGTCTCAAAAGTCAATTTGTGAATGTTCACTTAATATTAAATAATATATATTTAGTGTTTTACTTTTATTTTTAGATAATTGTATGATCTGATGAAAGCCAGAAAATAGTTTTTACTTAATGAGAAGATCTAAAATATTATATTGAATTAAGGAATTTTCTGTTCAGTTGATCACACTATTCTCATTTTGATTTCAATTCCACTGAGGAAAATAGCACCTCAAAAATTGAGATATTGAGTAAGACTTATGAGTGGTGTATGTACCTTCATTTATTTAAACAATTCCCTAACTTTTGCTCTACTGAAAAAATATGAGTAATAATTATAGCTTTATAGGGTGGCCCTTCTAATAGAAAGCTGACATATATTTGTTTGATCAAAGTCCATTATTAGCTCTACAACCTGTACCTTTGTAGACTGGGCAGACAAACCATTTGAATCCCAAGTACTTTCAATTCTTCTAAGTAGTGCCTTAAAGGACTTATTAATATAAGATTTTTTAACAAAAAAATGTTGAATTATAGTGTGTTAAGTTTTCAACATATAAATTGTTACCAAGAAACTTCGTGTGAATATTAAATTAACATGTTTTTACATATATTCTAAATCTGTAGAGTCAACAAGCCTTATAGTAAGGATAATTTACCAATTTCATGTAAATATATTTAGAATTTGCTAAATTTAAACTTCTTTGATTTCTTTGAATGCTACTTGTAATTATGCTCTTTTTATGTTATAGTTTTATTATATTATCCATGAACACTATTCAAAAGGTAACTTGCTATTTTACCTTTCAAAATGTCTTTTCTGTAACCCAAGATAAATTGCATTTATATTGCAATGTTTACATAAGTTCCAAGTGATGGAAGCTTTTAATATTCAAGTGCCATTTCTATGAATAGCTTTATGAAATGATATTACTTCAGCAGTTGAATAGCACTGTAGCATTGTTTTCAAGGAAGCTGTCCTTGAAAGTCAATGCATTTTAGGAAGGTTAATTAAGGTCACATTTATAATGGGATGAAATGGAATCTAGAATCAAACTAAAGTGACTCTATATCATACTAGGGAAATGGTTCCCTAAAGAATAAATTAATATTAAGGGGGGGAGAGAGAAAAGGAATGAGCAAATAACTTGTACCACATATATAGAAAGAAATGTTTACATGTACAAAGATACTAATCTATCTTAGCTCTGTAACTCTAACTGAAAAAAATTTTAAGTCATTGTATTATCCTCCTAGGACTGCTATAACAAAGGACCTACAAATTGGGTGGCTTACAAAAAAACACAGAAATTAATTAGTTTACAGTTCAGAAGACTGGAAGACGAAAATCATTGTTGGGAGGGCTACTCTGCCTCTCAAACCTATAGAAGAATCTTTCCACATCTCTTCCTAGCTTCTAGTGGTTTGCAATCTTTAGTATTCCTTGATTTGCAGCTGCAAAACTTCAATCTTTGCCTTCCTTGTCACATGGTGTTCTTTCTATTTGTTTCCATATCTTCACAGGCTGTCTTCCTATAAAAAGGCCAGTCATATTGGATTAGGGCCACACTTTATTAATTAGCTCATCTTAACTAATTTAAATCTACTATAAGTACACTATTTCAAAAATGTCACATTCTGAGTTATGGGGGGTTAGAACTTCAACAAATCTTTTTTGGGAGGGACACAAATGAACTCCTAACAATTTTGATGACTATTGTATGAGGTTCTTAGAAAAGCAAATTGTGAGTTATCCAGACTCCAATCTCTAAATGGCTGTACAAGTCAAGAAATATTTGAGACCAAAGGCAGAAAGAGTTTTTCTACCATAACAGATGTAATGTAGTACAGCTTAAATAAACAGCATTATTTCAGAAAGCCTACTGTCTCCTACTAGCTTTAGGATACTCCTTATTCAAGTGGAGGTAGTGAGATTTTCTCATGCAAAAGGAATTTGAATATAAGAATCTAAGTTTTTATCCACAGAATCTTAATACAAATGTAGGTTCTGCTGAGTAAGAACTTTTTCAGTATGAAACATTCTTCCTCCTACTTTGTTCCTTTTAGGTCTTGAATGAAATTCATTTGTAAGATTTAGATTGTTTGGTTATATACATTTACAGTACATTAAATAATTGAGGATAACATTATTAAACCAATCTTTTTTTCCTTTAACCCTTCACTTCATTTCTGTTTTTTCAACTTTTCTATTCCTAAAGTTATTTGCATCATTTTTTCTGTAGTCATTAAACTAAGGTAAATTTTCCCCTCTTTCTATCACAATAGTATAATTATACAGGAATAAACCAGAAAAAAAATTTGATTCATAGTCAGACAATGTTTCCATCTGTTTGTCATTTGCCAAATTTGCTTTCCTATAGAAAATCTATAAAGTTCACATAGAAAATCTACAATTGTAAATTAAGGCAGGGCTACATTGAAACTACATCAGAATATGAGCAAAAATTATTATTTTAAGATTCTCTTTGGAAAAAAATCCCTAATCCCAACACACTACTTTAGTTCCAAATATTCACTATGTATCTAGTAATAGCAAACTTAGCATTATTTGTAATGCAGTTATGCGTTTTTAACCAGCTAACTGGATAGATTGTTCACTATGTGCCAAGCACTGTTCCAGGTATTTCCTATGTGTTAACTCATTTAATTCTGACAAATATTAGTACATGCTTCAAAAATGAGAATTTATGAAGGATATATTATAAAATAGCCTATTGATTTCAATTCCTTAACTTCAAGTTTAAATTCATGGGAAAGGGTTAACATTGTTATATTGCTTTGAATATTTGACCCAATCCATTCGTGTGTTTATTTACAAGATTGCAATAAACATCAAGAATTGCTAAAAATATATAATATATGCAGGAATATGTCCATGGCCACATTTTTCTCTGTGTTGACATAATTTTTAAACCAACCAACACTTTAGTTACATCTAAGAGAAAAAAAATGTATACTTCAATTCTATCACATTCACCAAAATTAATTCTATGCTTAAGTCAAAAAAATGCCTTGTTTATGCAGTTCTCCAATTCTTCATTTTACTGCTTGCTACAAAATAGTATAGAAAGAACAAGAAAGCAGACATACACTATTCTCCTGTAACCCAGGTTTAATACTATAAGCCAGAAAATTAAATCCAACCTCGATGCAATTGTTTTTAAGGGACAAGAATGATGAGAGTGTGCAATACTGTTTGAAAATTTGGAAGTGTTTATCAAAAAGAACATCAAGTCATTTTCCAGCTAATATCTCAGGGTTATCCTCTATTTCAAGTATGTTTACATATTTAATTAAATCTGTTCTTTCAAAAAAAGTAATTTTTATAATACAAAAGGCATATAAGTTTACTCTGAGCAACTTAGAAATTGCAAGAAAAAATTAAACAGTAGCTTACAATCTCACTACCAAGAGAACAATGCTATTGACATTTCGATTTACATAACTCTGATTATGATTCTCTGTGTCCCTCAGTTATCTCAAGTGTCCCCCTTGTTAAAATTGAATGCATCATTTTTCCGCACAAATTAGCCTTTCTTCCAGAGGTCCCTACCTTTGTATATAATTCTACCATTTACTACAATACCTAGGAGTTGAGTGGTACTAAACATCTCTCTACCCCCTACTCTCTATTCCAATTAGTCAAAATTTCATCAATTGTACTTGTAATCATACTTTTCAGGTCCTTCCACTTTCTTTCATTCCAACTGTAGTTTTGCTAAATTTCTATCCAGTATCAATCTCCTTTGAAGTTAAACTGACAAGGTCATTCTCTTTAAGTCCCTATATTAATTTTTCATTTTTTAATATAAAGTTCAATTTTTTTCATATACTTCACAATGATTTTTTCAAGCTTATATTTTCCCTGACTTCTTTCTAGCAAGACTGCTATTGTTAATAAAATTTTTCAAATTTTCTGTTTGAGTCATGCTTCACTTTAACTCCCTCCCACACATGCGGCCCTCTGCTCTATTGGTCTCTGAGCACCCTCCTTTATATGCTTAAGTTCTTCCTCCCCACATCCTTCCTCCATTATCAGACTTAATCTCTGGGACCTGTGCTTACCTACAATGATTCAGTGAAACATTTGGTGGCTCATAGAATAACTAAAATTCCACTGCTCTATGTCTATAGATTTCTGTGTTTCTCTTAAAATGGAAATAATTTCCATTTCTTGGTATAATGTATTTCTTCCAAGATAGCTTGAAACCCTGTAAGTATATACAACTATTATGTACCCATAATAATTAAAAATAAAAAGTTAAAAAAATAAAATGCCCTAGTAGAAAAAAAACACAACATATATTTTGTATGTTATATGATCATATGCTGTAATCTTACAATAAAGTAAGCTAAATACAAGAAAATGTTATTAAGGAAATCATAAGGAGGTGAAAATATATTTACTATTTATTAAGTGGAAAAAAATCATGACTGATGTCTATCTTCATTACTCCTATACTCCCAGGAGAGAGCACATTGTTTGGGAAAAAATGAGTATTTGTAGTTTTGAAGAATGAATCAATGGATAATTTATTCATCTCATTTTCCAACTTTAACATTTAAGTGTTTTATTATTTTTTACTATTCAAAAAAAATTGCATTAAATATCCTTGCTGTTATGTATCTACATATATTTATAATTACTACATTTAAATACATTTAAGTGAAAGACATATTTGACTAGAAATATATATACAATTTCTAGTACTTTGCTATTAATTAATTGCTTTAAATATTTATACACATACATGACTGTTTTCTGATACATACTCTGACATATAATTAAAACACATATATTTTTAAAATTTGGTAACTAGAAAAATATGCTTCATAATCACTTGGATTTACTTCCTTTCAAATGTTGAATGTTTATTAATGACTTTTCATTATTTGCTTTTTATGTTGAAACATAAGAACAGGGAATGTTTTCATTTATAATTGTATTTTCCAGAGAACTTAGGTTGTGCCTTGTAGATGATTATTATAATGAGAAGGATAACTACTATCATTACAATTGTACAGACAGAGGTTACAGAACCATGACAATTCCATGTTTTTAATCTCCTGACTTGGTTTGATTATAAAAAATGAAGTAAATGAAAAATCAAATATTTTCTGTTTGTGAAAATCTGCATCAAAAAATTTGGCAGAACTCCTTTAAGCAGCAGAAATAGCACAGGTTTTAGATTATATCTACATGATAAGGTTTTATTAGAAAATATAATAATTTGTAAAACATTCAATTTCCAAATACTCTCATAACACCATATAGACACAATATTAAGATTTTTGCTTATTTTATTTTTCAATTTTTGTTGCATAAATACAGCATTGGCATGTGTCAGAAAAATACATACTTCTAGCCTAAGCTAGGTTTGCTTTTATTTGTGTTCAATTAATTGAGTGGTAAAGCCTCCAGCAGCATATCCTAATATGTAAATTTATATCCCATACCAAACTTTGAATGTATTATAGAAAGCACTCAATTACCTCTTGGTAGTTCCATGTCTGAGGAAAAAAAAATTAATTGTACATTTAATTTTGCAGCACCGCAAGGCAAAACATCAACTAGCACTAAATGACTTGAAGAACACAATCAACTTCTGCAAATGTTGTCTGAAATAAATTCAACAAATATATTACATTTTCATCCAAAAATAATAAGAGAGCTATTATACTTTTAAATATTTATTATTGGCCACAGCAAATGGCAATATCTATTCCAATAATAGATTATTTATTATTCTACTATGTTGCACAATGCTATATTACAGAAAAACTGTCAGAAAATTTTTAATCAACATTTATTTGAAATACACGGGTATTAATACTATTTAGATGCCGTTTTCCTCCCAAATGCAATAATGTTTTTGTTTGTATTTATTATTTTATCCTACCATGTGTTGGTTTCGGTAGTCAAATGCTACAATCTGGTGTGGTCTGAATGTTTGTGTCCCTCCAAATTTCATACATTGATATCTAATCCCCAATATGCTGATATTAACAGAAGGGGCCCAAGTACTCCTCCCACCTCAGCGTCCTGAGTAGCTGGGACTACTGGCATGCACTACCATGCCTGGCTATATATATTTTTTTATTTTGTGTATAGATGGGGTCTGACTATGTTGTCCAGGTTGGTCTTGAACTCCCGACCCCAAGTGGTTCTCCCACATCAGCCTCCCAAAGTGCTGGGATTACAGGTTGGGAGTTGAGGCTTTTAAATCCTGAGGGTGGAGGCTTTGTGAATGGTGTTAGTGCCCTAATAAAAGAGGCCTGAAGCAGCTTTTTGCTTTCTGAAATGTGAGGACACATAGAAGGCACCATCTTTGGAGAAGAGAGTGAGCCCTCACCAGACACTGAATCTACTGACATCTTGATCATGGACTTCTCAACCTGCAGAACTGAAAGCAATAAATTCATGTTGCTTATAAATTACTCAGTCTAAGGTATTTTGTCATAGCAGCCAGAACTGACAATCCCTATTTATAGATAAAGAAAATGATGTGAGTTTTTAGCATCAAGTTGTCAATGGAAGTGTCAGAAACACCCACAACTTCTAACTTTTTATATAGTGATCTATAATTGTGCCATAGATACAATTCTGTTTTCTTTACTTGTTAACTATTAGCTAAATTAGTCAACCAACTCTATATAGTTAAATTGCTCCTTAGATGTAAAATTGTCAATGTGTCCTTAGCAGCAGGAAAAATAATCTTACAAACTTAAAATTGTAACATATAATTATCAAAATTTCAAGATCTCATATTAACCAATGTGCATTTAGTTTAGAATTAATAGTACTAATTGTAGATGGTTTACTAATATAATTACTTCTCATGATTTATTTGACTTGTCAATTTAATTAAGGCCTCCCTATCTTATAGTCTAAATTTTGTTTTTACTCTCATAATATTTTTTGTTTTCACATTATGGAGTGCTATAAAATATATCTACATATGACACAAAACAGTAAGTGCTTCCTAGAAGGCATTCAAGAAATATTAATTTAATATTGAATAAATGAGTGGTGTGCATGTCTCTGTGTATGTGTGTGAGTGAGTTGGGCAGAGGGAGGAGCAATTGCAGGCATAGGAAGCTGCATAAAAAACACATGGAGTCATCGTGATGTTTGTAACATGAAATCCTTCTAAGTGTCATGGGTTCTGTAAATTTCACATGACAATGCAATATAAGGTAGATTATAAGAGTAGAACAGAGACAGGAAACAGAATATTATATTCAGGGGTGAGCTGGATTTGGTTTAAGTGCCGCTATACAGCATCTATTCACTAGCCTGAATTCAGTTATGTCACTGTTGGTAACTTGAAACAGGATATGATGGGATTATTTACACCACACTGAAAATATACAAACACTATATGTTAGAACTTTTTCCCCCTCAGTATCAGGTGTTAAACCTTTCCCAGCACACTACTCTATGACATGCTGAGAAACTTAGACCTTATACATTAAAGTATTTTGAAATATTTAAAAGAGTGAAATAGCATTACCCAACTTGAATTTTCAATTGAGAGGATGATTCAAAGGAGCATAAATTTTGAGTTAACGAGATTAATTGGACAGATGAGGGATTATAGAGGTACCATTGAATATGAACAGAGGGACAGAAAACAGAAATATAAAAGTACAGTGTTTTAATCTGCCAGTGATTATAATCTTTTATGCTCTGTCACCATCCTATAGTATCATACTGTGATAAAGGTAGGTGTTTGAAAAAACGTATGATGAATAGCACATTTTATGTTCTTAAATCATTTTACCTATAGAAATAAATCTGGGCTTCCTAAATCTACTTATCCTATTCTTGTTCTTTATCCTATTTATCTTTAACTTACTACACAATTAAAACTAACCCTCCAGATTTACCTTTCTTAGTAAATTTTTTTTTTCAGACTATGTCTTATTTCACTGTTGAGAATGTTTCACGTCTTACAATTTGTGAGCCTTGAGACAGCATTCATGAAACGGGAGGCTACTAGAAAATTTGTACCTTAGATAAGCACTTAGGGAATTTTTCTAAGGCAAGATAAAGAAGTTGAATCTATACATAACTGTGGTGTTATGGGTCTATAAGCCTGTCAGGTAGATTGTGGCCCACTTAACTAATTGTTCAATGATACCATACTCAAAGTACACTTTATATGAGATGAAATTACCATATCTTTTATTATTTAAAAAAAATTAGAGCAATTAAAAACAGCACATAAAAATGAATTAACAATTTAATACTATGATGGAGGCCACAGCCTGATGCAGTCAGAAGTATATTTTAGTGTAAAGTGCCAGTAGGGTGAGAAGTGAGAAAAACATTTTCTATATGTATGAAAGTGTGTTCTGTGTGTATAATGAGAAAACATATAATCAAAAGTCTTAGTGATAGAAACTTATACTTAAGGACCTATATATGTAAGATACTATTCTAAATCCTTATAAATATGTCTTATTAAAATATACCTAATTGTTTTCAGAATATAATTCAGTAACTGAGTCTGATTTCACTTTAGATAAAAGTTTTCATCATTTGTTCTGATAATGTATCTAAAATATGTGAAACACCCAAGTATCCAGGTTACAGTGGCTGATATAATTAAATTTATGTTTGCTTTACTTTTATTGTACTACCATTGTGCACCAATAGTAAATTTGGGAATAAATAAATCTACTAGATTTCTTTAACAGATTTTTTCATTGTATCATTTAAAAACTGATATGTGCAATCACATTGTCATGACTAGAAACAACAAACTATGTATTCAAGAAAGACTATACATTTTTTAAGTATTTATATCCAGAAAAAAAGAAATTCATTTTAGGTAGGAAAAAAATAATGAGATCATATAAGGTTTGAGAGGAACATATATTTGAAAACATCTATACTGTTTTTTCTATTATTTTCAAAAAATGTTATTGGTACATAATAATTGTATATATTTATGGGGTACATATGATATTTTGCTGCATGCAATATGTAATGATCAAATCAGGGTGGTTAGGATATTCATCACCTGGAACATTTATCATTTCTTTACGTTGAGAACATTTCAAATTTTCCCTACCAGCCATTTTGAAACATACAATAAATTGCTGTTAACTATAGTCATCCCACTGTGCTGTTGGACTCTAAAAATTATTCTTTCTATCTAACTGTATTTACGTACACACTAACCAACCTCTCTTTATTCTCCCCACCCCATCTTTCCTAGCCTCTGGTAACTCTCGTTCTACTCTCTACCTCCATGAGATCAATTTTTTTTAGTTCCCACATATGAGTGAGAACATGTGATATTTGTATTCCTGTGTCTGGCTTATTTTAATTAGCATATTGTCCTCCAGGCTCATCCATGTAGCTGTAAATGACCGGATTTCATTCTTTTTTATGACTGAATAGTATTTCATGGTGTGTATATACCACATTTTTTTTAATCCATCCATTCATTGTTGGACACTTAGGTTGATTCTGTATCTTTGCTATTGTAAATAGTGCTGCAATAAACATGGGGGTACAAATATACTTTGATATGCTGATTTCCTTGCCTTGAGTAAATACCCAGTGGTGGGATTGCAGGATTGTATGGTAGTTCTATTTTTAGTTTTTTGAGAAATCTCCATAGTGCTTTCCATAATGTCTGCAATAATTTACATTCCCACCAAAAGTGTATAAGAGCTCCTTTTTCTCTTCCTTCTCACCAGTATTTGTTTTTTGGGTTTTTTTTTTTTTGTCTTTTTGATAATAACCATTCTAATTGGGGTGAGATATCTCATTGTGGTTTTAATTTGCACTTCCCTGATGATTAGTGATGCTGAGCATTTTTTCATATACCTGTTGGCAATTTGGATATCTTCTTATGAGAAATAGCTGTCCAAAAACTTTGCCTACCTTTTAATAGGATCATTTTTTTCCTCTGAATTGTTTGAGGTCCTTGAATATTTTGGATATCCGTCCCTTGTCAGATGAATAGTTTGCAAATATTTTCTCCCATTCTGTAGGTTGTCTCTTCACTCTATTGACGCTTTCCTTTGCTGTATAGAAACTTTTTAGTTTATTCTAACCACATTGTTTATTTTTATTTTTGTTGCCTATGCTTTTGAGATCTTAACCATAAAATCTTTGCCTAGACCAATGTTGTAAGGCATTTTTTTCTGTTTTCTTTCGGAAGTTTTACAGTTTTAGGTTTTACATTTAAGTCTTTAATTCATTTGGGGTTGAATTTTGTGTGTGCTAAGAGACAGAAGTCTGGTTTCTTTCTTCTGCATAAAAATATCCAGTTTTCCCAGCACGATTTATCGATGAAGGTATCCTTTCTCCAATATATGTTCTTAACACCTTTGTTGAAAACTAATTGACTAAAGTGTGTGTATTTATTTCTGGGTTCTCTATTCTGTTACTTCAGTCTATGCATCTGTATTTATACCAATACCATTGCTGTTTTGGTCACTATAGCTTTGTGGTATATTTTAAAGTCAGATAGTGTGATGCCTTCAGCTTTGTTCATTTTGCCTGGTATAGCTGTGTCTATTTAGAATCTTTTGTGGTTCCATACAAATTTTAGAATTTTATTTTTCTATTTCTGTGAAGAATGTCATTGGTATTTTGATGGAGATTACATTAAATCTGTAGATTGCTTTGAATAGTATGGCCATTTTAACAATACTAATTCTTCTAATGGGATTTCATTCCATTTGTTTGAGTCTTCTATAATTTCTTTCACCAATGTTTTGTAGTTTCACTTGTAGAGGTCTTTCACCTCCTTGGTTAAATTTATTCCTAGGTATTTTGTTGTTGTTGTTGTAGCTATTGTAAATGGAATTGCTCTCTTGATTTCTTCTTCAGCTAGTTAACATAATACTGAATAGGGAAAAGCTGAAAGACTTTCCTCTAATAACGGGAACAAGACAAGAATGCCCACCTTCATCATTTTTATTTGACTTAATACTGGAAGTCTTAGCCAGAGCAATCAGGCAAGAGAAAAAAATAAAAAGCATCTAAATTGGATAAGAGGAAGTCAAATAGTCTGTCTTTGCAGACAATGTGATCTTATGTATAGGAAAACCAAAAGATTCCACCAAAAATTTTTAGAACTAATAAATCAACTCAGTAAAGTTATCAAATACAAAATCAACAGACAAAAATCAATAGTATTACTATGCCTTCATTATTTTTGAGTATTTACCTTTTAGTATTGTAAATATAAAGCTAATGTAATCCAACTTAATAAACTGAAAGAGATAGAAAATTATATTATATTTTATAAAACTACCTTTTTTTAATGCTAACAGCACATAATTTAGTACGCTCCTTTCCAGTCTCTCTATGTATATATTTATTTGTTTAATTACTCATTAATCCATTCATTTATTTATTTTAATGATTGCTATAGTTTGGATGTTTGTCCCTTAAAATCTCATGTTGAAATTTGATCCCAGTGTTGGGGGGTGGCTAGTGGGAGGTGTTTGGGTTATATGGGCATGAACCCTTCATGAATAGATTAATGCCCTCCCTTGAAGGAGAATCGAGTTCTCACTTTATTAGTTCCCATGAGAGCTGATTTTTAAAAAGAGCCTAGCACTTCCCCCTCTCTATTGCTTCCTCTCTTGTGTATATGTCAGTGTACCTTCACCTTCTGCCAAGAGTGGAAGAAGCCTGAAGCCCTCCCCAGAAGCAGATGCTGGTGCTGTGTTTCTTGTTCAGCCTAAAGAACTGTGAGCCATATAAACCTCTTTTTTTAATAAATTTCCCAGCCTCAGGTATACCTTTATAGCAACACAAACAGACTAAGACAATGGCCATGTTGTTTTAGTTTGAAACATGATAATTCATATTCTATGAAGGCTTGGATTCATATTTTACTTTGTAAATAAGCATATTTCAGTTATTGTAGAATATATGAATGTTTTTAACTGGACTTTCTATTTTCAACTGCTCCTGTTAAATACGATAGTGTCTGTGTCTTTGACATAATTTTTATATTTGTTAAAATAATACAATTTTCCAGGCTAATGGAAACCAAAAGAAATCCAGAGTAACCATCCTCATTTCAGATGACATAAACTTTAAAGCAATAAAAGTAAAGAAGGACAAAAATGGACACTATATAGTGGTGAAGGGAAATATTTCACAAGAGGATTTAACAATCCTAAACATTTATGCACCCAACACAGGAGCACCCAGGTACATAAAGCAAATACTGCTAGATCTATACAACATAATAAGCAGCAATGCCATAATAGCAGGGGACTTCAACACCCCACTGACGGAACTGGACAGATCCTCCAAACAAAAAACAAATAGAGAAATAAAAGACCTAAACAGGACTCTAGAACATTTGGGCCTAACAGATATCTACAGAACACTCCACCCAAATAACACTGAATATACATTCTTCTCATCAGCTCATGGAACTTTCTCTAAAATTGACCACATCCTAGGCCACAAAACAGATCTAAACAAATTCAAAAAAATAGAAATCATACCATGTATCTTTTCAGAACACAGCGGAATAAAATTAGAAATCAATTCCAACAGAAACTCACATCTTCCTCCAAAAACTTGAAACTAAACAATCTATTGCTGAAAGATTATTGGGTCAAGGAGGAGATTCAAATTGAAATCAAAAGATTCTCGAAGTAAACGATAATGGGGACACAAGTTATCAAAATCTGTGGGATACAGCAAAAGCAGTCCTGAGAGGATAACTTATCGCCCTAAATTCCCACATCCAAAAGACAGAAAAGTCACAAATCAGTAAACTAACGAATCATCTTAAGGAAATGGAAAAGGAAGAGCAAAGCAATCCTAAAGCCAGCAGAAGAAAAGAAATAACCAAAATCAGAGCAGAATTAAATGAAATCGAGAACAAAAGAACAATACAGAAGATCAATGAAATGAAAAGTTGGTTCTTTGAAAAGATAAACAAAATAGACAGGCCACTTGCCAGGTTGACCAGAAGCAGAAAGGAAAGGACTCTAATAAGCTCAATTAGAAATGAAAAAGGAGAAGTCACAACTGATACCATGGAAATACAAAACATCATCTTTGAATACTACAAAAATCTCTATGCCCACAAACACGAAAATGTGGAGGAAATGGACAAATTCTTAGAAACACACTACCTCCCTAGGCTCAACCAAGAAGAAACAGAATTTCTAAATGGACCAATATCAAGCACCGAAATTGAAGCAGTAATTAAAAATCTACCCACAAAAAAAAAGTCCCGGAGCAGATGGATTCACACCTGAATTCTACCAAGCCTACAAAGAAGAACTGGTGCCTATACTGCAGAAATTATTTGAAAATATCCAGAAGGATGGAATCCTCCCAAACTCATTCTACGAAGCCAATATCACCTTGATACCAAAGCCAGGAAAGGACACAACAAAAAAAGAAAACTACAGACCAATATCCCTTATGAATATAGATGCAAAAATTCTCAATAAAATCCTTGCAAACCGAATTCAAATGTACATCAAAAAAATAATCCATCACGATCAGGTGGGCTTTATTCCCGAGATGCAGGGATGGTTCAACATAAGCAAATCTATAAATGTAATTCACCATATAAATAAAAGCAAGAACAAAGATTATATGATCCTTTCAATAGATGCAGAAAAGGCTTTTGACAAAATCCAGCACCCTTTTATGATAAGAACTCTTAACAATATAGGCATAGATGGCTCATTCCTAGAAACTATTAAAGCCATATACGATAAACCCACAGCCAATATCACACTGAATGGGGAAAAATTGAAGGCATTCCCCCTTAAAACTGGCACCAGACAAGGGTGCCCACTATCTCCACTTCTTTTCAACATAGTGCTGGAAGTCCTGGCCACAGCAATTAGACAAGACAGAGGAATCAGGGGCGTCCAGATAGGGGCAGAAGAGTTCAAACTTTCTCTATTCTCAGATGATATGATATTATGCATAGAAAACCCCAAAGATTCAACCAAGAGATTACTGGAATTGATAAATGAATTCAGCAAAGTCTCAGGATACAAAATTAATACACACAAATATATAGCCTTCATATATGCTAATAACAATCAAGCCGAGAAACAAATTAAAGGTGCTATACCTTTTGCAATAGCAACAAAGAAAATTAAATATTTAGGAACATATCTAACTAAGGAGGTCAAAGACCTATATAGAGAGAATTATGAAACACTGAGAAAGGAAATTGCAGAGGATGTAAATAGATGGAAAGTCCTACCATGCTCTTGGATAGGCAGAGTCAACATAGTAAAAATGGCTTTGCTACCTAAATTAATTTACAGAATCAATGCAATTCCTATCAAAATATCCACATCATTTTTTGCTGATCTAGAAAAAATAATTCTACACTTCGTGTGGAACCAGAGAAGACCCCATCTAGCTAAAGCAATCTTAAGCAAAAAGAACAAATTGGGAGGCATCTGTCTACCAGACTTCAAACTATACTACAAGGCTATAGTAACCAAAACTGCATGGTATTGGCACAAGATCAGACACGTAGACCAATGGAACAGGACTGAGAACCCAAATATAAAACCAACCTCATACAGTCACCTGATCTTTGACAAATTCCAGAAAAAAGTACACTGGGGAAAAGAATCCCTATTCAACAAATGGTGCTGGGAAAATTGGATGGCCATATGTAGAAGACTGAAACTGGACCCACACCTCTCACCTCTCACAAAAATCAATTCACAATGGATAACAGATGTAAACCTAAGACATGAAACCATAAGAATTCTCAAAGAAAACGTTGGAAAAACTCTTATGGACATTGGCCTAGGCAAAGAATTTATGAAGAAGACCCCCAAAGCAATCACAGCAGGAACAAAAATATATACATGGGACCTGATCAAATTGAAAAGCTTCTGCACAGCTAAGGAAACTATCACTAGAGTGAACAGACAACCTACAGAATGGGAGAAAATATTTGCATGCTACACCTCTGATAAAGGGCTGATAACCAGAATCTATATAGAACTTAGGAAAATCAACAAGAAAAAATCAAACAACCCTATTAAAAAATGGGCAAAGGACATGAACAGAAACTTTTCCAAAGAAGACAGAATAATGGCCAGCAAACATATAAAAAAGTGCTCAACTTCTCTAATCATCAGGGAAATGCAAATCAAAACCACAATGAGATATCACTTAACTCCAGTGAGATTGGCTCATATCAAAAATCCCCAAATAACAAATGTTGGCGGGGATGTGGACAGATAGGAACACTCATACACTGCTGGTGGGACTGCAAATTAGTACAACCTCTATGGAAAAGAATATGGAGATACCTCAAAGAATTAAAAGTAGAATTACCATTTGACCCAGCAATCCCACTACTGGGTATTTATCCAAAAGAAAAAAAGACATTTTATAATAAAGACATCTGCTCTCGAATGTTCATAGCAGCACAATTCACAATTGCAAAGTTGTGGAAACAACCAAGGTGCCCATCAATACACGAGTGGATCAATAAAATGTGGTATATGTATACCATGGAGTATTACTCAGCAATAAGGAACAACAGTGAATTAACACATCTGGTATTATCCTGGTTGGAGCTAGAACCCATTCTTTGAAGCGAAGTGTCACAGGATTGGAAAAACAAGCACCACTGGTACTCACCATGAAACTGGTACTAACTGATGAACACTTACATCACACAGGGCAATAACATTCATCTGACGGCGGGCGGGCGGGAGGGGGGTGGAAGGGATAGGAAAAACTCTCACTGAATGGATGTGGGGAGCACAGTTTGGGAGATGACCACGATTGTGGCTCTGACACGGGCAGAACAGGGGCAATGTGTGTGGCCAAAGTGTTGTACCCCCATGATATTCTGAAATTAAAAAAATAAATTTAAAAGAAAAAAAAATTTTCTTTGTCTTTTCAAATATTTCAGTGGAATGGGTAATTCATATTTTCAAATATTTTCATTCTATGTATTTACCTATTTAGTTGGAGACATATCCCATATAAATAGCTTTGCATTTATAAATAAATCCTATTTGGTTATAATGTGTGTTTTTAAATAAAATTTAGAATTTTATGTGTTAGTGTTTCATGTTTCATAATGCATCAATGTTACTGATTTATCTAAGTCTGAGTTATTGAAATATAATGTATTAAAGCCTAGTTATAAGACAACTTGAAGTAATAGAGAATTTATTATAAAGTTCTTCCATGAACTACAATCTGAGAGCTTGATCATTGCCACTGTCAGCTATGTTACTATGCAGTTTAAGTGTCCATAATGTGTACCTTGAATTTAGTGCTGTTATGATACCATTTTATGTATTATATTTGCACCTATAATTTTATTGTTAGATTTTGTTTTATTCTACTTGTTTTACCTATGGTAAGATTTATGTATACATTTTAAATTAAACTGAGTGCCATTGTATAATTTTCTAGCTAAAAGTCAATTCTTATATAAATCTGTTATTTATTTTAAGGACTTTGACTTTTGTAATATAGAAAGCAAATGAAGGGTTTTCAGGCTGAGGAGTAACACAATCGTTATGGCTGTGAGCTTGCGAAGAAAATGTAGGCTGAGAGAGCAAGGAGTTAGGTTGACAAGTTAGGATGCTAATGCAGTAATTTTAGGGACAGTTATTAGTGTCTTGAAGTAGGCTGAAGTGAACAGAATTTAGTAGAAATAATTAAAAGAGTTAGTTTCTAAACATATTTTTAAAGATTTAACAAGATTTATTGACATATATAAGTGCACTTTAAGAAAAGGAGATGAATCAAGGATGTTTCCATGGTTATAGCGTTGAGCATTAGAAAGGACATGACAGAGTTGCCTGAAATGGCCAAGACTGCAAGAAAAGCACATTTTAGGGCATAAGTTCAGAACATATTAAATATGAGATGTTTGGTAGTGAAAATAGCATATGTTAACTCTGATAGTAGCTGTGGATTTGAAATAATCTTTACCAAATTAGAACATGTTTGGGTTTTTTTTCAGTTTCTTTAATCAGGAATTGGTGAGGTATATTTTTATGAATGATAAAATGGGGAATATAGATTTTTTGTCCTTGTTCAGATATAAAATTGTTAACCTTATTTCTAAAGCAAAAAAATTGAATATGGAGTTGTGCATGTAGTTTAAAAGGCAATGTAGAACTCTGGGCTATTGGCACAAATGTGGTAGTCATTTACATATATGTACATGGTTTTTAAAGGACGAACCCAAATAATATCACAAAATGATTGAATATGGACAAAAACCATAAGTGGATCAAGAGTTGAACCCTAAGACCATTCATCATTAAGCAATGAGGGAGAAAAAGAAAAACCTGCAGGGGAGACTGAAGAGGAGTAATCAGTGGGGTTGTAGGAAAACCAATAGGATGTGATTACTTGAAATCCAAGTGAATGATGTATTTTGAGAAGGAGAAAGAGTTCATCTTTGTCAAATTCTCCTTTTAAGTAAGGTATCATACCTTTTAAGTAGAGTATGATAAAGACTGAGAAGTTACCTTTGATTTAGCACCATGTAAGTTAACAAGAACAGTTTTGGGTCATGCAGTGGGAGCAAAAATACCCATTAACATAGGTTCCTGAGAGAATGAGAGGAGGGGAGTTAGAGACAACATGTAGAGAGGATCTTTCTGGGAATTTTTCTGCAAAGAGGATCAGAGAAATGGAGCAGTAGATGATAGCGGAAGGGGAGATTATGAGAAAATTGTTTCTCTTTTCTTTCTCACAGAAATAACAACATGTTTGTATGTTCATGGACAAATCTCACTGAGTAAAAAATCGGTGATGTAGGAGAGAGAAGAGAGAATGGATCCATCATTTTTGAGTATGCAAGAAGCAACAGGATTGGGTTTAGAGAAGAACAAGACTAGTACACTGCAAGTAATGATCAGAGTATATGGGCACAGAAACTCATAGGCAAGGCTGCCAATTGCACAGCTCCAGTGTACACCCTTAACAATATATTTTGTGGAGATTTACAGCGGTAAGTACAATTCATGTAAAATAAAAAATGAATTGTGGCCAATGGAGTTGTTCAGTGCAAACTGGTATTAGCAGACAGATGTGGTGGTGGGAGTCTGTGGAAGTTCTCTATTGATGTCATCAGCTAGGCAAGAAGCAAGTTCATCAGTTAGAAGTTAGAATGAAGAAGGAAGGACTGTTAGTTGGAGGAATGAAGGGAATGTGTGAAATAGTCATTTAGGAGACTTAGACAAAGGAAGTGAAGAATATTCTTAGTGAAGCAACAATGACTTGGTTGAGGCTAGTAAGCATGAATTTCAAGGGATATTACCCAGTATTTCTGGGTGTATTACTCTAGATACATTCGACTGCCTGAGTATAAGCATGGAGTGGGTAAACATTTGGGTTTAACACAGAATAAAGATGTGAAAAGGGAAATAAAATTGATGATGTATACAAAGGAGTAATTATGATAACTGACAATAAAATTTAAGCTAGTTAAGAAAGGAAGGTAGGATAACAATGCAGGATGATGAAAGTCTAGTAGAATCCATGGATTGGGGGTACTAGAGAAAATGAGGAATAAACACACTTGGGATACCAGAGAGAGTGACCTGAAGTGAACTACAATGAAGGAAGATACTAGATAGAAAGAAAGATCCATGAAATTTAAGTTAAAGAGTGATTATAACATGTGATAATGTTGATGTCTACGGAATGACCATGGTAGGAAGCAGCTGAGGTAAGATAGAGAAAATAATTTTAAAGAGAGGAATTCAAAATTCTGAAAGACTTGAGTTTTCAAAGTGTCATACTATAGGTTGAAATCCTCCAAAATAAGACAGGGGTAGTCATGAAGAGAATAAAAGTGAACTTGGATCCAAAACTGAAATGAAGGAGATTGGCACATGGGTGAGATTACATCAGCATTGGGGTTGTGGATTTTTAAGCTAGTGTCATGATACACATAGATGAGAGTTTTAAGGAGGCATAAAAGAGAAAATTCTGGAAGTAATAATGAGGAACAATGCAAAGAAATACTTCACCTTTTTGCCTACTGGTGTAAAGCCTACTGGAAGAAAAGAATATCACCACCAATTCAGAGAGCTACAGAAGAAGCAGTGTCCTCTTGTTAAATACTGGCCTCCAATAGATCAAAAAGGTAAAGGAAAAAGTTAAAGATACTGAGGGGATTTTAATGGTGAGGAACTGTAGACACAATGGGATAGTTACGAAGTTGGGGTGGCGCGAAAGTAGATCCTCCATGATAGAGGATGTGCAGAATCTTATGGCAACTCAAGTCAGGAAGATGAGAAGTGACCTGGGACTTTTGGACTTTGGTAAAAGAAGGGATAAAGAGTGTAATGAAATTGAGGTGTCCTCATAACCCTGTTCTTGGAAGAGACTTGGCATATATTTTAGACCCAATATGGTATGTGAGGCTCATTCTTGGCCCATGTTGGGAGTTGACCAACATACTTCCTTGTAATGAAGTAGAGGATATTTTAAGAAGGCAGTTGTCATTTGAGACTGATGGGCACCTTTACCCTGTATCGTATATTTTGGAATAGACTTTAATTATTGGCTTGAATATAGTAATGTGACTTCCAATTCTTTTTCCTTGAAAATTTAGCGCCTCTACACTACATAGCAGGTTGTTTGTATTACAGCTTAAGGAGTTAACCACATTAAAAATATATTGTTTCTATGGGAAAATGTATTGTCATTGACAGTAATTGATATTAAAATGACTTTGAAAACAACCATTCAAAATTTGGGGATTGCCTATACATTATTTCCTTGTCAAGAAACATCTGCATACTGAAAAATCTTACCTAAATAAAAGTGACACTCAGAATTAATTCAATATATATATATTATTATTATTAGTCAGATGTACTTTTTCTTATATACATTGTTGGATGTCACTGTTTTTCCTCAGAAATTTTGTACAAAAGATATATTCAGAGAAATGTAATGTTAGAGGATAATAAAGAATGTAAGGCTTTGATTTTTAAGATTGGAAAATTAATTTAGAGATTCAACTTTAATTAAGAACAAATTTACGTGAAATTGTGTTTTTGCTTGTGAAAAGTAATTATACATAATTGTCTTTAATATGAACTTACGGAATAAAAGTATATGAAGAGTAATTTGTTGTCTAAATTTGAACGAAAAATTTTATTGTTTTTCCCCAAGAATAAAAGTAGTTAAAGGAAAAACGCTTAAGGAGGTCACAGCAGTACACAGACCAAATCACATTTTTTCCAAAATGATAAGAAACAAAACTTTTTGAGGATTGCAGTTTCTTCTACATCATCAAAATATGTATTTCCACTTCTTTGAATTTTCATGTTTTATCCAGGAATAGAGCTAAAATGTCATTTCTCATCTTTCTTTGACATCCTAGGCAGATACAAGCTTGGATGAATTCCACAGACTTCTTACAAAATGGAAAGTTGATCCAATAGTTCTGAATTTAACTCCGCTTTCATTCTCTCACACACAGACACATATTCATGACAACACAGTCCTATTATGACTGGAAATATTTCTTATAAAAACAGGTTTTATTCCTCTAATAAATTGTTTATTAACTATATTTATAACTTACTTATTAAAGAAAATATAGAATATATTATATATATGCCTGTACATACATATATACAGATATGAGTTTTAGGTAACAGGATATATTATACTATTTCCTGGGTAAATCAAGTAGGATATTTTGCATAATTTAGCCTTAGTTACAGTTCAATTAATAACTAATTTATCATAGTTCCCTTTCACAATTTTCCTATCAATCCTCCACTATACATATTCAATTTTTGTGTTTTTGCATTTAGTAAATATATTTTGCTCTTTTCCATAAAGAATAATGATAACAGTTATTTGAAGTCAATTTTAAATATAATAATTAATATTTTCACTGTGGTTTCTATGTCTTGAAATTCACATTTGCTTTTTTTGTGAAGGTCATGTATTTATAATGTCTGTCATCAGTATTTAAAGATATTACTTACAGTGATTGTTCACTTAAGTTTCTGCATGAAAATAATCATTGAAGCATACCAAACTAAACTATTAAGAAAAAAATCTATTCCTATGTAAATTGTTATGGATAATATGGTGATGGCTAACAATAAGGAAAGAAAATTTTGAAACTTGTGGTAGCAAATTACAAAACAAATTGACAAAACATTATTTATAGGTACATCTCAACTTACTACTCAAATTGGCCAAAGGAGGCAAATACACACACGTACACATGTTGTCAGTTTATAAAACAAGCATCTGAGATGCATTTTATTTTTATATATTTAAAGAGCACTGTGGTACTTTGGTTTAATTTGGAATATTGTTGCACATCTCAAATTTTAATAATAAAATCAGAATACAGGAAAAGCTTGTAAAAACAGAGGAGCAGAAACAGATCAGTGCTTCTCGGTTAGAGTAGGGTGAAGTGGAGAGATTGTCTTCCAAAGTAATGGGGAAATTTTAAGGGACAACGGAACTGTTCTATTTCTTGATTATGATGGTGATTACATTTATATCTTTAATAAAAAAAAGAAATGTGCACTAAAAGGATGAATTTTATCACATGTAAATTATGCACCAGTAAACCTAAGTTAAGAAAAAAAAAATCTGAAAAATTTTGATTATATGTTTATATACACACACAATTATTCTATTTTTGTAATGGTATTTCATGTGCAATGAAATTATGATGCTTCCTAATTTCTACAATTACTATATAAATCATATAAATAAAACTTCTGAAGTACTTCTAGTTGATTCATGTAATATCAAAATTGAACAAATATTTACAAAGTTTACTCTTAAATGAATTGTCTCTTTTGAACTCAAGTGCAAGACTGTTTCAATTGATTTTGTTTTTGCCTGGCTTCCTTACTCTGTCTAGGAATTACTATCATTTCTCTCTGTTTCTCTCTGTTTCTCTTTCTCTTTCCCTCCCTCTCTCTCTTTCTCTCTTTGTGTCTCTCAGTAGTTGATGTTTTTAGATCCCAAATACTTATCTGGAGATTCTCTTTTTATTTGTTACCTTATACTTCTGATATGACTTTATCATGTATGATATGTGTAATATTCACTTGAAACAGTAGATGTTCTACCTTCTGTGAAAATACTCTTCCTTTCTGGAATTCTGTTATAACATTTCCTTAGGTATTAACTCTTATCTTCCATACAACAGATATTAATTATTAATATTATATTCCAAATCATGAGAGGGAGAGAATTGCTTTGCACCTTGCTAAAGAGTATGAAATATGGATAATATGTACATTAGCTCTTTAACTGTTTCAGGTACTTTGTGATTTCTACCAAAAATTTCAATTAAAGTCTACCTCAGGTGGGGTGAGGTTGAAGGATCAAGGGACATGCTAATGATGAAGGAATTATAGTAAACTAAAATTAAATAATTCACAATTATAGATTGTCAATTTTTGTTCAAACAACAACAAAAAACAAACAAACATATTTGAAAAATTATGGCAAAGTGGATGACATGTTGACTCCCTGATTAGTTTTGTTATAGTGAAATCGCTTTCAAATGTGTAATATCAATAAAGACTGGGAAAAAAAGACTACATTCCCTAAATTCTATATGTAGAGAATGCATAAATGATGGTGTTTTTAAAGCAATGAAAAGAAAATGCTAAAAATCATGGGACTAATAACTTTCCTTTATTTTCGCCAAGTTCTTTGAAATTTACATGAATAAGATTTTCTTCAAGGTATTATTATTATTACTATTATTTTGTGTACTGGAAAAGTGGGAAATTATTGAAGGGAACTTTGCATAATAAGAGGTAACAAATTAAATAATCTGTTACATCTCCTAAAATGTATGTGAACAACACCAGTTTGCTATTAATCATCAGTTAGAGATGAGAGTGAACAGCCAAACTGCAGAGAAAACATTTGATAGGCAAAATTATTTATTTCAACCAATAAACAGCCCTGCCCTTGACAGAACTTCCTGTTACATTTTTTCATGATTCTCTTTCCTCTAAAGTACTTACCTGAAACAAAATAGCATCTCAGATACTAACAAAAATATATCTGTGTGTATGTATAAAGTAAATGTGGCCATTTTATGCCTCACATCCAGATTTCACTTTCACATTCAGAAAAATCAGGATACAGAGAAAGTTTACAAAGAAAGTAAATAAAAGAAAGAGAAAAATGCGAATTAATCTTATTGTATTTTGTATTTCTTTTACATTTTATTGATTTCATTTTTATTTCACATATGTTCATTTTTCTCACTGGATGATAAAGTATAAAAGTTTTAATATATAAATATTCTACCTTTTAAGTAAACAACAATAATATATAGATTTAAAAATTAGCAAAAATTTTTTTTTGTTATTTCAAGGAGGAAAATATCTTATGTTTTTTATGCTTGCAACTAGCAGAATTTCTGGCATTGAGTAAGGCTTCATAAATCTTTGTTGATTCATAGTTAGCTTAAAGGAAAACAAAACAAAGAAAATGTTTAATTGATTCTAATGAATAATTAGGTTGACATTCCAGTAAAATAAATTCCTTGAAGCTAGAAAATGACATCTTTGTTGTGCATTCTGCAGCACCTTGTTCTGGAATTAAAACAGATGATAAAAAAATATTTTGGGAACAGTTGAGTCAATAAATTATTTAAGGAAATAAATGTTAATGCAGGGTATAATTGAAACCAGAAAATACAGTAGGAAGATATATGGTACCTGTACTTTTGTAAAGCTTAAACACAATCTATTTTAAGTAATGTAACTGGGGGAAGAAATCACTTATGTGTTTTAAATATCTTGTAATCATAATGCATACATCTCTATCGTGAATACTCATTGAAAAAATATAGTCAACCTAAATCCCATTAACAACAGTGGCTGTCCTTCACATGAATAACTAAATAAAATTATTCTTTCTGAAGAAAAGGTACGAGCTTTCAGGAGAAAGGAAGTTTTGTGAAAGTAAACTATTATTATGTTGTATAAATTTGACACCTTCCAACAACTTCCAAGAGCAAGAAACAAATAAAAACTTTTCAAAAATGTAACAGCATGTTAATCAGGGAGAAAGACTTGCTTGTGTGCACAGATGGGTACAGGTATCTAGGACAGACGGCCCAGGAGTGACAGAGCCAAGAAGAAATAGCTTCTCCATTTTACCACAAAGTTGGCAGACAATATGAGTAATTATCCAGTAAATGTAAAATCAGAGTGGAAACTGGAGTTTTCTTTATTTTTTTATTGTTGCAGGGCTTTTTTGCCTAGGCATTGTTAAAAATGGATTTCAGAAATAGTGAAATAAATATGATAACTACCCAAGTATGTAGATTTAAGAAGGAAAACAAACCTCATCTTATTGTGCCAACATGTTTTTCTTTTTGTCTTGTTCTTTTGGGTCTTATTATATTCTTCATCATTTAGTTACGTAGTTTATCAGAAGATAGGTTAGACTGATTTAATTTTATCTAAAAATAATGTCTCTCCCACTACACACCTGCCTATGGATTTCAATATTCTTATCCTTGACAAATTGGAAGAACTGAATAGTGACAAAGAAACAATTTTTTAATAAAAGACACAGAAGTACAAGCTTCTTTTTAGAAATTTGTATAGAATTTCTTCTTTATATTATTTTGTATAGAATCATCTGAACATCTTATGAGAAAAATGCAAGAGAAAGCACAGCTACAGTGAAAAATTATCTGATAAAATGTAGAAGGTTCTCCCCAAAGCAATGGAGAGTGTTCTTAAAAATGATTCCTATCAATTTATCTTTTATCTGATTTCTTGAATTTTACTTTGTCTTACTCAACTTTAAAATTTTCCAGTTTTTATTTGTTTTGTGTCTTGTAATCATAATGCATACATCTAGAAACCTTAGCTAGCACAGACTCCCACCAATTTTATAATAATAATGGCAACATTAACTTGACTTTTCAATAAAACTTGTTTTTAATTAAAAGAAAATTAATTCACTTTACTCTGGTAAAGGACCAGATTGAATAAAGGTATCATAATATAAGGCGATGGGTGCTCTATGAGTCCTGAGGGGAAAAATTATTTGAGACAGCAATGTCATATATTAATTGATGTTACCAAAACACCACAAATGCCAAATGTTTCTAAGCCTCTCCATGATCAACTTCATCCTTGATATATAATAACAAGGTTTCCAAGAATTTAACTCATGCTCGCTTTCAATGATGAACAAAGCACAGGAAGCAAAAAACAAACAAACCAACAAACCAATGAATTTCGTACTTGATAATTTTATACAAATTGAAATAATAAATGGAGAATCAGACATATATTACTCATCCTTATGCTAACTTTTAATTATATTTTTTGTTGTATATTATTTATGAGATTTAGGTGGTACAATCGTGATTATCTTAGACATTCTCTCTCTCTGACTTGGCAGGCTATAATCACTTCAATTCTGATGCCAAATTTAAGAAAAGTGCTTTTATATAATTTGATGAGTAGGAAGGGCTTCATGGTTTCTCTCTTTTGGCACAGTGGCTTCTTGTCTTACTCAGAATGAAAATTTTATGCACAGACGTGCACACATGTGCAAAGCTGGTATTGTTGGTTAATTTTACAAATGATCAAACTGAGAGACTACAAAGTCACCCATTAATAAGACATAAAAAAAATGAGTGTAAGAAATATCCAGGAAAAAATGAAATACATGCTCATACTTTCAATTACAATTACTTCACAATATATTGCTCCATTTACCCAGACAAATAACAACTAAACCTAAAGTTTAGTGATCTATGGAATAAAGGCATGGGATTTGGGGGAGGGGGAAGCAAGCAAACCTATATCAAGACTGATGAAGGCCCATCTCTCAGCAGATTAAGGGTAACTAAGTGTGAGCAAACAAACACATACAAAAATTTAAACAAAGTGAAATAAAGAGAGGAGTTAATTGAACTATGAAGGAATTTCTTCCATTTTTAAGGAACCTTTTTACATAACTAATTCTTCTCATGTTAATTTCCTTTGCTAATTTATAGACTTTTGTAAAGATTGATGAGCACAATTCTCAAAAGTAGTTTGCAATTATAAAAAGGAGGTGTAGATATTCAATATTGGAAATAAAGCCTAATTTTCAAAATATATGTCCCATTTAAAAATAAAACCACTTATTAAATTTATACGTGTTAAGTTACTCTATTAGCTATTACAGTTTAAAGGTTTATTTAGGTATTATAATTTCCTGACATGAAATATAGTGGAGCACTATCCTCTTGATGTGCTAAGAAGTTAAACTTGGCTACAAACCAACACCCCTTGTGAATATAGATGCAAAAATTCTCAATAAAATTCTAGCAAACTGAATTCAGCAGCACATCAAAAAAATAATCTACTATGACCAAGTGGGCTTCATCGCAGAGATGCAAGGGTGGTTCAACATATGTAAACCCATAAATGTGATTAACCACATACACAGAAGCAAAAACAAAGACCATATGATCCTCTCAATAGATGCATAAAAAGCATTTGACAAAAACCGGTACCTTTTTATGATAAAAACTCTGAATAAAATAGGCATAGATGGAACATACATTAAAATTATTAGAGCCATATATGACAAACCCACAGCCAACATCATACTGAATGGGGAAAAGATGAAAGCATTTTCACTTAGAACTGGAACTAGACAAAGTTGCCTACTGTCACCACTTGTATTCAACCTTGTGCTGGAAGTCCTAGCCAGAGCAATCAGGCAAGAGAAGGAAATAAAGGGTATCCAAATGGGGAAAGAAGAGGTCAAACTATAGCTCTTTGCTGACAATATTATCTTATATCTAGATAATCCCAAAGATTCTGCCAAAAGATTATTGGAAATGATAAATTTAGCAAAGTCTCAGGTTACAAAATCAATGTGCAAAAGTCAGTAATATTCCTATAAACCAACAACAGTAAAGCTGAGTCACATCAAAGATTCAATACCTTTCACAATAGCAACAAAGAAAATAAAATACCTAGGAATATATTTAATCAGGAAGGTGAAGGATCTCTACAAGGAGAACTACAAATCACTGAGGAAGGAAATTGCAGAGGATGTAAACATATGGAAAATGGAAAAACATATCATGCTTTCAGATCAGCAGAATCAACATTGTTAAAATGTCCACACTACTCAAAGTGATTTACAGACTCAATGCAATCCCCCTCAAAATACCAATGTCACATTTCACAGATCTAGAAAAAATAATTCTACACTTCGTATGGAACCAAAAAAGAGCTCAAACAGCCAAAGCAACCTTAAGCAAAAACAACAAATTTGGAGGCATCACATTACCAGACTTCATGCTATACTACAAGACCATAATAACCAAAACAGCATGGCTGGGAAAAAAGTAGAGACATAGACCAATGTTGAATGGAGAACCCATATATAAAACCATCCACACATATACCTCTGATCTTTGACAAAGTGGACAATAACATACACTGGGGAAAAGAATCCAATACAGTAAATTGTCCTAGGAAAATTGAATAGCCACATGTAGAAGATTGAAACAGGATCTTTGTCTCTCACAAAAATTTAGTCAAGCTGGATGACAGACTTAAACCTCAGACATGAAACCATAAGAATTTTAGGAGAAAACATTGGAAAAACTTCTAGATTTCAGTGTAGGCAAGGAATTTATGAAGAAGACTCCAATGGCAATCACAACAACAAAAACTAATAAATGGGACTTGATTAAATTAAAAGACTTCTGCACAGCCAAGGAAACAATCAAAAGAGCAAATAGACAACCTACAGAAAGGGAGAAAATATTTGCTTGCTATACATCCTGTAAAGGGCTAATAACCAGAATCTACAAAGAACTCAAGCAAATCAGCAAGAAAAAATCAAACAACCCCATTAAAAAGTAGGCTAAAGGCATGAATAGAAGCTTTTCAAAAGAAGATAAGCTAATGGCCAATAAAATATGAAAAAAATGCTCAATGTCTCTAATCATCAGGGAAATGCAAATTAAAACCATACTCACTGGAGATATCACCTAACTCCAGTGAGAATGGCTTTTATCAAAAAGTCCCAAAACAACAGATGCTGGCATGGATGGAGAGAGAAGAGAACACTTAAACACTGTTGGTGGGACTGCAAATTTGTACAACCTCTATGGAAAACCATATGGAGATTCCTCAAAGGACTAAAAGTATACCTAACATTTAAAACAGCAATCCCACTACTGGGTATTTACTGAAAGGAAAAAAAGGCATTTTACCAAAAAGACACTTGCACTGGAATGTTTATTGCAGCACAATTCATAATTGCAAAAATGTGGATCAACCCAAGTGCCCATCAATGCATGAGTGGATTAATAAAATGTGGTATATGTATACCATGGAGTACTACACAGCCATAAGAAAAAATGATGAATTAATACCTTTTGCAACAACCTGGATGGAACTGGAGACCATTCTCTTAAGTGAAGTATCACAAGAATGGAAAAATAAACACCACATGTACTCACTATTAAATTGGAACTAACTGATCAGCCCTCATGAGCACATATGGACGTAAAACTCAATGGAAATCAAGCAGGTGGGAGAGGGGAGGAGGGGATGGGTGAAATCACACCTAACAGGTACAATGTACACTACTTGGGTGATGGGCACACTTATACTCTGATTCAAGCCATATAAAAGCAACCTATGTAACCAAAATATTTGTACCCTATAATATTCTGAAATTTAAAAAAAGAAAAAAATAGATTTTCTAAAAGTACTATATTCTTTGATGATGTCAAAATCCCGAATAAGAAGCAGTTTAACTTGACATAAATTGAAATAAAAAATATCATACAATTTGTGAAATTTTGAAAAAAATATTTATATAGTATTATACATACAGTGAAATCACTCGGGACATGCTTACTAATCACTTTTTTATGCATTTGATATATTTTGACTTTTTGGGTTTGTTTAAATATACATTAAGTTTAAATTAATCCTTGTATTATTCATTTTGATTTATATATATGTATAAATTAGGTCAAGTAACAATTTATTAAAATAAGAAACACAGAGAAAAGCACAAAAAGATTTTGAAGACCTATATGATGTCAAAGACAATTAAGAATTAGAAATCTAGCTTCAGACTCTATAGACTTGTTTTACAGCTATCATTAATTTGCAACTTTAGTTGGTCCCAAGTCCTATGGGTTTAACCCCCTTTTGCCTTTCTAAAAGAGGACTACTAAACCGTAACACTTAGTATGAAGATCCTATAATTAGAGAAAAAAAATCCATGATTTTTGTCCTTTTGTTGCTGTTCTTAATTTATTATATATTCAAGGATTTAAGGCTTAATACACATTTTCCTCAAGGAGTAGTTTTCTACAAATCACCCTAGGTGATGTACATATACAGTAAAGTAAATAAGGTGAAAAAATAAAAAATATATATAATTATAAGTGAGGCTAGGGGTGAGATTCAAAGCTAAGAAATAAAAGTAAGAATATTAATTAATGGAGAAACATAATTATTTCCTTATGTATAAGGTTTAATTTGACAAAAATACCTATGCTTTCAAATTATTTTCATGTTTTAGTGTAATTTAAATTGCAATCTATGCTTTTGGAAAATATCTTGATGTAGCCATTCTACATGTATATACATATATAAATTTATGTACATATAATAAATACATATAAACATAAATGTATACATATATACCCATATACTCATTCATATACATACCAGTATTTAAAAAATTAAAACCAGAATAATATACAAGTCAATTATTTGAGTAATTGAGGGAATTGGCACTACCTGGAATTAACATTTAGCATATATTTGTGACATAGACAAAACAATAGATAATATGGAATAACAGTATGGCAAAAAATCCAAATATATATATACATATGTATAAATTTATTACATAATAAAATTGAATGATGATTTGAATTAATGATTAAAGGATAGCTTATTAGGTAAATAATACTGGGAAAACCTACTAACCACAAGTAAAAAACCAAAGTTAGTTCCAGAAGAACTATAGAGTTTAAGAAAAAATGAAATTTAAATTAAAAAATAAAGATAGACATATTTTTAAATTATGTTGACATAAGAAAGACCTCTAACTTGTAACAGGATTTAGATATTTGACTACATAAGTATTTTTAAATAATTTACGTAAAATTTAAAGGTAACTGGCAAACTGAAGAATCTTTAAATACATAACACAGAAGCAGTTAATAGTCTAAATTTATGAAGTGCCCTGTAAAAGCAAAATCATAAAAGCAGAGCACTACAATAGAAACACAAGTCAAGTCTCCAGAAGACAATGTCATAGAAGCTTACGTATATATGTTAAATCTTACTAAACAGATGAAATTATAACCATAATACATACCAATTTTTAACAAAAAACAAGGTTAATATAGAAAAGGGGAGAAATAATAGATGACATAATAAAATATATAATATAATGAAGAATGATAGAAAAATTATTTTTACAATTTTAAGGATATTTATTAATCTTAAAGTATTAATGTTCTTTCAGTCAAATTCATATCCCCCAAAATAAATGACATACTTACATGAATAGGAAAAAAATCTTTATCACTTCCTAATTTATAATAGCAACATTGGAAGCAAGCTAAATGGAAATTACAATTAGAGATTAAGTAGAGATAGAGTCACTTTGGGCCACAAAGGCTATTTTTTCCACATGATGTCTGTGGCTTTGTGGGAAAACAGGCCTGTGAGACATGAGCAAGGGAACAGGCATTGTATTCAGTATTCCCAAAGTATTATCTGCTATGTCACCAGCTAAAGAATTCAAGAAATAATCAAGGCCTAGAAAAACATTTACAATATAATATCATACAGGGAAAAATACATAAATCTGAATATAGAAATATTTTAATCAAATTAAAGTATATGTAAGTATAAATAAAAATGCCAATATATAAACAGGACTGATGGTTTACCATACTCTTCAACCCATAAGAGATTTGTGCTGGCTTTCTAGCTCCATCTCTGTTAGATGTGGGAGATTTTTCATAACACTAGTTCCATTATTCCAAGGGTACAAGGATCTACCATACCAAGAGTATTATGACGGTCTGAGGGAAACCAATGGAAGTCTCAAGGTAAAGATGTGCATTGCTTAACAGGCACCAAGACAGCTACTGTCAGTGAGCGGTTTTGTCAATTGGCATAAGATACTGGTTCACATTCAGCTTCTCCGAGTTAGCAGAAGCTGGACCAGATGATGCTTATGGCTGATGCAGCTTTAGTTTTGGTCTCATGAATAATTTTCTTTCTTTCTCTCTTTCTCTCTCCCTTTCTCCTTCTCCCCTCTCCTTCCTCTCTCTCTCCCCCCCCCACTCTCTCTCTCTCTCACTCTCTCTCCTGGTTTAGGATTGTGGTATTTCACCTTGCCATGATACTTCTATGGCTATGTCTCTTCTTCCTTGTACTTAAGCTCATGAATTATGAGTTTTTTCAAGTATTTTCAGTTTCTATTTTCTGATTTTATAGTAGATAATTCATATCTGATTTGTAATCAAAGTATAATTGAACACAGTGAGGAGAAAGGACATACAATAATTATAAAGATATATAGAGAGATATTTATATATATATACAATTGAATAAATATATATACATTTGTACATAAATAGTATATAACATATATGTACTGTTATACAGATAACTGATAATTAGACTCTGATTAGTATAAAAAGGAATTAGTCAAGATTCAGGGTGTAATGGTGTACCTCCTTTACTTGAAAACCTTCTGCGATGTCACATCGCTTTGGATTAAAGTACAAAAGAGCAAAAATCAATCATAAGATTCTGAATTATAAAAAGCCTGTGTTGTGATGCTCACCAATCACAGGCTTTCTAACCTCCAGCAATTCTTTCTTTGAATTCATTGAGCTTTCCATTTCTTTTCACCGTCAGGTCTTTCAATATGGTAGGACGAATGTAGTCCTTCCTGCTACACAGTGCCCCGCAATGCACACACACACACAAACACAATACGCACACACCACAGAGCTAACATTCAAACCTCTTTTCAAAGATAACAAAGATTTCCAAATTCACACACACTCCAACATTCCATTCCATCTCAGTGCAGATCCTGCTTCTTTTCTCTCTCATGATTCCATGTACCTTTTTTTTTTAGCTCTAATCATAATCTGCGATTCTATATTTGATGTTGTCCCCATCTGAGAAATATATTTGATCAAATGAATACTTACGTTTATTGTGTGTGTATATATGTACATAAGTATGTGTATGTGTGTTTGTATATACAAATATATATGTAAAGTAAGGCAAGATAAAAATTTACAAATTAAAACAAAAAAATTTTATGCTTTACTATACATATAAAACTATAATTACTTACTGGAACAAATTGCTAATACAGTGACAACAATGGATAACCTCAAGTAAACTATGCTAAATGAAGAAACAGACACAAAACATGACACACTCTATGATCTCATTGACATTGCATTTGGGAATAGAGAGAATCATAGGGACAGTAAATAGATCTGTTGTTATCAGAAGCTGAGGTAGGGGAAGCGGTTGAATACTAACAGGTACAGGGGAAATTTGAGGGACTGTTCTATATCTTCATTTTGGTGGTAGATACATGACCCTATTGTTTTTCAAAATGCTCAGAATGATGCAATAAAAATGGTGAGGTATTCTGTATTTATATTATCCTTTAATAAAAAATATAAAATAATTAAAAGATAAAGAGAAAAATGTAAAAATATTCGGTACAGTAGGTATCAAATCACACAGAAAATATTATATTTCTATTCTTCAAGCTACTTTTGAGTTATTTAAAATGGAAAAAGCAATAGGAAGTGTGATATTGTGATTTATGGTATAGGTATATTTTGTCTTTGTCCCAGTTTCCTAGCACATAGCTGGTAAAATTGTTAGAATGTCCAAGGTAATAAGTGTCTTTTTGTATGGTAATGAGATGACTGGTGGCTGGGGCTTCCTTGATATTCTTTGAATGAGGGCTGGTTATCAGGAGAACCAAACATGTGATTGGGGGGGTTGGAATTTTAAGCCTCGTTCTTTGATCATTTGGGGAGAGGGTCTGAAGGTGAGTTGATTACCAATAGATAGTGATTTAATCAATCATGCCTAAGTAATGAGGCCTCCATAAGAACCCAAAAGGACAGAGTTCAGAGGACTTCTGGATTGCTGAACACATGGAAGTGCCTGGAGGTGACAGACCAAGAGAGGGCATGGAAACTCTGCCTTTTCACACATAACTTGCCTGATGAATCTATTCCATCTGACTGTTTCTCTGCATCCTTTGCAATAAATGGGTAAACTTAAGTAAAGTGTTTCCCTGAGTTCTATAAGCTGCTGTGGCAAACTAATCAAACATAAGTGGGGTGTCCTGAGAACCCCCACTTATTGCCAGTCTGTCAGAAGTATAGGTGACAACCTATTACTTGTGACTGGAATCTGAAGTGAAGGGGGCAGTCTTATGGGACTGAGCCTTCAACCCATGGGATCTGACTCTATCTCCTGATAGATAGCATCAGAATTGGGTTAAATTATAAGACACCCAGGTGATGTCTGCTGAAGAATGGATTTCTTGGTGTGTGGAGCAACACATGTCTGATTACATAAGTTTTCTGCGTTGTATTGAGTGTGAGAGTAGAAAAACAGTTTATTTTTTTCCAATATTTTATTGGAAGTAATTAAATATTTGGAAATCTGGTAAAAATTGCTAAGTTTTTACCAAAGTTGGTTTCTCTTTTCACTGAACACTAGCTGGATTATTGTTGCTATATTAATGGGCCCAAATTGGCCCCTGTGCATTGGCCCAAAATGGTCTAATGCTGTTTACTTCTTTGCATCAGGCTAGGGCTATTAACCCAAATCATACCAGCACCAATTCATATTCTTTTACATCTAACTGATTTAAATATAGTCCAAAAGGACATATTTTCATCCATTTGTACCCTAACTACTTTTCATATGCTTCAATACTCCATCCAACCTTTGCTAATCATAGATAAGACAAAGTGTAGCTATAAGAGAACTCAAACTTCCGTCTTCCTTGATCTTTGGCCCACAGACTCCCAACCTTTCTGCTGAACAACATCACTAGACATGTGAGCCTCCTCTCTGATTTCCATTTCTCCCCCCAAGAAGGTTCTTTTAGGTAGATAGTGAAGGACGTCCTGCTCTCCTAGGGACAAAAGCAGGTGCCCTGCCTTGTTGTTGCCTCAAGCAATTGCCACACCTGGGGTAGAAGGACAAGGGTGGGTGCCCTGCCTTGGTGCTGCCCAACATTAATTCTGCCCTGAGCAATTGCCACACCTGGGGGAAGGAGGCATGCCTGGCCAATCTGCAAAAGAATACAGGGAATTCCCCAGCCCTGGGCCAGAGAGCCCAAGTACAATAGGGTCTGGAAATGACCGAGAGTAATCTAAGGCTAATTATCATGTCATTAAATGTCCACCAAAGTGGTTCAATGGTGACCAAGAGGGGGACCCAATCCAGACAATATAAAACATGACCTCAGACCATAACCAGAGCCTCTTGTTATGACAGGAGACCCGTTCATCGTCCCTGATGACTGTATCCTGCTCTTGCTCTATAAACCTTATCTTGCTCTTCCTCAATAAACTCCGTTTCATGCTGGCCTTGCTGTCTGGTGTGTCTGTTTATTCTTCAGCCAAGAGCATACCAAGAACCAAGAACAGACTGCCAAACTGACTGTTCCTTGTCCTATTCCTCTTCAAGTTGCTTTTATTGAAGGTTTCTTGCTGAAAGTGTCTCCCCGTCTCATGCAACTCTGGCCAAGCACTGCCCAATAAAGCTGGTTGTATGATACCACCTCTCATGGTCCTGCCTCTTCCTTGACAACCCCCAAATCCTCAGGCTTACCACAACTGTTAAACATTACATGCAGTTATGTATGGCTATAGAACTAATTTCCAGGTAATGGGATTTCAGGGAAATTGATGTGTACTATTTCTAGGCATTTTTAAATCATATTTAGGAAAAGAAGGTCTATTAAACCACTGATATTTTTAGGGTTTTTTTTTAAATCATTATACCAGCTAAATTTACCTTTTCTAAATCAACATTGGAGAAGAAAAGAAAATAATGTTGTAAAATAATATTAGGTTAATTTTTATACAACTTTTATGTGTCTCATTTTTAAATTCTATAATAATTCCTTGAGCACATATACATTGACTCTTTATCATGTACCATGCACAGAGTGATAAAGTGATAAATATGACAGGTTTGATTCTCAATAAAATTGAGCATGTCTAGCATTATTCATTATAAAATAGAAGAAATTTATACAGCTTAGTCCGGAGCAAGACTAGAAGAAAGAAGTAATGTACTCAAGGATGTGACTCAGAATTCCATGGCTCCTGCTCTTCTTAGACCTCTTCCTAAGCTCAAGACTTATGATAAGTTTCCTCTGACCAATTCCTTAATGAGTAACAACTGCAGTTCTATATATGGATGGATCTGTATAATATGCTGGTACCAGCTATAAATAGACATTTTCTGCCTTATAATGTCACTTTCTTATGATCAGAATTCCAGGCAGTAAGTTTGGTTGTTTATTTCTCATGAAAGAAAAGATGGTTAAATTATGGATCTACATGGACTCATTGATAGGCAGTGATTAATAGGTAGGCAAGATTTAAAAAATTTACCATGAATGATAATATTTGAAAATTGATGCAAGGAACTCTAGAAAAGTATATATATGGTCCACTTAGAATAATGTGAATATATTTGTGCACCCAAAAATGCCATCCAGAATTTATCTATATTTGAGGAGGCTTTCAATAATTGGTTGTTGAACAAAGTATCCATGGAGGTAGTTAAAACAATGTGTTTTTTGTTTGTTTGTTTGTTCGCTTTACCATGATCTGGCTACGACCATTGCTGTGAAGATCAGAGGTCAATGCTGATACCCCAACACAATAACAAGTCCTGGATACCCAACAAACAATGTAGTAACTGGCTAATTATCTCTTTCATCATGGTGTGTCAGCACTTTGTCCTCACAGGAAAGAAAATATTTCAATTATGGATTTGCCTTTAATGCCAGTCAGTGTTGGCATGATTAAACTTCAGTATACTTTGTCTAGCATCATGGTATCCCACACAACATCAACTCTTCAGTGGATGCCACTGGTTCCATGCTCAATACCATTCACTGGGACAGTGCACACATCCCCAGAAGCCATTATTAATAGATTTGGCTGCTAATAACTCAGAGCTATCCCATTACCTCGAAAATTTATATCACACAGTGATACATTGTACAGAGTACAATGGACCACCTCTTGCCTCAAAAAGAAAAAACATCCCTGTGGTTCTGTTTTTGCTCCCAATCCTCTGCATGTGATCAAACTGAAGCTAGATTTCAGCTAGGACAACGTATTTGCTTAGCTTGCTTTTCCCCTATCTTGCCCACTTTCTCTCCCCTCCTTGAGTAATTTACTATATAAGTTAAAATTTTACAAGAACATTCATCTCACATTTGACTTTGAGGCATTCAATCGGGGTCTTTGTTACAGCAAAGTAATTGGGACAATTGGTTCCTAAACAAAGAATGGACTATTTTTGTCATGAGTCCCATCATCCAGAAGCAGCTGGTTTGGTTAAATGATAAAATGGCCAGCTAAAAGGATGAGTTATGGCACCTACTTGAGGACATACCCACAAGTTTAGAGTATCAGTTTTCTCATATGCCTTAAACTAGAGCCAATATATGGTGTCATCCTCCCTATACCCTTAATTCAAATACATGGTAATAAAGGGTGGGGAGTAGAGATCATCCCTTCCACTGTTATACCTAATAAACTATTTGAAAAATTTTGCTTCCTATCTCTAATCCCTTTTGCTGGGTGGATTTAGAATTCCTGAGAAAGAAGTCCTTCAAAAAGAAAAGAGGTTGTAGATGTGGTCAATTGGCAGCAGAAACTTCCCACCAGCCATTTTTACTTTCTTATAAAGCTAACTAGTAGGAGGAAAAAGATGGTCATTTTTCTGTTTGGCATAATTTATCTTTATAAACTCAGTTGGGTTCACCTCTTGCAAGATTCGATAAGGAGCAGGATCAAGGTCTATTTGGTATGACTATATATCTCTCTGATTTTATATTTATTTTTATATATATATATATGCACACACATACACACAGATATTTTATTTATATGTATATAATCAGACATTATATATACATACACATATCACACTCTTCTCTGTTCATTAACAATATATATTATCAGAAATATGTCTGATCGATCAAGAAAACGAACTGATGCTATGAGTCTTCCTGCATATGCAGAGCCTTTAACATTGAATGTAATTTTTCCCTACAGACACATACACATACAGTATATCTAAATTTATGTATACATATTTTCATAGCTGTGGTTCATTTATCATGAAAGGAACTTTGTGATGTTGGTGTTTACACAAATTAAGTTTTAAAAAAAATTTCCTGCAGGAATTTTCCTGCAATACTAGTCAGCACAATTGTGAATGGCAATTCCCATATGCAGCTACCACCAACTGGTTTCCTAATTTCTCTATTGAGTTTTACACTGGTTTCGTGAAATAATTTACTACAAATATGAAGAGAAATGTGTTGATTATGTAAGAACCATGCCTATAGCATGGAGGAAACATAAGAATGAATATCAATCAGCATATGTGGTGGAAAGAGTATTAGACCAAGGTTCATAGCAGGTGGTGGGTTAGACTCAGTCCACTTCTACTGACAACTAACCAATTGTAAGACCTTGAACAAGTCCCTTAATCTATCTAGAGTAACACATCTAGGAATAATAAGCCTTGTAAGTGGGATAGGAACTGACAGATTCCTGGGTAGTAAAATATGAAAATAATGGTTTTACTCCCATATCTGCTACTAACTAGCAATATGTTATTCTGTTCTTTTAAATGAGGTAAAAAGAGTAGAAAAGATATTTATTAAAATGTCATCTGACTCAATTACTTGATCTTATAAACTATTATTAATGTTTTTTAATGAGAAAATATATTGGCTTATTCCAATTTAAAATACTAAAGGTTTTATTTTACTATTTTGGTCATATTGAAATAGTTTTAAAGGTATGTTTGGAATAAGTCTATAATATATTTAGGCAAAACATTGACCCCTTATATGTATATTTCCCACATATAAATTTCCACAGAGCTTATTTGACAATGATTATATAAACAGCACATTTTGATTAGAGTTTTTGGACATTCTTTTTGATAAATCACACTCATGTACACACACACAGATCTTGCAGAGTGAACTAGTATCATCTCTCCATAATGAAAAAAATATATATAAGAATGTGTTTTTGCTTTATTTTGGATGACATAACTTCTGTAGATTTCTAATATACAATTAGATTAGTCAATTGATTTTTTTATAATTGATTACATTTAACTGGTGAGACATTAAAATATTTTCAACCATTTTTACAAATAAACATACAAAAACAGAAAAACATATTGTGACATTTTTCTTTCCTTCATAGTCTACTCTTCATATCTTACTGTCCTCTCATTTCTACAGAAATTAAAAGTAACTGAAGTTCTTCTGATCGCTTTTCAAAGATTCAATGTGTCCATAACTAAGGCAAGATTCCAGTAGTTGTCTGAAAAGATGACTTGTTGACGTTAAAGAAATTTCAGAGAAGTGTAAATTAGCTTTGCTTTTTTACTTAGCAACTGACAGATGGTAATATTTTGAGAAGATAAAATAGCAAAGTGATTAGCTGTTTGACTACACCTCACATTTTTCTACATGTTGTATTTCCAGAAGCCAATAGAATGCCCTGAAATCTTGAGAGTGCTCTGGAATAAAAAGACTGAATTAATTATTATTTTCTCTACATGACCTTAGATTTCCTCTGAATCTGTGGGAAACAGGTCACTCTGGATGATGAAAATTCAGCTCAGATATATTTTTAGGTAAGAGTCAGGTTGGTCAACAGGGGAAGTGATCAGACTTGTCTTGTTTGACTTTGTTGATTAAAATAAATAAACTGAGGGCATTTAAGCAAGGCAAGAGCTCTTGAGTTTTCTGTAGTACTCTGGACTCCTTATTGTTTTATTCCTGTCACTCCTGACAACAGTGCCCAGCACATGGAAGTTGCTCAACAAATATCTGTTGAAGAAATTATTATAACTTCTTTCCCTTAAGACATGTGGGGTTTTACCTCATGAATTTTATTTTTCCAAAATTGGGCAACATGTTAACTATGCTAGACATTTAACAAAGGAGTTCAGAAGTTCAATACATTACAATAAATGATGAATGAACAAAATCATATATTGTGCAATTAGACTTAGGGAAAGGACTACATGTGATTTCTTGTTCATATTCCAACTTCTATATCCAATCAAGGCTCTTCTAATTTAATTTTACAGTCTCTCCCTGTCCTTCAAATTCTAATTATAGTTACTTTTGAATATTAATGCAACTTCTTTTCATATGGATCTTAATATTGTGAAGATCCATATCATAATTTCCCCTTCTTTAATGTGTTCTCAGAGAAATGGCTTTTCCTCTTCCATAAACCAGTTAATATCCTGCTCTCCTTTCAAGACATTATTTAATATTTCATCCAAGAACCTTTTGATTATTCTAGCCTACTGATAATCTATTGGCAGTCGGAGCTTGCAATCTCAGTAAATATGTTTTGTACTATCATGCTTTCTTGCCAATTGTTTCATGTGTTTCCATCTTGTCTCTTTGTCAACAGTTCATTAAATGGAGACTAGATTGGAATATTAGGCTGGAAAAGTTAGCTAAGGCCACTCATAAATTGCTTTCTTAAGGAGACTGAATTTTATTATGTGGGCAAGGGTGACCAGACAATTTTGTAAATGCTGAATATTTGGGGCAAAACATAGACATCATGATGATGTTGTGAGATAAAATGTAACTTCTTTATGTTCCAGGATTTTCTCAGAAATGAGACTTCAGCTTTCATTACTTTTTAGAACATTCGAAAGATACTATATGAAAATAGATATTATACAGCTTTCTGTAGTGACAGATAGATGTTGGGAGGTGTCACTGCACTATGAAGGTGATTATGAAATCAATTTCCTTAATGTAATGTACCATATATTTTCACAAAGCACTGAATTGGACAGGTGAAAGTATGAATGATTAAAAATTACAATATGAAGAATGAAAAATTTTATTTTTAAGAAAAATATCATCAGTTTTAATTAATCATACTTTTAGAAAACTATATTTTAGAATTCTACATGACATTTTAAACTGGAATATTTCTTTCTTTTACTAATTTTTAGATTATATTTTACTCCTCACATTTTTAGATGGATTTGAAACTCTTTAGATTACCTTTTAATATAATCTCTGTGAGCAATACATATTTAAAATGTGGGGGCAACTAAGAAACATTCCTTATGCAGAAAAAAACAAATAAACAACTATATTTCCCTTTTATGTATCATTACATTAAAGCTTATTATTATATTAATATTTTATTCATACTCAAAAGTAACTGTAATGGAAATTAGCTTACTATTTATTATTTCCTGGTAGTAAAGAGATGCATCAGAACATTTACCGAACTTTACTGGTCATTAGATTACTGTTTCATATTTTAAGTTATCCAAATAGTCTAGACTTTATTTCAGTTAGTGGAAGAAAATGACAACAAAACTGAAAATACATTTTTAGAAATGTGATTCATGTCTAGTACTCTTGCAGGAATGCTTAAAAATTAACAGTACAAAAATTAAAATTGGTTGATATGACTAAGATTTTTACTACGGCTAGAATCACATGCCAAGATATTTATGCATTCTAAACCAACTTATGCATATTTATAACTCAGTTTCAGAAAATACTATATCTGAGTACAGTGATTCTGGCTATCTATTGTTCTAAAGAGAGTTTTACTGGCTTGAGAACTGAACCAAATTTTCAGTTAGGACTTCTTCAGAGATATGTCTGATCTCTTCATTTCTGTTCTTTTTAAAACTGTATAAAACAGTATTTTCAAGCATTTATAATCACCATTTTGAACAACTCTCAATGTAGACCATTTCCCCTTCAGTATGCCTTGTCACATTAGTTTATGTTAAAATTTATATAAATGAATTGATAATCTTTTTCTTATTAAATTTAGGTTGGCCTGGTGAGTCAGGGAAAGAGTGGGAGTTATAAGCCTATTTGAACTATGTATATATGTTTTTACAAGGTATATTATATATTTTTACAGCACACATATATATACGTGGTGTGAGTGAAATGAATGGTTAAAAGAATCCCTGTTCTTGCCTTGATGAAATATTTGTACCCCAAAAGGTATCAGACCAAGAACTTGAATATGAATATAAAAGAGCGTGGATTAAGATGAGTTCCCAAATTGATAGTCTTTCTTTCCTTCCTTATTTCTACTTTTTAAATTTTTTATTTTTTTTAAATTTCAGAATACTATGAGGGTACCAACATGTTGGTTACATATATTGCTTATGCACTGCCCAAGTCAGAACCACAGACGTGTGCACACCCCAGACAGTGCATCCTGCACCCATTAAGTGTGAGTTTACCCATCCCTTTCATCCCTCTCCCACCTGCCCGATCCCTGATGAATATTATTTCCATGTGTGCACATAAATATTAATCAGTTAGTCCGAATTTGATGGTGAGTACCAGTGGTTCTTGTGTTTCCATTCTTGTGATACTTCGATTCAAAGAATGGGCTCTAGCTCCATCCAGGATAATATCAGAGGAATTAATTCACCATTGTTTTTTATGGCTGAGTAATACTCCATAGTATACATATACCACATTTTATTAATCCACTCATGTATTGATGGGCACTTGGGTTGTTTCCACAACTTTGCAATTGTGAATTGTGCTGCTATAAACATTCGAGTGCAGATGTCTTTATTATAAAATGTCTTTTTTTCTTTGGGTAAATACCCAGTAGTGGGACTGCTGGATCAAATGGTAGTTCTACTTTTAGATCTTTGAGGTATCCCCATATTACTTTCCGTAGAAGTTGTACTAATTTGCAGTACCACCAGCAGTGTATGAGGGTTCCTATCTCTCTGCATCCATGCCAACATTTGTTGTTTTGGGACTTCTTGATATAAGCCAAACTCACTGGAGTTAAGTGAGATCTCATTGTGGTTTTGATTGCATTTCCCTGATGATTAGAAAAGTTGAACAATTTTTTATATGTTTGTTGGCCATTATTCTGTCTTCTTTTGAAAAGTTTCTGTTCATGTACTTTGCCCACTTTTTAATGGAGTTGTTTGATATTTTCTTGTTGATTTTCCTAAGTTCTGCATAGATTCTGGTTATCACCCCTTTATCAGATGTGTGCATGCAAATATTTTCTCTCATTCTGTGGGTTGTATGCTCTCTCTAATGATAGTTTCCTTGGACGTGCAGAAGCTTTTTAATTTGATCAGTTCCCATTTATTTATTTTTATTACTGCTGTGATTGCTTTGGGGGTCTTCTTCATAAATTCTTTGCCTAAGCCAATGTCTATAAGAGTTTTTCCAATGTTTTCTTCTACAATTCTTATGGTTCCATTTCTTAGGTTTAAGTCTGCTGTCCATCGTGAGTTGATTTTTGTGAGAGGTGAGAGGTATGGATGCTGTTTCAGTCTTCTACATGTGCCTATCCAATATTCCCAGCACCATTTATTGAATAGGGATTCTTTTCCCCAGTGTATGTTTTTGTCTACTTTGTCAAATATCAGATGACAATAGGAGGATGGTTTTATATCTGGGTTCTCAGTCCTATCCCATTGGTCTATGTCTCTGTTCTTGTGCCAGCACCATGCTGTTTTGGTTACTATAGCCTTGTAGTATAGTTTGAAGTCTGGTAGATTGATGCTTCCCAATTTGTTCTTTTTACTTAAGGTTGCTTTGGCTATACTGGGTCTTCTCTGGTTCCATACAAAGTGTAGAATTATTTTTTCTAGATCTGCAAAAAATGATGTTTGTGTTTTGATAGGGACTGCATTGATTCTGTAAATCACTTTAGGTAGTATAGACATTTTAACAATGTTGATTCTACCTATCCAAGAGCATGGTAGGGTTTTCCCTCTGTTTACAGCCTCTGCAATTTCTTTTCTCAGTGTTTTGTAGTTCTCCCTATATGTCTCTCTTTCTTTCTTTTCTTTTTGAAGTTCTAAATTCAACCTGCCTTTTTAAATAAGCCAACAAAAATAGCCAAATATTACTACCCTACTAAGACATGAAAAAAAGTGAAAACACAATTATTATAATGTGCTTTTGTGCTTTTTATGTATACATTATGGAATTATTAAAGTTGTTCTAGCAGGGAAATTATGTGATCAGTACAGTGCTATAGAAAGTCTAATCAAAATAAGCCATTTGGCTGTGTGCATGTTTAGAAATAGATTATTTAGAATATCACTGCTATTAATTAAGGATGCAATGATGTGGGCCTGAACTATAGTGATGATGATAAAAATAAAGCATTATATATAATTCATTATATATACTGGAATGAATAATTCAAGAGATAGTGTGGATATTAGAATTTCATTAAAGCAGGTCAACTGAAATAAATCATTATTTATTTTATAGATAATAATGTTTCAAACTGGGAGAATGAGCATATATATATAAATATATATATATAAAATATATATAAAATACATAAAATATATTGGATATATTTTTAAAATTGTAGGGAGGTTATGAAAAAATCATGGTACTGTACAGTTTATAATCTACTTAACAATGAATATTTAGTGAATGTCTGAAAACACCTATTGTAATGACTGGATGGAATAGAATCAGCATTGGCCCTAAGATTACCAAACACTAACCAACCTCTCCAAGACTTTCTACTTTCTTCATTTCACTCTGCATTGCTAGGTTTACTAACACTACTCCTTTCTCCCAATTATACTTGAGATACTCCCACATGAGGCAATAATTTAACATTGTTACTTAAACGTGCCCACTTTTGCTCCGAGGACATTTTCGTAAGTCAAATGACCACGTTCTAATTTGGTCAAGGGCCAGGAGACCTGCTTTCATGCTTAGTACTTGCCAACCCTGGACTCACACAGAGCACGGGACATCTGGTGCCTTTTGATCAATACTCTAAACTGCAAATTCAAATAAGATGGTGAAAATCTCAGATTTCTTTGTATTTTGTACTTTATTTGACTGGCATCTCTTAAACTAAATTTGGATTAAATAACTGACACTGCGTCATCTTTGGATTGAATACTTTTGAGCATTGTATCAGACTTAGAGCACTCATAGTTAGGTTATACAACAGAATAAACTGTCCTAGCAGCTACAATACAAATAGAAAAATCTTATATCAGATCTCAAATCATTACTTATTTCCTCTCTGTCTGTATTGCTATGATTATACAATTGCATATGTCTCTGGTAATTGAAGATATGACAGAACTCAGGAAAGTAATATGAATTTGAATATGAACTTGAATTTGCTGAGTATCAGTTTCCTCTTCTAAAACTTAGAGATGACAATTTCTACTTTACAGAATAATATTAAGTACTAACAAGAGATAATGCATGTAAATGCAATTTACAAAGTGTGAATCACTATTAAAATGTGAGAAAAAAATTTACAAGCAATAACAACAATCTTTCACAATTTGTACTTAACTAGAAGTTCTTAAAAAGAAAAATATATATAAAATGAACATGAAATGTGTCATTATGCTCTGACCACAAAGACTATATTCAATCAGTTTATATCTTCATAGAATTTTTATAAAGCAGCCAATTCCACACTTTGTTACATAATAGAATATTTTCTTTTTATTCTCGATAAAAATCTTTCCCCCAAAGGGTTCACTTCTCTTATTGGCTCCAGTGGTCTATAATAAAGCTCTACAATTGCTTACTATAATGCTGCCTTTTCCTGAAGGAATTATTGTTTATATAATTATTATAGCAAATCTAATGAGAACTAAGACATAGATTTTGTTGTCAATTGGTTTATATTTCACTTTGGGAGATATAAAAACAAATAGTCATTTATACATCAAATTGATTTAAATGTTTAATAATGATAAACACTAAAAGTGATGAGAGCAAAGAAGAGTTGTTGAATTCCAAGAAGGAAAACAGACCAGTTCTCCTGGATGAAGTGGAAACTGAGTTTTGAAGGATGAGTAAAACTGCAATTGCAAACAAAGTAAATAGGAGAGAAAGGTTATTTGACATCAGCATTCACTTTTTCAACAAATATATATTGATTGCCTACCTCTAACAGGTACTTAGTTATGAACTGGCAATACAAACATAAATAATAAATTCTCCTCACCCAAAAGGAGCCATAAAAAGAGGACAGCAATTACAGCTCAGTGAACTAAGTGCTTTGATGGAAGTGTGTTACTGGTGCACAGAAGAAAATGTATCTATACTAAAACAGGGGGTTTGCAGTGATCAAGCAAGAATTGACCTGCATTTTGGAATTATAGGTGAGTTTACAGTGAGTTCAAAAAGACAGCCAAAGTAGCAGCATGTACAAAAGTGTGTTATTGTAAAATAGATTGATGGCTTAAGTGAAAAACAATAATTTTGTATCACTGGAGCAATGGGGTATATGAAAGTGTGGTGAATGATAAATTTGGAATCGTAAGCTTGCATTTAGTTAGCCAGGCCAAAGTGTTGGAAGAATGGCTGTAGATCTGTGAGAAACAACAAAAGGATTTTAGGTTTGAAACTTACATTTTTAAATGGGCATTTTATTATTTTATTCAACCAATATTTATGGAATACTTACTATGTTGTTAATACTATTTTAGTCCCATGATATACAAAAGAGGCAAGGTCCTTGCTGTCAGGGACCTTATAATCTAAAATATTGACACTGTAAGCTACGTGACTAATACAATGAAGAAGAACATGGCAGGAGATGGAGAGGTCAGTTAGAAAGTCACTGTCTTAATGTATTATAAAAGTATGAGTTTTTTTTACCTAAGACCATTGAAGAGATGACGAGAAAAGATAGATGTATTTGAGAGTCATATGGGAAATATTAGTTACATCTCTTAGTGAATTATTTGGTGTGTTGGGGGTAGATGAGTACAGGAAAGGACTCTAGTAAATATCTCAGGATTCTGGGCTTGCAAATGATAAAGTTATCATCTGTAAAGGGACAAATGGAGCATCACGTGTCTCCTGATGTGATGCACATTGAAGGATACAAAATACATCCTGCAGTGTTCCTGCCAAATTTTATAACCTGTACTCGATCATGAGGAAACACCGGGCAAACTAAGATTGAGGGGCATTCTACCAAGTAACAGCCATGCGCATTTCAAAAATATCAGGGTCATGAAAGACAAAGTATGAGGAACTGAGCACATGATCTTGAGTTAGATATTATTCCTGCACATTTTCTGTAACTGAAATTATATCAAACTGAAAAAATAATAAAAACAAATAAACAAAAATAATTGGGTAGGGGAAGAAAATCACAGAAGGGAATAATGGAAAAGGAAACTTCTGAGAAAGAATATATGGATATGTGGTAGAAAAATGGGCTGTGATGAAGAAAGATCTGCTCAACTTTCCTTTCTAAAATATGCAAAAATTAAGAATTCAAACCCCCACTTTTGATTCTTAATATAGTTAGTGATCATCAAAACACATAATGTATGAAAAAATAAAAACTACTACGAAGATCAATGACATATGGCACTTTGTGTGCTGGGAAGCTAGCTGATCTTGGGAATCTAGCCAATATCTCCAAAAGTAAATTGAACATTTTTTTTTTCATGTCCATAATTTGTTTGAAACAATTTCAAGATTTCAGCATAGTGACATAGGCAGTGTGTTAGTAAGTCTGTACTAGGTAGTTTACACTTCAACTCTAGGGGCAATCTGCTACTTTAATCAGAAAAACACTCTACAGGATTCATTAGCTGCTATTCTATCAGAAAGACCATAATCCAAAGGCAGTACTAAACTACTTCGATTTTCCATAACTAGGTCAATAGTTTAGTGTGTGTTCTTCAGAATATTTAAAGTAAAAATGTGTTTTATTAGTAAAAGCATTGACTTGTTAAATAACATAAGGAATATCAGAAATGGGTTCTCAATTTTAAATTATAGGTATTGACTAGGTTTGGAATAGCTAAAATATTTTGGGATACTCACTATTTCCTTAATAATCTGGGCAAGCCCCAAAAGCTTGATCCCTAAACAGACCTGTATCCAGAAATTGGTTTTGAAGAATTCTATTTCTCTGATAACAATCTTAACAGAATCGTGCCTCTAGAATATTATCTTCTGCTTTTTATTGACTTTTTATGTGCTGTTGTGATCAAAGAACCTAAAAAAAAATCCCAGAAAACTAGGATTTTATCAAACTCCCAGGATAGATTTTATGAGATGTTTTTAATTTACTCACTAATAAAAGTTTGTTTGCTGTCTCTATGTGGAACACTGTTCTGTGGGGTTTTTTTAAATTTTAAAATAGTAAGGAGTTTGTAGGGGAGTAGTTAACTCTTACTCACATCAAATTTCTTTGTAAATTACCAAAAAGAACTTAAAAGATGAACACTATGAAATGTGCTTTGTTCAGTTAGCAACATATCTCTTGAGGAAGAAAACCAAAAACTCCTTGCTTATCTAGGTGCACAAAAGAGGTTAGAGAACATTCCAGGAGAGTGTTTGAATCCGTGGAATGGTGGAAGACTAGGAAACAAGAGATATATTGCAAAATGACCTTTAATGTGGAGTTAAAAACAAGCAAATGACAATCCTTTCAGTCTATTTTTAAGTTTCAACTGATTTAACCAATTAGCTTCACACAATTTAAAAGGCAACAAATGATGGGAAACGAAGCTGAAAAAGAAAACATATAGATCTGTTTCTTTTTCCCACTTGTATATCACAATTACAAGTTCTTTTTGGTGTGCAGGTCTCTTACCCCAGCATTTGGAACTTATGAGATTGAAAAGACAATTTTGAATCTCTACATGGTAATAGGACAAAAGTCCAGTATTACTATGCAAGCATTTGGAGCACTCTAGTTAGAAGTCAACAGCCTAGCCTCTGTTGTATTTTAAAACCACTGCATCCTGGATGTCCTGACAGCCCAACAGGGAGAAGCTTGTGTGATTATTGGCAAAAAATGCTGTTTCTATGTAAACCACTCAGGGCAAGTGGAGACTGATTTACATCTCTTAAAAGACTAGATAAATATTCTCTATCAAATTAATAAAGCAAAACCATTCTATTGGTCTGACCTATTCCCAGGAATGGGAGACTGGTTTAATGCGGTGTGGGGAAATGTTCTTAGATCTGCTCTTTATACTTACTTATTCTCATGCTAATCTATGTTCTTGTCTCCCTTTTCAGAACTCTTGTTACTTGACTACTAACCTGATCTCCCTCTCTACAGCCACCAGACTCAGCTTTCAATGTGTGAAACTTCCAGTGAAGTTCCAGACAGGGGGAATGAAGGAGCTGAGGAAATTTCACCCGAAAATATGACTCCATGGTCTAAAGAGTATTTTGAATTAAAGGCCCTTAGAGATCAACAGGCCGTGGAAGGGTCTGTCCCTCTTCTTCATAAAAAAACTAGACCCATCAAAAGGAACAATCGACTTCCCTTCCTTTCCCTGTTATCCCAATATATTACAGGAAAGAAGATCAAAAATGCAACCAGACTTGATCCAAATCATTGTAAATATAATACCTTACACTCAGAGTAATTTAATTTGCAAAGAGAATCATTTATAAGTCAATCTGTTTTCCCCCACACATTCATTCTCCCAAGTATCTTTTCATCCTCCTTAGTGACCATTTCTTGCCCCTAAACAGAATTATCTATATTCTTCATCTCCCCATCCCCTCTAAAAGGAGGGTATATAAGTTTCTGGACCGCACTGGGATATTGAGTGATCACTCTGTGATTCACCCCATGTGCACAGGAAATAAACCTCTTACTCTTATTAATCTGCCTTATTGTGGGCTGATCTTTTAGCAAACCTTCTGGGGCAAAGGGGAATTTTCCCTTCACCCCCAAAACATCATCAATAAATATTCTTGAGTGAAGAGACTTGCTGAATCAAATTATTAAAGCCATTTATTAAAAAAATTTAATGGATTTTTATGCAATCTCCTTAATTTCTTCTAATTTCTTTTAACTGAAGGTTTCCTTACCACGACATAGAAATAACTTGAAAGGTTATTTCCTCGATGACTTGAATCACAACTTTCTTGCCATATCCACATGTCTTCCTCACCATTGTTGAAGGTTCTTTCTTAGGGACCTTGCAATGAGACTTCTCATTCCCTTCTCCTTTACCCCAAGTTTATTCAGTATGACTATACATAGCTTAAACCTAACTGGGAGCAATGTTCTAGTTTTTTGTTAATTGTATAATTAGCTTCATGTAAATTACTTGAGGCACGATGCTTCTCTTAACTCCACAGTGTTCAGGTTCTTGCTGTCTATGACAAGAAGGTTAATGTTTTCTATTTTATGCTAGTTTTTTTATGTTCAAATCCTCCTATCTTTTCCTGTTTTTTTCTGCTGCTTTCTATCTGAAGTTCTCCCACATATTTTAGCTTGTTCACATCATCCTGATCCTTTAAGACACAGCTCAGATGTGTCTTACTCCCTTTTAATTAGGCTTTCCTTCTTGTATTTCCTCCCCAAAGCAAGAACGTATCTAGCTCATTTTTATGTATTCTTACAAATGTGTAGCATAGAGTTTTGCACATTATAAATGTTCTGTAAATATTTGCTGACATGAAATAAATTAAACCTGGATTAATATGAATTTTTCTAAAGATGAATTTCCAATTGGAAATAAATTATTTAGCATCCATACTACAATACACATTTTAAAAAGCAAAAAAAGGAATCACTTTTCCAGGAGAAAAAGTTTTATGCTTTTTGCCCCCCTAACAGCTTTGGTTGAATGGCTAGTCTTGGTCTTCAAGGAAAAGTTTACTGGGATTTAACCATTATACCCCCAAAGACTTCCAAAGTTATCTACTAAGTATTCTTCAACTCTAAAATTTATTGCCAACACAAGGGGGCTTTATGAGAAGAACAGTAAAAACATAAATCTATTTTCCTTTGATAGTTTGACAACTTAGTTACTTAATGTATTCTTTTTTCCAGACTATAATTTCTTAGTGTTCAAAATATTTAAAAAATTAACCTTGGTTATATACTATCATTTGAGGCCTCTAGTGATTTGTTATTTGTATTGTTAGAGTGTGTGTGCTACATTAATAGAAGGATTTATTTTTCTCACTTAATGAAGTTTGTTTTATTTTAAATGATTTCTCAAAGACATAATTTTAACCCATGGGATTTCTAGGCAATTCACTTTTTTATGAGTAATTTCCAAATTGCTTTTTAAAATTTATTATATGCATGAAAATGGTTTGAAAACTTTATGATGAATTTAATACATGCCAAAATTATATACTCTAGTGAGAACAGATATGTCTGTTTTATAGCTGTAGTAGCAGCTTATTTTGAGTCTTCATGAATTCACACTAACAACAACATCTTCTTTTATAATTTCACAAAAATAAGTATTAAAAACTAAAAATATTAGTATATTAAACATAAAGACAAAATCTAGAAAAATGTATTCATATAAACAAGTAGAAAGTAAGATATCTTGTTTTATTATTATTATTCATGGCCTGTATAAGAACATTGGAGTTGCTATGTTCCTGCTACTCTAGTTAACAGATTGGATAACTATAGTAGATTTACTATGAACTGTGTTCTTTCCTGTGATTATACAGAAAATTCGTAACCTTATAATATAGGTACTATAGGTCTAAGCAAATGTAGTACTTTCTTTTATGCCAGAAGTATAATAGGTATACCATCTGTACCAGCTGTCAACATGTGGTGAGTTGACATGAATGGAGGTGACTATGCTGTGGCTTCTAGTGTCAGTTCAGAAGAAGACAAGGAGAGAACGGACTCTGTGAACAATATAAGTGGAGGTCTCGGGATGTCAGAGTTTTTGTCTGTAACCCCTACTTCATCTTGATTTGGGAAACAAGTGACTTTCATTCATATTAAATAAAGCTCCTACCGAAGGAGTATCACTCACCCAGACTGGTACCCAGAATGGAAGCATAATATTTCAGTTCACAACGGCACTTGTTGAAACAGACAAGGCTAACAATGTTTGAGAAATAGACAAACATTTTCTGTTTTCTCATTAGGCTGGCATCTCACTGAGAAAGGCCAATTAAATATCACCATCTAAGGCCATGCAGTTTGAAAATTTAGTTTTTACATTTTGTTTCAGAATCATTTAAAGTTACTGGAAATAATAGGCCCCCAAAACAGATACCGAATCCTTGGCTAGAATTTAAATTTTACAAAAAAATTTCTACAAAAATTTAAATTAGGGGAAAGTTTACATTTTTTCTTTGTTTATACTTGATAAAACAACAGCTATAATTGAGTTTCACTAAAATAAATGATTGAGTTGTACTTGTGTCAATATTTTTATGGTCAACCAAGATTTTGTGCATTCTGATCCTGTCTGTCTGTTTTAAGGTCATGTATGTGATGCAATGAGTGAATGACCTACATCCTCAACCTCTCAAAAAAAGAAAAAAAATCCAAATGATTAATTGTGTATTTACTTTATCTTCTATTTTTTTTGCATATTTTCAATGATCCTTGTGAGCTGATAATGAAGCAAATAAGCGATAAAAATTAAAATATAAACAGACACAGTATGTCAATGTATGCAATTTTGAAAGTGAGTCAGTGGTAAGTTTATCATAGGTAAGTTTGATTCAATATGTAATCATTTAGCATAAAAATAAACAGAATGTGTTAATTTGCATAAGTATTCTTTCACAGCTAAGCAAAAAACATAAAAATCGTTTATCTTGAAACATGAGTAGAGTCTATTCTGAATCAGAGCAGGAAACATGTCTTTTTCTGTCACCTACTACACCACATGGCCTAATATATTGCAGACATTAATACATATTTGTTTAATAAATGATCAGTTAAGTATCAATACAAATATGAGAGAGAGAGAGTGAGAGAGAGGAGGCAAATCAAATGGGGGAGCATGGAAACAAAATGGGAGGGCATAAAAAATAACTAGAGGAGTTATTTGCAAGTTATTGAAAATATGCCAATTGAGTTAAAGGAATTAGATTTCATTTATTCACTTAATACATTCATATTACACATCTGTGGTTTCTAATACTGTAATAGGCAAGAAAAATTCATTGGTGAACAAGATAAAGAAAGCTTTTCTCCAATAAAGATAAGGATCCAGAGGAAAAAGAGGGAGAATGAACAGTGGTTACCATTAAGTAAGATTAGTGACAGAAAAGAGAGAGTGTGGGATTCTAACAGGACATGAAACAAAAGCAACCAAACTAGTCTATTTGGAAAACAGGCAAGCCTGTCCAGAAAAAGTAAAGTTGAAGACCAAGTATAAAGATTAAGAGTGGTGAAATTGTGAACAGACTAGCAAAAGAAGAAAGAGGGAATTATTAAAGAGTCATATGATTGTTTCAGATTCTCAAAATATAAGCAAAACATTTCCTATTCTGAATGGGTCTGTAGTAGTTTCTATGTAACATTTACTTAATTCAGAAGTCCATGTAAGATTCAGAGGAGTTGAGAAAAAAATAAATTATGATTGTATGACTATTCAATTTCCAGACTCTTTCCCATATCTTCCTCTATTCTTTCCACCCAAACATATGCAATAATTCTAACCTGTTTTGCTATTGCTGGAACTTCCTCTCTGACTTGACTGTCCACAGTATGTCTTATTATACAAATTATTTTTGGGAAAATTCTTTGTCTTGGAAGAGATCAGGAAATTTCACCCCAAAATATGACTCCTTGATATAAAGAGTAGTTTGAATTAAAGGCCCTTAAGACATCATCAGGCCCTTGGAAGGGGCTTTCCCTTATCCGCATAGCCAGAAAGACACATCAAAAGAACAATTGACATCCCTTCCCTTCCTTGTTATCTCAGTATATTGCAGGAAAGAAAATCAAGAATGCTACCAGACCTGGACCAAATCCTTTCAAATATAATACCTGTCTCTCAAGGTTAATTTAATTTGCAAAGGGAATCATTTCCAAGTCAATCTGTTTCCCCCATCCCTTCATCCTCCATAGCAACCATTTATTGCCCCTAAACTGAATTACCTATATTCCTCATCTCCTTCTCCCCTCTAAAAGGAGAGTATAAAAATATCTGGGTCCCATTGACATACTGGGTAGTGACTCTGTGATTCTCCCTGGGTGCACAGTAAATAAACCTCTTCCTCTTATTAATCTACCTTAATTGAGAGTTGATCTTTCTGTGAACTTTCAAGGAAAGGGGACGTTTCCCCTCACTCCCTCAGTTTGGCATATTCAGCAGAATATTCAAAACCACTTTCTTCTTCTGAAAGCCACAGTGAGAAGAATCTGGGCTCTGACTAGCCTGCAACACAGGAAAATATCTTAAATTACCAGTCAGACTCCCATTTTTCCTCTCCTTGTGGGCTCTGGTTAAGGAGACAGTAGAGATCATTGTCCTTTCCAAATTTAAGATTAATTAGAGAAAAGGTTTTTGTGAGTAAACAGTTTTGGTAATAAGACTCTGGTATATTTTTGGTAATTTTTTGGTACTTTTTGGTATGAATATTCATATTGTCTGATTCCCTCTCCTCTCAGAAATAGCCTTTTTGTTGCTGTTGTTGTTGCTTTCTTTTGTCATTGTCTTTCTGTGTTGTTTTGTCATAAAGAGGCTAACACAGGGCTAGCACTCTTATAAGCCCACTGTTTGAGCTGGCTTTTTAAGAAGGGGTCATGTGGCTTGGCGTAGGTTGTGGGGGATATTGAGTCTTGGCATCAGGAAGTCTGCCAAGGGCCTTCAGAATCTCAACTTCTTTGTCTTGCAGAAAATCCACCATGTCTGGGAAACAACTCAAATTTCAAGTAGTTACTTAAGGGAGAGGATTCTAAAAAACATACAGGAGTCATTGGTCATTGAAATTTTTTCATAGATCTGATTACACATTGAATCCTTATAGCACTAATATAGTATATGTTTTCTTAATATTCTTTTATTCATGTCATCCCAATGAAGGATGGTGCTTGAAAACAGATAGTATCCTATACAAATATGCACCTGCTCTGGTATTTACTCCACTGGTTTGTTATGTAATTCAATTTTGTCAATAATTGAAAATTACAAATTAAAAAAAATCTTGATTCCTTCAAAATATTTTTTCAACAAAATGACATGAGGAAAGAAGTTAAAACTATCAGACAAAAGATATGGCACAAATATATCTGATAATTACATAAATGTACTCAAAAAAGCTGACAAAGGGAAACAAGTTGATCCATTCTGTTGTAGTAGATATTTCATGACAGGATGACTTATGGCAATCTTTCAAATATACATGTCTAGAAAACCCCAAAGATTCTGCCAAGAGACTACAGGCATTGATAAATAAGTTCAGCCAAGTCTCAGGTGAAAAAATCAATGTACGCAAATCGGTAGCATTTATATACGCCAACAACAGTCCAACTGAGAACCAAATCAAAGACTAAATACCTTTCACAATAGCAAAAAGAAAACAAAATACCTAGGAATATATTTAACAAAGGAGGTTAAAGACCTCTACATGGAGAACTATGAAATAGGAAGGAAATAGCAGAGGACGTAAACAGATGGATAACCATACCATGCTCATGGATTGGCAGAATCAACATTTTTAAAATGTCTATACTACCCAAAGTGATATACGGATTCAATGCAATCCCTATTAAAATACCAACATCAATTTTCACGATCTAGAAAAAAAAATTCTACACTTCATATGCAACCAGAAAATACCCTGTATAGCTAAAGCAACCTTAAGCAAAAAGAACAAATTGGGAGGCATCAATTTACCAGACTTCAAGCTATACTACAAGGCTATACTAACCAAAACAGCATGGTACCAGCATAAGAACAGAGACATAGACCAATGGAACAGGACTGAGAACCCAGATATAAAATCATCCTCATATAGCCGTCTGATCTTTGACAAAGCAGACGAAAATATACACTGGGGAAAAGAATCCCTATTTAATAAATGGTGCTGGGAAAACTGGATAGCCACATGTAGAAGACTGAAACAGGATCTGCGCCTCTCACAAAAGTCAGCTCACCATGGATAGCAGACTTGAGCCTAAGACATGAAACTATAAGAATTCTAGAAGACAACATGGGAAAAACTCTTATAGACATCAGCCTCAGCGAAGAATTCATGAAGAAGACCCCAAAAGCAATCACAGCAGCAACAAAAATAAATAAATTTGACCTGATCAAATTAAAAAGCTTCTGCACAGCCAAAGAAACTATCACTAGAGTGAACAGACAACCTACAGAATGGGAGAAAATATTTGCTTGCTATACATCTGATAAAGGGCTGACAACTAGAATCTATATAAAACTCAGGTAAAAATCAAACAACCCCATTAAAAAGTGGGCAAAGAATATGAACAGAATCTTTTCAAAAGAAGATAGACTAATGGCCAAGAAACATATGAAAAAATGCTCAACATCTCTAATCATCAGGAAAATGCAAATCAAAACCACAATCAGGTATCACTTAACTCCAATGAGAATGGCTTTTATCAAAAAGTCTCAAAACAATAAAAGTTGGTGTGGATGCAGAGAGATCGGAACAGTCATACACTGCTTGTGGGACTGCAAGCTAGTACAACCTCTATTGAAAGTAATATGTAGATACCTCAAAGAACTAAAAGTAGAACTACCATTTGATCCAGCAATCCCTCTATTTGGCATCTACCCAAAGGAAAAAAAGACATTCTATAATAAAGACATCTGCACTCAATGTTTATAGCAGCACAATTCACAATTGTGAAGATGTGGAAACAACCCAAGTTCCCATCAATCCATGAGTGGATTAATAAAATGTGGTATATGTATAACATGGAGTACTACTCAGCCAGAATAAACAATGGTGAACTAACACCTCCTATATTATCCTGGATGGAGCTGGAGCCCATCCTCCTAAGTGAAGTAACACAAGAATGGGAAAACAAGCACCACATATAGTCACCATCAAATTGATTTTAATTGATCAACACCAACACTTATGTGCACATATGAAAGTAACATTCATCGGGTGTTGTGTAGGTGGGGGGAGCGAGGATGGAATGGGTATATTCACACCTAATAGGTGTGGTACACACTATCTGGGGGAAGGGCACACTTGTAGCTCTGACTCGGGTGGTGCAAAGGCAATATGTGCATCCTAAATGTTTGTATCCCTGTAATATTTTGAAATTAAAAAAATAAATAAATTTTAAAAAGACATGTCTGAAGCCCACAAAACCCCAGTTCTGAGAAATTGGCCTTCACAAAGTCTTAAATGCTAATTATTCTTATTTCTAAAAACTTACCCAAATCAATTTTCTAATAAAATATAGGAAAATGGGAAAGTAAATGTGGGCTGTTCGGGTAGCAGAAATCAAGTAGCAGAGAAGCTTAAACCGTTGTTATAACTCACTCCTAAGATTTGATTCTTAGAGAATTCAGCAGGCTTCCAGTATTTCCCAGGGAAGTCTCTTTTGAGACATTTTAAAGCAAATTGTCCCTTGTTTTTCTTACATCTAGTTAGGAACTTCCAAAATCATTTTTTGTTGGGGAGGAGAAGAAGTCACTTAAAGTGCACAGCTGCTCTGACTTGCCTGAGGCTGTTCACCCACACAGCCTTTGGGACTACTTCCAATATTTCCAACACTCTATAATTGGGAAAATAATTATCATGGCATCACTTTGTCAGGGAACAAAACCAAAACCAAAAAGGTAAAATGAAAATATGGCAATAAATTCTACTATAACTATCACTGCCATATGCAAATGACAGGCCTCTCTCACTTGAACAACAAATATGAGAGCCAGCACCCATCCTGGCACATCTTTCCCATAAAAATAAATTTATAACTGTTGAGGCAGGTATAAAAAAAATACCAAGTTGGTCCATCTCAACCCTTAAAGCAACCATAATTATTTGTGTTTTTCCTTTATACTTTAAGTAAATCCATAAGAAGAATCATCAACATTAATTAAAACAAACAACAGCTTCAAATTTTTCTAAAGGAAATGTTTAACTCCTCTCAGATAAAAATGAAAAGTGTTCCTTTGAATGATGGAACAATGCAGATCCATGTGTATTTCAACTGAAATGATGGTATCTATTTCTCCCCAGTCATAACATTCCTGGGAAAATAATGAATATTGTTGTAAAAAATCAATAAATATGCAATGTAGGTAAGAATATTCAGGATGTATTTCCACATAGTTTGTCAATCCAGCTGGCATAGATACAACTGGGATAACTTGAGACGTGCTATTAATGTTTCAGGAAAACTTAATCACCTTAACAAAGAATAAAAATTTTGGAAGTTCTAATTTTCCAGTTTCATTTCATTTAATTTATCAGCATAACTAAATTATAACATTTTAATTTAAGTCTCCCTTTATAATCTGCCCTGTTCTTTCAAAATCAACATTTTCTTTAAGATGTTAAGGAGAATTAGTAACCAATTACACACACACGCACACACACACATATTTGGTTGACATATTTCTTAAACCAAATTGATACACAAAAAACTTAAGTAAAAATAATGTTATATTTTAGACTTTATATTTAAATTTACTGGAAAATATTTGTTAAAAAAAATTTGAGATAAAACTGGAATGACATTTAAGGTAGGTTTATGCCTCAGAAAAATCAATGTGTGAATAGTAGTCTTTTTCAAAGTAAATATTCTTGAAATATTGTTTGCAAGAGCATAAATAATAAAAATAACTCCTATATCACCAGATTTTTGTTAAAATATCATTGAGAAAAACACATGTGACAAACAATACTAGTTTTTGCCATAAAACATAAACTTGAATGGATCTTCAAATCAAATTAAGTAGTAATCAAAAAATGCTAATTTAGGCAAAAATAGAGTTGATCTCATGCTGCATTGAACATACTTGCCACACTCAAAAGACAGCAAAATCCTTTGTTAGCCAGGATCTGGGGAAATGATGCTTTCATCTATCGCTGGTAGGAATGTACCGTTTTACCACTCTTGTGGAAGGTAAGCTAACAGTGGCTATTAAATTTAATAGCATCTTAGTAATACTTTTTTGTCAATGCATTAAATCAAAATCAAAATCAAACAACTTGTAATCTTATATAAGGTTTAAGTCTTCTTGTGATGTTCAAACAAATATATCAAACATTGAAAAGAATAATCAATTTGAGAAATTTGTTAAATGAATTGTGCTACATCTATGTCATGAAATATTATGCAGCCATTAAAAGGACATGATAAATCAATATTTATTGATTTAAAAATACCTGATACACTTATTCAGTATACACACATTTTATTGAGTGGCTCTTTTGTGCCAAGCAAAGTTCCAGGCAATAAGGGTATATCAAGGGAGAGAAGAAATATATTTGCCTTTGTGAAACATATTCTAGTGTAATTTAAGCATGAAAACATGTGGTAGAATATTTTATAATTATATTTTTGTTAAAATATAAAATAAAATTTTTAGATGGGAAAATATTTATATGTATATGCTTAGATAAGAAAAAAAATATAAAGAACATAACACTGACTTTTACAAATCACTATTATGATAGAAAGAATGAAGAAATGGAAATAGGCAAAGGAAATGTGAAGATTTTCTTTGCATATTGTTTGTGTGTGTGTTTTCTTTATTGAGAGGACAATGTACTACATTTGTATTAATAATTTTGGAAGATATATTTACTTCAAGGTGTCTTTAACAATTTCTTGCAAGGTCTTTGTCATGTTGAAATCAATAGTACAAATTTTCAATAGATTATTCAGAAATTATTCTAAAAAAAACTCATTCTATGATGTCTTCTTGTATATCACCATCATATGAACAATTCTTTTTCATTCAGCAGCAGGCTAGAGTTTCTGTGCTTAACTATTTAAGATTCTAATACATGGGCAAAAACAAAATAGGCAATGAAGTCACTTGGACAATAACACAAGAAAGATTTTCAAATTCTAATTATATATTAAATAATGTAGCTAGAGTCATGTCAGCAATTAATCTTTGCACACTCTATGCTCTTTTTGTATCGTTTGCTTTTTAATTATACATTTCAGATCTCCCTGTTCTCTCCACTAGATTACATACTTCTTAAAGTCAGCCAACTTGTATTAACTATGTGCACATTCTTCTAAAATTGCAAGAGATGTTTGACAAATAGCTGTAGCTGGAATGATATTTATTTAATTTAATTGGTAAGCTAATAGATAAATAAATAATAATTGAAAATATGGAATTTTTGATTATTTTGAAGATAGTAAATGGTGTTTAACTGTTGAATTGTAAGTCTGTTGATATATTTTCCTTTTGTTTCATTTTTATCTTCAATTCTTTTTAATAATATAAATCACTGCAAAGAAAAACATTAAAATAGCATAATCATTTAAAATATATGGAAAAATAAGAATTCTTTGCATATAGAAGATAGTTGGAAAATTTTTAAAAGGGGAAGTCAAGAAACATGATTTACCTCTGAAATACATACCAAATATTAAAGCAATTATGTTGATTATTTTTCCTTCTTATTATAGATGTTGAACAACAATGTATACCATCCATCTAATGGACTCCTGTTTGTTTGGCCAAAGGATGTCTTTTTTTTTCTTATATTTCAGAATATTATGGGGGTACAACACTTTGGTTATATATATTGCCCATGCATTGCCCATATCAGAGCTACAATCGTGGACGTACCCCAAACTGTGAGGCCTGCACCCATATAGTGAGAGTTTTCCCATCCCCTCCACCCTTCCCGCCTGCCCCCCTGATGAATATTATTGCCACATGTGACATAAGTATTGATCAGTTAGTATCAATTTGAACAGTGGTTCTTGTTATTCCATTCTTGTGATACTTCGCTTCAAAGAATGGGCTCTAGCTCCATCCAGGATAATACCAGATGTGTTAATTCACTGTTGTTTTTTATTGCTGATTAATACTGCATGTTATACAGATAAAGGGTGTCTTGATACATATTGGTCTAATCTTCCAGTTGCACAAGTTTTTGCAAATGGAGTATTATTTTTCAGCTTAAGTTCTTAATATTTTAAGAATAATAATGCAAAATACAAAACCAAGTAGAGACAGGCTTCAACTCCAGTCATGTAGAATTTCACGATGTGAATGCTTTGGTGGAGAATAAAAATATTAATAATTAAGAAAAATACCAACACAAACAAAGAATAGCTTTACAAGCCTTCCAATAGAGTAAATTAAAGAAGATAGCAAACAAGAATGCTGCAGAAAGTAGAACAACTAACTACAAGTTAACAAGGGATATTAAGGACTTTTCGACAAAGTGCTGGTTAAAGCAAATAAAAATGTCCAATCCAGGAGAGTCAATGTAAGAGAAATGGGTAAGGAAGAAAGCAAAGCAATTTCCACTTTTTGAATGAAACCAAGAGGACAAAATATATTCCAATGAAAATTCATACAATCAAAATTTTAGGAAGAAAAAAAATGAATGATTGAGCCAAAGCTCCAAAAAAAAAGTTGTTATTTTTGTAAGAGATTCTGAATTGTGATCACAAAGATGACCTTGCTTCAATTTCTATTAATAGAAGCTACATATACCTGTGTTTGATTTGGGAGAATAACTTAAGTTCCTTTGACATCATGTTTTCGTGTGACAATTAATATAAAGTCCTATTTTACTGGATATGTGGAGGAAGATTATCATTGTCAAAATGACCTGTAGTGAAAGGGCTGTGGCTACTGTTTGAGTCTAGCACCATGCACCGGGGTCATTAAATGGCCCACAGTGAGGAGGATGCAAGTGCAATTAGCGAATTATCTCCATCAAATGCCAGTAGTACTTCTGAAAAGAAACATGAGGCTGAATGACTCCTTATATCCTGAAAACAACTAGTATTTTAAGATTCTAAAGTTCTGAGGCATTATTTTAAAAAAGGAAAACTTGGAGCTTGATTATTTTAGCTAGAGTGCTGAGGTATATGTAATTGTCAACAATTTAGGAGTGTATACCTGAAAGGAAAATCTATTTGAAAGAGAGTAAAACTATGAATTTACTGCACATATGACATTTATATGCAAATATTTCACTCTTTGAAGAAATATTGTCTTGATACTATGGCAAGAATTGCAAAAACTATAATATTTATCAGAGGAAAATAGAATTTCTATATCTCGTGGAAAGCATCCCATTCTCCCTATAATAGAGAAAAGAAAACTGAGGTTCAGAGAGTTTATATGACTTATCCAATAATATCCAATAATAATACCCAGTAATAATGTCCTCCCTTCTTTCTAATATGTTTTTTATCTCAATAATAATATTTTACAGATGTATTTATTTAAAAAAGCTAATTAAATGAAAAAGTAGTTCTAAAAGTGCTTTAGTAAAAATGGTAAACAATGAGAGAAAATCCTCTTACGTTAGCAGCTGATACATAGACCACGTAGGGACGTGGAAGTTAGTTTTGAATGCAAAAAGCAATTACGAATTGCTCTTCTTTGTGATTTTGTTAAAGATATCTCAATGGGGGAAAAATTGCATTTTAAAGAAATATTTGTTCACTTCAATTTTTAGTTCTTCCACACAACCACCAGGTCTCATTTGTATGGAAAAGTTTCTGGCACTCTGAGTTCATGATTCATTTAGAAGATAAATGGCTATGCAAAAAGCTTATACCATCCAGATTCATATTATTACTGATTGCCATAAAAGTAATTCTATTCTGCAGTCAGGCAAATATTTAGCTTACGTTATGGTGAATACATTGTGGAAACTACTCTGTTTTCTTAAGCAACAACAGGATGTGTTATTGGTATTTGCAGTAATCTAATTAATAGATTTACATACTGACTACCTCTTGAACAACTTCCTTCTGAAAAGGTTCTCTGCATACAAAGTGGGTGTACATCCTGAAAACAGAATAAAGCAAGTGATTCCACCACATGCCTTTTCATTTATTAAATAAAAGTTTAAAGACAGTGTCAGGGACTCTAAGAATTTTACTTTCTGTTTCTAGGTTCATCTGCAGTACATGATTTCAATTAACAAACTAGAGAACATTATATATAATTATTAAAGGTGAACACACCTTTTATTATCATTTTATTTTTAACTATCACATTGTATAGCCCCCTAAGCTCTGGCTTCCAAGTGTCAATGTGTACTGCCAGACATATCCAGTTTTCAATTACACAGGGTTGAATTATTCCTTTCTAGAAACAACATACCTTTATTCAGTACTAAAATTATATGATGCTTTGGTGCACCCTTAACTTTCAATTGCCCATCTTTAAAAACACACACACAACTTTAAATGTATAGAGATTAAGTTATTTCATGTGTTCAGCATCAATTTTCTACATTACTAAAATTTAATAAAACATTTTATTGAAGATCTTTTTTTCAATATTCTTGTTTTCATGCTATACCTTCATGGAACCTTCATGAAGGAATATATGCAGTGGCTGAAAGAAGATACAAACATTATTATAGTTAGGCAAAGATAGATTCAAATCCTGACTCTGCTACTTAATATCTAGTGGTCTTTGGCAAGTTATTTAATATCTTTGAACCTCTGTTCCTAAAGCAGAGAATACCAATCCCATGGTGGAGCACCGGAAAACTACGGGTCCTGATTGTTCTTATCTTAGCATCACTGCCACCATTTTCCTCTGCAGGGTTCCAGGGAAGCCAGAAACTGCATTTGCTCAAATCCCTATTCCATATAGGTCTTGCTTTGCCAAATGGGAGACTCATATGAGATCTCAAAGGGGGAAGAGAAGAAATTTGTATTCTCTGCTGGTGGCTGTTACCAGATGTATGTGTGAACATGACACTCCCAGGAGCATTCTTGTAAGCTGTTTGGAGTTTTAGCCCATTATATTTCTTGGTTTTTCTGACCTTTAGTGAGTACTTCCCTGACCTTTTCATGCCCAATCTTTCAACAAGTGTGTAAGCTCTTAATTCTTATATTAACACCTCCATTTTTGAATTACATAGAATCACTTGTTTTCCTGAGTAAAAAAAAAAACCCCTAATACCCAGTAACATCATAAAACAAGATAGAAATATCAAATATTTAAAGGAGCTGGGTAAACAGTGAACATAGGGAATAATTTTATTATCAAGGTAGAAAAAAACCTATGACTTTTATTCAAAGAATAATAATAATAATAATTTATTGACTATAATATAATTTATTGAATATAATGCAGTCTAAATACTGCTCTAAATCCTTTAAATCACAGACCCATTTAATGTTTACAAGTAGCTTTAAAAGTAAATACTGTTTTATTCTACTTAATAATTGAGGAAACTTAGGCACAGAGAGGTTAAGTAAATTGTGTGAAGACATATGGGCTATGAGTGGAAGAGTAGAATTGAAGTTAGCAAGTTTCACTTTAGAGCCCTGACAATTCACCATGATGAATGATATACTGTCTCAATGCGTAGCTTTACCCTTATGTCCCATATTTTACATTCTATGCCCGTAATAACTACCTCATGGGTCTGTTGTATTAAATGAGATAGTATTTCCTCAAATATTTAGCATAGTGTATTCTCCAGAATAGGCATTAAATGAGGTAACATCTATTAACAGTTTTACTAATGTTATTATCTTTAATATTATGACTTCCTCTAATTATTACCATAGTGAATTCTCTGAGTGTAGAAACCTTGCCTTGCTCATTTCTCTATCTTAGAGCACCAAACACAGTGCCTGACATAAGTGGAATTGACCTAGGCTTCCCATTATCAGAGTTTAATGAGAAATTGCCAGTGACTTTTGTTTATCAAACTGAATTTATATTATTAAAGTAGTTATGATATTACATGAAATAGTATTCAGAAATAATAATTGCACTGGATCAAGAGAAGATTTACAAATAAAAAAAATCAGCATTTGCATTTCTGGAGACTTCAATGTGCAGAGCTACAGCTGGGATTTTTTGGGGGGGAGTGTCTGCCATAAAAAATATCAGGTTTAAAAGATAAAAATAAATTTGGGATATTCTATTTAAATGGTGATATAAAATAATATTTCAAAGAGGTATTTCTTAGGGAGGATGGAAGTATTATATCTATATACATATAGATATAGCATACATACTATGTTATCAGCCATACGGTGTTGAAGAAGATGATTTATGAATTATACAGTTTAGGTAATGTAATCATAGCAATCAATGCTTTCCTATGTTTTTATTACAGTGTATAGTTTATTAAATATAAATAAGTAAATATAATTTTGGAAGACAATGCAATCATATCGTAAAATGGTGACATGTATCTGTAAATAATAAATTGAAGTTCTCCACAGGAAGGTAAGAAATGCCTGGATATATTTTTATACAGCACAAGAACAACACGTTTAGATTAAGACCTTCAAAAATGTTGCTTGGTCCTTCTTTTTTTATTTTATTTTTCCCTTCTTCACATCTAGACTAATTCTTTGACAAATGAACTCAAGACCATACTACTTTGATTATTTCTGACATTTTATTAAACCAGATATTGCAAAGGTTCTTGAGTTAAGAAAATTTACTTAACTGGTATATCATTTTTCTCTGTATAAAAACAGCTGAAATCAGATCTAACTCCTATAGAAACTTTATTTTTGATAATATTAATCTTTTTCATAAGGATTTTTAGGTAAAAAATTTTCCCTTCAACACGATGATAATTTTTGTTTGTTTTTTAAGAGTATAAGGGACAAATAGAGATGGACTTAAGGTCAAACCAATAGGCTGCATGATATATGGTTTATTTAGAAAATCTTCAGGCAGCTTCCTGGCAGCTTGAAACTAAATATGTGATAAAATAAATTATTTAAAGTTTAACTTCTCCCTGAAGATAGTATAGTGTGTATCTCTCAAAGATAGGAAAGAATCATTAAAGGCTATTTCACATGTGTGTAGCTTATTAATAAGTATATTTTATATATTAAAAAAAACTAGGCATACTTAAATTTAAAAGAAAAATAGCTATATTGTATATTGGAGATTTCAAACTCCAAACATAGAAGCTGTCAAGAGGGATATATATTTAATCCCTACACAATATAATTTAAGTTCCACACTCCTCTGCATCTCTGAGATAACAGATCACCTACGTTTTTTATATCTTATAGCACACAGCTGACATTTTAGTCACTATGGTAACTATACTGTCTCTTACAGTAATACAAGGTTGTATCCATGACCATATAATCTTGAACAAGGTTCATAAATAATCCATGTAGAAGTAAATCTAGCTGCTGTTCTACTTTCTGGCTAATCGGCTTTTGGCAAGTATATAATTACCTTTATGAAAATGGTTTAGTAGATTGTTTGCTCTGTCTTCAGTAATGATGTAACATATAGTGACAGAAACAAAGAAGCCTTATTGACCACCAGAGCTGCAAAACAAAAAGGAAAAGATAGTTCTTTTCTCTTAGAACTAAATTTACAATTGGGAGAGTAAGAGGGTTAGGTGGAAAGGCAGCTAATCTTGTAAATCTATTGTATGATCTCAAGATCTTACATGATTTCCAATGATTTTGAAATTTATTTTTAATATGCTTATAATCTTTAAAATATTTATTTGTATGTATATTTATTGTATATATATTTATACATATACATATATGGGATATATGTGTGTACATGTATGTGTATATATATGTTTGCTTATGTTCTCCTTCTGAAATGCTATTTATTTATTTTGTATATCATGAAGAGGATTATACCCTTGCTGGTAATATGTTACTGTCCATTATTACTCAGACATACCATGTAATTACATTTTTGTACTTTAGTTAATATAGGAATATATTATTAATATTATAAATTACAAAATTAGAGTAGTATTTTCCTTATTTAATTATATCATGCTTATCATTTTCTGTGGTGACCAATAAATTGTAGTAATTATTTAATTATTAAACATAATATCATATGCAATATTGTTCCTGTTAATTGCACTATACTTCAAATATGTGTGAAAGTTTTCAGAAACTAATATTGATATATAATTTTATAAATTGCACCCAAATTTCTAAAAAATAGAGAATGTGAAATTAAGTTAAAAATTTTAGAGTAAAATATTTAAATAGAAGTGAAACAAATAAAAGAAAGCCAAATTCAAATCATGTACAAAAGAACATAATCTTAGTTTACTTACTTTTTTGGAATAACATAAGTTTTGAAACTATTTTAGCAATAACGTATTTCCCTAAACAGCTTTCTGTGAGAAATTCATACTTCTTTAGAATTTAACATTGTTTTCAAATGAGATGATTCCATTTAGATACTAGGCAATGTGGTTCATTCATGCTGATAATGACAAATTTATTTTAATAGTTATCCCATGAAAATAAAATAGGTCCTTCAAGGGATTCAGTAAAAAAAGTGTGCTAAAAAGGTTTTAAAAAATTAAAACCCACTAAAGAAAACACTTGCAACATCTGTTATTTTAAGGATAAAATATTTTAAAATCTTTAAATCCATATGCTAGGAAAATACTAAGCAAAACAAATTCTAAAGCTATCCAATTTTATAATAGAATAACGCTAGTGAAATATATCTGAACATATCTTTAAAACACATTATTTTTCATTTCAAATGAATATTTGTTGTAGAACAGCAATTAAATCTGCTGTCATAATGGAGGGTCAAACTTCATTTTTTAAAATCTTATTTTGTAAATATGATATCAATAAATGATAGTGGTAGTAACAAATTTATGATAGTCCAATATTATGACCAATAAGAAAATTAGAATTCAAATTGTCAGGCAGTGAGAATAATTTTGAGAATAAATAGACCACTATAAATAGTTCAATTAATGAACAGACTTAGCTCTAATGACCTATTTTGTTGTCAGAACTTTATTCAAATTGTGGAAGTGATGTAGAAGGTATTGAAATATTTGCTAATTATTAAAAATATAAATAGTAACTAAAATAACATTATATATGCTTGAAACTCAATATCTATGTTTTTTGGTAAAAGAAAAAAGGTTAAGATAGGAGAAAAAAAGAGTCAGTTGAGCCTGTGTTAGCCAAATTCTGGTCCACAGAGTAGGCGCTGGTTTAGGGTCTTAATGTGGTTAACTCTCCAAGGCCTGAAAAAATGGATTTGAAAAAGATTATCACATGAAAATTAAATAGGTCCTTTAAGGGATTCTATGTTTTCCCACTCATAACATTTTTGAACTTACAAGACGTGCTTATTTAAGCCCTTATAATGAGGAAAGAGATGTAATTACATAAATATTTCATATTCTTTCCTTCATTTGTTCTTTTGAAGTGATTGCTCACTCAATATGCACTGACTTTTCTTTTAGCTACCTGTTAAATGCATGTTTAAAATTCAGCCAGCAACTTATTGCTGTCAAGAAAGCCTTTTGTGATATCAAGATATAAAGTTGAATACTTCTATGGGAAAATTACTGTACTGATATTTACTATGCATTTATTATATGCTGTTGGAAATATTTTTTAAAAGTTAGGGAAACTGGAAGCAGAAAGCTAGTCTTTGCTCTGTGCCTGTGCACAGAATCTTTGCTCTGTGCTCTGGTCCTTGGGTATCCCAGGACCACCTTGAGGCTCAATAATTTGCTAGAAGGACTCACAGGACTCAAAATAGCTGCTATGCTCATGGTTATGGTGAAAGAAAATAAAGTAAAATTAGCAACATTTTCTTCTAGAATTCTTATGGTTTCACGCCTTAGGTTTAAGTTTATTATCCATGGTGAGTTGATTTTTATCAGTGATGAGAAGTACAAATCCTATTTCAGTCTTACACATTTGACTATCCAATTTTACCAGCACCATTTATTTAATAAGGATTCTTTTCACCAGTGCATGTTTTTGTCTGCTTTGTCAAAGATCAGATGGCAATATGAGGATGGTTTTATACCTGGGTTCTCAGTCCTGTTCCATTGATCTATGTCTCTGTTCTTGGGCCAGTATCATGCTGTTTTGGTTTCTATAGCCTTATAGTATAGCTTGAAGTCTGGTAAATTGATGCTTCCCAATTAGTTCTTTTTGCTTAAGGTTGCTTTGGCTATATGGGGTCTTCTCTGGTTCCCTATGAAGAGTAGGATTATTTTTTCTACATCTGTGAAAAATGTTGGTATTTTGATAGGGACTACATTGATTCTGTAGATTACTTTGGGTAGTATAGACATTTTAACAATTTTGATTCTGCCATCGATGAGCATGGTATGGTTATCCATCTGTTTATGTCCTCTGCTCTTATCTTCCTCAGTGTTTCATAGCTCTTCCTGTAAAGGTCTTTCACCTCCTTAGTTAAACATATTCCTAGGTATTTTATTTTCTTTGTTGCTGTTGTGAAAGGTATTGAGTCTTTGATTTGGTTCTGAGCTTGACTGTTGTTGGCGTATATGAATGCTACTGATTTGTGTACATTGATTTTGTAACTTGAGAGTTTTCTGAATTTATTACTCAATTCCAGTAGTCTCTTGGCATAATCTTAGGGGTTTTCTAGATATAAGATCATATCATCAGGAAAGAGCAATAGTTTGTACTCTTCTGCTGCCATTTGGATACCCTTGATTTCCTTTTCTTATCTGATTGCTCTGGCTAAGACCTCCAGCACTATGTTGAATAGAAGTGGTGATAGAGGGCAAACTTGTGTGGTTCCCATTCTAAGCAGGAATGCTTTCAAATTTTCCCTGTTCAGTAAGATGTTGGCTGTGGGTTTGTCATATATGGCTTTTATCATTTTGAGGTAAGTCCCATCTATGCCTATTTTCTTAAGCATTCTTATGATAAAAGGGTGCTGACTTTTGTCAAATGCTTTTTCTGTGTCTATTGAGAGGATCAGATGGTCTTTGTTTTTACTTCTATGTATGTGGTGAATTACATTTATAGATTTGCATATGTTGAACCCTCCCTACACCTCTGGGATTAAACCCACTTGATTGTGATGGACTATATTTTTTGATGAGCAGCTGAATTCAGATTGCTAGGATTTTATTGAGAATTTTTGCATCTATATTCATAAGGGATATTGGTCTGCAGTTTCATTTTTTTTTTGGGTCCTTTCCTGGCTTGGGTATCAGGGTGATGTGGGCTTCTTAAAACATGTTGGAAAGGATTCCTTCTTTCTCGATGTTGTGGAATAATTTCTGCAGGATAAGTACCAGTTCTTCTTTGTAAGTCTAGTAATATTCGGGTGTGAAACTATCTGGTCCAGGACTTTTTTTTTTTTTTGGAAGATTTTTTATTTTGGTACTTGATATTGGTCTGTTCAGGAATTCTATTTCTTCCTGATTGAGCCTAGGGATGCTGTGTGTTTCTAAGAATTTGTCCATTTTTTCCATGTTTTCAAGTTTATGTACATAGAGATTTTTATAGTATTAAGAGATGATATTTTGTATTTCTGTGGTATCAGTTGTAATTTCTCCTTTTTCATTCTGATTGAGCTTATTAGAGTCCTTTCTTTTCTGCTTCTGGTTAATCTAGCAAGAGGCCCATCAATTTCATCTGTCTTTTCAAAGAACTAACTTTTTATTTCTTTACTGTTCTGTATAGTTCTTTTGTTATCTATTTCATTTAGTTCTGCTCTGATCTTGGTTATTTCTTTTCTTCTGCTGGGTTTGGGATTGGTTTGCTCATCCTTTCCAGTTCCTTGAGACAATTCATTAGATTGTTGATTTGTGATCTTTCTGTCTTTTGGATGTGGACATTTATGGCTATGAATTTTCCTCTCAAGAATTTATGAAGTAGACACCAAAAACAATCACAGCAACAACAACAGTAAAGAAATGGGACCTTCTGCATAGCCAAGGAAACTATAATTAGAGCAAAAAGACAGCCTACAGAATGGCAGAAAATATTTGCATGCTACACGTCTGATAAAGGGCTGATAAGAATCTTTGTAGAACTCAAAATCAGCAAGAAAAAATCAAACCACCCCATTAAAAAGTGGGCAAAAGACATGGACAGAAACTTTTAAAAAGAAGATAGACTAATGGCCAACAAACATATGAAAAAATGCTCAGCATCTCTAATCATCAGGGAAATGCAAATTAAAACCACAATGAGATATCACTTAACTCCACTGAGAATGGCTTTTATTAAAAAGTCCCAAAACAACAAATGTTGGCTTGGATGCAGAGAGAGAGGAACACTCATACACTGCTGATGGGACCACAAAATAGAACAACCTCTATGGAAAGTAGTATGGAAATAACTCAAAGAACTAAAAGTAGAACTACCATTTGATTTAGTAATCCCACTACTGGGTATTTACCCAAAGGAGAATAAGACATTCTGTAAAAAAAGACACCTGCTCTTGAATGTTTATAGCAGCACAATTCACAATTGCAAAGTTGTGGAAACAACCCAAATGCCCATCAATGCATGAGTGGATTAATAAAATGTGGTATATGTATATATACCAGGGAGTACTACTCAGTCATAAAAAATGGTGAACCACCTGTTGTATTAACCTGGATGGAGCTGGAGCTTATTCTTCTAAGTGAAGTATCACAAGAATGGAAAAACAAACACCACATGTACTCACCATTATATTGGAAATAATCGATCAACACTTATATGTACATATGGAAATGATATTCATCAGGTATCAGGCAGGTGGGGGGGCGAGGATGGGATGGGTAAATTCATACCTAATGGGTGTGGTGCATGCTGTGTGGGGGATAGGCACACTTGTAGCTCTTACTCCAGCAGTGCAAAGGGAATTTATGTAACCAAAGGCTTTGTACCCCCGTAATATTCTGAAATAAAATAATAATAATAATAAAATAAAATCAGCAGTAGGAAAAGTTGCATGGTAGAAAGTATAGGTCTAAAGGAGGCCAGATATTCTCTCCCAGTTATATAGATATCTTTTAATTCTCACAGAAGCAATGTGTGACAACACATGCAAATTTTTGTTGACCAGGGAAACTCATATAAGCCTTGACGCCCTGGGTTTTTATTAGGGATCATTAATTGGGGGGACTACAGAGCTGACCACAGCTACTCAGACTCCAGCAAAATCAGAGCAAAATCAGATGTTCACCATAAATCACATTGTTAGGATAAACTATGTGATCCAACTTGAACTGTGTTGTTTAATGCCTCAGACATAGAAAAACATTCTTGTCAGGCAAAATATTCCAAAGGCTCAGAGTTCATCTCTCAGGAGTTACCCAAGGGCCAGTCCTGAAGAAAAACCTGGAATATAGCAGGTTTGAGCAACCCATACCAAAACCTGCTGAGTTAACCCTTTCTTGCATAGTAAATAATTTCCCCAAAATTTACTGGCTTGAAACAACAACTTTTAATACCAATAGTTGCTGTGGATCAGGAATCCAGGTGCAGAGTATCTGGGTCTCTGCTTCAGCATCTGTCCCAGGCAGCAATCAAAGTTTGGCCAGAGATACAGTTATAGCAGTCTCCACTGGTGAAGGATTGACTTCCAAGCTTAAATGATTGTGGGAAACATTTATTTCCTGTGGGCTCCAGGACTGAGGACCTCAATTCCTCACTGGCTATTGGCTAGAGACCACTTTCAGTTTTTTGCCATGGGAGCCTGTCCAACATGATAGCTTTCTTCCTCAAGAAGAACAAGCCAAAAAGTCAAGAGAAAGATCCAGAAAGTGCTAGCAAGACAGAGGGTGCTAAGAAGATGGAAGTCATAGTCTTCGTAATCTAATCTTGGAAGTGGCACACTATCACTTTTGACATGTTCTATTCATCTGAGGCAAGTTACCGGGTCCAACCCACTTAAAAGGGAGGGAAATACCCAGGGGCATGAATACCAGGAGGCATGGATTATTGGCAGCCATTTTAGAAGCCTCCCTGCCACACTACTGAACATGAACAATTTTAAAAGATATCCAGAATAATTGGCACAACCGTTCTGTGGCCATGGTGCAAAAAGACAAAAACAAAACTGGTAAGTAATCATGTCTGAGCACAAAGAAGAAAAATACAATCAGAAAAATAACCAAACATGCCTGTTCTTTGACTAACATTTCCCACTGCTGGTCTTTACCTATGCTGACCCTAGCTATGTTTTGTTCCTCTAGCCTTCTAAAGAAAAACTAAGACACCTAATCATGAAATTGGTCCCACAGTTGAGAGAATGGAATCTATAATAAATCTTCACTTCCTTAAACCATCCCTGAACAAAAACTCTGTAATAAGTCTCTTCTAAGCCCTCCTGACTGATATGCTTCATGGTTTCCTATAGTATGCCTTCTCCCCTGCTGCAGCAAGCTAATAACCTAACTTTGATGATCTTTGGCTTGTGGGCATTGATACTAACCTTTATACTAGAACTTTGCGTATTTTCTTTTATTTAAATTCCCCAAATAAGTACCAGAAGGTTAGTGAATTTAAGTCACTTTCCCTATGGCAGAGCTAAGATTTAAACTTTAAATTCTATCTCTTTCATAAGCTTTAATTCACTCAACATATTATATCACTCTTCTACTACCTTTTTGCTATGAACTATCATAATGATGTAATGATATATTTTTTATATCTGTTTCGCCTATTAAACTCTAATACTCTCACTGGAGGGAATAGACTGTTTTATAATTCTTTTTGTTGAATGAATAAAATATTGTAATTAACCATATATGTATGTATTCTATTTAAAATCACTTGCATAAAAAGTTAAATTATATTTTCATCCATAATCTCTGTCCTGGATTTCATTTCTACATTTCTTACACTGCCCTGGCCTTTTCCTCTTGTTAAAGTAAATGCATACGTGTCTTGTTCTGCATTTAGTCCCCCACTACCACTTTATCTCTCTGTGTCTATTCCATGTCTGCCTTCCAGTACCTGAGTTTCTGTGCTATTATATTTCTAGTAAATATGGTCTTCTGGAATTATGGTCTTCTTTACCAATTTAACGCATCTTCATGACTGAGTCCTTATTATTTGTTTTTAAGCCTGGAAGAGATCAACTTTCCAGGCTTCAGGGGACCCTGTTCATATATGATGATGCATGATGACCACATGTTTGGATGTCTCTTTATTGCCTTCTTAGTGTCTTGTTGTTTGAAGAAAATCTTTGCTTGATGTTTCTTGTCTGTCTAATCTTTGTTCCATTATGATCAATTCCTTCTAAGATGTGCCTGAGTCCTGGATGTGACATGCTTAGGTATTGAGTAACTTGGAAAAATGTTTCTGCTCTACAGTTTTAACAATAAATGAATTGTCTTTTACCACAGCTTCTCTTCTTACTCACAGTCATGCCAAGGCTATCTGCTGCTACTAGATTTATGTACCGAGACTACAGCATCATTTAAAATACGATACTTCTACATTGTAAAATCCATCAGTGGTACTCTATTACATAAAGGTTGCTTTACTCTCAGGCATGTTGTTCATAGGTCTTGAAATGTGCTTTCTTCACTTTTCAAATCTATCTATGAACTTCTCAGTATATTCTTCCTACTGCAATCAAAATTGTACATTGGTCTCCAAAAGCATACGTATGCATAGATGCATATACATCTTCAAACCTTGCTCATCTTAATTTGTTTGCAAACTCTCATTTTTATTACCACTGATTCTAGTAATTTACCTTCCAAGTCTCTAAAGGAATATTATCGAAATCTAATGTGAAACTGCCATTTGGAAACTTAAACTTCACTTGAGTCAGATTTTAAAGCCAGTACATAAAACACATTGTGTAGAACCTTGAACAATAACTTATTAAGTTAGAAAAAAATTAAATAAAACAGTTTAAATTATCCATTGATAGAAATAACACAATGGGTGATTTGTGACTAGGTGAGTTTCATAATTTTGGTTCAGAAGTAGATCTTGAGACAAATAATAAAGTGCAAAAAGATTATTTGGGAAATGATTCTGTGAACACCAGTAGGACTATAGGGAAATAAAATGAAAAGGGAGGAAGTCAATAAAGGGTGCAAGCAAGATACCACTGTGGGCAAATGGTGCTCAATCCTGCTGGAGAATTCTGGGAAACTGTTTAAATCACAGGCCTAGGATTTATCAAAATTAGGGTTCAGGTGATGATTTTCCACCAACTTTACAATAGTAATTAGCTGAAAGCAGCTCCCAAAAGACATTAATTCCCCAGAACTTCCAGCCTGTACTTCCTTCCCAGTGCACATTGGCAGAGAGGGCTTTGGTGCACATGAAAGCCCTTCAGTAAAAAGTTGTGGATGGTGGAGGGTTGAGATTTGGGGAAACTATCATGAATTGGGATATGGCATGGTACTAATAGCATCTGCTATTGATGGTAAAAAAATTTAGGATCACCTATTTTGGAAATATAACTGTAATGATAAAAAGTTATTACTAAGAATTTCCAAGTGCTCTGTTTGATGAAAGACCTTGTTACCAGGTAAAGGATTTTAAATATGAAGTCTGGAAAAACAGGTATAAAATTGCAAATTACTATCATTATGTTTCCATTGCTTCATGCAGGATGGTCTTCTATACTAGCGCTATCTAAAGTATGGTCTAAAAAGTATGTTACTGGCCCACCATAATAAAAGGAATTTGAGTTTTAATTTAAATCTGCTAGGCCAATAGGATACTACTCAGATCAACTGAGATCTCAACTTGCATTCTGCCACAGGTTCTTAATCTCTCAGAGCCAGGAACAAAGAATTTGTGAACCAGCTATTTTGAGATGAATAAATTCATGAAAATATTTTGATTCAATACGTAATTGTATACCTTTAAAAATATACCTAATTCTATTGCTCTTTGTCCATGCTCAACAAGCAGTTTGTGGATTAAGTTTCCCATGTAAACAGAAAAATTGTATGGAACAATTAAATCGAAAGTTAAGGTTAATTTACTGTTTATATTTTCACTCTAGATTAATATTATAAATTGTCCTTCTGAGTCATACACAATACCATGTATGTTTTATTAGTAGGTCAGACTCCAGAGAGACTTGTTATCTGCAGATCTACTAATGAAACTGAACTTCTGGACATCAAAGATATATTACTAGATCCTGAAATATGTTTGCCAGCTTGTGAAACAATATGTGGGAGGTCAGTATGCCTCCATGTGTAATAGCTATTCCTTTGCAATAGTAATGGACCTTAAATGACAGTGGCAGGATTCATTCCTCTTTATACTTCTAGAATCTATTTTATTACAGGAGGTCGCAGAAGTTTTTGATTATGGTTATTCATGGTAAAAGTACCTTTGAAAAGTTGTCCAAGCCTGTTAATTGTCAAATAAAGAAATTGATATCCATAAAGGTGGCATTAGTGGGACATGATCATTTACTTAGTTATAGAAAGTACTAGATCCAAGATTTTTAAAATTCTATTCCAGTACTTCACCTTTACCAAACTCAATCCTCCAGGTGTATGTGTATATATATACACATACACATATATATACACATATATATGTGTATATATATATATTCCTTTTATATATAAAATCTTTGTTAATATTCAGTTTCCAACTATTTGGTAGAGAGTAATAATATAGCTGAATGGACAAATGTACAAATAATATCTTAGATCTTTTAAACATTTCAGTTTATGCTAAATTAAACCAAATATATTTATTGCTCTAGTTCTAAGATATGATCTATATGTTAATATTATATAAATTATTTTGGCACTGAGGGTAATATTATCATAATTGGCCCCATTACTGAAAGATTAGGTAAAAATAAAAACAAAACTAACTCAAATTTTTATAGAAATTTGGACTATGTTATTTCTCTCCCCAGAAATAGGTGGAAGAAGTTACCCAATTTAGTATATCTTAATGAATAAAAATCCAGCAGTCATTTCACATACCATTCTAAAATAGCATCTCTCTTATCAAGAATAAGCTCTACTTAGAGAGATGTATCATTTAGAAATTCAAAGGATCATTAAAGATATCAGGAAATATATGCCAATTAATTGAAAAATATAGAAGAAAAGGATAAATTTCCAGACACATAGAACCTACCATCATTAAACCATGAAGAAATCTAAAACTTGAATAGACTAATAACAAGTGACAAGAAGAAAGCAGCAATAAAATGTTTCCCATCAAAGAAAAGCCCAGGACCTGATGGCTTCACTGCTGAATTCTACCAAACATTTAATGAACTAATACCAATCCTACTCAAACTATTCCAAAAAATTGAGGAGCAAATACTTCTAAACTCATTCTATGAGGTCAGTATTACCCTGATACAAAAACCAGACAAAGATACACACTCACACAAAAACTATAGTTCAATATCTTTGATCAACATAGATACAAAAATCCTCCACAAAATACTAGCAAAATGAATTCAACAACACATGAGAAAGATCTTTCATCATGATCAAGTGGGATTCATCCTCGAGATGCAAGGATGGTTCAACATACACAAATTAATAAATGTGATACATCATATCAACAGAATGTAGGACAAAAAACATATGATCTTTTCAATAGATTCCAAAAAGCATTCAATAAATATCAACATCCCTTTATGATAAAAACTTTCTCCAAATTGGATATAGAAGGAACATATCTAAACACAATAAATGCCATATACGGCAAATCCACAGCTATTATAATACTGAATTGGGGAAAACTGAAAGCCTTTCCTCTAAGATCTCGAACAAGACAAAGATGTCCACTTTCACTACTTTCATTCAACATGGTACTAGAAGTCCTAGCCAGAGCAATTAGACAAAGAAAGAAATAAAGGACATCTAAACTGGAAAGGAAGAAGTCAAATTATCCTAGTTTGCAGATGACATGATCTTATATTTGGAAAGACCTAAAGACTCTGCCAAAAGCTATTAGAACTGTTAAACAAATTCAGTAAAGTTTCAAGATACAAAATCAACATACCAAATTAGTAGCATTTCTATATGCTAGCAAGAAACAATCTGAAAAAGAAACCAAAAAAAGTAATCCCATTTACAATAGCTTTAAATGAAATAAAATACCTAAGAATAAACTTAACCAAAGAAGTGAAAGATCTCTACAAAGAAAACTTTAAAACATTGATGAAAGATATTGAAAAATACAGAAAAATTGGAAAGATATTCCATGCTTATGTATTGAAAGAAACAATATTGCTAAAATGTCCATACTAACCAAAGCAGTCTACAGATTCAATGCAATCCCTATCAAAATACCAACGACATTCTTCACAGAAATAGAAAAAAAATCATAAAATTTATATAAAGCACAAAAGCTCCAGAATAGCCAAAGCCATCCTGAGCAAAAAGAACAAAGCTGGAGGAATCATATTACCCTGACTTCAAATTATCCTGCAAGGCTTCAGTAACGAAACAGCATGGTACTGGCATAAACATAGACACATAGATGAGTGGAACAGAATAGAGAATCCAGAAATAAATACACACATTTACAGTCAACTCATTTTCAAAAAAGTTGCCAAGAACACATATTAGGGAAAAGACAGTATCTTTGATAAATTGTGCTGGGAACACTGGATATCTATATGCAGAAGAATGAAACTGGACCCAATCTCTTGCCATATGTGAAAATCAAATCAAAATGGATTAAAGACCTAAATATAAAACCTGAAATTAGAAACTACTATACCTGGGGGAAACACTCCAGGGCATAGTTCTGGGCAAAGATTTCTTGAGTAAGACTTCAAAACACAACCAACCAAAGCAAAAATGAACAATTGGAATCACAACAAGCTAAAAAGCTTCTTCACAACAAAGAAAACAATCAGCAAGGTGAAAATATAACCCACAGAATGGGAAAAAATATTTGCAAACTATCTATATGACAGGGGATTAATAATCAAAATATATGAGTCTCAAACAACTCAATAGAAAAAAAATCTGATTTAAAAATGGAATGGAAAATCAAATTCCACATGTTCTCACTTATTAGTGGGAGCTTTAGCATGGTCATACAGAGTGAAATAATAGACACTGGAGACTCCAAAGGCAGGACTGTGAGAGTGGGGTAAGGGATGAAAATGTACCTATTGGGTACAACATACACTAATCAGGTGACGAGTACACTAAAAATCCAGACCTCCCACTATACAATATATCCATGTAACAAAACTGCACTTGTAGTCCCTAAATACATTGAAATTTAAAAATGGGCAAAAGTTCTAAATAGACATTTCTCAAAAGAAAACATACAAATGGTCAACAGGTATATGAAAAAATGCTCAACATACCTAATCATCAGTGAAATGCAGATCAAAACTGCAATGAGATAACATCTCATCCCTGATAAAATGACTTTTATCCAAGAGGCAAGCAATAACAAATGCTGGTGAGGATGTGGAGAAAAGGAAACCCTCATACACTGGTAGTGCAAGAGTAATTTATTATAGGACCTATGTAGAACACTATAGAGGTTCCTCAAAAACTTAAAAAGAACTACTGTATGATCCACAAATTTCACTGTTGGGTGTATACTCAAAAGAAAGAAAATCTGCACACATGTTTATTTTAGCACTATTGACAATAACCAAGATATGGAATCAACCTAAATGTCCATCAATGGATGAATGGAAAGAAAATGTGGTACATATACACAATGGAATATTATTCAGCCATAAAAAAGAATGAAATCCTTTTATTTGCAATATGGATGGAACTGTAGGACATTATGTTAAGTGAAATGAACCAGACACAGAAAGACAAATATCACATGTTCTCACTTATATGTGGGAGCTGAAAAAAAATTGTACTTATGGAGATAGATAGTAGAACGATTGTCACCAGTAGCTGGGATGGTAGGTGGGAGAAGGAAATAAAGTGAGGGTGGTTAATGTGTATAGTAATGCAGGTAGATATAATGAATAAGATCTACTGTTTGATAGCACAACAGGATGATTATAATTAACAATAATTTATTGTATATTTTAAAATAACTAAAACAGTAGAATTGGAATATTCCTAACACAAACTAATGATGACTGCTTGAAATGATGGATGCCCCAATTATCCTGATTTTATCATTACACTGTGTGCCTGTCTCAAAACATCACATGTATGCCATAAATATATAAAACTATTAGGCACTCATAATAATTAAAAATAGAAAAAATTAAAGTAAACTCAATAACACTATCAAGAAAAAAGTATCATTTAATAATAATATTCTCTAAACCCTAGAATTATTGTGATGTCAATGCTCTTATTTTGAATATGAAAGAAAGGAATAATTCTAATATGCATGATATATTTCTCACTTGTATTTTTTTCTGAATATACTTGTAAATTCAAGTTTTGATGTCATTAACAAGATCAGCCAGAAGATAGGCTCTTTAGAGAGCATGGAAATACAATGAGCTGATAATGTGCAAAATTAATTTAGAGTTTCAGATAAATCACTGGGTCTCTGTTTCCTAACTTGTAAACCAAAAAGCTGGTCAAAGTAACATTTCATGGTTCTTCCTAGATCTAAAATGCTGCAATTAAGATTGAGTATTTATTGAGGTGGATGTAACTATCAAGAAGAGAATTTGAAGTGAAAAAATAACCTCATAGAGTTCTGTGATCAGTTCTATGATGCAAAGATAATAGGATGCATGCTAATGGATGAACATTAAGTAATGCAAAAATATCAAAATGGTAAAACTAAGTGTGTGTAACATCTGCCCTCAGTAATGTGGATCAGTGAGGATGCTCAACAAGGTAGACAATGTACCAGTGTGTGGTTATTTTATTTGAAAGACATTTCCAAATAAAGGCAATGGCTAAGAGTGAACAGAAAAAAGTATAATTTGTTCATTACAAGGAACCATATGACACCAGTGGGTGAGAAAAGTTAAACATGATAGTTAATGCATCCTGTACTGTGCTACTTAGCATGTTTGCCACTATTTCATATAGATTAACTGATGTCTGACTTGATTTATGTAGTTATTTTCAATTTTTTCTTTTTTACCAGATTAGAAAATTTTTTGAGAAAAGGGGGCATGTTTACACAACTTCATTACAATACCACACACTATGATATTTTTCACAGGGGTGACACTTAAAACATTTGTATAAGTTAAATGACACGAGCTTCCACAAAACATTTTGGAGTCATTAATTTACTACTTATGGGTACAAACAGTGGGAGAAAACACATAAAGCTTTGTTAGGCAGAGACTCTAAGGTTTCTCGTAAGATCTGCCTGTTGCATATAGTTGTGGATAAGGCATAGAAGTGACACTGCAGCTGTCTGTTAAAAGACAATTTCCACTTTGCTTTCCATGACAGCAAATTAAACAAGTGATGTGACTCAGGAAACAGAGGCTATGAAAAGTGAAAACAAAACAAAGTAAATCAAAATAAAAAAAAATCAGAGAAGACACCTGGCTCCTGATAATTTTGTGAAATAAAATTGGACTTCCTACCTCTGATCATTTTTTTTTAATTCAAAATATTAAGAGGGGTACAAATGCTTTTCTTACATGGAAGCATTGTATAACACTAAAGTCAGGTCTTTTAGTGTGCCCACCAAAAGAACAGTGTTCATTGCACCCAATAGGTGAGTTTTTATCACTCAACCCACAGCCAACCTCCCCACTTGTTCGTTCCCAATGTCCTTTAAATCTCTTTGTGCCTGTGTGTACCCATGATTTATCTCCCACTTAATAGTGAGAACATGTGATGTTTATTTTTCCATTCCTAAGATACTTCACTGAGAATAATGGTCTGTCTCCAGTTCCACCCAAGTTGCTGCAAAGAACATTATTTCATTCCTTTTTATGGCTGAGTAGTACTCCATGATATGTGTGTGTGTGTATATATATATGAGTGCGCTTTTTCTTTTTTTTCTTAATTTTTTTAAATTTCAAAATATTAATTAATTAATTAAGGGGGTATAAGTGTTTTTGTTACGTGACTATCGTGTATGATGCTTTAGTCAGGGCTTTTGGTGAGCCCACCCCCAGAATAGTGTTCATGGTAACCAATAGGCCCCACCCATTCTCCCACCCTCCCTCCTTCTTGGTTTCTTACGTCCTTTATATCACTTTGTGCCTGTGTGTACCCATCTATTAGCTCCTACTTACTAGTGAGAATATATGGTATTTGGTTTTCCACTCCTAAGATACATCCAAGTTGCTGCAAATGACATTATTTCATTCCTTTTTATGGCTGAGTAGTACTCCGTGGCATGTATATACCACATTTTCTTTATCCACTCATAAATTGAAGGGCACTTAGTTTGATTCCACATCTTTGCAATTGTGAATCATGCTGTGATAAACATTCAAGTGCAGGTGTCTCTTTTATAAAATGACTTCATTTCCTTTGAGTGGACAGGATCTAATGGTAGATCTACATTTATTTCTTTGAGGACTCTCCATACTGTTTTCCATACAGGTTGTACTAATCTGCAGTCCCACCAACAGTGCATGAGCATTTCTTTCTCTCAGCATCCGCACCAGCATCCGTTGTTTTCTTACTTTTTAATTATGGCCATTCTGATAAGGGTAAGGTGGTAGTTTTAATTTGCATTTCCCTGATGATTAGTGATATTGAGTATTTTTTCATGTTTGCTGGCCATTTGTATATTTTCCTTTGAAAACTGTTCATGTAATTTGCCCATTTTTGATGGCATTGTTGGGTTTTATTTGCTGATTTGTTTGAATTCTTCATAGATTCTAGACATCAGTCCTTTGATGGATGTGTAGTTTGCAAGTATTTTCTCCCATTCTGTAGGTTTTCTGTTCACTTTCTTGATTATTTCCTTTGCTGTGACAAATATTTTTAATTTAATTAACTCAAATTTATTTATATTTGTTGCTGCTATACTTGCCTTTGGTGTCTTAGTCATAAATTCTTTGCCTAGGCCAATGTCTAAAATAGTTTCTTGTATGTTTGTTTCTAGAATTTTTATGGTTTCATGCTTTACATTTAAGTCTTTAGTCCATCTTAAATTAATTTTTGTATATGGTGAGTGATAAGGGTCCTATGGATATCTAATTTTCCCAGCACCATTTATTGAATAAGGCTTGTTTTCCCCAGGGTATGTTGTTGTTTGCTCTGTTGTAGAGCAGTTGGTTGTAAGTAGATGGTTTTGTTTCTGGATTCTCTATTCTGTTACATTGGTTTATGTCTCTGCTTTTATACCAGTAGCATGCTGTTTTTGTTACCAAACCTTGTAGTATAATTTTAAGTCAGGTAAGTGATGCCTCCAGATTTGTCCTTTTTTGCTTAAGATTGCTTTGGCTATTCAGGCTATTTTATTGTTCCAAATGAAGCTTAGGATTATTTTTTCTAGATCTGTGAAATATGATGTTGGTATTTTGATGAGGATTACATTGAATCTGTAAGTCACTTTAGGCAGTATGGACATTTTAACTATGTTGATTCTGTTAATCCATGAGCAGGGGATGTTTTTCCATTTGTTTGTGTCATCTGTGATTTCTTTCATCAGTGTTTTGTAGTTCTCCTTGTAGAGATATTTAACTTCCTTTGTTAAATATATTCCTAGTGATTTTATTTTCTTTGTAGCTGTTGAGAATGGTAATGAGTCTTTGATTTGACTCTCAACTTGACTGTTGTTAGTATATAGAAATGCTACTGATTTGTGCACATTGGTTTTGTAAACTGAGACTGCTAAATTTATTTATCAATTCTAGGAGACTTGGGTGGAGTCTACAAGGTTTTCTAGATACAAGATCATATCATCAGGAAACAGGGATAGTTTGACCTTCTCTTTCCCAATTTAGATACCCTTTATTTCTTTCTCTTGCCCGATTGCTCTGGCTAGGACTTATAGTTCTATGTTAAATAGAAGTAGTGACAGTGGGCACCTTTGTCTTGCTCCAATTCTTAGGGGGAACGCTCTCAACTTTTCCCATTCAGTATAATGTTGGCTGTGGGTTTGTCATAAATGGCTTTAATAATTTTGAGATAAATTCCTTCTATGTCTAGTTGAGGGTTTTTATCATGAAAGTGTTCTGGAGTTTATCCAATGCTGTTTCTGCCTCTATTGAGATGACCACATGGTATTTGTTTTTGCTTCTGTTTATGTGGTGAATCACACTTATTGATTCGTGTATGTTGAACCATCTTTGCACCCTTGGGATGAAACCCACTTGAACATGGTGAATTATCTTTTTGATATGCTGTTGAATTCAGTTTGCTAGTATTTTGTTGAGGATTTTTTCAACTATGTTAATAAGGGATATTGATTTTTAGGTTTCTTTTTCTGTTGTGTCCTTTCCTGACTTTGGTATTAAGGTGATACTAGTTTTGTAGAATGAGTTAAGGAGGAATCTCTCCACCCTGTTGTTATGGAATATTTTATGTAGGATGGGTGCCAGTTCTTCTTTGTAGGTCTGGTAGAATTTGTCTATCAGTCTGTCCAGTCCTGGGCTCTTTTTTTTGTTGGTAGATTTTTTATTACTGTTTCACTCTCACTTTCATTATTGGTCTGTTCACGATTTGTATTTCTTCCTGATTTAAGCTTGGGAGGTTATGTGTTTCCAGGAATTTATCCATTTCCTTTAGGTTTTCTAGTATGTGTGTGTAAAGATTTTTGTAGTATTAACAGATGATATTTTGCATAACAGATGATATTTTGCAATTCTGTTGTATCAGTTGTAACATCTCCATTTTCATTTGTGATTGAGGTTATGTGAGTCCTTTCTTTTCTATTTCTGTTTGATCTGGCTAGTGGTCTGTCAATTCTGTTTATCTTTTCAAAAAACAACTTTTTGTTTCATTTGTCTTTTGTATTTTTTTTGTTTGTTTCCATTTCATTTAGTTCTGCTTTTACCTTGTTTTTTCTTTTCTTTTGCTGGCTTTGGGTTTTGTTTTTTGCTCTTTTTCATTTCTTCAACATATGATATTAGGTTGTTAATTTGTGATACTTCTATCTCTTTGATGTAAGCATTTAAGGCTATGCATTTTACCCTTAGTTCTGCCTTTTGCTAAGACTGGCTTTGTTGCCTAAGATATGATCAATCTTAGTGTATTTCCCATGGCCTGATGAGAATAATGTATATGCTATTGTTTTGGGGTAGAATGTTCTGTAAATGTCTGTTAGGCCCATTTGTTCTAGAATTCCATATAAGTCAAGTGTTTCATTATTGATTTTGTGCTTCAGTGATCTGTACAGTTTTGGCAGTGGATGTTGACATCCCTGGCAATTATGATGCTACTCTTTATTTCTTTGCTTAGATATAGTAGTATTTATTTTATGAATCTGAGAGTTCCTGTGTTAGATGCATATATAGTTAGGAATGTTATGTCTTCTTATTGGATTGCTCCCTTTACCCTTGCATAATGACAATTTGTCTTTTTTTTACTATTGTTAATTTAAAGTCTATTTTATCTGATATGAGAATGGCTATACCTGCTCACTTTTGGTTTCCACTTGTGTGGATTATTTTTTCCATCCCTTTACCTTGAGTCTATGCAAGTCTTTGTAAGTTAATTGGGTTACTTGAAGACAGAAAATATGTGGGTTGTATTTTTTCATCTATTCAGCCAGTCTGTATCTTGTAGGTGGGGCATTAAGTTTGTTCACATTCAGTGTTAATACTGGTATGTAGAATAATGTTCTGTTTATCAGGTTGGATGATACCTTGTTGTTTTGTTTTCCATCTTAAGCTATTGTTCTATAAGAGCTATGAGCTTTACCTTTCAGGTGTTTTTACACTGGTGGGTATCTATTGACTATCCCAAGTATGCTGCACTTTTGAACATTTTCTGTAGGGCAGGTCTAGTAATGACAAATTACCTTAGTGTTTGCTTCTCTGGAAAAGATTCTATTTCTCCATCATTTATGAAGCTTAGTTTTGCAGAACACAAAATTCTTGGCTGGTATTGTTCTGTTTAAGAGTACTAATAATGGAACTCCTATCCTTTCTGGCTTCTAAGGTCTCTGATGGGAAGTCTATTGTTAGCCTGATGGGCTTTCCTTTGTAGGTTAGTTGTTGCTTTCATCTTGCAGCTTGTACAATTTTCTCCTTCATTTTGAATTTGGCCAGCTTTATGACCTATGAGTCTTGGAGATGTCCTATTTGCTGTGACTCTTCCCAGTGTTCGATGACCATCTTGTATCTGGATATATGAATCTCTGTTGATACCAGGGAAGTTTTTCTCAATAATTCCCTTGAATAGGTTTTACAGGATTTTTCCTTTTTCTTCTTCTACCTCATGGATAACTATAATTCATATAGTGGCTAATTTTACAAAGTCCCATTTTCTCTGATTGTGCATTCTTATTTTTTTTTTTTTTCTGCATCTTTGACTGACTGGGATAATTTAAAAGCTTTGTCTTCAAGCTCTGAGATTCTTTCTTATGCTTGGTCTAGTCTGTTATTGAAATTTTCTGCTGCTATATTTTGAAATTTCCTAAATGACTCATTTCTTTAAGTTCTTTTATATCCTTTCTTATGTTGTCTAGCTCTTTAGGGACTTTTTCTTTTCTTTTCTTTTTTTTTTTTTTCACTCATGTCCTGAAATATTTTTTGGCTTCTTTGTGTTGGTTTTCAACTTTCTCTTCAATCCTGTTTATATTATTTGCCATACATATTCTGAATATTGCAAATATGTATGACATTTTGACAATTTCCTTTGGGTTTGGGTCCATTGCTGTAGATCTACTGTGATCCTTTGGGGGTGTTGAACCAGCTTGTTTTTTCATGTTACCAGAGTTCTTTTACTGATTTCTTCTTATCGAATCCTCTTTTCTCAACTCAGAGAAGATAGGTTTTTGTTTCATCTGTATCCTTTGCTGGGAACTCTTCTACTTAGTGAGAAGAAGCAGAGGTCCCTAGATGGAGCTTTTGTGTCCTACTGTGGAAGATTGACCCAGCAGGAGAGGGGTGGGTGCACAGAGAGCCTGGAATGCAGCTGTTCTGCATTGTTCCACTCCCTTGTAATTGTCACAGTTAAAGCCAGTACTGGAGGATATTCATGCAGAGTGATGGGTTTTTCCCCAGGTAGCCATTAGAAGCTTGGGTGGGGGGCTGGGTGATTCCCTCTTCATGTAGTTAGACATTGAAGGACACGGCTCTGCCTGGTTCTTCCCATGGTAGTGTCAGTGGTATCTAGGCAAGACTATCTAGGCAGTGGTCATGGGTATCAGGTCTGTGGGTGTTCAGTCCACCTGGGTCCTGGTGTATTTGTGGCATATGGCTAGTGGGTCCATGGTGAAGCACTGGACAAAGGGTGCACATCCAGCCAAGTGGCATGTGGGAGCTGTGGGTGTGGAGTCATGGGGCCAGGGAGCAGTGTGGGAGCTGCAGGGGTGGGGCCGCAGGGCCAGGCTGCTGGGTGCTGGGGCTCTCTCCCTGTGCAAGTCACGCTGAGGCAATTGCTGCTAGCATTCTCAGGTGGCATTGGCAGTACCTGTTCTTTTTGAATCCCTCATGGGTAGGGCTCTTGGTTCCTATTCACAGGGTGTGTGAGAGTGTCTGCTGTCCCTGCTCCCTCCCCAGCCTGGCAGGGGTGATGCAGAGGTAGCTGTAGCAAAGCCAAGCCCTGTGTAAACTAGGCATTCTGGACCCAGACCTCAGAATGTTGTCAGTTGCAGTGACCAGGAATGGAAACTAACGAGTTCCTGTTGGGCCCACTCTCCTGTGCAATGTCTTTGAGCAGTCTCCAAATCAGTGGAGCCTCCTCCAAATCAGCAGCCTCCTGATCAGTCCAGAGATCTGCAGTGGTGGCAGGGGCCCCCTCACAGTTTGAGTCACAGTGTCTATGGGGGGAGCATTGAGTCCTGGGGTTCCCTACTCCTTTCCTTTCCCACGTGTATATGCCTTCCCCAGGTACCTTCCAGTCTTTCTGAGCAGATCACCCCATCTCTCTCTCCTTCACTATGGGTGTTTCCCATTGCTTCTCTGATGATTTACAATGCTCTCTCCAAGAAGGTCCATCTGTATGTTGGTATCTACTTGCAACTTTTGATCCCCTCCTTGAGAATGGCATGTGTGGGCTGCTTCTAGTCCATTGTCTTGGCCCCAGCTCCCTCTCTGATCTTTAATAAACAAAACATATTTTTCCCCTTTTTTAAGCTATTAAAGCTTTGTATCTCCAATACTCACAATTATATTTTTCCTAATTGAAGCTTCAAGCTCATGAAGTATTTACAGTCAAGGTACATTTGCTCAAAGTGTTCTCTCTCATAATGGTAGTGTTTCAGTATACCTGTTCTGATTTCTGTGTAATCTGAATGAACCGCTAGTATATTGATAAGAAAATTTAGTTTGTGTTAATGCACTATCCTTGGATTTTGATTCTGGGCAGTTAGATTCAAACCTTTCTTGCATCACTAAGTCCTATATGACATGTATCCATCCCCTAATGTCTTAAGATCTCAGTTTACTGATCTGTAAATGAAAATACAGATTGAGAGCTCATGCTCTGAATACTGGAATGAAGGAGATGTAGTAAAAATTTTACATAGTTACCTGATGTATCCTGAGGAAGTCAATATGCAGCAACTATTATTATTTATTTTTCCTTGTACATATTATTAACATATTATAATTTACACATGTGATGCAGAAATCACTTTGAAAGTGAATGGAAATACAATGGTAAACAAAATAGTACATGGCTTTATAGAATATGCAACTTAATAAGAGAAATATACATGTTAAAAAGTAATTTAACAAGTGAAACAAATCTATGATAGTGATATATGTATGCTATTCAAAGAACAAAGCAACAAACTAGTCTAGAATAACTTACGGAGAAAGACCATAGAATATGACATTTCAGCTTTGACATGAATGAGGATTAGGAGGTGATCAAGTGGCAGGTGATTGTGTAAGAGGAAGGGAAAACATTCCCAGGAGTGTGAGAATCCTATGTTAAAAGCCTGAGTTATGTTATCATAGAGCTGAATGCAATTCAACAACGCTGAGGCAGAGAATTGCCTTAGAGTGGCAAACTTTACATAGTGGCTAAAGAGATATGAAGGGTTCAGGTAGATCTTGAACAACTCAACTTTTGCAAAGAAATTTGCACTTTATTCCAGCCTTGGTAAAAACTATTGTGGAAATATTTAGTAAGTTAGAGTGGACACCAATTGCATTGGCAGAGTAAACAGTGTTAGTAAATTTATAGAATATAAGTGTCACAACTTTTGGGAAATTTAATTTTAAATGGACTTTGAGAGGACAAAGTACTTTGAGTTAGATTCCCCAAATAGTTAACCACTGAGAATGTGTGTTTACAATACTGGCCAATAAAAGGAAGGTGAGAAAGGACATAGAATAGGCAGATATAATTAGTTTCACCATGGTCTTGCAGTGGAATTTAGGGGAAGTTGGAACCATATTCCATTTCTCAGTGCAAAAGCTAATGAGATTTTGAAGATTGAGTAGCAACCACTTAATAGGTTTGTCTGCAGGGGAAATGTTGTCTTGGAGCAGGATTACACTCTGCTCATTCTGAGAAGATGCTGAAAATACATAGGGATTTTATTTTAGCTAATATAGGGTACAGCAATGAGCAGATTGCAAAGGGCTTGGGGTTGGGAGGGAGATTGAATTAGAGAATAGTAAATAGAAGGCGGCAATAAGTATGAGGAACCAATAACTATAAGGTGTGATAATTTCTATAGTATTCAAGGACTTCAACAATTTTAATATGGTAAAATCACCTGGGCTTCCAAAATAGAAATCCCTAGCATGTTAAGGCTTGATTGATTTGAATTCAAAGGGGAGCTATTAGAAAGATGTTGGAATCTCCAGTGGATGGACTGGGGGCATTGATTTGTACTAGCAGCCCTCTACCAGGAAAGGATTTAGATTTTCCCTAGGTTAACTGTTACAACATATTAATCTATATGTTTGCATTTTAGACAAATAATTCAACATGTTTGGGAAGAAATACTATAAATCTTTTCTCTGTGACAAGGCCAGATACCTAAATTCCCTTATTTTAAGAGTTATTCTCAGATAAGATTTTTTTCAAATTATAGTCCTCCTTTTTTGTTATTAACCTAAATAATGTATATATACTACTAAAATCTTAAGTGGTATTCTCTTTTGGTAAATAAATGTGTATAGAAAAAATGGTATTTCTATTATAATATGAAGACCAAAGAGATGTGCAGTTCAGATTTCTTGTTAGTAATCTATTTCCTTTGTGATGAATTCTGAAGTTGTCTTCATAAAGCAGTATTTGTTATTTTGCCAACTTTTCTTATTTTCAGAAGAGAACAATTACTCTTTATATGTTTATTTGGATAAAAAGAAAAGTTTTTATGAGGACTCAAGAGCTTGTATAGATTTTTAAAATGCATTACCACAGTGATAGTGTTTATATGTCAGTATTTGTGTAAAATTGGGCTTAATTTTTTCACATACAGATGCACACACATGTAGGCATAAATGATTATTTCCTTTAATATTAATCATAAAATATTTTTGTACAAATTATTGTTCATGTTATTTCAATTGTTTGTGCAGATGAAGAACAGGACAGGCATCATATTTCTTTATTTGTAAACTGAGATGAGGAAAATACATGTATGTTATTTTATTTTAACCTTTTTCCAATCCTATGTTCTTCAGAGGATAGTAGAATCACCTCCTGGTAGAATAGTGATTTCCCACACAGTAGGAGGTAAAATACTTCCCTACAGTGTTTATAAAAGAACAGGACAGTATAATTTCTGCTTAACAGACACAAAATCCACCAGAAATATAGAATAATAACCAGTAATTCAGAGAAGTACAGGCATGCACTATGAATACATACCTAACATTCCTTGAAATGAAGATAGTACATACACAGAAGAATTAATTGAGGTGTGTACTTGTTACATTTAGGCCTGTTGAAGATTTGATTCCTGAGCTATGTATCATTTATCCCTATATAGAGTAAGGTTTATTTTCTCCTAATGTAGCAGCTCATTTTGTGAGAGTATATTTTAAAGAGCGTAGTACCACTCTTCTGACTCCCCCAACCATTGATCAAAATGATATACTTAAGAAGTTATAAAAGTCTTCTAAAAAAGATGACAAGTTAGGCTTCATAAAAGTTTGGGAAATATTGATGTTGTAAAATGATGAAGACTAGACAGAAAATCATTATTTTGATGGAATAAGATTTTACTATGGAGTATGACTATTTTTATTTATTCTCTTTGTTTCGTCTTTCATGTCAATCAGGAGTTAACTAAATCAGAGAAGAGCATCTACTCTCTCATTTCCTCCTGGAAAATAAGTAAATAAGTAAGTCTCTTTTATACATCCTTTTTGTTGCTGTGTTCTACATTTGTTCTAATAAAGTGTGTATCACTTATATCTTTAATAATTTTATTGAAATGCAACAGGTATTTTGGTTTTATTCATTCTTCTTGTTCACTTTCTGGTACAATTGCTATTGTTATTTTTTATCACAATAGCATATTTATGACTATATATTTTATAGCATATTTGAATCTATTTGTAGTCATTTTAATAATAACTATTTAATTAAAAAATAAGAAGTTAGTTTAACTTAAATTTTTTCCTGGTAATGCATATGGAATTAATTCTTTCCCTAAAATAACAGACTAGCCAATATCATTGCTACCATTTCTTATTTTATCAAAGTATTCAAAATTATTCAACACTTACATGAATTTTTATAATTATACTTGTTTAAATGTTTATGTTTTCATTGTATTAAATATTAAATGTGTCTGTTTTTAAGCATTATAACATAGCAACCACTATAAAAATTTTTTAAAGATTATGATTGGGTTTTATGATTTCATATATCTTTCTGTAAGAATGTGTTCTTTTTATTTTGCATGAAACAAGGTATCTCAAATAACAGAATTTATCCAGCCATTTTATATTAGGTTAAAATAATTTGGTATAAAATACATTAGGATAACTAGCATCATCTATCACAAAATTTGAAGAAGTTTCCTAGCTTTCCAAATTGGCTATTGTTTTCATTAAATTTAAATATCAAAATCAAATATGGGGTCAATGTAATAGAGACAAAACCTTCACAGAATATAAACAAGATACATTCATGTCACTGTTAAAACAAGCCTTTAACTCTCATTTTAGTATAATCTAAATTATGTGTGATATTAACATATTGAACTTTATTTCCATAATGTTAAAGAAATTTAAAGATCCTGATTGAAAAAAGAAAAAAAAAAAGGAGAAATACCCATTTTAAAAACTCCTAAGTATAGAAGAAAGAGCATACAATATAGGAGAAAGCAATATCTGGAGCTAGAAAGTACAGATCTGATTAATTAAACAATAAAGGAACCAAGCACTCTAGAAGAGAAAAGTGGACCCTCGAGTCTAAAAAAAGAAAGACAGATAGTGCCTTAATAATACATAAGAAGGACAAGAAAAACGTGTAGTTTGGAAACAATAATAATAATTTCAGGAAGTTAAAGAGAAGGATGAAAACAGGTAAGCTAAGAAGAAAACACCAAAGTATCAGGGAAGGTGATGTTAATAATGACAAGTAAAAAACAACTCTAAAAATTATTAGCAAAGGATGCATCCTTAGAAAGAATAACATTTACAGGCTGCTACTTAATATTTAAATGGACTCTCTGGAAGGTAAGGTTTATTCTTTACTATATAACAGCCTATTTTGTGAAAGTAGAGTATATTTTAAAGAGCATAATACCACTCCCCTGAATCCCTCTGAATACATATTAAGACATGTATCCAATTTAAAATAACACATACATTATAATTTATGTAATTAGCTAAGAATTTCAATTTTCTTCTTAAAAATTATTTCTTTAGATAAAGATGCATACAACTTATGAAAATACCTCAGAAAAATCTAAAGAGCATCAAATGAAATATATCTACTGAAGAAAATACATTATAGTTATACTATGTATATTAGCCAGAGTTCTCCAGAGAAATAGAACCAATAGGATATATATTAGTTTATTATAGGAATTAGCTCACAAGGTTATGGAGACTGAGAAGTCCCATGATTTGTCATAGGTAAATTGATTAACCAGAAAAGCCAGTGGTGTAATTCAGTCTGAGTCTGAAGGCCCAAGAATTAGGGGCCTGTGCAGTAAATCCCAGTCTGAATCCAAAAGCCCAAGAACCAGGAGCACTGATGTCTAAGAGCAGGGAAAGATAGCTGTCCCAGCTCAAACAAAGAGAGTAAACTTGCCATTCTCAAAAGAATGGATGATGCCTGGCCACACTGGTGTGGATGATCATCTTTATCCAGGCTACTGATGCCAAATGCTAATCTCTTCTAGAAACACTGTCACAGACACACCCAGAAAAAAATTTTTATCAGCTATCTGGGCATCTCTTAGCCCATTCCAGTTTACACATAAAATTAACCATCACACCATGAAAGAAGAATGAACCCCCCATCCCAAATTTGGTTTGGATATTGAGACAGATAATGCCATATGTACACCAAGAGAAAACAAAAAGGATTATTACTCACATAATGATGTTTTCTGGGGAAAACAGAAAATGGTTTGAGAGAGAAGTGCGGGTAATTGGCTTTGAGATTTTATGGTGACTTGGGAATAAGGCTGTAGCTTGCATGGTTTGCATGTGGTTTGAACTTCCCACCTGTGCTAAACCAGGGACCACCTGGGCTTTCTTATTGACTTGCCAAGAAGTGCAACAAGAGGGAAAGAAGGAGGGATGGGACGTGAAAGCTGCAGTCAAACATCAATAATGGAGCCTGCCTCGTTGTTACAGAATATCACACTTTCAACATAAGGATATGAAAATAAGTTTAAAACTAAAGTTTGACAGGTATTTTAGACATAATCTAAAATGCTTTATTACTTCTTAAATATTCATGTTATTCTTTTTGGAACACTTGACATTAGAATATAAATGATTTTTAAAGTTAACATATTTTCTCCTGTAGTATAATATAAGCTTGGGAATAAAATATACTCTCATTGTTAACTATAACTTACCCCTGTTGTACTTTGCAAATGGGAGGGTAAACCACATAACAGAAAGATATCAGGGTCTTTTGAAGGTAATGACTTTTTAAATACATGCCCTAAATCAGGTATGCCCTAAAGTGATTATAATTTTTCCCCATAGAGGAATGTTACATTTCCCCCTCCCCTTAGGGTTTGAGAATAATTGCTGTCCAAGAATACAAAGCAATCATCTGAACAGCCTAGATTGGTTCACTAAGTTAAGATCATACCTTCTGCAATCTATTAGTATTTTCTTTCTCTGTGGAAACTATATATGTTATACTATTACCAAAAACGAGTGCCACATGAGACTTCTAGTTTTTTTGGTTTTTTGTTTGTTTCTGTTTTCTTCCAAGAGAGGGAAGGAAAAGAATGTATGTTTTCATAGGTAGCTGCTTCACCTTCTCTATTTTCTATGGATCTGAGCACAATTCTTGTCTGAAAATCTTAAAGGCAGCCTGTGTGGCTGTAAGGGGGACACTGTATTGAACGCTGGAATGAAGAGGTACTACTTGGTATTTGTTTTCCTTTTCTTTGATTGCACAGGGCTTTGCTATGGCTAGACATATCTATCTATGAGTACTGACTGACTTTGAAGGACCATTGATAAAATAAGCTAGCACTTGGAGGTTTGTTCAGTGTCTGAATGCCTTGTAAAAGTTATCTTGCTTATCTGGCTTTGGTTTCTGATGCTTGAAAACTCTGTGTACAGTAACTCTCATGTTTCCCTCAATTTGCATTTTGAGTTCATTGTACTGTCCCTAAAGCTTGGCAGTGCAAAATGTTCATGAGATTAAAACTCCCTGTATGGTTCATTGCCACACCTATGACTGATCTGAGCTGTTCCACATGTCAAAGTCTGTCCTGTTTCAAACAGTTCCCTAGCTACACTGCCCAAGGGATGGAGAAATTACTTTTCTTTTCTCTGCTCTTTGCTGCCCTCACCTGACTGAGACAGTCCTATTAAAACGTTTTGAAAAGAGTGTGGTTGGGTCAAGGAGTATAATGTCCTAAGAACTTTAAGATTTATTTATTTTAAATGAATGAAAAGAAAAACATATACAGACTGAAAAGGCAGAATAAAATAGTCATAAATTGGCACTAGAAGATGCTGATGAAATTCTAAGAGAGTAACTGTTCTATTTAGTGCCAATCCTATGAGACCTTTGTATCATAATTTCAAAAATTGTGCTCATAAGATGTATTACTTTCATGTATATTTTGGTGCATATTGTTCTGTGTTACCCTTATCAGTATTTTAGAAATTAAAATAATTAGTTTAAATGGTTCATATTGTAAAAAGGAAAAAAAATGCTGGTCTCATTATTCAAAGATAATATTCGCTTATTTTCTCATGATCTTCCCTAACTTTTAGTCATAAACATACAAATGTTTAGGTCTTTATAGATATAATTTTACATATACAATATAAAATACTACATACAAAATGTTATCTATCATATATAAAATGTTATATGCATTCATATAAATGTTTGATAATATTACATATTTTTCAAAATGAGGTGATGAAATTTTATTTGCATGCGTTTTCGTCTGTGTTCAGGTCATTTGTATTTTGCATAGATTTAGATTCAAGCCATCAATTATTTAAACTTGCATACAAATGAATAAATTATTCTAGATAGCTAGAATTTCACAACCTTGTTTCCTCTACAGTGAATATTAAGGACACATAGGTTAGGGAATAACTAAAATCTGAATATCAGATGTCTTTCTTAATCAAAAGGCTTACTGTCTCTCTGAAGGAGAACGATGACAATACGGGTCCTAGTAGGACTCCAACGAAGAGTTCTATTTAGCCTTTTCACAAAGTTACTGGACGCTTCCATGACTAACTTCTATAACTGTTTAAGCACAGATTAAAATAATTCAAACATACCTGAATATTTGAATTTTATAAATATACATCGATATACAACAAATTATCTAATAATACAAAAATGGTTAACGTTTTGTAATTTTCTTTTTTTGTACTCTTTTTTAAAATTTTTCTTTTTGTATTTCAGAATATTATGGGAGTACAAGCACTTTGGTTACATATATTGCCGTGCACTGCCCAAGTCAGAGCTACAATCATGAACATTCCCCAAACTGTGTGCCCCGCACCCATTAGGTGTGAGTTTTCCAATCCCCTCCACCCGCCGCCCACCTGCCCAACTCCTGATGAATATTATTGCCATGTGTGACATAAGTATTGATCAGTTAGTACCAATTTGATGGTGAGTACCAGTGGTGTTTGTTTTTCCATTCTTGCAACACTTAGCTTTGAAGAATGGACACTAGCTCCATCCAGGATAATGCCAGATGTGTTAATTCACCATTGTTTTTTACTGTTGAGTAATACTCCATGCTATACATATAACACATTTTATTAATCCACTCATGTATTGATGGGCACCTGGGTTGTTTCCCCATCTTTGCAGTTGTGAATTGTGCTGCTATAAACATTCAAGTGCAGATGTCTTGATTATAAAATGTCTTTTTTTTCCTTTGAGTAAATACCCAGTAGTGGGATTGCTGGATCAAATGGTAGCTCTACTTTTAGTTCTTTGAGGTATCTCCACATTACTTTCCATAGAGGTTGTACTAATTTGCAGTCCCACCAGCAGTGTATGAGTGTTCCTATCTCTCCACATCCCCACCAAAATGTGTTGTTTTGGTCCTTTTGATATAAGCTAACCTCACTGGAGTTAAGTAATACCTCATTATGGTTTTGATTTGCATTTCCCTGATGATTAGAGAAGTTGAGCAATTTTTAATATGTTTGCTGTCCTTTATTCTGTCTTCTTTTGAAAAGTTTCTATTCATGTCCTTTGCCCAGTTTTTAATGGGGTTTCTTTTTTTGTACTCTTAAAAAAGTATAAATCATCACTTTACTTTCACTAAGACCCTATTATATTCGAACTGGAACATGAAAAATATTCACTTTTAAACTAGTCTAAGAAAAAATAAAGAATGCTGGAATTTTCAGTCTTTGTCAATCTTACAGAGAGATTCTGGACCACAATTTATTACTGTTATGTTTACACGTATTGTGGCCTTATACCACTTGTTTCAACAAAATGTATTTGGAGTTCACATTGTTGGCAGGTGCCCTTACTCAGGTGGTTGTGTTACCCAAGTGTAAAATCCTCAGTCTGCACAAAATTAGAAAACACATTATGACATATTTTACTGCCCAGGATTATTCTGAAGGTGCCAATGTATTATTAGCAGGGAATGATGCATGCCAACAACTACAAAAGTCCAATTGTCAAGGCAAGCACCTGCATCTGTTCACCTGAAGCAATGATTCTTACCTCTCCAATTATTCACAGAAATTTGACCAAGTTCCATTTTACACACTGAAAATTATCCCTGGCTTCCATCTCTTCCCTCAAGCACATAGTTCTTAGTATGGCACAGGTACCTTAGATTTAACCCAAATCACACTAAATGTGTGCTTTATCTGCCATACATGATTTAAGTAGGGCAAGAGCTGTGATGAGAAAGAAGCAAAACCAGAGAATGTCATTATCTTTCTGCAGAATCTTCCAGGCTTCAATTGGCTCACAATTTATTCTCTATTATAAATAGGAGAAATCTTAAAATGAAACAATAAGGTAGACAAGCAGACTTGCATTGACTACAAGTTAATGGCTTGATCGTCTCTCTTTTCCATCTCTGTTCTGTCCAGCAAAAAAATGTGGAGATAGCCACAAGCAGCCTGAGATATGACTGCAATTATAATTTCTTTGCCTACATCTGCAAAGATTGTGAATTATTTTAGAACTCAACAGCCACCTTTGGCATGATATTATAATATGTACTACTTCATGCTCTTTTAGTATAGAAGAAATACTTCCCTCCTAAGGTATTTGCAGCTGTAGTTTAGGCCACTTGTATTCCACCTTGTCGGAGCAAGGGAATACTTACAATACGACTCTCTGTTTATATAGAAGCTATGTGAAGAAAATGCTTTGGCTCTCAATGTATTTTTAAAAGCTTTCTCACAAACTTTCAATTAATCTGATCACCAAGAAACCAGTTACGTTCACCTTGATTAGGAAACTGTTATCCAGAGATAAAGTGGTTTTGTTAATATCATACAATTTGGTAGTAGTTCAGACAGTGCAATAACCCAACTTTCCTGATGTCGGTCCATGCATCTTACAAGTAAGAGAATACCTGCTTCATACATGTAAACAACATTTACATATCTGTTACTTATATGCATTTTAAATTATTTATTTTATCTAAGATAAATCACATACAATTTGCTGGAGATATTTCTCACAGATTAGTCTCTTATTTATGATTCATTATTTTGTGAACTATGGATTTAATACTTTACTATCAAATATAAGCATACTATGCATAATAAAAATTAACATTAAAAATGGATGCAAGATATATTTCTAATACATTAAGGAGCTATTATTTTAAACATAAAAATAAAATAAGTATCTTTAAGTGCTGCTGGAAAAGCTGATATTTTCCAGTCACTTTAGAGGAGATGTCATAGTACCCCCACCAAAACTCATTCTTCCAGCATTTGACATAATGTTTTGAAGAAGCAATTCATCCACCTATCTATGTCTATCAATTAGCATGGAAATTAAGGAACAAAGAGCAGTGCTGATTAGGCCTGATCATAACAGTCACCAATTGATTCTCTTTCAAATTGAGAAAAAATATGTTTGCAGTAAAATCACTTATACTCTGTTTAAAAACCTTGTTAAGTTTTCTTTTTAAGTAGTGATCAAATTGTTTGTTTTAGAAGAAATACAGGCCTTTTGAGAAAACGATTTCTCAAATAGGCTCAGAATTTTGTGTCTCAAACCTGATCTTCTAAAATAGACTGAGAAAATCTCATTGATAATGCTACAACTAATTTCAAATTTCAGTTCTCAATAGACTCAGCTAAAGGAGATTGAAAAGGAAGGGGAGAAGCTTGGGTTAAGTTACTAAAGTTGCTGTGAAACTTCCTTCCGACTGGTAGAAAGGAAACAGAACAAAGCAGATAACACACAGAGTTTCACACAGATAGGCTGTAATCTAGCTCACCATTATTTAATGATTGCTATTTGTTAGAAAAATATGCAATGCAGCAAAAGAAAAATTCAAAAAATAGAGCAAGAAAATCCCTTTTATGAGAAGGGATTTTTAAAAATCTCTCAAGGAAAAAAGCTGCTACAACTGGAAAATCACTGTCTTGTCTATTGCTGCATTTAAACACACACCTAAAGCTTAATAGCTTAAGATGGGGGTGGGGAACCCTTTCATGTTGGAAGGCTGCATTAATTTAGCTGTAATCAAACAAGGCCACATTCAAGAAACTTCAATTAGACTTAAAAATGTACATTATTTTGTAAAAATCTAACTACTATGTACTTAATAATTTCAAAAAATGAAAACTATTTGTTAATTTTAAAGTTAACTAACCTTTTAATGACTTTGTTGTGTCTGCTTTTTGTTGGAAAGCAGTTGAATATTTGGTTGCAGCATGGAGGTCTGCAGTTTCAGCTGATCCTTTAGATGGGTATCAGTCATTCGTGACCTTAAGGGTATCTTGATTTGAGTTAGGTAAGAGAACGTAGATTCACAGCAATAAATGGTTGAAAAGTAAGGAAGCATTTTTAGGACATGTTGCTGAAGGAGTGGGTATTTTATTGCATTTTACCGTATTTCAATTGGATTTTTCATAGCCTCAAACAGTGACTGTAAAATGTCATCTACTGAGAGCTCAATCAATTCCATCTATAGTTCTTAGGGGCCTTGGTGATATCAACTAGGTGAGGCTGAAATGCTAATTTGAGTGTGATGTCATGATTCTCAAAGTCAGTGAACCTATCATTGTATTCTCCAATTAATAGGTCTATAACAGCTGTGTATTCTTCAAATGGTTCACATATATCATCCTGCTTATCAGTGACCTTTGCTAACTGGGGAAAATTTTCATCCAAAATTTCCTTTGGAAGAGGAAGTGTTTTGAAAAAAGATAGCTTTTTTCAAAATGCTTGAATTTTTGGCCACATATCATGTAGGGACTTAGTTTCACCTTGCAAAGAAATATTCAAGTCATTTTGATTTGACATGATATCACATAGAAATGCTGCATTCCTATAGAAATCTTCTTTCAATATTTCACATTGCTGATTCTTTTCTTCATAAAATTTTACTATCTGTTCTCACAGAGATGAAATTTTGGCTAATACCTGTCCCTGCAATAGCCAATGCACTTTAGAATAATACAGCAAATCCACACTGAATACCTCATCGTTCAACTTTATCACGTTACGAAACTGATTTTTGCTGTGTTGCATTTTCAGGAATATAGTTAACGATACTTAAAACTTGTTGCAAAGTGTCACTTAAAATAGTAGCTTTAGCATGGAGGTTTTGCTGATGCAAGATACAATGAAAAAAATGGGAGCATATGGATCTGTTAATACTTTTTTTAATCTGTGCAATAAATCCTTCCTGTTGTCCTATCATAGAAGGTGCACCATCTGTACATACACTCACTAAATTTACCAATTTCAGTCCACCTTTATGACATTTATCCTGAAAGTTGTTGAAGATATCTATTCCCTGTGTTCTGTTTGCAAGAGTGCCCAAAGCAAGTAACTGTTCATAGTAAAGAAAACCTTCCATTATGACATGAATGAAGTATAAAACGTGTGCCAAGTCAGTAGTAACAGTTGATTCATCCAAAATGATTGAATAATATATATTTTCCTTTTGAAGAATTACATGAAGTTCTTCTAAGTTGAAGGCTAATTCATGCTGCTGGTCAGTTATGGTTCTCCTTGAAAGAAGCAGTTTGCACTTTGAAATGTTATCGGAATCTAAACATCCTACAGTTTTGACAATGCATTCTTTCACAATTTCTATATCACTAAATGGCTTCCTTTTTCCCCCGAGTATATAAGCTACTTTATAGGTTGCTTCAGTGGCATTTTTTCAAGGTCTTATTTTTGCTTGAAAGAATTACCTTAGCTTTTGCTTTTCAGCTTTTAATTTCTGCAATAAAACCTTTTGCACCTCTCCCTCTAATTTAAAATACTTGTGGTGCTTATGAGTGTTACAATGTTGATGAACATTGAATTTCTTTAATGATGATATTGCAGTATCATGAAGCAAGCAAACCATCTTATCTTTAGCAGAAACAAGAGATAATATAACAATTCCCAATCCTCATTAAAACACCTGTTTTCTTCCTTCAGCGTTCTCCTGGTCTTCTTTGACATTATGGACTGTTAAGCAGACAGTATTAAAAAATATTGTTGAGCTGTGCAACTATTCACAAATTCCACTTCATACAGAAACACAGGGCAAAAGCTGGTAACCAACTGGCATGCTCGACCCCATAAACTCGCCAACCAGCCTTGTGCGGTACTGGCACCAGTCAGTCAGGGAAGGTTAGAACTAAATCATGAGTGTGGCAGCTATCAGTTTAGCCTGTATGGTTTACTAATGTTCTAATTGTGCTGGTCAATCTGGGAGGATTATGTCATTGAAACTTATTTTATTCTTTGGTATTTTAAATATGTTCATTTTTAAAATAAAATAAAAATATAAGAGACAAACAAAAATGTATTAATAAAAATAAAAACATTTGTTCTGTAAAATTTGGATTCAATCAAAAGGCTGCATTTGAGGACCTAGAAGGCCACATGTAGCCTTAAGGCCGCGAGTTTCCCTCCTGAAGCTTATTGTCTTAACCTTTAAGACAATAAGAATTTATTCTTTGAGCATTGGTTATGCCATTCTGCTGGTATTGCTGGAGCTCACTGATGTGGCTGGTTCAGCTGGCATGTTGGCTGGAAGCTGGCTCAGCAAGGGAGGCTGAGATAGCTTTTTTCCCTCCTTTTATTTTTTTTAAGCTAATCTTGGTATGAATTGATGGTAGGTCTGAACAAGATGGTAGCAGAAGAGGTAGTGCAAAGTAATTTGGATTCTGAATACAATCATCTGCCACTTAAGGATGGTTCCGCCAATGACAGACTGCATATACGATGGTGGTCCCATAAGATTATAATGTCATATTTTTACAGTACCTTTTGTATGTTCAGGTTTGTTTAGATACACTAATACTGATATAGATTGGATACTTGTACCCTCTAAATCTCAAGTTGAAATTTGACCCCCATTGTTGGAGATGGGGCCTAGCCAGAGGGTCATGGGGGCAGATACCTTATGAATATCTTGGTGCCTTCTTCACAGTAATGAGTTAGTTCCCATAAGTGCTGTTTGTTTAAAAAGGTTTGGCACCACCCTGCCTCTCTCTCTTGCTTCCTTTCTCTCGCCATGTGATGCTGGCTCCCCTTCACCTTCTACCATGAGTGGAAGATTCCTAAGGCCCTCATCAGAAGATGATGCCGGCATCATGCTGCTTGTACAGCCTACAGAACCGTGAGATAAATAAACCTCTTTTCTTTATAAATTATCCAGCCTCAGGTACAGCAATGCAAACTAAGACAAATACTTATTATCATGTTACAATTGCCTACAGTTTTCAGTATAATAATATGCTGTACAAGTTTACAGTCTAGGAGCAATAAGCTATACCATATAATCTAGGTAAGTAGTAGGCTATACCATCTAGGTTTGTGTAAGTACACTCTATGATGTTCATACCATGACAAAGTTACAACACAATGCATGTCTCAGGGTATATTCTCATCAATAAGTGATGCACAACTATATATTTGGATTATAGGGTCAAGAGGTACTTTTAATGAAGTGTATGTAGGATATGAGAGAAAGGGGGAAGGCTTCAGTTTCAAGTTATAATACTAGCAGATTTACTCTTGTTCTCAAGTTAAATGTTCAACATGCAGAGATTAAAGAAGCAATGTATTTAGGATCATAGCCAAAGTTCATTAAAATTGTTAATAACTAATACAAATATACTAGCATTGTGATTACTGGTACATTACTTAGTCTTTCAATACCTCATTTACTTTATCTATAAATTTGTAATACAGTATTTTGTTGTAAGGTTTAAAGAGATTACTTATTTGGCATTGTACTCAAAACATAAAAATTATTATTCTCTTGACCCTATAATATTTTGACAATATTGTTTTTACTTCGCTGTGAATGCACAAGCAACATTAGCTTCTTTCCACTCATGATCATTACCTCTTTTGTGTTCCATATCCCAGTAAGAGGAATTGATTTCTTTCCCAAATCACTTCCATATTAGCATTTGTCTTTATCACCTCATTTAGCCTTGTATTATTCTAGTGGGAAGAAAAATCAACCAGTGTTCAATATGTCTTATTTATTCAGCACTAGTCTAGTTGCTGTGGAGATATGGAGTAAATCTCTAAGGTTCTCAGCACATTAAGTACTGATTTCTCACTTTCCAAATTCAGTTACCTGAAAATATGGGCTGTTATGTCAGAATTCACATATTTTCTTTCTAGTAACCTATATCAGTTTTATTGCATGTCTTGCTCCACCTTCACTAGGTTTTCAATCTCTCTTTGATGTGTCTTCTCACTAATATTCTAATTTCTGATGACCTACATAACTGGATTAAAACTCCTTCCTTCTCTTAAAGCCTCTGACATAGAAAATAAGGATTTGGAAAATGACATCCCAATTACTATACCCTTAAACAGTAAACATCTTTCCTCTAAAGAAGAAAAGCAAATGGTTCAGAATATGTTTTTATATTGTTAAATGTTATTCTACAGTATAAAAACACTTCACACTCAGTTTTTAATTGTAGTAGAATTATTAAGTATTTCATAATTAAGTTTTCTATAATTATCTATAAGGCAGTTATTCCAAATAGGATCAAATGGCATCACTTTTGAAACAGTTTTTGTTTCCTTTATTTAAAATATTTAATTCTAATTTGGTCTTTCTCTAAATCTCAAAATCAGGCAGAGGATTGGTGGGGCTGAGGACAAAGAGGAATGTCCAACTATTTTGGAGGGGTGCTTCTGCAATCATGATACAATTTATTATGAAAGCTGGCTGAGATTGCCTTAAGTTTTCCATTAGCTTGACTAAACTTTAAACAAGTTTCTTCCTGACTATAGGCTCCTGACCGCCTTTTTTTTTAGAGCATTTACTTTAGAAAACTTGCAATTATAAATTTATTCTCTGCCCCTTGGAGATATAAATCTTCTCCTAGTCTCTGGCCAGTTTTACAGCCCAAGAATGTCTTTCTCAAGGACCTGGGAGCCATCTCTTTGAAATGGAATTATTAAGAAAAATAATTCCTCAGTCTTCCAGGCTCTAAGGAAGGCTAGGGGCCTAACTATGATGAGTGCCAACTAGCAAATGGCCCAATTATTATACACTGATCAATATCCCCACTAACTTCCTCTAGTACTTTTCCACTAGTTCACCCCAGCACTTAAAAACTCTCCCACATTTCGTTTCAGTGGAACTGAGTTGTCTTGACCCCTATTGCAATAGATTTGAATAGCATCTTCCCTATCTGTTCAATTTGCCTGATGACAAAATTTTTCTTTGACACAGCTCAAGGACCATCTACCCAAAGTCAGAAATAGAATGAAAAGAGAAATTTTCAGGAACTTGGTGGGGCATCTCTAAGCAATGAGCAGATCAGCCTTACTAAAAACTGCTGGGAAAAAGCCAAACGAGCATTCGGATTAACAAGGAAAAGCCATAGCATTGGGAAAAGGCTTAGGTGGTTTGGAAATTAAAAAAGTAATAGAATAACGGTGCAAAGAAAATGATATTTATGACTCCATAATTCATATTCAATTGTGTGACATATGAAACTTCTGAAAAGATTTTAATATGATGTGAAAGTAATGCAAAAAAGAAAATCCCTTATTAGCCAGTTTCCTAAGAAAAAAGGAAAAAAAATTATTCTATTATCTATAAAGAATTTTAAAAGTTATTATGAGATTTAGAAATATTATAAAAACACCTAATGCAAGCTCATTAGAACAGGGCCATATCAGTCCTGAAAATAAAGAAATGAATTCAGGAAAATCAACTAAAGAAAGTGCAGGGGTGGGGAACAGGAGTCAGGGTGGCTAGACAGGATAGTGCACCACTCATTTCAGAGGTTAATAAGAGGATGACCTGGACAAATTTGAAGGGAAAAACTTTGCTTTAATACCTTTAGAACAGATTTTAAAATCATTATTGTGACGTAAAATGTAAACACCAAAAAGTACACAGAACATGACTATACAGTTTAATAAATGTTTATAGAGGAAATACTTATTAAACAGCACTGAGGTGTATTTCTATATTTTGTCAAAGTTGTTCATAATATCTAATCTATTCTAACTCACTTTCAGGAAAATCGGTGATGCTTAAGTACCTATTAAACTGTAAGTTCATGCCAAACGATGCATTTTTGGTACATCGAAAGATAAAATAGAATAATGGAGTGACATTATAAAAAATCTTAGTCTGTTAAATTGAATACATTTGTGTCAATTAATCTCACATTTTTCATTGAAACAACTCTCTGAAGTGGATTCTTTTTAAGCATTTTTTGCTGTAAGACTATAGGTCTAATATACCGTACTTTAGCATTTTACATAGGCAAAAATTTGAAATGACTATAAATATAAATTTACCAGAAATTTTTCTCTTAGTTGTAATAGCTCAAGAAAAAATCAATCACCAGCAATTAGCAGGAAACTTTAAAATATTATCAAAAGACTAGTTTGTGTTGGGTACACTGACATTATGGAGGGTACATTCTATTCAAATGACATTCCTTAATATTAATATAATTTGTATTGATCTCATTAGATATAAAAAAGAGGAAGCTAAATATATAGTCAGTTAAATTACTTTAAAATAGTCCAAAATAAATTTTATTTTAAAATATTTGCACAAAAGGCCATGAGCATAGTACAGTTAAAAATATCAAAAGATGTGGCCAACTTGTTTTATAATATAGGCATTTATCTACAATTGTCAAACATAAAAAAAAAAATAGGTAATTTGTACCTGTCAGATAAAGGAACCTCTTCTGCTGCTGTATCAGTAAGATCAATATGTTGAACCAGATATCTATGCTCTCCTGAAATGTGTCCTAGTAATGCCTTTATAGTATTATTAAAAACCCTTAAGATTCCCTCCAGCCCTACCCACCCTAGATATTAACTATAACTGAGTAAAAATCTCTCTGATTATTGTTAGGAGACTGTACTGATGAAAGGTCATTTTTTCCAGCTTATATCTTTTTTTCTGGTCTCATTATTACCTTTAAGTAAGGCACATATTTCAAATAATTAAAGAGGAATTAGTCCTATAACTCCCATAGTGACAACAAGAATGACATTTAGACATCTATTTCCCATGAATCAAATGGAAAATATAATGTGTATACCAAGAGATTACATATTTAATGAATATGCACTTAGTATAGAGAATGTCCCTAATAAGGTTTAGTATGAGGTGGAAAGTCCCCTTAGCAACCTGATGCATACATTCTATGCAAGGATTCCCCATGACCCCTGGGGCTTTTGTGGAAAACACTCACAGGGGAAGACCAGAAGGAATCAACAGCATATATCAAACATGGAAAGAACTGAAACCGTTCTCTAGCAGCAGTTCTCAAGAAAAAAATGCTTGCTTGTTTCCTACACTTTCTTTGACCACATTTAAGGCCTCTGAATCATTGCTAATAGTATATAATAATTCCAAAATCCAGCAGTCACACTGAATGCTCCCAGACTTTAGTTTGATGTATTTGGTGAAGTTGGTTTGAGAGTTTCTACAAATATTAATGTGACCAGAAGGACCTCTGAAAACATATGAAAGTGTTGTTTTTATATTATATAAATGATCACCTGCACACTGTGCATAGATTAAGGAAACATACTATATAAGAGGCACAGTATTGTTATGCCCCACATATTTCATTTCTGCCTGTTTGAAATGTGTCTTTTGCTGGAAAATGTGTTACAGTGTAATGCATAACTTTGAAGGCAAAGGAGCACTGAGATACATTTATTTCTACACCACTCAAGTGGAACCATCATAAGAAAGCTAGGGGTCCTAACCTCACATGCAGTATAAGTGATAAATGCACCATAATGCTTCCTTCTCATGTTTCAGTGCCCCATAGTTTTGATATATATATTGGGTTATAGGACCCATATCTTATGATCACTGACAAGACATCTGGTGTGGTACTTTCATATTTTCTGACTTATTGAACTATGACTTTAAATTTGTTCAGCACTTAAGTGAAGAGGCTAGAATTATTTTTTGTTACATTTCACTGAGATGTGTATTATTTCAGAATAGGTTCATGTACGTAGGTATGAAAAGAGTTCTGACTTTAAATCTACACACATCAGAGAAAAGAAAACAATTAAAATTAAATTATTCCCCCAGTGCCTTAAAACTAAGGAGATGATTAAAAATAGCTGTTTGTGAGGCAAGCGAATAAGGGGAAATCTGTTTACTGCACTAAGAGAACCTCAAAGGAATTCTTGCATGCTGTGCGCTTAAAGAGATGTGTTTGAGGGACTCATTTTCAGCCTCCTTAGTTTAGATTAGCAAACAAAAATTGTTATAAAAAAAGGTTACAGAAAAATAGGTTCCCAGGTATATTTAGGGTTAGCACAGAGCCCAAAACATTTAGTTGATTTTTTCCCACTCATCCTGAATGTTGTTGTGGTTTACATAATGTAGAGTCCATAAAACACTGCAACTGCTAATGATGCTACTAGACAACCTACATTTATTCCACTAGTTGACTTATACTTCTACGTATGTAGAAGTGCATGTGTACAAATGTAACCTATGAAATTCCTCTTGACTTTTGGTCTCAGTATCTGTATCCTTGGGGATACCATTCATTGGGAAGAAACTACTGGAACTTCTATTGTTGCTATTATTTTTAATCTAGAAAATATACAGATTGGCTGTGGGATCCTTACTCAGTGTGTGTGTAATTAGAATTATGTTATCTATTCTTAACTGAATTAACAATTATAATTCATCCAAAAGTCTTAACAGGCTTCTGGAAAGTAAACACACATCAAATATAACAAAATATTGCAAACACCAACAAGTGTACAATAAATTGCTACAATAAAGTGTACAATAAATTGTACAAAAAAAGCAATAAATTGCTTTTTTTCATTCAAAGCAAAAGTACACTCTCAGAGGCAAGAGCAGGCAGGCTCAAAGAGCAGCTGCCCTAAGAGGAAGTGGTTTTGGGTCTTTTGAAATCTTACTAATTGAAGGGAGGAATATTCAAGGCTACAGGGTTGGCTCTTACTAATGTAATCCCTAGAATTGGGTTCCCTCCCACTTTCATACTTTATATGGTTGTCTTGGAACTGCCATGGTGATTTCAAGGCTGGGGAAATTTTAAAACCACAACATAAATGATATTGCACTTAGCCAAAGTTCATGTAAGGTGACAGAGATAGCTGACAAGCTGGTTGAACCCAGTTCTTGCCTGTGGTTATAAGCCCCCCTAGTTAGCTTCTGTTTGAGAATTGTTTACTTTAACGCCAGCACCCAATCTTTAAGCCCCTGCATCCAGTTTCAGCCCTGTCTCCTAGTGTCCTACTCTAACAAAAGAATACTTGATGTTACCAGAACATATAAGAGAAGGATGGAAGAGATTCTCCCTTACAGCCCTCAGAAGGAAACAACGCTGCCAACTCCTTAATTTTGTAATTCTACTGTTTACAACTGTGAGACAATAAATTTATGTTGTTTTAGCCCCCCAGTTTGTGGTATTTTGTTACTGTAGCCCTAGAAAACTAATACCTATATAAAAACTCACATATATGTTATTTAAAAAGTTGAAGGCAAAATTTTCTAAGTTATCTAATTTCTTTGAAATAAAAATTTTTGATGGTTTTTGAACTCATTTGCTTAATATCTAAAAAATGTAATGCTTTTAGAATAGTTTGCAAGAATAATTTACAATATTGGAAAACATGGAAATTGTGTAGCTGAATTATAATAAGTAATTTGCATGGACTTGTGAGATGAAAATCTTATTTCTTTAAATGCTGACAATGATGCACTTTTCCTATGTGGACTTACATATCACTACGAGATAGCTTTTCCTCCAGTGAAAATAAATATGAAAATTGAATAATTTTGAATTAGCATCTTTAAATCTCTGAATCACAAGGAGTTAAATTAAGAGCCAAGGTTCCTACTAATATTAATATAACTCTTTTAAATGCTTTTAAAATGATCAAATTTAATAATTTAAATAATTATATGAGGTTGGTAATGTTATTATTGCCTTTTAGAAAAGAGGGAATTAAGACATAGACTTACATAGCATTGTAACACAGGATGGCCACACAGCAAGCAAGTGGGATTCCCACCTAGGCAGTCTGGCCCAGCCATTCTGCTCTTAAACATGACACCATTCTGTCTGTCAGTAGAATAATGAATTTAAGTAATTAATTGTATAGAGAGACTATTAATAAAATATTTAAACTATTTAAAGTTCACTTGTATCTTACCCTTTTAGTTTTTGTGTATGTTTTGTGATGTACACGCTATACCAGGGCAGAAGTTATATGCAAATAGCCTCATGTTGCAAAATACACAAATAAGAGAAAAATGTTTTTAAAGCCTCAATTTTTATTTCTATTGTTTTTATGTAGAGAAGAAGGAGCAAAGGAGCGGTCCATGGTATATAACCAGAAAAATTCTATTAAAGGAATATGATAAATAGATTTTTTAATAAATAGATTTTTAAAATTTCATACTATTATACCACTCTTTTTGTATGATCTAGAAAGAATTATTGTTCTTTATATGACTTAGTAACCTCATTAGAAAGGAGGTACCCATTACTTTCGTAGAAAAATGATATATGTCCTAAAATAATTTTAGATGGTATTTTTCTTTCAGCTTCCTTCTTGCTCGATCTTTCTTTCTTCTTGCAACTCCAAGCTCCCGACCCTGCACTGCATTGAAAAAATGAAGCTATTACTCGATTTTAAGAAACATGAGAAGCTGTATCCTTTCTTGGCTTAGAAGGAGAGGAAAGAAGGATATTCTTTCCTGAGAATTTTTAGCTGTGATAACAGTTTCTACTGCTATAAGTTTAATTGGTTGCATAGCAGCTTACAGTGAAATGGGAATAGTTAATTAGAAGGGAGATAGCAACAAGTCCCACAGGATCTTTACACCTTAATTCCCTAGGCCTCTAAATGAGCTTCCTGAAATTTATTTTATTGCCAGCGAGTGCTCCCTATTGGCTAGCACAAATATTCTGTATTCACAACATTCACTGGCAACTAATGCTTTTTATATTATTTAGATTACTTAATATTGTATTCAAATCCTACATGCTTTAGGACTGGGTATTCTGGACTGGGTGTTTATATCTGTCAAAATCTGATAAGTGTCCACTGGCCAAGCAGAGAATCCGATTGGGAGAAATGGAGTTAATTTGAGGCATTAGATGTAGAGTCAGAATAGATCTGTTCAATAAACCTTTTATGCTTCTAGAAAGAAATTTGTGAAAATATTTGCATGTTTTTATAACTAGTTTCTGGAATCCTCACATGATGTCTACTTCTGATCACTCTACTTAAAATTTCTCTTCTTATCATATCCTTATTGTGTGGTCCTTTTCTTAACAGTAGGTGACGCTTCAAAAATATTAGATTATGTAATAATTTATTTTATATATTGCATTTTGTCTGTTTTTCTCAGTTTGATGGCAGGCTATGAGAGGACAGGGATCTTTCTTTGCTTTATTAACTGATTTAAGCCAAGATCCTAAAATAGGATCTAGCTAGCACTATGAAGCATCCAATGAATACTTGTAGAATGCATTAGAGATTGCTTTAATTATTTTAACTTGGATTTTATAATTTTTCTAGATAATAGCATTTATATAGAGCTTCCTTTACGTCAGTTACCCTTCTACATATTTCAAAATATCAATTTATAACATTACTAAAAAAGATGTAGGCAGGTACAATTATTATTCATATTTTACAAATACAGAAACCAAGGTTTAGTGATTTGTGTGCTGCTAAATGTTTAACAAATATGTTGAAAACAAACCAAAAAAAGACCCTGATTTGTAGTGTTTTACAATTTCTACGGTACAAACATTCCTAACCACGGCTGATTCAAGCTACAAACATGACATCAACTTGCTCACAGAATCCCAACAGGCTCACACGGGTTGATATTAGCCAGTGGAAGCACTCTACTATAAAAAGTTACATATAAATTATTCAAGATTGCTCAGCTAGAAATGGTATATCTAGGCCATGAAGTCAGAAAAACTGGCCATACCTGCTAGGTCCAGAGTCTAGTGAGGATTTTGAGTAATATTTTCAAGTTATAGCAATTAACAAAATATATATTTAATAATTTTTTTCTGAGTATTTCTCTCTAAAGTACTCCTCTTTTTCAACCAGTTGTCATCCTGGTTACTGTAATTACTAAAGTAGGATTTTTATTTTAATTATTAATCTTTTATTGGATTTCATTTGTCTATAAAACAGAACAATGTTTTGTTAACAAAGTCATGTTTCCAGTTACACATTTTCTTTTCCTTTGAAAAATATCGCTCTATTTAGCACTAATATTTTGAGGGTCGAGAGAAGTATCTACCTTGAAGGGTGTATTAGACTCATCCATTTTAAATCCCTTAGTACATATTGCAGCAGAATAAAGTAGGCATTTTGAAATTTGAATCAAAATATAAATAGCAGATAGTCAAACTGAATCTCAAGGGTGAGAAGATGGAGGACATTTGAATCATATTACCATATGTTCAGCCTCTACTGTGAATTCAAAAACAAGAAAAAAATGTTAATTGGAAATATTTTGAGGTCATCATACATTTTAAAAATACAATTCAGAACTATACCTCATAAGCAAATGCAACTCTGAAATTAAAAATATATTAAACCTGAACCACTGAAAGAAAAAAATTATAAATAGCTTGATTTTTCAGACTTACGTAAAGATTTCACCTGTAAAGAATTGGCTCTTTATACTCTTTGATTTTGCATGGCAGATTTCCATTATTTAGTATTTCAACTATAGGCATCATAACCAATCCAGGTATCAAAAATTCAATCATTCCATTTTAGTAAACTGTGGTTCCTATAATCCAATGCATTAATGGTTAGACAGAGAGAGGGTTCAATATTAAATCCCTCTTTTTGAATCAGTTTCAGGTGGTTCTATTTCCAAAACTATTGAAGCAAAGGCATTAATTATACATTTCCATTATGGCAAAGCCAACATCAGCAGTCACTAAAGCACAATTTCTTTAGCAGGCAATGCAGCCTGTTCTCTGATCAAGTTTTGTTTCCCACAGGGAGGCATCAGTCTTAAATTACATAGCAAGCAGGCAAGAGAAAGGAAGCAAACAGTAAGCACTTCCCAGGGGGAGAAAGAATGACGATCTAACTCAGGGCATCCTATTGAATGAAGAAAATTCTCTACTGTTGGTTGTTTCCATTCACACACACGTACGTGCACACGTAAATATAGACAAGACATTCAGGATATTTATGAATTTTATTTCATTTCATTTTATTATCTTAGTTTAGACAGGAAATTTTACTTGTCATTTTCAGGATCATTAAGGTTTCATTTTATTTCTTCTGAAAAACTGAAAGTAGAGTGAGGTGATTATTACCTAATAAGGAATTTCCTTTCATCAAAAAAAAAAGAAAACAGTTGTTCAATTAAAGTAAGTAAAGAACAGGCTGATTTTGTCTAACTCAAAAATATTATGTACTTTGCTTCATTAATAGCATAGTATAGTAAAAAGGAGCTCTGTTAATTCAAAAGGCTAATAAAAAGCACATGAAAGTATAGGATAAACTCCAAGAAGATAATGTAGGAGAAAATCTGGATGACCTTAGGTATGGCAATGATTTTTTAGTTACAAAACCAAAGGCACAATACAAGAAAGAAAGAATTGATAACCTGAACTTCATTATACATAATTAAAACATTCTGCTTTGCAAAACACACTGTTAAGAGAATGAGAAGACAAGCCACATACTGGGAGAAAATATTTGGAAAAGACATATGAGATAAAGAACTATTATCCATAATATATAAAGGAGTCTTAAAACTCAACAGTAAGAAAAGCAATAACCCATCAAAAAATGGGCAAAGGTCTAAACAGTATTCTCACCAAAGAAGATATACAGATTGCAGGTAAGCATATTGAAACATGTTCCATATCATATGTCATCAGGGAAATGTAAATTAAGGCAACAATGAGATACCACTATGCACCTATCGGAATGACCAAAATCCAAAAACACTGTCAATGCCAAATGTTGGTGAGAATGTGGAGCAAAAGAAACTCATTCATTGTTGGGGGTGAAGCAAAATGGTGTAGCCACTTTGGATGACAGTTTGGCAGTTTATTACAAAACTACACATAACTCTGACCACCAGTTATGCGCCATGGTATTTACCCAGATGAGTTGAAAACTTGCACATCAATGTTTATAGCAGTCTTATTTATAATTGCCCAAACTTGAAAATAACCAAGAGGCCCTTCAGTTGATGGATGGATAAACAGTAGTACATTCAGACAATGGGACTATTATCTTAACATTCAATAGACTTTCCACAAATATAACTTAATTGATATGGGCACTTTACCTATGTAGCAAATATTAAGCCCCCTGTAGTAGTCTATTCTGATATTAAGAAAACCAGTTGAAGATGTGACCTTTTGGTTTCTAAGCCCAAAGTAGATGCTAAAGCATTACAAACTTTCCAAAAATAAACAAAAAGAATCACAAGTTCATCAGCTATGGAATTCTGGACATGTACCTTTTGTAGGGTATTTCATTTTTTGGCCTTAGCAAACCTGGTACTTCTAGTAGTAAAGCCTTCCTGGGGGTGGCAGCAGGTCAGTGGCATTGAATAATTAATTCCCTGGGAACCTCTGCCTCTTTGTCCACTAATCTACAAATGACAGTCAAAATTACAAAACTATAAAGTACAAATATAAAGATTCAAGTGGCAGACCATTTAAAAATACCATTTAAAGAGACCATTTCAAGGGCAGATTTGTGGGCTGGACTGAGTCTCACAATCACTTACTTCCACTTGGCACCATCCAAACCTACAGGCCAGAGTAAATAGCCAATCTCCACTGCCAGGACATAACTAGAAAATACTGAAGAAAGTGAGCACTTCCCATCCATAAGAACCCATGCCACTGTATTGTCAGGCCCTGCTAGGTTATACAGCAAAGCAAAACAAACAAACATCAACCTACAAAATATCAGTGACTTCAAAGAGATTATTTTTTATCCACACTTCATGTCCATGTCCAAAGCTACTGGTGGGAGGAATAATCCTAGTCACTCAGGTATCCACAATGAAGTAGGATCTATTATGACACATGCTTCCACATCTATGCAGCAGAAACAGGGAAGTTGTGTAAAGGTGTATCTCTCTTGGCATTGCTACCAAGTGGTGACACGTATCACACATGCTTACATTTCATCGCTTAAAACAAATCACATGGACATGCATAACATCAAAGCAGACAGGCTACTGCAATTCTGCCAAGTATCCAGAAGGCAAGGAACTGAAAATGTTTGATATGTAGCACTGACTGCCACAGAGACTACCAGGACGAAGTGACCTTGGAAACTGAAGCTAGCTAAATTCATAGTTCACCCACATTCAGGCCACCCCCAAGACATTCTGTGTTTTCTCTGCCCTGAACTTATACTCTCTTTTACCCTATCTCTAAAACTTTTCCAAAAATTACTGACACTCAAATTATATGACTAATAATACTTCTCTACAACCTCAGCATACCAGTAATGCTCCTAAAGGTTTCCTTCCTATCTCTCTCCCTTTTTCTCTTGTCCTTAATTGAAACTGTACTCTACCATGCAGGTAAAACCTACTTTGAAGGCCACACCACAGATACCTAAGGGAGATTTAGTAAGGTTATAGTAGCGGTTCTTACACTGGACTAAAGAATGCCACAAAGATTTTGCCACTTCCCACCTGAAGAGATATGGTCAATTTGCCCTTCCTTTGAATATGAGCTGTCCTTGAGACTTACATTGACCAACTGAATGTTACAGAATTGACATTCTCACACTTCCAAAGCCAGGTTTTAAGAAAACTAGCATTTTCCACTTTCTTCCTCTCAGGAGAGGCAGCCATTATACTATAAATAAGATTGGCTGGGGTTCATAAATAATGAGGCACCACATGGAGAGGGAAAGGCAAGGTAGAGAGCCCCAAAGGCCCAGCTACATGAATGCAGCCTTCTTGAACCTTCCAGCCCAGCCTACTCTGTGTGCTGAATTCAACCAAGTGGGTGACCTCAGCTATTACCATGTGGATCAGAACAGCCCAGATCACCTTATTCTACTTCACATAGAATTGGTGAAAATGAATAAATTGTTGTTTTAAGTCCATAAATTTGGTGATTTTTTAAATGAAGCAGTATATAAATGAAATAGTTATCTACTTGGGGTGAGCATTTGAATCAACTAGATGGTTAATAAAATTTTAGAAGATCTGAGACCACAGCAGGCAAATTGACATTTCTGAGGGTGGAGTCCCAGCATCACTATTTTTAAAAGCTCCGAAAGTAATTCTAACACACAGTCAGTTTTGAGAACTATATAGTTAGTTTTGCTTGTTGCTTAGTTCTGCTTCTAACTAATTTCTCCTGTAACATTTAAAAATTCCCCACATAGTTTAGCCGTATGTCATCTAGCTCTACTGCTTTCTGTTCTTTAGTCTGAAAGTCTTATTCTTCAGGAACACTCAGTCCCAAACATTCTGAAAATAACATGTCTGTTTGATGTTAAATGTAATTAATGGATCATCGCTTCAGTGATTTGGTTTTTTCTTTGTTTCTTTGTTTTCTTGCTTGTTTTTTAACAGTGTGTTGTGGGTGTCTGGATAAATCTCAGTGGGAAGTGCCTGAAGAAACACACATTTAACTCCTTTCTGACATATGAGTCACTGACCATATACTTGAAATTTCAGGGATCATTTTTCACAACTTTTTCAGGTGTTTTAAGATTTTATGTTGCTAATGTGAGAAGTTGTCAGTTAATGATTCAGTGTCCCTATAAGCAGTTAATTTCAGTATTCCAAATTTCTTTATATGCCCAAGACAGACAATATCTTTTCCAGATTTTACATAAAGACATAAATATGAACTTAGATTCAATTAGCAGATTCATAAAATAGCTTATATATTTAATAGATATCTGCTATATGTTGAATTAGCTGATATTTCAACTTTTTAATCAAAATAAATCTTCTTTCAACCATTGACACATTTTTATTGACAACTAATTCTATTGGGTTCATAAAAGTATTGAGAATGAAAATGAATTTTGCCAATTCTAATTTAGGATTGGTTACTGAAGTGCTTACGTTCAAGTACATTGGAAATGGACAAAAAAAAATCATTTGAATCTAGGTTCCCCCAATTACCACCTGTGTAAACTTAATGAAATCATGTAGACCCTCTAAGCTCAGTTCCTCATTTATAGAAATAATAGTACCTACATCTTGGAGTATTTTGAGGCTTAAAATAAGATGATGTTTAAATTACAGTTCTTAAAAGAAAATCAGCACTAAGTAAATATTATCAATCTTAATCATGTCTCAGTATCATAATGAACTTTCTAAAATACAGCTAAGGAACACCTCCCACACATCATACCTCTCATCATTCCCTCCATAGGGAACTGAAAGAGGCAGGAGATATTTGAGAAGAAATTCATGGATGACAATCCAGATTAACAGTCCACCCCTTAAAACAAACCTGGGCAGCAAAAAACAAAGTTTGTAACCATGCAAAAACAAATTAATATTTATTGAATGCCTATATGCCATGTATTTTGCTAAGAGTCAACCAAAAAGTTAACACCACCCTTCGGGAAGACAGACCATTGTCAAGCGTTATCAATTATAAATAGGATTGACTCAGGATGTTCTTGGAGTAACCAAAAACTCCTGCTGAAAGGCTCTTGGCCGGCAGAGTCATTTTAATTAGGATCACCTCATTTATACTAGCTTAGTATCTGAGAACCTAATTTCATTTCTATTTAGGCATAGAACCATGTATAGAATCCAAGACTCCTGAGTCCCAGTGAGGTACACTTTCCATTACAACTTGCAGCTGTAGGAATAAAGAGAACAGTAAATGCTACTTGAATTTCATGATTTCAAATATCCAGTAAAGATGAATTCACTTGCTGCACCTGCTTGTTGTTTTATCATTCCCTTTCCTATCTCCCTTGTGAATTGGCCCACAGACACAACACCTATTTAAAATGATTGGATCTTGAAAAAATTTAAATTGATATTTCATACCCCATAGGTTCTTGTGCAGTGGTAATATCTGAGCTATATGCACATTGAAAATTAAATCATTTTTAAGCTAGCGTAGGGTCTGTCTAATAAAAACCCTTATGAAATCCCACTGTGTCTGCTCTGTAACAGCTTTTCACAGTGAAACATTTAAGCTTTTAAAAAGCAACAGAACAAATGTGATTGATTATCAGTTCACTTGCCAGATTCTGCATTGAAATTAAAGAAAGTGAAAGCCCTTTTATGAAAGTGATATAACCACCTGCAATATTCAACCAATAAAATATGTGTTCAGCTGTTTATGAACTGTCTTGACCCAGATATATAAGCCTTTTAGTATGTAGGAGCCTTATATAGTAACTGATCAATCCTTCCTAACTGTGGCAAAACAGTTAAAAGTGTTCCAAATTGACTAAAAGGTCAAAACACTCTGAAAGAATTCCATCAGTGAGGCAAATATGAAGTTAGCCACACTTGTGATAGGCAAAACAAATAAAAAATGCGGCCTATTAGTATGTACTTGGGAGATATTTTAAGAATTATTAACTCATTAAGAACAAGTTCCCAGTGCCTGACACATAACAAAACTAAATTTGATTGAACATTCACTTGTTTTTCTGCTTATCTAAATATTAGACAATGCCCTGATGATTTTGAAGGAGCTGATACACTTGTTTGCAAACTGCTGTGTTGGTCTATAAATATCCCACTTCTACTTAGTCTCCACAGAATCTATTTTAAATGACCACAGATAATATTTGTATATACTCATTTATTTAAGGAATATAAACACAACAAATAAATGTCAAAGTCTCTACTAATAGTAACTTTAAGATTTAGTTTATAGAGAAGCCAGTCTGAAGCTTGCATGCACCTGTTCACTAGATCTGTTCTCTTTGGCTGGAAGATTTCAGCAGCAGAGAATACAAGGTAGACTACAGCAACATGTAATCAACACCAGAGTCTTCTAGGTTACCAGGAATTTTCTGGAATGAAGAAAAGTATTAAAAACATCTTGTAGCTGTGGGTCACTTAAACCTATATGAATGGTTGACAATGAAAGGGCATGACTTCATTAAGTATGTTTTAAAAAGGAAACAACTTTGTCCTAGACAAACAGAGTGATTGGATAGTGGAAAAGATGGACAAACTGAAATGTGGAAAGAAATCAATAGTGTGTTACTAAAACACGAGTGTAACTCAGAGAGTTGGTTTAGGGAGCAAAGATATTTCTTATTTTATGGCAATCAGGGGACAAGGTTAAATCAGTGGAAAAAACAATAGACAAGTAAACCCACTGATTTACTTGGTCCCTAGGTCTAGATTAGGTTTGGGCCTTTGATGTGTTTTATGCAGCCTCACACATGTATATAGAGATTGTGGCAGGCATCAAGTCAAGCTTCTAGCAGGGAAGGATTGCACTTATTCCATGCATAGCAGAATTCCTCAATTTTGTGTGTGTGTGTGTGTGTGTGTGTGCATGGTTGCACAAATTTTCTCTTGGAATTGCTTCATGTAACCATAGTCATTGGTTGTTTAAACATCCTAAATTAGGGCAAGACTTTCATGTTGATAAATTTTAATTTTGAAATAAATTCAATCAACAATGTGAAAAATAAAGCCATGTAAATATCATAGGGAGTAAATATAAAACAAAAATGTTGTAGAAACAGAATTATGCAGGTAAGTGAACTTCAGTAAGCCTAATATTCTGGGAACAGTCATGAATTATTGTTTAGGGCAATTCCAAAAGAAAAGTTCAAAAATGTTTTAATTAATGACTACATAATCATAAAATATAGAGGAAGTCACCAAGATGCCTCATTTACTTGACAATGAATTTTAGTAACTATAATAAAATATTTCTATGATGTGTAATCACACCATAAATAGCAAGAATTCTACCCAAATTTTGTAGCAAGTAAGCTACCTCAAAATTTGGTATGACAGAAATGTAGGCATTCTGTTAAATATTATGAACTATTCTGTTCATATTTTTATGGCAGAAATCAATTTTTAAATTAAAATTAAAATTGCTTTTCTTCAAGAATCATTTATTCATCTATGGAAGAAATATCCAAGAATAAATGCAAAACATTGATTCTTCTGGTTGACATAGTTTCAGTCACAGTTTCCTAATTTTTCTTCAAATGTGAAAGTATTCACAGAATCGGTGCTCCAATTGTGCCCATTTTTGCTCATGGTCAGATGATGTGAGACAGTAGCTGTGCCACCCTATACATGAGCACCCCCTGCTGGCACATGCTGGAGCCCCACTCCTATTATTGCAAGAATGATTTGAAATATCCCTTACTATGTCTTAGATAAATACTTGCATATATAACTAGTAATATTATCTCAAGAACTTAGCTCAAGGCACCCTATTGATATTTTTCCCACCTTTTGAAATAGCAAACAAAATGACAAAAAATATTTTTCTTGTTTTTAACGTTTAAAAATTGGTAGATTATGTACTCACCATTAAATTGGTACTAATCGATGAACACTTATGTGCACATATGGAAGTAACATTCATTGGAGATCAGGCTTGTGGGAGGGGAGGAAGGGAGGAGTAAATTCACACCTAATGGGTGCGGTGCACTCTGTCTGGGGGATGGGCATGCTTACAGTTTTGACTTGGGCAGTGCAAAGGTAATTTATATGACCAAAGCATGTGTACCCTATAATATTCTGAAAAAAAAGACTGGTAGATTAATTGTATTAGTTTCCTATTGCTACTGCAACAAATTACAGCATAATCAGTGGCTTAAAAGCATACAAATTTATTACCTTATAGTTCAGCAGGTAATAAATCTGACATGGGTCACGCTGGGCTAAAATCAAGGTCTTGGCAGGGTTTGCACTCCCTTTTACTAGCTCTGTGGAAGAATCTATTTCCTTGATTTTTCCAGCTTCTAAAGGATGTCCACATTCCTTGGGTCATGGCCTCCTTCCTCCATCTTTAAAGCTAGCAAATTTTCATCTCTCTTACCTTTCTCCCGGAATCACGTCTCCTTCTGATTCTCTCTTCTACCTCCTCCTACCATTTTTAAGAACACTGTGATTACAAAGATAATACAGGATAGTGTCCCTGTTTTAAGGTCAGCTGACTAGCAACCTTCATCTCCCTTTTCCACATACCCTAACATATTCACAGGTTCTGGGAATTAGGATTTGAGCATTGCTATGGTCTGGATGTTTGTGTGCCCTCCCTAAATTCATATTTTGAAACCCTACTCCCAAGGTTATGAAATTAGGACATGAGGCCTCTGGGAGGTGATTGGGTTATGGGGTAGAGCCCTTAAGAATGGTATTAGTGCCCTTATAAAAGAGGCCCAAGAGAAGCCACTCACCTAAATAAATATACTCAAAATAAAGACTCAAATAAATAAAACTAGAAATGAAAAAGAACACATTATGAGAGATACCATAAAAATACAAAGGATCATGAGAAACTATTATGAAAAACTATATGCCAATGAATTGGAAAACCTAGAAGAAATGGATAAATTCATTCACATATACAACCTACCAAAATCACATTGTCTAAACAATCCAATAATGAATAGGGATATTCAATCAGTAATAAAAAGTTTCCCATCCAAAAATAGCTCAGGACCTTATAACTTTACCACTGAATTCTACCAAGCTTTTAAAGAAGAACTAATACCAATTCTTCTCCAACTCTTGCAAAACATTGAGGATGAAAGAATACTTCCAAACTCCATTTAATAAGGCCAACATTAACTTCATACCAATGCCAGACATGAACACTACAAAAGAAGAAAACTATAGGCCAATGACCCTGGTGAATATAAATGTGAAAATCCTCAATAAAATACTAGCCAACCGAATTTAACAGCATATTGCAAAGATTATTCACCATGATCAAGTGGAATTCATCCCAGGGATGCAAGGATGATTCAAAATATGCAAATCAATTAACATGATACATCACATTAACAGAATAAAAGACACAAAACCTATGATTATTTCAAAAGATGCAGAAAAAGCTTGTGATAAAATTATACATCCTTTCATAATAAAAACTCTCAACAAATTAGACACAGAAATGTACCTCAACATAATAAAAACCATATATGACAAGCCCATAGCTAATATCATACTCAATGGGGAAGAATTGAAAGCTTTTTTCCTAAGGTTTGGACCAAGGCAAGGATGCCCACTCTGGCCACTTCTATTCAACATACCATTGGGAGTTCTAGCCAAAGAAATCAGGCAAAAGGAAGAAATAAAATGCATCCAAATTAGAACAGAAGAAGTTAAATTATCCCTGTTTGTAGATAACGTAATCTTAGATATAGAAAGCCCTAATGACAGCACCAAAAAAAAGTAGAACTAATAAATGAATTCAGTAAACTTGCAGGATACAAAAACAACATACAGAAATCAGTAACATTTTATACACTAACAGTGGGCTACCTGAAAAAGAAATCAAGAAAACAACTCCATGTAACATGACTACAGAAAGGACATGATATTTAGAAATAGATTAAACCAAGGAGGTGAAAATTCTCTACACTAAAAACTATAAAATATTGGTGAAAGAAACCAAAAAGACACAAATAAATGTAAAATATCTCATCTTTTGGGGTTGGAAGAATTTAAATTCTTAAGATGTCTATACTACTCAAAGTGGTCTACAGATTCAATGCTACCCCTGTTAAAATACCAGTGACATTCTTCACAGAACTATGGAAAGTAGTATGGAGATACCTCAAAGAACTAAAAGCAGAACTACCATTTGATCCAGCAATCCCACTACTGGATATTTACTCAAAGGAAAAAAAGACATTTTATAAAAAAGACACTTGCACTTGAATATTTATAGCAGCACAATTCACAATTTCAAAGATGTGGAATCAACCCAAATGCCCATCAATTCATGAGTGCATTATAAAATGTGGTATATGTACACCGTGGAGTACTATTCAGCCATAAAAAACTGGTGAACTAATACCTCTTGTACTAACCTGAATGGAACTGGAGACCATTATTCTAAGTGAAGTATCACAAGAATGGAAAAACAAACACCACATGTACTCATCATTAAATTGGAACTAATCAATTGTCACTTATTTGCACATATGGAAATAACATTCATCAGAGATCAAAAGGTTGGAAAGGGGAAAAGGAGATGGGTAAATTCACACCTAATGGATAGATGGATGCGCACTCTATCTAGGGGATGGGCACACATAACTTTGACTGAAATGGTACAAAAGCAATTTACCTAAACAAAACTTTTGTACTCCCATTATATCCTGAAATTAAAAAGAAACAATCCTATAACTTGTATAGAAGCACAAAAGACCCCAAACAGCCAAAGAAATCTTAAGAGAACAAAGCTGGAGGCATCAAACTACCAGACTGCATTATATATTACAAAGCTGTATAGTAACCAAAATAGCATAATACTAGCATGAAAATAGACACATGGACCAATGAAAAAAATAGAGAGCCCCCAGATAAATCCACACATTAGCAACCAACTAATTTTTGACCAAGGAGTCTAGAACACATAATAGGGAAAGAACAATCTCTTTAGCAAATAGTGTTGGGAAAACTGGATATACACATGCAGAAGCGTGAAATCAGATCCTTACCTCATACCACATACACAAGTTAACTCAAAGCGCGTTAAAAACTTAAATGCAAGACCCCAAACTATGAAATTCCTAGAAGTAAACATAGGGGAAAAGCTTCATGGCATTGGTCTGGGCAATGAATTTTTGAATATAACCAAAAGCACAGGCAATAAAAACAAAAATAAACAAATTGGATTATGTCAAACTAAAAAGATTCTGCACAGCAAAGGAAAAAATCAACAGGGTGAAAAGACAAACTATAGTATGGAAGAAAATATTTGCAAGCTATGTATCTGCTAAGGAGTTAATATCTAAAATATATAAAGAACTGAAACTATTCAATAGTAAGAATAAAAATTACCCAACTAAAAAAAAACAAGGGACCTAAATAGACATTTCACAAAAGAAAATATGAAAATGACCACCAGGTACATGAGGAAAAAAGTCTCCAAAATCACTAATCATCAGGGAAATATAAATTAAAATCACAATGACGTATGACATACTACCTCCATCCTGTTAAGATGGCTTTTATTGAAAAGACAAAAGATGACAAGTGTTTGTGAGGATGTGAAGAAAAGATAACCCTGGAACATGGTGGGTGGAAATGTAAATTAGTATAGTCATCATGGAAAATAGTATAGAGGTTCCTCAAAAATTTAAAAATATAACTACGATATGATTCAGCAATGCCACTACTGGGTATATATCCAAAGTAAAGGAAATCAGTATGTCAAACAGAATCTGCCCTTCTGTATTAATTGCAGCATTATTCACAATAGCCAAGATATGGAATCAATATAAGTGGCCATCACTGGATGAATGGATAAAGAAAATGTGGTACAAGTATAACTTGGTTTATTGACTTGGCTTTACACTTCATGGATATGGCATATATTATAAATTAAAGGATTTGGCAATCCTGCATCAAGCACATCTATCAGTGCCATTTTTCCAATTGCATGTGCTCACTTCATGTCTCTGTCACATTTCGGTAATTCTCTAAATATTTCAAACTTTTTCATTATTATTATATCTGTTAACATGATCTGTGATCAGTGATGTTTGATGTTACTATTGTAATTGTTTTAGCATACCCAAACCTCACCCATATGAGACAGTGAACTTAATTGATAAATGTGGTCTGGGTTCTGACTCCTCTACTGACCAGTCATTCCCCCATCTCTCTCCCTCTCCTCATGCCTACCTATTCCCTGAGACACGCCATATTGAAATTAGGCCAATTAATAACCCCACAATGGCCTGTCAGTGTTCAAGTGAAAGGAAGAGTTGCACATCTCTCACTTTAAATCAAAAGCTAGAAATAATTAAGCTTAGTGAAGAAGGCATGTCAAAAGCCCAGATAGACTTAAAGCTACACCCAGTGCACCAAACACTTAGCCAAGTTGAGAATGTAAAGGACAGTTCATGATGGAAATGAAAACTGTTACTCCAGTGAACACATGAATAATAAGAAAACAAAACAGCTTTATTACTGATATGAAGAACCTTTTTTTTAATTTCAAAATGTTACAGGGCTACAAACATTTAGGTTACATATGTTGCCCTTGAATCGCCCGAATCAGAAGTACAAGCTTTCCCATCCCACAGATAGTGCACACCGCACCCATTAGATCTGAATTTACCCATTTGCTACTCCCCCCTCCTACCTGCCCAACACCCAATGAATGTTACTTCGATTTGTGCACATAAGTGTTGATCAATTAGTACCAATTTGATGGTGAGTATATGTGGTGCTTGTTTTTACATTCTTGTGATACTTCACATAGAAAAATAGGCTCCAGCTCCATCCAGGATAATACAAGAGGTGCTAGTTCACCATTGTTTTTGTGGCTGAGCAGTACTCTATGGTATACATATACCACATTTTATTAATCCACTCATGGATTGATGGGCACTGGGGTTGTTTCCACATCTTTGCAATTGTGAATTGTGCTGCTATAAACATTCAAGTGCAGATGTCTTTATTATGGAACGTCTTTTTTTTTTTGGGTCGATGCCCAGTAGTGGGATTTCTAGATCAAATAGTAGTTCTACTTTTAGTTCTTTGAGGTATCTCCATATTATTTTCCATAAAGGTTGTGCTAGTTTGCATTCCCACCAGCAGTGTATGAGTGTTCCTCTCTCTCCACATCCATGCCAACATTTGTTGTTTTGGACTTTTTGATATAAGCCATTCTCACTGGAGTTAACTGATACCTCATTGTGGTTTTGATTTGCATTTCCATGATGATTAGAGATGTTGAGCATTTTTTCATATGTTTCATGGCCATTAGTCTATCTTCTTTGGGGTTTTCCAGATATAAGATCATATAGTCTGCAAATAGTGATGGTTTGACCTCCTCTTTCCACATTTGGATGACCTTGATTTCCTTCTCTTGTCTGATTACTCTGGCTAGGACTTCCAGCACCACGTTGAATAGAAGTGGTGATAGAGGGCATCCTTGTCTGGAACCAGTTCTAAGCGGGAATGCTTTCAATTTTTCCACATTCAGTATGATGTTGGCTATGGGTTTGTCATATATGGCTTTTATCATTTTGAAGAAAGTCTATGCCTATTTTCTTAAGCATTCTTATCAAAAAGAATGCTGAATTTTGTCAAATGCTTTTTCTGCAACTATTGAGAGGATCATATGGCCTTTGTTTTACTTTTATTTATGTGGTGAATTACATTTGTAGACTTGCGTACATTGAACCATCCCTGCATCTCTGGGATGAAGCCCACTTGGTCGTGATGGATTATTTTCTTGATGAGCTGCTTAATTTGATTTTCTAGTATTTTATTGAGAATTTTTGCATCTATGTTCATAAGGGATATTGGTCTGTAGTTTTCTTTTCTTGTTGAGTCCTTTCTTGGCTCTGGTATTGGGGTGATGTTGGCTGTGTAAAACATATTGGGGAGATTCCTTCCTTCTCGATGTTGGGAATAATTTCTGCAGAATGGGCACCAGTTCTTCTTTGTAGGTCTGGTAGAATTCTGGTGTGAAACCATCTGGTCCAGTATTTTTTTTTTAGGAAGGTTTTTTATTACTACTTCAATTTTGGTACATGATATTGATCTGTTCAGGAATGCTATATCTTCCTGATTGAGCCTAAGGAGGGTGTGTGTTTCTAAGAATTTGTCCATTTCCTCCATGTTTTCAAGTTTATGTGCATAGAGATTTTTATAGTATTCAGAGATGATACTTTGTATTTCTCTGGTATCTATGTAATTTCTCCTTTTTTATTCCTAGTTGAGTTTATTAGAGTCCTTTCTTTTCTGCTTCTGATTAATCTAGTGAGAGGCATATGAAGTTTGTTTATCTTTTCAAAGAACCAACTTTTTGTTTTCTTAATCTTCCATATAGTTCTTTTGTTATTGATTTTTTTAAGTTTTACTCTGATCTTGGGTATTTCTTTTCTTTTGTTGGGTTTGGGATGGGTTTACTCATCCTTTTCCAAATCTTTGAGATTATTCATTAGATTGTTGATTTATGACCTTTCCGTCTTTTGGATGCAGGTATTTAGGCTATGAATTTTCCTCTCAGGACTGCTTTAGCTGTATTTCACAGATTCTGGTAACTTGTGTCCCCATTATAGTTTAGTTCAAAGAATCTATTGATTTCCCACTAGTTTCCTCCTTGACATGCCAATCATTCAGCAGTAGGTTGTTTAGTGTCCAAGACATTGAGTAGAGATGAGTGTTTCTGTTGCAGTTTATTTCTAATCTTATTCCACTGTGGTCTGAAAAGATGCATGGTATAATTTCTATTTTTAAAAATTTTTTGAGACATCTGTTGTGGCTAGGATGTGATCAATCTTAGAGAATGTCTCATAAGCTGATGAGAAAAATGTATACTTGTTGGTTTGGGGGTAGAATGTTCTGTAGATGTCTGTTAGGCCATATGTTCTAGAGTTCTATTCAAATGCCTTGTTTCTTTGTTTATTTTCTGTTTGGAGGATCTGTCCAGTTCTGTCAGCATATGGTGCTGCTGTCTAACATTTTGTTTAGATCAAGTAGGATTTGCTTTATAAATCTGGGTGCTCTTATATTAGGTGCATTAATATTTAAGATTGGGATGTCTTCTTGTTGAATTGTTCCCTTTACCATTATATAGTGACCATCTTTGTCTTTCATTACTTTTGTTGATTTGAAGACTAAGTTATCTATATGAGTTATGAAAGCTATGTGAGCTTTCTTTTGGTTTCCGTTAGCATGGAAAATTGTTTTCCATCCCTTTACCTTGAGTCTGGATGAATCCTTGTGGGTTACATGTGTTTCCTGAAGACAACAGATACTTGGCTTGTGTATATTTATGCATTCGGCCAGTCTATGTCTCTTCAGTGGGGAGTTCAAGCTATTTATATTTATTGAGAGAATTGATAAGTGAGGTGGATTTCTCTTTATCCTGTTGGGTCAAACTTTGTTGTTTTGTTTTATCTCTTGAGCCATTGTGGTAACTGGCCTTCGATCTTTAGCTTTTGGGTGATTTTACATTGGTAAGTTTTTATTGTGCTGATCCATGAATATTGCAGTTCTGAGTACTTCCTGCGGGGAAGGTCTCATCTTGATGAATTTCCTCAGTGTTTTGCTTGTCTGGGAAAGACTTTGTTTCCCCCCTCATATATAAAACTTAGTTTTTCATGATACAAAATTCTAGTCTGGGCATTATTCTGTTTGAGGACACTGAGAATGGGGCCCCAATCTCTTCTGGCTTGGAGGGTCTCAGTTGAGAATTCTGCAATTAGTCTGATGTTTTTTCCTTTGTAAGTTACCTGCTGCTTTCACCTTAGAGCTCATAGGACTGACTCTTTCATGTTTATTTTGGCCAGTATGATGACTATGTGTCATGGGGTATTTCTCTTTGTGTTGAGTCTCCCAGGAGTCCTATGAGCTTCTTGTACGTAGATATCTAGACTTCTAGCAAGGCCAGGGAAATTTTCCACAATTATTCCCTTGAATAAATTATCCAACCCTTGTGTATTTTCTTCTTCACTCTCAGGGATACCTATGATTCTTATGTTAGGCCTCTTTACATAATCTGACATTTCTTATAGGCTTTTCTCTTTCCTCTTATTTCTCTGGTCTATCTATGTGACTGACTTGCTTAATTAAAAGGTGTTGTCTTCAAGCTCTGAGATTCTTTCTTCCTCCTGGTCTAACCTGTTCTTGAGGCTTTCCACTGTGTTTTGTAATTCCTTGAATGAAATTTTCATTTCCAGAAGTTCTGTTTAATTTTTTTTAATAATTCAATTTCTTTAGTGAATTTTTCATTAATTTCCTGCATTGTTTTTGTGGTTTCTTTGTGTTGGGTTTCTATTTTATCTTGTATTTCATTAAGCCTTTTTACAGTCCATTTTCAAAATTCTTCATCTGTTATTTCTATATTCTGCTTTTGGTTGGTATCCATTCCTAGGGAGCTGGTGTTCCCTTTTGGGGGTGACCTATTGCTGTAATTCTTCATACTTACAGAGTTCTTTCACTGGTTCCTTCTCATCTGGAACAGGTGTTGCATCTTACTTTTGGATTTTCTTTTGTTTAGATAATGACAGGCCCAGTATAATCTCTCAGTCAGTAGATGGTGCTTGTTGGTGAGAATCAACCACACACTCTACAATTGAGTCAGTAAATGCTGTAACAGATGTGCAAACTGATCTCACTGTCAGTAGTTGGTGTTTGTTGGTGGGAACAAGCTGTGCTGTTGCTTTTGGTTCCTGTGACCAGCTCTAGTTCCTCAGGAGAACCTTCTAACCTTCTAATGGCCTAGGTGGTGGGTAGGGCTCTGGTTCTTTCAGGTGCATCCTTTATTCACCAGCACATCAGATGTGGATGGGGGAATGAGGCTGGGCGGGGTTAGGTTGGCTGAACCTCCCTTCCAGCTCCACAAAGGCTGGTAAAGAATATGCAGGGTTAAAAGGTCAGTTCCCAACCTCTGGGATAAGCTGCCTGGGAGGGGCTAAAGTGGCCCCACTCAACCAGAGAGTATGCTCTCTATCCCCAGAAAACTCTGCCAGGGGGACTCTGCCCCCAGGGGAATGTTGGCAGCTCAAAGAACTCTGGGATCAAGCTGAACTCCCTATTAAAGTGAGTGGTGGTGGGGGCAGCTGCTCCTATTCATCCTGAGGCAGCAGAGGTATTCGGTTGCTGTGGGAACCAGTACTTATGCAAATTTAGCCTCCCAGGTTCAGTAAAATTCAATATGGCCTTTTCTCTGGGGGAGAAGCTGATTCAGCTAATTCTGATCTGGCAGTTCTCTGAGGGAGGGGGGAAGGGGGTGCACTTACAGATCGCTGCTCTCCTGCCACCTCCAACCTTCACAATGGACAAGGGTTATCATTAGCTGCCAGACCCTGAAACAGCAACCTCTCCCCCAGGCCTCCATGCCCTGCCATCTGTGCTGTTAGCACATCAACATGCCAAACACCTGTGGGCGGAAAGTTCACAAGTTGAGGCTGCCCTGCCGGCTTGGGGCAGAAACATGTCCCCAGTGATGAAAGAGTGTCACTCAGCACAGAGAACCCAGAAGCTGTTATGGTCATGGGGGAAGGCACCAGGGTCTCTCTGCACCACTCTCCAGTGGCGGGGAGAGCACCAGTCTGCCCTCCTCCCCTCCGCAGCTGCGGTCCAGCAACCACCCTCCTTTCCGAGCAGCAGCAGCAGCCACTCTGTCCAAGTCTAGCTCAGTCACTTAGTGCAAGGCACTTTGGCAGTTGCTATGGGGTGGGTGCAGCCATAGGGCTATGAGCAGCTTGAGGCAAAACTACTTCCCAGGATGCCACGAGTGTAGAAGGTGCAGAGGATGGGGTTTCCATATGCAGGGGTGTCAGCTCTCTGGTTCCTCATGGCACTCGCCCACAGGATGACAGCTCTGCCTCCCACTGCAGGCACCTGGGTGGGGGCAGGGGAAAAAAATCCCTTACCCTTTTCCTGGTCTCCAGAACTCCCCTGACCTGGTTCACACTGACTTCTCTCTTCCATCCTCCTCTCTCTCAGCTGTTCAGTTCACGCTGGTGTTATTCCTGACTCCACTGATGTCAGACCCTGTGGTCCACTCCCAGTCAGCAATCCTCCTCCGTTCCCCTTGGTCCAACCCCCAACTCCTCCACCAAGAAGGTCCAAAAAGCCCTGACTCTAGTGGGCCATCTTAAACTCCTGTCTGATATGGAGAAATTTTTAATGGTCTGTATAGAAGATCAAACCAGCCTCAAAATTTCCTTAAGACCAAGTCTAATACAGAGTAAGTCCCTAACTCTTTTCAGTTCTATGAAAGTTGAAAGGGGTGAGGAAGTTTCAGAGGTAAGTTTGAAGTTAACAGAGGTTGTTTCATAAGGTTTAAGGAAAGAAGTCTCCATAAGATAAAAATGTGAGATAAAACGGCAAGTGCTGATGTAGAAGCTACAGCAAATTATCCAGAAGATCTGGCTAAGATAATTCATGAAAGTAGCTACACTAAACAACAGGTTTTCAGACAAAATTTTGTAGACAAAATAGCCTTCTATTGGAAGAATATACCACCTAGGACTTTCATAGCTACAAAGGAGAAGTCAATGCCTGGCTTCAAAGTTTCAAAGGACAGGCTGACTCTCTTGTTAGGGGCTAATGTAGTTGGTAACTTATTTCTTATTTTAAAAAATTACCACAGCCACTCCAACTTTCAGCAACCACCACCTTAGTCACTCAGAAGCCATCAACATCCAGACAAGACTTTCCACCAGCAAAAAGATTATGACTCACTAAAGGTTCAGATGATAATTAGCATTTTTGGGCAATAAAGTATTATTTAAGTAAGGTGTGCACATTGCTTTTTTAGATGTAATACTATTGCACACTTAATGGACTACAATATAGTGTAAACAAAACTTTTATATTCACTGCTAAACCAAAAATTTTGTGTGACTTGCTTTATTGAGATGTTCACTTTATTGTAGTAACCTGGAAGTGAACCTGCAATATTCCTGAAGTATGCCTTTATATATACCCAATGGAATACTATTCAGCTACAAAAGACGGAAAACCTGCCATTTGCTACAACATGAATAAACAAGGAGGACATTATGTCAAGTGAAATAAACCAGACAGACAGATAAATACCATAGGATCTCACTCATGTAGAATCTAAAAAAGTTGATCTCATAGGAGTAGAGAGTAGAATGGTGGTTAGTGGAGGGTGGGGGCAGTTGTGAGGGGGATTAGGGAGATATTGGTCAAATGATACAAAATTACATTTAGATAAGAGGAATAAGTTCAAGAGATCTATTGTTCAGCATGGTAACTATAGTAAATGATGACATATTATGTTTGTGAAAAATGCTAAGAAAGTAGATGTTAAGTGCTCTCACCACAAAAATAAATATGTGAGGGAATGCATATTTTAATTATCGAGATTTAATTATTTTACAAGGTGTATATACTTCAAAACATCATGTTGTACACAATAAACACATATAATTTTACCAGTCAATTTAAAATAAACGAATAAATAAATAAATTTGAAGGGGAAAACAAAGTAATCACCTCTGAGTGTAGCATCTAGTAAGAAACTAGTCTCAAAATAAAAAAAAATTTAAAAAGAAAAAAAGAAATTGGTAATCATCTTTAACCCTGACAATCTCTAGGTGTGAGAGAACAAAAGTTGTTCTCATCTATAACAATGCACCAGATTAAAATTTGTAATATAAAGAGCATGAATTTTTCCAAATCTCTTTCAAGGGAAGAACACATATTTTTAACATTTTAACACCCCAATTGGTTAGTAGCCATGTACCAACCAATCTCATTAAACTTTCATGGCTGTTAGCTTTTCTTCTTTCCTAAACCATTAATTGAAAAAATAAAATATTTTACAGATCAAAGCCAATTAACTTTACCTTGGTATGCACAAAGTTAAGGACAGAGTTGTTTTATCTGAATAGTCACACTCAGAAAATTTAATGTTAATCTTTCTGTTCCCAAAGAGGCATATCTTAAATGCAAATCCTTTTAGAAAACAACAGGAACACCAGATAGTGTTTGATTCCTCTTCCTAAATGCTTTTTCTTCCTTTCTTATTTATTTGAAGGAAGGACTCATTGGTAACATTTTTTTAAATATCTTTAAGAAGAATTAATTGAGTGCTTCTAGCAGGAACTGTGGGGGAAAAAAAATCTTTTAAAAGACCAAAAACAAAGAACAACAAGAAATACACAGAAGCATCATCCTAATGTGGTATGAATATATTTAAATAAGCCATTGAATAATAATTGTCAAACAAATTAATAAAAACATTGATGCTAACTTTAAAGAGTTAACAGCGAGGGAAGAAGCTCTTAGATAATGGGGTGGCAGGCTTCCAGAAGAGAGAACATAGCTCTAAGTCTCTAAGAATGAGTAAGTATTATGAAGCAGATAAAAGCCCAGCAGGGAGGGCAGCAAGTACTAAACCTGGGGAGAGTGGAAAATTATGTTGTTTTCAAGGGAGGAAGAGTAATACGTGGACTAAATATGTATGGTGAGCAGTGTAGAGTAAGAATGAGGCAAATTTGGATCAAACCGTATGTCAAAGACTTCTGGTTTCTGGTCCAACATGTAAGGAACTTTGAAGTCTTCACTCCATCTTAACAACAAGTAAAAAGCTGATCCGACTGAAAAATAAAGAACTCTTCTTAGATTCATCGGAGAACTGAGGTCGCAGAGCAAACTGCTATAGAGTTTGGAAAGACAGGCAGATACAGAAAAGCCGACTTAATAGAGCAGAACCCCACTCCTGCTGGAACCAGTACTGTGGTAGGAAAAGCTGAATTGTAACTGCTGAATTGCTGAAGGCTCAATGTGGACAAGTCTGAGAGAGGAAAAAAAACTCCAGTGGAACCCAGTCATAGTAAGGCCTTCACACTTTTCTGAGTTTTCCCTCCAGCTTTATAAGGTTCTCACAATGAAGACTGGAGAAAAATATCCTCAGGCTCTGGCAAGGAGAGAGGACAAATAACAATCTTGAAATATACTAGAGCATTACATTATTCTTAACAAGGCCTGCCCTCAAGAGAAATTATTTTGTCAGAGCCTAACCTCCTGGGGTTTTAGCAGAGCCTAACCAACCGGGGGAAACAGAAATAACCAGTTCTAGGCCCCTATAGCCATTGTGTACCACATAGGAGTAAGGACAAAAAATACTGAGAAGCGTTTGTGAAGTTCACAGCCCAGAGGCAGAGGCTCACTATATGACTGAGACCTACTCATAGAACTATAAATGGCTTCCTCGTCCTCCACACCTTACCATTACATTACTAAAGCCCTATTCTCCACATTTCCATTTACCCAGTACATCATGCTTTGCCTTTTAGTAAAGTATACTAAAAAGTGAAACAAACAAACAAACAAACAAAACACATAGTTTGAAGAGACGGAGCAAGTACCAGAACAATATTCAGGTATGACAGGGATGTTGAAATTATCAAACTATAAATATAAAACAAATTTGATTAACATGCAGAGGGCTGCAATGAAAAAATTAGACAACATGCAAGAACAGATAAGTAATGAAAGCAAAGAAATGGAAATTGGAATAAAGAATAAAAAAGAAATGCTGGAGATAAAAAACACCATAACAAAAATAAAGATTGCCTTTGGAGGATTCGTTTGTCAACTGGACATGGCTGAGGAAAGAATCTGTGATCTTAAGTGTATGTCAACAGAAACTTCTAAAAATGAAAATAAAACAAACAAAAAAAAGACTAGAACAAAATGCAAAACAGAATATCCAAGAACTTTAGGAAAACTATAAAAGGTGTAACATTTACATAATGGGAATAAAGGAGAAGATGGAAAAGAGAAACAGAAGCAATACTGAAGTAATATTGACTGAGAATTTCCCCAAATCAATGTCAGACACAAAACCACACATACAGGAAGCTCAGAGAAGGAGGACAAATTCCTAAGGTGCTACACCAAGGCCTATCACATTATTCAAACTGCAGAAAACCAAAGATAATGACAAAATCTTGAAATAAGCCACTAGGAAAATATACCTTACCTACAGAGGAGGAAAGATAAGAATTGCGTCCAACTTTTCCTCAGAAACAATTGCAAGCAAGAAGAGAGTAAAGTGAAGTATTTAAAGTATTGATAAAAAAAATCACCTAGAATTCTGTATCCTGTGAAATTATAACTCAAAATGAAGGAGAATTAAAGACTTTCTCAGACAGATGAAAATTGAGGGAATTTGTTGCCAGCAGAGCTACCTTGCAAGAAATATTAGAAGTTCTTCAGAGAAGAAAATTGATGTAGGTTAGACACTTGGAGCTACATAGAGAATGGAAGAACTTCTTTAAAGAAGGAATAAGTGACAGTAAAATAAAAATTTGTTTTTTTCTGATTCTTAATTGATCTAACAAATGTCAGTTTGTTCAAAATAAAAATAGCAACAATGTCTTTGATGATTATAGCTTATATATAAGTTAAATAAATTACAATGATGCAAGAGATGGGAGGGAGGAATTAGGAATATGTTATTATTACAAGGTACTTACACTACCTCTGAAATGATATTTCAGGGAAACCACTAAAAAATGAAATACATAGGTATAAATTTATCAAAATATGTACAATATCTATATGGAGAGAATTATAAAATTCTGATGAAAGATATCAAAGAAGAACTAAACAAATGAAGAGATATTTCATGTTCATGAGTAGAAAAACTCAATATTGTCAAGATGCCAGTTCTTCCCAACTTGATCTACATATTCAACACAATCCTAATCAAAATCCCCACAAGTTATTTTGTAGATATTAACAAACTGACTTCAAAATTTACATGGAGAGTCAAAGTTTCCAGAATAGCCAACTCAGTACTGAAAAAGAAAAGAAAAAAGTCAGAGTACTGACACTACGTGAATTCAAGACTTGCTACAGAGCAACTGTATCAAAACAGTGTGATATTGGTGAAAGAATAGAGAAATAAGTGAGTGGAACAGAATGGAGTCCAAAAATAGACACAGACAAATATAGTTAACTGATCTTTGACAAAGGAACAAAAGTAATACAATGGAGAAAAGACATTCTTTTCAACAAATGGTGCTGGAACAGTTGAACATCCACATGCAAAAAGACTCAATCAAGACACAGACCATTCACAAAAATTAAATCGACATAGACCATAGACCTAAAAGTAAAATACAAAACTATAAGACTCCTAGGAAATAACATAGGAGAAAACCTAGAATGACTTTGGTTATGGTGATGACTTTTAGATACAACACCAAAGGCATGGTTCATGAAATAAATAATTGATAAGCTGGACTTCATTAAAATTTAAATCTTTGTTCTGCAAAAGATACTATCAAGAGAATGGTCAGATATGCCACAGATAAGGAGAAAATATTTGAAAAAGACATATCTAATAAATAACTGTTATATCCAAAATAGACAAAGAACTCTTAAAACTCAACAATAACAATAAAACTTGATTTAAAAATGGCCAAAAGACCTCAACAGACATCTCACCAAGCAAGATAAACAGACGGCAAATAAGCATATAAAAATATGCTTCACATCATATATAATTATGCTGGTAGGAATGGAAAATGGTACAGCATCTTTGGAAGCCAGTTTGTCAGTTTCTTACACAATTAAAGGTACTGAGACCATATTGTATGGCAATCATACTCTGTGGAATTTACTCAAATGAGTTAAAAAGTTATGTCCACATGAAAACCTGTACACAGATGCTTATAGCAGTTTTATTCATAATTGCCATGAAGGAACCTTCAGTGCATATTGGTAAATGAAGGAAGCCAATCTGAAAAGGCTGCATACTACATGAGTTTAGCTATATGACATTCAGGAAAAGCCAAATTATGTGCACAGCAAAAAAATCAATGGTTTAAGGAGGTAAAGGAATACCCAAAGAATGTATAATAGGAAGAATGAAACTAATGTAAATTACAAAGTTTGGGTAATAATGATGTGTCAATGTTGGTTCAGTGATTGTAACAAATTTACCACTCTAGTGCAACGTATTGACAGTGGGGTGGTTGTACCTGGGTGGGGATATTGGGCATATGGTAATTCTCTGTGCTTTCTGTTTAGTTTTTCTGCAAACCTAAAACTGACCTAAAGAATAAATCCTATTTAAAAATTGTATGTCAGAGTACGTATTTAGTGTTTATATTTGAACAATTAAAAACCATCATTATCTATTGTTATATAAAGAGCATGAATTCCTTCCAATCTGTTGCAAGAAAGAAAATGTATTTTAAAATTTTTAAATCACCAATTGGTGGGCAGCCATCTACCAATCATCCTCATTAAGCTTTCCAGGTTGTTAGCCTTTGTGACATTGTAATATTGAGTTATTATAACACAAACATTCCTTTAATGGGAAGAAAAGATGGTGTCTTAGTAGATACTTGATTTATCTAATTTTTTAGGCCCATTATTCTTACTCTGTTTCTTGAACACTGATTACAAACTAATCTAAGGCCATTATTTTAAATTACTAGATTAGTTGACAAAGATATTCTGAAAATAGGTGAGTCCATTAAGTTAGCACCAGAAACAGAAGAAAATATTTTTCCTTTGTTTAGTGTTGCTATTTTTGATGCTAAAAGTAGTTTTCTTTTTGTCACCTTTGCTACTTTTTACTCCAGTTTTGGCTAAGAGAGAGAGAGATGTGACTAAGTAGTAACCTCATAATTCTCCAACTGTATTGAATCTTAGCTTTCAATGGAAAGAATTAGCTAACATCAATTATTAGAATATCCTCTTTGCCATATCTCCAAATAGAAATTCTATTAATTCATTTAATCCTAAAACAAATAATTTTAGTACCAAGTATAAGTACTAGTACAATACCTGTTTTCAAGCCCTGAAGAAATTCCAAGATACATATGATATATATCAGAAGTGCTTAGAATATCATGGGCACTGAGTAATCAAAACAGGTACTCAACCAATCAATGAACATTTTGACTGGTATGCTGCATAGTTCTTTCCATATGGAGTTTTACAGTGCAATGGGGAAAGAGTGATATATCAATGGATATAATACAAAGCAAAACCACGAAGTGTCCAAATTATGGAACATGCAAAAATAAGCAAGCAGCAGAGAATGAAGTTAGGAATATTTCTGAGGAAGAGCAGCATTTGAGCTGAAAGTCTTAAAAGAAAGAAAAAAGATACTTATAAATATGTCTTTAATTGAAGTATAACGCCCCAAAATAAAATCTAGATAAAATATAGACCTGGCCATTAAGAAAGAGATATTGTATATATTTAATATAAATTTACTTAAATTAGTATTGAAATGTGATTGAAATTTGTCTATATTTCAAGGACAGAAATACATTCTCATGTGTAGCTTGAAAATTGCTGTTCATTGTGGTGTGTTTAAAAACAGAGAAAGAAGCAAAACATGAAAGAAATGCACCAGCCTACTAGAAATGTGCATTAAAAATTAATTGCTCTTTACCAATTGAGACTCATATTTTAAAACAGTTTAAATATCTATAGTTTTAGAGCAAAGACAACTTACACCTATACACGGAGTATATTTCTATAATGAATATAATGATCAGGATTGATTAGCTTATGCTTCCGTGTTTAACACAACGAAGTTTTCTTTTTCGCTGACAGTGTGCTCTGACTCTGATGAATCATAAGGGCAGGTGAATGATCCATTTGGTGACTGTCTTGTGGTCCCATCATTTCAACAACTGGGTTAAAGAGCATGGTGACAGAAAAGTGAGCTGGAGAGCCCATTTTTATTGCCCTGATTCCGAGAAGACACATTTAACTTTCACTCACAATCCATTGGCCAGAACTGGTATCATGATTGCCCACTGACTTCAAGGATGCTGCAAAGTATGCCGAGGAAAGAGAGGGAACTAGATACTGGTTTTCACTAGTAATGTCTACTATAGAAACACATTCATTACAGCTACTTTGACGGGTAAATGTGGAGAATAAGCATACCTATAATCAAATGTATGGAAGATTGAAGAGTTCATGGCTTCACTTAAAAAAAAAAAAGAAAATATATTATAAAAAACCATTGGCAGAATTGTGTATAGTCACCTACAATTATTTCTACCAGATTATAAAAATGCCACTCACACAGCAGTGGAATTCCTCAGTTATTTCCTTGGCCATGAAAGGATATGAGCTCTTTGAGTGCCACCTGAAGCTTCAGAGCTCCTTGTCGTGAAAATGGGGTCTTACAGAGGATATATTATACTGTTAGTTGGTAGCTTTGTGTTCATTTATATAGGTCAACAAGTAAGTCTTTGTGATTCTGGAAAAAAAATTACAATTTTTCTGGATTAGTATTTTAGTCTAAAGAACTCTTGATAAAAGATGACCAAAGTTTGCTAGCTCAAACATACTAACTTTGCATGGCATGACGTATTTTAAGTTGTCTTATTTAATTGCTTCTTAGGACCTCATACCAAATCAAAGTGGTGGTTAAAAGAATAAGTTAAACTTGAAAAATACTAAAAATTACTCTTCAAGTTTCCCTTAGGATCTTTGGTATGTAACATTTTTACAATGAAAACACGTTATAAGGAGGCCCTTGTTATTCTATGAAAATTAAATCAAGCCAGAGTTGGATCCTAGATGGAAATACTTTGTTCAAAATATTTGATTTAAAAAAGTAATAATATAGATATTTCAATTGTTGTTCCTGGATATTTATACACATTGGGAAATCATTGGAAATCTTTAGAAAGCATTTTTTTCAAATAGCAGGCATGCTACTTTATTGTAGATTTTACTGTAAAGTTCTTAAAATATTTTAAAATCTTCACAAAAAAATCCTAGTACAAGTGCTAAATAATATGTTCTTATTAATGCATCACCTACCATTACATTTCTTTTCAGTACAGTATTTCAAGATCGGGCAGTTCATTTAATATATAACTTTTTCTCAGACTAATGGTGGAAAAGAAAAGACATGCTAAGAGATAAAATACAACCTTTCTTTATGTTAGGGGGAGAAACATGCCTGTGAACCTAAAATGGCACCTAAGAAAGGATATTATTTATAGAAGCTAGAATATGAAAGGAAATGCCAGGAGATGTCAAAATTGATTGAAACACTCAACCTTGACAGCTCTGAAATTTGCAGGTTGAATACCTGCCACAATTTGTGAATGATCCTCTATATTCTTAAACTGCTTGGTTTAGCTAGCATTGTGATGGAAATGGATGAGAGAAGCCAAGAAACTATTAGCCATATCCTAGCGCCATTTCATTCCTGAAACTTGCTCTAATATATGTTATTCTGCAATTTAAAAAGGGTAGAAAAGTATATATTGATGTTGATTAGCAGTTTCCCATTTAGAGAGGAATCTCTATGTTATACATGAAGAAGTTCCACATGTAAACACTTTCAAAGAACATTTTTTCTACTGAGGTTTTCACTTCTAATTTATCTGTACATAAATATATACTCTTTTATTAAATATATTTATTTACCTTCTATTGTAGGTTTACTTGGGTACAGTTATGTCTGTGTGTGTGTGTATATATGTAATAGTTAAATATTCATTTGACTTATGATAATGAAGAATTTGTGGCAGATTTATTAAATAAGATTGGCTGAATTGCAGAATGCTCTAAATGACTAGGCAAGAAAATAATAAATGGATATTGCCAAAAGAAAATGCAGAGAAGACAGTCAGGCTCTCTTGGCTAATAAAGGGTAACACAGTCTAATTAAAGCCTACCAGTGGGAATGTTTGTAAAAGTTAAAACTAAAATGGAAATAAAATTACTTGATTTTAGTGAAACTAAAACAAGATAAATAGTAAACCAGGGAGACTCTTGCACTGATGTAAAGATTCGTTTTAATCTAGCAAAATTTAAATCCCACCCAACCTTTATATTCTTTAAGAACATATACTCACCCACACATATACACCTAATACAGTATCTCGAATATAGAAAGAAATAACTATAGCTATTGTAGTTAAAATATCTGTTCTAAAATACATACTGCTAACATTAAAGTTATTTAAATTTAATTGATATTTTCTCATTAAATAATGCTAAATTTGCACATTGCAAGAGACTGAGCATCTTAACTGTGTTCTCTGTTCACTCTTAGGAGCAAAGTGATAACTTCTTAGAAATCATACATTTTGTATAAAAAAATTGACAAATTACAAGTCCCCAAACAATCCTTCCAAAAGAATAGTAACACCAAAGAAAATGTACAGAAGACTTAGCATTTTACCATGGAGAGCAATAAATACTAATGTTCTTTTTCTTTCTTCATAGATATTTTCCTGATATCTTCATTCTTCATAGCTATTTTCTGAAGATAGAAAAATTACATTCATATACATATATATATACACACACACACACATTTTGTTTTTAAATAAACATTAGTAATGAGCCCAATGCCACTTAAATAGTAATGTCCTCAGTGAATGTAAGAAAAAACATAAAGGCCTGATCTAATCACTATTCAAGAATATAATTTACTTGTTCTACTTAAAGTGAAAGAAGGAAAAAAAGAAAAACAGTGAAGTTGAAATAAAGATTAAAAAATAATGTAAGTATTTCTACTTTTCTTTATATCCAGATAGATGCTTTGGTATCTGTTCACGACACCATCTTCCTTTAAACCCAGTACTGTTACCTCAGTCACTCCCCATCCATCCACCCCCATCTGGGTAGACTGCCTTACCCGTGATTTCGTCATTCTATTCTATCCCTTATCACACTTCAATGTCACCACTCCCCACTGCACGGGGCAACATAGGCCTATATGGTTGAAATGATTGTGACTTTAGAGCCAGCTGTTGCAACTTCAGAGCCAATTACAATACTTGGCAAATATCAAATTCTCAAAGGCCTTTGGAATAAATGGAATAACATAATGTTGTTGTGTGATACCTTTGGATTGTGTAGTATTTTTTGGAAAAATTTATGAGCAAAATAAACTCTCTATATTCAAACCATATTTAAATATTTCAATGTAATCTAAAAGATAATCTAATTGCTGGTATAATCTGTCAGAGAAGTAAAAAAATCAAATGTGGTGAGGTTAGCTAAGTCTAGATATGTATAAGATATCTTGAAATATCTTTGTGATAAGAGCTGTTTGTTTTATAAAAGAGTTAAGCTTAGATTTACTTTTTAAACAAATTGAGCTAAATATGGAAGAGTAATGGTATAGTAGAAAGAGCAGGATATTTTCAACCAGTGGAGCTGATTTTGAATCTCAGGTTTGCTATTTGTTGCTGTGTGATCTTGGGGAAATTACACGCACCCTCAGCCTCAGTGACCACTGTGGCCCAACTAGTGTCTAAGTAGTAATGTTTTAAGTGAGAAATGCCCTAACTCAGTGCTCACATTTGGAAGTTACTTGGTAATAGTTGGTTTCCCATTTAGTTGTCAGACCCTGCTTTCTCCAATATGATAATTCATTTATTTATTGAATTTTTAAGATCCTGGGTTCAAATGTGATATAAAATCAAAATCCAATAGAAAACTAAAGGAAGAAAAGGGATTTAGTGTCAGCTCTGCCACTTGAAGGGTGTGCATTATTGAGGAAAATACTTTAAAACTCAAACCTAAATTTTATGTAAACTAAGGACAAAACTATGCAAACTACCTACCTCATGAAGATGATGTGGGGATCAATTTACGGAAGAGATGTGAAAGAGGTGTGAATGACTTTGTAAATTACGTTAATATTAAGTACAAAGGAGGCTAAAACTGAAAGTATTACTCAATATCTAAATATCTTACTCAATATCTGAAGTATTACTCAACCTAAATAATGGTGACAGAAAAATGTAGTAAGACTTCACTGGCTAATCTTTGTGTTAAAATTTTTCATACTACTCATTTTATCAAACTAATGTTTATTTGAAATAAATAACAAGCACTTTTTTAAAAGTACAAATAAAATCACTGAGTATTTATTCAATCAGACAATAATATGTTGAACACGCAGATTAGTCCGTAATTAGAAAAGGTGGAGATATAAATGTTGTGGGAATCTGAGGCATGACACTTGCTAAGATTTCTGCATGATCAGAGGAAGAAGCTTCAAGCATGTCAATATAAAGGCAAAGACTTAAGGTAACCAGTAGAGAAATGAGATGGAGTGAGTTCCAGAAACTAGAAACCTCCATAAAGCCGCTGGTCCCAGGCTCACAAAGAGTGAATTGACTTTAAGCCTATGGCAGAAGGATCAAGGTTTGTATCAAATGGAGGAAATGTTTTTGAAATCAGTGACAGTGGGGAGTTGGGTGTGAGGACAGGAAGGAAGGCAATAGGGGCAAGATAGCATGGATGATGGATGACAAGTCATGAGAAAGACATGAGTTGGCAAGCAGTGTCTTTCCACGGAAGGCCCTTTCTTAAAAAAAATTATTTATTTTAATTATTATGAGTACATAATAGTTATATATATTTATAGGGTACATGTGATGTTTGGATACAGGCATACAATGTGTATTAATCAAATCGGGATAATTTGGGTACCCACCTCTGGCATTTATCATTTCTTTGTGTTAGGAACATTCCAATTCTACTCTTTTAGTTATATTAAAGTATACCCTAAATTGTTGATTATAATCACTGTGTTGTGCTATCAAATATTGTTCTTTCTATCTATCAAACTATATTTTTGTTAATAGAGAGGAATAGGAAAAGCAGAATCTAACTTTGAGGAAGAATCTATCTATGAGTGAACTGCAATGAAAGTGAGGGGTTGTATGTGTCCATACACTAGATTTTCACAGAAAAGAGGTGCTGGATTTCACAGGCATGAAGATTTGTATCTATAAAAGGAAAGTCATCACTAAGTATGTAGAAGTAGTATGTGCCACATTTTGTTACAAAGCTATTAAATTATTAAATAATGAAGCATTCTCTTGTCCTAATCATTTCCACAATACATGTTATGGCAATGCTAAAAAGCTAATATAGAGGTTGTTCATCTTGCCATCATCTTGCTTTGTTTGTGTTCTCCTTCTTTCACGATGAAATTATATTAGAGCACATGTTTCAGAAGATAGCTACTTTATAACACATGTATTAAGAGAAATTAGCCATATACTTGAGATGAAGTTTGCCACAGAGATAGAAACTCTCTTAATTTCTATATATATAAAACCTCTCATTTACCTAATTATTTTACCAATTACTAAGTTATTGCTTATTGATTCATTTTATCAGACATTGAAGTTTTAAAATTATTCAGGAATTTAAAACCAGTATAATCCCAATTTATTAGCAATTATAGAAGGGATAAGAAAAGATTTGATCACTTTCTCTAAACATATTAACTTTGTGACATTATTTTTTTATTTCTTCTGAATACACTGCCAGTTTCTTGAAGAATTTCCAATCATAAAGTTTTTATACAGCTTTTAAATTCAGCTATTTTTATACAATATTAAAAAAAGTATCTATAATTATTTATGTTCTTACATGCACAACTAGAATATCTGTGGAGAATTTTTTGTGAAGATGAATTCAAAAATTTCAAAGACTTTAAAAATATAGATGATTACATAAATAGGTACTCATCTGATAAAAATTATTAGCCCTTTTAACCAAATGAAAACAAAAATTGATGGTTTATGGTTTGAAGAATAGATTTTTATTAGTGTTATTTTAGGGATAAAGAAGAATGTTATTAGGCAACAAAAATAATTCATCTGTTAATAATACAAAATATAAGTATGTAATTGAATCTAAATTATTTTAATTGTTCTTTATAAATGTCAAATTTCTCCATAGACTAGAAAAGCCATATTTCACATGACTGGCATACTAAATATACTAATGATTTATGTCATATGATCTTCATATAAGTACATTTTATTGAGGTATTTTAAATTATGCTGAATCAAAAGACTGAAAATAATAACCTGCTACATTATGTGTTAGCCTGAAAAGTCAAGCTTAAACAAGAAACCCCATTATTACGGAGAGATAAAGTACAAGTGGCCTTTATTTTAATACCTTCCCTATCTGGTGGCAAGTAGAAAAGTCAATTTTCTAGTCTGTATTACTAAGATTTTACAATCATTCATTGTGTGAGATGTCTGACTCCATGTTTTTTTGATATGTGACTGATTGCTAAAGCTTTTTAATCTCACTTTCCCTTCTTCTCCTTGTGCCACACATCTGGTCAAGCTGATAAGAAGGCCTGGTTACTCCCTCCTTTGGTGCAAGCAGGAGAGTCAAATTATTCAAGCCCCTTTTTGTGTGTGAATCCTTATCCTGGCCTCACCGCTAACCATAATAAAAACCTAGGCCAGTCTCTTTTGCCAGCTCTCTCAAGATATTTTGAACCTGCTTGAGTGGCCTGCTCTGATGTACCAAATACCTCAATTATGGAAGTAATAAAACTTTTCATACTCTGTGTGTGTGTGTGTGTGTGTGAGAGTGATCATCAGACTTCACTTCAGAATCAAACTTGGGGTGGGGGTCTATATGCCTTTGTAGATGGTCATAATATTCATTCATCACATTAATTTGTCCTTAGGTCATGAAGTGTGGGATAAAATGGTAAACTGGGGATAAAATGGTAAATAGAAACGATCTTAGATCTCAATCACTCAACAGTATGCTGAGGTCAATTGTAGCTCAACATAAAATTAAAATAGAGTATCAAAATTCTATAGTAGAAGGACGAAACAAAATTCCTAAGCATGAGAATAAAAGCAGAACTAAATAAGCCCTTGAGGTTAGAGAAGACTTCCTGGATGACCGAATTCAGTTTTAAAGGATGAATAAAAATGAGAAAGAACTATTAGAGCCTTATTCCAAAAAGAGGGACTTTGGAAAATTATGGAGGCTTTTGAGAAGAAGATTCTAGGTCTTACTAATTGCAAGTAATTTTTTGTGTCTAGAAATTCTACTTTAAAGTCAAGAATGGTAAAAAATGATATCATTTAATAAAGGCCAAATAGTGAATGATCTTGTAAGATCGTCTCTGAAGTTTAGATGTTATTACTATTCTTATTTTTGGTATTATTCAGTAAATTACACAATTAAACCCCCATCACATTATACATGTGATCTCTAGTGCCCAAAACAACTCTACAATGTTACAAAGTTGTGTTGTCTGTATTTCATTAAAAAACTTCTATATGGCTAGCTCATTTTCACTCAGTGTGTTACAACTAAAAAGTGAATTATAGAACAGCCAATTTGAACAATTCTGACATGATTTATACTTGTACACATTAAAACATCTTTTATTGCTATTTATAACTGTATCTTAATCTGTAAAACGGATCCAGTATTATCTTTTCCATTCCTTACCTCAAAATAACAAATCTATGTTGTTATAACTTTCATTTATTCACGCATATCTGGTCTTTCTCCTTCCAGTTACATAGCCTTTTGTGGTTAAGCATAGCTATATCCCTTGCTGTGCTTTGTGATATGGAAGCAGGAATGATAACGTGCCTTTTCCTGATCAGCAGGTCTAGAAAGTCATATATTCCAGACAGTACAGCTAATGGATGGAGTAGCCCCCTTCAGCCTGATGGCTGAATTGCTGCTTTATGTATGTTGACCAGAAGAGCCAAGAGGGCTTACAAAGAGTGAGAAATACATCTCTATTGTGTTAAACCACTGAGATTTCCAAGTTTGTTCCATTAGCATAACATGCAACCATAAGTCAATATAATTTGTTTGTGAAACTACCTAAATACTTAAATTTAACAACTAGAAATAAGAAAACAATGAATGATGAGGACATTATGATAATACTGGTGATACCATCTTCTGAAAGTTATACAGATAAACACTTTTTAAATCATTTATTATGCTTTCAAGAAGCATTTGATCCATTTCTGCTATGTATAAACACTGTACTCAGAATGTTTTACTTGTTGAGGTTTCTGAGATAAATAATAAAGAAAGACCTTAACTTCTAGGTTTTTAAAATATATTTATTTGATGAAGGAATCATGTGAATGATAAATAAATGGCTACAGGATTTAAAAGAAGAGGAAGCATTTACATGTAATACTATCGTGTAAAAGTTCATGAATGGAATGCCATTTGGTATATGTTAAATTTTTAATATTATCTGTATATACCAAACATTTGAACCTATCCCTTTAGAAATTACTAGACTGTATAAACTAGGTCTAACTACTGGATATCTTTCTCCTTTGGCCTTTTCTAGTTATCCTATCTGGTCATAACCTTTTAGATGCAAATTTTGTTAAAATTAGATAGTAATTTATGAACAATTATTATTTGCATCCCCAAAATGTCTGCATATATAGCTCCATCACTTCAGGTGTCAGCTTAAATGTAACTTCATAAAGATCTACTTTTACTACCTTTATTTTTCTTCTCCAAACTAATGACTGACATATTATATTAGATTTTTTGATATTTGCTTACTGTCCATCTCTTCTACTTGAATGTAAACTGCATGAAGATAGGTAGTTTATTTTATGTGATGTCATATATTCAGCTCTAGTTTAGTCTTTGTCATGCACTATTTATTTAATGAATGAATAAATGAAAGAATAATAAAATAAATACCTGTAATGAGTACTTTCTGAGCCTTTCTCTTGAAGGTTAAAATTATATTATTCTCTACTTCCAGTGGTTAAAATTTTATTAATATATTAATAAAATGTCCAGAGTGCTATTTTCTTTCTCTTCCAACATAGGAATAAATTGGGAGGAAATATATGAAGATTTTTATGGCTAACATATCTCAATAAATGTTTCTTTTCAGTATCCTTCTATATTTCATAGTGGTAAGACATAACTGGATAAATCAGGATATTTTTTTCCCACCAAGGACTTCTGTAACCTTAAATCAGATACAAGCGATGTATTTCTGTGTAGTTTAAAAACACAGCTGGAACTGTTTACTCTCTAGACAAGTTTTAATTGCAAATAGTAAACTTTGTTTCTTTTTCCCAATCTCCTATATATATATATATCACTCAAGTGACATCTACGAAGTGAGTCAGAGAACTGGGCAGGATTAGAGCACAAATAAGAGCACTGATGTTACTTATATTAACTTACTATGAGTCTAAATTTAATATAAACTTGTGGAAAAATTTGAAGGTGATAAAAATTGAATGTTTAATCATTTTTTCTGCTTCAGTTTTCTAATGGTTTCAAGTGTGTATATGAATTTAGGGGGAAAGTGAATTCCCTGTTTATTTAAATCATTTACTTTGAATAAAATAGTAGCATATTTAGGTTATCTAAGCTTAAATATGTTCACTTTAGAGATACTTGAGAACTAAGGAAAAGACATAAGTCTCTCAACAGGTTTTATGGAGAATTAGGAATTCTAGACCACAAGGTAACTATACAGATCAACAGAAGCTCTAGTATAGCAACAGGAATGTTCAGTTCTTCCCTCATTAGAGGATGCATTTTGTCTAGAATTTCCTGTCCTAATGAATCAGCTTAATATGGTCTCAGTTTGTCTTGACATTTATTGTCTTCCTATTCTATCAGTCATTAAATACCATTTCTTTCTTTTGTCCAAAACTTTTGCTTACTCCTGGCTTCTACTTTTATGGGTCCTTACCCTCCTGCTTTCTCTGTGTTTCTACGTGTCTCAAATTTTAGCTTCCCAAGATAAAGGTTATAATCAGGTTGGCCGACAAGTTTACCAACCAAGTTATACTGCATGTATTGGTGAAGCATTCTCTGCCTTACTAATAGCTGCAAACCAAAATACATATGGCTAATTTTTTTTCTTCCACTTTCTGCTGATCCCTGATCCTATCTATGTGGCAGTATAAAAAGATGGTTAAAAAGTACAAAGCAGAGTAAGTTACACATAAGTAATCCTTGTGAGGAGAACTGTGGTTTAAAATAACAATGGCTTGGTTTTGTTTTTAGGTTTGCAGTGAGGTCATCAATAACTTTAAAGATCCAATCAGAGAACCAATCCCAGACATCAGCCTTTAAGGTGTCTTTCCTCACCTCCAACCCTGAAATCACTTTTGGTAAAATTGTCAGTGTCTGAATAGTCAGAAAAGTAAAGCCACTACAATTAATTTGGGAATCCTAGTCATACAGAAAGTGAAACTTGAAGAAATATGGAATGGACTAGGAAAGTCAAGGTTTGAGAAGCTTAGCAAGATACTTGAAGAAATATTTATTAAAGACTTTATCCTGAAGTGATGGAATGAAGAAGCCAGAGATCATAAAGTTCTGTCCAATTTAGGAAATTTAGTACTGGATTGTCAGAAATAAAAAGCGTGTGTCTTTTAAAGTAAATATCTGATTAACACAGCTCTGAAATGGCATATTTTATTATATCAAAATATTAGCCAAATTCCAACAGCTAAATTTAAGAACATTTATTAAATTGCACAGAACTAGGTAAGTGGATTCTGTGCTACTGTTATATCAGGAAAAATGGCATTTGTTTTAGATTAAGGAAAAAAATCAGTGTTTTAATGACATTTATGCATAAATATTCACAGATGTATTTGTATTAGTGAAAAAAATTGTATTTATGACCTTTGGATGTTTGTGGATTTTTTTAATTTTTAAAGTTTATTTTTTTTGAGATGAATTAATTACTTTAAAATTCACTAGATAACAATATTTACTATAATTATTGAAGTGCATATGTATTACTAGCATTTCAGTGGTTACTCATCAATATTATATTATACTATTCTTTAAATTTCAAAGGCCACTATAATTCTACTTTAAAATCAATATTATGTTTTCTGTACATTTCTATTTAATATTAATCAAAATATCTACATTTAAAATGTATTCCCATTTTTTAAATAATGATACTTGAAATAAAATTTTCCTATATGCATAGAACTGTAAAATTACCATATTAAATGTTATTGATGAAACTAATTAATAATTAATGCAGGTAAATAAATTACAGATACACAATAAGTAAAATTAAATTCAATTATAAAACAATGTATAGTGTAAACCAATTGAATTATTTTTAACTCCTTGTCTTCCTTTTTTCTGCTATATCCATCATACAAAATGTTAACTATTGATTGTCATAAAATGTATTTCCTTTTTCTGTTAGAGTTGTGTTTGAACAATGTGGGAAAAAGAATAGAGCTGGTTCCTCCACAAATCATTAGTTTCAAATTCAAATAGTGCCATGAATATGGATGGCACTTCGTTTACTTGCTTTTCTGCTTCTAACTCCCAATTTTATTAGTAGCCATACCAAATTTGTATCCAGATTTTCTAGCCCACTTCATAATCTCCTTCTTCTCAAGGTCAGTAGATGATTTTAAATATGACTTATTTGTAGAGAATGTAGAAGTCATTAAGTCTACAGATCTTCAAAGGCTGTTTCTACCAAGGAAAAATTAGTGCTTTACCCCAAGAAAATATTCCAAAATCTTTAGAAATAAAACTTCTTCAATATATTTCAATCAACATTGTAGACTACTCAAAAGTCACTCTTATCACAAACACCTAGAAGTTATGTATATACAAGAACAAACATCTTTTTAAATGCTTTCAAGGAAATAAAGAAACCCCTGGGTCTTAAACAAAGAAGGGGCTGCTATACAAGCCGGATTCAAGCTGATTTTTAAAGTGTATTTTCAGACTAATATGATGTATAAGCTTGGATTCTATTGAGCAAATCAGGGACAGAAGACAAAGCCTCTGGTCAAAATAAATTGAGTAATTAGAACTGAGATCTATATGTAAAGCCAGCACAACAAATGGCTGCATACTCCAACAATGAGATTGCTAGAAGAAATCTTTTTCATCAACATAAGGTAAAGAAAAAAGAAAATTACTGTCTTCATTTGGGCTTCAGGGACAAAAATCAAAACCTCTTTTTAAATTTGAATTTTGAACATTCAAAATCCGTGTTTTGCTCTCTGCTAGGTTTTGGTTTCAAATGGATACTACTACCTGATTGAGAAAATTTAAGTTGAGAAAAAGGCTTAATTGGTTTCAGGTTGATAGAGAATCAGGGCAGCCTAGAGAAGAAAATGCGATCACTTTAAAGGAACATATTCTCAAATTAGGCCCACCAGGACGAGCATCCCATAGATTTCAGATGAACATGAGCATAGTCTAAAACATTATAACACAGGCCCCTTGGAGCAAGAATTAGTGGAAACATTAGGTAGTAGAATTCAACCTCTAAGGACCTTATATGTTATAATTGTCATATTTGTGAATATAAAATTAAATGTGATCAAAACTTTTACAAAATTCAAAAAAAGGGAGATTTGAAACGTGAGCAAAGCAAAAGGTGGTATAAAAATGAACATGTTGATTTAAAAAAAAGAATGAAACACAAAATAAAAAAAATTATGATTAAAACTAAACCTGAATAAATTGGTTAACAATAGATTAAGCATAGCCTTTGAGAGAACTAAAAGAAAAACGAATAAATTAGAGAAGACACAACTCTAAAAGTCAAAGAGATAGAAATTATTAAAGTTTCTGAATCATTGATAGAAGGGAGAATTATGACAAGATCTATCCTAAATATTATCAAAGTTCTAAAAGAGACTAAAATAAGGGAAAGGAAGTTTTTGATATAAAGGGTAAAGATTTTTCAGAATTTATTAGAGATATTCTAATATCTCTAATCACAAATTCAGTGAAGTGCAAGAAAACTCAATAAATGTAGTTTAAAAAAACTCATCTAGACCCATCGTAATGAAACTGCAGATCATCAATGACACCAGAAGGATTTTAAAAGCATCCGGAGGGAAAGGTTCTAATGGAAAAATCTCAAATTAAATGATAACAAACTTATCACGAGCAAAAATGAAACAAAAAGCCATAAATTAATATCTTCAACATTCTGATAGATATTATATATTAACATAGAGTACAATACTATGGTTAACCATTCTTTAACAACAAGTTCAAAATGCAATGTTAGGTATAATAATGAGATAGGTTTCTACAAAAATATCTTCTCTTCTTAATTTATTTCGAGAAGAAAAAATATAAGACGCTAGAAAGACATTTTTTAAAAGAAATGAATTAATACTTTGGTAAATATGAGTTAAAGTTGACTATATAAGTTAATAATTATTAAAATGACAACTTTGGGAAGTTTAAATTTATGTTTATATGTATATTTACATTTAATGGAGAAAGATATAATGTAGGAAAATGGAGGTGAGTAGAATTAAAATCCTAAATTCATATACTTCAGATAAAAGAAAAATATAGTCCTTATCACCTCCTGAGTAGATCAGATAATGTTACCGACTGAATTATGCCCCCCCCAAAATTCATATGTTGAAGCCCTAACCCCATGTACCTCAGAATGTCACTGTTTGTGGAGATACGGCTTTTAATGAGGAAATTAAGGTTAAGTGAAGTCATACGAGAGGGGTCCCTAATCCAATACGACTGGTGTCTTTTTATGTAGAGGAAGAGACACCAGGGGTATGGGTATACAGATAAAAGGCCGTGTGAGGACACAGCAAGAGACCAGCCATCTGCAACCTGAGGGGAGAGGCCTCACAAGAAACCAACCCTGCCCGCACTTTGATCTTGGATTTCCGGCCTCCCAGAACTGTGAGAAAATAACTTTCTGTTGTTTATGCCACCCAGTCGGTAAATGACAGTCATATGTCATTTACAGAAGGCACAGATATCAAGCAAAGAAACTGAAATAATGATAACAAGGTATCAACAACCATTACCATACAGAGAATCTTATCTAATATCAAGCTGGAAAATGAGATATCAGTGTCAAAAAGATAATTAAAGCTTTCACAAATTTAACAGCTTAAATTACATTTATAAATAATTCATTATTCAGAAAAATAGCAATGCAAATGTAAAATAATACTTCGGTTTTAATGTAAACATAAAACACACATAAAATTACGCTGAGCTAATAAGCTATTCTTAGCGGTGACCTTATAGTCTTAAATAATTGCATTAGAAAATACGAAATATGGAAAAATAATGATAAATATGTAACTTAAAAATTAGGAAAGTAGCAATAAATAAAAGCAAAGAAAAATAAAAAGAAATAATAACACAAAATCAGTCATTAATAAAAGGAAGATATATGTATATTAGAGACATCAACAAAGCCTAAAATCAGTCTCTAAATAGAAAAACACAGTGCTAGAAAGATAACCTGATAAAAAAAGAAAACCTGACTATACTTCTAACAATTAAACAAAATAGATTCACAGTATATATATTTGCCAAAACTCTCTAATGATATTAAGGAGTTAGTTATTTCTTTTAACATTTATCTAATGTGCAGACTTTGCACTGTACTCACCTTTAACAGTCAGGTGACACCCTTCTACAAATTTCTACTTTTTTACTAAATACTAAGAAAAGCTATCCAGAATACACAGAAAACAACATTTGACATGTGAACTCTATGTTTTAAAACTATTATGTGATTTTGGTAACCTGTTCTTTGTTGAAAATGTGTGTGTGTGCATGCATGCGCGCGTGCCTGTGTGCATGGGAGTGTGGAGGGAGCTGTGCTTCTTAAACATTGATAGCCTAACTGAGTGGAAAAAGATTTGTACCATTTTGAGTACCTTGGTGAAATTCAAATATTTATTCATTGGGCAATTTTATTTGTAAGAATTTATTTATTGACATTTATTTATTAAATAAAAAAGGAAGACGATGCCTAGAAGTATTGATTATTTTTAATATATTGTTCATTTTGAAATATTAATTTTTGAAACCATTTTCAATTCTTTGTACTACACAGTTGAGCTAATGACTTCTGATTAATTGCCCTAAGTAGGTTTTTATTTAATTTTGTATTATTCAATTTAAGTGATTAACATAAGTTAGTTTGTTTTATTAGTCTGTGCATGAAGATACACTATGAGTTTACCGATTAGAGGACAGGAAATGGAATCTTTGTTTAATTATACATTTACATAGAAATGTTTTAGGACCTTTTAGAAGACATTATGAAGTTTTACACTTTTTAAGTTATTTCCAATTGGCTAAACTTAGATGTGAACATGTATTAATATTTATTTTCAATGCTTAAAACCTGAACACATTGCAAAATACTAACCTAAACTATATTTAATCCTAGACTGAAGAGTCTCCCAGGAGACTAGCCTGATGGATGCAGATATTCACATCCTTGTAAAAAAAAATATAGTATTAATGACAAGTATTTAAGCTGCATAATACTGGAGAGTATTTATAGTTTTATAGAACTTTTTTGATATTAAAATCAACCAACCAATGTATTAATCATCATTGAGCATGAAAAAATTAGATTTCAATTTTTTCATTCATTGGATTTTAAATAACACTCTTTGGATCTTGAATAATGTACAACAGTAAAAACAATACATATGAAAGTGGGTGTAGAATAATGGAACTAGCACTGAAAAAATGTTCAAAAAATCATATTTTTACCACTTTTTAGCTATCAATAGTAAGGGTAAATCATTTTCTTAATTATATGGAATCTACTTACTTACCTATAAAATTTAAATAATAAAATATATTCTACTTTTCAGATTTGTGTTTGTTTAAAGGATAATGTACTGGGAACTATTTTTAACTTGCAAAACAGATGGATATATGTAAATTGTCTTCCTTCTATTTATTCAATGTTGACTAATAAGTAAAATGGAAATGTTTTTAAGTCTTAATGAAAAAACACAAGGGATTTATAGTGGTAATTTTCTAACCAAATGATTTGAAAAATAGGTTATCAAACACAACAGTAACACTGAGAAATAACCTGGCTTTAGAGATGAGGGGAAATTTTATTACTTTCTTGTTTATCATGAAAGGGTAAAAGTTAGTTGTGAAAATGGGTCACAGAAGCAGCAATCATATGGTCATTCATATTAATTCATTAATTTATTCATTATTTCTTTTTACAAACTATTACAGAGAGCCTATTGTATACTTAGCAGTGTTCTGTTTAGTGGACATAAAAATCACAAAACAAAATCCTGAGTCCATGAACCTTATATTCTAGTGGAGCAAGATGAGCAATAAACACATGACCAAGAAAATGGTATGTCAGATGGTGTGTTAATCCATTTTCTGCTACTATAACGGAATACCACATGCTGGGTAATTTATAAAGAAAAGTTTGTTTGGCTCATGGTTCTGGAGGCTGAGAAGTTCCAGGCACTGGCATCTGGTGGGAATCATCCCATGGGGGAATGGTAGAAGGCAGAAAGAAAAGAGCCTGTGTGAAAGACAGCTCACTTTTGTAACAAAGCCACTCCCAAGGCAACTAACCCACTGCTGTGACAACAGAATGAATCCATTCATGAGATGGAAGCCCCCATTTCTCAACATTGCCACAAAGGCAACCAAGTCTCCAGCACATGAATTTTTATTTTTTTACACAGATTTTAATTATTCTTATAAATTTTTCTGATTGCTTAGTAAAAACATATTTCTATCTTGGAAAATTTGGAAACTATCATAAAGTACAAAGAAAAAAAAAGATTATCTGTACTCCCATTGCTCAGAGATAATTATTAACAATTTAACATGTTTCCTATGTGTTTCTTTTTTCAGTTTATTAGTTTTATTGATACATAATAATTGTACACATTGAAGGGGTGCATGTGATGTTTTGATACATGCATACAATATATAATGATCAAATCAGGGTAATTGGATAACATTTAGGATGGTAGATATCCATCACCTCAAACATTTATTTTTCTGTGTGTGTTGAGAACCTTCCAAATCTTCTCTTTGAGTTATTTTGAAATATACAATACATTATTGATAAGTATACTCAGTCATCCTATTGTACTTTCAAACACTAGAACTTACTTTTTCCATCTGACTAGATTTTTGTACCCATTAAACAACCTCTCTTCATCCCCCTCCCTCACTCTCCCGAGCCTCTGATAACCATCATTTACTTTCTACCTCCAGGAGATCAACTTTTTAGCTCCCACAAATGAGTGAGAATGTACAATATTTGTCTTTCTGTGTTTGGTTTATTTCACTTAACATAATATTCTGCAGTTCCATCCATGCTGCTGCATATGACAGGATTTCACTCTTTTTTATGGCTGAATAATATTCCATTGTGTATACGTACTACATTTTCTTTATCTATTCATCCATTGATGGACACTTAGGTTGATTCCATATCTTGGCTGTTGTGAATAGTGTTGTAATAAACATGTGAGTATAGATATCTCTTCAATATACCAAGAACATCAAAGGAAAAAGCCTTTTTTTGAAGACTCCCTTCAAGGAAAATCAAGGTGGCTTCTGTGACTGGAGCTCAATGAGAGAAGGATAAATATGATTATTGAGGATGGTAGGATCATTATCCTGTTTTATCAATAAAAATGTTGTCTGTGCCCATTATTTGCAAGCAATCTTTTTAATCATACTGTTGATTTGTGTCAACTTGAGTTAACCATGAAGTGCTCAGATATTTGGGCAAACATTATTCTGAGTGTGTTTGTGACAATGTTTTAGGATGAGATTAACATTTAGGATAGTAGACTGAGTAAAACATATTGCCCTCCATAATGTGGATGGCTCTAATCAAATCATTTAAAAATCTGAATAGAATACAGGCAGACTCTCTCTCAAGTAAGAAGGAACTCTTTCTGCCTGAGTGCCTTGAGCTGGGAAATCCCTCTTTTCAGCCTTGAGGTTTGATTTGAAACATTGACTCTTTTTGGGTCTCAAGCCTGCTGGCTTTCAAACTCAAACTTACATCATCAGCTTTCCTGGTTCTCACGCCTTTGGACTCATACTGGAACCACACCGTCAGCTACCTTGGGACTCCAGTTTGCCACCACAAGTCTTGGGACTTCACAGTCTCCATAATTGCATGAACCAATTCCTTATAATAAATCTCTTTACAAAGATACATAGAGAATATATATACATATATGTATATATAAATATGTACACACACATTCTATCTGCTCTGTTTCTCCAGAAAATCTTGACTAATACAAATAAATTTTGGTACCAAGAGAAACAGAAATTTAAGGATGAGTTTTCTGCATTGGTTCTGGGGTTTCTGGAATTGGCTTTCAAATTTGATTAGAGTTAAAGCACTAATGACTCTATTTCTAGTGCTAATGAGAGCTCCAGTATTCCATGACATGACCTGACAATAGAGATACACAAAATTTCACCATTGGATACTACAAATCAACCACTTAAGAGAAGCAAAGGTCTAGGTGACTGTGTATATTATAGTTTTGAACATTTTCGGTTGACTAAATAATTTAGTGAGATTGACTAGTTGCTTCTAATGTTGCTGGATAAAAACAGAAAAAAAAGTATGAGCTCAGGGATTCAAATTCCCAGTTCAAATGCCACATACATAATCTGAAGTCTTTTATATGTGAACTGAAAGAGAGCCAAAATGTCAATGTGAACCACAGTGTAGGGGTTGTGGAAATCAAGTGATCTATGAAGTTTTAGCTCAGGTCCATCTCACAGTGGGACCAGTGAGTTACAGAACCTATCCTGTGGTTATATTCCTAGTTCAAAAATGCATAATTGGAGTAGATATACTCAGGACATGGCAGAATCTATACATTTGTTCACTGACATGTGAAGTGAGGACTATTATGGTGAAAAAATCCAAGTGGAAGCCATTAGAAGTGATTCTAGCAAAGAAAATAGTAAACCCAAAGCAATACCACATGCATGGAGGGATTTCAGACATTGCTGCCACCACTAAGGACTTGAAAGATACAGGGTTGGCAATTCCCACCATATCTCCCATTCAACTCTCCCATTTGACCTGTACAGAAGACAAAATGGATATGGGACAATGACAGTGGATTATCATGACCTTAATCAGGTGATGACTCCAACTGCACCTGCTATACCACATATGGATTCAGTGCTTGAGCAAATGAACCCATCCCCTAGTACCTGGTGTGCAGCCATTGATCTGGCAAATACATTTGTCTCCATACCTGTCCATAATCTCGCCTGAAATAGTTTGCTTTCAGTTGGTAAGGTCAGCAATACACTTTCACTGTACAATCTCAGAGGTATATCAACTCTCCAATGATATGTCATAATGTAGTTCATAGGGATCTTTCTCACCACCTCTTCCCATAAAATATGCTGGTTCGTTACATGGATGACATGCTGCCTGAAAATACTAAGCAAGAAGTAGAAACTATTCTATACCTACCAGTAAGACATTTGTGTAACAGGAAGTTGAAAATAAATCAAACAAAAATTCAGTTGCCTTCTACCTCAGTGAAAATTTCTAGGGGTCCAGTGATACGGGATATGTAAAGATATCCTTTCTTAGGTGAGGGATAAGTTTTTGCATCTGGCCTCTCCTACAACCAAAAAGAGACACAGAACTTAGTAGGCCTCTGAATTTGGGGGCAACACATTCTTCACTTGGATGTGTTACTCAGGGTTATTTACCGACTGATCCAAAAATCTGCTAGTTTTGAGATAGGCCCAGAAAAAGTGAAGGTTCTCCAACAGGTTCAGAGTACTTCGAAATCTGCTCTGTTGCTTAGGCCATATGAACCAGCAAATCCAATGGTGCTTGAAGTATCAGTGGAAGATGGAGATGTTGTTTGGAGCCTTTGGCAGGTCTCTATAGGTGAATCACAGTGCAGACTCTTCTAATTTTGGAGCAAAGTCCTGCCATTATCCTTGGATAACTACTTTTCTTTGGAGAAGCAGCTTGTGACCTGCTAGATATTGATCCCTTAACCATGAGCCATCCACCAAGCCATAAAGTTGGGCATGCACACCAGCACTCCATCATAAGGCCTGATTATGAGGACTGAGAAAGGCCTAAAGGTACAAGTAAGTTACATGAAGGAGTGGCCCAAATGCTTATGGTCCCCACTCCTGCTATGATGCCTTCCCTTTCCCTGTCTGCAGCTATGGCCTCATGGGGAGGTCCCTATGATGAGTTGACAAAGGAAGAGAAGACTTGGGCCTGGTTTACAGATCATTCTGAAGGCACTAACCAAAAATGGACAGCTCTAGCAGTACACCTCCACTGTGGGACATTTCTGAGGGACAGTGGTAAAGGAAAATTCTCCTGGTGGGCAGAACTTTGGGTCATGCACCTTGTTTTGCACTTTTCTTGGGTGGAGAAGTGGCCAGACATACGATTATGTACTGATTCACTGGCTGTGGCCCATAGGTTGACTGAATGATCAGGGACTTGAAGGAACATGATTAGAAGATTGGTGACAAGGAAATTTGGGGAAAAGGCATGTGGATAAACCTCTCTGGGCAAAAAAACATGAAGATATTTGTGTCCAATGTGAATGCTCATAAAAGGGGGAACTCAGCAGAGGAAGATTTTAATAATCAAGTGGATAGGATGACCCATCCTGTGGGTACCAGTCAGCCTCTTTCCCTAGCCACTGCTGTCATTGCCCAATGAGCTCATGAATAATGTGGCCATGGTGGCAGGGATGGAGATTATGCATGGGCTCAGCAACATGGACTTCCACTCAAGTCCAAGACTGACCTGGATATGGCCACTGCTGAGTGCCCAATATACCAGCAGCAGAGACCAACACCAAGTCCTCAATATGACACCATTCCCTGGGATGATCAGCCAGATATCTGGTGACTGATTGATTACATTAGACCACTTCCACCATGGAAGGGGTGGAATCTCATTGAAGTAGAAACTACCTATGGATACAGATTTGTCTTCCCCACATGCAATACTTTTGCCAAAACTACCACCTGTAGACTTACAGAATTCCTTACCCACAATTATGGTTTCCCACACAGCATTGCTTCTGATCCAGGTAATTACTTCATAGCACATGAAGTGTAGCAATGGGCGCTTGCTCATGAAATTCACTGGTCTTACTATCCTAAAGCAGCTAGTTTGATAGAATGGTGGTATTACCTTTCAAAGACCCACTGACATAGCCACCTAGGTGGCAGTACCTTGCAGGGCTGGGGTAAGGTTCTCTAGTGGGCTATAAATGATCTGATTCTGCATCCAATATATAGTACTGTTTCTCTGACATCCAGAATTCATGGGTTCAGGAATTAAGGGGTGGAAATGGGAGTAGCAACACTCAGTATTTCCTCCAGTGATGAATTAACAACTTTTTTGCTCCTTGTTCTATCCACCTTATATTTTGCTGGCCTAGATGTCTTATTTTGTTATGAATATGTTTGTGTGTGTGTGTATCTTTGTTTTTTTTCTCTTTCTTATCCCCTTAGCATGTAACATGGTAATTATTGACTTTATATTATAGTAATTAAATATTATTTATTTTACATCATATTATTAGTATTTATGTTACATGATAATAAGCTGAAGAGTAAACATCATTTGTGGAATTTACCTCTCTTCTTGGAGAAGGGTAAGAGCATTTACAGTTTATGCAGGATAGTTGTATCATGTTAGGTAAAATTATGACCCTGTTATTGTTTCTGTTGGAAGAGTAAATATGGTTTAAGTAGCTATGTATGGGCACCAAGTTGATAAGGGTGGACTTGTGATGGTTAATTTTATGTGTCAACTTGAATGGGCTACAGGTACCCAGGTACTTGGTCAAACATTATTCTGAGTGTATATGTGAGGGTGTTTTTGGATGAGATTAACATTTGAATCAGTAGACTGAGTAAAGCCAACTGCCCTCTCTAATGTGGGTGGGCTTCATACAATCAGTTGAAGGCCTAAATAAAACAAAAAAGCTGATCCTCCTGTGAGTAAGAGGGATCTCCTCCTGTCTTATTGCATTGAGCTGGGACAGTAGATTCTTTGTGCCTTCAGACTCAAATTGAAATATTGACACTTCTTGGTCTTGCATCTGCTGGCATTTTGACTGAAATTTATACCATCCCATCTCTGATTCTCAGGCTTTGGGACTCAGACTGGAGCTACACATCAGCTCTCCTGGGTCTCCGGTTGCTGACTGCAGAACTTGGAATTTCTCATCCTCTGTAATCATGAGATAAATATAGATGTAGATATAGATATAGATATAGGTGTATATCCTATTGCTTCTGTTTTTTTGGAGAATCCTGACTAATATACACATTACCACAAATGTGGATATGTAATTTCCCTTCACTTTAATAGTTCACAATCTAGTAGTAGATACTACCAGTCAAACAAATATTATAATCAAATATTATGATGAAAATATAATTAAGACCAGTTTAATGCATATGGAGAATTGAAGGAGCCACAAGCCATTTCAAGATGATTTGGCGTGTCTTCAGAAACTAGTTAACATTTGATGTAGGTTTTGTATTCAGTGTAGAATGTCATCAGCTGATGAAATAGAAGAAATGCTGTGTATGTGCAAGTTAGGAACAGTAAACTACTTAGTACAGGTATAAAATTGGATTTTTTTTTTTAGAGAATAGTGGGGATAAAAAAATATATAGATCTGAGATTGTGAAAGGCTTAGTATTCCATAATGAAAAGCCTGAAATTTTCCTACTGGCTTTAATAAGCTACTTTAGATTTTCAGATAGAAAAATGACAAGATCAATATTACTTGGTGATACTATAGTTGTATTAGATTCAAAAAAGATAGGATAGGCAAGAGAGACCCTAAGGCTATTGTATTAACCCAAACAAAAGTTGAGGGAAAGTGAACAAAGGAAAAAACAGTGAGGATGAGGTCCCATCAGTTTTGATAAACACTTTGGTGATAATGAAGGTACTTTTCAATGAGGAACCAAGGCCATGGAGAGAAATTGCTACTCAGTTATTTAATACAATACTTTTTCTGAAATCAATCAATTTGGATTGTGATAAAGTAACAGCTGTATATAACTTTAGAAAATGAGTTGAGAAATCAGCATCACAAGTCTCTAGAGAGAAGATTATGCCAACACTGTTTTATTTCCACTTTGATTAAATTAGAAGATGAAAGGTTGAAGAAATTATAATAGTGTGTGTTTAATTTCAGTGGGGTATTGTATCAGTAACTCACAAAATAACCTTTGAATAATTAATTAAACTTGGGTTGGCTGTGAGTACTATATGTAGAGTATAATAGTGGTAAAGGACAACAAATCTAATATAACTGATACCTTTTTATATATCTAGTTCTGGGAGATTATAAGAGTTCTGATTAAATGTGATTTGAAAAGTGCGAAATGAGTTATCATAATTAATTCTTAGAAAATCATAAATTAAGTAGGAATATTGTTTTCCAAAAGGTGATGAAAATAATAAAAACAGCAATGCATGCTTTAGAATGTTGATCATAAAACAATTTCTTTTAATCATCAAAACTTGTAAATGTATAAATTAAATTTGTAAAATAGTGTTTCTCTTGCATCATACATATCTGCTATACACTAACCCAAAACCCCATTTCTAAAAATTATTCAATTTTAATAGTTTATTTCAACAGGGGCAGCACACAAAATTATGAAAAGCTTTTTATATCTAAATATATATATAAAAATTCAAAAATTGAGAAATGTTAAATATAAAATGGATTAGCTTATAAGTAATTGGAACCAAATGGGAAGTGGTTGGAATACCAGATTTCCAAGTGCTAGAAGATCCTTGGTGACTGAAAGAGAAAAAATTGCACTGAAAAAGTGCAAAACACAGTTACAAGACATAGGCATGATCTTTATTGATTTTTTTGCCTTATGTGGTAGCTCAGAAAGCATGAAACCAGATGAATGATTCCAGATAGTTTGATATTCTGTAACCAATCTCAGAGGGTGGCAAGGTGAGAAGAACATAAAAAAAGAAAAAGGAAAAAAATACTTTTTGAGTTGATGGTTTCCATTCCTATACCAAATAATACAATACAATTTTGGATCCAATTTAAAACTCTTCAGTCTCATCTTCAAGGCCTTGAAAAGATTAGGCCCTTCCTACCTCAGTAACCATATGACTATATTCACACCCTGTAGTGTCTGATCCACTAACTCCCGCTGTTGTCTATCCTAAGGTTATTTTTCTTAAAAAGTTGAGTAAAGGATTTCTTTTTATTCAGTTAAAGGACAAAATCTATAAGAGATATTTCTTCTCCATCTTCCAAAATTCCAATATTCTTTTGAAATGTGAGTCTAGATCTGGTCTTTTCTTTTTTTTGAGAAAAAGCAGACTCACTGTTCAGAAGCATTCAATTAAGATTTTTAATAACTCATATTTTCCCTCACTTTAATTTAGTATAGTTCTCAACCTCATCTATATTCTCTCTATGTATACTTTTTAAATGTGCATTTCAAAACATCTACCTTACTTGCAAAATCTTCTCATGTATATTTTCTGGACTATGTTACATTCATCATTTTGCCAATTCAACAAGACTTTTTAAAAAACTGTCTGTTAAGAATACAAAGACATAGAGTAGAGATTAGAGATAAAGAGATCAAAAAGAACCAAGGCTTGCCTCCAGAGGTAGAATTATATTAGCACCAGTAAAATGAGTGGTAATGTTATTAGTGTTTGCCATTATGTCATCTTGCAAGTAGTCATCACCATGTGATGTTATGAACTTTCTTTCTGAAATGGTACTTTAAAGCAATGATTGGAAGATTGAAGGTCTTCTTCAAACTAAGCAGCATTTTATCTGATTAATTTTGGTCAGATCATGTATAAATTTGGCTCTTCTGAGAAGCAGATACCAAATGTTGTTAACCATGCAAAATATTCTTGTAAGTGTTAAGTGATACTGATACTATATTTGTATTAAATATATATCTAGACAGATATACATAAAATAGGAATTACCAAAACATTAGGTAGATATAAAGAAAAAGTACATAGAATATATGTTAAAACAAATTCATAGGATGATTTATCAAAGTAGCCTAAAAATGATGAATTTGAGACTAATATGTACATATTTATAAACAGTGCCCAAGACTGGTAAACAGAAAATCCCTTTGCAGAACATAGTTGCAGCATGCTCATGAGAAGAAAAGGGTCATTGTCTGGTTCTGGCATCAGAGTAATAATGATATATCTTTTTCTACCCCTTCACCTTCAGGCTATGTGTGTCTTTATAGGTAAAGTGGGTTTCTTGAAGGCAGCATATAGTTGATCTTATTTCTTTATCCGTTTAGCCACTCTGCCAAAGACAATAACAACAAAAATTGGCAAATTACTTCCAAGTCACGCTTGTCGTGGCTTATTTCTAATTTTTTTCTTTTAAGACCACAAAATTGTCCTATTAATTGACATTCTAAGAGTTTGTGGAATTATACAGAATGACTGGAGATAATATAGGTATAGTCAGGAGAAAGATAAACTATTCTCAGTGAAAGAAACATTTACATAAATGTTGAGAAGTATATGATATGTGGTGGCCATTAGAATCTACCTCCCTAATCAGTGATCTCAGGGAACATAACTGAGCAAAGGCCCCAGCCATTGAGGAATAAAATCCATCAGTTGTTAATGTTACTGGTTTTTCTCACTAGCTATTTCCAGCCAATGAGTGAGTGTGGCAAGGATACTAAGGCACACCCATACCTAGGAGACAGTGGAATAATCCTCTGAAGCTGAGTGACTTTGTTTCAAGGTCTCCCCAAAGGCCATCCTTAGCTCTTGGAATTGCATTGCAGTCTTAGATGCTTCTTTTCAACCTTCCTTCTTTCCTTCTTTCCTTTAACCTGAGTCAAAACTGCATCAATATCTGATGGCTCCCTTGTCCTTTCCCAACTCCTTCATTTTCCTATGCATTGTCCCTAACAAATCTCTTGCAGGGTTGATCCTGTTTGGATTCTGCTTTTCAGGAAACTCAGGAAAACTCATCATTTGACTAAAATTAATCAGTATACAAGTATTTGTTGTGTCTTTTCTTCAGATTTCCAGCCTTCACATCATTACTTTGAATTACCATTTTAGAGTAGAAACATATGGGGAAGGAGCCCATACTTAAGAAATATAACAGCTTTGTGACACCGCTACAAAGAAATTTGTTAACTTTGTATTGCTATTGTTATTTTTGTACTTCTTTATGCTTCTTTTGTCCTTGTCTTTGGGTGCAGCACAGAAAATAAAAGCTAATAAAATGGGTTACTACTTAGTCTGTAAGTACTGAGAGGGAAGAAAAACAAAACAAAACAAAAAATAGAGTAAAATAAAATGGCTTTGGAAGGAGACCAAATCACGATCAAATTCTGAGAAGACAGAATGGAAAGCACAGTGAATCCTGCAGGGCCTGAAAAGGAGCCCCAGGCTTAGCATTTGAGAAGCTTATGAATGGTTTTCCTATCACTACTTGGAAAATAGAATAGCATATACACACATTGTTCAGACACTGTGTAATAATTATCAAATACATATTTACCCAAATGTTCTTACTAAAACATTAATTTGAATGAAAGTCAGCAAGACTGAGTTTCTCCTAAGAAGCTTGACATTGTAATATTTTCACAGTTTCCCCTTACAAATCATTGCACAGTAACGTAAGCTAAATTTAAGCTTCTTTGTTACAGATAAAAGTTGTTATACATAATCTTCTTAGTCTCTTTGGAATGCTTTCTAATATAATGATTATAATAGTAATAAAATTATTTTTATTTACTTGTCAAGATGGAAAGCATACTAATTAAAATTACTTTGAACAATTAATAATATGGCGTACTAATTATGAAAGATAAACTAAAAAATAATTATTTATCAATTAACTTATTAAAATTAGGTAAAAAGTTAAGCAGAAAATTCAATGATGTACAATAAAAAACTGAAACAGACAAAACAAAAACCAAACAATACAATAACTTTCACTCTATGTTGTCATTTCTAAAGAGAATTCCACTGTAGACATAAAAGAAATAATGTGAGAAGGGAAACTGAGATTGTTTGAAGCAGATATACAGAATTCTGTTTCACTGCATGTATTCCTGTGAATTTTTCTTCAAAAAGTGTTGTCCTCAGTTAAGTTGCTTTTGTAACATCGTGTTGCTTGCACGCCGTTAGAGATCTACCTAACACATTCAGATAGCAAGTCATCTTCACATGCACACACAACACACACACATGCACATTTAAACCTGTTCAACTTGTTTTTTAACTTGTCTCTTTCTAAATTTATTTTCCCAAAGAACTTTTTATGGCACCTTTATTAATACACCACAAAAGACATTCCCACATTACCATACTTGTGTGTAGGCAGAATCTATATTGTTATATCAATTATAATTATAAACTAGTCTATATTCTATATTTAATAACAAAGTATTCAATGATGGTGAAATTTAAAGCCACTATTATTTAGTCCTGTCTTAGAATATTTTGTTAAGTTGATACATTTAAAAATTCCACACTAAAATAACATCATGCAGATTAAAATGCCTTATGTCTGATAAAGATATACAAGGGGAAGAAGGGCAGGGAAAACTTTACAGTTCCCTATGAATACACATGAAGAAAGGAAGGGATTGTTGAGAAAATAGGAAGCAAAGTAAATAATTCTTAAGTTAGCAAAAAGGAATATCTAAATGTGGCAGGACTGGACCAGGAGTAATGTGAGACTATGATGCTGTCACATATATGGCAGTCAGCTGCTGTGCCCCTCCCCAAGCCCAATGGTGTGAAAGCCCCCACTTGATGACTTACATTTAAATAAGCTTCCCTGGGAATGCGGAGGTATTTGGGCACAGCATTTACTCATATTGTCTATTGTCCTTGTTGTTTATCCTTTGAACTGTTCATTAACTGGTTTGATAGACAATTGAATAAAAACGACCTTGAACTGGATAAAAGTCGTCTATCTCCCCAGTCTTTAAATAGGGAGTGCTCTGTGGTGTGGCCTGGTTCATGTGGTTGACTTAACAGGACCAATATGAATAGGTTTGTGGGGAATTAGGGTCACGTACAATATCCCAACTCCTATTTTGTGGAGTTGACTGGTGGGACCCCATGTCAGTTTGTGCATTTGGCCTCTGTTTCCCAAGGGAAGGGGAGGAGGACACCTATGGGGGTGAGGCAGCCCTGCATCAGACTTGCGTTACAGAAATGAGGCCTGAAGAGGATTTGTATTGACAGAAGCTGAGATTATTATCCTCGGAGCCTCACAAAAGTCCAGGTCTTGAGAATTGGTACCAATTTTATATCTTTGTTGGAGGTTTTCTAGCAGATAGTAGGAAAGATCCTGAAGGCCTGCAATATTTGAAACTTGGTGAGACACCTATCTTTAGGTGGGCGTGTTGCCCTAAAGAAGTCAGTGAGAATGATAGAACATTAGCTGCAAGACCTGGTTATATGTAATATGAAAACAGATTGAAGTGCCTGTGACATTAGATTACTCTAATGTAGTAGGCAGAATAATGACCCCTGAAGATGTTCACATCCTAATCCCTGGAATATGTTAACATGTTAAGTTGCCTGGCAAAAGGAATTAAGGTTGCAGGTGCAGCTGGTCACAGTGGCTCACACCTGTAATTCCAGCACTCTGGGAGGCTGAGGCGGGAGTATTTCTTGAGCTCAGGAGTTTGAGGTGAGCCTAAGCAAGAGTGAGACTAAAAATAGAAAAATTAGCCAGGCATCATGGCACGCACCTGTAGGCCCAGCTACTCAGGAGGCTGAGGCAAGAGGATCACTTGAGCCCAGGAGGTCGAGGTTGCAGTGAACTATGATGATGCCACTGCACTCTACCCGGGGTAACAGATTGAGACTCTGTCTCAAAAAAAAAAACAAAAAACGTTGCAGATGACATTAAAGTTGCTAATCAGATGACTTTAAGAAAGGGAGATTATCCTGGATTATCCAGGTGGGCCCAATGTAATTACAGAATCTAATGTGGAAGAGGGAAGTTAGAAGAGTGAGAGTCAGAATGATGATGTGACGTGACGTGACGTGACGTGAGAAAGATACTATCTCAGGCCATTGCTGGATAGGAAGGGCCAAGAACCATGGAATATGTGGGCAACCTTTCGAAGGTGGAAATATCAAGAAAACAAATTTTCTCCTAGAGCCTCCAAAAAGAAACTCACCCTGCTAGCATCTTGATTTTAGCCCACTCAGACCCATTTGAATTTTTTAACTGTAAAATTGTAAGCAAATAATTTTTTGGCTTTATAAGCCACTAAGTTAGTAGTAATTTGTTACAGCAGCCATAGAAAACTAATATATACCTGCAGTGAAGGCTTAGAAAAGGCCAAACAGATCGTTCATTTCTTACACACGTAACAGGAGCCCTTTGTGATTAATAGCACCCCTCAATCTCAAAAAAATATGAGTCTTAAAGCATTGACTAGAAAATTGGAAAACCTCAAATATAATAAAAATACTAAACATAGGAAAAAACAGACATCAAACTCTACATAATCTCTAAGTACTTTTTTTTTTTTTATAATTCTAAAGGCCAGTAATAGAGGACCAGCTAGTTTGTTTTTTTTTCTGCCTTGTCCGTAGGAATGATTGACTGAAAGCATACTGCAAGAACCCCTGAAAATCAAATCCCTTATTCTTTTTTGGATGATTTAAATGAATCTTTTTATTTTCCAGTCTTGCCAAAAGAGAAAGGGGGCTATGGGGGAAATAATGTGGTTGGGATATGAGGGAGGGATGAGTAGGGCCTCTTACGGCTCTCTAAGAAAAGGGGTGATACCTTAGAGTAGCTGGGCAATCATTTATCCCAACCCTAGTTGATTCAGGGTGCTTCACAGAATACAGGGCCTCTCCATAGAGTACCACTTACCACAGACCCAAATACAGCATGCGCTGAAATCCACCAGTAACCATGTTTTCAAAACAAGCGAGAAGACTGTGTGAGCATTTAATGCCCACTACTTCCACTCTCCTCCATAGATTATAACCTGTTTGAGGCTATTGACTATGTCTTCTGTTTCTTTGAATGAGCATATACCTATCCAAGACCCTACACACTGAAAATGTTCGGTGATGATTTAATGATTTGCTGGACAGTTAGTATCAAGCAGGATCACTTAAAAGATAGGTGTTCTGTAGTCTAATTGTTTATTTAAATTTATAATATGGGAGGGCATGATGTCACTTCTTTTAGTGTTTTTCATATCTTCATCCTAAATTTGTGGATGAGAATTGTTCTACATATAAGGAAAGACTTCTTGTACATGGCAATATGATAGATGAAACTAAGATCTGCTGGGATTCTGCATTTTGCAGAGACTAATAATAGATGATAGATGAAGAATAATTGACAGTGTCATTGTGAAGTGTTTATAATAACAGAAGAACAGGCTTCGACAGACAGCTGGAGGAGAAGGCAAAGTACTGTCAGGGGGAAGTAAGTGCTTTTGTAGGCATTAGGCTTCAAAGCTAGCATTAATAAGTTCTCAATTCTTGAATTGAATGGAAAATATTCTGTAGTTTTCATATGAGACTTCCCATTTCTCACATCACAAGCTACATGATATGCTTTAATAAAATTCAGAAGAATGGGTAGTTTCTACTTAGAATTTTATTGAATTAAGTTACATAGATATCTGTTATAGAAAGAAAACACTGGATTGTGGGCTCTAATACTGACATTTAGTCCTAGCTTCATTCTTTCCTAGCTATGTGAAGCCTAAATTTTTAACACATTAAATCTGCTTCAGTCTTGTTTCAATGATTAAATGAAATAATATATGTGAAAATATCTTCTACACTATAGATACTATATAATTATACCAAAGATGCTCAGGTATCCAAAAAAAGATTCATCTTCCTTCCATAGTATAGAATTTTTTGCCCTATGCCAGGCATTGTATCTATTTGTCCCTTTTACATATGGAGGGTGTAGTTCTAACCAAAGGTATGTGGCGGTAAAGTATTGTATAACATTTTAAATTCCTGGAACTTTAAAAAAAAAAAGTGAGACTTTTCTATGATTCCTTTGTCCATCTATGCTGTATACAGAGTATTTGGAAGATCGGAAGGAGTTTGGGTCACTATGTCGTCCAATGGAAAGATATATTCCAGCCATGAATCTCTTCATGGACCTTAAAGTGAGCAAGAAGTAAATAATAGTGTTAAATAACTAATTAATACTATTCATTAATAATTAACAGTGTTAAAATAATCAAAATTTTTGTTGTTATTTAATATAGCATTGTTACAGAATCAAAGGCATTCTCCAGGTATTTTTATTTATCCTTTATATAGCTATATATTGATAAATCATCAGTTTTAAGCATGCATAGTGTTTGAAATGCTTTTGTGATAAAGAGATGGCAGGATTGCTATATTTCATACAGAGAATAATTTTGGAAGATTTCTTATACATTTCCATTTTATAATATTTGAAATAAAGATGTTTGAAAGTATAAAGGAATATATTTCAGATGACTGTGGCTTTAGGAGCCACAGAGTATAAATACGGTCACATTAATATGACTCCTTAAATTGTTTTTCTCTACCTGTTGTTGCCTTTGCTATCAGACACTCGCCAAGTTTCCCATTCCCATCTAGTGCTAAGACTACCCAAGGAATAATTCACTTTTGTCTATACTGCATTGTTGGATTCCCATTTCCCACTCCTGCTGCCCTTTATTTTCCACTGCCACGTATCATGCATGAAATCAGCAGACATCCCTGCTAGCCCAGCTGCGACTCTCCAGCTGCAGTCCTGAGGGTACAAGAGATGTGCCGCAGCAAACTCAGTTGTATTTCAGGCTGCAGACAAGCTGAGCTGCAGATTCCTGATGTCTTGCTTAACAACACTCTTGCAAAGTGAGGAGAATAAGTTCCCTTCCCTTGTGTTGTATTTGATAAAATAATAAAAAGATGTTGTATTCTATTCTGTTTAAGGGCTCATAGCAGTTTTGCCTAGAACCTGCAACAATACATCAGTGAAAATTACCTCATTTTGCAAACCAACACGTTCGTCTTTCTCTTCCTTTTTTCCTTCCTTTTTTTGTTCCTTTTTTCCTTCCTTCCTTCCACGTGTATTTCCAGTGGATTCAGAATGTTCCAAGGAACTGACATGTGGTAAATCAGCACATGGTGTTCCCCTTGAGACTCTTGAGCTGTGTTGCTAACAACAGCTTTAATTTCAGACACTCCTACTTAAAGACCTCATTGTCCATCCCTGCAAAGCCTTCAATTCCTTCTGCTAGATCTTTCATGTCTGAATCTTTTATGTAAAATAGGGTTCACATGTCTTCCCTCCTCCCAACCAACAAGGAGACTTTATGCAAAACTTTCTTCACAGATAGACAGTCACAGAAAGGATGTTGCATAACTTCACTTGACAGATGAACCTAATCCTTGTCTCTGGCCCAATCTGTATAATGTGTTACAAAAAATGAACATTGCTATCTGAATTTATTTTCCTGTTCTTTCAGAAAATATTTAAGATTGTATTATTTTTCTGGAAGAAACCTTAGATTTAAGTTAATTTTCTTTAAAATAGTTCACCCATCCCTAATGGTAGCTCTAATTTCATGCAGGGTGAGGATGAAATAGGCACACCTCATGTGGAAATAATCTTTTTCAGGAGTGAGGCCAAATTAAAAGAAAAAATGTTTAAGTAACTACCCATGAGGGATAATCCTTTAATGCATTAACTGGCTGACAATCACTCATGACACACTAAAATCTGCAAGTTTTAAAAAAAAAGTATTTTCTTATTTCTACATTCTCCTCTCATGTCCATCTTAAATTTCAATCTGTAGAAATTGATTTTAAAAGGTATAAAATAAGACCTGAAATCTAGAATTAGAAGTTCCACATTAGAAATATTATTTTAAAATTATTAAGGACTGTGGTGCTTCAAAAAACACAGATACAGGAAAAATGATAAAGAAGCAGGAAAAGAAAATGTATGAAATTCTTAGGAGTATAATCATTTCAAACACATTGACATGCCAAAAAAAATTTCTCAGAATGTTTCAAGAAAAACTTTAAGTAGCAGTTCATTGGCAGGCCTGTTTAAGTTATTCAATTTCACATTTCCAAAAACTCCTGACATTTATGTATTGCCATAGTGGCAGCACAGTGAATATTTCCAAAGGAGGATAGTGGATTTTGTGATGCACTAAGTGTTATAAAGGACAGTCATTTTGCGATTTTAGATTGAGTCAATAAGTATATTACCATGCAACACTTTTCATGACAGAAACTCAATAATCAGTTGTTTAATCTGGATTGCGCACCACGGAATTGTACAAACCTTATAACCTGTCTAGTAAGTGGAGTTAGTTAGGATACACATCTAGTAACCTTTTTTTTTAAATGAGAACTAATTTAAATAAAAAATATCCAGATTATTTATATACATACTAGATATGTATTTTATATATATATGAGAATACATATCTAGTAACATTTTTATAAGAATTAATTCAGATAAGACTTATTCTGATTATCTATACACATAAATAGCTACTATATCAATACATAGTTTCTAAATTAGAAGAAGCAGTAGATATTAAGAAAATCAGGAATTCTTTAAATAACAAGCTGCAGAGAAATGCTCAAGGAGGAAGAAAAATTTTGTCCTATTGTCCTATCACACGTAATTTGAATCCTTAGGAAATACATTTATTATTTCTTTGGGTTCTTACAGAAACCCTATGAAAGTGACAAGGAAGTTGTTTTTGTATCTACTTTATTAGGGAGACTGTCAAATGAGTAGAAAGTCAAATACTCCTCCCCAAGACTGTTATTTTCTTCTGAAGGTAGAGGTTTCTCCTGATAGGATATTGTACAGCATGAATATGTACCCTAAATGTGTTCTAACAGGTGCAGAAAAGAAAGGTAAAATTTTCTTATACTAGATTAAATTAAAATGTTCTCTGATTGCCAATAAACATACCAAAGGAGGTTTTTCAAAAACAGTAAACAAAACATTTCAATCTTGACAAATTACTCTCTAGACACAACAGAGGTACTATCACTGGAACAGTATTATATATTAAAAATTTTCTCAAAATAAGAAAGAATCATGTGGAGAAATATTAAATATATCAATATTCTATACTTTTCCAAAGTAAGCTTATTTACACATTTTAGTTAATAGTGCTTATTTTATATATGCAGTATATAAGAAGAATGAAGTTATTTTGATAAAAACCAATATTTGAAATGAAACGTGAATAAATTTTGAAACTTTGTGTTAGCATCAATATCTGGTCTGTCTATAAATTTTATTTTTATTATTTATAATCAGGAAAACACTGCTCCAAGGATAATGTGGAAAATAATAGCAGCTACTTTCAACAACTCACTTGTAATTTTTAAAAAATTTTAATTAAATACTAATCAAAAATCTAAAAGACAAATGGTAGAACATGTTTACCTCTAGATGAATCACTAGTAATATTTAATAACTACTTCTATTCCTTACATAAACATTAAAGTAAGACAACATCCCCCAAATTATTGTCACTATAGAACATGCTCTTTACTAGACAATTAACAATTACTCTGTGATGATATAATGGAAAAAAGTTATGTATAAACTATATTCATTTGATGGAAATACATTTATGTTGTATTATTTGATTCACTCGTCAAAGCTTGAGTCCAAAACAAAACAAAATATGTATTAGTACACAAGTATTAAGGTTCAGATCAATGACATTTATGTAAGAATTTAAAATATATGCAGAGAAAGAAGAAAAAGCCATATTCTAAGGTATGCAGAAAAAATATTAATCTGATAGCACAAGTTAATATGTTTATGGTATCCAGTGTAATATATATCCAATGGAATGTAGGTCATTTTAGCGTGTATGTGTTATTGGTGGTGATGGTGACAACTTTATATAATCAAATATATTTAAATGTTAAAATTTGAAAACCAAATAACCTTGCAACAAAGAAATCAGAAAAAAACACTCTTTCAATGCTTTAGGAAAATTTAACAACAGCCTGGAAATAAAGGGATAGGCATACTGCAAAATGCACTCATTCCTCAAGGTTACCACTAAAAAAATATGGTCTGAAAGAATTAAACACATTCCTAATCACATAATTTTTGACTAAAGAATGACTTAAGCACCAGGTGGAATAATGTCCATCATTAATTTTTTATTTCCTTCAAGCAAAGTGTGGATATTTAAATGACTTAAGTGCTGGTAATATAACTTTGGTGTCCTGTGTCCTGCAATAAAAATACAAAAATCAATACCTTTAAGATTGGGAGACCCCCATTTAAAAATTTTATTGCCCATTAACCATTAATGTTTGCTTGTCAGTACACATTAATGTTGTGCCCTTGATCTCCTCTTTCATTTCTACCTATTTCCTTCCCTATACACTCTGCTGCACACACATACACCTCTCTTGTGACCTCATTGCTTTTTCCTGCTTTTGCTTGCAGCATTATTGTCCTCCATGACTTTGCTCACTTGAGAACATTTCTGCACCCGCTATAATAACTCTCTTTTGGGTTAACATGGTTTACTAGTGATAAATCGGTATGGGTTAATGACTTTCAACTATCTTCTAACATACATGGAAGATGTGATAAACTATAAGCCCTAAAAACAAACTTTCTAAACATCATTATAGTTTATCATTTCACTACAAAAATCAATTTTTACAGCTATACATCACTGCTTTGTCCTTATGTCAATTACTTTAAATATCGATTGTTTTTGAGTCATTTATCATAAAATTTATTGAGAACAGAATGTTAACCATTTGTAAATAAAAGCAACCTTGAAAATCACCTACATGTAAAAAAAATGGAAAGTAGACCATAGAGTTGGCATAAACCTAACTTCATTTTAGAAAAGTGTTGATAACTTTCCCTAACCCTTTGGATTTTAGATACCTTTTGAAAACAATTTGATTTAGAGTTATTAACCATGTCATTCTCCTGTTTCATGATTATATACTTTACTTTCTAATGAGACTGATCAATCAATACAATGGAACTGCTATTTCCAAGGTTGAACACTACTCACTATGCTATGTAGAACACACAGAAAAAACCTCATGGAATTTTGAAGGTTATTCCTTCCTCTGTAGATATTCATTGGACGGAAAATCAGTTCCTATTTCAGTTTTCACTATCATTTACATATATTTTTTAAAGAATACATTCTGCTTGATCTCCTCTTCTACATATCAGTTAGCTATAATTACTCATAAATTAAAATGAAAAGAGATAAAACAGTACATTTTTGAAAAGGAAAAAAACACAACAATTTCTAAAGATTGTGACCAATTATTTTGTATTTAATATAAAACCTATGTGTAAAAAGAAACTATTATAGTAAAATTAATGGTGATAGGAGCTGGAAGATCAAAGCTTACTTTTTTCCATAACAAACATTTATTCATTCCATTTTGAAAATCATTATGTACATAATATATTTTCTCATTAAGGTAATTTAAATCACCTCAACTAACTCTAATGTTATCTGCTGGTTTATATTCTACACAAAATATTTCTCCTATTTTTAGGAAGCTCTTTTAAAATCATTCTTATACTTCAGATTATAGGTACTATAGGCACGGATCAAATTCATCATTGAAAATACTTCATGTTGTTACCTAAGCTGTCTCATATTCTCTAAGGCTTTTGTAAAGAAAACCTACACTGACAAGATAAAGAAATGCATCACGTTTTCTAGTTAGAACTGCTGCACAGAGCTGCAATCTATTATACACCTGAGAGTCATGAAAGTGCTAAAACAACTTTACCCTGCCATGCCCAATAATTATGTAATAAAAAAGCCATGTTATTTCAACACATAAAATGGTTTAAGGTGATTAATTTTCTGAAAACTTAAATCGAAAGTACTTGAGAATCATTAAGGCCATGCCTGATCTGGGTTTGGGAAATCACATTAGTGTACTTATCTGAAATGTCCATTAAAATGTAGCTCCTTTTGTGTATATTCTTATAAAGTTATTAAGAAACATATGTATATCTCTAATTTCACTATAAATATTTTGTCCAACTCATCACCTAAAACATATATTTTTGCATATTGATAAATTATCTCCTCTCTCTCAAAACTACTCAAACCACTTTAAATATATTATTAGAAAATTAAAAAATAGAAAAAATGGTTCTTCAATGGTATCATATTAAATCATCATGAGTTACTGAAAACTGCTAATACCTCTAGAAACCGTCTCAGATATAGTTAGACTATGTAGCTTTTGTGTTTTGTACTCCTCATTTTTTTGGTATACTTGAGTGAAAAGAGTTTATTGACCCTGAGAAGATTAGTGCTTCCACCTGTTCCTCAAAGTTAGTAGACTCTCAATCACCAATCTGAGCATTGATATTAGGCCTCTATTTATACTATTACTCAATTTTAGTAGAACCTCTTGGTCCATGTTTTTAATTCCTCCATGGCTCAATGCATCTCTGAAAAGTATTGCTGTGTGTGACAGATCATTACTGGATATTTGGCAGTAAAAGAGGGTAATAACAACACAGGCAGAAAATAGCTTCAAACTGAAAACTATGCATCATGATTTCTAAAGTCTCAGTGGTCAGGACATCATAGAATGGAAGGAGGCTCAGCAGCTCCCTACTGACTGCCTTCACCCTCCCCCTGTCACCCTTCCTGCCCACCTCCGCCTCACCTCCTCCTTCTTCCGGTATTTTCTCCCACGATATCTCCTCCATTTTTAAACCATTACCTGTCAAGCACAAAATCATTCTTACATTATTTTACAGAGCAATTTAATTCTTATTTATTTAAATTTCTCCTGTGTAGGATAATAGCAAAGGTGCCTTGCATTTCATCACCAAAGAGGCCAATCGAGGCATATATTTTTCCAGCAAATGTTAAGTTTTTTTCTATGAATAATTCTACCACCCTCTTGGAACAATTCATTTAAACTGCAAGCAACTTTTTAAAATGACATTGTTTTCTTCCCTTTTGACTAACCCGGTCAGTACAGAGCATTCAGTCAAAACTCATTCTTTAACATTACACTGTAATGACAGTGTGTACCCTTTTCACACAGTGAAAAGGAATGATCTCATACCAAAGTTTATGATTATATTTTTCTCAAATGGTATCTAATTTTTTTTAATTTTTGTAGAGGAACACAGTCAACCTAAATGAAATATTTTCAACTTACCTGTTAACTGTTAAAAGTTAACTCTTTTTAAATATATTCAGTGATATTACTATTTTTATTTGTATTGACATACATGAGTTTCAATATAACTAGGTCTATGAGAAATATAATTGGATCTATCCATCTATGAACATTTTTTTAATAATATGAACTAACATTAAAAATTAGAATGTAGGTAACATTTGTAACATTTGTAATAATATTACAAATTTGTAATAACAAATAATGTTTGTAATAACACCTTAATAACATATTTATATACAAAGTTAACTTTTTAAAAGACTCAAATGATATTTCTGCCTTTTAATATTCATCATTCAAATTCATATGTGAATTTTTACTTATTAATTTTTATATATTTGTTCATATATTTTTTTTTAATTTTATAATTTTTTAGCTGACCTATTAAATGTTTGTCAAAATAGGAGGTAATGTTAACAAAGATTCTGAAAGCTGCATCATAACATTAATATTTCATGTATAGTTGCTGATTTTGACAATGTTTGTATTTCTTCTTAGTCTAATATTCACATAAACTTTATAATCTGGCATGATCACATGCTAGGCATATCTAAATCAAGATAAAAAAATTAACCATAAAAATATCAAGGACCATTAATTAATTCTGTTTTTAATAAACAACAAGGCAGACAAACAATCAAATGCATGGACGAGTGCCTCAGTGGAGAAGTGCTAATTGAAGAATTGTTCTAGTAATGGCAGCTTTTAAACATCAAAACTGAAAAAAAGCAAAAAGTGTTAGATTTCCTACAGAGAGTCATTGTAGTTGAAGAGAAGAAATATTTAAAATGTCAGATCTAAGCCAAATAAATAGAAAAGATTAATAAATGGAAATAACTCATGGGAGAACACATTTTTGCTCAGTTGCTACATACAACTTTCTACATGATAAAAGTGTTTGATTGAAAGTATTCCAGAAAACCTTACCCTTCACTCCATGTTTGGAATTTATATTGACATCATAACTCAACTATCTACTAGCATAAAATTTGGCCGTAATATAACTACTATCCAAAAGGAATAACCCAAATTACTTTTGCATTATTTCTCAGATAATTAAAATAAACTGAAGAGTTATACTAATACATGAAGAACACACTTCCTATTGATCTAAGAAATATACCAGTATTCAGGTACAGTATCTAAACTTTTACTTTTAAAATACAACAAAAGCCAATTTGTGGCATCCTTGATCTATTGATGTAAAAAATATTAGATCTTCTAATTATTAAACAAAATTAAAAGGAAGAGTTGCACATATGTAGTGTGGCAAAGTCCCATGATGATTTTTTAGTCTTTTGGTATTCTTTATTAGAGAAAAGTCAGAGAGCTGATTTTAAATGTTTGAAACTCATACATGAGCAACAACCATATCTGTGGTTAACAATTGGCCATATATTTTAAATTACAAAAGACAATTAGACTATATTCATTCAAATCATATTTTACCCCAGTAAATATGAAATATTGACACAGACCAAGTTGCTTTAATGTAAAAGTTTTACTTTTTCAAAAAAATGAGGGTGCTTAATTAACATTCTACCATGCTGGTTTCATTACCCAACTTTCAATTGTCCATGTCAAGCCTGTCTTTTTGCTAAAGGTCTCTGTCAGCTGAGGAATCCATTTAAAATAATTAGTAGTCTGTTGGTGTTAGAACAAAGTGTGTAAAACGGAGATATAACTAGAGACACATCAGCATAATTGGAACTCCTCAAAGTGAGTGTACCCAGTGTACTCTCTTCAATATGTTTTAAATATATTTCAAGTGAAATAGTTCAAACAGATTGCAAGTTAAATATAATCACAAACTGCAAAATATTATTCTGTGTGTTCTCTATGAATGACTGCATTTTTGTCTTGGTCACTCCACAATTTTTTAAAAATAGGCTATAATTTTTATAGTAGCTTTAGGTTCACTGCTAAATTGAACAGAAGGTAGAGATTCCCCATATTCCTCCAGCACCCACACATTCACATCCTTCCCTGTTACCAACAGCCCCCACCAGAGTGGTACATTTGTTGTGGTTGATAAACCTACATGGACACACGTCATTATTACCTAAAGTTCATATTTTTAATTAAGTCCATAGTTTACATTAGGTTTCATTTTTGTTGTCATACATTCGATGGATTTGAACAAAGGTATAATGACATGTATCCACCATTGTAGTGTCATACAGAATAGTTTCACTGCCTTAAAAATCCTTTGTGATCTGTCCACTCACCCCTCCCTCATTCTAATCCCTGACTTTTTATTGTCTTCATAGTTTTGCCTTTTCAGCATCACATAGTTGGAATCATACAGCATGTAGCCTTTTCAGATTGGCTTCTTTCACTTAGTGACATGTATGTAAGGTTTCTCCATGTCTTTATCATGCTGGATAGCTCATTTCTTTTTACTGCTGAATAATAGTGCATTGTAGGTATGTGCTATAGGTTATTTATCCATTTACCTACTGAAAGACACTTTGTCCACTTCCAAGTGTTGACAATTATGAATAAAGTTGCTATAAAACATCCGTGTGTTGGTTTTTAAGTTAATCTAAGTTTTCAACTTATTTGGATAAATACGAAGGAAGGTGATAGCTGGATCATATGGTAAGAGTAGGTGTAGTTTTGTAAGATTTATTACAGAATGTATCTGAGTTAAAGGTGTTTCTAACCTAAAAATATTTGCTTTTGGCCCTGCCAAGTTTAGATCCCAGAGACTTTATCAACGTGGCAGCATTTTTAATATTTTATTTATTTATTTTTTGAGACAGGGTCTTGCTTTGTTGCCCGGGCATGAGGGCAGTGGCATGATCATAGCTCACTGCAACCTCAAACTCCTGGGCTCAAGTGATACTGCTGCCTCAGCCTCCCAAGTAGCTGGGACTGCAGGTGCACAGCACCATGCCCTGCTAATTTTTCTATTTTTTGTAGAGACAGGGTCTCACTATTTTGCTCAGGCCGTCTTGAACTCCTGGCCTCAAGCAATCCTCCCACCTCGGCCTTCCAAAGTGCTAGTATTACAGGCAAGAGCCACTGCGCCTGGCCTCAATATTTTCTTAGAATGAGTTTACCCAGATCATCCAGGCAATGCACATTAAAATACTAAGTCTCTGTGATGACCATTTGTAGTTATAAATCTTCTGATAGAGGTTTTCCATACAGACCTTAGCTTGAAACAATCAATTTTAAAAATTGGGCAGATATTTTCATTAATTGAGTCTGTGGTCCTTTGGGGTACTTCTTCTATTTAGAGTTAGCTGTAATGAACTGCGTCATGAGGCTGCAAGCCTTATTTTCTGAGCTTGCTTGGCAAATATACCAAGTTTCTCAGTTACAGGCAGCTAGAACATCAACATGACTTTACAACTCTGGTTTTCAACTTTCCCTACCCAACTCTAACTTCCTTAAGGTTTTCGTTACTCCTTTGTGAGCTCACCTCTTCACTGAAAGGATGTTTATCGTATTATATTTCACCCTGAATTGCTAAAGCTTCTGTGGCAAGACCATCTTTCTTATCCCAGAAGACCAGAGTTGTAAATTTCCCGGTAATTTGTGTGAGCATATATGTATGCCATGCCTATGTGAAAAGGTGGACAATGTTTACAACCAAACATGGCACATTGAAGATATTAATAAAAATGCCCATTAAATGATTTGTAACCCCTTATTAGGGATCTAGATTCTAGTTCCTGGCCCTACACCCAGAATATCTTACAATCTTTATTTAATTGAATGGTTTATTGGGGGGAAAAAAACAAACAAACAATTATTTTATTTTGGCAGGATCAATAAAAATTTTTCCTTGAGAATGTCTCTAGGGATTTCACTCCCTTTTCAAAGATGTTATTCAAGGTAGTCATTAAAAAATATTTTTTTTAAATGTTTCATTTATCAACAAAATTGGGAAATTCTCCACAGCATTGTGGAATCTTTTCTTCTGATTTTCTGTTCAACTTTACTGGAAATTTATTAATCATTTTGTTATTAAATTTATGAGAGGCCTAAAAAAGAATCTGGTTGCTATACAAATTGTCAAAGACATTTCAAATGTTATCTCCATGTTTTGTTTTTAATTAAGATTTTAATTTTAAAATAATTATAGATTCACATTCAGTTGAAAGAAATACACACAGATCCTGAATACTTTTTACCCAATTTACCCCCATGGTAACACTGTGACAAAAGGTATTAAAATATCTCTACCAGGATATTGACATAGTAAAAGAATATATAAAACAGTTCCATCATCACAAATATCCCTTTTTTGCCCCCTTCCTTATTAGTCTTATCTCCAAATATAGAGGAAAATCAATCAATATTTCACAATTAAGTATGTAGAATGCATTTTTGGTAAATATTCTTTATCAAATTGAGGAAATGTGCCTTTTTGCTTAACTTGCTGAAAGTTTTTAACCATAAATAAGTGTTGGATTTTGTAAAGTTCTTTTGTGTGTGTGCATCCATTGATATAATCAAATGATTGTTTGGCTTTAGCCTGTTGATATGGTGCATTATATTGATTGATTTTGGGATATTGAAGCAGTCTTGCACACCTGAAATAAATCCCACTTGGACGTGGTGTATAACTGACAATGATATATGATGATATATGGTATATAATTCTTTGTGTGTGTGTGTATGTATATGTGCACATATGATTTGCTCATATTTTGTTGAAGCTCTTTGCAAATAAGTTCATGGGAAATATTAGCAATGACTCACATGACTCTGTTGCAGAGGTGTGGGGTGGAAGTTCACCTCTTCCCCTCAGTCTCACTGACACTTTCCTGGTGAAAGTGGGGGACTGCCATGCATCTTTCCTTGCCTCCAAGTGGGGATATTAGGTCAGCTCCCAGTTGGGCCCCCTGCCATCAGGGAGAAGGGAAGCAGGGGGCTAAGGCACACTGCATTGTTGCAAGATGCTGTTAGAAGTTTTGATCCCCGTGACACCAGAGAAGGGGAGAAAAGGAAAGGAAGTTCCAACTAGCCTTGCCTGTACCATTTCTTTCTGCCTCATCAGTTCCTTGTAGAGGTGGAGGCTCAGTGGGGAACTGGACCTAAATGACATGATGAGGGGGAACAAGAGTGCAGACCAGCCTTGTCTCACACCACATTATTCAGTCTCCTGGAGCTTACACGTTCAATTCTTCACTGAACCTTATTGGCACGAGGGCAGGGGGGAAGTGGAGTGCTTCCTAGCCTCGATTTGCAACTCCTTTTTCATTTTCCTTAATATACAGTGGTGGTGGAGACTCAGTTTACCACTGGATGCCAACCAACACTACCCTGAAAGTGGGGGTGAGGGCATAGTCTGAGGACCACCTGCTTCCGGCAGTACCATCAAGCCAGGGAATCATGCACAGCCATGGCTTCAACAGGTGGTGGGCACAGAAGATCAACTTCTGGTTTTCTGGTTGGTTCTGCTAAGGTCTTTTTGAAACTGTGAGTGGTTTTGGTTCTTTTGCTTTTTTTTTTCTTTGGTGTTTGTCTGGAGCAGAGCTTCCATTGCTATAAAGGTTTTCTGGTTTTAGGGCATCCTTTTCCCAAGCATTTGCTTAGGGAGAACAGACTTTCTTAGGGAGAACAGCCTTTTTTGACCATGCCTGTGAGCAGTTCCAGGTTGGAGGTTTCTACAGCACCTTGCCTAGGATCTGCAGAAAGCAATACAGAAACAGGGATCTAACCACTGTGTCATTCCTCAAGTCTTCAGGTCCCTGTGGAGTCCCTCTTTTCACCCTTCAGAGACCTTGTTGTGACATATTGTTTCATTTCCAGGCATCCGCAATTAATTGTGTCTTAAACTGAAATCTAATTTTTCTGAGGTAACCTATAGTCCTCTGGTGTTACCCATCTCAGTTATTGACATTGCTGTTCTCCCAGAATCCCAGCTGCCATCTTGACTCCTCCCTTTTCTCCCACACAACATACAATTAATAATAATAATTCTTTTCTATTTTGTCTCCTCTTTACCACCCACTAGTCACCAACATCTCTCACCTGGATGTCACTGTAGTCTCATTCAGGACTCCCTTAACTTTCTCAAATAACCCATTCCCACCCCCCCATCCATTTTCATTATAACTACTAAGAGCATGCCCCTCTCCTGCTGAAAATCACAATGTGATAAAGCACAACATACTCTACATGATGTGAGACCTCAAACAGTAAGGCCTTTCTCTTGGGTCGTTTATGAGACTCTGGCTTTCTCTTGGTTCCTAGAATGTGACAAACTCCTTCAGGCTCAACCCTGTCACAGATTCTTTTTCTTCTGTCTGAGCTACTTATTTTTATTTCTTTGCCTGGTAAACTATTCTCTTAGTCTGTTTTTGTGTTGCTGTAAAGGAATACCTAAGGCTGGGTAATTAGTAAAAAGGGAGATTTATTTGGCTCATGGTTCCACAGCCTATATAAGAAGCAGGGCACCAGCATCTGCTTCTGGTGAGGGCTTCAGGCTGCTTCTACTTACGGTGAAAGGGGAAAGGGAGGTTACCTGTAGTGATCACAGGGTGAGAGAGAGGAAAGGCGAGAACCGAGAAGGTACCTGCTTTTTAATAACCAGCTCTGGCAGGCACTAATAGATTGAGAATTCACTAACCTCCTCCCACCACCCAAGGGAGGGCATTAATCTATTCTTGGGGGATCCGACCCCAGGATCCGAACACCTCCTACCGGGCCCCACATCCAACATTAGGGATCAAATATGGACACAAGATTTGGAGGGTTAAATATCCAAGCTACAGCCACTACCTTCATTTTTCTGCCTCTGTGTCACTGAATCTAGGTAATCATCCTTGTTACACCCTACTTAGTCAGCCAGTCCTTTCACCCCATACTATACCCCAGGTTATAATTTTGGTTCATATACAATTGTCATTAAATAATGAGTTGATACTTATTTGTTTAATATTTGCTTGACCTGCAAGACCATAAAGCTCCATGAAGATATGAACAAATTTTGCGTAACTGCTAAAACCCCAGGTCTTAGCACAGTTACATTTCTCTGAAATGAAAAAAGACATTTGTAATTGCATTTAGATTTACAAATTTATATTATCATCTACATGTTTAAAAAATGGTTCTCAGAGATTCGTATATTAAATATTTTGGTACAAGTGATGGGAGACTAAATATAGCATATTTTAAATTAATCCTTTAAAAGACCAACCCTCACTAGAATTGTTTAACAAACCAATTTCAGGCTATTCATTGTAACTAACTATATTTACAAATTGGCTGTTTCAATGTGTTCACATAAAGAAACATTAGTATTTAGCAATTTTCATTCTTTAGTGCTAATCTCTACTTGACAATATTGGTGTTTTAATTTTTCTTTCTAGGAGGGACACAGGAAATCCTATTCACTATTATTTCTGTCATTGATTTTATTCTTTTTCAATGGTCAAAAAACTTGAGGGAGATAATTGCAAAACTCAAAAGAAAGAAATCAAGTTTAATTTTAAAGTGCTAGTGTAGAGTATTTCTATGACTTTTATTACTTATAATAAAAAGATCTGGAATGGGTCCAGTGAGTAAGAGGTTTAACTACAGGAAATACACTAGGAGAAAAAAAATGCTTAAAGCAGTTACATTTAAATGAATTTTCTCAAGAATGGTATAAGAATTTCTCCAGTAAAATGAGCTTCCTTTATTCTATCTCTCATTAGCATTTGACAAATCTTAGATTACAATATGCTGGATATATCTATGTCTATACATTTTCATATTATTGGAAATAGATTTTATCATTTTTATTAACTATTTTATTTTTTTAACTGTAATGACTTGTTAATTTGGGTACCACTTTTTAAAAATAAAAATACCAAAAAATTTCCAGTATAAGAAAATGGAAAATATTTTGATTTTTCAATAATATATTTGCTGCAACATTTTTAGGGGATGTGCTAACAGTTTAAAGTAAATACTTACTCATTGCAAGGAAAATTAAAAATAAGCCAAAATAGCAGCAATTATTTTGCATCTTAGCCAACAGAAGATGGAGTTGAAAATACATACAGATACACAGATGCACATAAACATAACTGGAAATAAAGGAAACTAGAGAATTTTAACACATAACATAAGTTTGATGTTACATACATTTTTAGAATAGTGGATGAGACGTGTGATAACATAGAGAAGAATTTTATCGGGACAAGCTATATGATCGATAAAAGCACTAATACTTTACTGTAATTAGCAGGCCAACTAAGGAAATGGCTAGAATTATAGTCTCTAATTTAGGATATGATGTTGAAAAACTAAAATCTTTCATAATTTTAATTTTCATTGTATTTATTAGAATAACTTTTAAGAATAAATTGCTCCTTTCTTGCTTAAGTCCCTACCAGGAGGAAGAAACTTATTTTTCACCACTTTGCCCATTGTAAAAGCCACAGAATACAAGTCTCCCACTTAGAACTGACATGTTTTCAGGAATTTTGAGCACAATTCATACTGACTATTTTATGAGAAATTTAAGGAGGATCTGATTTAATTATCCACATGAAAATATAAATTATATATGTAAAATGGACTCTTTGTTATTTAATTAGTTGGATACTTTACACACAGATGGTTATTTAATTTTTCCAAATAATTTTTCCACCTGTTTTTATAAGGTTTGCAGTATTTATATTTATGTATCAACACAATATATCTTTTAATTATTTAACTATCCTGTGATTAGTTAAAAAGTATAGAAATGCAGAATTTAGAAAGTATTTTAGGAATATATATTCTTCAGACCATCTCCTTTGTTAAAATCTAGTCGTAAAGATTTTTGAGCATTTCAAGCACATATGGAAAATACTATTTAGGCCTTTATAAATCTGTCAAAGCTGAATGAAATGAATTTGGTCAATGAAGAGACAGACAAATATATATATTTCTAAATTATGATAATTATAGTAACACCACCAGCATTTCCTACAATGTGCTGAAATTGTATTATGTGTTGACCTATGATGATGATGATTATTCATATGAGTAGCTAAAAAGAAATCATAGGGAGAACGCTCAAAAGTATTTTGATGTGGATATTAGTAGTACCTAATCAGGATTTGAGGGTTCTTAAACAATATCAGAAGGTGGCACTAAGAGGTAAACTCATGCACTAAAATACATGTCTTTGAGCAAATGAAATGTCATTTCAACATCTCTCAAATTCTGGTTTCTCAACAGGCTTGTTCCCACAAGTCTCTTTCCTTGTCAAGACCAGGGAGTTTCTGCCCAAGTGGTCCCATTAAGCACTTGGCTTGTAGCCCCCCTGGTTTCACTATGGTTGGGCAAAATATCCTCGAGGCTTCTGATTTCCTTGGAGGAAAAAAATAGCATAAACCTTTAGTTACCAAGAAAATGACAAAACAAAAACTGTCCAAACATTTTGAAGTCTTGATACTGGTGTCAAAATCTCCTGAAGCAAGTAAGCTTTAGCATTGTTTGTTAAACTAGTAGAAATAGCCTATATCTTATTTACTGCTTCATAGGGTCAGATACATTTTAGAAACTAAATTAAAATATTTTGGCTAAGTTTCTTTTGTCAATACTATCTGGGGAGTAAGATATACACCAAGAAAATCTGACATGCTCTTACATATATACTGTGGAATAAAGCATAACAGCATATTGAAAAAAGACACATTAGTATATTCAAGGTTTCTCAATTAAAGATCATTATTTTTTGAGCTTTGCTTATCTTCATCACATTTTGCTTCACTTAAATTAACTCATACTATTAGCTTCTGCTATCTATAGTCTAACATATATTTTACACTCCTTAAAAGCCAGTAGGCAGTTTTAAAGCACCTATTTATAGAACTATGTACTATTCAACCTCATAGGATGTACTCTTGGAATGTAGAAAGTTTATTCATTCAGGATGTGCTTGCTGGTTTACATACTGAGTAGCTTATGGTGAAATTCTATCAACACTATATGTAAAAAAAAAAAAGAGTATGTATCCAAAATTCTAACAAACAGAATATTCCAATTTATGAAACATGTTTTAAATTTTAGCATTAACCCTATGTTTTAAATTGACATAACAGCATGGGATTAAGATCTCTTGAACTAAAAAAAAAAAAAATTCTCAGATGTCATGAAGAAAAATCTAGATAGATAGATAGAGAAATAGATAGATATAGAGGAATGAATCATTCCTGTTTGAAAGATCTTGCATATGGCCAGGTGCAGTGACTCACACCTGTAATCCCAGCACTTTGGGAGGCTGAAGTGGGAGGATAGCTTGAGGCCAGGAGTTTCAGACCAGCGTGGATAACATGGTAAGACCCTGTCTCAACTAAAAATTTAAAAAATTAGCAAAGCATGGTAGCTCTAGGCCTAACTAGTCGGGAGGCTGAGGTGAGAGGACTGCTTGAGCCCAGGAGTTCGAGGCTGCAGTGGGCTATGATTGTGCTGCTACACTCCAGCAGAGTGAACAAACAAACAAACAAAAAAACAGGCACATGTAGGTGTATTATGTTATATAAGGTAAAGAATATCTAAGTTTGGGTAAAATTTGGCAACTTTTAAAATATTTTCATGACATGTTTTGCAAATAACATAATTAAGGAACTGAAAAATTATAATCTGTTTCAGTTAAGAAAAAGGGACTAGATGACACTTTAATAAGTGAAAGTAAATTTTGAATCTCAACTGGAAAATATTTTGATACACTTAGTATCACAATTTTAAGGAAGTAAAGCAATTAAAATAGCAAATTTTGATGCCTTAAATAATAAATGTTCTTTTAAATCTCCACCTGCCATGATAACAGATGTTTATGGTATTTTGTTCATTTGATACTTATTTCAACAATTTATTATGGTTATTATGGAGCCCCTCTTGTATTCTAGGTAATTTTCTGAAGTCTGGGGATAAAACAATGACTAAAACAATCTTCTTAAGCTCTAGAGTCTATGTTCTAGTGTGTTCAGCTATGTCAGTGACTCTTTAACACATTTATTTATCCATGTATGCAAAAACAGTATGTGTAATTTTCAGATAGTGATACAATCTTGATACAAAATGAAGCAGATATTATAGATTTGTTCTCTCATTTATGTTCACCATAATGCTTTGCTTTGTATCTTTATATTCACCTCTCATATTAGAAATGTCATCTGAGACACTGAGTTGAGTGAAACATTTTCATTATGACAACACTACAGCATTTATTAAAAGTGCTGAGATTGTCCCCAAAGTCCCACGATTGTAGGACTCAACTTTAAAATGTGTATTCCTGAGAGTTGGCATTGCCGTCATCTTTTGACTACCATTATAGCTCCCATTTGATCACAGTGATCTAGCCATGTCCCTATTGTGTAATTTATTCTCTACACAAAATCCAGAGATCCTTTTAAAATACAAATTATTATGTCACTCTATTGTTCAAACTTCTGCACAGACACTCTATTTCACTCAGAGTTGAAAGCCAAAATCCTCAGAAGAACCTACAAAGGCCTACATGATGTATGAGGTTGCAGTGTAACCTGTCACATCCCCCGATTATATCTCTGATTTCCTTTACCACTTGCCCTCTTATACAGCCAAACTGGACTCCTTGTTTTTCCTTGAATGCCACCATACTGTATCCTGAGCATTGTCACTCTACCCATTCCCTGTACCTGAAACATTTTCCTCAGATAGAGTTGGTTGAGGTTTTGCCTCCAAGACTTTGTTGAAACCCTCCTTCTCTTATTAGTAACAGTGTTAATAAAAATAAGACATTTTAATAAATTATTATAACATTATTATTGCAACATATTTAGAACATTCTTATTCTAACATTTTCGCTGACCGAATTCTGGCCTCAATAGCCTCTTACTTCATGTAACTAACAAACATTGTATATAGAGTACGTGGCAAGTAATATTTCTATAGTTTAAATTTGCATGCTTTGAAATTTTAAATTTGAATTATATTTATTGCCAGGAAATAGAATCCATGCTAAATATTTTAACAGAAGATATTTAATTTCTGTTATTAAATTAGGTTATATACCTGTTATAGGGCTGAAGACCAGAACAAAAACATTGATGTACGCCAGAGGCAATTTCAGAAGTAGCTACCACCCCTAATGCTGGAGGATACGAGGGGAAAAGGTCAGGTTCATGAGACTTTAGAGGCAAGGAAGAAGCATTCTGCACAGCTGGGGCTTAAGCAGCTACTGGTCCTTTGAGGGAGGGCATTAGGCTGGTTTTAGGAATGCCAAAGGAAAGCCTAAGGCTGGAACCAATGAACTTCTGAAGAGATCTGTTTTGGGAACAACAGCAAATAAATAGGAAGAAAAAAGTCTCTTCTCCTCTCCTTCCACTTTTTAATCACTCTCTAGATCCCCTATATTAGCAGAGTCAAACAAGTAATTAGTTGTCAAAGTAGAAAAACAGTTAGCAGGATCTCAGCCTAAGCATCACAAAGCAGTGCATAGGAGAATGTAATTGTGGTTTAGAGGCAATAGCTTTATATCCTAAATTCACATAGGTTTCTGTTATATTCTTAGATTGTATTTCCATCCAAATTTAAAAATGTTTCTTAAAGTCTGGTCCTGATAGGTGTTTAAATTTTTGACTTTTACCTCAAGTTTATCTCTCCATCCTCATCCCTTGCCAATCTCTCTCTTCTTTTCTCTGCCCAACTAAATACTTTACCTGTTTTCCAGGTAAGCTAAATTCCAGAACTTGTCACGCTCTTTCTCACATCGGAGCACTTGTACATCCTGCTCTTTTGCATGGCATTCTCTTCCTGATTCTTTATGTGGTTAACCTCAATATATCCTTCCAGACTCAGCTAAGACATCACTATCCTTGGCTCTGAGTAACGGGTGCCACTCTTATTGACTACAATGACACTATCTGCTTACCTCTATTTTAGAATGTAACACACAGTACTATAGTCGACACATTTCTTGGCTATCTCTTTCCATAGACCATGTACTGCTTCAGTGATTCCAGCAAATGGAATTTATTTTATGTGTGTTTTTGAATTTTGAATCAGAATGCCATATGCAAACTATTAATAGAAGGGCTAATATGGTGGATGTGTTTGAGTGCTGAGTTTGTTCATAAGTTTTCTAGAAGTCAAGAGAAAAAATGCAACAAGCCAAGTTGAAGTTAGACTTTATATTTACAATGAAAGGTGAGAAGAGTAACAATGAAGAGAAAGGATAGAAAAATGTATTAAATATCAGTGAGCATACACAAACTTATCTGGGTGCAAAAGAAGGCAGGAACAAAAACAACATCATAACTAAAATATATTATCAATGTCTTTTTAAAAAATTCTTGTTTTATCTAACATAACTATCAATTGAAAGGCATAAGAATAATAAAACATAAAAGAGAATCAACCACATGAGACGATAAGAGGAAATTATGAGCCAATATGAAAGGATACTTCTTTTGATACCTGATCAAATGACAGTTAGATTTACACTTGGTTAAAAAAAATGGTAGAGTGATAAAAGAATGAAAGAACAAAAGAACAAAGGACTTGAGAAAGAAAAATATAAGAAAGTCCAAAAGAATAAAAAATGTGAAAAAAGAATGAAATATCAAAAGAAAGAAAAAAGACGATGATCTGGCATGTTTCACATGGACTATAACTTGTGGTCCGACTAAAAGTGAACTAAGGTCCTTTTAGATGAGACCCTGAGAAGTTCGGGAACCCCTAAAAAATCCATTGTATATATGTTGTATATAATTTTATAAAAATTCAACTTTAGCCAGGGTATCTTTTTGGGCAATATTAACTTAGATAAAAACTACTTCTTAAACTAGTCTATTTCCCATTTGCAAGTGTCATACAAAATTTAAACCAATATTCTCTTATCTTGATTTGCTAGCTTTCTTCCTTCATGCAAAATGATAGGCTTTATAATTGAGGAAATACGTTAAGACATTTTATTGACATAAGCCAGGTCACAGAAAGAGCTCATTTTTGCTGCCCTAACAAAGAGAAAGAAAAGTAAAATCTGGAATCTGACGAAGACTTTTAAAAGCAAGTATGATAGGCAGGTCCTGTTCGTTGGGGACTAAATCCGGAGTGTTAGAGACGAGAACATTCTGAGGAACTTGACCGACTTTTTCTCTCTCTCACCTCTAACCCCAAACTGGCTATTTCACTTTCAAATATCCTGAGGCTAATTATTTCCTGATTGATCTTCCTAAATGAGCTTTTCGCTGCTTCATCTAATGGATGTGTGCCCCTCCCTAAATCTCTTGTCAAACTTGCTTGTATAAAATATATCCCCCAGAGGTGACTTTAGCTTTCTGTTCAAATAGGTCAGCCGGAAACAGAATTGAGACCAAGTACTCAAAACTTTACAGAATTCAAATCCAATGTTATGTCTATGTTACTATGATGTAGGTTTCTGACAATATGAATGAATATGGATATGGACTTCTGTAATAGCAGTGCCAAATTACTTTGGGTGTTTGTCTTGAGAACAAGTAGGTTATTGAGAAATATCTGCTTTGAAAGTGAGCACATTTGCATTGGGCTTTCCATACAGGCCACTAAATTAATGCAATGACCTTCAATAACATAATGTACATTTGCCTTTCCTAAACTTCAACTATTAAAATTCTATCATTTGTACTTCAAGGCTGAGTTCACAGGAAAAGTTTATAAAATTCCATTTTATGTTAAAATCTATTAAACTTTTGCACAGAGATTTAATTCTACATCCTGTAAATAGGGAAACTTTATTTCTAAGTGGTGTTTGACTATATATAGAACATCAGATCAGAGCTATGTGCCTTTCCAGACAAATACTACATGAATTACGTTATGGGGATTCACTTCTTTTAAAAGTTAAATAAAGTGAAGTGTGTGCTCTTAACCCCATACATATGGGAATCATGCCTGCCTTCATGGGTGTGTGACCAGTGCAGTTACACAGGGCCCCACATTCAAAAGACCCCATGCTTAAGATTAAATGTTCTTGGTTTACTATCTCAAAACTTCAAATAATTTCATATATGAATTTCTGGTTTCTTCTGTGAAGGCCAGTGGAACAAAGGAGCATGCAACAGAGCCTTGGTGACTTGGCTAACATGTGGTCCTGCCTTTCAAGACCTCACATGGCCTTTCCAGGATGTGTTCTTGATATATTCATCCTCATTTCCTTGTGTCCCAGGACCTGCCTGGCCTCCCCTCTCTGCCTCTGCCCCATGACCTCGCCACCTTCCACCCCAGATGGCCACAAGTTTTTGTGAGCAGAAAGGATGTCTGTGTTTTGCTATTGCCTTTGAGCTTTTGCAGGAATCTCTGCAAAGGTGTGGGAAGGGTTGGGATTGGACATGCACACTTTGTCATGGGAGGTGGCAGCCATCTCTGCCCTGGGCTGACAATGACATTGTATGTTTGGTGAGGACTTGGGAACTCTCGCCTACCTTTCATCCAAATGTTGAGTATATCCTGGCACAGAGAGTACAATCCCTTGGAGGTCTCCCTTCAACCTTGGGTTGAGGTGGTGGTTTGTTGAATGGTGAGATTGGGAAGCTGACTTCACTGCCCTCAAATGGGGCATTATGCCTCAGTCTAGCGTCTGATAGAAGGGGGAACCTGGCAACTGCTGGGTCAAGTGCAAGCATATGCACACAGTCAGACTTTATGAAGATCTGCACTCCCTCCATGAGTATCTTTGTGACTAAAAAAGTATGACATTAAATAGCAAAGAAAAAACACTATGACAAATGCTTCAAATGGACACTGAACGCTCTATTGTTAATGATCATACACAATAGAAACCTGAGTGCTACGTAAAAGACATATGTTATAAGCTACAAATATTATACAAGACATTATTATTGTTAGATCCATACCAACTTGTGGAAATTTCAAAATAAATTTGCATAAATTTTAGGGTTTCCCTAGGAAAGCAGGACTAGTAAGCGTGATATGTAATATAAGAATTATGGTAAGGTTAGACTTTAAACAGTTGTGGAAGCTGGTAAAGGAGTCCATGAAGGACTGTTGCTATTGCATCTGTCGGTGAGCCTAAAGTAACTGTAGGTTAGCGGGGCTGGCAGTTAGCAAGAATTGAACATGAAGCAATGGAGAACGAGGACAAATTAAAACCACAAGGACAATATGAAAGCCACAAATACAAGCTGAAACCCTCATCTGTTTCTCACTGCCTCTAATATCAATGGCATGGTTGACTGGCTACAAGTGCGTCAATGTGTTTGAGTCATAGTGACCCCAGACATGCTATAACGCTATGTAACCATACATAGCATAATGTCTGCTGCTTCACTTTCAACTTTAAGATCTCATGCAAATTTCTCTTGTGACCACCCTTCACAGGAAATCACAAAAGGAAAAGAATTCTTGTAATTACAGTTACAGTTTAGCTAACTAAGACAGAGTACAAAGTCACTATAGATTCCAGTGTTATTCTACATCAAGAATATAAATGTTTTGGGATATAGGTAATTAAGTAGATTTGATAAGGAAGATTTTCTTCAAAAGAATTGTGCTCTGAATCTCATTTTCCTAATGCTCAAGAAGAACACATGAGTAGTAATACCTCAGAAGCCCAACATAAGTGAGAAAGGCTTCAGATGGACCACTCATTGAATTTGATATACATTTGTGTATGTGCATGTGGGGCTGGGTGGATATAGGGGATGGGTATGTGACTTATGTCTGAGCAAGTGAAAGTACTTGCATCAACAGAGTAGAAGCAGGTGCCAGGGAAATTACTCCATTGCCTTTTGACAGTGGGTCAAATACTCACACACCATCACAGTAGAAATGAAAAGAGATCTTGTCTGAGATGGTGTCTTAATTCAGGTCCCTGATATGCAAAAAATGGGAATCCTTGTTCAAATGATTTATTAATTGGAGAGATTTCAGCAAAAGAGATGTTGAATTCATATTCTATGCTGTGGAACAAATTCCACAAGGTTAGCAGATTAAAACAACATCCATTTATTATCCCAGTCCCTGTAAATTGGAAGTTTTGGCACAGCTTAGTTAGGTTCTTTGCTCAAGGTCTCACAAGACTAAAATCACATCCTAAAGGATAATATCACATATTTACAAAGTGTTACCTCTAAGCTAGTCCATCAGTTCCACCTTCAAGAAGCTATTCCTTTGCATCATGTTTAGTAGCTTCTGAAAAGTAATAAATGGTAGAACCAGTTGATCCCATGTTTCGTAACCACTGCTGTCTCTCCTAATTTGTAAACTTGCTCCTTAGGCCTAGGAGATATTATGTAATTTTTGTCACTTACCATACATACTCTTTTCAATTCATGACTTCTTCAGTTCTTTTTTATTTCTTCAAAAGGTACAGATTTTAATTTATTTTTTTTTCTGAGAAATGCAACCTGTATCCAAAGCACTCTGAAAGAAAGTGCTGCTTATCCAATAGTAACAATAACAATAAGAAATGATAAATATACAATTTTTTTTCTTCAGTATTTGTATCTTTAAATCTTCACATATATTTTGCCCCTTTGGTTGTTTTTAAATGGTTCCATTGCAGCCTATGTATTTTCAAAATAGATCTTATGATTTAAAAATAAAACATTATAATATTTTTCTCATGGATTAGTAGATTTGATACTACTCATTGAGTTCTAAAATTTTATTTTCAAAAAGTATGTTGCATAAGTAACCAAGGCGTGGCTACTCACTTGAAAAGAACATAGTTTAAACACAAGCCAACATCCTGATTGATCTAAAATTTCTGAGGACCAACTTTGTAATCCTGGACATAAACTGATAACAATGCCACAACTCATTACCAAAGAATATGTTTTACAAATAATATAAATAAGACATTTATTCTTTCAAGAAATATAGCTCATATTTTAGAGTTAACCAACTTTAATACAGGAAATTATTCATGGAGATAAAGTTTTTTTCATTTTTAAAAAGGTGAATATGATTAATATCTCTGACTGTACTTTGGTCATGTAATAAAATTAGAACATGTATCTAGCAATTAATTCATAGTGTCATAAATACAAATTTTACATCACCAATTTTTGCCCTAAAGAGCAAGAAAACACAAGCAAACTCCTCTGAAGAATATTAATAATAAAAAGACAATAAAGTACATCAATATTTAATTATAACTGTTGCCATGGAAGAGACTTTGTACCAATCCCCTTTTCTGAATCACCAGCTACTTCATATTATAAACTCAGACAAAGGTAGTCTGTGTTTGCTTTTGCTATGATACAGAAATAATAATAAATGATTCCAGCATCGTAAATATTCAATAAAAATGATTTTAAAGAAAAATATATAGTGATATTTTCTTAGAATATACATAAAGGAGAAGCAATAAGAGATTATAAATGGATACAGGTATGTTTTTGTGTTTGATCTTGAGGTAAGTGTTTTTATGATTTAAATATTATTTTTTAGGATGAGTTGTCAAAATATTTTAAAGCTTTTCCACGCTACTACGCAATTATCTATACTACCTTTGTCATACCCCCAAAATATTTTCTTTAATTTCTAATACTAATGAGAATATTTATAAATTCAGTTAAATGTTTTTCTTATTTACTCTTTGCTAGAAAATCCAGAATATAAGAGAAAATAATCCATAGCTACAAAATTTCAAAATTCATGATATTGAAATCAAGTATAGGAAACAAAACCACAATAATATGAGGAACATGTGCAAATTGCCATGAAAATTATATCATATCCGACAGGACTTAGAAGGTGATAACTTCTTCCACGTGAGGGTTTTCAGTGACGGTTCAAATTTAATGATGCCCTTTGAGTAAGACGTAAAACAATGGATCAGATTTTACTCAATGAAGACTGGGCATTCCTGGCTGAACAGATAGGATGAGTAAAGCCACAGGAGCATTAAATGGGTTAAGATTTATGGGGGTATATCAAAAAGATGTTAAAGTCAACTCTTTTGATCTTCAGAGTAAATTTCAGAGAGTAAGGAGGTAAGACTCAAAAGATAGTTGGTTCAAATTGTAGAGGTTTGGATTCAGAAGAAATGGGACATACGTATTCATTTAAGTTTGAGTATATAAAATAGATTTGGAGAAAACCAAAAGACACAGGAAAATGGAAATCAATCTGCAGACTACACCAATGCTTTTATATTAACCATCTGTGGAGTGGGTGAAGGGGGTAATCCCACCAAAAGATGAAGATTATTCTCTGTAAAAATAAAAAGAAAGGAAAAAAAAAGATGATAATAAACAAATAATTTATGATAAGAGGGCACAATAATATTATATTGTTTGAAATGCAAGTGAAGATAGCGGACAGATTTTTGCTAGGGTCAACTTTTCCCTCTAATAGATGATATCGTGGTTGTAAGTGTTGGTGTGTGTACATATGTATTTGTATGGGACTTACATCTGTGTATTTTAAGTTATTTTTGTATTGATGTGTGCACACATAAAGATATATTAAATGTTAATTCCTCAATATTGCTTTTTTATGGCTTTTCACATGATTTGATGTTTTTTAAAATAAGTTATTTCTTATAAGTTTATCATATTAAAAACAGATGTCAACATACTACATTCTCTCTGCATTTTTTGTTTAAACCTCTATGAGTTGCACTAAGCTACTTCTGGCAACAGGGATGTGATAGGAAATGGGTGGAAAGAAAGGAGTTCTGTATCCTCCCAGCCTCCCTCCCAGTCAACCAGAGAAAAATCTCTCTTTATATATTTATATAATTAGGTTCTCTAAGTTTTCTTTTGTACACAAAGATGTGTGACTTAAGAATAAAAATTAGCAAACTAAAACTTTGAAAGCTATTGGTAATAGGGTTTCTCTTAGGTAAAAATTGGAAATCCTTAAAAATATTGGGTAAAAATTACCTAAATAGATTAGGTAACAATTACTTAACAATATTAAATAAATTTCATCCGCATGTAAGAGAACTGTTCAGAAAAACACAATAGTTTAAACCAAAAGAGAAACAGAATAACTGAAAATTACTATTATTGTTGAAAATGCCAGGCAGAATTGTGCCAGACTATTCTTTCATCCTGACCCAAAAGTACTAGAGTGACCTTCTACAAAGGTTAGTGCAAGGCTGAGGACCATTCCCAACCTCCCTGACCACCCAGATGATGGCAGAACTGCCAGGAGAGGTTGCTATCTTTGTGTAACTCAGGCTGGCCTGCCCCCGAAGGAGCTATTATATTATTCCTACAGCAGATCATACAACCAAGCTGCTTTGTGTGCACATCACTTCAAATAGTCCACTTGCTCATAATTATTCCAGGGCACATGGGTTTATGTTACAGCACAGAGTTGAAGCAAAGCAGTTCTGTAAAGTGATTTCTATACTTACTCCTACTGGGGCCTAAATAAATACCAATGACTCTACAAAGGATATACCATAATTAAGAATATAGGTAGGCTAGTGCTGTGCATAAGTGCTAAACAAATGGCTGTAGGCATATATATACAAACCACAAGGCTAAGGTTTTCTTATTAACCACTCATAGGTCTATGCTATTAAAACATATCAAGAATTCTCACTTCTTTATATAATCTCCTCAACCAAACATTTGTTTGACGCTAATATTTTTTGTACAAATATACCAATGTGATTGTCTTTTTTTTTTATTTTCACAACATACCCATGACAATTTCTGAGTATTTTATCTTTGCTATTTCACTGATTTGGAGCATATGTATTTAAATCAAGAATGTTGTTAATAGGGCAAACTATAAACATCACAAAACTAAAGAGAAAGTACTTGGGAAAATATCAATGAGTATAGAATATCAATATAGTTTTATGAATGATGACTAAAGATTGAAGATGTGTAATTTAAGATTGTATTGACTACAAGACATCAAATTGAATAGGATTTTTGAACAAAGTAATGTTTGGATTTACAGTAATAAACACATGTAAACATTAGGGATTGAAGTCCTGGGGACTGGTGCTATGATATTTTTAAGTTTTATTTTACTTAGAAGTAACACATACACATGAACACAATTTCTCAAGCCTCAGCCATTTAAACTAAACATATCAGATTCTATAATTCTCCTGTTCTTCATAATTCATATAATATTTAACACCAAGGGGTTTTTTATATACTATTCTCAAGTTTGAAAATACCTCTCTCCGTTTGAAATCCATACTACCAAATATTCTCTTATGAACATCTGTACTACCATCTACTGGAAAGGTAAGTATATATCAGCAATCATATTCTTATCAACTATTCAAAACAGAATACAGCTAATTTGAAAAAATACAAAACAACATTATTTTTTATAATCAAAATCTACCAAGTGATAATACTAATAGTACACTAATAATAAATGATTGCACATACATATAATACTTAAAACACATACATATATAGTACATGTACTGTGTATCAATTGCATGTGTGTACTAATCATAAAAATTCTGAATTAAATTATATAATTATGTAACACTGATCACTAAATCTTTCATCTTCATCATAATTTCATATTAGTTTTTAAGTACTTGTTGAATGCAGAGATCAAATGATGTTTGGATGTAGTGAATTAACTTTTCACCTGCCAACATTCATATACTTTTCTTTCCTTAATAGTGTATTTAAAAAAAAATACTCAAATTGTCAATAAGTGTCAATAAAGCATCTAGATGAAATCCAGATATGCAAAATAGAGAATTATATTTGCAAGTCAAAATAGGCAGATAAATGGCTCATTTTCATGGACTTCTAAACTTTATCTGTTCATATTTGTGTGCACTATGGTGGCTAACTGTCCATATCAGGAGAGTCAGAGACAGTGTGGAAGCACAGAACATGCACAAATGTTTCGTTCTCAGAAACCCAGGCTCATTCTGACCCCTGTTGAAGGAATCAACTGCAAACTGTTAACTGTTAAAACATGAACAGTTTAATTCACATTTCTGACACACAAAAGCATACATAATAGGATTTTTGAGAAAATCAGAGATAATTGATATAAAGTTCCCATTAGCTATTCTTATAATACAGAATAATTAGCAAAACTTCTGGATGATAGTTAACAAATACTTTACAAATTTCTTTGGATTAATTTTGCAATGGTTATGACACTCCTCGGTCAACCAGCATATGCTAATAATTGTGATTAAGTTCAAAGAAGTATTTAAGTCAGGGATGAATTGGTTCATTTGTCTGAAATATAAAAGAAAATCAAAGTTAATTATTGTTCTTAATATATGCATTCAATGAGACGATGTATGTGCTGTATGTGTACTTCTTTTGGTTCCAACAAGCGATTGTATGAATAATGCAATAAAATATAGAAGCCATACACCAAAAAATGGAATAAATTTTATATAGATGGAAATTAGTTTCAATAACTAAAGACTATTCCAATTAAATGGCAGGAAAACCAAGTCAAAAATTTTATTATTGTTATTGTTGGTGTTGTTTGTTATTGCTTGTTAAATAAAATTTAATAAAAAAAAGGTCAACACACATTTGAGTTCAGAATTGATTTGCAAGACATTGCTTCTTCTGGGTAAGTAGAAATGGATATTTACTCAAACTGTAGAAATGTTAAAAAGAAGCTATTTAAAGTCAGGCATATTTAAGGATCTCGTTAATTTTATTCATGTATACAATAAATAGAGTTGGAAATCAACATTTAATTTTGTTTAAATTTCACAGTAAAGGTATACTTTCAAATTATAGAACCCGTATTCTCATTAATTAGAAGTTAAAACAAAGGTAATAGAAAAGAAAAATTGTTTTGCTATAAAGTTTAGCTACTGAGGTTGGCAAGTAATAACAGAAATATGTTGATTTAGAATTATTTACTAGAACAATGACATCCATATATCTATAGTCATTATAATTTTATGAGCTTCTATGACTGGTATTGAATGCTTTAAAGGTGTTCTAATAAATTAAAAAATCACATTTATGTGTTTTTCACCAAATACTTTCATTCTGCTTCGTAATAAATAAATCTTGAGAAAACAATTTTTAAAAGGCAATTCATATGAAACTGCAAAAATTAATCAAGTTTTAAATTCATATAAGACATTAAAGCAGTATACACTCATGACAAAAAATAATGTAAAGTCAAAAAATGTAAGGCTGGGCGTGGTGGCTCAGGCCTGTGATCCTAGCACTCTGGGAGGCTGAGGTGGGAGGATCGCTTGAGCTCAGGAGTTCGAGACCAGCCTGAGCAGGAGGGAGACCCCATTTCTATAAAAAATAGAAAAAATGAGCTGGGCATGGTGGCCTGCGCCTGTAGTCCCAGCTACTCTGGAGGCTGAGGCAGGAGGATTGCTTGAGCCTGGGAGTTTGAGGTCGCTGTAAGTTAGGCTGACATCACGGCACTCTAGCCTGGGCAACAAAGCAAGACTGTGTCTCAAAAAATAAATTAAAAAAAAATATATATATATATATAAAAAATCATTAAATTAATGATGATATATTGTTATAATCTTTAAAACATCCTTTAAAAAACAATTATTCTTATAAGAAAAGTTAAAAATTATTTTTAAACAAAGACACATTATCTCATGTGGTGTATGCATTACAATTAGTGTCAAAATGTGTTAAATATACTTTTGTGAGCTTTGCCCATTCAATTTTGACAATATCACTCATCTAAGAAGTACTATTTTATAGTTTTATATGCCTTATAAAAACACATTTACCAAATCTTTACACACATGCATTTTTTGGTTCTCACCTACATACTCAAACTTTCTTCCCTATCACTTATTTTTTTTCTTGATGCCCAATCATCTTTGATTTCTGTAATTAATCTAACAAAAGAATTTAAAGAATACTTATGACCAGGTGTGAATATGTACATAGGACACACAAATGACATTTCAATGATTATTTAAATTATCCAAAGGAACTTCACTTTTCCAAAGTCATAACATGTGAATTATATTTACTTTCATGCATTTTTATGATTAAATATGGAATTATATGCAAATAATGTAGTAAAGTTCCTATCTAATAATAGTTATGATAACCATCTTAGTTTTACCCTTTCTTGCCTGAAAGGAAATTATCTTGATGTTTTGTTAAATGATTCAAACAACTGTTCTCTCTTTATTTATTGTACAGCTTCCTCTACCACTCATGGAATATTAAAAGAATGGTGAATGATCCCAACATTTGGGGATCTTTTTGACTCAGAAAATCAGTGAAGAAACATTATAAGTGGTAACTCACAGTTAAACTGATAGTATCCATACTCTCAATCTTAAAATTATTGTTTCAATTATAAAACCTTTTCATTTGAAGGATCTAAATAATACTGGTTCACATTAAGCTAAGTTTATTCTTGGGGATATAAATATATGTATACACACACATACACACACATAAATATATATATGATGTATATTTATGTATACATATTTTCCCATGTCAATACCAAGCTCAAGTAAATTGTTTATATATTCATAGTTTGTTTTTACTTGAGCATTACAAGAAGCAGACCTCTGCATGTATAAGTTTAGTTTATCTGATGAATTATTCTAATAGTGAAACAAAAATAAATCAGAAAAGCACTAAATTTGAGGTTTGACCATGTGTTTAATATGACCACCTATTAGTTTGTGTATGTATTTTTTTTTTCATATTTGAATCTTATCTTTGATTATCCTAACATGGAAATGGTAGTTTTGTGATCATACACCCTTAATAAAAAGAAATACTGTCAAAATTTCCACAATTATCATCGAGTTCTACTGTGAGCAAATTAGTTTCTGGTGTTCACCCATGGGAAGTAAACATATTCTTCCAGAACACTGGGGTTCAATTTCTGTTACCTCTTCTGGTATAGTAAATGACAGTCAGGTGCCTGATAGAGTTCATTTGCCTCTTAGGTATACCATATTCACTGAAGCATCACACAATAATATTAACTTAGATTGTAAATTCAATGAAGCAGTACATACCATTCCCAGTTCTGTGCTATGCATAGCACCTAATTCACTATCTAAAACTGTGCTTTCAGTTTGAATATTGTCCAAGAAAAATAATTAGTTTTATAAGAACATAGGTAGAAAATAATGAGCAATAACATTCAAAATTAAGGTATACATTACAGTTTTTCTTATCAATTGCATACCTTGTGTATTTCTAATCTGATCTAGCTTATTATCTTTCTTTTTCTGAGCATTTTTGCCTCTCCCCCTGCTTTTTTTTAACTTGGTAGTTTTTTTAATTTTTAAAAAAATTTTTTACACTGCTGCTCTCAAAATCCCTCTAGTTGATTTTGTTTCCAGCCATCCTTTACTTTTCTTCTTAGTCAGCAAAAGAACACTGAAATAAGCAAATTGCCATTTAAACATTATGATAAAATTAGATTTTCATCTCTTATGCTTCCCTCCTATGCCCTTTTCCTGCCTCAGCTGGAAAAAAAAAATCATAGTACTAGGATTTATTTATGCTTTCCAAACAAAACAATCTATTTCCAGAAAATGTATGTCATATTTTAATCCCCATTCCTGTATCTGTACAAAATACATTAAAGAAAGAAACACGAAAGAAGAAAAGATAAGTAAACCAATAAGTCTAGATTTTTATTTTATTAAAAAAAGTATTTAAAATGGTTTCAGTAGAGCTAATACAATGTATATAACATTCATGTGTGTGTGTGTGCGTTGAAGACAATAAGTAAGGTAAAAATGCCATCATAGAATTGCCTAAGTTTCTCTTGGGAAACTTACTGTTGAGCAGATACTGTATATGTTTTTGTCTGGCTTAGCCTACAATGCTATCATCTTTTTCACATCTCTCAAAAATTATTGCCCAATATTGATAACACATTCCTTTTTAAGATCATTCTGAGTATAGAGGAGTTCCACGGTTCACATACAGATGTACAGCAAGACAACTTGGAAATTAGTATGAAAGTAATAAGCAGAAATGCAAAAGTTAATTCTTAGAAGTTGAATGGAGAGGAGTAAAAAAGATTAATAATCAGTACAGAAATGAAAATAAGTATTTAGACAAAAAGGGAAGAGAAGAAGGGAAGAAATAGGGGAGAAGAAAAGACAAAAACAAAAGGATTAGGCACATTGTTGTTACTAATTTCTCTTTGAGGTACAATCGCAGGTTATATTAATATAAGAGGCTTCCACATCTTCACCAACAATAGTTCATTTTATGTTAGAATGCTCTGTTGGAAGTTATTTCTTGGAGGGAGGATCACTTGAGGCCAGGAGTTTGAGACCAGCCTAGGCAACATAGTAAGACTCCGTCTCTACCCTAAATAAATAAATAAATAAATAAACTTAAAAATAAAAAAAGAAGTTTTTTCTTATATTACTTTGAAATTTGCAAATTCTTCCATTGCAGCTCTGTTTTTCTCCTGCATGTTGCTACTTAATGTGTAGTTCTCAGACCATGACTGGTGGCATCACCTTGGAGATTGCTGGAGCAGCAGACGCTCAAATGAACTAAAGTAAAATCTTAGGCCCTACCAGCTAACTGAATTTAACCCCTCTTGGCTAAGGGGACCCCAGAAATACCCTAAAGCCATGAGAAGGATGGTCAGACATGCCTTGTCATGCCCCCCTCCCTTCTTGCAGATAGCCTTTAACTCATTAACAGGCCTAAGGCTATATAAGACAAAGCTTAAACCACATCTGCAGGTCATCAATTTACTTAACAGATTACTAGAATCTGGGTATATGTCTGCTATATTTTCGGTGGCTTGTCTCTGATTAACAGACTTCCTTACCTTAACTTAAAACATTCCAAGCCTTTAGACAAAACTTCATTTCTTTAATCAAACACAAATCAAAGAATCTTTAAACCCACCTATAACCTGTAATGCCTCTCTTCAAGATGTCCTGCCTTTTCGGGCCAAACCAACGTACACCTTCCATGTATTGATTTATGACTTTCTGTGTAACTCCTGTCTCCCTGAAATGTGTAAAACCAAACTGTCACCCAACCACAGCGAGACCACTTGCTCAAGGCCTCTTCAGTGTGGCTGTCTGGGCCATGCTCGCACATATTCAGTCCGAATAAACCTCTTTAAATTATTTTACAGAGTTTGGGTTCTTTTCCATTGACACTTTAAACTCTACAGAATTTCAAACCAGGATTATTGAGTGTGTACAATGTCCTTGAGTGTTTGCATGAATTTTACACTACAAACTTAAGATTATGACAGAGCATACTACAGAGAGAGGCAGGAAGATTTAGCAGGAATAGAGAATACAGGAAAGAGTGTTGGAGGCTGACTACAACTTTCTGGTCAAGGTAGGAATAGTAGTGTAACACATGGTTCCATTTGAAAACTGTTGAAACAATTTTAGTCAAGATGTTATTGGAGGTGTAGAGAATCCCTCCTTACCCTGCATTTCTTAGGCATAATGTGGGACTACATTGAGCCATGGAAACCATCTCAGATTACAGTAAGGTGTCCTTCCTGAGCCCTAATTGGAGTAGGAGGGAAACACATTGAACAGTTAATCCTTTAGGCATCAATTTGCAAGAGGTGATAAACATGTCTTTTGTTTGTAGGGTTTTTGTTGTTGTTGTTTTTATTGTGTTTTGGTTTTTGTAGGGTAGTAAGGGAAAGATGTGAACAGTGAAGGAGCGTAGCACTTTATGAACCTTCACCCCCACCAAAATGTTTTTCTGAGCCCTCGTGGACAGAATGGGTGAAAAGGAGACATTTTTCCCCCCACAAAACTATTATGAAATTCAACACCATTGAATAATGGCTCATAAGATGTCACCAAAACAAACCCTTAGTAAAACAATTCTATGTTTATTGCTCACCACTGTGAGTAAATATATATTTACATTTTGTTTATTTTATCCTGACAATATACGCAAGGTTTCTGGATTAGAGGAAGACCAATTATTTACTTAAGAAATATCTTAGCACTGTTTGCTCATGTTCCATTTTCCTCCATGGGGCAAAGACGTGAGAGCTAAATATACCCTGCATGTGTGTGTGGGCAGGATGGGGGTAGAAGAACTACACTATAGGAGAAGAACCCAAAATTATGAAACTGGAAGCTTACACAGGTGTTGACATTTTCACCCCTCCTCCCCTCTAGAGAGAAAGTGGCCTTATCCTTTTCTCTGTAATGTAAACAAATCTTCTCTTTGGGAGAGAAGGGCAAGGTCCCCTGCTTTTTCACAGCCTTTTAGAATGTAATGAATGGGTCTGAGTTTTATTACCCTTTGAAATGTAAAGACGAAGCTCTAGATCTCTTACTTCAGCATATGAGGAGTAAATGGTTTTAGGAAAAAGGAGACATTATCATTAGAGCATGTCAATTTTCTTTATTAGAAAGCCCTAAATGTGCAGAGAAATGAAAATATTTACATTATTTCTCAAGAAGAGATCGCTGCCTCTACAGTGTCTTAGTAATATCTCTGAGGGGCAACGGCAAAGTTGTGATATTTATTAAGATTTTGAAGTCTGATTTATAATGGGTCTTTTAATGTAGGTGCCCAATTACAATAGGGTAAGAATCAGGATGTAACAGTTTAGAATTGGTAAAAACAGCAAGGCATGGATTTGAGGCAAAAAATTGAAAGAATCCTAAGGTGTAAACTGTTGTTTGATGTTTGCTATTGAAGAGTTAATGTGTCTTCCAAAAAGTTCCTGGAAAGAAATCATAATATTTGGAACTTTTATCTTCCTGGGCAAGAGTTTCCTAACATAATGGCATTATATTATTTTGAAGACAATAGCATAGAAACTTATGTTAATACAAACAACAAGCTGTGTAGATTTTTTGATTTTTGATTCTTAGCACTGTCACGGTCTAGTGTCCATGGCAGGACTTTGAGGTTTTGCCCCAGTTCCTGGGCTCCTGGCTTGGAAGAATCACAAGCCGGGCCGCACGACGGAGAGAGATGACAGACACTCAGCAAGTATGCGTGAAGGATTTATTGGAAGTAGTGAAGTTATAGGATAGTACAGGGAAGGAAGCATAGACCTTTCCTAAGGGGAAATGGGTCTGTCCCCGCGAGTGGAGAAGACCCTAATTAGCTCTAAGTTTTCTCCTTTTATATGTTAGCCATTTATGTGAATGTAAAGGTTAATCACAAAGTTAGTCATTATTACCTATGATTATAAGTCACAAGATTTAGGGACTGAATTATATATGTAATAGAAAAATCACTTTGTAGGGTGGCATTCTATTGTCTACTTTGTAGAGTGGCATTCTATTGTCTAATCGGGTGGTCAGTGTTCCATGATTTTAATTACCCCATTCTTTAAGACTGAAAGAACTGTTTCTCCTGGTTATTTTTTCTGTAGCCATTTTCTCCTTATTGTTTTTCTATAAATGCTTTCTCCTTTCTGCTTTTCTACTTTCCATTACCTCTCACCTATTTTTTTCTGTCCCTAACAGGATTATAGAGCAAGAGCAAGATATAGGTTTACAGAGCAAGATACATATGCCACAGATGACGACTGGACCCCTTATCATAGCAAAAGAAATCTTGGTTATGGTCTGGGTCTTGTTTTATAGTGTCTGGTTAGAGACCTCCTCATGGTTCAGATGTCATCATGGAACCACTTTGATGGACAGTTGGGAGTTATATGACCTGAGTTTTACTGTGCATGCAGATCTCCCATGAGCCCCTCTAAAAGCCCATTTGGAGGAGTGAACTGCAACCTAGATTTAAGCTAATAACATGATAATTAGCCTTAGGTTGTCCTAAGTCACCTTACAGACTCTATTGTACCTATACTGCTTGGCTGGTGGGCTAGAGAGTCCTCTGCATTCTTTTGCAGTTGGCATACCAAGTTCTGATTGGTAGATTGGTAGGGTGTTCCCTCCTTCCCCAGGTGTGGCAGTCTCCTGTCTTGTCCCCAGGAGGGGCTGGAGGTCCCTAGCTTTCTACATAACAATACCTCAGCTCCCACACCCACTTCACACCCCAGTATGTCCTATCCATTGGCTGATGTCTCTTAATTGGATCCCTGCATCTGGTAAAATAGCAAATACATGGGATGGGAAAGACATCAGCATGAGGAGGAGGCTGTATCAGGAACAAAATAGGAGCCTGACTATTTATGAGTCATGACCACACTTGGAGAAACTTCAAAATACTTAGTATCAGTGTTGTGGGGGGCAGGTGTCAGAGAAGGCTGTGCAGTCCCACATGAGGTGTCAGAAGCTGAGACCCTTCATAATTTCAGCATCAGTATAAAATGAGTTTCTGTTCACCTGGAAGCCAGTAAGTCCTAGCATGTTTAGGTTTCATTACTGGTTTCTGAAGAAGTAATTAATTTTGTTGCAGTTAATCCATAATTCTCATCTACATTGAATTTCTGTAAGTAATATTTAAGAAAAGGTATATAAATTTTTCCTATTAATAAAACCTCAGTGTAATTTTTTGGAAAGAATATTTCTTTCATATTTCTTATATTTCCCTAAATGCTACTAAATGGGAATATGTCACCAAATAATATGCCATAAAATTATGCAAAGGAAAATAATTTTTAAAATGTACATGGAAATGCTATAGAGGGAAAAAAGAAAAAGCATATTCTTTTCAAGTATTTTTAAAGTACAATTAGAATCACAAGTGTATGTGCAACATAATCATTTCACAATCCAAAACCATGATTAATTTGTTGTTTGTAAAGCCTGTTTGGATTTGTAAATAAAATTGGATTATCAAACCATGAATCAGATTAGGAAAGTGAAAACAAAGCAGTTAAATAGATGTTTCAGTAAAGTTTTAAGCTTTTAAGCAAGTAGCAAAGATTATTTGTAGATAGCTCAACTTCTGCATTAGTAGAGGATAGTAGGTTTTGCAAATCCATAATCCTGTAATATGCTCCATGAAAACGGGGATTCAGAAGAAGTAACTTTAGGAAGGCATTAGCTGTGAAAAATCCTGCAATGAAGAAACCTCACTAAACCTTGTTTAACTCGCTGTTTGCCAAACTTAATTTTCTATTCAATCCTTTACTTTATACATCTTTTAATACAGAAGAACTAATGCAAAAGCTTTACATGGTGTATCAGTTTAATCTTCACTGTGACATACTCTATCATGAATTTGAATAGTAGTGCCTTGCTATGCAAAATGTGGCCCAGCAGCATTGGAATCACTTGGGACATTGTTAGAAATACTAAGTGTGTTACCCTGACAAACTGAATAAGAATTTAAATTTTATAAGATCCCAAAGTAATTTATAAGCATATTAAAGGGAGAGAAGCATGAAGGGGCTTAGGAAATTTCACCTCAAAATATGAGTATTTTGACTTGCAGGCCCTTAGAGATCAACAGGCATTGGTAGGGGCTTTCCCTCTGCATAAACCAGATGGACCCATAAAAAAAAATTGACTTAACTTCCCTTCCCTGTTATCTCACTATATTGTAAGAAAGAAAATCAAGAATGCGACCCAACCTGGCCCAAATCATTTTAAATATAATGCCTATTTCTCAGGTTAATTTAATTTGCAGAGAGAATCATTTGCTGGTCGATCTGTTTCCCCCATCCATTCATCCTCCTTAGCAATATTTGTTGCCCATAAACAGAATTGCCTATATTCCTTATCCCCCCTGCCCCCCGAGAAGGAGGGTATGTAAATTTCTGGACCCCACTGGGATATTGAGTAATAACTGTGACTCTCCCCATGTGACCAGTAAATAAATCTCTTTCTCTTATCAATCTGCCTTAATTGTGAGTTGATCTTTCAGTGAACCTTCCCAGGCAAAGGGTAAGTTTCCTTCGCCCCCACAAGCAATAGTATAGCACACAGATTTTCAACCATGGCTGAATATTACAATAATTTAGAAATATTTTTCTCACATCAGTGTGCTGACACCACACTATAAAGCTTCTGCTGTGTTTTTAGGAGGACCTCAGGCATTTTGCAGATAGCTCACTAGATAATTCCAATCTGCAGCTGGATTTGAGAACTGTGAGTAAAGAATAACATAACCTCTAAAGAAGCATCAATAAGGGGTCTTTCCTGTCTCAGTTAATAGCAACTTTAAGTTTATCGTACGTCATGCCAAAACCTTGGAGTCATTTTTGACTTTTTATATTTTTTACACACCACATTCAGTGCATCATAAATCTTATAGGCAATGGACCTGCTTTCAGTCACAGAGGATTATCAGGAACTAGTTTTAACTTCACATTTGTAAAAAAACAAACAATTACAATTTTAAAAGGACAAAAATAAGAAACTGCAGTTGTCAAGACAAGAGATGTTGAGGAAGTAAGGACAAGGATCCTGAGAATGGGAAACAAATTGAGGTAAAACCTACAGTTATCCAGACTTACTGACTGGGGAGGGTTTCTAAGCCATAGCTCAGGAAGTCAAACTCTTGCACTGAGTTTTCTAAAATATCTGTTGCCATTGTCTCAATTCTACACACACCATCCTTTTGCAAAACAGGTTCTGTCCGTTACTTCGATAAATCAAAACTCACTTTCATGTACCTAAATCCATGTGGAATTTTTCTTTGTTATAATTGAACCCAGACGCTTTCCACACTTTTGAGTACTTCTCCTTCTTTAAACTGTTTTTCTTTAGCTTTATTAACATCCAACACTCCTAGTTTGTCTTTTTCCTCATGAACACTTTATCTTCTCTCTGAAGGTTCATTTTCCTCTTTAATGTAATTAAAATCTCTGTTACTCCATTTAAACTACTAGTTCACATTTTTATCAATGACTTCAATTCCACTTATACAGAGGTATTGTCTACTGTGTGTCTCCAGCCTAACTCTCTGTTTTTCTTATTTCCTTTTAAATAATTCAAACTTAACATGTTCACAACTAAAAATGGGACTCTTTTTCAAACCTGGTTGTATAATGTCCATCCTTTTCTTGAATGTTAACTTGCATCCACTTTGGAAAAAAATAACATAGAAATTATGCTTGACATCGCCCTTTTCTTCAAACCCTATGTTAAATATTTATAACAATTTTACCTCCTAATTATTTCACAAGTTGATCCATATTTCCACATCTACAACAGCACATTACTTCTAGCTATGAAAGTTTTTCACTTTGAAGACCTCAGTAGACTCCAAAATGGCTTCAAATCCACTTTTCCTTCACGTATATCCATTTTCTATATAGTAGTTTGTTTGTTTCTTTGTTTGCTCATTTTTCTTAAACAATAATCTCATATGCTACTCCCTGATTAAAATTTCATAGTCATTCTCATTGCTGTAAGAATATAAACAAAACTTTGTTGTAATTAAGAAAGCTGTCATGACTTTGCTTCTACTAATCCTTCCAAAGTCATTTGCATCAAGTGCCCCCGCACTATTTTCACTTGAACTATAAGCCTACAATGTTACTTCCTCTACTCTTTGCCCAGGTAACTCGTCCCCATCCTCCTTATTTAACACAAACAGGGATTACTCCATGAAACTTTCTTTCATCTCTCTGGCCAGGTGACATTTGCCTATTACATGTCCTCAAAGTTCAGTTTACCTCTTTCTCACAGTACTTCACAGTTTCATGCTTACATTTGCTTGAATGCTGTTCTTGCTTCTGTTTTCCTTTTCTTTCTTTCTTTCTTTATTTTTTTAAATTAATGCCTGTTTCCTCCATTAGACTTTAAGTTTCATGATGGCTAATTCAGTATCTGTTTCTGCTCACCATTACATCCCTCTGCCTCCTATTGTGCTTGACATAGTAGATGCTCAGTAGTTGCCGAATGAATGAAAAAATAAGTAAGTCAGTGGATGGACATATAGGCTGAAACAAGGGAGTGACTTAAATTACACGTTTTTCAAGGCTTATATAATCTCTGTTATTTGTTTTGAAAGATTGAAAATGCTCCTTCATGTAAACTGCTGGAAAGATGGGGTACACACGTAGATTCCCGTGTACTGTACCTGCACTCCCTCTGTCTTCCCTGAATGAAAGCAATGCTGGAGGCTCAGAGTGTCTGAGGACAGTTCAAGCTCTATGTTTTATGTAAGTTCTCTCAAAGAAAACTTTTATAAGCTTTCTCTTTCAGATAGGTGTGCTCTTTTGAAACCAGCACCATACAGTCCTAGAATCACAAAACAGTGAATTCTAGGGAGAGTTTGACCATTAGAAATCTGAATTCATGGAGAGATTTTGGACATCAGGCCATGTGATAGTTCCTGGTTATTCTTTGTCTTATTCCATTTGGGCCAATATAACAAAATGGCACAGATTGAGTGGCTTACTAGCAACAGAAATTTATTTCTCACAGTTCTGGAGGCTGGAAGTCTGAGATCACAGCACTGGCATATTCAGTGTCTGGTGAGGACTTTCTTCCTGGTTCCCAGAAAGCCATCCTTTTCCTGTGTCCTTACATGGCAAAAGGGGCGAGCGATCTCTCTGGGACCCTTTCTATAAGGACACTAATTGTATTCATGAGGACAGGGCCCTCAAGACCTCATCACCTACCAAAGGCCCCACCTCCTAACGATATCACCATGGGGACTAGAATTTCAAAGTGTGAATTTTAGGGGACCCAAACATTCAGACTATAGAACCCTTCCTCCCACGAAGGGAAAAAAGGATCTAAAAGTGTGGACTGAGACACCCCTGAGCACTGAAGCTAAAAGGTAAGGCATATGGGGTTTGCAGAGAGGCTTTCTCCAAATACGTGAGCAGGAGGCTTTTAGCGGGTTTCTTACATTCACTGGCTTGAGATAGACATATGCTTTCACATGCAAATGTTCACCAGCCTGCGAACACTTATGTCACTCCAACAACCAAGAAACCAAAAACTGGAATAATAATAACAGAAGATAAGTCGGAATCAACAGAACAAATGATCAGAGGAATGGAGTTCTTATAAGAGAAAGATAAGCAATGCACCAGAGAAGCAATAAAAGCAGTAAGGAAATAAAATGAATTATAACATAGAAAGGGATTTGCAGCAAACCAAACAACCTTATTTTCCACTTTAAATAATTCAATAGATACTCTGATGAAACCCAAATTAGTGCCCTGGAAGTTCAATAGAATAAAAATTTTAAAGCACAAAGCAAACAAATAAATGAAGAAATAGATCATAAAATGTTGTAATGAAGAAAAATATAAGTGATGTGGTGGATAGATTTGGAAGATGTGAAGATTTAATGTGTGAGTGATTGTACATGTAGGAGGAGAAAAACAATTGGATGGAGAAGAATTAATAATTAAATAGAATAAGACTGGTAGACTAGCATATGCCTGAACAAACCTGAATGTGTAGATTAAAAGTTTTCAAGTAGTTTCAGGTAAATCTAGTAATAAAAGACACTTACCTAAACATGTTAATATCAAAATGGATAACAACTGGTCGTATTAAGGCTTTAACCAACAGGAACAGATGCCAACCGAAATAATCAATGGCTTTAGAGGTACACACGGTAATATTCAGCATGGAATTAAAATCTTCTTATTCAAATTCCTGATTTCTTTCAAGGATTTAGACATAAGAGTTACTTATAAAAGAAAAATGGTTCACTTTATGTCAGATGTCTCATCTGTAACAAAGATAGAAGAGACAACCCTACTCAACTGCGAGAAAAGGGCTGCAAATGCCAAAGTGTTTACCAAGTCAAAGTGTCATTTATCTGTCAGGGTAAAAGTGTTTTAAACAAAGTCAAAATGGTTATTTTCTTTTTCTTTTTTATTTATTACAGAATTTCTGAGATCCTTAATATTCTACTTTGAATAATAAAAATGCAACAAGCATATATGATGTATAGAATGTCACAAGATTATTTGGCTATTGAAGGTGTATTTTGAATAATATTGTTTGGGTTAGTGTTGTGGAAAATATATTTTAGGAAATGCTAATTGAGATCTTGCAATTTTTGTTAAAGGAAAATTAGGACACTGTCATTAGAATTTCTGGACACAGAGGAAGAGTTTCTGAAAATAAGGTCCATGTTTCTATTGCTGCTTATTCTAAGTAGGCTACAACATTTTAAAAATCTCTTTTATGATGAAAACTAATTTTGGACACTTCAGTTTCCTGTACTGAAACTATGATAGAAAAAAACAAGATGATTTCCATAAGTAAAGGAAAAATATATTACATGGTAAACTGTTTATAATAAATTTTGAAATCAAGTTCATTTCATGTCACTATTATGTAAAATGATTTTGGTTGCTCTTCTCTTTATCCTGATAGCTTAGCATATGCATAGTGAATAGATTACAGACAGTATCTTTGAATGAGTCATTGAATCAATACACAAATAAGTAAATGTAGTATTTGAGATGAGTAACAATAATCCAAATTATAAGTTTTTATATATATGTTAATTTTTCAAACTATCTCTGCTTTAGTGACTCAGAGAAGTTCTTCTTTGAGTATTTCTAGGGAGATGGAAACCAGAACCAAATGCAAGCTGTAGTCAATTTTGTTTTTTATATAAGTGACTACATATTATCTTTTCAATGAACTTGTAATGTTTGGCAATATCTGAATGTTACAAATTTCACCTCCCTTGGAACTTGGACTAGACATGTAACCTAAGCCTTGCAATCATATGCATCCAGCTCAGAGTCCCCTTTAGGAGTGAAGAATATGAGTAAAACTATAACGTTACTTTCCCAGGTGGTGGCAGAGACATCTTGTTCTTGGAGGAATCAGTAGTTAAAAAATTTAGTCCCTAAACAGTGGTGTCTACCATGATGGCAGAAATAGCCATTCTAATCAAATCTTGTTCCTGGGTTTTACTGTTTGAGGCTATCATCGTGATGGAAACAGCACTGGTTTCTGCTGTGACCTTACAATTAGTCATTGTTACAACCATAGTCTTGACTCTCCCCAGGCCTCAAAAGTATTTTGTTTATCTCGTGTTATACTTTAATTCATGTGTTCGTTTTCTGCTTAAACTAGCAAGAATTGATTAAGTTGTTTTGCATCAAAAGAAAGATTCAAACAAGCTGCCAATCGCCAGACTGTCATCCTGATCCAGACATTTCTACATCTTGGCACATCTCTTTTGGCATCTCCTAAGATCTCATGCGTACCCATTGGAAAGGAGTAGGTGGGATCTATCGGCACTAAACAAGTGGAACTTTCTTCCTTTAACAAATATTTGTGGATACCCAGCTTCACTATTTACTAACTGGGTGACCCTTACCAAATTACTTAATTTTGCTGTACCTTCTTTTCACCATGTGACCTTAAAGAAAGGCAAAAATATATTTACAGCATTAAGTGGAGCAGAAGTTTCTAAAATAAGCAACTTTCTATAATAAAAAATGTTAAAAATTTGATAAATTTCTCTTCAGAAGGAGTAATGTATTTGGAGAAAACAATTGCAATGACAGAAAAAAACAGTAATTGGATAATATATAACATATTCATGGCATTTTACAAATATAAAGGAAAGTTGGTTAAAAATATTAGATAAAGTATATGTAAATGCAATTTACAAAGAAAAATTCAAATGAGCTGCAAACATGTGAAGAGAAGTTTAATGTTTTGGTAGATAATGAAAAGTAAATACAAACCATTTTACACTCTCAGATTTCACAAAATTGTAGAAGTCAAGTGATAGCAAATAACGGCAAGGGTGTGGGGAAAGATGAATCTTCACACACCACAAGCGGTAATTTAGCAAAATTATGTGGATGATCAAGTATGGGTATGTTCCACATCATCAATACCCACACCTGGGTATTCTTTCTGTAAAAACTAGGGTACAGGTCCCTAAAGAAATGTGTTGTAAGGATTTTTATCATAGCATTGTTTGAGTACTAAAGCATGGACACAATCTAATATCTATCATTAGCACGATGATAAATAATATTCTGGATGCTAATTATGGAAAAAAACCCAAGAGTCATAAGAGTAACCTTAAAGTATGTGTAGCAACAGGGATAAGTCTTTTAAAAAATAAAATAGTACTGAATATAAACCAAAAAAGAGAATAACACCTAGTGCAATATTATTTGCTTAATGTAATATACATACCTTATGTAATTTTCAAGAGTATATATACATTCATAGGCATTAATTAATAGATAATAAAAATCTATGGGGGGAAAAAGGGCAGAATTGTTGACCAGGGAAGAAACATCAGAACAAGACATTGAGAAGGACAGGAGAGGAGGACAGGAAGGGAAAGGAAAAGAGAAAAAAAGAGAAGAGGGAAATAAAGAGAAGAGGAGAAGAAATCCTTTATATATATTGCTTGAGTATCACTTATCTGGAATGCTTGGGACTAAAACTGTTTTGGATTTTGGATTTTTTCAGATTTTGGAATATTTCATAATACATAATGAGATATCTTGGGGATGAGGACCAAGTTAAAACACAAAATTCATTTATGTTTCGTATACACCTTATACACATAACCTAAAGGTTATTCTATAAAATGCTTTTAATAATTTGTTCATAAAACAAAGTTTTTGACTGTTACTCATCACATGGGGTCAGGTATGGAATTTTCCACTTGGGGCATCATGTCAGTGCTCAAAAACTTTTGGATTTTGGAGTATTTTGGATTTCAGATTTTTGGATTAAGGATGCTCAATCTGTATTTCAAAAACAAACTCAACTCACTCTGTATCTGAGTGTTAAACAAAAGAAGTTAATCTCACTATCTAATCACTCTGATATACTAGCTAGTTGGGATAATATTATTGGCAAATTTATGTTTTTATATTTTAAATTTTTATCTTCAAATGGCTAGATATGGAAAGCTACATAACAGGAGAGCAAAAACAGCAAAACAATCTAGAGAAGTTAAAACAAACTTCACAATCAATAAAATATTTTAGTACCTCATAAAGAATGGGAAGAGGCTGGATACAGCAGCTCACACCTATAATCCCAGCACTTTGGGAGGCCAAGGCCGGAGGGAGGATTGCTTGAGGCCTGGAGTTCAAGACCAGCCTAGGTAAGATAGTGAGACCCCATCGCTGCTAAAAAATTTTTTAAAAATTAGCGGGGTATTGTGGTGCACACCTGTAGTCCTAGCTACTCAGGAGGCTGAGGGAGAAGGATTGCTCGAGCCCAGGAGCTCGAGGTGGCAGTAAGCTATGATCCTGCCACTGCACTGCAGCCCGGGTTACAGAGTGAGACCCTGTCTCTAAAAAACAAAAAACAAACAAACAAAAAGAATGAGAAGATTCTTGAGGAAAGAAAGGTAAGAAAAGTAGAAAAGTGAGATATTATTTTATCAAATCTAGATGACACTGTAGAATAGGATTTCAAAGTGTTATAACTTATTTTCAATTTTCTAATATGAAATTTTGACCCTGACTAGTCTCAGATTTGAATCCATTCTGTCTAACTCTATAGAGTTCATGCTCTTAGCCTCTAAATAAATGTTACACACAATAAAGCCTTATCCTTGGGTAAATACTAGATTTTCAATTCATGTCTGAATTTTCCACAGCACTTTACACACACTCTTGCTCAACAGGTGCTAAATATTTGAAATATAGTTTGAAATTCACCTGACTAGCAGCATTAGGCACCATGATATATTAGTTCAGTTGCATGCTATTTAAATCAGTTACTACTTACTCTCTTAAACTGTTGTTATGTTTTCTCAAATTGGAATGCATTACCTATCTGTATACTTAATGGAGGGATCATTTCCACTAACAATTTCACTAAAGTTTGCAGTGCTGTTGAACAAAATTAGTGGAAGCAATTATTAGCCTTGCTGTGCCTAAAGAAAAGGACTAATAGAATCAATTTTAAAACATTTATCAGACTTGCGACTAAATCTTGATTTTCAATAAGGATACAGTGATGTTTTAAACAATATCCAATTTCAATATGTTTTCTAAAATTGCTGTCTTCAAACAGACCAAAGTTTCTCACTTTAACAAAATCACGTCTAGAATAAATAGAAGTGTTGGAATTTATAAGTATTATAGTTCTAAACCAACATATGTGAACACATACTCAATTAGATTAAATGTACAACTGCTGAAGGGAAAAATCACTTGCCAACAATTGCCAAATCAAGATTAATGAATTTATGTCAATCTCAGTTTGCAAAAAATATGTAAACTTTGATAATAGATAAAGTCAGTTTCATTATGTAAGTAATCTTTCTGTTATAATTTTTAGTTAGAAGTACTAGTCAGTTTAACAGTTGTGGTAATTCTCGTGATGTTGACAATAAAAACAAAAACTTAAAGACTAGAAGATTCTCCATTTTTTAGCTAGTTATAGGTGTATTTCCCTGGCCACTAGTATCTACCTGGTACTGTTGCAGCCAGAGTTAACTAAATTACATGAACCCTCAGGAGTGTGCTTTACTTTTGATTATTCTTTCACCTTTAAAAACTGACTTTAAAGAATTTGAATGATAATGTGACCTCTCAAGCCCATGGATATGTCCCATGGTGATAACAAGGAGAAAATTGTTTTCTTACAACAGTCTCTTTTTCAAAAGAAAACTTGAGCTTTGATCTTTTTAGGCCCTGTTACTGTTTATATTCTGGGACACAATGTCATAGATCTGCAGTGCTATAATTTAGAAATTCCCCTGTGGCTGTAAACCAGTAGTAAAAATCCATAGCTAGCCAATAATATTGCATATTTTTTAGACATGAAAGACATAAAACCATCCCTTTATATTGAGTTATTCTCAATATATAGTGTACACAAGGTACCTTTGCAGTATTGAACATAGACAACCTATATTTAATTTGATTCAAAGGAGAGAAGTGCATTCCATACTCATTAAGTCATCTGCAGGTCTTTGAAGAAGTACTAAATTTTGAAGCGTGTAACTAGTGGGCTGATTTTAATGTTAAGCAAGCATGGTATGAAATAAACATGGAAATGGCAAACAGAAAGCTGTTAATTTGTGTGAGAAGTTAAAGTCAAGAAAACAAGGGGATAAAAGCAGTTAGTTTGTGCTACTCCAGCATGGAATCCACAATTCACGTCCTGGGGGAGTGACAAACCAGTCACTTAATGCTATGTCAACACATGTATGTTGTCTTTCATTAGCAAACTTTCCCGCTGGTTTGTACACTGTCAGAAGTAGACCACCTAGTGAAATTCATAGAGGTGTGGAAACTGGCATGGTTTAATAATTCTGTTTTGTGTAACTTTCTTCCTTATCCTATCTGAAGCCAATTTTTTCCTGCGCTTTTAGAACAAGTAAGTACTAGCTTCATTTATGAAGTAAATGTTAAAAATGTTTATGATTCAAAAGGCCTACTTTCCTCTTAATTCCTTAGAGCACTTTGAATACCCTAGCCAATTGAGGGTTACATTTGCCCTTAAATTACCCATGCTTTATCTCTGCACACAGTCTGCCCACATCATCTGTGAATAAATAACCATAAAAAATAAATGGAGAGGAAAGAAAACTGCATTTATCTCCCTTCCTTTCTGAAAAGTGTTCTATTGAGATGTTGGTTAATGACCTAAACAGTAGTATAATAGATCCAAAGGATTTTCCACCCCTCCAGGCCCAACCCTCCCCAGGACAAACCTGTTCAATTTAAGTCTTTTCTGTTTTTGAATAACATTGCTTATAGGCAGTGGATGAGTAAATAAATATTTAAATAATTATATATGAAATTTATGCAACACAATTAAGTGAAACTCCAGGAGATAGAAAAACAACTAGATATAAAATTTTTACATGTAATATAATTTCTTCAAACATTTTCTAAGCATAGTCAAAAGTCAGAAAAAAGGTGTTCCAATTTTTTGTTTTAATAAACAAGGATATTTATTTTAGGAAATATCGCATTACTTGTACAATTAATTAATGGGATTATTTTTCAATAATATAAACCATTGTGACTTTTCTACTAAGCACAAAGTATTTAAACATAAAAATTGTTGTGTGGCTGTTTAATATTGTAAATAGTAGCATTCACAGGATAAAAAATTAAATAACTACTTCGATCACATACATTCTTTCCATTTAAGTTGATAATCCCTCTTGTAATAAAAAATGTCATTATTTAAATTATTTTGACTGTTGTCTTCTTGGAACTGCATCAAAAACCTATAGTTTCTTATAAAGAAAAATTTTGATTTTTTTGCTTGTTTTTAGAAACAATCAAAGAAAGGTGACATGGAAAATCAAGGAAAGTCACAGTAATTTTAAATATTTGACTTACAAGCATTATAATCAGAATGCAAGCAAGCAAATTCTAGAAGAGAAATATTAACACTTAGAATACTAGTTTGATTACTGAAATACATATATAACCATCCAAAGTAATTGACTTGAAGTACAGTACATATTTTAAGAGTGTAACATTCAATGTATGTTTGCTTGAACATACACTTAAATATGCTAGATTTAGTTCATTTCACAGTGTTTCAATTTAGGAGGTTTTCTTACTATTTCTTGCTTAGTATAATGTCAGTTTTGTGCTTTTGGAGCACTATGAACAACAACTCCACCCCAAATTAAAAAATACAAATAGGTACTAATTGAATATTAAGTTATTAGAAGTAAAATATGTTAATTACTTCTTGGCTTTAAAATATTGGGAATTATTAAAAAATGATAATTATAAAACATGAAATATTTTCTAAAATTATTTTCTGTTTTTCTAAGACTTATTTTTAGCATTTTTTACTTATTTTGAAGAAATGTTTATCATAGGAAATGAAAGTTTTTCATAAAGATGCTTTAATTGGTAATAATGTATAAAGTCAAAATTATTTAAAAAATTAAAATTTAAAATGAGCCTTAATTCCAGTTAATTGGAGGAAGGCAGTTTTTGAAACACACTGGATTACAAACTTTTAAATGGAGAAACATTTTACTTTGTAAGATTTGCACCATTAGCTTGTTCAAAAAAGACTTAAGCTTAGCTGATTCAAAACTGTTGCTAATTCTGACTTATCAGAATACAGTTATAAGATTTGCTTGATAAAAAGTAGTCCAGAATTCTAAACAGCCTTTGTTTTTAAAAAATTCATTGAAAAACAAGGAAAAGTGTTTCCTAAGGTTTAGGAAATCCACAATTATAAAGACTGAGAAATATTAACTTTAAATGAGGTTTCCAAAGCTTCAAAGATTTTGTCCAGTTTCTCATATTTTGGAAATCTGCTGTGGTGCTATATTTATAAATAACTGCTTTAAGCTATAAAGAAATCATTGATACTTTAAATAAATGTTTATTTCTGTAATATATTTCATATAATTTCTACCTTAAGAGATATATAATTTCAAACCATAATATTTAATATATGTGAGAATGGTCACTTCTAAACCACCACTAGTCTATCATTAGTTCTTTGAATTAACATCAATTCCATAAAAAATATATTTTAATAATCTTAAAATCACACCATTTCTTCTCATTCTAATTTTACAGAATTTAAACATATTGTGTTTGGAGTTTTTAATGTTTGTTTACAGGTTAGGTTTATTTTTCTGCCTGTTTTTACCATGGGAAGGTTGTGATTTTGTTTGTTCCTTTTGCTGCAATTCTTTAAAGTGATTTTAGATTTCCCATGAGAAACATATTATGTAAGATTATGATGATAAGGTTTTAAGGTAATTATGTTTCTCCAACAAGAAGTAAAACAACCATGTATGTGTGTGTTTCTTTGTGTGTGTGTGTGTGTGTGTGTGTGTGTGTGTTTAAGGTTGCATCCCTTAAAAAACTGGGAAGTATCAGATGCCTTAAAAAATTCTGATCAGAAGATGTGTCAAAATGTAACCAGGAACATTTCTTAAAGAACCACAACACGATTTTTTCACTTAATATATCTGGTTTTGGTTGACTAGAAGGTATCTATACCAGAACATTAACAAACGCTGTAATTTGCTGGGGTCAGCCAGGTCTGTAGCTTTGAGATTGAAAGTCGTCTTAAATTATGCTATCAGCTTTGGAAACCTCATTAGACTTAACCCATTTAGGCGCCACTGACTTCTCGGAATCACCAATAGAACCCTAATCAGAAAACCACAGAGCAGCCAGTCTTCTGCTATCAAAAACCTCAGTATAATTTTGTGTATTAATATTTCAAAAAGTTTGTAGGAACACATACTCCCTGCTGAGCACTACAACCAGTTCAGACACAGTTACAGTCAGTCAACCTGGCCAGAGCTGCTGACTCCTCCCCATCTGTCTCTGGACTTGGCAACTGGAGAGAGAAAAGAAGAAAATGAAATGAATATGCCTTCATTCGATTTGTGATTAATAAATTCCCATAATTGGACTGTCAAGCAACCAGTAAATAGAAGACTGTAAGTTACAGGAAAATGAAGATTTTATCCTGTAATATAGCCACAGAATTTTGAATATATTGCCTTGTTTTTCCAGAAGAAGCAATTTTTGAAACTTTAGCTCTCTCTAATGTTTTTCTAAACATTTAATCTAATTTTCACCATGGATTGGTAACAATAAAGTCTAAGAGATATCCAACAAAGTTGTGTAATTAAACGGTTTTATAACTTACAGAAAATGATTTGTGATGAAAACATAGTGTGACCCATGTGAATTTTTAGTGATTTTTAGAAATGTATGCAATGTAGAGAAGCATAATTTCTATCATCAGAAATAATGATCAAAGTTTAATGAAATATAGTAAAGCTAAATTTTTAAAATAATAACAAAACTGTAAATGCAACTTTGAAGGATGCTTGAATAAGCATAGATCTTTCTCATAAACATGTACATACAAATATCATATTTAAGAATTATGTGCATAACTGATCTATTTGTTTATAATGGGGGAATCTCATATTATTTAAATTTACTTACTATACAGTAACACATATTTATTCACAGAGGCCTCTAAAGGAAAAATATTTACAGACACTTCTAACAAATTAGAGTCTCGAGTTTAAATAAAACAGTTTACAATAAAATAATTCCAAAACATATTAAAATGTAGTCAGTTTTTTATTACAAGTCTTCTTCTTTTTGGAGACGAGGTCTCACTTTGTTACATAGGCTGGACTCGAACTCCTGGGCTCAAGTGATCCTCCTGCCCCAGCCTCCCAATAATTATAATTTTAATACTTAACATGTTACCTAAAGTAAATGACTAGGCCATTGAAATGGCAACCAGAGAAAACAAATGACTATAAAAGGCATATTTTCTATAATATATGACTTTTAATATGAAATTTTCTTTGATATATATAATTAGAAATGGAGGGTATTAAAAATTCTGTGGCATTATATAAGCCATAATCCTATGGCGGTGCTTGAATAATACATATTTTAGTTGTCTTTTACTGAATAGCAGGACACAGGCCCTATCAGGAATCAAGGTCTACTCTAGTCCAGCTCTGCAATGAGCTAACTAACTGGTAGCACTGTGAGTCAATAAGCTTCACACCTTTACTGTGAACTCACAATCCTACTCATATATGACTACATCACAACCTTATGCACATGTACATAATTAGAAACACTATTTTCTACTGTCATCCAAATCTGTCTGAATATAATTTATGTAAAGTTTCATAGATATTTTATTTACAAATGATTTATATAAAAATATGAGCACATAACAATTCTTTGGCAGCTCTGATTTTAAAGGGTATTTCACAGTGTTTTCAACTCTTTCACATGGAGATGCTGCCTTGTACAGAGTTACTGAAGTGAGAAACGTACCCTGGATACACTTTTCTATGGTATATTCTGTGCCATCGTGTACTTTTGGTCTAGTCGATAGTGCTGCAACTCACGTTGGGTGGGAGACTATTTCTCATTGTGTAAAACAGAGAGATTAAATGAAATTATGTATCTGAAGTTTTATTTTAGCTATTTCCTCACCAGTGGTTCAGTTTTACATGCTAATACTTTAGTCATTACAATTAAAGTTGTTCTTCTTAACTTATATTTATTTTTGCATAGACAGGATACTTTCCTAAATCTCCATTTCCTCTATCATCTTTAAAAAGATTTAAAAGTGTTGAGTAAATTAAAAAATGTATAACATCTATTTAAATGATAAAACATAAGACAACATCTGTGACCACTCCTAAAATTATATAACCAATAATTAAGCTCTACACCTAATCCACCTCCCTTCCTCCTGTAAGTCTTCCCTATAAACAAACATTACCTGAATTTTAGCCATTTTTTGGTTTCTTTTTTTATTTGTATGTTGATATAAATATACAAGCATCTTTAATGTATATATTACTAGAGGAAAATTGCTGGATTGAAAGTATACAAATAAGTAATGTTACAAGATTGTACAAAATTATTTCAAAAAGTAGTAATAATTTATACTTTAATAAGCAGTGTACAGAGTTTCTGCTGATCACACACATACTGTAGTGTTTATCTTTCTAATGTTCAAAATAGATTTGACTATTATAATTCCCCTTCAAGATTTTTTAGGTGGGAAAGTACATTTAAATTTTGTATTACATTTTTGGTTGAACATGCAAGTATATCTTATTTATAATTAAGTGCTCAAATGTAGAATTACTGGTTATGGAGATAGTAAGTTTCATTCTTTGTTTAAAGCACTACTTACTCTCTAAAAACATGTATATATTCTCATTTAAGGAAGACATAGAGAAACAAAAATATTAATTATTTTTTCTTAATACTTAGTAATCTCTGTGATTGTAATATAAATTTTCTGGATTAATAATTAGTTTAAAAGAAGAATTGGCCAAAATTATAAATGGAAACATAAATCATTAATTTATACATTAACTTCACCTAAATGTAGAATTCATACCTAGATAGTAATAATATATTTAGATACTTGAATATGAATTTACCACACACAGAATTTCAATTAAGGTCGTATACACACATATACACATACACGCACACACACACACATACACAAAACTTCAATTTAATTTTGGCCCTGTTCTCTTGACAGATATTGAGGTCTAATAATATTTTCCTACAAAATTCTGGTTTTTATAAGTGTCTGATTTTTTTTATTTTATTTTGTGTCCATTTAATTGAGTAAAGAATGCTCAAATGACAAATTACAGAAGCAGAAAATGACATGACAAACACATCTTACCCCATATCTTCATACCTATCTATATTATTGCTTATAAAAAAAAGAAAATTACTATTTGTTAATCTTAGAACTTTTAGAAAATTTATCCTTAAAATATTTTCTAGTAAGCCATGGCCTTGCTCTTGGGATAATTGGAATAATTTGAAATTGGGAAAGCAAAACAAAATGTAACTTGACATAAGTTAAGTCAAATTTATCAACATACACAACACACATAACAACAAAAGTACGTTAATCACTGCATGGTTTTACTCTAAATTTCGTGTTTATATTTTAGATATTACATAAATTTTATTGTAATTTTTACATTTTGTATACTTGTATAATCTTCATATTGGTACTGGAATAAAAGTAAAAGCAATCATAATTATTTGTTTATTTTTTGTAAAAGAATAATTATTATAGTGTCACTGTAACATCATTATAAGAGATTGGTTATAGATTTTTTCCCTACCTAATTTCAACATTAGAATTGATCAATTTTTTGCTGAATAATCTTATTCTTTTTACATGTGAAAGAGTGAGAGAAAATTATTTTGTCTTATTTATGAGATGTACATTTTCAGCTGACTCCAATCCTAAACAATTTTTCAACTTGTTCTCATCTTCTTCTAGTTTATCTTTAAGAAGGTCTTTATAAACTATGTCTTTAAGATTTTGCCTAAGTTATGCTGATAACTCCCAAATTTATCTCCATTACAGATTTCTCTTCTGAGTTCTTGTGTGTTATAGTCCACAGCCTAGTCAACATCTTTGCCTGAATGTCTAATAGGGTCTCAAATTGAACATACCCAACACTATTCCCTTTTATCCCCACACCTCATTTGCGTTCTTCTCCCTAAAATGTAACTATGTTGGTATACTTAATGCTTATTTATTTATTTATTTATTGAGACAGAGTCTCGCTCTGCCTCCCCTGGTAGAGTGCTGTGATGTCATCATAGCTCACTGCAACCTAAAACTCCTGGGCTCAAGCAATCCTCCTTCCTCAGCCTCCTGAGTGGCTGGGACTACAGGTGCACTGCCGTGCCCAGCTTATTTTTCATTTTTTTTTTAGTAGAGATGGGGTCTCACTCTTGCTCAGGCTGTTCTCAAACTCCTGAGCTCAAGCAATCCTCCTGCCTCAGCCTCCCAGAGTGCTAGGATTACAAGTGTGAGCCACTGCACTCGGCCTAGTGCTTATTTTTTTAGTTATTTATCTGTTAGTAATGGACATAAAGGGTGCATCTAACACCCAGTTATGATAATGAATACTTCTAGGACCATCCTCAATCATGCTCCCTTATGGCCTTATGTGAGAATTTTCCTGGGATATATATCCAACAGTGGAATCACTGGATTACAGGATGCACATGTATTAATTTGATTCTGTGGCATCAGATTACTGTTCAGAAAAGCTGTATCAATCTATACTCACATTTGCAATAAATGAGTAATGGGATGGCCCCATATTACAACAGTGCTTAGCTTTCTAATTTTGTGACTGAAATTAGAAATCTGTGGCTGTGGTAAAGTGACAGTTCATTTGGTATTTGGATGTCTTTCTGACTACCAATTATATGGGGAATATTTTGTAGGTTTATTTACTTTTTTAGTTTTTCTCTTCCACAAATTGCTCATCCATACTGTTTGTCCACTTTTTGTCTTAACGTTGCTGCCGCTTTCAAGAGTGTCTTGCATCTTTTAGAACACAAATATTTCTCACCACCTTTATTGCTGCAGCCCTTATTAAACCAATATTATCCCTGATCACCCAGTTTTCACCCTTGTTCCTATCTCCTAGTCTATTTTCAACAAAATATCTAAAATGATTCCATTAAAATGTAAATCAAATTATGACATTTCTGCTTAGAATTTTCCGTGTCTTTTCAACTGATTGCAGAACCAAAGACAAAGGCATGTCGGAGCCTCTATTCTTTGAACCCCTTTGAATTCTGTTTCCTCTTGTATCTCACTCTCCCCACTATTCCCCACTTCTAACACATTGATCTCCTGGGTATTGCTTGAATAAGCCAAGTTCACTTCCACCTCAGTGCTTTACCTTTACTGTGTCTTCTGCCTGAACTATTAATGGGTGACTCTCCTTCAATCATTGCTCATCTATTACCTTCTCTGTGGGCCCTTTTCTGAGGGATCATTTAAAAATTACATTTTTAATTAATGGCTTGAGAGTGAAGTAAGGTGGCCAAATAGAAACCTCCAGCAATCATCCCTCTGTTTAACACCAAATTCAACAACTATCCATGCCAGAAAGCACCTTCAGAAGAATAAAAAATCAGGTGAGCAATCACAGTACCTCGTTGTAACATTATATCAAGGAAAGAGGCACTAAAGAGGGAAGAAAAGACAATCTTGCATTGCCTATGCCTCCCCTTCCCCATCCCTCAGTAGCACCTGCACCAGTGCACTGGATGGAGAGGGAATCTGTATGCCCGGAGGAGGGAGATTGAAATGATTGTTGGATTTTTCATTGAAACTCAGGGCCACCCTGCCACAGGGGACGAAAGAACAGGGCAGAATTCTGTAAGCATCCCATGAAGGGAGCATATAGATAGAGCAGCCCAGCCAGAGGGAAATCCTCTACCCCAGCAGTAGAAAACTGAGTTCCCGATAGCCCCACCACCAGCTGACAAAAAAGGGTCTGGGGCCTGGAAAAAATTTGTAAGGCACTCAGGCCACAAAGACTGCAGTCCTTGGGCAAGTACCATGGCTGTGCTGTCTCAGAGCCAGTGGCCTCGGGGTGCACGTGACCCAGTGAGACACCAGCAGTGGTGGCCAAACCAGTGCTTATGTCACCCCTCCCCAGACTCTGGGAAGTACAGCTCAGGGAGAGTCTTCCACTTGGTAGAAGGAAAGAGAAGAGTTCAGAGGACTTTGTTTTACAACATGGGTATGACCACAGCCAAGGCAAAATAAAGTAACAAGCAGACTCCAGAAGCCATGATTCTGGGCCTTAGTTTCTGGATGGCATTTCTAGACCGACCCTGTGCCACAAGGAAATCCACTGCCCTGAAGGGAAGGACCCATTTTTTGTAGGATTCACCACCTGTTGACTAAAGAGCCCTTGGGTTTTGAATAAACATGAGAGATAGCCAAGCAGCAGTCCCTGAGGGCTTTGGGTGAGACCAGGCTTGCTTCAGGTGTGACCTGGTGCAATCCCAGCTGTGATGGTCACAAGGGAGTGTGCCCATGTCACTCCTCCCCCAACTCCAGCTGCCCAGCACAGAGAGTGAGGGAAGAGAATGAGAGACTTTGCCTGGTAATCCAGGGGATTATCCTGTGTCTTACCCAAATCCATCAAGGTGGTACCACCAGGAATCTGTAAGAATCACAGCATTGCTGGGCTTGGGGCACCCCAGTACTGATACAGCTGCAGTGACCAAAGGTGTAGATCATAGCATTCAATTCCCTTTGAATACCTAGAAAGCCTTCTCAGGAAAGATGGGTTCAAACAAGCCTGGACTGTGAAGATTAGAAAAAAATACTTAACTTTTCCATGCCCAGACATCAACAAATATCCAAAAACATTAAGAACATCAAAGAAAACATGGCCTCACCAAAGGAACTAAATAAGTCACCAGTGACCAATCCCACAGTGATGGAGATATGTGTGATCTTATAGACAAAGAATTCAAAATAGCTGTTTTGAAGAGCCTTGATGAACTTCAAGACAACAGAGAGAAGGAATTCAGACGCCCATCAGAGAAATTTAACAAAGAGATTGAAATTTTTTTAAAAAAAGCAGAAATGCTGTAGCTGAAAAATTCAAATGACAATCTAAAAATGTATAATTCTCTCAACAGCAGAATTGATCAAGCAGAAGAAAGAATTAGTGAGCTTGAAGATAGGCTGTTTGAAAATGCACAGTAAGAAAAGAAAAGAGAATAAAAAAGAATGAAGCACATTTAAGAGATCTAGAATACAGCCTCAATAGGACCAATCTAAGAATTATCAACATGGCTTCAAGAAAGAGAGAGAGATTGGGGTAGACAGTTTTTTCAAATAAATAATAACAGAGAACTTTCCAAAACTAGGGAAAAATATCAATCTATAGGTTTCTAAAAGAAGGTCATAGAACACCATGCTGATTTAACCCAAATAAAGCTAACTCAAAGCATTTAATAATCAAGGTTCCAAAGGTCATGGATAAAGAAAAGGTCCTAAGGGAAGCAAGAAACAAGAAAAAAATACCATACAAAGGAGCAGAAGTGGACTTCTCAGTGGAAACGTTATAGGCCAGGAGAGAGTGTCATGACATATTCAAAGTGCTGAAGGAAGAAAGCCTTAACCCTAGAATATTATGTCTTTCAAAAATATCCTTCTTACATGTATACCATGGAGTACTACTCAGCCATTAAAAGCAATGGTGAACTAACACCTCTAGTATTATCCTGGATGGTGCTGGAGCCCATTCTTCTAAGTGAAGTATCACAAGAATGGAAAAACAACCACCACATGTACTCACCATTAAATTGGTACTAATTGATTAACACACATGTGCACATATAGAAGTCACATTCATCGTGTGTTGGGCAGGTGGGAGGGTGGTAGAGGGGATGGGCAATCCACACCAAAGGGGTGTGGTACATACTGTCTGGGTTATAGGCACACTTGTAGCTCTGACTCAGGCAGTGCAAAGGCAATATATGTAAACTAAATGTGTGTAACCCTGTAATATTTTGAAATAAAAAAATTAAAGTATAAAAAAATCCTTCAAACATGAAGGAGAAATAAAGACTTTCCTAGACAAACAAAAGGTGAGGGATTTCATCAACACCAGACCAGTCCCACAGAAATGCTAAAAGGAGTTCTTTAATCTGAAAGAAAAGGACATTAATGAACAAAAAGAAATCATCTGAAGGTATACAACTCACTGGTAACAGTAAGTAAACAAATATATTATAGAATACTCTGTTCCTGTAATTGTGTATGAACCACTTATATCTTGAGTAGGAAGACTAAATGACAAATGTATCAAATATAATAACTATAACAACTTTTTAAGACATAGATAGCATAAAAAGACATAAATGGAAACAATAAAAAGTCAAAAATTGAGGGGAAATGGAATTAAAGTGTACAGATTTCTCTTTGTTTTTTGTAAGCAGAATTAAGATTTCATCTTTGTAAAATAATTGATTATAAAAGTTTTTTTGCAAGCCTTCTGATAATCTCAAATGAAAAACCTAGAACAGCTTCACTAAAAATAAAAAGCAAAAAATTAAAATGCACCATCAGAGAAAATCATTTTACACATAGGAAGATAGGAAGGAAAGAAGGAAGAAAGAGAGGATCACAAAACAACCAGAAATCAAATGAAAACATGGGAGCAGTAAGTCCTTACCTATCAATAATAACATTCAATGTAAATGGACTAAACTCTCCAGTCAAAAGACATAGAATGGCTGAATGGATAAAAAAAAAAAGGACCCAACTATATATTGACTACAAGAAACTTACTTCACCTATAAAGACACACATAGATTAAAAATAAAGGGATAGGAAAAGACATTCCATGCAAAAAATAGAAACCAAAAAAGAGAAAGAGTAGCTATACTTCTATCAGACAAAGTAGACTACAAGACAAAAACTGTAAAAAGAGACAAAGAAGGTCGTTATATAATGATAAAGTGGTCAATTCAGCAAGAGGATATAACAATTCTAAATATATATGCACCCAAACTTCAGCACCCAGCTATATAAAACAAATATTAGTGGAGCTAAAGAGAGAGAGAGACATGACAATACAAGAATCATCAGAGACCTAAACACTCCACTTTCATCATTGGACAGATTATCCAGACAGAGAACCAACAAGGAAACAGTAGCCTTAATCTGAACTATAGACCAAATGGATTTAATCGATATTACAGAAAGTATTACCCAACAGCTACAGAATAAATGTTCTCCTCAGCTCATGGATCATTCTCAAGGATAGATCATATATTAGGCCACAAAACAAGTCTTAAAATTTTCAAAAAAAAATTGGAATCATATCAAGTATTTTATATGATTATAATGGCATAAAAACTAGAAATCAATAGCAAGAGGAACATTGAAAACTATGTAAACACGTGGAAATTAAACAATATGCTCCTGAGTGACCAGTGGGTCAATGAAGAGATTAAGAAGGAAATTTAAAAACTTCTTGAAATGAATGAAAATGAAAAAAAACTACATATCAAAACCTATGGGATACAGCCAAGCAGTACTAAGAGGAAAGTTTATAGCAATAAGTGCCTACATTAAAAAAGTAGAAAAGTGTCAAATAAACAACCTAACAATGCATCTCAAAGAACTAGAAAAACAAGAGCAAACTAAACCCGAAATTAGTAGAAGAAAAGAAATAATAGAGATCAGAGCAGAAATAAATGAAATTGAAATTAAAAAATACAAAATATCAATGAGACAAAAGGTTGGTTCTTTGAAATGATAAACAAAATTGACAAACTTTTGGCTAGACTAAGAGAAAAGAGAGAAGACCCAAGTAAATAAAATCAGAGATGCAAAAGAAGACATTACAACCAATGCTGCATAAATCCAAAGGATCATTAGAAACTACTATGAACATATATGCAAATAAATTGGAAAGTCTAGAAGAAATGGATGAATTTCTAGACACATAAAACCTACCAAGATTGAACCAGGAAGAAATCCAAAACCTGAATAGACCAAAAACATGTAACAACATAGAAGTAGTAGTAAAAAGTCTCACGTTGAGGAAAACCCCAGGATCCACTGTCTTCCTTGCTGAATTCTACAAAGAAGAACTAATATCAATCATACTTAAAATATTCCAAAAAAATCAAGGAAAAGGAAATACTCCCCAACTCATTCTATTAGGCCTGTATCACCCTGATACCAGAATCAAAGCCACACACAAAAAAAGAAAACTCTAGGCCAGTGTCTCTGATGAACATAGATACAAAAATCCTTAGGAATATACTAGCAAACTGAATTTAACAACACATTTAAAAGATTACTCATGATGATTAAGTGGGATTCATACCAGGGATGCAAGAATGATTCAACATGTTCAAATCAAACAGTGTGATACATCATATCAATGGAATGAAGGACAAAAACTTTATGATCATTTTAATTGATGCTGAAAAAGCATTTGATAAAACTCAACATCCATTCATGATAAAAACCCTCAAAAAACTGGGTATAGAAGGGATATACCTCAACACAGTAAAAGCTGTATATGACAGACCCACAGCTAGTACCATACTAAATGGGGGAAAACTGAAAGCCTTTCCTCCAAGATCTGAAGCAAGACAAAGATGCCCACTTTCACTACTATTATTCATCACAGTAGTGGAAGCCCTAGATAGAGCAGTCAGACAAGAGAAAGAAATAAAGGACATCCACATTGGAAATGAAGAAGTCAAATTGTATGAAGATTATATGATCTTATATCTAGAGTAACCTAAAGACTCTGCACAAAAAAACTGTTAGAACTGATAAAAAGATCAATTAAAGTTGCAGGATACAAAATCAACATACAAAAATCAGTAGCATTTCTATATGCCAAAAGCAAATAATCTGAAAAAGGAAACCAAGAAAGTAATTCCATTTACAACAGGTACAAATGAAATAAAATACATGGGAAGAAACTTAACTAAGCAAGTGAAAGATCTCTACAGTGAAAATTATAAAACATTGATGAAATAAATTGAAGAGGACACACACAAAAAATGGAAAGATATTCCAAGCTCATTGATTGGAAGAATCAATATTGTTGAAATATCCATACTACCCAAAGCAATCTACAGATTCAGTGCAATCCTTTTCAAAATACCAATGACATTCTTCACAGAAATAGAAAAAATATCCTAAAATTTATATGGAATCACAAAAGACCCATAATAGCCAAAGCCATCCTAAACAAAAAGAAAAAAACTGGAGAAAGCACCTTATGTGACTTCAAAGCTACAGTAACCAAAACAGCATGGTACTGTCATAAAAACAGAAACATAGACCAATGGAATAGAATAGATAACCTAGAAATAAATCCACACATCTATAGTGATCTAATTTTTGAAAAAGATGCCAAGAACATACAGTAGGGAAAGGACAGTCTCTTCAATAAATGATGCTTGGAAAACTGGATATCCATATGCAGAAGGATGAAACTAGAGACCTTTTTCTCTCACCATATACAAAAATCAAATCAAAATGGATTAAAGACTTACATACAAGACCTGAACCTTTGAAACTACTAAAAGAAAACTTTAGGAAAATCCTTCAGGACACTGGTCTGGGCAATGATTTCTTGAGAAATATCCCCAAAGCACATGCAACCAAAGCAAAATTGGACAAATGGGATCACATCAAGCTACAGAGTTTCTGCAGAGCAAAGGAAGCAATCAACAAAGTGAAGAGACAACCCAAAGAATGGAAGAAAATATTTGCAAACTACCCATCTTACAAGGGATTAATAAATAAAATATATAAGGAGCTCAAACAACTCAATAGGAAAAAATCAAATGATCCAATTAAAATATGGGCAAAGGATCTGAACAGACATTTCTCAAAAGAAAACATGCAGATGACCAACAGGTATATGAAAAAATGCTCAACATCATTAGTCATCAGAGAAATGCAAATCAAAAGTACAATGAAATATCATCTCACATCAGTTAAAATGGCTTTCATCAAAAAGGCAATAACGAATGCTGGTGAGGATCTGGGGAAAGAGGAACCCTGGTACACTATTGGTGAGAAAGTAAATTAATGCAACCACTATGAAGAACAGTATGGAAGTTTCTCAAAACACTAAAAATAAAACTACCATATGACCCAGCAATTCCACTGCTAGATATATATCCAAAAGAAAAAAATATTTTATCCAAAAGATATCTGCACTCATATTAATTGCAGCACTATTCACAATAGCCAAGATTTGGAATCAACCTAAGTGTCCATCAACAGATGGTGGGAAAAGAAATTGTGGTATATATACAATGGAATATTATTCAGCAATAAAAAGAATGATCCTATCATTTGCAAAAATATGGATGGAAATGGAGAACATTACGTTAAGTGAAAGAAGTCAAGCACAGAAAAACAAGCATGTTCTTGCTCATATGTGGGAGGTAAATATCAAAACAATTGATCTCATGGAGAGATAGAGTAGAATGATAGTTACCAGAGGCAAGGAAAGGTAGCTGGGGAGAGGGTATATAAAGTGGAATAAAGTGGAGATGGTTAATGGGTGCCAAAATATAGTTAGTTAGATAGAATGAACAATATCTGATAGTGCAACAAAGTAAACGTAGTCAACAATAAGTTATGGTATATTTTAAAACAAGTGAAAGAGTGAAATTGGAATGTTTCCAATACAAAGAAAGGATAAATGCTTGAGGTTATGGATACCCCAATTACCCTGATTTGATTAATTCACATTGTATGCCTGTATCAAAACATCGCATGTACCCTATAAATATGTACAACTATTACGTACCCATAATAATTAAAAATTTAAAAATTTTAAAATCGTATTAAAAAATAAAAAGTACATTTTCATCTCTGGCATTTCTAATGCTCCTTCTCTTTGTAAAATACTCTTTGCAGCACTTATCATTACTAAAATATTATTAACTTAGTCAGCACATTTATTGTCTTATTCTCCACACTTGGGTATATATTACAAGAGGGAAGGCCTTTCTTTTCTATTTTGTTTGTTCACTTACGTCCAGTGCTTATAACATTGTCTAAAACATAGCAGAGAGTAAAAAAATTGTCAAATTAAACTAACCATGATTTTCTCTTTTACCTACATTTAAAACTCAGCTAGGCCTAAATCTTTTCATATCCTGTAAATTCCATATTCCTGCCAATAGTGACTCAAATGAGAAACAGTATAACTTTGTGTGTGTGTGTGTGTGTGTGTGTGTGTATGTGTGTTTTCCAGCATTTTATTAAGTCAGATAATGGATCACCACAATGTTACACATACTACCTTATATACAATCAGAAGGGCATATGACTTGCTCACAAAGATGTAGCTTAACAGTAGTTCATCAATTCTAATAAGCCATCTTTATAAGCCAACTAAATGTTCAAGAATATTCAAAGAACAAACATTGGACAATGAAGATCATGCAAGTTCTAGATAGTGAATAATGAAAGAGCCCATTCATTCTGTCCTTCATCCTCAAAGTGTATGAGGTAGTTTTAGCCAGAAACAATATGAAGACCAAGATACACATTTCATCCAAGAATATTAATCTCCTTACTACTTACTGGCTTGTTTGATTGGTAATAACTCAATTCTAACCAAGGGTTTTTTGAAGATATTTACTGCTGGAAAATATATGCTTTTCTTCTGATTTTCATTCAAGACACTAAGATTTTATTAAAATATGCTTACAAAATACCCAAACTCAGAAGTTGCATTTACGAGCTTTTCACTTGGTTTCTCACAATTTTCACTTAGCTACACTAAACATCAATCCATTATTAAGAGTCTGAGCTCTTAATTGAGACATGCGTGTGCTCATGGATAATGTTGTTCAGTTTCAATATGAAGGGGAAAAAATTCCAACATCTGTTCAATAGAGTTGTTGTAATTATTAGACGAGAAAGCATAAATAAATTGCTTAACACAGTTTATGTTTAGATTCTCATTCTTTACAAGAATAAACCCTCATTCAATTAGAGTTATTTTTTTTCTCTTGACTTCTGATCTGCTAGAAGTTATGCATGGCATTCCAAACCTTTCATACTTATATCTACCACCCTAGTTATGGAACTCATTACTAGTTGCATATATCAAACAAGGGTTGGGAGAAAATTGATACTTGCAAATTATTGTGGTCTCAGAGCTAAGTGTTGTCCTAGTTATAGCAGTTGGAAAAAAAAAGTTCTGTGAGTCATTATACAAACACAATTGTTCATCTGTCCTGTATCCCTCAATGTATCTGTGGTTTAAATTAAAGCATGGCTTAGAATACAAAAAGCTTCTAGGGCCAGTAAATTAATCTTCCCATAGGTATAAGGTAATTTGTACCCCATAGACCTATGGTCCCCAACCCCCAGTCACCAAATGGTCCTGGTCTGTGGCCTGCCAGGCACTGGGCGGCACAGCAGGAGGCCAGTGGTGGGAAAGTGAGTGAAGCCCCACCTGCACCCTCAGCTGCTCCCCATGCTCACATCACTGCCCAAGCCCTGCCCCCATCAGATAAGCAGTGGCAGCAGACCCTCATAGGAGTGTGAACCACACTGCAAATTGTGCATTGGAAGGATCCAAGGTTGCGCGCTCCCCATGTCCCCAAGAGAATCCAATGACTGATGATCTGAGGTAGAGCCAAGGTGGCTCCCAACCCCCCCACCCCTGTTAAAAACTGTCTTTAATGAAACTGGCCCCTGGTGTCAAAAAGGCTGGGGACTGCTGCCATAGATAATAGATCATAAAAGCCAAAACAGAGCCCTGAACTCTTCAAGAAGAGTGTGGTTATAATTATCAACAATTTCAGGTCATCCAAAAAAATGGCGGTGTGATAGTGACCTCCCACCTCACTGCTCCAGGGAAGGAGGTGGAAAACACCATTGGCTGCCTGTGCACAGATCACTCACTCCAAAAGCAGCACTGTGAATTTACAGAGAAACATCGTGGGACACTTAGCCCAAGAAAACAGGTGACTGGGAGATACATTCACAAATATCAGAGAGCACAGGGAATACAATAGAGACCAGAGTGTGGGAAGGACATGCTCGCCAAGTCAGCACAGCGCGACCTGACCTACAGGTGGTCACGCATCATCCCCACAGACTTCCCATCCACTCAGTCAGGGACAAGCCTAGAGTTGGTGCAAAGCTGTTGCTCAAGGCAGCAGGCTCTGTGAAAAGGAAGCAATTGTGGGAGCCATATGGAACTCTAGGGTGCACTGGACAGGGACTGCTCAGGGCTGGGTAGGGACTGGGCTGAGATACATCTTCCCGGGACAGTACGTGGGAATCTGGGGTCAGGCACCATGCCACTGGAAGTCATCAGGACCAGGGCACAGGAGTTGAATGGAGAACAATGGGACATGCTCTTAGAGGCTTCTGGCAATTGCCTAGGTGGGACCCAGGTTGGTTGAGAAGAGTTGTGTTCATGGCATGATCTGAGCCCTGCTGTACACCAGACTGGCAGTCGGCAGCCATCTTTAAGGTCTCCCACCTGGAGCTAACTGTTAGATAGGTCTGTAGCTTCACCACACCCCTGACCCGGGGGCACTTCGGCCTGGGCGCGACAGGCTACCCCCTTGGTGGCCACGGACAGCTGCATCCATGGGTTCCAGGTGGGACGAAGTGCCAGATCTGTATCCATGGGAACTTTGTGTATTGGAAACAGTTTGCAGCCTGTCCATCTGGTCCTGCCTCCCCAGCTCTGGCCTTCTACGTGCTCACTATGTGCTGGTCCTAGTGCCCGTTCTTCAGCTCCCAGCCCTCCTGTACCCCAGAGGTCAGTCATTCTGAAGGTTACTTGCCATAGTGACTCATTTTGTATAAGTACCAGTTCTCATGGCAACCGAATGCCTCAAGTGTCACTGGCTAAATGAGAGCAGCTCTCCCTAACCCTGCCAATTTTATTAGGGAATTTCACTTGATCCAAGAGTGCCTCCAGCTACCCCTATCCCCCCATGGGAACATCCCCCTGGCAGAGACTTCCAGGGATAGAGATGCCCACCTGCTTGACCTTGGGGTCTGGTGGTGGAAAAAGGGTGAACAATTGGATATGCCCCTATCAGCCTGTGACATGTGGAGATGCACATCAGAGGGGCAGACACACACACTGTGGGAAAACTTGAGAGTCCACAAGTGGTCCAGAGGGGAAAGAGCCCAAGCTTGTGGACAGGGAAGAAAAAAACCTGGCTATAGACCTCAGCAATCCTACTGGTGGGCCCCTCTCATCAGAAGCAGCCCTCCAAGCCCAGAGAGAGGGAGAGAACTCTGAACTCCATAGAAGTGGCCCCCCCAGTGGCTGCATAAGCAACCTCTGAGCTGTGTAGAATGTTCCCAATAGAGCTCTTGCACTGCAGCTGCAAGCTATTTTGTTTCTCCCCCTACCTCAGGAGGAGCAGGGTCAAAGTAGCCCCTGGGAGTTACAAGGCCCCTCCCAAAGCTTGGGGCTTTCATATACCCCACCTGTGGGACAAGAGCCTACCAGGAGCAGAATACCTAGGTAACTGGCTACTCCACACAAACTACAATCAATGACAGCGGGAACAACCCCACAGCTAAAAATGTTCCCTTCCATCTCAAGCTATTAGGGAGAAGTGGATTCATACCCTCAAGTACAATCTACCAGCTTGGAGCTCAAGCTGGGAGAACAAACTCTCTACACTCCACCGGGAAGTGGTGAAGACAACAGGTCAGAGGTAACCCAGGAAGTGCACCAAACTTGCTAAAATACACCTAAGGCAATACAGACCTATACTCCTCTCCCTGGCTCTGCCAATGAACGATCCTCAGGGGCTTGGTGACAGGGCCATAAACTAGCCCTAACACACCTAGCTCTGGACCAAAAAGCCATATGAGAAAGAATCAGCAAAAGAACTCAGGAACCCTGAAAAATAAGAGCTAAAAGTCACCCCCAAAAGAAATCATTAGTCCCTCAGCAACAGATACCAATTTAAATGAAATGGGTAAAATGACTGAAGAGGAATTTTGTTTATGGATTATAAGATACCTATATGAAATTCAAGAGAAAATTGAATCCCAGCACAAAGAAACCACACAAAAATGCAAGAAATGAATGAAAAATTTCCTAAAGAAATTGAAGTATTATGGAAAAATCAAATAGAAATTCTACAAATGAAAGAGGCATTCAAGGATCTATAAAACACAGTGGAAAGCCTTAAGAATAGGATGGATCATGTAGAAGAAAGAATCTCAGAGCTGGAAGATAAATCCTATGTGCTAAATAAATAAGTCGAAGAGAAAGAACACAAAAACAAGAGTCATGAACAAAGTGTACAAGAAATGTGGGATTATTTAAAGAGGCCAAACATAAGGATTATAGGCATCCCTGAGGGTGAGAAATAAAATTCACATGGGCTGGAAAATCTATTTGAAGGAATAATAGAGGAAAATTTCCATGGCCTAGCCAGAAATCTCAATATCCAAGTACAAGAAGCACACAGGACTCCTGGGAGACTCAACATGAAAAGGCAATCACCATGCCACATAATTATTAGACTGGCCAAAGTAAACACGAAAGAGGCACTCCTTCGAGCAGTAAGTTGAAAAGAGCAGATAACATACAAAGGGAAATCTATCGAATTAACTGCAGATTTCTTAACTGAAACCTTACAAGCCAGAAGGGACTGAGGACCCTTCCTCAGTCTTCTAAACTTCTAAACACGCCACCCAAATAACACTGAATATATGTTCTTCTCATCAGCTCATGGAACTTTCTCTAAAATTGATGACATCCTAGGCCATAAAACAGATCTCAACAAATTTAAAAAAACAGAAATCATACCATGTATCTTTTTAGACCACACTGGAATAAAATTAGAAATCAATTCCAACAGAAACATACATCTCTATACAAAAACATGGAAATTAAACAATCTATTATTGAATGACTATTGGGTCAAGGAGGAGATTCAAATGGAAATCAAAAGATTCTTCCAACTAAATGGCAATGGTGACACAACTTATCAAAATCTGTGGCATACAGCAAAAGCAGTCCTGAGAGGAAAACTTACCACCTTAAATGCCCACATCCAAAAGACAGAAAGGTCACAAATCAGTAAACTAATTAATCATCTCAAGGAAATGGAAAAGGAAGAGCAAACCTATCCTAAACCCAACAGAAGAAAAATAGCCAAGATCAGAGCAGAGTTAAATGAAATTGAGAACAAAAGAACAATACAGAGAATTAATAAAATGAAAAGTTGGTTCTTTGAAAAGACATGCAAAATAGACAGGCCACTTGCCAGGTTGACCAGAAACAGAAAGGAAAGGACTCCAATAAGCTTAATTAGAAATGAAAAAGAAGAGGTCACAACCAATATCATGGAAATACAAAACATCATCTTTGAATACTACAAAAATCTTTATGCCCAAAACATGAAAACGTGGAGGAAATGGACTAATTCTTAGAAACACACCACCTCCCTAGGCTCAATCAGGAAGAAATAAAATTCCTAAAAAGACCAATATAAGCACCAAAATTGAAGCAGTAATAAAAAATCTTCCAACAAAAAAAGTCCTGGTCAGATGGGTTCATGCCTGAATTCTACCAAAGCTACAAAGAAGAATTGGTGCCTATACTAGAGAAATTTTTCCATAACATTGAGAAGGATGGAATCCTCCCAAACTCTTTCTACAAAGCCAATATCACCTTGATACCAAAGCCAGGAAAGGACATAACAAGAAAAGAAAACTACAGACCAACATACCTTATGAATATAGATGCAAAAATTCTCAATAAAATCCTAGCAAACCGAATTCAAATGTATATCAAAAGAATAATTCATCATGATCAGGTGGGCTTCATCCCCGAGATGCAGGGATGGTTCAACATATGAAAATCTATAAATGTAATTCACCATATAAATAAAAGCAAGAACAAAGACTATATGATCCTTTCAATAGATGCAGAAAAGGCTTTTGACAAAATTCAGCACCCTTTTATGATAAGAACTCTTAACAATATAGGCATAGATGGCTCATACCTCAAAATTATTAAAGCCATATATGATAAACCCACAGCCAATATCATACTGAATGGGGAAAAATTGAAAGCATTCCCCCTTAAAAATGGAACCAGACAAGTTTGCCCACTATCTCCACTTCTATTCAACATAATGCTGGAAGTCCTTGCCAGAGCAATCAAACAAGAGAGAGGAATCAGGGGTGTCCAAATGGGGGCAGAAGAGATCAAACTTTCACTCTTTGCAGACGATATGATATTATATCTAGAAAACACCAGTGATTCAACCAAGAGACTACTGGAATTGATAAATGAATTCAGCAAAGTCGCAGGATAAAAAATCCATGCACACAAATCAGTAGCCTTCATATACGCCAATAACAGATGAGCGAAGAAACAAATCAAAGACACATTACCTTTCATAATAGCACCAAGGAAAGTTAAATATTTAGGAACATATCTAACTAAGGAGATGAGAGACCTATATAGAGAGAACTACGAAACACTGAGAAAAGAAATTGCGGAGGATGTAGACAGAGAGAAAACCCTACCATTCTCTTGGGTAGGTAGAATCAACATTGTTAAAATGTCTTTGCTACCTAAAGTAACTTACAGAGTCAATACAGTCCCTATCAAAATACTAACATAATTTCTTGCAGATCTAGAAAAAGTAATTCTGTGCTTCGTGTGGAACCAGAGAAGACCCTGTCTAGCCAAAGCAATCTTAAGCAAAAAGAACAAATTAGAAGGTATCAATCTACCAGACTTCAAAGTATACTACAAAGCTATAGTAACCAGAACAGCATGGTACTGGCACAAGATCAGAGACATAGACCAATGGAACAGGACTAAGATCCCAGATATAAAACCATCCTCATACTGTCATCTGATCTTTGACAAAGTAGACAAAAACATACACTCAGGAGAAGAATCCCTATTCAATAAATGGTTCTGGGAAATTGGATAGCCACATGTAGAAGACTGAAATTAGATCCACACCTCTCACCTCTCACAAAAATCAACTCACGTTGGATAACAGACTGAAACTTAAGACATGAAACCATAAGAATTCTAGAAGAAAACATTGGAAAAACTCTTATAGACATTGGCCTAGGGAAACAATTTGTGAAGAAGACCCCCACAGCAATAATATCAGCAACAAAAATAAATAAATGGGACCTGATCAAATTAAAAAGCTTCTGCACAGCCAAGGAAACTATCACTAGAGCAAACAGACAACCTACAGAATGGGAGAATATATTTGCATGCTACACATTTGCTAAAGGGTTGATAACCAGAATCTATACAGAACTTAGGAAAATCAAGAAGAAAAAATCAAACAACCTCATTAACAATTGGGTAAAGAACATGAACAGAAACTTTTCAAAAGAAGACAGAATAATGGCCAGCAAACATATGAAAAATTGTTTACCTTCTCTAGTCTTCAGGGAAATGCAAATCAAAGCCACAATGAGATATCATTTAACTATGGTGAGGTTGGCTTACATCAAAAAGTCTCAAAACAACAAATATTGGTGGGGATGCGGACAGATAGGACTCATACACTGCTTGTGGGACTGCAAATTAGTACAACCTCTATGGAAAGTAATATGGAGATACATCAAAGAACTAAAAGTAGAACTACCATTTGATCCAGCAATCCCACTACTGGGTATTTACCCAAAGGAAAAAAAGACATTCTATAATAAAAACATCTGCACTCAAATGTTTATAGCAGCACAATTCACAATTGCAAAGATGTGGAAACAACCCAGGTGCCCATCAATACACGAGTGGATTAATAAAATGTGGTATATGTATACCATGGGGTATTACTTAGCAATAAAAAATAATGGAGAATTAACACATCTGGTATTATCCTGGATGGAGCTAGAGCCCATTCTTCAAAGCAAAGTGTCACAAGAATGGACAAACAAGCACCACTGGTACTTACCATCAAATTGGTACTAACTGATCAATACTTATGTCACACATGGAAATAATATTCATCAGGGGGCGGGCAGGTGGGAGGTGGGTGGAGGGGATGGGAAAACTCTCACTGAATGTGTATGGGGTGCACTGTTTGGGGGATGTCCACGATTGTAGCTCTGACTTGGGCTGTGCATAGGCAATATATATAGCCAAAGTGTTGTACCCCCATAATATTCTGAAATTAAAAAAAAAAAAATCTGCTATATTATACCAAACTCCAAAATGAAAAAAAAAAGTAAGTGAGCTTTCTTTCATCTGGGTATCTGTTTTCACAGTACATGCTTAATACATAATGCACTCTGATTCCTTACTTTCTTTCTCTTTCTTCCTTGATTTTGTGTAAAGTTTTATCTCCTTTTGCTTATTTTCTCTTTTTTATTACTAAATGATACATGAATATATGCTCATTGTAGAAAATCAGAGTCTAACATAACTATGTGTAATAAAATGTGAAAGCCTCAAAAAAAAATAACTGTCAACATTATAGCTAGTACTTGTCTTTAGTCTTCATCTTAGGCAAGTGAGGAAAACTTCTGTCAATATCCATTTGATCACTTAGTCAGATTACCAAAAGAATCTCCAAGAAGCCCTTTTAACGGTACCAAGACCTTGCTTTCTCCCATGAAGTAAAGAAAATGTTCTTCTACTCTATTAAGCATTGGCATTTTGATGTACTTCTCTGCTTATACTGAAACATTAGAACATTCTGAATATAACATCTAGCAAATCCTGCTTCTAAAGGAATTTTTAAAGATTATCTTTATTTCCTATGGTGATTACAGATATACTTGCAAATGTTTATGCCAAGAAGTGTTTGAAAATATATCTGAAAACTGGTAGCAATATTGTTACTTGAATTAAGGGCTTTTAATGTCTTCAATAACAAATTATTTTGTAGATGTGAATGTTGTGATTAGGTATTCTAACAAATATATGTTTTCACTTTTCTCTCCTGTTTAAATTACTTTGGCTACAATGTTATCAATTGTTTTGAGAGTTGCTTAATGGTCTGTCATTAGTAAAGGTACATACAATTCCTTACATCAAAATGCTGTTTTGTATTGCTCTTGTATCCTTGCTGAAAAAGTAGATCTCTTTACATTTGAATTAGAAGGTTCACTTATATTTAGAAAGAGAATCCTCTGTCATAATGTATAACACACAACTTTTATAAATTTAAATTTTACTTAGTCAATTAGCCAGATAGTCCTAAAAGAAGTGGGATAAAATAAATTACTTCTAATGCTTACTAAATAATCTCCCTAATTTCTCCATAAGTATGTGCACCAAATATGTTCTTAAGTGGTAATGCACTATGTTTATGAAACTCTATAAAATATAGCTATAGTTGTAGACATATTTGAATTAAGATGTATCTATTATTTTTAGCTCTGAGAATTAAAATGACAGAAGGCAACATAGAACCTACCTCATCTATAGTTGCATGTAAAGAACTGAGTGTATGGATCTAACTTTGGATACATTGAGAGCACTTCGTTGAGTTAACGAGAACGATGTAACATGATTGCTAAGGGGAAAAGATGCTTTCAAAAAGGTGTACATGGAATATCACATTACAGCTTCTTCATGCTGAATTTTAAGTGCAAAAAGACAGAAATTTTTCAGAGAAACAAATGTATGAAACCATCCTTCAAATAATTTTGCAATTTCATGCACCACATACAGGAGATTTTTACTTGCCAAAAATGTTTTAAAAGTATCAATTCAATGTTAGAAATAGCACTTAAGGCTATGATTCACCAAGATTAAATTAGCACAGGTCTACCAAATAATGTACCCTGTTTAAAAGGAGGTTTAACAGAGGTCCATGCTATATTTTTTTCAGCTATGCTAATGTTTTACTCAACAATGACCATTCTTTTTTTTTAAGACCCACGTTAATGCCACATAATTGGCGAGTTAGAAGAAGGGTTTATAAGTGTGGGGATGAGAAAAAGCTTCACCTTCACTCCAGAAGGTTCACTGAAAGATCAACTCACAATAAGGCAGATCATCAAGAGAAAGAGATTTATTTACCGTGCATGTGGGAAGAATCACAGACTGATTACCCCATATCACAACGGGGTCCAAAAATGTATATACCCTCATTTTAGAGGGGAGGGGGAGATTAGGAATCTAGGTAATTCTGTTTAGGGGCAATAAATGGTTACTAGGGAGGATAAATAGATATTCAGGAGAATGAATGGATGGGGGAAACTGATTGATGTGTAAATGACTCCCTTTGGAAATTAAATTAACCTGAGAGACAGGTATTATATTTAAAATGATTTGGGCCAGTTCGGTTTGCATTCTTGATCTTCTTTCCTGCAATATATTGAAATAATAAGGAGGGGAAGGAAAGTCCATTGTTCTTTTTCGATGGTTCTGTTTTTTTATGGAGAAAGAGGGAAAGGCCCTTTCCCATGCCTGTTGATCTCTAAGGTCCTTTAATTCAAAATACTCTTTATACCCAGCAGTCATATCTTGGGGTGAAAATTTCTGATCCTTCATAGGAGACAATAACAAAACAAAGTAAGTGTTACGTAGAGAGATTGGCACCTAGCTTCAAAATCTGAAGTGCTCTTAACCAGCTGAATAAGTAGGTATAGATCATTTATTTACTATGAATTATTTGATTATGACTGTGTGGAAAACAACTGTCAATGACTGTTCATGCTGGCCATTGGTGCTACCTTGGGCACAGTTTTTTTTTTTTTTTCTTAATCTATAAAATGAAATAGCTGACTTACATAATTCTTAAAAGTCCTTTCTAGTTGTTGATTCATAATCTGATCTCTCAATTTTAGTTTTTTGAAAAGAGGAGTAAGAACTGAACGTCTTCTATAATATGTTACAAAAGATAAGGTTGCATTTTTAAGCAATTTTTAATAATATGTGTCACATATTCAACTACAGGGTATTATACTGATAGACCCTCAGATTATTGTGAACCTGGATGCTTGGAGGTAATAAGACAGTATAGGGACAGGACTTGGGCCTCACTTCTGACTAAGGGAGGTAACATGGGGCAGCATGACCCAGCCTAATTAACTGTAGAAAGAGAGAGAATACAAAAAAAGACAACCTCCTAGCTACTGAAATTCAGCCTACATCCAAATAAGGAGGGTAACAACTTCTCTGTCCCTTGAGTAATGTCTTCCAGGACCACTGAAGCAAGATGCCAACACTAGCTGATAAGGAACCTGACTGCAAGGAAACCAGACCTACCCAAGTCTAACTGCCTAAACCCAGAAAAGACCTCCATACTGACCTTGCCTTGACTTTCCCCTCATTCTAATCTCATTTTATTGCTAAATATCACTCCCAGGGGTGGCGATTTTACATGGTAATGATACATACCATGCATGAAGTACAATGACCACCAACTGCACAGCCACTAACAGAACCCTTCCTCTATGTGTGATGACTTCAGAACTGACACCTACCTCCCTCTTTACAATCCCATGAAATTTCCCCATCCCTTTGTTCAGAGAGCCAGTCCAGTTGCCCCCTTAACCTTCACTGTCTCCCTTTTTGTTCGAATAAAAAGTCCCAGTAAAAGTCTTGCCAGTATAAATCTTTCTGGTCTCACCTCAATTTCTATTGACTCAGGGTCCAAAAACCCACACTCTGGTAACAGTAATAATTCCATAATAATAATCTATATTTTTTTATATATTCCTCTTATTATCTTTCTATGTCTCTCATACCAAGTTAATTATAACTAAGACATTTTTCCTTGGAAAATGCATTTTAAATGTTTACATCTACCTTACCTTGTACAACAGATGTTATAGAGAAGTTGTGGAAAAAAAGTAATCCTATTTTGCCACAAAATTGCATTAAAATAACAGAAATGTGTTACCTTCATTTCTGATACATATTCAGTTAACAACAGTTTCTAAGACTTTATATGTATTTTCCTTTGCCATGGTCAGATAATCAAATAATTTTGAAACTAGGTGTTCTCAAACCTGTCTGAACAGTTAACTGGAGACCCTGTTAATAACTACTGACAGTCACTCTTCACTCCTAGTGAGATATTTTGATTTACTTCTTTTGGAGTAAGACTGAAGCATTTGTATATATTAGATGCTCCCAGTTCATACCAATCTTCAGATGAGATCTGAAAGAATTAAGGAAAAGCAAATGTAAATAAAATTGTGGTTTCTTGATCCATAAATCAAAATTCCTTGGAAGCAGAAGTCTGATTACAATTTATGTTATTTAATTATGGAGCTTTTATATTGGCTTTTTTCTCCCTCCACTACCTCCCTCCTTCCTTTCCTTCCTTCCTTCCTCCCTTCTCCTCTTCCTTCCTTCCTTCCTTCCTTGCTCCCTCCCTCCCTCCCTCCTCTTCCTTCCTTCCTTTCTTCCTTCCTGTCTCTTTTTCTCTCTTTCTTTCATTCTTTCTTTCTTGATTAATTTGAAATGATTTTTGACTTACAAAAGTTATAAAAATAATAAGAGTTCTCACATACCTTTCACTCAACTTCCAATAATGTTAACACATTGCATACCACAGGATAATTATCACAACTAAAATCATTAACATTGGTACAATACACTTAACCAAAATACGGATGCCATTCAGAGTTTATGGGTTTTTCCATTCATGATTTTTTTTTCTGTGCCAGGAACCAGCACAGGTTACCAAATTGCAATTAGTTGTTACATTTTCTTAGTCTTCTCCAAACTGTCAATTCCTCATTCTTCTCTTATTTTTCATGACCTTGACATTTTTGAAGAGTCTAATCAGTTACTGGTGAAATAGCCCTCAATTTTGGTTTGTCTAACATTGATTAACATTAACATTAATCTCTTGATTATTGTGTTTATAGGCATTTTTGAAAAGAACAACAGACTCGATGTTATTCCTTGTCAAATCCTCAGTGCATCGTATTCGTGGTGGGTAGGATGCTTCCTGGTGTCACTTTGTCTTATTATTAATGGTGAAATCTTGATCTTTTAGTTAAGATGATATCTGCTGGGTTTCTCCAACGTGAGCCATTACTATTTTTTTATTTGTAACTAATAAAAATATTTACTGCTATACTTTTAGACGATGCAGATAGCCAGTTTCTCTCAAGGTTTCACCCCAATGTTTTTAAATCCATTGAAATGGTGGAGGGAACACAGTCCCTAAGACTGCCTTCATTTCTGACACTAACTGCAAGATTGGGAGTCTCTAAGACCATCCTTATGTTTGATAATTTGCTAAAGGAACTCACAGAACTCACTGAAAGCTGTTACATTCGCAGTTACATTATTAAAACTAAAAGATACAGATTGAAATTAGCTGAGGTAAAAGTGCACAGGGCAGAGTCCAGGAAAGTAGCAAACACATAGTTTCCATTTATTCTATCACTGTGGAGTCGTGGATGGCTTTGTTCTCCACTGATGCGTGACAACATGCACTGAGAATTGCCAACCAGGGAAGCTCACCTGAGCCTTGGTATTCAGAGCCACTGTTACGGCTCAATCACATAACCCTATTTGGCCACTGACATAACTGACCCCAGTCTCCATCCTGTCTGGAGGCCAAGCTGATGCCACAAGTGATCCACTGTCCCCACTCCAAATCACCTTGTTAGACTATCCAACATGAACTAGGGCCCCCAGGCAAAGAAAAACACTCCTATCAGGCATAACATTCCAGGGGCTTAGAGATTACCTCCAGAAGCTGAAGGCAAATGCCAGACCTCTCTTTGGGTAGAGTTAAATTCTTTACTATACATCCATTGATCAGTCCACAAACCTTATTGTAATATTTGCTTGACGGCGATTCTCTATACCCCTCTTTTGTTCTACATTTATTAATTGGAATACTTCTGTGAGGAAAAGCTGTATCCTCTGTCCCATTTATTTATTTATTTATTTGATTATATATTACTAGAGGTTCAATAATATTTCTTTTTTCCCAAGGGTTATAATTTATTGCCATCATTATTTATTTTAGCTCAAATAGACCCAGTTTGGGTCATTAGGCCCTCTGTGCACTTTTGACATGCCCCAACCCTACTGGGAGCATGTTCTTACTTTCTGACACCACACGATTATCCATGCTTATCTTGTATTTTTTATGACCCAGCCCTAGATCCAAGCACTTCCCCATAGATACATGGTTCCTTTTATTGGAAAATAGTATTTAGAAACCAATCTCTGAGTATTAGGTATACTCCTTGTGACTGAGATGTCATTGCTTCTAGGCCATCTCAGGAGACAGAGATATAAATATATATCTAATACATAAATCTAATACATAATACATATGTATTATCTAATACATAAACACCTTTGTATTTATTTTTGCATGTATTTATATGTATGCATATGTATATTTATAAAAATGCATATTTATGTATATATACATGAATTTATAAATATGTATATTTATGCATGTATACATGAATACATACACCCACATGTTCATACCTTTGATTTTAATAATGTACAACTGTTTTTATTTTAGTCTTCCTATGTTGCTATTTGTAATTTCTTTACCTGACGGTGAGAAACGTGGATCTCATTATCCATAGTATATTTACCTAAAAGTTTGATCCTGTTATAAATATAAAGCAGTTTCAGAATTGCTAACTGAAATACCTATGTGAAACAAATTTACCAACTAGAATGCAGTGTTGACATGCAGTTGTTTTTGTCTTTAGTCTTACAGTTCCAGTCAAAATACTTTTTTTCTAAAGATAAAGTTAACTCTTTTCTTGCCTACCCACTTCAGAATTACATTTTATGTCTGTAATATATTTGGAATCGTTTTTTCTTGTTTTTATTCTACTTTTGGCTTCCATATATCCTGGTTGACTTAAATAGTTTATCTACTTATTTTTTGGTTATGTGAAACATTATTATGGTTTTAAGAGTAAGAGTTACACCAAAAAGTATATTCAGAGAATGTTACCCCACCCTATCCCTACTGCCCCATTCTCATTCTGATCTTCTTTCTGTCTTTTTGTATCCACCCAGTGTAGTTAAACAATATTCTTTTCTTTTGGTGTTACTGTTTTTGTATTTCTTTTGCACAAGACCAGATACATGAGTAGCATGCTATAGATGCGAGTGGGTGCTTTGTTTTTCAAACTGGCCAGAACTACATCCTGAATCACTCTGTATCAGTTCACGGAGATTTTTCTCATTTATTTTTATTGCTACATAGTTCTCCATTGTGTGAATGTACCATAGTTTATTGTTGGTAATTAGGAAATATTGAAAACAGTTGTGCTCCTACTTAGAGGAGTGATTGGCTAAACTGTGATTCAAAGTAATCTTCTGTGTGTGTATATTTGTATTCTTTCATGTATATCTTCAAGGTAAATCCCTAGAAGTGCAGTTTCTAAGGTTGAAAGGTAAGTGCATAGGCAGTTTTGTTAGGTGTTGACAAGTTTCCCCCCAGAAGGGTTGTACTGGTTTCCCAGAGTCTCATCAACAAAATATGCCATCATGCTTTTTAATCTTTGCCAACATGATGGGTAAGAAATGGTATCTCAATATTGTTTTATTTTTCCTTTCTCTAATCATGAGTTTGCACATGTTTTCATATGTTTGAGGGTTATTTTTATATCTTCCTTGTGCAGTGTATTAGATTTTCTTGAAGAAAACTTGCATTTATTTAAATCCTTTAAAGTGCAGATAAACATATCAACCTGCAAATTGTGAAGATTTTAAAACTTTTTCTTTTTCTCTTTCTTTCTCTCTCTCTGTCTCTTCCTTTCTTTTTCTTTTCTTTTTTCCTATTACCTGTGGTCACTTAAAGAAGTCAAATTATTAAAATTACATAAGATCAAATACATATCTTAAATTTTGTAAACAAGTCTCAGCAGTCTTTTAGAATTTTTTTCAATGAAAACAAGACTTTCATAGCATATCCTACAAGAATTGCAATAAAAATTTCCTTTTAACTTAGCCTTAAAATATATCTTTGATGATATAATCAGGATATAATTGGCAAAAAATAATTGTCTAATTCTTCAGTTATTTTTTTCACATTCATTAATTATTCATTAGTTATAAAAATATAAATTTCCTTTTGGTAGTTAATAAATTAACACGTATAAAATATATCTTTAAATCTTATCTACTTTTAAGATCTCACTATTTCTTTTTATTATTTTTTTCTAGAACATTGGTTCTGAAACTTCACCATGCAGCAGAGTTACCTGGAGTGCTTAAAACACAGATTGCTGGGCCTTACCCACAGAGTCTCTGATGTTTAGGTCTTTGAGGGAGCTATATAACTTGCATGTCTATCAGGTTCCCAATTGACGCTGATGCTGCTCTTCTAGGAACACCACTTTAAGAATCTGAGTCCTAGAATAAGAATGGCAGGTCTTTCTATGCACTTCTTTCAGATTAAGGAAACTAGTAATGCTTATTTATTAATCAACTATATGAATTTTCTTTTGCATGAAAATGTGGATGTGTTTATTGAACTCCTCTGCTCCTTGAAAAAGATAGAAAATATAAGTTCTAAATACTTCCTAGATTTAGAGTTCTGGAAAGAAATTCAGTTTTTTAAAATGGTTATAAATATAATGCAAAATTAGGCTCATTTTACATTATATAACTAAAATCATCACAATACCGCAGACTTAAATTTGATTTCATTAGTTTAATACATTCTAGATGTAAAGGTTAAATATAATCTAACACTGTAATCACAAATAGAGATCAACAATTTCAATGAGTATGATTATTTGTATCAGCATATTTTAACATAAAATATCCGAATAAATATTTATTTTTTCATTTTTTCATATTGAGATAATTCCATCATAATTATTAAAATTATTTTTTGTATGTGTAATTGACCATTCACTTGGAAAATGACAAATGAACTCCATTGTGATATTTAATCTCTGAAATAAGGTTTATTTTGTCTATTCATTTCTTTTGGGTATTGTTTATCCTTCCTGATATATAGACTAGGAATTAGAGTGCTAAAGAAAAGTTGTGCCTTACGTTATGGAGTACAGTTTAGGGGATTGGGCTCTTATCTAGGACAAGTGAATATAATAAAATGAGTGATTAAAAAACTAAAGCCTCATAGAACTAAGAAAAGGTCAGCTAGAGGATGAAAAATTACTAACAACTCCAGAGACTACAAAATAATAATATAGATTTGTGATTGAACTATTTGAGGATGAGATGTGTGTGGACAGGGTAGGAAGAGAATGCAAGAGATGTCAAAATCAAAAAAAAAAGTGTAGAGGGTTCACGTGAAATACTCAAAGGTAGAAGAACATTAGGCTGTCTGAGAAGGGAATTAGGTGCAAATCTAGGAAGGCTGTTAAGATCATATAGGGAACAAGTTCTAAAAGCAAGATATGGAAATTCAATGTCAATGACCAGCATGCAGAAACAGGATATTCAACGCTAGGAAAACTATGAGTTGATGTAAGGAGAGACTTCTTTCTCAGGGAAAGTTGGACAAAGGAGTAAGGATTTGAGACAGATTCAAGATGAGATAAAAATATAAGAGTCTAGTTTCTGAAAATGGGGCAGGAAATAATGTATTGTTTAGAAACAAGAAAAACAAGTGTCAATGTTTGAATCAAGTTAAACATATGGTACAGAGGCAGCAGCATCAAAGTAAACTAGATGTTGAATTTATTTTTAGAAGTTATTCTAGTTATTCATCTTCATTTCTCAAAAGTGAGACCCAGAAATGTGAGTGAACACGGAATTTAAAGTTTGTGTTGCTCTAGTTTGAAGATATAAAAGTGACAAGCCATGGGGTGGGAAAGACATTACATGCACCTATACTAATATAGCACCATAATTATTGACTTGCTCTATTACTTAGGTATAATATATCTACATATAAATAACTAATATTTAAAGTAAATTATAAACCAAAAGGCATAAAAGGAATATTATTTCAGTAAATTGGTTACTCTCACTTAAACATTGAATTGATCTCTACTTACTGAATTTTTACCCTTTTTCGTTTTCACCAAAACTAGATGTCTGTGAAGCTAAACCAAGACAATGATTCCAGGAATCTATAGGGTTCCTGCTGTTACCTGTTGTCTACTAATAAGATGATTATAAAGCAACAAAACTTCCTGAAAGTATTCAGCTAACAGTGTTCTCACTAAAAGCAGCAATCTCTTGCAGTCTTTTTTCTTCTAGAAATATAGAGCAACTTGTATGGTACACTACACAAATTTGATGTGTAAAAACAATATTTCTTTTGATTTTCTGCTGAAACAAGGCAAGACTCTGAAATGTAACTAAGCCAGCCCAGCCCTTTTCAGAGATTTTTTTTTAATTTATTTTTCTTTCTTTCTTTCTTTTTAAAAATTTTGATATATTTAGAGTGTACAGTGGAGTTTTGTTACATGGATATATTTTATAGCAGTGAGGTATGAGCTTTTAGTGTACCCATCACCCAAATCGTGCACATTGTACCCAGTTGGTGATTTTTCATCCCACAGCCCCCTTCCATCCTCCCACCTTTGGAGTCTCTAATGTCTGCTATTTCACTCTGTATAACCATGTATATCCACAGTTTAGCTCCCATTTGTAAGTGAGAACATGCGGTATTTGATTTTCCCTTCCTGAGTTACTTCAGCTCTATCTAAGTTGCTGCAAAAGACATTATTCATTATTTCATTTTTCTTTTGTGGCTGAGTACTATCCCAGGAGATAGATAGATAAATAGATAGATAGATATACCCATTTTCTTTATCTACTCATCAGTTGGTGAAAACCATATAGATTAATTCTATATCTTTGTAATTGTGAATTGTGTTGTGATAAACATATGAGTACAGGTATCTTTTTGACACAATGGCTTCTTTTCCTTTGGATAGATACTTAGTAGTGGGATTGCTGGATTGAATGGTAGGTCTACTTTTAGTTCTTTGAGAAATCTCCATACTGTTTTCTACAGAGGTTGTACTAACATACATTCCCACCAACAGTGTATAATTGTTCCCATTTCACCACATCAGCACCAACATCTATTGTTTTTTGACTTTTTAATAATGGACCTTCTGACTGGGGTAAGGTGGTATCTCATTGTGGTTTCAATTTGCATTTCTCTGATAATTAGTGATGTTGAGTTTTTCATGTGTTCTGTGGCCATTAGTGTATCATCTTTTGAAGAATGTTAATGTCATTTGCCCACTTTTTAATGGGGTTATTTGTGGGTTTTTTTCTTGCTGATTTGTTGGAGTTCCCTTGGATTCTGGATATTAGTCTTTTGCTGGATGCATAGTTTGCAAATACTTTCTCCTGTTCTGTAAGTTGTCTGTTTACTCTGTGGATTATTTCTTTCACTGTGCTGAAGCTTTTTAGTTTAATTAAGTCCCATTTATTTTTGTTTTTGTTGCTTTTGCTTTGGGGGTCTTAATCATAAATTCTTTGCCTAGGCCAATGTCCAGAAGAGTTTTTCCTAGTTTTTCTCCTGGAATTTTTATGGTTTTGGTCTTACATTTAAGTTTTAATACATCTTGAGTTAATTTTTGTATATGATGAGAGATAGGGATGCAGTTCCATTCTTCTGCATATGGCTGTCCAGTTTTCCCAGCACGATTTATTTAATAGATTGTCTTTTGCCCCTCAGATTTCTGTAGCTTTGGAGAACAGCTGCTTTTCTACACCAGATTTTTTTTCTATGATTAGGTTCCTGAAAATAAAGTAACATTCTGAAACTCATCTCTTCCTCCTTCTTGTTCTCTTTTCTGCATACAATATGTATTTCTCTTTGCATCTTCAAGTGTTGTAGAATCAGGTCTACAGTTTATCGGTAAATGGCTGGTTATATCTGTTTTAATTAGAGATACAACATAAGAAAGTTAACTTAGATTAAAACACCCAAGCCATGTTCTTGAATCTGCCCTTTATCAGTAAAGAGAGAAAAAAAATTAATATTTTATCTCCTTCATTTGGAAATGTATTTCTCTTTCAAGTGATTCAAACTCATGTTAGAAAGAGGTTTCAGTTCCCAGTGTCTGATAAATGTCTCAGGAAACTTGAGAAAACTTAAGAAGCAAATGTGAAACTAAAATACATATGGAGAAAATGTGCTGGGCCAAGTAGCTTTAGGAGCTTTAATGGGAAGGTCACTGTGATTCTCCCCATCCCCCCAAGCAAAGTGTTTGCTTAGATATAGTCACACATGTGCGTAGCTTCCAAGGACCTGACAAATAAAGAACAGGCCTAACAAGACAATATATGGAATAGGCCACCTAGGTCTTTAGTAAGCAGCTTTTAGAGACTAGAAGCATACTTTGGCTAATTTAATTAGGTCTGCTAAAAGAAGACATCTCAGTCCTACTGCCCACAGAGTATTAATGAAATTCTAGATTTAAATTGCTAATACCAGACCAGGTGTGGTTTCCCATTTCATACCATTATCACACTATAATTTCTATTATTATATGATAAATAATTATTTAATATTTAATAATAATGTTATTTTTCCTTCCTTCTAACACTTTGTACTGATTTTTTTTTTCCTTTTCTAGTTTCTTAAGGTGCAACTTAAATAATTTTTTTTTTTTGAGAGACAGGGTCTTGCTTTGTTGCCTGGGCTAGAGAGCAGGGGCATCATAATAAGCTCACTGCAACCTCAAACTGCTGGGATCAAGGGATCCTCCTGTTTCAGCCTCCCAAGTAGCTAGGACTACAGGTGTGCACCACCATGTCTGGCTAAGTTTTCTATTTTTTGTAGAAATGGGGTCTCACTCTTGCTCAGGCTGGTTTTGAACTTCTGGACTCAAGCAATCCTCCCGCCTCAGGCTCCTAAAGTGCTAGGATTACAGGCATGAGACACTGTGCCCACACTGAACTTAAATAATTGAGCTTAAGTATTTTGCTTTTCACATAATAACTTAAGCTATAAGCTTTTTTCTAAGCACTACTTTACCTGTGTCTCACAAATTTTAATAGCTTTTTGTCATCATTCGTTTAAAATATTTTATTTTGAAATATTAAAAGGAAATATTTTCCTTTATGATTTCTTTCTTAGACTCATGGGTTATTTGGAAGATTTTTAAAATATTTCTGAATATTTGAAGGGATTGCACACTTTCAACTTTTCACTATTTGAGAACCCACTGAAGGGCATATAAGGGAATATGTTAGAACGGCAAATGTCTGGGCCAAAAAAGCAAAGAAAGAGAATTAAGTAAAAAAGGCATTGAATCCAGCAAAAAATACAAGTTCTATATTAGGGAAAGATGTAAAGCATATAACTTAATTAGAAGGTTGAAATTTTGCAATCTAAGTTGACCCTTTCTGATTGGGGAAATGGAATAGCAGAGGAAATTTTAAAAGAAGTATGAAAGTTTTAAGAATATACGGCAGAAGTGTTCACACCGGGTTTCTAGTTCACAGACTACAGAAGCAGTGTCAGTTAAGAATCAGCTGAATGTGATTTTCCCAAAGACATATATGCTGTGATAAAGGAAAAAACTAACCTTGGAAGACACATTTCATAGGCATAAGCAATCCGACAGAAGGCAAGGGTAGCCTCATAATTAACATAGAATAGGCTTGGTGCGATGACTCCTATCTGTAATCCTAGCACTTTTGGACTGTAATCGTAGCACTTTTGGAGGCAAGGCAGGAGGATCGCTTGAGGGCAGGAGTTCCAGACCAGGTTGGTCAATACTGAGACTCTGTCTCTACAAAAAATAAAATAAATAAATAAATTTGGTGTGCGTGGTGGTGCATGGCTATAGTCCCAGCTACAGAGATGCTGAGGCAAGAGGATCACTTGAGCAGGAATTTGAGGTTGCAGTAAGTTGTGATGACACCACTGCACTCTGGCCCCAGCAACAGAGTGAGACTTTGTCTCAAAAACGAACAAAACAAACATAAACATAGAACAGAAATATCTGCCCCTATGACTCTGGGAAGGCTACGTTACTAGTTATACCTACATTCAACTCAACACTGGAAGGCCAGACACATGGAACTTAAGGAAAAATTGAAATTAAGAGATTCCATCTTTCTAGACAAGAAAGAGGGTTTGTTACAATTGCAATTTTGTAAACTGTGTATAACGTAAGAGTATATTTAATACTATTATTTGAGAGAGATGATGGTAGGTACAACTGAGCATAAATTATTTTATTGATGGATAGTTTCTCAACAGAGGTTAAGTTCATAGGTTTTTGAATTACAAAAACCTTCCAGGTTCTAACTGTCATGGTGGTAACATTGATACCATGGTTTTCTTAGTTTATTTTCTTTGTCTAGTTAAAATTGAAACTCTGTTACGATCTTAGGCAACCCTAAGTATGGATTTGGGGAATCAACTTTACCTGTGATACATTGCACCAGGAGCTGGAAATTGACTTGTTTTCAAAAATTGGTACAAGGGGCACAATATTCTCAGGTGCCTTATTAAATGTAGAATTTCTTAAATAGCAAAGTCTGTGAGAGAGAGACTCAGGCTTGAACTAGCTCAAATTCTGTAGTAGGAACTTTACTGATTTAGGGGTAGGTAAGCCAGAACATAGCTGCTGCAGAAACTATTTGGGGCTCCAGAAACTCTGATAGAGACTAGAGAGAATACACAATAAAGAAAGATAATGCTTATACTCTAATTTTGTTGAAATTTTCACTTATAATCCAGTGAAATTTATTTGCTGACTTGACTTTTTCTGGAAATTTTTTGTGCTAATTTTACCCTGGGAATTTCAAAATAGGAACAGGTTTATATTCACATTTGAAACCTCTCTATGTTATTGGCATTTTAATTCTGACCCTTGTGTTATCATTTGCTATCATTTTTTAGCTATATTGGATGTTTTGGAAAACATGGCAGGGTATATTTTAGTATGAGTGAAGGAATGAGTACTGATTTTTATCCTGGAGTTAATTTAAGTAGTGTGTGTTTCAATCCATTTCAAAGGCTTCTGGAGGCCACATCTGTCCTGCTCACCAGCTGTCTCAGAAAGATCACAATGACAGAAAGCTTAGAACTGGTGGAGTGACTCTTAAATTGGGAGCAGGGCTCTCTCGGTAAATTGCTCATGTCCAGGGAGATCACCATGTCATTGGTTTTCAATGCTACATTGCATTACTTTCAGAAACTCAATCTACACATTCAGTACATATTTTCTCTTAGTTGAAGGAGTATTGCTAGTCTTCGGATGGACCAGTGTCTTTTCTGAACCTCAGGGTGTCTCTGTGATGGAGAAAATTCCATAATCTCAAAAGCAAGATCATCCAAGAATGATAATCTGTTTTGTATTTTGGCACAGCAATATACACAGACATGGCTCTGTCCATATCAATTGTATATCCAAAATTCCAATCTCAGAACTATTGAACCTATTTATAGTAGAGGTTCATGTTAATAGTTAGCAAGGAGATCTTCTTTCAAATATCCAAACACGGAGAAGCTTATTATGTCCTCTTTCATAGATAATAGAATTATGTGCTACCCTCCTGGGATGGCTACTTTGGCCTCGGGAGGTACTGCAGCCAACCTCACAGTTTGTGAAGGTGCAAATGGGGGTAAATAGAGTGAGTTTGTGGAGGTAGAATAAAAAGAATACCATTTGTCACATCAGGATTGATGAGTAAGATGTTTTTGCTGGTATTCTGGTTCTTAGAGCATAAAAAGTATTAAAAATAGACAAACAAAAGCAAAGCAATGCTTACTTTTTAATGGCAGACCTCTTTACTATGAAGTATTCATTACCAGGTGTATAAGGGTACTCCAGAGAAACAGAATCAATAGGAAATATTGACAGATATATGAAATGGGATTTATTAGGGGGACTGGCTTATGTGAATATGGAGGCTGAGAAGTCCCATGACAAACCATCTACAAGCTGGAGATGCTGGGATGTTGGTAGCGTGTCTCAGAAGTTCCAAGTCCGAAGGCCTCAGAACCAGGAGAGCTGATGGCGTAATCTCATTTTGAAGCCAAAAACCTGACAACTCAGGGGTCCGCTGGTATAAGTCTTGGAGTACAAAGGCCAGAGAGCCTAGAGTTCTGATGTCCAAGTCAGGAGAAGATTGCATCCCAGCTCCTGAGGAGAGAGATCAATTCACCTTTTCAATATTTTTGTTCTGTCTAGTTCCCCAGCTGATTGGATGGTGCCCACACACATTGAGGATGGGCTTCCCCACTTAGTTCACTCAGAATCACATGCTAAACTCTTCTGGAGATAATCTCATTCTAGGTGTTCCTTACTCCAGTCAAGTTGACACCTAAAACTAACCATCACACCAGGAATGGCAAATATGGCTCATCTTTCTTTCCTAATTCAATCAGGTGATTGGATTTAGTGAGAAAAAAGAATGTGATCATTTTTTGACATCTGGAAAGGTTGATGTAGTAGAAAGTGACTATAGAGCCTCCAAATATTTTCAACTCTGATCTAGTTCAACCTCTAAACACGGTCCTAGAGCATGAATTACTGACTAAAATAATGAAATTATGTGATGTTACAGCTAAAAATTTGATTTTTTTATTTCTCAAAACCATATCCTTATTATGTAAACAATTTATCCTCAGACTAAAAGCCTTATATTCTACTCAGTGGGCTACAAGGAACCTCAGAATTAATAAAATTCTCCAAATTATTACAGCCATGTTTTCTTTATAACATTGTAGGATGATATTTATTTAATATAAATACAAGAATCATAAAATCACTTAGTATTTTGCATGTTTTTACAAAATAGAATAAGAGAAGTCAGTTTAATTTCTTATAATTTTTCCCCATTTTCACATAGTTCAATCATAAATGTTCCCATTCTTATTTATATCCTTTGGTGTATGGTTTTAACCCAACTACTTAATGTATCTACCTTATTCTCTGATATCTTACCCTATCTGTTGTATAACAAGTGATTTAAACTATATCCATACTTAATATTTGGGATAACAGATGGAAACATAAAAATTTTCTGTTTTAAACTCTCTTTCAAAAGAAATTGAAGATGTTTTTATCCTCTATACTAAATGATACAATAAGTTCTATGTTGTGATATTCTATTAAGTGAAAATACCCAGAATTAGTAACACTTTATTAGATAGTATTACAACAGTTTCCTTTAACACTTTTACTCTGATAAAATATATTACTGGTTTAAAGAGAAATTTTAAGTATTTACCAAGCCATTTTGTTTTATTTTCTTAATATCCTTTTCCTATTTTCATATATTCTCAATTATATTAGTTAATATAATTATAATCTTGTGGTTTATGGATATAAATATTTTTTGCATTTGTTTCAATGCATCCATATAATTTTTTTTCATTGCAATGGTGGAAATATAACTTGTAAACAAATGCATTTTTCAGGTTAGTAGGCTCTTAATACAAAATGTTTGATATGCCATTCCAATATCCAACAGATGTAAACTCTTTATTTGTGTGATATATATATTTTGGTAGACTTTATATTTGAGAGTGGTTTTATATTTACGGAAAAATTGAAAACACAGTACAGAGAATTCTCATATTCCCTGTACTCAGTTTCCCCTATTATTAGCATCTTGGATTAGCATGGTATAATTGCTACAATCAATGAACAAATAATGATACATTATTATTAACTAAAGTTTATACTTAAACTTTATTTCTTTAATTTTTATCTAATATCCTTTTCTGTTCCAGGATACCACAATACATATAGTTGCCATATCTTTTGGATGACTTTTAGCTGTGACAATTTCTTACACTTTCCTTGTTTTTGATGATCTTGAGAGTTTTGAGACGTACTGGTAAGGTATTTTATAGGATACTACTCTATTATAGTATTTATTATGATTAGTTATGGATTTTTAGGAGGAAGACCATAGTGTCATTTTTTGTCACATCACATCACATCAAGGTACATAATATCAACATGTTCAAGCTGATCTTGATCACCTGGCTGTAGATCACCTGTGTTTGCAGATTTCTACACTCTCAATTTATCTTTCATTACATTTTTTTGTACTGATCTCTTTGAGAAAAGGTCACTATGCACAGGCCACACATAAGTAATGGGCGTTATACTTCTCCTCCTTTATAGCAGAGTGTTTACATAAATTATTTGTAATTCTTCTGCACAGGAGACTTTTTTCCTCCATTTTTTATTCAATCACTTATTAATATTTATGTAAGTATGGGCTCATTGGACATTTATCTTATATTTTGGTTTAGAATCCAACACTATTTTGTTTCTCAGTATGTTCCAGTTTCAGCCCTTGGTAGCTCTTTAAGTTGCTTCTGTGATCCCTGATCATACCTAGACTAGTGTGCATGATTGCACTATTTTTATGGTACTACAAGGTACTCCAGGCTCATCTTGAATATTTTCTGCCACTATTCTTGAATCAGCCATCTCCAAGGAGTCTTAGTTACTTTTATGGGATAAGAGAGTAATAACCAAGATCTGGGTGCTAGATGTGCTTGTTGCTACTGAGGTGTCAATTTTTTAGGCCCTCTCAGTTGACAGAGCAAAGAAATATTTGTGTGCATACTAACCTATGTACATTGTATGGTATTTTTTTCATTTTTATTTCAGAATATTATGGGGTACAAATATTTTGGTTACATGGATTGCTTTTGTACTGCTTGAGTCAAAGTTATAAGTGTGCCTATCACCCAGATAGTGTACACTGTATCTATTAGGTATGATTTCACCCATACCCTCCTCCCCCCTCCCACCTGCTTGATTTCCATTGAGTACTTCCATCTGTGCACATGAGTGTTGACTGGTTAGTTCCAATTTGATAGTGAGTACATGTGGTGTTTGTTTTTCCATTATTGTGATACTTCACTTAGGAGAATGGTCTCCAGTTCCACCCAGATTGTTGCAAAAGGTATTAATTCTTTTTTTTATGGCTGAGTAGAACTCTGTGGTGTACATGTATCACATTTTATTAATCCACTCATTAACTGATGGGCACTTGGGTTGATTCTATATCTTTGTGATCGTGAATTGTGCTGCAATAAACATTCTAGTGAAAGCGTCTTTTTGATAAAACGACTTTTTTTCCTTTGGGTAAATACCCAGTAGTGGGATTGCTGGATCAAATGGTAGGTCTACTTTTAGTTCTTTGAGGAATCTCCATACTATTTTCCATAGAGGTTGTATGGTGTTTTTTAATTACTCAGATGACTTGGCAAACTTCACTAAAATGGTTGACTTCAAAATAATTCAGAAGATATACATCTTCAAATTCTATAGTGAAATATCATCTACAGGATCATGTCTATTGCTTATACATATTTTAACTTAATGTATAATTATAGAATAAAATTATTATCTAAATATTAATCATCATGACTATGAAGATCTCTTAAATATCAGTAATGCTTATCTCAAGAGTAAAAGTAAGAAAATATAATCAAGACTAACATACATTTTTGCTATAAAAAAACACTACTTTTCCAGTGTTTTTTAACTTTGGAACATAAAACATCAAACAATGCTTAGTGAAAATATTAAACATCTTTTCCTTTTATATAACCAAAGTCATTTTCAAAGGCAAAAATATATACTTAAAATTATCACTAATTACAGAAAAATAACATCAGGACTCTGCATAAAAGCATGTATGATAACTAAAAATCTAACTTTGGTTCTGGGATATTCACTCATTAAATTAAACTTTCATTTATTGCATAAATATGCAAGATATTAGGAGGGATATTTTACTAGAGTTCCCTCCGTAAGCAACCCAAGTCCAGTGTGGGGGAATATTACCATATGTACAGATATTACATTACAAAAAATAATAGCCAGAGACAAAGAGTATCTTACTGTATTAGGACAAAATATATTGCTTTACACTCTTGTCTTCCCTACTGTGGACTCCTTGAGGGCCTGGACTTTATTGCTCCTCTATGCATGGCAAATTGTCTGCATTGAATAAATATTTCTTGAATTGATTCATAAATTTAAAAATGAATTAATGAATAAATAAAATACCAATTACCGTTTTGGTCTCACTATGAGTTTGTATACTCTTCCCTCCTTTCTCTTTTTCCTCTTTTCTACTCCTACCCTGTCCCTGTCAACATGTATCTCCAAGAATGCCAGTCCTTTTTCTTACCCTTTATCAAAACCTGATATAAACTTAGAAAATAAGCATAAGACCTGAAAGCACAAAAAATACCATTGTTTAAAATAGGAAAAGTAAATCTTACCAATAGAATTTAGAGCATAAGGGAGAGAAGGGAGGGGGGATTTATTGAAATGGGACCTTTTTTTCACTACTGCAAACAGGTCATAAGAAATTTTTAAGTCATGCCTGTTGCCTGATGTTTATATAGAAGGGAAAAAAGAATTGTTTTGATTTACATTATTTGATTGCAGCATTATGTTCCATAAAATATGCATGATCTGTTATAGATCCCATTATATGTGTTTGTGATACAAATATACAATTTCAAATTCCATTGTATTAAATGGTTAGATCATTATAAGATCCTACAAATACTGACAGATATTCTTCCTTTTATAGAGCAGTAAACATTAAGAGGTAATTCACATAAATGTGAAGACTAAATTAAAAAATCATAGCGGATGCTGTAAATTACTCCACAAAATGGTAAAAAAAAAAGGGGGGATAAGTTTGCATTTATTATTTCTATGAACCAATATATCCATTTATGTTAGGGCTAATAATTTAATTGCTGGTTTCTGATTTGATTTAAAAGAGTGGAAACTTTCTTATGCAATTCATTAATTTGTGAAATTATAATATGATTTATTCAAAATCACATTTCTTATCTGCACTAATATTCATTTTATAGAGAATATGCTAATATATCATCTGCAATGAATACGTTAGACCTCACTAAATGTGGCCTCCTTTGCTTTTCCCTTCTCTCCATGTTTAATTTTTTGCAAGTTGTGGAAACTAAACAAGAATTGTAGAAAATAGCAGTATGTGGTGGGTGTAAGATTAGCAAGTGAGATTTTATGAAATGATTTCTTGTCTTGTAAGATGAAACTTTGACAATTGTTCGAATTACAGCACAAAAAGGATTTCAAGACCCACATTTTAAAACAAAAGAAAAATAGCCTGGATTATTTATATTATCCAAATGCAACAGATAAATTCAAATATTGACTTTCTTTTACTTGTGTGAAGCAATAAAGTAAAATAAACAGTCTATTTTCTATATTTAGCAGTGATTTATTCATTTCAGATGTTGAAGCACTGTAAAAAATATAATAATTTACAGGTAAGCAGTTTTTTGAACAATTGTGCTCATATTTCAAACACAAACTGTGTCTCCAAAAAGAGCTCCCACTCCAGAACTAACACTTTTCATTTTCTTTACCTGTGTGTCCATACTCTTTCATTCAGCTTTTGACCCTCTGGGATAAGCATGGTACACTGCAGGGAGACTAGGTCCAACCACTGATACTGAAATTATAATTAAGCAGCAGAGTCAACATGATAGAGGAGCTCTGCATTCTATCAGGGACATTCCCTTTGCCCTTGACAGGACACTTACCTGCTTCCCTTCCACTGTTTACTGTGTAAGCCTTTGGGGTGTAGTCAATTAAAAATATTCACCAAGAAGTGTGTCTGGAAGTCTTACTGAATACACCTGTGCAGCATATCCCATATTGTTCTGCTTCTTTTCACCTTCACTAACACCTCTGTAGTCCACTGCCATGGTCTGAATATTTGTGTCCCCTCAAATTTATATGTTGAAATCTTAACCCCTAAGTTGATAGTATTAGGAGATGGGGCTTTTGAGAGGAAATTAGGTCATGGGGAAAGAGCCCTTTTGAAAGAGAATAGTGCCCTAATAAGAGAGGCCCCAGAGATATCCCTAACCTCTTCTACCATGTGAAGTTAGAGCGAGAAGACAGCTGCCCATGAGGAAGGGGGCACCTATTCTGCAGGCACCTTGATCTTGGATTTCTCGCCCTCTAGAACTGTGAGAATAAATTTCTGTTGTTTATAATTCACGCAGTCCATGGTATTTGTTATAGCAGCTGAAAGGTCTAAGCAATACACCAATTGCCTAAACTTCTGTATAGCTTCCAAAGTTGTCTTTCTGTTCTTCCCCTAGCCCATTGATTGATTCTCCATATGGAAGCTAAAGTTATCTTTTAAAAAAATAAATCATTTTTATTTCTCTTCCTAGCTTAAAATCTTCCACTGTCGTTAACTAACTCAGAATAAAATCCAAATTTCTTCCCTAGGGTACCAGGCTCTATTTAACTCAACTTCTGTCTCACTTTTCAAGCTTATCTTGAACTTCTCTTCTCCTTGCTCATTTGTCTGCAGCCATTCTGGCCTTTTTCTTGTTCCCCAAGTATTCCAGTGTTCTTCCCATACTAGGCCTTGAACTTGCTATCCCTTCTGCCTTCAGCATCAATGCCTAGACTACTGCATGCCTGGCTTCCTTTCTTTTCAGGTGTCAGCAAAGTCATTCCACCCTCAGCACAACTTTCTCTGGAATAACCCAAACCTCAGACATTGTATTGTATTTTTTGTCAGAATACTTACAAATATCTGTCAATATTTTATTCATTTTTATATGATTATATTCTTTATTAGCCCACTAAGGTGTAAAATTCATGAGATAAGAGTACATGTTTTTTCTTTCTCACTAGCTATTTCCTTAGCCTATTATTAATACAAAGTCTGCAACACAGGAGGTGCTCAATAACTATTAAATAAGAGATTAAATGGAAATTAGAGGTGTTCCCCTGTTTTGTTCTTAAATTGTTTTGCTTTCATGTGGTCAGAGAACCAGTTACTAGGGTCTTTTTCTCAGTGGGTTTATTCTTGTTCTTACCAATGGCTAAACTACCCATTTGTGAATGTGGAGGTAGATTCTCCAGGTGAGACAGTGACCTAATTCAGTGACAAAAACCCAAAAATGGGACTTACTTTCTGCCAGTTTGGAAACAAAAATTGAGTCATCTGAGAAACTCAGTCAACAAGACAACAGAGTATGGTACTGAAGATTGAATTCTGGAATCAAACTGTCTGGGTTAAATCATGACTCAGTTATATACTAGTGATGTGACCTTACGCACATTGTTATGCCTTTCTCCTCTGCATGTTTACTCTTCTGTACATTGGATGACACTGTTGTCACAGTTCGGTGTCCATGGCTGGACTTTGAAATTTTGCCCCAGTTCTTGGGCTCCTGGCTTGGAAGAATTGCAAGCTGGGCCCACACGATGGAGAGAGGTGACAGACACTCAGCAAGTATACGTGAAGAATTTACTGGAAGTAGTGAAGTTATAAGATAGCACAGGAGAGGAAAGCAAAGATGTTTCCTAAGGGGAAAAGGGTCTGTCTCCACGAGTGGAGAAGACCTCGTTTAGTTCCATATTTTCCTTTTTATATGCTGTATGTTTAGGTAAAGGTTAATTAATAATTAGGACTGAATTCCTTTCTATGTTTGGACATGACTTAAAGGTTATGTTATACGTACTGTGGGGAAAGTTCCTTTTCCACTCTCTGACTGGTGGTCAGTGTTCCATGGCCTAATTACCCCATTCTTTAAGACTGAAGTAACTGTTTTCCTGGTTATTTTTCTGTGACTATTCCTCCTTCTTGTTTTTCTATAACTGTTTTCTCCTTTCTGTTTTTCTGATTTCCATTACCTCTCACTTGTTTTTCTGTCCCTAACACTATGGCATCCACATCAAAGAGTGGTTCTAATAAAACAAGATAACATGTCAAACTCTTAGAACCAGATATGAAGAGTATATTAAGAGTTTATTAAAACTTAGCTATTATCATTTTTCTGCCCCATATCAACCTCACAATCTAGGTTCTGAGTAGCTAAGTGAAAAGGATCAAGCAGAACAGAAGCTGTGGTAACTGCTGGCTCTGTCACTCAGCACGATGCCCAACTCTACAATGGAGGAAAACCCTATTCTCAACCATCAATGTGCCTAGATATAATTTTGATCTTGTGTCCATTAAGATAAAATAAATAACTCCTGGGGGTGTAAGGGTATATTAGCTTGGTTTGTCCATGAGTAGACCAGAAATAAAGATTTGAATACCTGTAGATTATTTGGGATGTGCAGGTTTTACTTTCAAGGAGACGGTAGTGATACAGGGAAGGGGCAGAAACCAATAAAGGGCATACTTATGAGCCAGCTAAAATGACAGGAAAACAGAGATAACTCTCACAGAGAAGCCCTGATATTTTGTGTTAAACATTTGAGAAATCTCTCTCCAAGAGGAGTGAGGAAACTAGGGTATTTATATTCATTGGTTAAAGACCACTTCTGGGGAATGGTGATTCCCTGGTACTAAGAGCTTTGCCATTGGAGAGGCAGAGTGGTTTTGCAAGGCTTCTGGGTGGAGGGTGGGGAGTGAAGGGGAGAAGACCTCAGACACAGATGCAGATAACAGTGGGAGTCATTAGTTGTAGGACACAGGAAGGGCAGAGGAATATGAACAGGGCATGGATGGGTCTACTAGAGAGAGGAAGAGCAGCACACAAAGTTAGAGCTTGGTTCTGAACCTCAAGGTTCCAAAGACTGGCTTGGCGATAGCTCTAAGTTTCTAGTAACTTCATGCCCCAGTGTAAATGATGGACTGGGATGGGATGTCCCCTCTCAGCACTGGAGAAACCAGTCTCAGGCACCCTGACAGGACTCACTCTGACTACAGCCTTTGGGAACACACAGTACCTTAGTAGGTCATATTTTTAAGCCAGCACCAAATCATTCACACTTTTCAGAGCCAACACTTGTCTCCTATGCACAAAAGGGAATCCACTAGCTTGAACATATCATTAGTTAATGAGACCTTGCTCAGTTGGTGACCTTTTGATATCCCTTCACACAACAAGAATATTGGTGGTGTTGGCACGCCTACTACATACAAGCCATACCAGTGGCTCAATGCTGTCTCATAGCCAAGTACACAGGGCAGTCTAAAATAACCACCCAATCCATTTTGGGTCAGAGAATAAATTCTTATGCACAGTGATTGGGATAAATAAATAGAATATGAACTAAGAAATATGGGATGAAGAGAGTCCCAATACCATCATAGGAAACCAACCAAAATCCTTGTGTAAGAGTTTATAGGTGGAAGATTCTGATAGCAGAGATAATATTTGTGCTCAAAGTACACATTGAACAACTGCAAAAAAGTTAAAGTTTATTTAAGGAAAGTCTAATATATTGAAAATTTCCAGAAGCATTGAGATCATTTGCCTATGTTAGCATATATGAAGTTGATTCATCATACTAGGTTAAAATTAAAGAAGGCTGCTTTTCTTTTTTCTTTTAACAATTATGATTAAATGTCTATTTGAGAGTGGAGTCAAATAATCTTTTCTCTTAGATTGTTCTTTATTTAAAAATTGGATGCAAAAATCATTTTTTCAGTTTGCATGGACTGTGGCACCCTTAAGGAAATCCCACCTATTTTCACTGGAATATAATATTTATGTAGATCTTTCTTGATCAAGGGTATTATTTAAATATCTAACAAATAAAACCATAATACCAAGTGATAACAAAACTTTTGTTTACCTAAAAATTCCCAACTTTAAACAAAATAAAATTATGATGTGTTTGGATGGGGCTTAAGCCATCCTATTTAAAAGAGGAATATTTGGATATATATATTTTGAATTGAATTGAGGGACTACTTCATACTATGAAGTAATACTTAAAAAATTAACTTCAACATTCCATCGAGCATCACAATTTTTCAGTCTTGGGGGAAAATTCAGCAAGGAAATTATATGTGCCTATAGCAAAATCCTGCAATTTTTACTAGATGCCTGCTCTCCAGGAAATTTGCAGGTTGCTGAGGGGAGGCTGACAAACACAAAGATCTTCACGTCAGTCAGATGCTCCCTTATAGACTTTTTGCACCTCGCCTCTAGGATCCAGCAGTTAACTCACATTTTGAGCAGCTGAGGACTCGAGGAGCACCCACAGCCCTGGCCAAAGGCCCACCTCCAAAGTTCTCATCATACTCAAACTATCTCTGTGATATAAAGTCTTACTGCTCTCTATAAGCACAGGAGAGAAAGTGCAGGAAGTTGTACATGTGTGCAGGAGGGGAGTAGATTGGGGAGTTTAAAAAGAAAAAAAAAGAGTAGACTAGTTGTTCACATAATTATCACCCCCTGGTGATTTAGTGGGAAACTATCTCATGTTTCAAAAAACATATTAACTTCAGATATTAATATGAGGTTTTAATGGGAACCACAAACTCAATTGTCTATATTTTATATACAGTTCACTGTCAACCTTTCCCACTGATTATAACATATATATAAATATAAAATCTCACATGTACCTATATGTATATATATGGATAAGCATATATAATATTTTACATTTTACACATAGACATGGCATTATGGATGTTTCTAATTTGACATTTAGGCAACACGCCTATACATAGGGGGTCTGTCCAGAAAGTATGCAGCCATTGTTAATACAAAAAGAACGGTTTGTGCGACATTTATGTAACCTGGCAGCCAAGAGAGTAGACTGGAATGCACACGTATGAACAATGACAACTTCACTGTACTAGTCAGTGGGGCACTAGACGCCGTTGAGTGAGCATGTGTACTGTGTGGCTGTCGCATTCAAAATGACTGAGCGAGTAGAGCGACGAATCTGCATCAAATTTTGCATTATGTTTAAACATTCCTGCATGGAAACAATTCGATTCAGAAGGCTTTCAGGGATGATGCAATGAGTGTAGCACAAATAAAAGTGTGGCACAAATGCTTCGTAGATGGTCGAGAACCTGTTGAAAGTGATCCACGTTCTGGAAGGCCTGCAACAAGCAGAGCACATGAGAACGTTGAACGTGTACGGGTTAGGTTAAGAGACGCTGGGAGAACTGTGTGAGGTCCCCAGGTGCCTACTTTGAAAGAGACTGAGGCATCATTGTCCTATGTACAATGTTTCTGGTATCTTGTATCTTCTTCAATAAATGTCTCTTTTTTATATTGCATGGCTGTATACTTTCCAGACAGACCTCCTATATGGAGTGGTTTTCTATGTAAGTGAACTCTTATTAATGAAAAGTTCCTTATGTAGAAAAGTAAATGAAATGAAAACCAGGGAAATACCAAAATGGGTTTCTACATAGATTATATATATCTATGTAAACATAGATAAACATAGACTCTTACTGCTGTATTGATTGACAGATGTGAGTAGATGTGATTGATTCAACAAAAAAAATACTTACCCTCTGTTCTAGCCATTATGTTGCAGTTTTAATAGTTTGTCCTCTAATTGAAAAGACAGGTGATTAAATAAGTAACTACATTACTATAAAATTAGTACTATAGTAAATGTATAAATCAAGTATGAATATTTGAAACAAGTCTACGGAGGTCTTCACTGAAAAGGGGATATTTGACCATGCAGGTATCTGGGCATTTTCCAAGCAAAACTCCCAGATACCTGTATAGTCATATGCCTACTGTTTTCATGGAACATCAAGAAAGGCTTGGCTAAAGAAAAGGGAGAAAAGGGATCATAATCAGAGGAGAAATAAGAGAAGGACATGGAGCAAATAGTTCATACACGGGTGGACTTCTGTGCCATCCACAGGACTAGTCATTTACATCCAGCACAGTGAGTACTTGATGGTTTTTCAGGGGAGTGGTAGGCAAGTTCTCTTCTCATTGCTTCTATTTTCTCTGTGAAATACAAGAAGATTCATCAGATAAGAGTGAGTATGAAGGTGTTAAAAAGTTTAGGAAGAGAAAGGTATAAAGCAATTATCTAAGGGTCTGAGAAGTAAACAAACTAGGGAAATGTAATGGTGTTAATTGTAGGAATAAACGCCCACTAGAAATGTTGCTTAGTAACTTAAAGTGAGTCCAGTCAGCATGAATAAAGTGACAACCAGTCAGGTGCAGAGTAGGAAGTGTAACTGAGATTCCTTTATATTCATTTTTGTCTATTTTCAGGAATGTGTGATGAACCCAGAGAGGCACAAAGGAATTGAGGGTGGGCAAGTGAGTGACTATATTGATGGGCTGCCATCTAATCTGGTTAAAGAAGAAAATGAAGACTTCAGCATTCTCTGCCTTGTGTTCAAACATACTGATATTTTCTTCTAAACATAGCAACTTGGAATAAATATTTCTTAGAGTATATCTCACCAAGACTCTGATATTATATGAGTTACACCATAATTGTGAAGAAATCCAAAAAGTATAGCTTCAAATATACTGTGCTTATTATATTTGTTTTCAAGAGAACCATATAACCTCATCCCAGAGAAGTTATAAAACTAGCAGTTTGCTTCTCATACTGCAGAAAGCTTGTTGGATATATCCAGTTCCTATCAATGGAAATTTTACTAATAAATCTCTGAATGAACAGATTTTTTTTGAGGATTCAGAGACATTTCATCAACATTTTTCCCAACAATAATTTTATCTGTGACACTTACATCAAAAAAGTTGTTCTATCTGGTTTGACATTTCTTTTTTATTTCTGATATTCTTCTGTATATTTATGCTTTACTTGTGTACAGAGAACCTATTTCACTAAAGTCTCTACTCAGATTCTCTCTTTGTTCTTTGCCTTATGGAGCCAAGTTAAGTTTGGAGCATCTACTGACATAAAGGGAAACAGCGCTTGCCTAACTTCAAAAGCAGTCCTGAGTCTGAATCAGTAAGTTCTAGAATCACAGTGAAACATAAAAAATCAGCAGACAGCTAACAACTTTATACCAGATTTTGATACCTGAGTATCCTTATGGATACCTGAGTATATGCTGTATTATTAAGAGAGTTAGTAGAGTGCTCCAAAGATTAGGAGCAAGATTGTTCATTATTGCTAGCTATTAATATTTCCTTTCACCACTATGGCGGTTAATGGGACCTCTTTTTCTCTTTAATTCTGTCCAGTATCCTCCATTCATGGTATGTTTTCAAACCACATTTATATGCAGAAGGTGAAAGAGGTACTTTGATATAGCTCCATAATTTGTTGATTCCAAGTTAACTTGATTATGAAAAAGATTTAACTTGGTGCTTTCACATTCATTCACATCTTTTCATACTGCAAATTTATCCATACTAAGTAATCTTCTGTCACCTTTGCTTGTTTCCATGTGTACTTTTTCAGTTTCAGTTTTAAACTGCATTTTGCCAACACATAAATGAATATCTCCTTATTCTATTTCTCATGGTTGCCGTTAACATTGTCTGTACCTCATTTCCTTAGCATGTTTTTGTTGTTGTTTTTCTGTTCAAAGAATCTCTATTGAAATGATGTAAAATGCATTCTGGTCAATTATCTATTCCCTTCTAGATACTCCACAAATCTTCCTCAAATCACGATACTCTTGGCTCCTCTGTTTCTCTAAATATCTTGTTTTTCTCCTCCCACACTTGGCTGAATGACTTTTGCCTGAGCACCATATTACTAATGGTCAGTCAATGACTCGACTGGAGGGGAGGGGATCCAAATTTATTAGTTTTTTCTTTTATAAAAAGATACGTCAATACATAATAAAGAATCAGAGACAGAAATATTACTTCAGAGCTATGTTTATACTTACCAAAATAAGAATTTCCTATTTCCCTAGGGCAAATTAAAAATATCAGCTAGGAATTAAATATAAAATCATTGCCTATTTTAACTTTGATTAATAAATAGCTATAGGTATATTTGAATAATTTACTAGGAAATAAATGAAATTGTACAGAATTTCCAGACATACTTCATCATTCAATTTTTTCACCTTATTTGCTCACACCTAGTATAAATTCCATGGTTTTTATTGCTTGTGATTAAATTTAATAGCACAAAAAGGTATAGAAACAGAACGTCTCAAACAAATTTTTGATTGCACTTTTAGTCCAACCCATTAATTGATGCAGCAAGACCTTGTATTAAAAAAAAAGTAAACAAACACTGATATTACTCTATCCTAGATGATTTTTTTTAAAACAAGAAATGGAGTGATGAATCATCTAAAACCTACTTATGGGATTACATGAAAATATCTTCCTGCTTTTTCTGGCATAATTGTACTAAAGTACATGTATTTTTGTTACAGTTGTATTTTTTTAATTTGGAAAGGAGCATAAAGAAGTAGATAATATAAGTTATATTAATTTGGAAAGAAATTTTTGGTCTTTCTATAGAAACAGTTGTATCTTTTACTAAGTATTGTGCATGTAATTTCCATGACAATGGGAAGAATATAAACTGTCCCTCATTGTTGGGCAGTAACTTCCTACTATGTATTAGTTTCCTTTTACTGCTGTAACAAATTACCAAATATTAGTTGCTTAAAACATCACAAATGTATTATTTTCTGTAAGATTAGAAGACTGACATGGGTCTTTCTGGGTGAAAATCAAGGTGTCAACAAGGCTATGTTCTTTTCTGGAGGGGCTGGGGAGAACCCGTTTTCTTGCCTTTTCTAGATTCTAGAAACCACATACATTTCTTGGCTCATGGCTCCCTTCCTCTGTCATCAAAGACAGCAACATAGCATCTGTCTGATCATTCTTCAAGTGTCACCACAGTAAAAAATGTTCTCAGCTTCTAAGAACCCCTGTGATTAGACTGGGCCATCAAAGTAATTCAGGATAATCCCCCTGTCTCAAATCCTTAATCAGCCATCTGCAAAGTCACTTTTGCAATGTACGGTAATATATTCACAATTTTAAGAAATTAGGATGTGGACATCTTTCGGGGGCAATTTTAACATACCACATACTAGGTATAAGCAAGACACAGATTTCAGCATCAGATTTACAAAAATTAACAGGAATATAAAAAACTTTCCAAATCATAATGAGAATTTTCTTAGGAAACATATATTTAAAAGAATTCAATAGATAGTTGTTTTATAATCAAATAACCTCTCTTCTTTCTCAAGATGAGGGGTGAATAGAAAACATGAACTACTTTCTGTGATAATGTTAAAGGGAAAATGACTCTCTTTCCCGCTTTCTGTGTTTCCCTCCCCTCCCTTTCTCCCTCTCTCCCTCCTTTCTTCTCCTCCTTCCTCTCTCTCTCCCTTTCTCTCTTTTCTCTCCTCTCTCTCTCTTTCTCTCTCCCTACCCAAAAAAGATATATTTGTTTTGGAATATATGGAAACATATTGTTGTTTGATAAATCAGTTTGTGACAATTACTTACAACTTTTATTACTTTAACATAAACTTATCTGATTTTAAGCTTAATTATTTTTTCCTTAATTATTTATATGAGTGCATGTCATGCTGACAATCAACTCTTATTTGTCCAGCTGACAGAGTGGGAAGTTTTGTGTCTTAAAATGATATATTTTAAATACATAGGCTTCCCGGAATGGCCCAAACGCCATAAAATTTTTTTCAATATATGCATGTTTTAGCATGTCACATGGGGACCTAAAAGAAGGGTTTCTTCTATCATGAACTAAGTATAAAATATGTAGCTTTTGCTTTCTTAAATATTGTAAAAATTATAATAGTTATTGAGAATATCAGCATCATAGGAAAATTTCCACTGTAAAAATAGATTAAATAATCTTTGATTATTGACTGTTCGATTGCAATAGGATAATTGGATAATGTTTTTTTCCTTTGATGTACCTGCTTTTTACTGTTCAACCATTCAGTTAATGAAACAATACAGTAGAGTTTCAAAGTAAAGCAAACCCTGATTGCTGCCAACAGTTTCTAGCTTTGTGCAGTTTCACTGGTACAGTGTTAAGCACTTGATTGATGTGCCCCATGTCACTCCCTATTCCCTGTGGCTCCTTCAATCTTCCTATCATGCTTGTCATCACCTGAGAGATGCATTTGTTAGTTTATTTTGAATGCCACACGAGATTAGAAGGTCCATAAAGAAAGACAATTTGTGTCTTTAGTTTACCACTGTATCACCAGTGCCTATAGTGACTGGCATATAGTAGGTGCTCAAAAAATTTGATAAATAATTGCCCACATCCTAGAAGAAAGATGGCCAATTTTCAAGTCACAAAAGTTTTAAGAGAGGTTATTACAAGTACCACAATATTTTAAAATTTCTAGAAAAATCCACACGTTTTGTGTCATACGTGTTTAAAATCACTGCAGAATAAAAGCTTCCATTAATGGGTGTCTTTCACATATTCTCTGTGCAGTAATGATTTTGTTAACTCAATAACTTGCACGTATGTGCCATAATGAATTCACGCTTGTAGGCTCTCAAACTGCATAATCCTGTGTGAATTCTAGTCTGTTGCCAATGTGCTTTGAAAATTCCTTCATAGAAAGCTAAGTACTTTCTACTAGAAAACAGTCTAATGTATTATTGTGTGTTATTTGAATTTGGGTGATGCCTAACTTTTCCCATAGATTTCCTACCAGTTGGCAATGAATTAAATTCCTATAAAATCATCTCTATATCAGCCTGTACAATTATATTAGTATAAATTGATCCATGATTGCCGTGGAATCTAGTATTGGACTTGAGGCATCAGGGATATAATTATACTGAAATTAAACAAAGCTTATGTACTCAAATTGTCATTTTTTAAAAAAATAGCCATTCAGTATGATGCACTTTTGATAGTTAGGCTGGCAAAAATAGCAATGCAGATGACTGTATTTTAATGCAAATGAGATCTGCATATTCAAAGATTAAACTTTCTAAAGGGAAGAATCACATAGAGTATTCTTCACAATGGAAGTGACTTAAAGATTTTAGCTTTTGTGTGTATGTGTGAAGAGAAAATGACAGATTTCATTATAATTAAAATTTCCTTTACTCAGACTTCTGGAAACTTAAGTTGTACATATGGTACATACATATTTTAACATTAAATACTTTGACAACTTAAAACTATTCAACATTTCCTTATACATTTTTTAGCTTTTTGCCTCTACATTGATAACATGTGAAAATCAAATTTTTAATTTTATATTTATTCAATACAGCTACAATGTGCAGCCTTCAACAAAAAGCAGTAATTAACACTGAAAGCACTTTTAACTCCATCTCACTAAATAATTTTATAAAATTATTGTATGGACATGATATAGATTTTGGGTGATATTCCCAGTAGAATTACAAACATCAAAAATTTACTCAACACTATCAACAGCTTTTGAACATTTTTTCTTAGATCTCTTCTTTGCTTTCCAAGCTTCTCCCTAACTCCCATGCCTTTCATCACAAACTCCATCTACACACACACATCCTGCTGATGACTTACTCTCACAGTCCGGTGTCCATGGCTGGACTTTGAAGTTTTGCCCCAGTTCTTGGGCTCCTGGCTTGGAAGAATTGCAAGCCGGGCCTGCACGGCGGAGAGAGATGACAGACACTCAGCAAGTATGTGTGAAGGATTTATTGGAAATAGTGAAGTTATGAGATAATATACGGAAGAAAGCACAGACGTTTCCTAAGGGGAAACGGATCTGTCTCCATGAGTGGAGAAGACGCTAATTAACTCTAAACTTCCTCCTTTTATATGTTAGCAATTTATGTTGATGTAAAGGTTAGTCACAAGGTTAGTCATAATCACCTATGACTATACGTCACAAGGTTTGGGGACTGAATTATACGTGTAATGGAGAAAGTCACCGTTTATGGTGTTTTCCTATTTTCTGATTGGTGGTCAGTGTTCCATGATTTAATTACCCCATTCTTTAAGACTGAAAGAACTGTTTCTCCTGGTTATTTTTCTGTAACCATTTCTTCCTTATTGTTTTTCTATAAATGCTTTCTCCTTTTTGCTTTTCTAATTTCCATTACCTCTCACTTGTTTTTCTGTCCCTAACATTACTTTATTACGTGTCTTTAAGACATTAAAATTCCCCATTTTTCTACCAGCAAATCTAATTATGCACATACATCTACATATACTTCTCATTCTTCTCTCTTCTCTTAGAATGGAGGAAACCACCTTCACCTTCTCAAAAGCCATTCCCACATGCGGGATCATCACTCTGGCTGGCATCTCTCTCTCTTTACAAAGGACTCTGCTCCTCTATTAGTCCTGGCTTCTCCCACATCATTAGTCCCCAAAATATATGAAATCATTTCTAACAACATTCATATTTAATCAAATATCACCCCCTTTAAAAAAACCTTTCTTTGAAGCTCAAATATTTCTTCAAATTCTTTACTGTTTCTCTTTTCACAAAATTCTTAAAAAAGTAAAGTGACATGCTGACTCTGTTTATTCTTTTTAAAAAATTTTTAATTATTATGGGTATATAATAGTTGCATATCTTTATAGGGTATGTATGATATTTTGAAACAGGCACACAATGTGAATTAATCAAATAAGGGTAACTGGGGTATCAACAATAAGTTAGGGTATATTTTAAAATAACTAAAAGAGTGGAATTAGAATGTTCCTAACACAAAGAAATGATAAATGTCTGTATATTCTGATACCATTTATTAATCCATCCACTGCAATTTCATTTATGCCTTAAAAACCTACTGTTGCCCATCTTGCCATATTTGCCAATGACATCTCTAGTGCCATATCTAATCAACACTCTTCTATACTCATATATGCTGATGGACAAGCCAATGAGGTTTGGGGCTGCAAGGGCATGCATTAGTCAAACTCAATGGCAAGTACACCTCAGCATTTCTGAAGTTTAGTTGAAACAGTGGCTTACTGGAGAGTTTAGGTCTCCAAATTGCACACCCATTAAAGACCAATGATAAGATGACCAACAGTCAGCAGAATGGGGTGCAGCTGCACTTGGCACACTTTTGCAGTCTGATGTTGATTTTTCCCTGGCCTGTGTTATTACTAAGGACGGGTTATCTGGTTTATCATTATTGGATATGGTATTTTTTTTAAATCTCTGAATGTTATTTTTTATATACTGAGTCGAGTTTCTTAATCCTCTTTTTGGCAGTCCACACTGAAAGTTAAAATTGTTAAGTAGACAGCCAGAGACCTCCAGCCCCCCCTGGGGACAAAGCAGGGCACCCCAAACAATTGCTACATCTGGGGGAGGAAGGAATGCCTTACAAATCTGCCAGTCAGAATTTAGTGCACCAACTACAAAAGAATGCAGAGGATTCTATAGACCATGGGCCAAGCAGCACAGGTACGATGTGCTCTGAAAGGTGACCTAGTACAACCTAAAGCTAACTGTCATGTCATTAGCTTAAATCTACATTGTTGTTCACCCCAAAAATAGGCTTTCAGAGAGGTTCATGGGAGATCCACAAGCTCAGTAAGACTCAGGTCATATAACTTCCAACTGCCCATCAAGGTGGTTCCATGGTGACACTTGAACTACAAGGAGGACCCAATCCAGACACTATAAAACAAGACCCCAGACCATGACCAAGACCTTTTTGTTATGACAAGGAGTCCATTCATCACCTGGGGTGAATGTATCTTACTCTTGCTCTGTAAGCCTATGTCTTGCTCTTGTTCTATGATCCTATCTTTCTCTCCTCAATAAACCTTCTTTCATGCTTACCTTGCTTTCAGTGTGTCTGGTCATTCTTTGGCCAAGAGCACACCAAGAACACATTTAAGACTACTGACCCAACAGGATGACCCTAGAACACTAATTTTAATTTTTGGAGAGAATCAGAGAAAGAGCATGGATTAATTATCTACTTCTTATAGCCTGAATGTTGAAGAAGGTATTCTGGGTCGTAGAAATTGAGGTTCAAAAGGATGCCATACTACATGGGCAGGTGCCTGAACAATGGGACAATTTATGGTTAATGGAGCTCAGGAAAGTACATGCCCTAGATCTGGCCTCCAGCATTTATGGGATAGGGCTAGAATAAAGAAAATCTGAAAAGATAAGGGGAGAAATTATTAAAATGCCTCATCTATAATGACTATTTATATATACAGAATTGAGACATAGAAATATACCCCCACTTGAAATACAATAAAGGGCAACCGGAGGGTTTTTTTTAAAGTTGATGTAAGGTGTGAGTCAGCCAAGGGCCCTTGAATTAAGGAAGAGAAGGTAAGGTCTACCCCGTGTGGAGTCTATTAAAGGTGAATTGTGTCCTTTCAGAGGTGAAGGCAAACTATGATTGAGAGGCTATCAAAATAAGAACTGAGTAGAACATATTAGCCAAATATTTATCAGTGGTTGATTGGATTGGGTTAGTAATTTTAATGATATTGGGTATTGAGTACAGGGCACATAATGGATGGGACCACAGCATTAAGTTTGTAGTAAATTACCATGAGGCACCATTTATTTATTTATTTATTTAATTTTTAGGTTTAAGAAAACATTGGGCTATCAAATAGAGAAGCAGTGGGGATAGTCAATCCATTTATTAATTAGGTTTTAAATAACACATTTTGATTTTTTGAAGGCTTTGTTTTAATTTATATTGGGCCAGGTTAACCACTTTACCTCGGAATTTATGAGGTCCCATTTTGTCAAGCCCATTTGTAAGTGTCCAAGACTTAATTTAATTGTAATTTATTATTCATTGTGTCACAGCTCCTATGGACACTATGGGATATTTTAGGGTAATGAATACTAGAGGAAATTTAGGCAGGCTATGTCTAAAGTAAGTCTTACTTATATTTCCTTACTTTATATTAAATTACTGTCCTAAGATTTTAGAAGTACAATGTTTAATTTAGTGTGATCCCAAGTATAACTGTAATGAGAGCTCCAGTATTGATTAGGTACCTGAAGCTTTGCCAGTTGGTGCATTTTAGCAAGTATTAAAGTTAATTTAGGACTTATAGTACAAAAGCCAATCAGCACATTGTTTATCTTTTCATTATATAAATTACTTTAGTAAATTTTGAATTTCTAATTGGGCCAAATTATGGACTTTTGTTTCTATTTAAAAACAATAATATAAAAATATATGTGTGCACTATTTATTTACTTTTATTCCTTCATCTATATCTAAGTGTTTTTAAACATTTTTTTCTGGTCATTGAATATATTTGGTTGGAGGAGGGGCAAAGGTGCGGTTCTCTTCACCCTGATCATGTTTATACATATTTTTTCTAAATAGCCTCAAATCCATACTGCCAGGATTAGAAACCTCCCTGCAATGGTTGTTGCTGAAGGTCCCCAGGTTTAAGTTGGATCAGAATTAACTCCTCTGTGGCACAGGGTTACTGTGGCTATTTTCCTCTATAAATGGGCTTAAGAGTGGCACAAAAGAAGGCTATTGGGCCCACAGCCCAAAGGTTGGAGATTGACATCACTTTCTGATATTGCTCCACATTTTCCCACCCTGTGGGTTTTCCCAACACCCACTCATCCCCATCTTTTGGGCTTCTAGCAGCCAAAAGCCACAATTTTTTATTTGTCTCCATTTGATAATGCATGCACTATGGGAAAAGGGTGTTGAACTTCTGTGGCCTGCCTTACAAGCAGCTGCCTCCCATCCCTAGGCTTTACAATCCACCTCGGGAGGGTCGAGTCTGTACTTATAGAGCTCTAGGAGCCCCTTCTTGGGATAGCTCAGTTAGCTCCCTTGTCTCAAGTATAAGTCCCTTAGTATGTTGATATGCCATAGCACTTACTAAAGCCTGGCCACAGTGGCAGGGGTCTTGCATTATTTAAGCAATTGGGTAATTTCCATAGGCATTGGAGGAAGGGTGTGTGCACAGGAATGTTGTATTCGTTCTCTTGCCTCCTTGGGATTAAACACTGGGCTAGTGGGCTTCAAGGGTGCAAATTGCAAATACCCGTGAGTGTCTGGGGAGCGTGGAAGTTCTGTTGGTGACATCAGCAAAATATGTAGCAGCTAAGTGCACAAGATAGGGTGATACCCCCACCTGAGCAATGTGGACAAGGAGATGGGTGCCATTGTTCTACCCATGGGGAGCCAAAAAAAAGCTTTCTCCACAGGGGTCTTTCAAAACACATGGGCAAACCAGGATTCTGTCCCAAATAATAAAAAAAGGGAGCACCCACTCCGAAGAAGTGACCTGGCCCCTGGAATAGACCCCATCAAATATAAGCTGTGACCAGAAATACACCTGATTACCCATCAAGGAAAGTACGGCTTGAGCAGCCTATCACTCTTACTGCCCCTGTGGAGTCTAGTATCTAGTCACTGGAGTTTAGCTGATTCTCTTTGTTCACTGTGAATATTCCAAAGCCAAGGATATTTGGTGAATGAGAGACACAGCAACCAGGGCTGACACAGCAGCAAACGACAAAGCTGGACTGCAAGCTGGCCAACAGGCAACAGTGGCATCCCAAGCTGCCCTCATGGTGGTCTGAAACCAACCAGTAAACCAAGACCTGTCCCCCCACCAAGCTATGCAAAAGTAGGTGGTCATGGCCAAGCTATTCTGTTCCCATTACCAAATATTTTACAAGATTTAAATATTCCTTTGATGTCGCAACATAACACATATACACTAGGATAGATGAAAGTTACAACTCTTTGCTATTTACAGTTCCAAAGAAGAGAAAACTGCCACTGTTCACAGAGGGTTGAAACATAGGGCAGCTTATGTGTGGCAAGCCCTGTGGGGTTAACTAGTTTTCATGGGCTCCCTGTGGATTGCCTAATTTGAATAATTATGCTTCCAGGCATAAGGGTTGTCTCTAGTTGTCAGGTACCTGGCCCGGGGGCCATTAGGGCTGGTGCATAGTGACACCGAGAGTATGAGAGCCCTTAAGGGATATTGTTGCAGTATGCACTTAATCAGCTGCTCAAGAAGGGGAATTTACAGGTTTCTAGCCAGAGCCTCAATCAAATCTGGGTCACGACAGCATTAAAAACAAACAAACAAGACAAAACTATATTACATTTTATAATTATAATAGTGTTAAATACACACAAACAAATATACACACCAACATACACTTGGAAAATTTGGCAATTTTATATTTAAAATTTCCAATTACCAGAGAAGGCTATATCTTTTATTTATTTAGATATTCTTTTAGATACTTCAATGAGATTTTAGAGTTTTCTTAATATTGTTTGTCTGATTTTCTTGTTGAATTTACTCCCCAATTTTTTAATTTATCATTTTATGTGTCTAAATTGAAGATAAAATTGTATTTATTTATTACTTACAACACGATGTTTTGAAGTATATATATATAATGTGGAATGACTAAAACTAGCTAATTAACATATGCATTATCTCACATAGTTATTATTTTTGTGGTGAAAACACTTTACATCCACTTTCTTAGCATTTTTGAAGAATACAATGCATTTTCATTGTTAACAAACCCACAAGGGGGGTTCTCTGTTGCTCGACACACAGAAAGCCACTTACTGAGACAACAGGGATTATCAAAGAAGAAAGTATTTATTGCAGGAGATGTCTCTACTGGGAGGTGAAGGTGTGGACTGCCTCAAATCCATCTCCCCGATCAACAGGGCCAAGGGTTTTTCTGGAGGTGAAATGAATAACGCATGAGGGGAGTGAGCATCATTACATGCTTGGGGTGGAGTGCAAGGCATGCAAGTGCAGTGAGAAATCATGCTAGTACATACATCCCATGATAAAAAATGGCAGATAATTCCCTCCCAGGGTGGGGATTTTCATATTATAATGAGCTAGGGGTTAATATTAGTCATTCTTTCAGCCTTGTGTACCTCATTGGGTCCTTGGGCACAATCTGTATTGCTTATCTTGACTTCTTTGGACAAACAGGTAGTGTAAGACTCTGTAGTTATCTCATGGCTGCAAGGACATTCTGCCATTTCTGGGAGAGAAACTCAAAGGAATGTATTAGTACAACAGTTACAAAGTTTTAGTCATCAAATCTTACTGAGAGCTCTCTATTTCCTGCCATCTTTGAAACTGCAGTTGCTAAGTTACCGATGTCCAGGTAAAACTCACTGTCAAGGCCACTTAGAGCAGCCAGCCCTAGACACAATGTGAACACTGAAAACTCATTTGAAATATGAGAGAACTAAAAACACCATTAAAAAAAAAAACAAACACTTTCTTGCTTATGGAGCCAGTTACGTTATTAACTATAGTCACCACATGTTGTACAATAAATCTCTTTAACTTATTCCTCCTATTTAACTGAAAATTTCTATCATTTAACTGACATCTTCCCAATCCCCCACCCCTAGCCCCGGGTAACCGTCATTCTACTTTCCTAGATGTTTTATAAAGGTTTTAACACTTTTTAATATAGCTTTTATATCTCAGTACTACTACCATTTTTAGGTTCTCCCTATTAATTAAGAATTATTGACTTTTTAATGGTTGATTTTATCTAGAATTTTGGCATGCTTATATGACTATATGTATGTATGTGATTTTACTATAATAGATTTTGTTGTTTCCAGATATGAAATTATTTTGGATTCCTAGGACATTCTTCATTCATAAAGAATAATTCTTTATATTCATTGATGGATCATAGATTATATTTTACCTAGAATTTTGAGTTGATATTTACTATTGAAATCAACCTATAATGTTTTTCTTTTTTATTGTCTTATATTGACTTAAACACATTATAGTCATACTTTACTCGAAAACTTGAATAGAGGAGGTTTGAATTCTTCCCTATGATCAGGAAAAGTTTAAACGACTTTGGGAGTATCTGTTCGTTATAATTAAGTAGAAGTTAGAAAAACCATCTCCTAGTACCAGTTTTAATAAAACTCTTCAATCATTTTTTTAAAACTTTCTGTTATTGTAATTTTTTCAAGTCTTTCTTTTTATTAGGTATTTTTTGGCAATTTATATTTTGCTAGAAGATCACTACATCTAATTTTTAAATTTAGTAGTACAGCATAATAAACAATTCAAACCTTTCTGTATTTTCAGCTATGTATTGTTTTCATTCCTGGACTTGTATATATTTGTTTGCTTTATTTTTTCCATAAGCAGATTCAAAAGAGACTTACCAATTTTGGTAGAAATCTCAAATAATGTCTGTATAAGTTAAATATTGTTTTGTAACATACTGTTTCAAAATTCAATAGCCTTCATAGTCTCCCCAACTGAAATCATCTGTATTTTAATTTACTTTAATTTACACTATTACTTTCCTTTATCACAAATAGATTTTTTTATAATTAGTCTTTGGTTTACCTGTTCATGATATGTCTTTTACATATATTTTAAGGTCTAGAAAGGCATAGACCATGTCTGTTTTGTTCGTTGTATATATCCAATTTCTAGCACAGAATCATACCATAGAAACTAGTCAAACATTAGTTTAATAAGTAGTATACATTTATATTTAACACATATTCACTGAGATCATTTTTTAACAAATCTTATATGTGAAAGCACATGCTCTCCAATCTTTGGTGGTTCATACTTGGTAAGAGAAGTTGAAATTATTTAACGATAAATTCAATTTTTTAAATGATACTGATTGCATCACTTAAATATTTACCAATTCATTAATTTAAGTATATTTATTGAATACTGTCTATCATTTTTTGGCATAGTTAGGTAGGCTCTGAGGAAACAAATAGAAACAAGTTGACTGCCCATAAGAAGCTTACATAAAAATCCTAACGAACATTGTTGAAGAAGTAATTTACCTTTCTGAACACTTCAGAAACAAATTGGGAAAAAATAACAAGAATATATAGTATAAACATTAGCCTATTTTTACTTAATTATAGGACAAACTTTTTTAGTAAAGTTTAGTTAATATTTATGGTCGTGTTTTCCAAAGATATAAATTAAAAAGAATTTTTAAAATAATTAATGGAAGAACACTGAACTATAATCCAGGTTATTAAGAAGTTCACATCTTTAGAAAAATAATTAAGTTCAGTGATATCAACTCCCACAATCTTTGTTTTTCTAACAAAATACAATATTTCTTATAAAAGAAATAGATTTTCATTGTAGGAAAATCAGAAGATACGAAAAGATGGAAGTAGAATGTGAAAATACTCTTTGACCCACACTAACATCTTAGAGATAATCATAGTTAACATATCAGTTTATACTTTTCATCACTGTGAAATTATACATCAGTAAAAGTATGTGTATACATACAGCTAAATGTGCTCATGTATGTTTAATACAGTCATAAATATTTTTTAAATTTATAAGAAATTTATAGAGTTATTTCCATAGACTAAATAAAATTTCCATAAAATTTTATGAAAAATACTAACATTCTTTCTGCTTGTATCTGCATATTTCTAGGGAAGAATCTACAATGATCATTACATTCTTAAAAGATACTCAAGAAAAGGCTAAGAATCATTTTCTACTCTAAAGATTTTAACATTTAACAATATATCATGAAAATGTCTCTATGACTTAATATTATCACCATGAATTTTAATAATTTGCTTTATATATGATTTTCTTACTTATTCTTTTATTGATTATTATTCTTATGACCCTTAAAATATGAAAACTACCAAACCTCACTCGTGAGAAATTTAAATTGAAATACCATTTCCCATTTATCAGATTGGCACAAATCCAAAAATTGGACAACACACTTTGTTCAGGAGTCTGTGGGAGTTAAAATCATACAAATCCTGCAGAGCATTAAAATTGATATTCCTGAAAAATATTGTTCAGAATTATTAGGCAAAAAAAAAACCTTCAAAACATTGTGAATCTTAAACTTTAGAATAATGAGAATTTTAAGTTTTCCAAAGGAAAACCTAGTCACCTACAAAGAAATAAAAATAAAACTGTTATGAGACCTTTAGAAGCTAAAAAAAAAACAAGGGATAATACTTTGTCAGTTCTTAAGAAAATAGTTTTCAATGTTGCATTCTCTGTCTAATCAACTTATCAATCGAGTGTAACTACAGAACAAAGATATTTCAGATACGCAAAAACTTGAAAATATTGCCTCCAAAGTATTTTTTTCCCTTAGGATATTCTTACAGATTAGGCCAGTCAATGAAGGGTAAAAACCAAAAGGAGAAAGACATGGATCCAAGAACCAGCAGAAGCATGAAGATCCAGAAGAGGAACACCGAGAATTCCCAGACAAATAGCTTGAGGGAAAGCATAGGATATAGAAAAGAGTACTTTTCAGCAGAACAATGGTGATCTGAGTAAGAACACTTGAAGGAAAAAGAAAAATTTGAATATGAGAATGATGTAGGATTATGAGTTGCAAAGATACAGGATGAATGAAAAAGAAAAGTTTCTAGAGGCTTGAAAAAGAAAAAGCTGCAAAGAAAGGCATGGTTCACATACAAACAAATTAAAGTGTAGCATGAGTTTGAATTAGAGGAATATAATCAATTTAAACTTGATGTTAGGAAAACTTTCCTTTGCATGGATAACTAGGGATAATTCTCATCCCTTGAGAATAAAATGTTGTCATAAGACACTGCTTGGTGCATTGAATAATATTTGCATTATCAAAATTATTTTATGCTGTTTATTGGTTTATAACTTTTTTAACTTTAGAGATAAATCATGAAATACTTAATGATCATCATTAACAGATGTAAATAGGTTCCTATTGACAATATAAAAGTTCTTTTTCTCTTTCTTATTTTTCTAGAAGTAGAAATATGGAAGTGGAAAGAGATGGAAGGAAGGGTAGCAGTACTTTCATTTTTAATCTACAAAATGGAAAGAAAAGTTTTTTTTTTAAGATTGATAGTGTAAGTAATGGAACTTTTGGTATGTGGTCTCACATTCCTGAAGTGATCATTGCAAAAATAGTGACATCATAAGGAGAGGTGATATGAAAAAAATCAATAATCTCTAGCTCTAATAAATATAAAAAATGGAATTTGCATATTATATAGAAATGAGGTGACAACCAAAAGTATTAAGGGCAGAAATACATGATTCAATGTGATCACTTCTGGACCATGAGAGTAACAGTGAAGAAGGGCAAAGGGAGGGGGCTTTTGTCTTTCTGATCTAAATGTTTAACCCTATTAATATATTACTTTCATAACTTCCTTAAAATTTAAATATACAAAAACAAATAATAGGGGGGTCCTGGGTGGGGTGTGGAGAGCTGTGACCTCTGCACATCTGACCTGGCATCCATGAGAACCTTTTGCCTAAGAAGCAGCCTGCAGCTTGCTCAGCACTGAATCCGCCCTCCGGGCCCCACCATCTCTTGCCTGCCCGGCCCTGTCTCCGCTTTCCAGGTCGGGTCGGCCTGCCATCTACAAGGCCCCTGCTTCTGGCTCAGAGCCTCTGCTCAGAGGCTTTGCTTCTGGCTCCACCTGAGCCCCAGCTCGGAGGCTTTTACAAGAATGCAGAGGGCTTGGAAATGAGAGGCTTAGGGTGGTTGCTTTGGCAGGCCCTCAGTGGAGCGTGGAGAGCCCCGCAGTCCCTGGGGCTGGAGCCAACAACAGCCCACCTGACTTGGCATTAGCGGGACCTGGGTGCCTGCAGAGCAATCAGCTGCTGACTCACTCCGACTCTGCTCTCTGGCCCGAATGCCTCCTGCCTGCTTGGCCTCCCTCTAGGTTGGATCAGCCTGCCATCTGCACAGCCCTGCTTTTGGCCCAGAGGCCTTGCTCAGACGTTCTGCTTGCAGCTCCTTCCTAGTCCCAGCTCTGAGGCTCTCATGCTGGAGACTGCAGCTCTACCCTGTGCCTCCAGAAATCCCACCGAGGCCCAAGACACCATCCCCAAGTCTCCAGCACTGCACCTGGACCCCAAGACCCCACCCCAAAGCCTCCACCACCAAACCAGGTCTGAAGAGCTGCTCCAAAGTCCCACACCCTGCCAGGGACCCCCCAGCCTCAAGCCACCAGCACACTATGACCTGCTTTGAGTAATCACCCACAACCCAGGAACCCATGACAACCTTATCCAGCTGCCTTATCCCACTACCTTTGTGGGAAGACCCTGGGTAGAGCAATCCCCACAACACCAGCTTTAGTGAAGAGAATCTCATCCAGCTCCCAACTTGAACATCCTACAACTACCTGGAGAGTTCCCAACAAGGAACAGGGGTCCTACAAACTTATTAAACCAGAACTCAGAAAAGAGGATTCAGATGATAAGAAACCAGAAAAAGAACCCTGGCAAAATGAAAAATCAAAACAGATCAACACCCCCAAGGTATCACAACGGAGCTATAGCACTGAACTCCAACCACAAGGAAATTGTCAAAATGACAGAAATGCAATTCAGATTATGGATGGCAAATAAGATGAATGGAATTGAAGAGGAAGTTGAAAACCAACAAAAAGAAGCCCAAAGAATATTTCAGGAAATTAATGAAAAAGTCACTAAACAGCTTAACAATATTGGGAAGGGTATAATAGAACTTAAAGAAATGAAAGAGTCTTTTAGGGATTTTCAAAACTTAGCAGAAATTTTCAGCAACAGATTAAACCAAGGAGAATAACGAATCTCAGAGCTTGGAGACAAGGCTCTCAACTTAACCCATTCATTTAAAGAGGCAGAGAAGAGAACAACAAGGGCAGAGCAGTCTCAGAGAGACATGGGACTACGCAAAACGGACAAACATACGAATTATAGGTATCCACGCAGGAGAGGAAGAAAGTGCTAAAAGCATGGAAATCTCTTCAAGAGAATTACTGTGGAAAATGTCCTCAGTGTTGCCAGAGATACAGACATAAGAAGGTCATCAAACTCCTGGAAGATTCATAGCAAATAGAACATCTCTAAGACACATAGTATTCAACCTGGCCAAAGTCAAAGTGAAAGAGAAAATTCTACAAGCAGCTAGACATAAGCAACAACTGACCTACAAGGGAAAACCCATCAGGATAACAGCAGACTTCTCAGAGAAAAACCTTACAAAGCCAGAAGGGAGCAGGCCCCATCTTCAATCTTCTTAAACAAAACAACTGCCAACCTATAATTTTGTACCCTGTAAAACTAAGTTTCACATTTGGTGGTGAAATTAAGACTTTTCCAGACAAGCAAATGCCGAGGGAATTCACCAAATCCAGACCTTCCCAGCAGGGAGTACTCAGACCTGCAGTACACATGGATCAGCACAACAAATGCCCACAACTGTAAAAACCCCAAAAGCAAAGGGTAAGAGCCCAGTCACCACAATGGCTCAAGAGGAAAAACAGAGCAATAAAGTTCTACTCAATAGGAAGAACGGAAATCCACTCCACTCATCAATTCTCTCAACAAATGTGAATGGCTTGAACTCCCCACTCAAGAGACATAGGCTGGCTGACTGGATAAAAATATACAAGCCAAGTATCTGCTGTCTCCAGGAAACACATCTAACCCACAAGAACTCATTCAGACTCAAGGTGAAGGGATGGAAAACAATATTCCATGCAAATGGAAACCAAAATAAAGCTGGTGTAGCCGTTCTCATACCAGATACCATAGACTTCAAATCAACAAAAGTAAAGAAAGACAAAGATGGTCATTATATAATGGAAAAGGGAACAATTCCACAAGAAGACAAAACAATTCTAAATATTTACACACCTAACACAGGTAAGCCCAGATTCATAAAGCAAATCCTACTTGAGCTAAACAAAATGATAAACAGCAGGACCGTAATAGACAGGGATTTCAACACCCGTCTGACAGAACAGGACAGATCTTAAAAACAGAAAATAAACAAAGAATCAATGGACTTAAACAGAACTCTAGAACAAATGGGCCTAACAGACATTTACAGAACTTTCTACCCAAAGACCACTGAATATACCTTCTTCTCATCTGCTCATGGGACACTCTCTAAGACTGATCACATCCTAGGCCACAAAACGTGTCTCAACAATTTAAAAAAAAATAGAAATTATACCATGCATCTTCTCAGAGCACAGTGGAATAAAATTAGAAATAAACTCCAACAGAAACACTCACCTCTACACAAAGTCATGGAAACTAAACAACATAGTGCTGAATACTAGTCAGGTCATGAAGGAAATTACAATGGAAATCAAAAGAATCTTTGAACTAAGTGATAAAGGGGACACAAGTTATCAAATATCTGCAGGATCCAGCAAAAGCAATCCTGAGAGGAAAATTCATGGCCATGAATGCCTACATCCAAAACAGAGAAAGATCACATATCGACAATCTAGTGAGTCTTCCCAAGAAACATGAAAAAGATAAGCAAGCCAATCCCAAACCCAGCAGAAGAAAAGAAATAACAAAGATGAGAGCAGAACTAAATGAAATCAATAACAAAAGAACTATACAAAAGATCAATGAAACAAAAAGTTGGTTACTTGAAAAGATAAACAAAATTGACAGGCCTGTCACTAGAAAGGAAAGGACTCTAACAAGCTCAATCAGGAATGCAAAAGGGAGAAATTACAATGATACCACAGAAATACAAAATATCATCTCTGAATACTATAGAAATCTCTGTGCACATAAAGTTGAAAATGTGGATGAAGTGGACAAATTCTGAGAAATACACAGCCTCCCTAGGCTCAATCAGGAAGAAATAGAACTCCTGAACACACCAATATCAGGTACCAAAATTGAAGCAGCAATAAAAAAACCTCCCTAAAAATAAAGGTCTCAGACCAGATGGTTTCACACTCGAATTCTACCAGACCTACAAAGAAGAACTGGTGCCTATCCTGCAGAAATTATTTCACAACATCAAGAAGAAAGGAATCCTCCCCAACATGTTTTACAAAGCCAACATCACCTTGGTACCAAAGCCAGGAAAGGACTCAACAAGAAAAGAAAACTACAGACCAATATCCCTTATGAATATAGATGCAGAAATTTTCAATAAAATCCTAGAAAACCAAATTCTGCTGCTCATGAAATAATAATCCATTACGACCAAGTGGGCTTCATCCCAGAGACTCAGGGATGGCTCAACGTATGTAAATCTATGAATTTAATTCACCACATAAATAGAAGTAAAAAGAAATATTATGATCCTCTCAACAGATACAGAAAAAGCATTTGAGAAAATTCAGAACCCTTTTATGATAAGAACGTTTAACAAAATCGGCATAGATAGGACTTACCTCAAAATGATAAAAGCCATATATGACAAACTCACAGTGAACTTCATACTGAACGGGGAAATATTGAAAGCATTCTTGCTTAGAACTGAAGCGAGACCAAGTTGCCCACCATCACCACTTCTATTCAACATAGTGCTGGAAGTCTTAGCCAGAGCAATCAGACAAGAGAAAGAAATCAAATGGGGGCAGAAGAGATCAAAGTATCACTCCTTGCTGATGATATGATCTTATATCTAGAAAACCCCAAAGATTCTACTGGAATTGAGAATAAATTCAACAAAGTCTCAGGTTACAAAATCAATGCACACAAACCATTAGCATTCATATATGCCAACAACAGTCAAGCTGAGGACCAAATCAAAGACTCAACACCTATCACAACAGCAACAAAGAAAATAAAATACCTAGGAATATATTTAACTAAGGAGGTAAAAGACCTCTACAGGGAGAGCTATGAAAAACTGAGGAAGGAAATAGCAGAGGACATAAACAGATGGAAAAACATACCATGCTCATGGATTGGCAGAAGCAGCATTGTTAAAATGTCTGTGATATCCAAAGTGATCTACAGATTCAATGCAATCCCTATTAAAATACCAACATTATTATTGCAGATCTAGAAAAAATAATTTTATGGTTCATATGGAATCAGGGAAGACCTCATATAGCCAAAGCAACCTTAAGCAAAATGAACAATTTGGGAGGCATCGATCTACCACACTTCAAGCTATACTACAAGGCTATAGTAACCAAAACAGCATGGTACTGGCACAAGAACAAAGACATAGACCAATGGATCAGAACAGAGAACCAAGATATAAAACTATCCTCATATTGCCATGTGATCTTTGACAAAGCAGACAAAACATACACGGGGGAAAAGAATCCCTATTCGATAAATGGACTGGAAAATTGTATAGCCACATGTAGAAGACTGGAACACGATCCACACCTCTCACCTCTCATAAAAATCAACTCACAATGGATAACAGACTTAAACCTAAGGCATGAAACTATAAGAATTCTAGAAGAAAATGTTGGGAAAACTCTTATAGACATTGGCCCAGGCAAAGAATTTATGAAGAAGACCCCAAAAGCAATCACAGCAACAACAAAAATAAATAAATGGGACCTGATCAAATTAAAAAGCTACTGTACACCCAAGGAAACAATCATTAGAGCAAACAGACAACCTACAGAATGGGAGAAAATATTTGCATGCTATATATCCAATAAAGAACTGATAATAACTAGAATCTATAAAGAACCCAAGCAAATCAGCAAGAAAATAACCAAATAACCCCATTAAAAAGTGGGCAAAAGACATGAACAAAAACTTTTCAAAAGAACATCACCAATGGCCAACAAACATGTGAAAACATGATTAACATCTCTAACCATCAGAGAAATGCAAATCAAAACCACAATGAGATATCACTTAACTCCAGTGAGAATGGTATCAAAAAGTCCCAAAACAACAAATGCTGGCATGGATGAAGAGAGATAAGAACATTCATACACTTCTGTTGGGACTGCAAACTACAGGGTGTGTCCCAAAAGTTGCCATACATAGGGGAAATGGAAAATTGTTGCTAAATGTGTCTTTATTTTCAAAATATTCATTACAAAATTTTTCCTTTGTATGGAGACTTTTGGGACACTCTGTACTACAACCTCTATGGAACGTAGTATGGAGATACCTCATAGAAGCAAAAGTAGAACTACCGTTTGTTCCAGCAAGGCCACTATTGGATATTTACACAAAGGAAAAAAAGGGATTCTATAAAAAAGGCACCTGCACTAGAATGTTTATAGCAGCACAATTTGCAATTGCAAAGATGTGGAAACAACCTAAGTTCCCATAAATACATGAGTGAATTAATAAAAGGTGGTATATGTATACCATGGAGTACTACTCAGCCATAAAAAATAGTGGACTAATACCTCTTGTATTAACTTGGATGGAACTGGAGACTATTTTTCTATTTTAAGTATCACAAGAATGGACAAACACCACATGTACTCACCATTAAATTGGAACTAATTGACCAAAACTTATCTGCACATATGGAAATAACATTCATCAGAAATCAAGCAGGTGGGGGTGGAGGAAGGGATGCATAAATTCATACCTAACTGGTACAATGCACACTCTCTGCTGGATAGGCACACTTATAACTTTGACTCAAACGGTACAAAAGCAATTTATGTAACCAAAATGTTTGTACCCCCTTAATATTCTAAAATTTTTAAAAAAGTATGTGAAAAATGGTATACAATAATCAATTTAAACACCATATTTCTTATCATTTCTAATCACATACCAAATTTAAAAGTAATTTTATTCAAGATATTTATAATTAGCATTGTGGACATTTGAACATCTATGCCAATATATATATAATAATCACTGATTTTAAAAAGAAATTCTATTTAGTTTTCTGTCATTAAGATAAAAATTATCAAAAAGAAGTAACTGTCATTTAAGAAATAAATTGCAAATTATAGCATGTCTGTTGCTATTTTACCATCTTGTGTTATTATTCTGTTTTATTTTACATTAAATTGTGAGAGCGCCTGGATCTCCACATGCCTTTTCTCCACATAGTCTTATTCTTCAATAACATCGAAAACAAGTTGCTAGCAGGGTGCATTTTTACTTTGAGAATGTCTAAGTCTTTACTGCCCTTCCATTATTTACGTTTCCTGGGATGCTGGTATATACCAATAAAGGGCATGAGAAGATGACTTCTGCAGAGACATTTATGTTTTCAGTATTGCCTGTGTGTTAAAAACTCGCAGCTCTTAAAAAAAAAAGAGTTGCTCTTTTATAGTATCAGTTCAAAAAAGAAATAATCACTTGGGAAATTTTACTCTGTATCTGCTGCAAAGAAACCCAGCAGAGAAGAAAGGCTTGCAAAACCACAGAAGGCAGTAAATGTCAGAAAAGGTAGGTCATTCTTGCTCGTAACCATAAGGGCATTTCACTTATACTCAAGCTCATTGTTATGCTTAGTCAACTATAACCTTATGTCAAGCTGATCTTTGGTCTGTGGAAGTCTACAAGTAACTACAGCCAACAAAATTTGAAATAATATACTGCCCCCAATTTGGAGTAGAATTTTGCAGGAGTTTAACACTGTCTAAAATGTAATTGTAGCTAAATTGCAACAATAAAAAATTACTTTTTAGAGGTCTTTGATTTCTAAGTTTCATTAAGGGTGAATTTTTTAAACGATATTTTTATTCTTAACAGTTGTTTCACCACATTCTGCAAGCTCAAGAGTTGATATATATTCTGACATGCTAAGCAAATCCAAGTGACTCTCTTAAATCTAATATATTTTGGGATATGTGTTCCATCAAGGTGTATTTAGCTATCATATAGCATGTAGAAAAAAATAAAAAATTGTGGACTTACAACAGCAATGAGAAAATGTACTATTTATTCTGAAATATATATGAAATATATATTTTGTTTATTAATAATTTTCTCAGTTCCATGAAAAGACCAACATTTGATAAAATCAATAAGTGAAGTAACAAAAATAGGTGAAATATGTAAACATTTTCATCTTGTTTTACCAAACAAATAATCATAAGACAAATTAAATTTAGTTTTATCCTCCAGGATTCTCACAAAATACGGACACCAGGACCTCTCTAGATTGTGAAACCAAATCAATTCGATGTAATTTACACCACACTGTCAAGGAAATGTGTATATCTAAGTGTGTATATGTGTGTATGTGTGTATATACACACGCACACATTTAATTTATTTTTTAAGGATACTTCACTCTAATATTAAGAAGATAGTTTTGATTTGTTTTGTTTTGCTTTTGAAAGTATTCAGAAATTAACTGTGTAGAAGAAATTTTCCTCATTTAAGTATGATAGCAGACAAAGCAATGATGACACTCTTGAGAAAATTTGGTTATTAAATCTTCACATGTTTGTTCTGCCATTCTACAAATGTTCCATATGGGTCAGGACACAATGAGTGTTACCCTAGAGTTGGTGTACACTGCTATTTAATCATGCATTTAGTTTATATGCCATTCATTCAATGGCGAGTGGATACAGTTTACGAAAATTCAAGACTACACGATAATATTTCATGTTATAATATATTCCATTCCTAATCTCTGGGAAAATCCTTTTAAATAACATAAAACAGACATAGGAGATTAGTTTGAAAAACAAAACAGAAGCAATTGTAACGAGAATAGAAGTGAGCCTGGGATAACATGCCATCGCACGTGTTTTCTTTCCAAAATAATGTTATCCTGAAGCCAGCTCATTCACTACTTTTATTCATTACATCAAAAATATTTCTTGAGCATGTATTAGGTGTCACAAACTGTTCTAAATGCTGAGACTGCAAAAATGAACAAAACAGACATAATTCTTTGTCCTCATGGGGTTCATATTTTATTTAGAGAAGGCAAAAAATAATAAAAAGCCTAACTAAAGAAGTAAACTTTAGTGGTCAAAGATATGTAGGATGCAGAGAAGAGAATAAGAAGAAAAAAATAATTGAAATAGGAGGAAAATGAGAACATACGATTTACCGAAAACTGTGGTCAACTGTTGGATTTATCATCCGGTGACCTAAAAATCAACTTGTGGAACGATGTGAATCAAATGAGAATTTGGATAAATTCAAGAAAATATTGGAAGTGAGGAAGTACGTGGTAGCTGGATGGAGTTATCAGTATACATATCCCTAAACAGAAACATTGCATCCTAGTAATTGTGACAAAAAATAATAAAGCAATTTCTTTGACATAATTCCCATATTTGTAACAGCCTCAGTTTTCGACCATGTACAGAGAAAAAAGTTAAAGTGGGGATTTTGAGTTGAAGAAAAGTTTTTTATTGCTATCATTTAATGAAATTGATATGCACAACAGTTTTTATAAAAAAATATAGTATTATTTCTATTTGATTAACTACCAGAGAATTAATGAATTCTGAAAAGACACAAATTTACTTCCACTAAAACTCAGATGTGCAGAGGCAATGTAAGTCTTTTTTTTTTTTTTTCATCTGGTCTTCATATGTTCAAGTTCCTTGACTTTCTTTATATTCAGAACACCAAACTGATTATATAACATCTGTTGTTAACATGATTATAACCTTTAGCTATTTAATATACTTTATTATTGTCTTTCTGATGACACTGATTTGGAGTTGGGCAGCTTAAATTTGTCAAATTGGGCAATTAGAGTGTTTTGACTATATAAGCACAGATATTTGTGACATTTTGAATGACCTATATGTACAGATAGGTATGCTGTAGTTAAGCAGACAAATTTTTTTGTTGTTGTTTGTTTCTTTTTTTCTGCATGTTTACTTTATTTCCATTAGAAAAATATTATCTATATAAAATTTTGGTTCAATTCCTTCTCCTTGACCTCTACCATTCAAGCTTAAATACTTTAATTTTACTCAAGTAAAAGCAGAATCACAAATCTGACATGAGAACTAAATATTTCACATCATTAAATTAGTTTGAAATAGGTGTGCTTTGATTATTTTTCAGGAATAATAACTCGTCTTTCCTACCTGGTATTTCTCTTTACTTTTATTTATTTGAGTAACTATGTAATAAGTATCTCTTTCCTACATTCACAAATATGGGTGTACATAAGGGTAATTTACATCAGCAACAGGATTCATTGTCTAATCTTCATGTTCAACTACCCCTGCTATATAGTATTTCCATAATAACTTCAGATATTTTAATCAAGCTTACACTTTCATCAGTTGTAAGAATTAAGATGTTAATTAAGATGTTACATCAATTGTAAAAATTAAGATGTTAAAAATTCCAGACTAAACACTGGGCCCACTTATAGTCGTGCTGTTGTGAGAAGTCCTTAGACAGCAACCGCTTCAATTCTGTCTCCTTTGGGCAAAGCAGCAAACTGGTAAGCAGCTCTAGTGGGAAGATTACTCTTGAAATACTGTTTGTAGATTTCGTTGGCAGTATTGAAGTCATTTATGTCAGCCAGGAAAACACTTGTTTTTACCACATTAGTGAAGTCACAGCCTGCAGCTTTCAGAACTTCACCCATGTTTTTAAGAGCTTGTTTAGCTTCTCTACCCTCCCTGGCACAAACTGTCCACTTGGACAGTTGGCGGGTCCACATCTATCTATCCAGAAATATAAATGATCCTGTTGACTAACACAGCTTGAGTGTAGGGGCCAATGGGCCCTGGAACTTTCGCAGTGCTGACCACCCTTCTGATCAAGGACGACATGGCCAACCCTCCTCTCTTGAGGCCCCTTGGGGAGAAGCAGCACCCCCTGGCAGCCCTGCTCGCATCTTAGCGGACTAAGCAGACAAGTTAATATCCAAGAAGACAGATTTTTAGGATAATATATTGGGGTTAAAAGAATCATTTATGCCCACATTTATTAATATTCTAGCTGTTCACTTGTCACCTTATGCTATAAAGAATAGAACATATTTACTTGGTTATTATTATTTGAAAATGAACACTTGTCAAATGAAACTTAGTTAAGTCACTCCAACACTTAGCCCTCAGTTTCATCACTGAAAAAGTGTGTGTGGTTGAGATGAAAATTTCTGTGTTTCCTTTCTTATTTAATTTATAATAACAATAAGGAGCTTCTTGGCTGGTGAAAGTAAACATGTAATGTACCAAATATACTTTTTATTTTATGTTAAATATCTTTTATCCCTAGAGATTAAATGTTTATGGATTTATTCAATGCATATGAAGATAAAGAGCTTGTGCACTTGTTGGATAGAATTACATCACTCTATTTTTACAAGCAGCATTCCCAAAATAAGTTCTAAAATTCAGAAAAATAGCTATTGAAAGTCGACATAAAGAATATGTCACCGATATTTTATGATTGCCTATTACATGGATGGCACACATATTTGTCTGGTTTTCTTTGCCATTTTATTCCCTGACAAATTGTTGAGTACCTGGCACATGATATTCATTCTTCTAATAGTTTTTAAATGAATGTGGAGTGGGTGAAATATGTCACACAAATTTTTTATGACAACGGCTGATATAGTTATTATTAGCTAAGTAGCAGATGAAAAAATTGATGTGCAAGGTGGGGTAAGTTTGAAAATTTGCTATATTTGTAAGGCATTCAGAATCATACCAGTATGACTTCCACTACCTGTCTTTTACAGTTCAAGCTGCTATGACAATACCACAGACCGGGTGGCATAAACAACAGAAATGTATTTCTCACAGTTACGAAGGCTGATAAGTTCAAGAGCAAGGCTACAGCAGATCTGGGGTCTGGTGAGAACTGCTTCCTGTTTCCCCTCATGGATGTCTTCTTGCTGTGTTCTCACATGGAAAAGACCAATCATCTCTCTGTCTCTTCTTAAAAGAACAATTATCCCATTTATGAGGGCTGCACCCTTAAGACCTAATTACCTCCCAAAGACCCCACCTCTGAATACCATCACACTGAAGATTAAGAGTTCAATATGAATTTGAGGAAACACATACATTCAGTTCATAGCACTAACTTTTATCCAAGACAATTATGTAAATAAAATTGTGAATGAGTCTGAGACTGTCTCACCTGCTTAACCACTGTCCCCACTTACCATGAGCATGTAAGGCGTCTTTCTGCCAATATCCATTCTGGTTTGACCTATATGAAGGGATAATTTGGATTTTAACATCCCTATACCTTTTTCAATTATGCCCAATTCTACCTCTTTCAAACACATGCTCTTCTCCAGCATTCTGTCCACTTTGTTTATTTATGTATTTTCCTATTTTTTTCTTGTTTGATGTGTGTTTACTTATATTAGAGGGTAAATGCCTTGGATAATGTTGATAATGATAGTAATGACCCTTATTCATCTACATCATGTGTAATTTAGAGAATCTTCAAGGCATCTACATATGCTAATTTGCTGAGTTTCATCAATCCTAAGAACTGTAGCTTCTGCAGGATGTGTCTTCTAAAAGCTAAACAAAACCCACTCTTTACCCTGTTTCTTAACACGCATGTTGTGTTATAGTCATCTAGCTCCAAATGAAAAAGTGCCACATATCATAAGCATACTTTAGGAATGAATTCATTCCATTTGTCTAAATTTCCAGCAAGTATTCTACGAGTTAATAGAGCAGCACCTGATCTTTCCCCTCAGCCCAAATTCAGGATACAGTTAGTGCCATGGTGAGATAAAACAGCATCTTTATACTAATTTATCAGTTTCACCTTCATTGAGGCTCTTTAGATTGAGTACCTCTTCTGATTTATGTATGTTCTGCAGCTGTGTGAAACAGAGATTGATGAGTACTTAAATTTTCTGACCAGGCTACTACAAATTTCTAACTTGTAAATTTTCAAATACTGGAATTTTATCCTCAATGTAATCTTTATCTGAGACTAACATTTTTTTTTTCTTAGATAGCAAGTAGAAGTACTAAAATTTTAATAGAACTGTGCCATCTCATTTTTCTTCCCTAACATTCAAAACTGTTGGTGAGAGACTATGGTAAGAGTACGCATCAACGCAATTAAAATGTTATTGATCAAGCCCTTTGTGGTTTTGGACTTAGGTTGTTAGGAATTTCCAGGTACATTTGAACAAAGAGAACTACAAATATTATACTCTATCATTTCATCCTCGAAAAATTAACTAATATTTTCTTTGAAACCATACTTCAAAACAGTATTTTTTTGAAATACTTTACTAGAATATTATCATTGCCTTAAGAGTTTCAAAGATTTTGTAAATAAAATATTTAATCATGAGTACAACATTCCTAAACATGTTCCACCTTAGGGAATCAAACAAAGTACACAGTATTTTGTTAGAGCTCAAAGTTAATTGAATAGATATTTAAATGATAATTTCATGAGTGAAGATAAGACAATCATTTTTCAAACTTCTGTTTTTGATAGTTAAGGCACAAATTCATGTAAAAAAATAAAGTATATTTTAGTTCTACAAAACACGTAGAAATAAAACAGTCAAAAACATAGTCACTTTATCTCTTCTGGAATTTAAATATCAAAAACTTCTGAACATTATATATGAAAATCCAATTTGTTTTCTGTTTCATTACTTTGCTTTTGCTATAAAATTCCAAACACTTTATGCACTTGTTGAATATATTGAATTTGAAATAATTATAATTTTTTTTAGCTTTCTAGGTACCCATTTTTGAGAAACTGAATTTTAAAAGTAACAATCTGGCAATCTTTTAATCTTATTTTATGAACATTACATGATGACTGAAGTTTCTTCTAATTTATATTTGTATCAACCATTCTATAGCAGGCAAAAACATTTTTACACATCAGAGGCAATCTAGATTTGATCTCATTTATTATATTCTCCATTTAAAATTCAAAAAGCCCATAATAATTTTGTATAGTGTGTATTCAAACAGGTGTTTAACAATTTAAGTTTAATTACAGGATAATCAGTAATTATAATTAAGCACTCAATATCTCCTTAAGCTTTTTTTTGCTATATTCCTGAAATTAAAGTATAGAATTATTTTCTCTGTATACATAATACATAGAAAATTACCTTCCTTGAATTAATGCTAAATATCTTAAGCCATAACTCTGATCAAATTACAATTCACTCTGGATCTAGCTTTGCATGTTATGGAGATATATATATTTTTAAGGTTCCCAGAGTGCCATTGGCCAGATTTCTGCATGTGTGTGCCAGGAAAGGGGCTCTGACAATCGTTTTGAGTGTTTGTAATTTTCATCTCTGCTGGTAGTGAGAGGCTTCCGTGAGAGATTGGAGCCACTGCATCAATTCACAATGAACAACACATTGAATTCTTAAATACAGCTTTGATTCCCAAGGATTTATTCTGGGGAATAAATCAGTCTTATTTTAATTGTATTAGGTAATCAAAATTTTATTTGAATATTAATAAAAGACAGAAATGTGCTTTTAAAAGGAATCTAAAAATGTGCTTGAATTTCTAATGTTCTATATGATTAACTCATTTTGAATTTAAAAAAAAACAAAATATGAATTGTTTTCAACTACCAAGTGTGTCTCAGTACTGTACTTAAAAAAGCTGACAGATGTGTGGATTTTTTTCTGATTATTTATGAAGAAGACTCATATTGATGCAGAGATAAACTTTTAAATAACTTATTTTATTTGCTCATAACTCCTTCTTTGTTACTGTTTAAAAAAAATTTGCCTTTTCATTTAAAAGACTATGAATCAAGGAGCTAATTTTTTACTGCCACAATTCTTATTGTATTCATTTTACATTTTAGCATATTAAATAACTCTAATAATCATTTTGTCAGAAATACACATAATCTTCAATAGCTTCCCAGGGCACATAATAGAAATGTTTGTACCATTTAACAAAATAAATGCATAAAATCTAAATAGTCTTTAGACTAAAATTTACAACGTTGGACACTTTTTGCTATTTTAAGCAGTTATATAGCTAATCACAGAAGATGTGGTTTTTACTGTTATTCAGTTTGTTTTCTGTGAGTGTTGGCTCCCTGAAAATCCTTAGTGCTCCCCAATAGGGAAGCCTATGACTATTGAATTCAGATATTTGTCCCAAGGTAGGGCCAAATGCACATCTACTTTATCACTCAAAGGGCCCATTTATAAATGGATTTATTCTTTGGTTTCTCTCTGATTGAAAGCCTCCCACACAAACATACACACATACAGATTCATAAACAAATAGATTCTGTTATGCGCTTGGTGATCGTTTTCATTGTTCTAGTGAGCGATAAGACACATTGCCAAATAAGAGAACTATTTGAGAATAAACCTTTCTCACTCTATTTTATGAAAACAACCTAGCATGACTTTCATGTTACCACATCATACTATAATTTCACCTGAAGAATCAAAGTGAAATATATCTCGTCATTTCTCAAATAAAACATATTAATGGTGTTCGTGTGGAATATAAATACCATCAAACACCAAAGAGTGATTAGGTACTCTTAACTCTTAACTACAGCTTCTTCTCTTGTTGACTGGAGCATGGAAAATTACTAACATCTACACTGCCCCCCACCCCACCTTTATTTGTAAGATAAGTGTTATCTTTTTATGATGCTAATAGTTAATCAACCTACTGTATTATTTTTAAAATTATATCTGAGACTAAATATGATTTACAACCTAAGACTGGCAAGACTAAGAAATTTATTTCTTACTTAAAATGGTCCAAAAGCCCAACACCAAAGACAAACTCTTATTATCTTGATATAGAATTCAAAACATGATCTGACCTTTTATTCAGAAGTTCTAGGTATAAATTTTGGTGTCATGAATTACAAGTATTAACCTTGAGCATATTACTTAAAATTTTATGTCTTAATCATATCATCTTTAATATGGCATAATAACTAGTTACCTGATGGGACTTGTGGCAGGAATTTAATTAACATTTTAGAAGTTCTGCAACTGTATTTGTCACATATTATTTGCTCAGTAAATGGTATTTATTATGTTGTTTGATTTTTCTAGGAAATTCAGAGACCAAGCTCAAAGAATCAAGGATGAAAGGGAAAGAAATGAAATATAAAGAAATATAAAGAGCAGTTTCTAAGATCTAGAAAGGCAGAATATTCCGGAACTAATTTATGTATCTCCCTATGTCTGCTCAGTTACAGCTCCTGATTCCTGGATGGTGATGCTGCCTTGGTGGCTTACACTGTGTCCCATGGTTGGAAAGTACTAGCTGCCACCTGTGTGCTTCATCAGCAAACACTGCCAGTTTTTTAACCTTCCCCCCGAGGTGTAGGCAGGGCTTAGCCTTGGCATCCACTGGGTCTGTCACAGTGGGAGGCCAATAGCTCCCAGCCTAAGTTTGACCTACCCAGAAAAACAGAAATTCTGGCTCTGCCCAAAGTCTGTTCAGAAGGGCCTGTTAACATCATTTGAAAGTGTTAGCGGTTTAATGTTCACTGGGACAAATTTAGGAGACAGGAGATTGGGAAGTGCCAGGGAAAAAAATTTTCTTATTCACCTTTCTTCCACAGACTTTTCTAAAATGTCGTGGTTCCATATGGCCTTTCAGAGTACGGTTTGTGTCACCGAGCCAGTTGTTTCTCTTGTCGAAAAGTTGGAAGCCCACTGATGTGCCAAGGAAACTTGAGTTTTTCCTTCCCCTGCCTCGTTTTCCTTTTCTTTTAATTTTGCTTCCCTGGGGTTGTGCTACCTCCTAAGCAGTGCCTCCTAAAATTTTCCTCAGACTTTAAAAAAATTTTTTTTGGTATGTATTGTTTTAGGTAATCTGGATAGAGACAGAAAAAGTTACAGATCTGGATGAAATAAAGTCAAGTCCTAAGCAAGAGACTCATTGATTTCTCCTTCGTGTCATGCATTTTGTCCTCTGGCTTTCAGTCCACAAAAAAGAATTAAATAAATGATTATTTCCCTTAATATTCATTAATTTATTTATTCATTCTTACATATTTCTTAAATTCCTATTTCAGGCACAGAGTAACCAGAGGTCTCTTGAAATCTTATGAAAATCCATTTTTCAAGGACTAGTCAAAATGGCAAAAGTACCTCATTTAACCCTGTATATCAATAATCTCTAAAGTTGTAATTGAATCAGTATTATTCTTTATTTAAAACTCTTTGAGAAAGTAGAAAAAGTGGCATATATTTTAGCATAATTTTAACCAAAATTGATAAGATTTTGACTGACAATTCAAAAATAAAAGGTAATATTAAAAATTGTCACTTAGTGAAATGGTTCATTTTTCTGAAAAATTTAGTGATAAGGATTGCACAATCATGATAGGTAAGAGATATGCTTTTATTTTTAACAGACAAATATCAGATTAAAAAACACCATGTTCCAAATATGTGTATGTAATTCTAATATGTAAACTTCCAAATGCATTTCCACATAAAAATAATATGCACAATGATTAAGCCACCAGATGGTCCAAAATAAAAACAAAATAATTTTTATGTTTAATTTTATTGGAGAATTCAATCTTAGATGGCAAGAAAATTCTTTCATTGTAGACTGTAATTAGAAGAGCAGAACTTTGCTTTTTCTAATTTGTCCAGTTACCAGGCAGTAGACCATAAATTTTTCATGATCTCATAGATCATGGCTGTGGTGGATAAGGCCAGTTACTTCCAAAGAGACCTGTCCATGATAATCTATGAGATTTATTAAAAAAAAAAATAGAATGTTTGTTTTCCTTTTGGAAGTGTCTATTTTTTCTTGAATAATGCATGCATTATATAATAATGCATATTATAATACTGCAGTCCCCAAACCCCAGGCCATGGACCAGCACCAGTCCATGGCCTGTTAGGGACCAAGCTGCATAGTTCTGCTGCTCCCCCGTCCATGAAAACTTCCATGAAACTTAGGAACCAGGGGCTGCATCGTTGCATCTTAGGAACCATCGCTGCATCACCGCCTGAGCTCCGCCTCACCCCTCCTCCCCCGCCCCCCCCCCGCCACCGCTACCGCCACCGCCACCGCCACCGCCACCCTGTCCTCTATCCGTGGAAAAATTGTCTTCCATGAAACTGCTCCCTGGTGCCAAAAAGGTTGGGGACTACTGATATAATATATATGTTGGTAACATCTATAGAATAAAAATGTATTTATGATGTTGTAGAGGCTCAATCTTTTCTGTTTTGTTATATTTGTGCATAGCATTTAGGAATTTAAAAATAAAGAAAGGTAATTTATACACTTCAGGATTAGGGGATCATGGAGCAGTTATATTGCTAACAACTACACTATTGGTGTCAACGGTTACCATTGGGTTGAGGGCAAATAAACATATCTGGACTCTAGCTTCCTAAGTATGACATAGTTGGCTATGGCATTTAGCAGTGTTTTTTGTTTGTTGCTTGGTTTCATTGTCATGGAAGGAAGAATTTTGTAGGAGTATATAGTAGAAGAATAGAACACATTGAAGACAGGTTAACAGCATGTGTGTAGCAAATAGCAAGCTTTGGGATTATAGTATAGCATCCCACCCAATATCTGCTCTTTGAATATTTGATGCAGGGAAAGGAAAGAGAAAAAGTAATTATATATTTACCACTATCTTCTCCCTACAAAGCAAACTGACACAATTACTGGTCCCCAGAACTTCTTCTGAGAACCAGTCCCTCAAGTAATATATGCATGTGTTTTCTGTGAAGTCTCTATTACACATATTGTCCTTGATATTTTAATTCTAACAGGAGACAAAAAGAAGTCCTGTGTCAGTCCACTACAGGTATTGATTGCAGTCACTAGATGTATCTTGATAAGCTCTTCCAAATTTAGACTGACAGGTATTTAAAACTGCTTTGGGACCATTTACTGAAGAACATGTTAGGAGGAATACCTTAGGCAGGCCATATATTCAGTTTATGACTACATAGTCGCATATTCTGACTCCCTGAGCAAAGTGAATTAAAATATTTAAGCTACTTTGCATTTCCATCTCATCTACCAGGTGTTTAGGCATCCTCCAGGAGCTTGAGGATTCTATTTGTATGTATTTTAAAGTGTAGGTATTATACAGCTGTGGATACACTTGTTTTTTTCTTACTCATTCAACTAGATTTCTATCCTCTTCCTAAATTCTGTAATTGCATCAGGCATAAGGGATATAAGGAACAAAACATTAAATGAAGCAGTATTCTGTATATTTGTAAATGTAAAACAGATGTGCAGTAAATATTGTGAGCTTTGAATCAATAGGATACCATATAAATACAAAGAACGAAAGGAGAGATAATTTGTCAGTGATTTTTGCTAAATATCTCGTTAGTAATGGAGAAGCCACAGTTTCTTCACAGGATTTAATGAATAGCTTTTCACACATGGTTTTCCTACTACTCCTGAGCAGCAACTAGTCTGCACACTACAAATACAAGCAAAATTTAGCAACTAATGGATATAACATATTCATTTTAAAAATTTCAAAATATTTAAAAGAATTATTAAGACCTGAAGTAAAAGTAGGAACATATTTTTTATAAAAGAAATTTCACAATTTTCAAAATATATTGCTACTCTCAAACTATTTAAATAGTATAATTTATATTTCAAGTTACCATTAAATACAGATAATTTCAGTTTAGGAAACATATTAAGACCAAAACAATTTACCATGTTTTAGAGAAAAGATGAAGTTAAGTATTGCACATTTCCCAAAGCTTTCTCTTGTCCTTTACTCCTCAAAATCTGAAAATGGCGTCACCTCTTATTGAATGACTCAGCATCCACATCCTCCTCTCTCTCATCACTTTCACTCAGTCACTATGACCTCCTGAAGCTATACCAAACAATTTATGTCAAAGCTTCTGATTATCTATTTCCATTGGTTGTGATATTTGTGATCAATTGCTTGGTTTATTGTAGTAATGTCTTAATTATTTATCTACATTTGTTTTCTTTCTACACAAATTTATACTAATCAGCATCATCTGATTAATGTTCTTGATCACATAGTGACCAATGTTCCTTTGCTCAAAAATCTTTCATTGCTATCCATTTCCATGAGTATTAAGTTCTTTGCCCTAAATTATCATACATTATCTAACCATACCACAATTATTTCCAATATCATAAGATAATTTGTAGGACAGGTGCAGTGGCTCACTCCTATCTATAGTCCCAGCACTTTGCGGAGACCAAGGTGGGAGGATTTCTTGAGGATAGGAGTTCTAGACCAGCCTGGTCAACATAGCAAGACCCATCTCTACAAAAAGTAAGAAAAATTAGCTGGTCATGGTGGCACACAACTGTAGGCCCAGCTACTCAGGAGGCTGAGGCAGGAGGATTGCTTGAGCACAGGAGTTCAAGGCTACACTGAGCAATGATGATGCCACTGCACTCTAGCCTGGGCTACAGAGAGAGACCCTGTCTCAGAAAAAAAAAAAAAAAAAGATAATTTGTAAATTAGACATTTCTTGAAAGATGAAGTAATTATTTTTTCCTAAATTAATTATGGATTTAAAGTATTTCTCTATCAAATTTCTATATAACTCTCCCATTAAATCATCACTACTTAATTTTCTACTCACCTCTTTTTTTTCCCACCTTATTTTGTCAAATTTTGATTTTATGTTTATCAGGCTAAATTTTACTATAGTTTTAAAATTGGGTGTGAGATATGTGTATTGATTTTTAGTTTGAGAAATACATACAGTATCACATATGATATATGCAAAAGGTGCAGTTAACATTTTAAAAAGAGGAACAGGGTTGTTACTGTCCTAAGCTGTTCTGATTCACTATATATGGATGTTCACCTATCTTAAAATTTGGTGCTTTAAAACCATTTTATTACATGTCATAATTTGGTTGTATGAGTCAGGAATCTGGCCAGGGCTCTGCCCGATGAGTCCTTTGTTCAATGTGACATCAAGGAAAGTAACAGATGGAGGCTAATAGGCTGATGGTCTAACCTGGAAGTTCTAAGGAAGATTTCCTCATACACATAGTGCCTTGTTGGGGATGACTATAAGGTTTAGGTCAGTTGGACTGTTGACCTATGTGCATAAACACATCATTTCCTACATGTCTCAGGGGAGTTGGATATCTTTTATTGTAATTCAAGTATCAAAGACTGAGAGTCCCAAGAAACGTGTAGGGAACATGCACAGCTTTTTATGACCTAGCCTTTGAAGTCCCAAAACATCACAACTGCAGCATTTTATTGATAAAACAAGTCACTTAGGTCTAATGAGATCCAAAGGGATGAGAGAAGAATTAGACCCCACCTTACAGTGGGAATTGTACCAGAAATTTTGGATTACCATTGATGTACCCTGGGCACAAAGTATTTACCTTTCTCATACATGCAATCTTCCCTCTTATAAAACTCAGAATATTTTATCCTATTATAGTATTTGCTCAAAGTTCAGTATCTCAGCGTCTAAATCAGGTCCAGGTCCAGACGCAGATAAGAGGATCTATGAGTATAGTTCCTCAAATATAATTCTTCTCAATCTTCAGAGACAAGTTGCCAGCACCCTTCTCCTCAGTACCTCACTGGCCTCAATATACAATGATGATAAAAGTGAGGGTAACTTCCATTGACATCAGATTAAAAAGTGGAAAAATAGTAAGCAGTCATTGGTCTGTAGCAATTCTAAAATCCGGTTGGGCATATGTTGCCAGTTACTCGATTAGGAAATCCTGAGAATGATTCATCAATAGTTCTGTGGGCACTTTTTTCTGTCTTCTGAGAACTTCTTATTTTTTTCTGAGTGAAATAACCCATGCTTGCATCTGAGTAGACTTCTTAAGTTGCTTCCTGCCCTGCCTATAGATGTTTCAGGGCCAAAATCCTTTTAAATTTCAAATTTCTCTGTCTCAGTAAAATCTAAAGTTACTTTCGCCAATATGATTCTCTTAAAAACTTGTGGGGCTCCTCGGAAACTTATTTGAGTTCACTCTGTTAGACAATGATGCATCTAAAAATCTCTTTGAGACAAGACCCTCTCTGGCATAGATTATTTCAAAGTAGCTAGAAAAGAGAACATGTACTTTTCTCAACACACAGAAATAATAAATACTTAGATACCCTGACTTGCTCATTAAACATTCTATGCATGTAACAAAATATCACATGTACCCCATAAATATGCAAAATATTATGTTCAATAATAAATAAATGAATGGCTATGATGGTGAAAAAAAGAATTAGATTATTATAGGACAATGACTTATAATACTTTTTTAAAAGTTTTTTTTAGTTTATTTATAGTGTCTACCCTTTCAAATCTTTTTGAGAGCTTAATAAAGAGTTGTCCAGCAACATTCTTAATATGAATTTAACCTGAGTCTATTTCTTATTTTGAGAGCTTATTTCTTAATTTGAAATTAAGAAAAGTTTTTCTTTATAAAATATATCAAATTCTATTTTATTTATATTTGTTCTAAATTTTTCTTGAAATTTGACTATTCAGTTTTCTATCTCATTTCTCTCTACAGTCATATATCATCATACACAACCAAAACAAAACAGCTAATATTTTAAACCACTTGCTTGGATATCTCCTTATCCAAATCTGTCAGTACATTGTGTGTATTTTCTATTTACCATGTTACCCCAAGTGATAGAATTGCCATAATTTCTCCCACTGCATAACTAGGTTCAACCTTATTTCCTTTTTTTCTCTACCAGTAACACTTGTCTCCCTTCCTTGTCAGCATTTCCAATAGTATATTTCATAATTTTTCATCTTGGAGTTAGAGTCTCCTTAAGATACTCATCTTTACTTACAATCCCCTCAAAGCTGTCCAGCTTTTTCCTGATCCCGCGTTGCAAAGGCAGTGCCACGTAGTTTTCAGGTTACTATTACAAAGTATCCCTCTTCTGCTACCCAAACCATTCCTGTTCACTATTGATCTAGAGCAAACTGTATCAAATTTTATTGGCTTATAGCAACAAATATTTTATTACATATCACAATTAATGAGTTAGGATCGTGGTCAGGGCTTGACAGGGTGATTCTCCTGTTCCCTATGGCATCAACAAAGGTCAATAATATTCAACTGACCTGTGGCTCCAAGATGATTTCATTCACATACCTTGTCCTTAGATAGGGATATCTGGATGACTGTGCCCAGCTGGAACCACTGACCAAAGTACCTAACATATGTCCTTTCAAGCATAGCAACTAAGATAGTGTGACTTATTATACCATGAAGTAAGGCTACCAGAGAATGTTCTGGAAGAAATCCTAGTGAAAACTGCAAAGCTTCTTATGACCTAGTCTTGGACGTCCTGGAAAGTTCCTTCTTTCACATTTTGTTAGCCAAGCAAATTATCACATATAGACCACATGCAAGGAGAAGGAAATTAAAATCCACCTTTTAGTAAGACAAGCCATAAAAATTTGCTACCACATCTAATCTACAATGTAAACTATGGGTTCAAATACATATACACTCTTCACTTATTCTTCAGATATTCTGTCACTGGATAGGATTCCCAGGAATACAGACTCTGAGACGGAATGAGAAGGATTATTACAGAGTGCTTTTGGAATAAACATCTGTTGAAGGGAAAAGAAGGAAGCAAATATTAGAGGAAGGAGAAGTTGAACTATGATACAGTCTCAACGCATGCCTCAGCCAACCCTATGGGAGCTCAGAAAATGGGTTGAGTCTTTTGAGCTGCTGTGAGTTGAGGAATAAAGCCAAGAGTTATCCGCCAGAAGCACTACCAGGAACTGTGATAGTAAGTTATTCACTCCTGAAATGGGGTTTACAGTTCACCACACCTTCACTATTTGAAACATCTACTACATAATTTCTCTAAAGAGATAAAAGTACTAATCTATAAAGCACTCAGCAACAATGATTGAATAGATAATAATAAGCCAGGGGAACAAGTATTAAAAAAGCCATATATTTTTTGAAATACATGTAATTCAAAATACAAAGTAAGATTTATAGGTTCAAAGGGTAAAATATACTCACTAAAACCATGATGACAGAGTTTTGACTTAATGTTTCTCAACCCATCATATAAATTGTGCTAAGTTACCATAATGTAACTAATCCATTTAAGACTCCTTTGTTCATGAACTCTAGTTAAGTGAGGAAGATTAGATTATTTCTCCTTATTTGTTTTATAAAACTGTTGTAAGTATTGCTTTGTTTCTTTCATTAATTTATCTTTTTTAAAAATATAAAGATAGTGGCAAGTATGCAAATGAAAAGCATTCTTAATTAATATATTATTTTGTTTCTATCTATTTCCTGTTCATTAAGTCTAAAGTGCCTAAGTAGAAAGTTGCTAAACAGTAAACAACTAACATTGATTGTAAAAGATGACACTAGATGAACTGTGTAATTAATCAATTTGCATAGTGTCTGAGGGAAAAAATAGGTTTGCTTGCTTAACTTTATATTTTCTCACCTTAAAATTCCTGAAAAAGAGAAATGGTCAAATATTTTTTGAAGAAAAGTACTAGCATAATTTCACATGTAACTCTAGTGCAGCCAAAGACTCCATTACAAATTTGTGTAAGGGATTGAAATAACTTTTGGGCAAGAAAACAGCTCAAAAAATCCAATATGATATGCCAACTTGCTAGGGAGTAAAAGAAATAATTTGATAAGGAATAAAAGTTAACTTTATATATACCATCAAATTATAACTTTCTTTTTATAAGTTCATATGTGTGAGTGTTTTAAAATTAGATATCAAGGTTATTTTTAAACACTGGAAACGATGTAACCAATTAACTGGTTTCTCTTTACAGTGTCTTTTTTCATGTTTTCCAATTTCAGTTCCTATTAATGTTTTTAATGTCATTATAGGTGTTAATTTTCACTATGATAACTGATTTAATTTGGAAAGTACACAAAAGTTTGTTGTGGTTAAATCCAGAGTATAATAAATCTGAAACATCTGACTCACACGCTTCTGAGACAGAGCTTGTGAGAGACAGAAAAAGAGAAATACAGAAGTAGTACTGGACTTTGTTTTTGCACTCAACTAGAATCATCCTACTAGGCCCCTACTCATCTCTTCATCCTTCCCTCTCTAGGAAGCTTGCTCTGTTTCCTGGCAGAGTGGCTCCTTCCCACAACTGTAAAGACACAGCCACTAATGCCACAATGATTCTACAGACGAAGGAGAATCCCAGCCTGGTGCCCATTGACAAGGAAGACCACTGTGTGCACCACTGCCAGACGAACACTCTGAGGAAGCTTTGGCTTTCCCAAGGCTGCCAGAAAGAATCATATCAAGAACCCAGAAATTCAGGGAAGTTAATGCTTCTAGGAAATATTGACTAATGAGATGGTGCATTCAAGAAGGAGCCAGAAGTTAAATTGATTGCCCTTCCTCCCTCCAACCAACTGTTTGGAGATTCGGGGATTCTGTAGTCTCACAGAAGATGTCCCACCTGACCTTACATGAGAAGCTGTGGCCAGCTCATTAACATGCCACCTTTTATTTCAGTTTTTCCTCCCCTGGTTCACTTTCCTCTCAAGTCTTATTTGTTTTCTTGGGAACTCAGAGTAAGAAAGGAGGATAATCAGAATATTTTCAAATTCCTCAAAGATGACTGGTTTGAAGTTGCATACTGCCTAGCATTTCAAATTTCTTGACTTTTTCCTTTTAAAAACACCCATTTTCCTATGTGTGTGTGTGTACACACACACACATACTCATACATATATCATGGTATCAAACTACAATTGCATATTTCAAGCAGCTTTCCCAGTTTTCAAAGAGCACTCATAACGATAATTTTACAATAATTCTTGTGGGATGTGCTAAAAGAAATTATCTTCACTATAGATAGGAAAATTTAAATATTCACAAGAGTAATATTAAAGTTTCCTTTATGATCATAACCTACATGTATAGATTGGGTAACCTATATGAGTGAAGCTGTTCATCTTAATCACTTTTTTTTCTTTAATGCTTAACAATGTGTCTGACACATAGTAGAGACAATACATTAAATCAATAAATAAAGCAGCTTAAAGATGAGGTGTCATATCAATGACTACAGCTCTTCAATTCAATTGGAATTGATTATTCCAATTAATCAAAATTTGTTTTGAAAAGTCAAAACAAATGATCTACTAGTAATTCCAATTTTTGTATTTGGGTGCTTTACACTGAGGTAAAGAGAAATGTTAACAATATTAAATAGTCTAATCACTGCTCTCTAATCATATTCTTAAAAATATTGATTTTAGAAATCTTAGTAGTGTTGACTTCCACAAAATTAGTAGTTCCTTCTGTGCTGAGGAATGGCATATCTAGGCCCGATACTTTCTTGTATTTCTGTCCCTAGATTCCAAGGCTTTTACTCAATCGTAAATATATGATAAACTATTTTTTTTGCAAATTAGGTCATTAAACATTTTAGACTTACTAATGACAATGTGTAACAATATTCAGCTCATTCTCAAATTTAAAATTAATGTAACAGGGTTAAATGCAAGTATGTTTTAGGAAAAAGACATTTTCAATTAACAGTGTAATACTGAATGATGATAAAATGACATCCATTTTTATTTCCCTGAGTAACACTCTGGCACTCCTATGTTTCAAATCTAAAAATCTTGTCATTTGATACAAAAACTCAATTCCTTTAGTGAATTTGTGTCATGTAACTGTAAATTAGAGATCAAAATTTGGAAAAAAGCATAACGCTTATGTTAAAAATTTTCAACATTAATATTACTTCATTCAGAGTTTGAAAAATAGTTCATTTTTAAAGGAATGCTGTTGAGCTTCATTCTTTTATTCATGAAATCTTTTACTTCATTGAATAAATTGAATTGTTATATGAAAATATATACTCAGGTGTCTAAATTAATACATGTCCTTAAGTCAATAAACACAGAATCATTTTCAACCATAACACATAAAATCTTTCATATAAGCACTAGATCATTTGTAAGGCATATGAAAATCTTTCCACAGACACCCACATTTAAGTGCAAATCACAATCACTACACCAAATAAAATAATAAGTGCAAGTCTTCACCTGAATAAGTTATTTTCTTGAAATTTATCATGATGCTGTTTTTAACCATTTATAAAAAGTTTAAGAAACAAAGCAAACTGACCACATGTGTTTATGACATCCTCTGAACACCACTGAATAAAAGTAAAGGGTTTTTTTTTTAAGAAAACAAAGGAGGGATGGATTAAATCCATAAGAACAAAGGGAATGAAAAGGGAAACACAATCAGATAATAAATGTCAATATATTTTGGGTAGGGTAGAAATTAGCTGGAGGAGTGGTGACTTTCTTAGCAGGTTGTCGAGACCTACAATGCAATGAGCTGTAGAGAGAGACTTGTTCTTGAGAAAGAATCATTTGCCCTTATTGGATTCCTGAAAGGCACACACAGAACTTAAAGTAAGCAGTCCAGAGGTATTGTGAAAACTGAGGTAGTGAGGCTGAAATTTGAGGAATTTAGTACAAGTAATTTTGAAGTATGGCTAGAAAAGATGGTCCATCTCTGATCTCTGTTTTTCAGGCAGGGAGCAGGGAACTGGCATTTTCTGGAGAAAAAAAGGACTAGACCCTTCATTTGGTGAAACCACATACATTGTGTGGGTGAAGCACCGGTGGGTTAAAGGAGATGGCTAGAAATGGGCATACTCCTTGGTGGGTTCACAACTGTCTACTTTAATCTTTTCTATTCCAAGAACATTGAAAGCCAAAGGCATTCATTTTCTTGTAAGAAACATTAAGCAGCACCTGTGAAAAGATATTCAGATACATCTGGGGAGATAGGGCACACAGCATAATTGCCTGATTGCTATCAGACATTCTTCCATTCAAAAGTCATACACATAATTCTGTGGTTACTAAAGATTATTCTACTTGCATATTAATCCTTAAAGTTTTCATTTATACGTTATGATACATATTGAATGACTACCCTTTTCTCCCACCACTGCTGAACTTTATCACGTTATCTTGCATTATGCTTTTGAAAGTCTGCACAGAAACTTTATACATTTGATTATTTGTTTATTGTCTCTACTCTGACATGATAAAAGCTCCATGAGTTAAAGAGATCTTCCTGCTTCATTCACTGACTCGGTATAAAATACAGTGCACCCAGGGTGAGAAGAGTGGTGACAACTTATAGTGGATTTTCTAGATGGGTTAAAGATTTCTAGATGGGGCTTGAATTAAGAGAAGGGGCGGACTTGTAAATATATGGGTAGCAGAGAGTTTAAGAATATATAAAAAATGAAAGTGAAAAAGTCCAGGTGTATGGTCCAATGATAAAAGGCTTGTGTGGCTATAATAGAGTGAACAGACTGAAAAATAATGTGAAAGGACTAGAAAAGAGCAGAAGGCAGCTCATTTGGGCAGAAATTTCACAACACCAGAAGTCTTTAAGATTGGCCTGAGTTCATTTCCATCTCCCTAAAAAATATTATTACATCACATTGTTACGTTTATTACATTATTACATCTGTTTTGGTATTCTGCACTTGTATCCTTTCTTTGTCAGATATCTAAACAACCCAGAAAATCACTTCCTTTTCATTTTAAGAAAGGAAACACAAGTATTTCCCTATAATCTTGGCCTTTTCCATACTTTGGAGGCTAAGCAATGTATTCTGTCCCCTGTTATAACATCTTCTGGCATAGGATAAATTGCCAGTGACAGCATACAATCATACTTCCATTATCACTTTTGAGGCACTATTAATAACAGGTACGTCCCTCTCTAATTGTTAGCAGCAACATCCAATTGCAAGCTGGTGCAATTTATGAACAAAACCTATCACTGTGATTTGCCAAGTGTTACACATTTCATTTGTTGCAACACTGTGAAATTTATGTTCTAAGGGAAAGGCACACAGGGCATATCTAGATGTGACTTACTTAAGAACATGGGCACTTTTTATTAGCTCATTTGCTTTTCTTAAGGGAGATCATATAATTAAATATATTATGGCTGTCAAGGAATCTTCAAGGCTATATAAGGGGGAATATAGCCAATGACCATCTCGACCAATCCTTTGCTATGGTTTGCAGTGTGATGACTAGTGGTGGGCGTCATGCTAAATAACATTTCTTGTTCTGTACTGAACCACAGCTTGTGGATTCTTTTTGCAGTGATAAAAGTGAATGTACAGAGCATGCTGTGAACTTTACTTGAAACTAGAAATTCCAGAAATACCACTCCAGGACAGAGCTCCTCTGTCTACTGCCCCACGCCATGGAGTCTTATCATTACTGTGATATATAGCATGTTGATCCGTAAAGCAGAATCTACCCTAGAGGCAATAAGCATAATAGTTTCATTTTACAGCCTCTCTCTGGAGCCAAATTTTAGCCATTCCTAATGTGCAATTTTGCAGACTCAGGTACTGAAAAGGTTGACAAAGTGGTAGGGAATAAAAGAGCTCACATCAAAGCTCATATCTAATGATATAAGCTTCGCCCTGAGGACTTGCTTGCCTTCAAGGGATAACATCACAGTAATTGGAAGATTTTTGAGGTACAGTATACTATAATGAAAATAAGAGACTGATCTACATCAGTGTAATGCTGGGTTTTCTACTTGGTGCATCCTTTTTATAACAGTGTGTACTAACATAAAGTATTGTCCTGAATGCACTTGTTTGCTTGCAAATTTTTGTGGTGGATGAAAATTTACAACTTTGGGAGTTTGACCTGAGAAAGTTGCTTCTGTTACACAAATTGTGATTTTAAAAACTCAGTCAAAAGAAAAAAAATGCTCCAGAGCTTGAGTTGTCTAGTTCTAATGATAAAAACCTTACTCTGTCCATTTCAGAATTTATGATTTTCAGTATTCTCAGCCTGAATGGAGTCATTCAAGACTGTAATACTATGGAGGCTAAGTAGAAGAGTTTCTGTGCTGAAAAGTAAAACTTCCATCAGCTAAAAATGGCAAATATTTTATGACCGTATAATATTCATTTGTTAATTTAATAAACTTTAAACCCATAACACGAATAAGATGTTGTAAACTCTCAACCACCTGGAACTAACAGAATAAAGAGTGCTTAAGATTTACTCAAATAATTTTGAAACACAATGGAAAAATAGAGCAGTAAGAGAAATACAAATGTAAATCTATGGCATTCCAGTATTTGTATTTTTGACCAGGGGAAACTGAGAGTTTATGGAAGATGTAGGTACTGAATGAATCATTTAGGCAAAGGACTAGCCATCCCTAACTCTTGAAGACACACACTTTTGGCAAATATGTCTATGGAGCTCATATAAAACCAGTACAATTCACACCAAGAGAGCATCTGTTTCTCCATCTCTTCTGAAACTTGCATGGCAGCAAGAGTTACGGCTACTCCTGCAGTCACTCCCACCTTTTATCCAGCACTTCCACACCTGTGTCAGTTAGTCACCTTCACAAGATAGAACAATCCACTCACAGGCTTTTTATCTGCTGGATCATGCCTCAGAACTTTTGTATTTCCTTTCCTATTTATCGTTGAACTCTCTGCTTCTCACGTATTTGCAAAACCAGTTCCTTCTCTTCATTCGGATCTCAATTCAGCTGTCACCTCAACTTAGATATCTTCCTTTACAATCCACCATAAATTATCACCCTCTCTCTACCCTAGTTGCACTTTATATTATTTTGTTTTTTTAAAAGACTTTTTAAACGTATATGAACACTTGAAATTACTTTTCATATTCATTTGATCACTTGTTTATTATATCTACCATTGTAGAATTAAAATTTTATTAGTTCAGGATTCTTATCTGTCCTTATTCATTGCAACAGTATAAAATACGGAATAAGTACTCAGTAAATAAGTGTTTTATGAATATATATTGCACATCCCCCCCTTTTTATTTTTTGAATTCTCTACCTCCCAGACCCATGCGTGCATAAAAAATTTCCTACTTTTCAAAATACGCGATTGGTAAGAGCATCAGTTGGAATATAATTTTGGAGAAAACAAATCTGAGAAGGTAAATAAACCGAATATGAAACTGATGAAGTAATTCTATACCTTTTCCTGAACAAAGAAAGATATTGCACAGGGGATTAGTGGAGGGTTTTTGCCATCAATCATACTAAGCTTGAATTTCACCTTTATCTGATGTGTGATTTTAAAAAGTTGTCCTCTTTGAAAGTCTGTTTCTCATCTAAAAAATGAAAAATGTATAATACTACATTTTCCAGCTGTGAAAATCAAATGAATTACTTTACGTGAAAGCAAATATCAAAAAGCTTTCTGATACATAGTTGATATTCAATAAACATTTCTTTCTTTCTTCTTTGCCCTATTCCCTCAGGCTAATCAAAATTCCAAACTAAACTGGAGTCAGAATTCTAAATTGCATTAAGCCTAAAGGTGATGCCTAATCGGCCTGAAGGTAAACCATTTTGCCTTGGGCCTCCCAGACAAGTATCACTTCAGATGACTGCCTTAGAAATGTTGGGAGTTATAAATGCAACTGTGAGAGGAAATGTTCCATTAAATTAATGTCTACATCTTAATTTAAGAAAGCTAATTGAATTCTGAAGAAAAAAGCCACTGCTTGAATGTCTTTGGCTTTGGAAGATACAATGCAAATTTAAAAATGTTTAGAGAAATCATCAATATCCTTGAGATTTCCAAATGTATTGTTACACATTATACTTTTAAAAATTATTTTATATTCTTCCATATGTTTGAATATGTTCCCTTTCTTAATTTAAATTAATATTTTTATTTGTTTCCTCTTTCTTTATTGTTAATCTCAAAACATGTTTATCTATATAATTCTTCATATCAAAGAATAAGCTTTTGGATTTAGCTTTCAAATACATCTACTTTTTTTTATTTTATTAATTTCGGGTTTTACTTTTCTGTTTCCCTCTTCTTACTTTTTTTTTTAACCATTTTATTTTTCTTCTTTGGTCAAATTTATTAAGATAAATACTGAGATCTTTAATAATGCCCACCTGTGCTGGTTAATTGGCTTTATCCAAAATAAAAATATATTTCTTATATTTCAAATGTTATAACTGTCAGGTTTCAGTTACAAAGAGATGGTCCTTGAGAAAGACATTCCTGGGTTGTAAATCCAGAAAGAGGCTTATTTAGCTTTTGCAAAAATTTCCATACATTTCAAAGACACAAAGAAAGGTATTATAAGTTTTCTAAAATAAAATGTTCAAGGAAAAAGAAGTGGGTCTACTAGGCCATTTTGCGCCACTTCCCTTTCTCAGTCAGCTCGAAAATAAGGACAAATTTCACATGTTCTCACTCACGTGTGTGAACTAAAAATTTTAAAAATTGTACTCATGGAGATAGAGAGTAAGATTGATGGTTCCCAGACGCTGGGAAGGGTAGCAGGACAGGGAGGATAAAGTGAGAATGGTTAATAAGTGCAAAAATACAGTTAGATAGAATAAATAAGATCTAGTATTTCATAGCACAGTACAGTGATTGTAGTTAACAGCAATTTATTGCAGATTTTAAAATAACTAAAAAAGTGGAATTGGAATGTTCCTAACACAAATAAATGATAAATGCTTGAGGCAATGGTTACCCCAGTCACCCTTATTTGATTATTACATATTGTATACTTGTATCAAAACATCTCATGTACTCCATAATTTAAAAAAAAGAATAAGGTCGGATCTCTTCCATTATTTTCAATCAGGAGAATTAAGCCTCTTATTTTTAATTTGTATTTGCAGTTACAAAAAGTTTCTAGACAGCAGAGCTTCTTCTAAGATGCGGTTTTGCCAGGGGCCTTGTTTGCTGCCTCCAAACTCCAGCATTTCAAGCCTGAGGTGAGGATCATTCATAGGATTAGATCTAAGGAACAAAGCAGCATGGATTCACCGGAGCTTCCATCTTCCCAGCATTACTGAAATTGACTCAGCAGAAGAGAAAACGTGTTCCACACAACACCATGGTGGAACAGATCAGAAAAGTTTCTAAAAAGAGTTAACATTAAAAGAAGGCATGAGAATATGCCCTGTAGTCTGATATATTAAGTAAAGGGAAGAACATGGTATCTGATTTTTTTCTTTTAGCAAGTATAGCACCTTGGGGGATTCTAACATGTGTGCTGGGAAGCACACTTTGAGAAGCACTGCATGAATGCGTTGAGAACCTGAGTAAGATGGCATATGCAAAATTCTATCTCAGAAACAGTAATCTGCTGGCTGAAACTACAACAGAGGCTGGAAATGAGATGGCAAATATAAAACTCAAGTAAGAAAAATCTAGACTTAAAAGCTTGTAAAATGACTCTACCATGGCAGAGTCAAAATTGTGACAAAAATGATCCATCGACATTTTCAGCCCTTTTCTTTACCTCTAGAGCATTTGACAGCCCTTGATATCATTATCCTTTCAAACATTCCCTCCTCAACTTTGAATATATTAATAATGCATTTGCCTTTATTATTTCCTTTCTGGCATTGTTACAGCCCAATCAGGTCCCTTGCCCACCACCCAGTGAAGGCCAATATACTGAGACAGCAGGTGTTGCAGCACAGAAAGAGTTTTATTTTGCAAGGTACCTAGTGAGGAGATGGGAGTAGTTTCTCAAATCTCCCTGAGAATATAGGAGAAAGGGCTTTTAAAGATAGTTTGGCGGGCAAAGGGCTAGATAATTGGGTCTGCGTATTGGTGCGGGATGAATTTATAGAGATTATCTTCTCACTTGGGAGATTTCCTGGGTAGGGGGTCTTGAGAATGGTGGAGAACTATCCATGGGTCCAGTTGGTATCAGTGGGTCCCCCCAGAATGCAGAGTCTGAAAAATATTTCAAAGACCAGTCTTAGGCTTTACAATAGCAAGGTTATCTATAGAAGCACAAGTCTTGGGCTCTACAATAGCAATGTTATCCATAGAGGTCTTGGGAGAAGTCACAGACCTTGCACCTGTTAGGGAGGACAGTGTCATTAAGCAGTAACCAGTTACAGTAGTAAGGAAGTTAGGGCACAATGGCTGGTTAACTTCTGCCTATATCTATATTTTTATATAAATCAGACTTTGATTACTATTTATACTTTATGGCTCTATATTATTTTAATATAGACAGTTTTGCCATTTCTGTTTCTTTCTAGTGTTTCTTTTATATTCCTTGCCCCTAAACATAGGTATCATACATAGCTAACTCTCTAGACTTCTGCTGTTCCGCTTCTAAATTTTTTCCTCAAAATGATGACATCCAATCATAAGTTAATTTCTCACTGTTAGGTATGTGGTCTTTAGCCTGAGAGAAAGTTTGCAAAACCACAAAAGGGGATGGGAGGGAGGAGGGGAGATAAAAGGCAGCTGAGCAGACAAAATGGGGAAGGTGTGCAAGCCTAAAAGGGGGACGTGACTGAAAACAAAGACATCTCAAGGACTAGCCGTCTGCTATAGCACAACTTCCTCCCAAACGTCAAGGACTTGTTGTATACTGCGATTATTATTTAATTTCCCCCCCAACTCCACTCCCTCCTCCCAACCCACTATAAAAAACTCGCTAGACCCAATTTCAGTGTGGATGCCCCCTTTTGGCCTCCACCCACCTGCACCCAGGTGCTCAAATAAACAATTCTTTTTATCTTCGGGCTTCACGTGTTTTCCTCTGGGCTCTGGCCTAATACTCACCAATAAGTTTTATGGTGATTTGTATCAAGGGCATTGTCATTACCTTGGTCATCATCTGCTTTTTTGATACTTTTGTGGATAATACACAATGGAGTTTTAAGTGTTCAGGGAGCCAGATATATAAGTGATATACTCTGAGCTTCTGGGAAGGAAGGAATAGGGGTAGTTGAATTTATAACAGAGCTCTCAGAACTTTGCTGATATGAAATGTGCTGAACGTGGGTAGATTTCAGAAGAGTTTTCAAGTGCTGAGAAAGAAGGTATGTGCACTAGGACTAGGAATCCAAGAAAAAAGTCATCAGATGGGGACTTTCTGTAAAAGGAGGGGATTCTGGATGAGGATAATGTGAATAATACAAAAATTCAAGAGGTAGAAGTTCATGTACCAGAGTCTTTCAACTCAAACAATCAAGAATGGGACCTGTAACCTGTCATCAAATAAGGTTAGGGCCAATATTTACAAGTTTCTGTAAATTCTATAAATCTATAATTTGTAATAGCAAAATAATTTAAAGACTTTATATTTATTTCCTCAACCTGGCTTAGTAATTTCATACAGAAATCCAATATTGTGCAGACTCTGAATTTGATTATGCCCAACTGTGCCCACACAGTAGTAATTTGAAATGATTCTGTGGATGCGGTGGGATGGTAATGTTTTCTCATCTGGTTTCAACAGTATGTGTCTAGATATTAAGGCCTCGAATTGAAACCTAGTAAAGCTTCTGATTCTGGCCTGGGGAGAGCGCGTTGATGACATGAAACTGCTCACCCACAATCTGCTGAGCCCACATGTGTGCGGGGTAGGGCCTCCGGACTTCCCCACAGGCCTCCAGGCCATCTAGGTCTACATCAGTCCTGTGAAGTTCAACACTGACTTCCCAGTGGGCATTATGTGCCAGGTGGAGTGGGTGACACTCCTGGAGGCAGCCGATACCTTACACTTGGTAGAGGTGCCCAGAGAGCAGATTCAGGGGGATAAGCATGATGATAAATTTCTGAGGAAGATGCACCACGTGCTGCTGGAGGTGGATGTAATGGAGGGCCCCCTGCAATGCCCTGAGGCTGGGCCTTTGTTCCCCATCAGCCATGGGAACCCCACTATGAGTGATTGATCCTGCCAGGCATCGTTATTTTTGTTTTGTGACCGTGTGTATCTGTGTATCTTTGTTGACCTATATGCTGTTTACCAGTTCTTCTATGTGTATCCCCCAACCCTTTACTCAATGACATACCGCATGCATAGCATTCTTGAAAAAAAAAGCAAGCAAGCTAGTAGCACCCCACACAAAAATGTCCCTGATGGTTCTGTTAGGCAGGGATCAAATCTCCAGGTGGCAGATACAGGCCAGGAGGGCAGTTTGTAGGGGTGGAGAAGCCAGGGACCAATCAGGGGAAGGGATTGCAGGAAAACACAGAATACCTGTCAGTCATGTGTATCAGTCATCTGGTAACATACCACACCTCCCGTAAGCCCTCCCCCAGACCGGGCCAATAAAAGGAAACCATCTGGGAGTCCTTAATGTCCTTCTGCACTCATGGAGATTGACCCTTTCCTCTCTCTGGAATGTATTTTCACTTTGTGTAGCTTCCTTCCTTTCTGCAATTGTGTAGCTTTCTTCTTTCTTCCTTCCTTTCTGCAATGAAAGCAGTTTGTGTGGAATTGCTTCTTGTCTGTGTTCACTACATTGCACTGGCTCTGCTTGTGAATTTTACAAGCAAGGAGCCAAAGAACCAGTACAACAGTCCACCAAGAGGCCAGACCTGACAGTTCTCACACATCAGTAGTACAGAATCAAGCAGTTAGAAGTGTCAAGGTTCATCAAAATCTTTCTGTTTTTAACTTTTGTACTGACTTTAATGTGAAAATATTACACTGTTAAATGTGAAGAAATCTAGTACATTTTTCTATTTTAATCATAATGTCATCAATAAGTGATCAAAGGGTTAGCTCATCTGTCTGCTTTTCTTTCGACCTACAGATGCTCCTCGATGTACCACGGGGTTATGTCCTGATAAACCCCATAATAATATCGTCAGTCGAAAATGCATTTAATACACTTAACTTACATCCTAGTTTAGCCTAGCCTACCTTAAATGTGCTTAAAACATTTACATTAGCCTACAGTTAGGCAAAATCATGTAATACAAAGCCTATTTTATAATAAAGGGTTGAATATCTCCTGCGATTTATTGATACACTACACTGTAGAGTACAGCATCTGTTGTTTACCCTCATGATGGTGTGGTTGACTGGGAGCTGCCAAGCATCTCTAGAGAGTATCTATCATACCACAAATTACTATCCTGGGAAAAAATCAAAACTCAAAACTGAAAGTACAGCTTCTACTGAATGTGCTTCTCTTTGGGACATGGTAAAGTCAAAAAATCCTAAGTGAAACTATCACATCAAGGACTGTCTGTATTTGTTCTTTTATTTCTATCTCCACTTCTTTATCTTTATGCAGTTTTTGCCTTTCAAATTCCTGAAACTTACCTAGAAACTGATAGGCAGCAGGCCACTATCCTGATGAGGGCCTCCATTTTAAAATATGTTTTAGCACAAAAAAATCACATGAAGTTCTGTCCCAAAAATGGGAATCAGTGCTGGAGAGAAAATCATTATGCAATATACACAATATCAGGTGTTTTAGATTAATATGCTACATTGTGAAGAAAGGTGGGCAAGAACTTCACCTCCAGAAGAGAAGATACCATGGTGTCTGTGCCGAGAATTTGTATTGTTCTTGAGGTAATTTGTGTACTGCTGTGATGCCTACGGCCCAAACCACAATTACTGTAAGCAACATAGCAAGTGGAGATTGGTCTTATACAGGGATTGGTAGTTATGTCAGAGGAGACTGACAATGAGAAAAAAAATGGATATTCGAATTGGGAACAGCAGGTTTAATGCTAAGTCCATCTTTGTAACTACCTTTGTTGCCAGGACCATGGGCATGTGGCAGAGTAAACTGTGTGAGGGATTGTTCCCCACTGCACCACCCCCCACCTGGAATCGCTGAAGCACTCACTCCCCAAACCCTAGCACAATCTGTGGGACACAGTTGCCTAAAAAAAAATTGGTTAAAGTTTTTTAACAACTTGATCAGACAGGAGGCTAGAAAGAGAAATTAAAGGGAGTTTCGAAAAGATGTCTGTCTTATGCACCTAAATTCTGTCTGTGATTCACAGATACTAACTCCATGTATTGCCAATAAATCTTGGAGACATTTAAATTTCATGTTAGAACAGAACAATGCTTTGTTTCTCTCCCTACACCTATCCCCACCCACAATGGCCAGAGTGGTCTTGCTGGAATGTGCATTTGTGCATTGGTGTGGTGCTGCATCATCTCAGAGCAAGGTCTGCTTTCTTGCCAAGAGGAGCAGCATTTTCTAATTCATCCTTCTAGTGGGAATAACTTTATTTTAGGTTGTTGCTATACTGGCACTTTAATTACTGGTTTCAATTTCTGTACTAGTTGTCCATTGTTGTATAACAACCAGCCCAAAACTTGGTGCTTTAAAATAATGGTTTATTATTTTTTCATTTTTTTGTGGGTTGACTTGGGCTCAGCTGGGCAATTCTGCAGATCTCATTCAGTGTTGGTCCGTTACATAGCTCCATTCAACTGGCAACTCAGATGGGGTGAAAACATGCAAGCTGGCTTTCATCTTCCAGGATCCCACATATGTGGACTCTAATCACTCAATGTTTAGCCTGATCTTCCTTACACAATGAAGACTGAACTCAAGAGGGAGAAGCAGAATCCTCTAGCATCTGGGCTCAGAAGCCCAAAATGTCCTTTCCGCCACATTCTAATATAAAACAAGTCACAAGAATAGCTCACATTCAAGAGGACAGGAAATAGAATCCATTTTTGATGTGAGGAGCAATTTGCTCACATGGCCATAGAAGGAATTGTGAATAGTTATACATGGTGATTGGTTACCACTTTCTCTTTTCTTCTCTACATTATGTCTCAGAGACTTGTGCCAAGTTGCTTAACCTTTTCATATCTCACTATTTTTCTAGATAAAAATGAATGTTAAAAATCTACTTATCTCATAAGTGCTAGTAGGTTTAAATGTGATCCATGTATACCACTTAAAACAAGACCTGACATACAGTTTATTAATAATAATTTTTCTGTTATTTAGCAACTTCAACATTATCAGTGATGGAGTTATTTTCTGTGTTCTGCCACAAATAATTAAAATATTTCTTTAATATCTGATATAAACTGTGAAAGTACAATAAGAACTATTGCCCATGCTAACAAAATTAAGCTATCACCATCTGTAAATATTGCATTTAAATCAATCATTTCAAATTCAGTGGTTGTTTGCCTTTCTACATTGCAGTATATGCACATAATAAGTTGTTATTGCTACTGCACTACCCAGAAAGAGATAGTGAAAATTAAAATATGTTGGCATCTCCCTTTCAAGAAACCTTTACCATAGATGGGATGGTACTAAGATGGACACCATTTTAAAATAATAAATCACTTGAAATGGATGTTTTGCAAAGCATGACAATACTTTCAACACCCATAAAACAAAACAAACAAATAGATAAAACAAAATCCAGTGTACTTGTGTTTACAGACTACATTAGAAGATACTCTAATGTAAATCAATAGTTTGCTGCTTCAGTGTCTCTAGTGTGTCCACTTTTATTGATGAACAATTCTTTGTCATTTGCTGTATGCTCCTTTCCTAACCTCCCATCAGGCCACCAGAAGTCTATGTTGTTTTCCCTCATATATATATTAAAAAATGTATTTTTATTTATATATTTACATATAAATATATTTACATGTAAATTAATTTACATGTAAATATATTTATATAGCTCATTTATTTACATGTAAATTTAAATTTACATGTAAATATATTTATATAGCTCATATATAAGTTCCTAATTAATTTTATAATACATTGGGAATAATTAATAACTAAAAACTGCTGAAAATATAGCAATTATGTATTGAACAATACAAGCATTATATCTTTTAATTTTTATAAAAAACAAAACAAATGTAGTAGGTATGTTTTTATCCTCTTTGATATATGAGAAAAATGATTTTACAGTAATTAGTTTTTCTAATTTCAAGTAACCATATCATAACAAAACTTGATTTTAAGCCCAAATTGGCTAGTCTCCAGGGCTCAAGCCTTTACTGCTATGAAGTTCACCGAGAGTGCCAGATTATTTGCACTGAAAAATAAATTCTTACAATAAAGACAAAATATGTGAAGAAACCCTCACATATCTGTTATAAGTCAGTAGAATTACACTCAGATGGTACTCAATATGATATGGGACAAACTTTCCACCACAGTAAGATTGAAAGGAAACACCTCATGGTAGGAATTAAAAGAACATACATATAATGTATAATTTGGTAGTAGCACAACCTGAAGGTCAAAACTGAACCAATAATGACTTCTTGAACATATTTTCTAATTTTATTTTTTACTCTAACCAACCACTGTTCTTCATACTCTCTACAGAAGATAATGTTTTCGATAATTGCAATTTCAAACTCATGGACCTCTCTGCAGCATCTGTCAATCCCTTGCTTTTTGAAACTCTCCTACTTCTCTTGTATTCAGTGTTAATGAATTTTCCTAATTATTTTAACTCTCTGATTATACTTTCTCTGGTCCTCTTTTTTTAAAAACCCATATATAGACATTCACAAAATACTATCTTCAAAGGTTTATTTCATTATATTCTAATTGATCTTAAATTTATTTTGTGGGAGGTATAATATATATCAGTATCATTAGGTGGTAAAAATTATGGCTCTACTCACCAGAATGATGAGCATATGCCCATTTGCATAAATGCTACCTATTATTTCTGGAGCCCATGGGTAGAATCGAGTCCATATGTAACTTCTTAAGAGGTCAGGCATCCTAGATTAAAAACACTAAATTTATACTGACCTTGAAATTACTTTGCTTGCACCTAATTTGATCTTCCTATTGGGCACTGCAAGGACTAGGTTGATGCCTGGTTCATTTCCCACCTGTGGCATAAAAGGCAGTCATTAAAGCTGATCAACTTAAAGAGCAAATTAGTTTTCTGAAACACTCGTGTTTTTTTTTTTCTCAATTTTCTTCTTTGCACTATTTCTATATTGTATTTATAGTTCTAGATGCAGATTGGATTTCAAAATCCATGCGTTCATAACTGAATTAATCAGAGAAGCATAGAATTCTAGATTTTTTTTTCTTCTCTTTCTCTTCTTCAAGTAATCTAGACCTGACAATTCAGAGTCATCTTTGATTCCCTCTCCTTTATTCTCTCACTCTCCTAGTCCCAGCCCTCCTTACCTTTCCTCAGGAACCTTTCATCTGTCTAACCTATCTCTCAGATTTGATTCTCACCCTGATAGGATATTTTTTTAGCCCATTTTTGCATTGACAACTTTAAAGCATGAATCTGATTACTTTTCTCACATTCAAGAAATCTTAATGAGCTTATAATTGGCCACAGGATAAATAAAATTATGTAAAATTCTATTGAAGATACCTTTAATCTAGCCATACCTATTCAACACTATCCAAATAATTAGGCAGCACCTTTCTGCGTTCTAAGTTTGGAATATTCCCCCATGTTTTGCTTTTGCTTTCACCACAACTTGGAATTCTCTCCCTATCTCACCTGTGCATGTTTAAACATTGCTTATCTTTCCAGACAGCACTCAAATGCTGCCTTATTCACAATTCTCAAAGCCAACATATAACAACCTGATAAAATTAAATTGATAAGAGAAAAGAATAATTACATGCAGAGCAAGGCAAAGAAATTCTTCAAGAAATCACTGAGAAGCATTAATTTAGTCGTTAATAAGTGAAAACAAAAACAGAGACTATCATGGAATATATTTATATTTTCTGTTTCTGTTAATCTGTTCTTGATTCTAAGAGTGAAAGAATTACTTCAAGAAATATATAAGCAACTAATAAAAATTAAATTAATAGACACACAAAATTAAAACATTCAATCTAAATAGATATAAAAATATTAGAAACATACAGTTGTGCTTGCATGTCTTATTCAAAAATATGTTAAATAAGAAAAAAGAAAGAACTGCATCTAGCACTGAAAATTGTGAAAGCAAAAATAGAATGAAGCAAAGGAAAAAAGGAAACAGTGTTTAGACTGACAGAAAAACACAATGGGATAAATTCAAGGAAACTTTAAAAAGATAAAGGATCTAAGACAAACCACAAAATCTAACCACAATAATATTTAATTCATTTTTGTTGTAAAAGCTGAGTCACTGTTGTCAGGTTCTGAACTTTCAGTGGTGCCAGGATGTCTTGAAGTTGATCCTAAGTCCAGTAAACCATTTATTTTGGCTAAGATAAAATGGTTTCCTGAATTTCTGCAACAGGCATTAGTAGTTCTGGAAAACTACTCACACACAACATAAATTTGCATATATATCATATATACCATATATAATAACTACTAATTATATTAATATAAAACTACATGTATGTGCACCCATATACATATGCACATACATTTTTTCTTCATTAAATAAAAATTTTTATATTTTTCCAAATGTGAATGCATCTTAAATATAACAAAATAGATAGTAATATAAATTTATTTTTTGTTTTGGTTATAACCATGATAAAGTTATTATTTAGCTTTTTTTAAAAAAAATCACAGTTTTGAAAATAATAGTGATATAATACTTTGAAATACTCACTTTTTAAAGTGTGTTTTCTTAGCCATTGAAGTTTTTACGTTATATTTAATACATATCAGGGATGTCGAAAGATATTATAGCTTACATTTTTTCTATTAGAAAATACTGTAAAATAATATAGAAATATTATTTCTAGAATGTCTTCAGTAGTGAAGCACAGTAAAATAATTTACTGTAATGGGATATATTCTGGAAAAAAATCTGGAGAGGCTTTCAATCTTATGAATTTGTGCTAATGCCTTTTTTTTTTTATTTTGGTAAGTGTTCACTAATTTTGAAGGCTATCAGCAGTTTAAAACACTTGAAAAACTTAAACATTAGAATTCACAGTGTAATCATGGCTACTTGAAAGCTCATATAATTACCCAGCCAGTCATCACAACAAATATTCACTGCAGGAGATTTCAGTATCAGCAGCATTGGGGTGAGTATCAGCCCAATTTTCCTCTTTGCAACCAGTTATAAATAATAACCCATACAAATCTAGGAAAGAGAAGAAATCTCAAGTATTTCCTCTTAGATAGTCTCTTGAGCTAGATTTTTCTTGGCAACCGTTCAAGGGAACAAAGAAAAAAAAGGATTCTGCCTGTAGGCAAAATCCACTATCACCAGTTTTACAGTAGTTCAGTAGATTTTGGTATGCAAAATTGTTACAGGAAAGTATTATAAATAAAGTCAAATAATAACATAAATATATTGCATTGGAATTTTTATGTGGGATGAAACTTTCCAAAAGTGCCATTTATTTGATTAAGCATATTTTTAACATCACTTTTCACAAATCAGTAGTGCTAGTTCTTTAGATGTAATTAGTAAATAAATGACAACATTGATTTCCCACAAATATTTATTGAGCATTTGTTACCAGCCAGATACTGTGCTATGTGCTGAAAAATTTGAATAATTACTTATATAGAGAGAGTATATATTATATATTAATATATACACATATATATAGTATATGTGTATATTGTGTGTTGCATTTGTTTATAGGTAAAATATCTAAAAAATTTTTGTAAACAGACTCCAGAATTCTCAATACTATGGTAATTTTCAATTCAGTTTGTTATAATTATAACACATGTGCACACACATACACACACACATACTTCTCAAATTGGTGATCAAAAATGACACATAATTGCTTATTTTCAAGTCAAAATGTGATTGGAGTGTTTATTTATGTAAACCTCACACTAATATTAAGTCCTATTCACAACAGACCCTACCACTAAAAATAAAAATAAAAATAAAATTGTGGAGTGGCTTGATCAGCATCTATCTTCACTTCTAGTGTATTTCCCTATAAGCAAAGTTAAATAAACTTTAAATTTTATGACAATTTCAGATTTAGAGAAAAATTGTGAAGATAGTAAAAAGAATGTCCACATACCTCATACCCAATCTTCCCTAATATTAATATATTACATTGTCTTGTGCACTTATTATAGTTAATAAACTAATATTGATACATTGTTAACTAAAGTCCATATTTTAGTCCATTCAGATTTCCCTAATTTTAACTAATATTATTTTTCTGTTCCAGATCTAGTTCAGAATTATACATTGCATTTAATATTTATGACTTCTTTAGGTTCCCCTGGGCTAGGACAGTTTCTCCGATTTTCCTTATTTTTGATGTTTTTGAAAGTTTTGAGGAGTATTGTACAGATATTTTATAGAATGTCTCTCAATTGTGATTTGTTTGATATATTCTTCTTGATTAGACTGGAGTATTTTGTTTTTGAGAGGAAGACACAGAGGTAAAATGCCATTCCTATCACATTGTATTAAGAGCCTATATTATCAACATGATCTATGACTTTTGATGTTACTCTTGGTCATCTGACTGAGGCAGTATTTCTCAGATTTCTCCACTGTCAGATTAGTAATTTTCTCCCTTTTTCATGTTGTATTCTTTGAAAGGAAGTCACTATGTAAAGCCCACATTAAAGAGTAGGGTGTTAAGCTCCCTCTCCTTGTTAGCTGAGTATTTACATAAATTATTTGGTATTTTTCTGCACAGAAGATTTGTTTCTTCACCCCATTTATGTATTTATTCAATCACTTATTTATATTAAATGGACTCATCAATACTTATTTTATACTTTGGGTTGTAACTCAATACTGCTTTATTTTCTTGCCCATATGTTTACCGCTTTGGACATTTAGAGCTCTTTCAGTTGGCTCCTGTGTCTCTTCAACATAAAACCATCATTGTGGGGGTTTTGTTTGGGGGGGAGGGTCATTTCCTTATACTTGGCATTCTGGAATCATCTAGTCTATTTCCTTTTGCAGCTCATAATCGGCCATTTCTCCAAGGAGTCCTGATTTCTTTTATTGGTGATTGGTATTAGCAACAAAGATCTAAATGTGTTTGTTGCTACTGAAATGTCATTTCTTTTAGAACCTTTCACCTGACAGAGCAAGGAAGTATGTATGTTTACACTAATTCCTATATATACACATACTTGTAAGTATTTTTATATGTAAACAACTGTGTCTATGCTGAGCAAAACATGAGTCCATACTGAATGGCTCCAACTCCAGCTCCAATTCATTACCACATGGATCATGCCAGCCTTCTCCCCATGCTTTTCCTCAACTTTCCACACCAACAGTGAGAAACCTGGCTCCAGCCCTACACCATGCATTTACAGTTCTTCATGCATTTTGTTGGTTGGTTGGTTTGCTGTTTTTAGTCTTAGAGACTACACTCATTTCCAAAGTGATTTAGGTCAGCACCTTCCTTCTACACCTTTCAGTGAGATTGATCCACACATGTGTAATAAAGTTAGGTTGATTTGCTATAGTCTGCATTCTAGCCTTGGACCTCCTGATTTCCTGAAAGATTTTGTCATAGTTTGCATATGTTAAGGTTCACTCTTTATGCTGTGAAATTCTATGGGTTTTGACAAATGCACACTGTCATGTATCAACAATTACAGTGTCAAAAAGATTACTTTCATTGCCCAAAAATAATCTCTGTGCTTCACTTATTCAACCTTCTACTCCTCCTTCAAGCCCCTGGCAAACACTGTTGTCTATAGTATTGCCTTTTCTGGAATGTTTATAATTAAATTCAAATATAATTGCATGTTAGCCTTTTGAGACTATCTTCTTTCACGTATCAATATGTATTTGAGATTTATATGTTCATTTATTTTTATTGCTGAATAACATCCTATTGTATGTATGGACCACAGTTCGCTTATCCACTCACCTATTGAAAGGCATATTGATTGCTTCCAATTGGGAACAATTATGAATAAAGTGCTAAAGTATGCACATGAAGTTTTCTGACATAAATTTTCAAATGCGTTGGGCAGATATGTAGGAGAATGATTGCTATATCATGTGGTAAGACTTTCTTTAAGTTTGTAAGAAACTGCCAAACTGTGTTCCAAAGTTTCTGTACCATTTTGTATTCCTACCAAAAATACACGAGAGTTGTGTTGCTTTGCATCCACCCTAGCATTGGTATTTTCAGTTTTTTGTATTTTACCCATTCTATTATAATAGGTGTGTAGTAATATCTCTTAATTTCATGTTCTTTAATGATAAATGACCTTGAGCATATTTTCATATGCTTTATTGTCATTTGTATATCTTCTTGGATGAGGTGGCTGTTCAGATTTTTGCCTATTTTGTAATTGAGTTATTTTCTTATTACTGGGTTTTAAGAGTTCTTGTATATTTTGTATGCAAGTACTTTATTAAATATGGTTTTGCAAATATTTTTCCAGTCTGCATCTTGTCTTTTCATCCTCCTAACAGTTTTGCTCTTCACAGACAGTTTTGCTCTTCACAGACAGTTTTGCTCTTTATAGACAGCACATCCAAAACAAGAAACAATGCAGACTATTCAGACAGATGTACAACTTCCCCATATTTCCAGGATTTCAGAGGAATATATACCAGTGAATATTCCCCTTTCATTGATAATTGGTCATGCAGTAGAAGTTTGCCTTAATTTTATAGGGACAAACTTACCATTTTTTTCCATGGATCATGCTTTTGGTGCTGTATCTAAAAAGTTATTACAAATCCCAAGTACACATAATATTTTTTCTGTTTTTTTATATGTGATTTATGGTTTTGCATCTTAAGACATTAACCACCATGTGAGTTGTATTTAACTTATGCTAGTTTTGAGCCTGGGGCCTTGTGAAGCATATGAAACTCACATATCTCATCACCTTGGGAGCCACAAGAACTATTTTTCAAGTTGTATATAACTCCCACACCGAAAACAATAAAAAAATAACAATTTTTTCATTAAATTAGAAAGGATCATTTTGTTTTTGAAATTTTTATTCTATTTTCATAATAAAACACTGTGGCCCCAAGGAAAAACTTTTTTTTCTAGTGTTGCAGTCAATGTGTTAAATTTGGTCTATGATCCATTTTGAGTTTTTTAAAAATCAAAATTGTATGTTCTGTGTTTAGGTCTATTTTTTATGCATATGAATGTCCAATTTTGGTGCCTTCATTTGTGCTTAGTATATATTCTAGGTATCATATAATATACACAGAAAATAAATGCCAAAACATTGCTTTAACAGTTAAAAACTATGTATTTCATTAATTTTAAAATTTTCTTTAGTCATGTCTAAGGAGTTTTTTGTTGATTCTTCGGGATTTTCTACATAGGTTTCTTATCTCTGAGATTTTTATTTCCTTTTCTTATCTTATTGCACTAGCTAGTACAATGTTGAACAGGAGTGGTGAGAGCAGACATCTTTGCCTAGTTCCCAATGGTATCTAGAAAAAGGCATCTAGTTTATTACAATTAAGGATGATGTTAATAGGAGATTTTTTAAAATGTTCTTTATCAATGAAGTGTTCTTATATAATACTTAAACAAAGCAAATCATTAAAAAATTGATAAAGTGGACTATTTTAAAATTAGGAATATCTGTTTATAAAAAGATACCAAACTTGTAAAACATCCAGGATATAGCATATGCTCCTACAGGTCAATAGAAAAACAAAGTAAAATGACAGAAGAGAAAATGTACAGCAAAGTTGAACAGGCACTTCACATGAGGTTATCTAAATTACAATAACTATGTGAAAAATTCTAAATCTTGTTAGTCAATAGGAAAATTAAAACCATAATAAGATACCTTTATTCACTCATCACAATGACTAAGATTGTAAAGGACTATAAAGTGTATAAAATGCTGTTTTAAAAATTATATCATATATTACATTTTATTATACAATCTCTCAATAATATGTTATGCAGATCATTTTATTTTTTACACATTATTTTCTGCATTGTTGAAAACATATGCATTGTATTCTTTTTGTAAATAACCTAAGTGTCAAGCAAGTGTATTATATAATATGTAAAAGTCACTGATTGTTCCTGTTCCAAAAATACTCCTGATGTCTAACAACTCTCAACAGTTTGAATTTACCTTTGCCAAATGCTTTTAATTCACATTCAAAGATATATATCTATAAAGAGTAAGTTCTCTATATGGGACTGTGATGTTATTGACATAAAAATGATAATGTATGATGCTAGTGAGTTTAAAGAGTCAGTAATAGCAAAAGATACAAAAAAAATTATAGACAGCACATCCAAAACAAGAAACAATGCAGACTATTCAGACAGATGTACAACTTCCCCATATTTCCAGGATTTCAGAGGAATATATACCAGTGAATATTCCCCTTTCATTGATAATTGGTCATGCAGTAGAAGTTTGCCATAAATATTAGCAGGGATTGAATGTTTCTGTCTTCGCCAAATTTATATGTTGAAACCTTAAACCCCAATGTGATGGCATTTGGAGGTAGGGTCTTTAGGAATTAATTAGGTCACAAGAGTGGAGCAAGCATGCATGGTTTTAGTATAAGAAAGGACCAAAAAGAGAGATAGCTCTCTTTTTGGCATGCGAGAATACAGTAGGAAGATAACCATATGCAAACCAGTGTCGGCCCTCAGCAGACCCTGTATCTGTGAGCACCTTCATCTTGAACTTCCAGACTCCATCACTGTGAGAAATTAATATTTGTTGTTTAACCCACTCTGCGGTAATTTGTTATAGCAAATACCAACCCAAACTAAGACAGACATTGGTATCAAGAAGTGGGAAGGCTGCAGTAATGAATACCTAAAAATGGAGAAATGACTTTGGAAGTGGGTAATAGGTAGAGGTTGGGAGAGTTTTGAGGTGCATGCTAAAGTAGCCAAGATTGTTGTGAAGGGACTTTTAAAATCGATTCTGGCGAGGGCTCAAAAAAGAAAAAGGATAGCTGGAGAGAAAGCCTTCATCTTCTCAGAGAATACGTAAGTAATCAACAACAGAATGTTGGTAGATATATGAATGGTAAAGTCTATTCTGATTAGGTCTCAGACAGAATTGAGCAACATGGTATCAGAAACCGGAGAAAAGGCAGAGAAGTGGCGAAGAAATTGGCTGAATTGTGCTTGTGTTCTCACGTTTCGTTGAAGATAGAAATTGTGAACAATGAAAGTGGATATTTAACCGAGAAGATTTCTGAGCAACATGCTGAAAAAGTATCTTGGTTTTTCCTGACCACTTACAGTAAAATTCAAGGATAGAAATATCTTGAATATGGAATCATTAAGCCAAAATAAATTAGAACTTAAAGATTTGGAAAATTCTCAGCCTATCCATATTGCAAAAAATGAGGAAGCATGTTTTGGAGAGAACACTAAGAGTGTGGCCAAACACCCGTTTGATAAGGAGATTAGGATGGTGTGAACCGTGGACTTAATCAACCACTTCAGTAGGAAAGCTGTCAGTTTGAACTGAAGGGGAAAGAAGAAAGGAATAAAAAAAGGTTGTCTTCTTGGATCTTACAAAGTGGGATCATAGAGCTATTTGATTGTGAATGTACTCTATTTTTTCAAGATAAGGTAAGAACGATCTCACAGGCAATTCAGAGATAATCAGGCTGCCTCCTCAGTTTCAAAAGGGAGGAAGAGGAATCACCTTGCCTTCAACAGGCCTAACAACTATCACCCAAAGCCATGGGGGGGCCACCCAAAGCTGTGAAGAACAAACTCTGCCCATCAGAGCCCTGGAGGCAGGATCTCCTCCCCAGTAAATCCGGAAGGTGAGACTACTTCCCCAGGTAATCTGGAAGGTGGCACTGCCACCCCAGTGGCCTGGAGGGCAGAACAGTGAGCCAAAAAGAGTCATTGTCCAGGCTTAAGATTTCATGGAACTTGCCTTTTTAGGTTTTAGACTTGTTTACCACCCATCACTCCTTTCTTCTTTTCTATTTCTCCCTTTTAGAATGAGAACGTCTATCCTATACCTGTCCCACCATTGTGTTTTGGAAGCACATAACTAGTTTGTTTTCACAGCTTCACAGATAGAAGGGAATTTTGCCTCAGGATATCTGATTTATATGGTATTTAGATGAGACGTTGGACTTTAGACTTTACAGTTGATGCTGGAACAAGTTAAGACTTTGGAGCTACTGTGATGGAATACATTTGTATTTTGCAGCTAAGAAGAACATGAGTTTTGGGGAATCAAGGACAAAATGCAATGAATTGGAGCTTGTACCCCTCTCCCCCAGTTTCATATGTTGAAACACTAATATCAATTTGATGGTATTTGGAGGTGGGGCTTTTGGGAGGTAATTACATCATGAGGATGGAGCCCTCATGAATGGGATTAGAACACTTATAAGGAGATGCCAGAGAGCTAGCTACTTCTTTTTCTACCATGTGAGGACACAATAGGAAGATCGCCATTTCCAAACCAGGAAGCAGGCCTTCACCAGACACCAGATCTGTGGGCACCTTAATCTTGGACTTTCCAGCCTCCAGAAATAAGAAAAATAAATGTTTGTTGTTTAAGCCACCCAGTCTGTGGTAATTTGTTATAGTAGCCTGAACCGACTATAACAAAATTTTCTTGAGTGTTTATAAAGTTCCTTCTGAACCACATACCCCTCACTTCCCACACACATCCTCCACATTATGAAACATGAAAGGCTCTGGTTCTGTATCCATGTGCCACCAAGGGTAGGAAACTGATGTGAATCTAGGACAGGGGTGGGGAACCTGTGGTCTTAAGGCCACTTGTGGCCTTCTAGGTCCTTAAAGTGTGGCCTTTTGACTAAATCCAAAATTACAGAACAAATCCTTTTATTTTTATAAATACATTTTTGTTTGTCTTTTATATTTTTATTTTATTTTTGAAATGAACATATTTAAAATACCAAAGAATAAAATAAGTTTTAACAAAATAATCCTCCCAGAGTGACTGGAACAATTAGAACATTAGTAAGCCCATAAGGTGTAAATTGACAGCTGCCATGCTCATGATTTAGTTCTAACTTCCCCCACCTGACTGGTGCCACTACAGCACAAGGCTGGTTGGTAAGAGTTTATGGGGTTGCGTCGTACGCCAGTCTATTATCAGCTTTTGACAATGGTGCACTGTGTTTCTATTTGAAGTGGAATTTGTCCATGGTTGCACAGATCAACAGTATTTTTAATTCCTGTCTGCTTAACAGCCCATCATATCAAAGAAGACCAAGAGAATGCTGAAGGAAGAAAACAGATTTTTTAATGAGGATTGGGAATTGCAATATTATGTGGTTTCTGCTAAAAATAAGATGATTTGCTTGCTTTGTGATACTGCAACATCAACATTAAAGAAATTCAATGCTCATTAGCATTATAACACTCATAAGGACCTCAAATATTTTAAATTAGAGGGAGAGGCATGAAAGGTTGTATTGCAGAAATTAAAAGAGGAAAAGCAAAAGCAAAGACAATTCTTTCAGGCAGCAATAACACCTGGAAATAATGCCACTGAAGCAACTTATAAAGTAGCTTATATACTCAGGAAAAAAGGGAAGCCATTCAGTGATGTAGAAATTGTGAAAGTATGCATTGCTGAAGTTGTAGGATGATTAGACCCCAATAATGTTTCAAAGTACAAACTGCCTCTTTAAAGGAAAACCGTAACTGATCAGCAGCATGAATTACTTCATGCAATACTTCAAAAGGAAAATATACATTATTCAATCACTTTGGATGAATCAACTGATAATACTGACTTGGTGCAGGTTTTATACTTCATTTGGGTCATAACAGAAGATTTTCTTTGCTACGAAGAGTTACTCACTTTGGGCACACCTGCAAACAGAACACAGGGAATAGATATCTTTGAAAACTTCCAAGATAAATGTCATGAAGTTGGACTGAACTTGGTAAATTTAGTGAGTGTATGTACAGATGGTGCACCTTCCATGACAGGAAAATATGAAGGGTTTATTGCACAGATAAAGTATTAACAGATTCAGATGCTCTCATTTCTTTTCATTGTATCTTGCATCAGCAAAATCTCTGTGCTAAAGCTACTATTTTAAGTGACATTTTGCAACAAGTTATAAGTATTTTTAACTATATTTGTGCAAATACAACAGGACATGGTCAGTTTTGTAACATGCTAAAGTTGAATGATGAGGTATCCAGTGTGGATTTGCCATATCGTTCTAAAGTGTGTTGGCTATCCCAGAGACAGGTGTTAGCTAAAATTTTATCTCTGCAAGAATAGATAGTTAAATTTTATGAAGAACAGAATCAGCAATGTGAATTATTGAAAGAAGATTTCTATAGGAATGCAGCATTTCTGTGTGATATCATGTCAAATCAAAATGACTTGAATATTTTTTTGCAAGGTAAAACTAAGTCTATATATGATATGTGGCAAAAAAATCCAAACATTTTGAAAAAACTATCTTTTTTCAAAATATTTCTTCAAAAGGAAATTTTGGATGGACATTTTCCCCAGTTAGCAAAGGTCACTGATGAACTGGTTGATATATGCAAATCATTTGAAGGATGTGCAGCTGTTATAGACCTATTAATTGGAGAATACAATGAAAGGTTCACAGACTTTGAGAATAATGACATCACACTCAAATTAGCATTTCAGCCTCATCTAGTTGATATCACCAAGGCACCTAAGGAACTACAGATGGAATTGATTGAATTCTCAGTAGATGACATTTTAAAGTCATTGTTTGATGCTAAGAAAGATCCAATTGAAATATGGAAAAATGCAAGAGAATACCCACACATTCAGCAACATGCCCCAAAAATGGTTTCTTGGTTTTTAACCACTTATTGCTACAAATCTATATTCTCCTACCTAACCCAAATCAAGATGCCTTTAAGGTCACAAATGACTGATACTCCCTCTAGATTAACTGAAACTGTGAACTTCTATGCTGCAACCAAATATTCAAATGCTTTCCAACAAGAGCAGAAACAACAAAGTCATTAAAAGGTGAGTTAACTTTAAAATTAAAGTTTTCATTTTTTGAAATTATTAAGTACATAGCAGTTAGATTTTTACAAAATAGTGTACATTTTAAAGTATATCTTATTGAAGTTTCTTGAACGTGGCCTTATTTGATTATAGCTAAGTTAACGTGGACTTCCAACATGAAAAGTTTCCCCAGCTCTGATCTAGGACATTTCTGAATGCCTACTGACATGCAAAGTGAAACAAATTTTATTTTATAAAAAATAGTTTTCACTAGTCTGTCTAGGAGACATTCATCCTTGTATCATCCACATGGTTTGCAATTTGATTTTTCCATTCAACAATAAATTATAAACATTTCCTACATATCAGCATTAAACAATTGTAATTTGAAATTAAAAAAACAATGCTATTTATTATAGCATCAAAAAGTAAAATATTTATATATAAATCTAACAAAATATATACTAGATCAATATGTAGAAAACTCTAAAACTCTGATGAAAGAAATCAAAGATGATCTTAATAAATGGAGAGATATTCTGTATGTATAAATTGGAAGATATATTGTTAAAATGTTAATTCTTCCCAAGTTATTCCATTCATTTAATGCAATATTGATCAAAATCCCAGCAAGCTATTTTGTGGATATCAACAAATATTAATAGATTCAAAAGCTTTTATGAAAAGGCAAAAGTCCCAGAATAGCAAACACAATACTGAGGAACAAAGTTGAAGCACTGACACTACTGGATTAGAAGACTTACTATAGCTACCATAATCAAGATAGACTGGTATTGGTAAAAGAATAGACACATAGATCAATGTAGCAGAATAGAGAACCCAGAAATAGGCCCACACAATTATAGTCTACTGATCTTTGACAAAGGAGTAAAGATGATTAAATGGAGAAAGAGTAATCCTTGAGAAAATGTTGCTGACATTATTAGATATTTATATTCAACTCCATGTGGAAGAAGAATGAACATAGAAACAGATTTTACAACTATAAAAAATGAAATGAATACATGGAACAGCTATTCAAGGCTCTGAAAGGTAAATTGTAGTCCATAGATAGGAGGACAAGAACAAAATTCAATTAACATGATACTTGGAATGAATTTACCACCATCAACCCCCCCAATCTAAAATCCTTGCACAAGAAACCAGGAAGTGAGCAACAAAGCACAGACCTTGAGAGCTCTGGAAGAATCTCTCTGTTTTGAAATGTATTATAGGAAAGGGAATACATGAAGCTCAGCGATAGGGTGAAAATCACATGCTTTTCTATTCTTTCTTTTTTTTCTTGCTCCCTGTACTCCACTGCTTAAACATGGCAGTGGTGGTAGAAACTGGTGACGTAAGCTCTTATAAGCCAAACTTCTGATGGAGGGCTGCTTCCTCTATCCTCTGTGGAGCTGTGGGTCTAAAAGAGAAGGGCCAGCCTGTTGTATTTTCTTTGTTTGTCCTCTTTGTCCTCTTGATGCTTGAACCCAGAAGTGGGCATAGTTGTGGAATTGTGCAAAAGACTGGGATAGCTAAAGATGCAGCTTTGTAGACAGAGGGCCAAAAAGAGGAACCCCATGGAATTTGAAAGTATGGGGTAAATCTTGGAGAAGTTCTCCATAGGACTCTCTATAGGATTCTCTATAGCATTTAGACAAAATGCTAAGACTCAAACATAATATGCAAAATGTGCTAGACACAATCCAAAATTATGAACTGAAACAGAAACAAATAATTTATTAGAAAAGATGGAGCTATTATATAGATTATGAATGTCAATTTAAGATGCATCTTGGTTATTTTCTCAGCACACACACCTAATCAAGCCACAACCCTAGACAAGACGATTTATATTCCTTACCATTGTTTACAAAATCTTCAGTGTGTGGTCTCTGTCTTGCCTACCAGGCCATTTTTTTCCCAGACTTTTTCTTTCCTTCTTAGCTACTATCGGTATTTCTTCCAAATTCTCAGATGTACCACATTATCTTTTATATCTTCATCTTCTAACATGGTGTTTCTAACGTGGACCAATATTTGTGCACCTCCTCTGTCTTCTATTAATTTTCCTCCACTCTTGCTTGTCAAACTCCGTTCCTGTACTTCTGAGTTTAGTCATCACTTTCACAGGCAGTCTTGCCTGATCCCTCATAGACCAGGCTGCCACCCTCTTTTATACAATTACAGTGGCTAAAACACTTCCCTTTTCTCATGTGGGTTTTTAAGCATGGTGAAAAATAAAGCAATGAGCATTTTTTGTCTCCCTTCTCACTTGATCTCTAGAGCTTGAAGTAATACTAGACACCCAATAGCTGAGTAAATTAATAAATGAATGATTAAAGAAAAGAAATACTGATGGCCAACTCTTAAAATTAAACTACTTGGAAACTTTAGATTTTATAATCTAATACATAGAAATATTACCCATTTAATATATATTTTAGAACATAGAGCCAAGAATAAGTTACTGTAGATGTTTTGGGGAGCAGGGAAGCATTATCAGCTCCTCCAAGTAAAACATATTTAAAATCTTCACTGTTTTTATCATTGTATATTAAATACGTTTGGCCTGACATTCTAGGGATTTTAAAATGTCTGTTGTCAGTATTCAATATGAAACATTTGCATTTCTCTTATTTTCAAAAGAAGTTCAGGGTTATAAAAATGTTAAAGAATGCATCCTTTTTGCTTGTAAAATGTTACAGGCCTATATATATTCATATTAAGAAAGTTACAATAAATGATAAATTTAAAGAAATGATAAATTTTCCATTGGGGGAAAATGTCAAAAATCCAAACATCAATACATAAACTATTGCCCAGAAGTTAGCAATTCACAATGTGGCTTATTAAAACCTACTATTTTTTAGAGTGTAAAGACTGAGGAGTGAGATGCTAAATCATATTTATGGAAAGCATCAAGTGAAAGGAAGTGGAAGACAAATTATGAACACTCACGGTGCTAAGAAGTCAGTTTTACTTATACCTGTAGACCAATGATTCTTTTTTGATATGTTTTTACACCTGCAGGGTACCATTTGCACCTCAATCCTCCTTAATCCAAAAGATATTAATTTACCAGTTCATTCTCCTCTCCAGAAGTTACTATATTTTTGATGTTATTTGATTTTGCCCTTTTTCTCTGTTATTCTCTTGCACTTAGCCTAGGAAATCATGTTCAAATATTTTATCTTTGTCTTTCTGTTAAAATTATGGACTTAGAGAACATGTTCTCATATGTTTCCTTTGGTTTTAACACCCTTTGATCCTGCGATTCTATAATCTGGTTATTTATTTGCATAACCTCACAAAATGCGTGCACACATACAACTTAATAATAACAGAAAAACGATGAAATGCTTTTTTTCCTCACTTTAGGGATTTATTGTTCTTTGATGGCCTTATAATTTGCCCCATACATAATTTTCATGTGGCTGTAAGGGAAACTCACAAAGCTATGACAAGTCAAAAAAGGTCATATTTGAGTTAATAAAGAGAATCACAATGAAATGAATAAACAGCACTTGTAAAAGCTTAATTCAAATAAGGGATTCACAAAATGTGTACTGAGTATCTCATAGACTCAAAAGAACCAGTGAAACAAAAAGCATTTAGAAGGGCAGAGATAATTGGAAACTAGAATTGCTCAGGAATCTCTCTTCATCTCTGTCTTTCCTTTTCACTCTTTGGGCGCTTTCATTCACTTTCACCAATTTCCTCTTTTTTTTTTTGAGACAGTGTCTCACTCTGTTGCTCAGGCTGGAGTACAGTGGCCTCATCACAGGTCACTGCAACCTCAAACTCCTGGGCTGAAATGATCCTCTTGCCTCAGCCTCCTGAGTAGCTGGGACTACAGGCATGTGCTACCATGCTTGGATAATTTTTTTCTATTTTTGGTAGAGGTGGGGTCTCGCTCTCGCTCAGGCTGGTCTCAATCCACCAATTTCCTTTTTAAAGTATAGACATCTTGAGTGACTCACTTCCATGCTTTGCAAACAGAAATGGAGGGATGCCACTTTTCCAAAAACAATTTGAAAAGTTCAAGAGAAAGATTCTAATGTCTTAGCTTTGATTTTCTTTTCACCCTTTAGTGGCCAAGAAAGTGAGTTTCTAAAAAATTCCCGGCTTTCATCATGTCTGCAGCTTCAGGTACAAAGTCTGTGACAAACAGAAGGAAATAATTGGTCTTTGGAAGAGCAAAACAATAAACATCAACTGCTGAATTTAGATAAAAGAATACTGAATATTGACTCCTCCTCTGGCAATGTAGTTAAGATCACAATTTCTCACATTTAGAAAAGTGAGATTTAAAAATGTGTGTGTGTGAACTATTTAGAACATATTCTTTAAAGTTCAACTTAGCAATAGCTCCACTGGTATAATCTGCCCTCTATTCATGAAAACTTTCAAAGTACAAGGTTAGTGCACCCTAATGGATGTTACTGTCATTGTTAAGCATTTAGAATATCTTTGTAAAATTTCTAAGATAAAAAACATTGTGTAATTCAGTCATCTACAAGTCTCTTATCATAAGTCCCATAAGAATGTTGCCCTAGATGCTCATTAAAATGAATACCCCCATAACATACTGACTTTCAACATTCCCAGCTATTGGTGTTCTAAACTATTTATGATTTCATAACTCACAGCTAACAAACACGGCTTTCAAGTCCTTACTTCTTCTTTTTAAAATCTGTGTTTCTAAACTCTTCAAAGTAATACTCATTTTCACTTGTATTTATCTACTCACTGTGCTTTAAATACATTTTTGAATTTTTTAAGGAAGGACATTTCCCTCCCTTTATAATATCCCCAAAATTAATCATCATTTAAGATTTGGTTCAAATATTGTATTTATAGTTATCAAATATAATTAACTAATGCTAACATTCTATAGCTTTATATTATTCCCTCATGAGGCATATCCTTTCCATTTACCTCAGGGTACTATTCATTACTTCCTTTGCATTAAATGTATTGTATTTTTGCCTTATCTCTCATGGAGGACTTATACAATATATATATATATATGCAGACACATGCTATTTTTGTCTTTGTGTCCAGAATAAGGCCCTCCAAAAAGTAGGAAATCAATCAACAACTTAAAAAATATTTGCTTTGCATTCATTTTTTAGAGTCTCAATGATGGAATCATTTGTATTAATAGTAGATTTTAGTGAATTTCACAATAAAAGAACAGGAAAAAGAGTCCGAAGCCATGAATTCTAATGCTTGGTATATCACCTTGGAAAAAATTCTAACATTTGAATTAGGGTTGAGTAAATCAAATTCTAAATTTCCTTCATTTACAAATGTTTGATAATACTGATTTTTAGCTCTTAGGGTTAACATACTCTGTCTTGAAATGGATTGATATTTTAACAGATAAAAAGCAAATCATCACTATCTGGGCAGGATTGGAGGGCCCTAAGCCTTCCTGCTTAGTTCACATTCACTTGTTCAATATGGTGACTCAGTGAGCTCTGGTCAGCTGTTTGGTCACCTCACAATTAAATAGATGGCTTATTTCACATTTTTCAAAATAATTGCTACTTGAATGTGCATTACAGTTTCTATGGATGGATATTGATAACAAAGTCAAAGCCAGTTTTAGCTGTTTGCTGTAATGATATCTGAAGCCTCTCTAGTCCTTTAATTAATTAATCATCATTATTATTATACAGAGTAATGTGTTAGTACCTAGTATTTATTAATAATACTTTAATAATGATAATATGCCTATAGTATACTAATATTACTTTTCTGATATAGTACTTTTTTTTATGAGGAACTGATAATTTTCTGTTTGGGCTTTAGCTGAACAATTTAAAAAACAAAACTATGTAGCACACTAGAATTTATTACAACATGAGTTTTCCAAGAGGATAGAAGTTGAAAAATGCTGTGTAGGTGTTAAAGCATGAAAAGTATGATGCTAATGATTTATGGTAGCTACTTCTTTTATTGAATTGTTTTGGCCTTTATTTCAATTTTTTAAGGTTAATTTTTAAAAGCATATATTACTAAATATAAATTATTGCATTGTTTATATCATAAAATAATTTTATTTATCATCACTGTAAATGTTATTTTTTATATTTAAGCATAGCACATTATACATCTAAACCTTTCATGATTCTGTTCTGGTTCTTGAAATGGTAATGTTCTCTATAAGAGAAAATATTACAAAATTTCATTTTAGATATATTTTTACAAGATTCTTTCATCCCAGGTGAATCACATATCAAGAAAAGTATTATTGTTTTATAAAATTAGACCAGGGTTTCTTAAACTCAGGACCACTGAAATTTGGGCCAGACAATTCTTTGTTATGAGATGTTATCCTGTGCATCGTTGAATATTTAGCAGCACGTTTGGCCTTTACTTACTAAATGTGAATAGCATCCACCCATCTCCCCACCCTCTACCTCTTCAAGGTGTAAAATCATCCCTGACTGTTACCACCAAGCAAGACCAACAGAAAAATCACAAACCTTATAAAAATTATCTATACTAGTCATATGGCGTTTGCATTCACAAATTAAAATATTTAACAGTTACTTTATACTAATCCTTATAATATTTCTATACCTTTATGTTAAAACGTATGACCCTTTAATCAATATGTGATTTTAGTGTAAAATGAAAGTTTTGAATTAGTCCAGTGTTTTTCTTGTTTGTTTGTTTTATCTAAATAATTCAACATGACATAGCAAAATTAAAATTGGCTTCTTCTGGGACAATGATTTGGACACTGCTTCTTTTCTAACCTGCACACTCTTGACTAAAAATATAAGTTGAGTTTATAATTAAAATACTAGAGAAAGTTCCTTAAATGCAGGTGTTTGTAAGTTGCGACTAGGTCACATTATTAATTATAGTTTTCCAAACACTTGCCTTTCAGTAATATACTCTGTAGTTGTAATATTATTGCCAATCTCTCTCAATGAGAGGCAAAACAAATTAGTATGGTAAAACTAAGGGAAATGTTACAATCCTGGTCTTTCTCGGACTTTCATTTTATTTTCTAGGTACAGTACTACATTATCACTGGATTTATGGCATTCCACTTCCCATATTTTTCTTTTCTTAATGGTTGGGTCCTTATATCAGAGACCAATGACATATAATGGTTATGATAACTAGAAAGATGTAGTTTCAAATTCTGTCTCTTCCATCTAGTAGCTGGATGATGCTCAGTATTCATTTATCCTCTTTAAGCTTCAGAGTCCTCATTTGTGAAAAATGAGATAATATTAGTTTGGTTTAAAAAGTATGTAATAAAAATGAATGTGTGTGCATATATATATATATATGGTGCTTAGGACAGTGCTTGAAAAAAGCAACCGTTCTATAATTGTTATCTCATTATATAGTCATGGTTATCATGAAAGTTTTATACAAACAGGTTTTCAGTTTCACTTTAAGTTCAGTTGTTTAAAATAGCTATAGTACTAGCTACTGTTGGCTTATTTTGTAGTACAGGTATTTGCAAATGTCAATAAATTCACTGAAAAAGATTTTCTTTGTAAAGAAGGGAAAGAGAGGAGGAGGAGGAGGAGGAGGAGGAGGAGGAGGAACAAGACGGCCGAACAAAAACCTCCAGCGATTGTCACTCTGCACGAACACCAAATTCAGCAACTATCCACACAAGCAAGCACCTTCAGAAGAACCAAAAATCAGGTGTGTGGTCATACTATCTGGTTTTAACATTACATCAAGGAAAGAGGCACAGAACAGGGCAGAAAAGACCGTCTTACCATCCCTCCCCCATCCCCCAGCAATGCCGCAGCAGCACAGCCAATGGAGAGAGAACCTGTGCTCCTGGGAGAGGGAGAATAAAGTGATTGTGGGACTTTCCACTGAAACTCAGGGTCATCCTCTCACAGGGGAACAGAGCACAGGGCAGAATTTTGCCGGTGCCCCCATGGAGGGAGCATTTAGACCAGTCTGGCCAGAGAGAAATCCACCCCCCTCCCCGGAACCCAAGTTCGGGCTAGCCCTGCCACTGGCTGACAAAAAGCAGCCTGAGGCCTGGACTAAATTCATAAGGCATTCAGGCCACAAAGGTTGCAATCCTTGGGCAATTCCTGCAGCTGTGCTGACTTAGAGCCAGTGGACATGGGTGCACACGACCTGGTAAGACACCAGTGGCAGAGGCCAAGCTAGTGCCTGTGTCAGCCATTCCCCCCAACTATAGGTAGAGCAGCTCAGGGAGTCTTCTTCCACCTGGGGAAAGGAAAGAGAAAAGTTCAGCAGACTTTGTTTTGCAACTTGGGTACTGGGTCAGCCACAGTAAAATAAAGTACCAAGCAGACTCCCGAATGACCTGAGTCCAGGCCTTTGTTCCTGGATGGCATTTCTAGACCCACCCTGGGCCAGAAGGAAACATGCTGCCCTGAAGGGAAGGACCAGTCCTGGCAAGATTCCCAACTTACTGCCTATAGAGCCGTTGGGCTTTGAATAAACATGAGAGGTAGCCAGGCAACAGTCACCATAAACTTTGGGTGAGACTGGGCTGGCTTCAGGTGTGACCTGGCTCTAGCGGCCATGAGGGAGTGCCCATGTCATTCCTTCTCCAACTCCAGCAGCCCAGCAAAGAGAGTGAGGGAAGAGAGTGAAGGACGTTGCCTGGTCATCCAGGAAATTGTCCCATATCTTACTCAAGTCCACCAAGGCAGTACTACCAGGAGTCTGCAAGAGTCACAACGTTACTGGGCTTGAGGCAGCCCAGTGTTGTTATAGCTGCAGTGACCAAAGACATGGATCACAACACTCAATTCCCTTTGAATACCTGGAAAGCTCTGTCAAGAAGGATGGGTTCAAACAAGCCCAGACTGCAAAGATTAGAAAAAATGCCTAACTCTTCAATGTCCAACCATCGACAAATATCCACAACCATCAAGAACACCCAGGAAACATACCATGACTTCACCAAATGAACTAAATAAGGTATCAGTGATGAACCAAAAGCAAGCAAGTGGTGGCAGAATAAATATTGAATTATATTTATAGTTCAAAAATATGAAACACTAAACCATAGTGATATGTGACCTAATAGAGATATGTGACCTTTCAGCTTTCAGAATGAATTAGAACGGGTGTTAGTAAACTTTTCTGAAAAGTGTAAGACAGTAAATATTTTAGGCATATGTTCTCTGTCGTATGTACTTGTTTTTAAGAAAATAAAACATAACCTTAAAACAAAAAAAAATTAGCTCATGGGCTGCAAAACAAAAACAGGTTGCAGGTCAATTTGGTCCATCAGTCATAGTTTGCTGAACAATGAGCTAGAGATACAAAAATAAACATCATTAATTTCACAAACATACAGCTGGAAGAAGAAAAAAGCAAGCAAGTGGTGGCAGAATAAATATTGTATTATATTTATAGTTCAAAAATATGAAACACTAAACCATAGATTGGCTAGAGCTTCATATATACATAGTTCATAACTTTTAAGAAGGCATATGGATGTTAAAAATAAAATTTAAAACACAGCTTACCTTTGAAGAGGGGAAAGTGATTATGTTTAGAAGTGGCACCCAGAAGGTGCCAATAGCATTGTTTTCAGCACATATGTGTATATTTTATTTATATATTTAAATCATATATAGACATTTTATAAATATTTTGTATTCATTTTATATACTGCTGACCTTTCTTCCTGCTCATCATACATTTATATTAATGGAAATTAATGTATTTCAATTAATTAAAATCTACTCAGATCTCTAAATTGAAGAAACTACACAACTCCGGGAGAAACATTCAACTGACAGCTCCAAATTGCTCAAGATTCAGAATTTTGATCAGAAAACCAAGTATTGTGAAATATTTGAGGAGAATAGCACTAAAGATAAAAACCAATATAAAAAAATGAACATCTGACAATTGTGGAAACATTCTATTATTACACTCAGTTTGCAGACATTTCAGTTCCAAATACAGAAATGAGTTATTATGAAAATGAAATGATCAGAAAAGTAAACATTTATATTGGAAACTTAAAATATATTAATAATTAGAATTACCTATAGACTTAAGATTTTGTCTGGGAGATTAAATTTATTAAATTTTTTTGGATAGTAGGGCTGAAAAATAAGTAAGATATAAAATATTTGAGAAAAGTTGGGTTCTAATTTAAGGAGGTTCTGATTTTTATTATATAGCAGTGCTAGAAGGAGAGGAAAAACACACCGTGAGAGAAGAAATTATCAAAGACACCATCGTGAACAACATCCAATTCATGTTCATTTGGTCATGGTAAACTGATTTTTCTTTGCAAGAATCTAATGTGATTGTTATCACTATGAGATGCTCCTCCACACTAGGTTAGGGTTAGGTATGTGAATCAAGTAAAAGTAATTAAATGTTTTTCCTGTTTTTAAGTTTTTAAGCCTTCCTTTTTATTCTTTAATTTGCTAACTATCCACCATTACTGGTTTGTTTTTTGTTTGTTTGTTTGTTTTGTGTGTAAGTGAATTACTTAACCTTATTTAAGAAGATTTTTAGGGAATTTTCCCACCAAAAATTATTTGAAATGGAGCAATAGGTATTCTAATAAAGACAAAAAAACCTCATTTTCATGGGGACACTGCTTTTCACAGTATTGTCTCAGAGTATGTTTTAAGATGAACTTCATTTATGTGCAAAGAAATGGTAACTCAGAGGATTTAATCTTTCCATTAACACAAAATGTGGTTCAGTTACCCAGATTCATTCTTATTCTCCTCCAACTTCCCTAGGTAATTCCTCTCAGGCTGGTTATTACCATCTCCCTGGTCTGTTAGTTTTGATATATCCTGAGGACTCCTTGGATCTCTTTTCTTTTGTAGTTCCACTCACTTTCCAATGATCTCATGCAGTCGTATGTTTCAAATAGCATCTATACATTGATGAAAACTTAACTATATCCCCAGCCTGAACCTCTCCCTTGGACTTTAGATACAATCCCAAATGTTAGCTTGACACCCCACTTTCATAATGTATAATAGGTATCCCACACTAACATGTCCAAAACCGAACTGAGGCTTTCTCTTCTTTTAAACCTAAAGTCAGTCTTCTATTTCATGGTGGCTCAGCCCAAAAATCTTAGAGTTATTCTTGATTTTAATCTTTCACCTCTATCTCTACATCTGATGCATGTCACATTCTGCAAACACAGCCATAATCCACCTACTTCACAGTCCCAGTCACCATCATGTCAGGCATGGAATTTTACAAGTGCTAACTGCACTTCCTGCTCCTGCTCCTGCCATACCAACCCTCAGTCTATTTACAATATAGCAGGTAAAGTGACAGTTTAAAAAGATCTTGTCAGTTAACAGCTTAAAACTCTTCTCTGGCTTCACATCTTTTTCACAATAAAAACTACTGTTTTTACAAAAGCAATCAAACCGGACAGAATTTGTCCACCACTGCCTCTGTTACTTCCACCTCTATCTTAATTGTCCTTGCTCACTCTGCTCCAGATGCACTAGCTGCATTGCTCTTTTACTGCATGTGGCCTGAGACTTTGAACCTGCTATATTCTTGTCATGTTCTTAATCCGGCTACATTCGTGGATAGCTCTCTCACTTGTTTTAGTTCTCCCCTCAAATATCCTGCTTTTAGTGATCATTCAAAATAAAATGGAAATTCAATACGATCTCACAACAAAGTTCACTGAGTGTTGTGATTTTCACTTAAGTAGCTGGACCTTGGTCAGTGCTATTTAATGGCAAAGATTGTCTGATTGAAAATTAATTCATATTCTTACCTTGCTGATGACTTCCTGGGAGATCTCGATCATTGTATTTAATCTGATCATTCATCAAGTTTACCATGAACAAAGGCAGTTGATTTTTCTACCAAAAAGTAGTAAGTGATAATATTATAAGATTATGGGATATTTTGAATTTTACTTAGAAAGACTATAAATAAATTTGAAGGAGAATTTTTAGGGGTACAAGATGGGTGAGCATATGGTCTAGCAAAAAGCCATGCTTGCCATAACTTCCTACAGGAGAACAAGCTCTTGACACTACCAAGGCAATACCAATTCCAACACTTTTTTTTTTTTAGCTCTTTCTATTGTCACTATGCTAAGATCTTTAAATAAGTAACTGCAGTTGGGAATTAAGACAGGAAATGCACACACTCTTGTGTCTTCTATCATCCCCACAAACTGTTGCCTAGAATTCAGCCAACCATCTGTCTCCTCATACAATTCCCAATACCAGTATAAGAAGATAGGGATTGAGGCAATTTCAAAAAAGAGTGATGAGTAAAAAAGCAAATTTAATTGCTGAATCTGATTATCCAGGCACTTAAAATTGGGCATGGAGAATAATGATAGTGAATTCAATTCAATAATGATATTGAATCTAATAATAATTCTTATTATCAGAGAAGAAATATTTATTTTAACTCTTTTCATAAAGATAGATATTTATATGATTTTTTTGCCCTTCATTTGGCTAATATGATATATCACATTTATTGATTCACATGTGTGAAATCATCCTAGCATCCCTGGATAAATCCCATTTGGGCTTTGATAGGAGACTTTTTATTACTGATTTAATCTTTATATTTGCTTTTGGTTTGTTCAGATGTTCTATTTCTTCCTGATTCAGTCTTGGTAGGTTGAATGTTTCCAGGCATTCATCCATTTTTTCTAGGTGAACTGATTTGTTGGTATATAGTTGTTCACAGTAGTCTCATGATTTTTGTATTTCTGTGGTATTAGTTGTAAAGTATCCTCTTTCATTTTGGATTTTATTTGATTCTTCTTTATTTCTTTGTTAGTCTACATAAAGTTTTGTTGCTATTGTTTATCTTTTCAAAAAACCAACTATTAGTTGTGCTGATCTTTTCTATTGTTTTTCTATTTTATTTATTTTGCTCTGATCTTACATCTCAATAGATACAGAAAGCATTTGACAAAATGCAACAATTTTTCATGATAAAAAGTCTCAAAAAATAGGTATAGAAGGAATCTACTTCAATAAGATAAAGGCTACATATGACAAGCCCACAGCTAACATCATGCTCAATGGTGAAAAATTAAAAGCTTTTCCTCTAAGATCAAGAACAAGACAAGGGTCCTCACTCTCACCACTTCTATTTAACATATTACTGGAAGTCCTAGCCAGAGATATTAAAAGAAAAAAATGAAAGAGAGAAAAACTATCCATATAAGAAAGGAAGAAGTGAAATTGTCTGTTTGATGATGTCATGATCTTTTATACAGAAAACCCTAAAAACTCCACCAGAAAACTGTTAGAACTGATAAACAAATTAAATGAAGTTGCAGGTTACAAAATCAACCTATAAAAATCAGTAGCATTTCTGTACACAAACAACAAACTGTCCAAAAAAGAAATTAAGGAAAAAAAAACTCATTTACAATAGCATAAAATAAAATAAAATACTTAGGAGTAAATTTAACCAAGGAGATGAAAGATCTGTATATTGTACACTATAAAACACTATAAAACACTGATGAGAGAAATTGAAGAAGACACAAATAAATGGAAAGACATCCCATGTTTGTGGACTATAAGAATTAATATTGTTAAAATGTCTATACTACCCAAGGTGATCTACAGACTCAATTAACTTTCCAATGTCTTTTTTTTTTCAGAAATAGAAAAAATGATCTCAATGTTCATATGGAGCCAGAAATACCCCCAATGACCAAAGCAATCTTCAGCAAAAACAACAAAGCTGGAGGCACCACACTTCCTGATTTCAAAATGTATTATAAAGCTACTGTAATCAAAAGAGCATGGTACTGGCACATAGACGCATTTAGCAATGGAACAGGATAGAAAGCTAAAAGACAAACCCAGTATTTACAGCCAACTGATTTTTGACAAAGTTTCCAAGAACACTCAATGGGGGACACTTAAATAAATGGTATTGGGATAGCCACATGCAAAATAATGATATTAGACTCTTATCTCAAACCATCTACAAAAATCAAATAAAAATGATAAAAGGCTTAAAGACAAGACCTAAAATTGTAAAACTGCCAAAGGAAAATATTGGCTAAAATCTCCACAACATTGGTCCAGGTAGTGATTTTTTGGAAAGGATTTCAAAAGCACAGGCAACAAAGCAAAAGTAGACAAATGGGATTCTATAAAACTAAAAAGCTTTCACATAGTACAGGAAACAATTAACAGAGTGAAGAGACAACCCACAGATTTGGAGAAAATGTTTACAAACCATACATCTGATAATGGACTAATATCCAAAATACATAATCAACTCAATAGCAAGAAAACAAATGACCCCATAAAAATGAGCAAAAGACTTGACCAGACATTTCTCAAAGAGATATGAATGGCCAAGAGATATATGAAAAAATGCTCAACTCTAATCATGAGGGAAACACTAATTAAAACCACAGTGAGATACTACCTCACACTTGTTAGCATGGCTATTATCAAAAAGACAGAAGATAACAAGTTTTGGTGAGGATGTGGAGAAAAGGGAACCCTTCTGCACTGTTGGTAAGAATGTAAACCAGTACAGCTATTTTGAAAAATGGTTCTGAAAAAAAAAAAATAGAATTATCATATGATCTAGCAACCCCACTTCTAAGTATATATCCAAAGAAATTGAAATTTATATGTCAATGAGATATCTGCACTATAATGTTTATTTCAGCATTACTCACAATAGCCAAGTTATGGAAACAACCTCAATGTCCATCAACAGATGAATGAATAAAGAAAATATGGTATATATATATACACAATGTAATACTATACAGCCTTAAAAAGGAGGGAAATTCTGTCATTTGTGACAACATGGATGGAACTGAAGTACACTATATTAATTAAAATAATCCAGGCCTAGAAAAACAGATAACATAAGATCTCACTTATATGGACAATCTATAAAAGTTGATCTCATAGAAACAGAGAGTAGAAAAATGGTTACCAGAAGTAGGGGTGGGGGCAGGGACAGGGAAAGAGAAGCTTTTGATCAAAGGGTTCAAAGTTTCAGTTAGACTGGAGGAATAAGTTTTAGTGATCTATTTAATGTGCAGCATGGTGACCACAGTTAATAATAATGTACTGTTATTTCAAAATTACTAAAAGATAGATTTTTAACATTCTCACCAGAAAAAAAATAAGTGGTTTTGGTGATGAATAAGTTAGCTTAACTGAATCTTTCTATACGTAGATTAAAACATCACATTGTACCACATAAATATGTGCAATTAATATTTGTCAGGCAAAAATAAACATTTTTAAAAGGTAAAAAATGGATATTTATAATAATAATATTAATAAAAATAAAATAATAGGTATATACATACTAATGTAACAATTTAAAATGGTCACAAGTTCATTAATACAACTAATTTTAGCAGTAGCCTTCACAGTCATTAAATTTCTTAAATCAGGTAACTGATAATGTTAATATTTTGCACAAAAATGTGAAAAACCCTAAGGAAATATGTCTTCACTTATGAAAAGTTAAATGAAAAATTCAGATGATATCTGGGATATTTCTAATATATTTTTAAATCTACAGACTCTTTATTGTTGAGTCTTTTACTACAATGGACTACAAAACTAAAGTGCACTTAAGCTTATTTTATGTGAAACTCACATTGTTTGATTAAACATATAAGTTATAGCCTATCCATACATTGAGACCAGAAATGTTTTGATTATCTGGCTAAAGCTATAAAAATTCAAGATTACAAAAATGTCACTAAGTAGAGAAGCAAGAAAAATACTTTCATCTACGTCTTCTTCAACTATTCATGAGTTTCTTCAAGTGTATTCTGGAGAAAAGACTCATAATTTTACTTCAGGACACAAAGCCTTAGTATATTATACTTCTAGTTCAAAGCATGGAAGAAAAACAAACCAGCAAAGCAAAGTTATTTGATGTTGCTTTGTGTTAGAATCTAGGGAAAATAAATACTTTGATCAACTTGCTGCCTTGAAAATGTGCTCTAGTAGAACTGCTCAAAAGTGGTTTTTGATGCAGACTGCACAGCATGTGTGTCAATCCTGATTGAATTTGGTGCACAGGTATAGGGAAAGATCAAGTTATCCACTATGTGTATACCTTATTAATTTCTATCTTGATTAAATAAGGAAAGTTCCTTCCGCTCTTTAGTCTCAAGACCTCAAATTAGAAATAATTACAATATATTTATCCAGATTGAAGAAAAGAGATAATATGTAAAAATGAATATAAGCATTTAAAAATGAAACTATGGTTTCAACATATGGAAAAAAAGGTCTGATGTTAAATGCCTTCAGTATATATGACACATTTAGAAATAAATATTTATGTCAAATGAAAGTATGAAGTAATTATCTAGGCGCTTTTTGACAACTGAGATAGAATACTCATTTTATAATCACTAAGGAATAATTAGATGATTTGAAAAGAAAACTTTTGGGCCAGCACATATATAACTGCTTATTTGTGCATTTAACTAACCGCTTATTTCTGCATTTAGCTATTGAGATACTTTTTTAAAAGGCAGGAAACATATTTCACATTTGGGAAAGATAAAAATTATTCTGTGTTACGGATATTATTTATTATATATCCATTCTATTCCAGATAAATAATTTTCAATAATTTTCAAAAAAATTGATTAGATATTATTATTGCAATTTTACAAATGAGAAAAATGATTTTCAGAGACTCAAGATCATAGTCACAAAGCTTGCAAGGGGCCTTGCTAAAATTTGAACCTTGTTCTGTCTAGTACAAATGACATCCCATAAAAATATAAGACATTAAAACACATGGGCCCCCTTTCCCCCACCAACAAATTCAAATAGATTTAAGGGTGTAAAAATTTGTATGATGTTTAGATGATGTTTGGAGGTAACGCCAGTAACTCCATTTTATTGAAACTATGAGTTTTGCGTGATGAAATTATACAAAATCATCATGTGCAATTCTAGAGACACATCTAGTAAGTGTAAATGTAAGGGAATATTTTTGTTGGATTTTTTTTGTTATAGAAACACAAAACAATGTGAGTAACCAAACTAGTTTCCCATAATTTGCTGAATGTATAATATGTAAACATGGATGTCCAAAAGCATATAATTTTTGTCTATTTTTTTTATTTTTCTCTTATGGATATTATCCAACATGCAGATAAGTATATGTTTTTGAGAAATAGAAAGTCAAATACTTTATACATGATGTACAACTAATTTGCATAAAAAATAATGTTTTCAAACAATTCACTGATTGTGTTGAGAAAAAACACTGATTCTTTACTATTTGTGTAAGATTGTGCTTTTAGTATAGAAGCAAAATGCAATCTCTTAAACTTTCTGATATTACTAAAATGCAAATCAATTGTTTCTATGCCTTACAATATCTTCTCATAGCGTACTAATACAATTCAGTTATTCAGTATATTTGAACAGAGAAATTGTATTTGAAAAGTAAAAATTGTAAACATCTTCATTTCAGAAAATACTCAAAATGGAACAAGGAGTAATATTTCAGTTTATATCCATCAAATGCTATTTTACATCTCTCTTTTTAATATGGACTATTAACTGCTTTTGCCTATGTAAGAAATTTCTGTAATATATTTAAAGAAAGACTCAAAATGTAGAAAAGATGCCAGGTATATTTATCTGCAATTTCCCATAATGACAGTTGCAGAATATTCTACTGAATAATAATTATAACATATTTATTGATAGAGTTTTTGAAAATTGGTGCATTACTTAATATTTATCCTTAAATAACTTCTGAGATCAATACTAACATCAGTAGTATATAAACTCTATTAAAATATCAACCAGATGAACAAATTTTTTGAATAAACCTTAGGACTCTTTGGAATAGTATTGTTTGTATGCTTAAAGTCACTGTTTATCAAAAGAAATTAATAAACAACACTTCAGAGAGTTTATCCAACATTTTTTATATAAAATATACATTTCCCAATCCAATGTTCAATTGTGCAGATATGAAAATATTAAATTTATATAGTCCCAAAATATAAATAACCTTTTTTAGCTCATCTCTTGTCCTGTAAAGGAAGAGAGTAAGAAAGCAAGTGAAAACAGTTGCAAAAAACCCCGTAAGTTAGTGCCCATAACTTTAAATAGACAGTAGATTTTCCTAAGGGAAAATATGAGGAAAATTTTGATGAAAAGAAAATCAGAGGATTCAAAGTTATCTGATTCAGTGCTGCAAATGAATCTGCAAATATTGCAGAATCCAAAAAAGTCAGGTATTTATTGATATTTTCCTCATTATAATCAGTGCATTATTGATTTTAAAAAGTTCATTTTTAGACTTAATTCACTCCCAACATACATATTTATCTTATTTTATTGACTTTTAAAAATACTAGGTTACTCCAAATCCAGATAAGAAATGTACAATATTTAACAGAGGATTACTGGATATATGAAAACTAGTGAATTCTATTTGCTAGTCTACAGAGAATTTTAAGAGATCATACTGATTAAACAGAGGGACATTCTCTGCACATATGCTTTGAGTTAATTTTTAGGATTATTGAAAAATTACCATGTGTAAAATTCAATAAAGGTAATTATTTCAATAAAGTGCAATTCTTACATTTTTAACGAGATGAAACACTATCCAATGAATACTAAAGTTTGGGGTTCAGGAGCTCTAATTTCTAACTCGTAGTCTAGTTCTCTAAAGTGGGCACAAAGTAATTTAACTTTTCTACATCTTGATCTACAAATATTTAAAATCAAAGAATTAGATTAAAACTTTCAGTTTGAAAATATTTCCAAAACTATCATAACCACCTCAAGTACCTTCTTGTTTCATTTTTGATCCTCTAATGTCTCTTCTCCCTCCTTGATTATATATCCTTTTATAAAGCAAATTTTATGAATGCAAGATACACTTCAAAATTCCTATCATATCTAGCTATTTTAATGCATTAGCTGGTAAACTTCTGCATTTATACACGAACCCTTATACAGCATTTGTACCTATCCTGGTTTCAATTATTTTAAGAGGAGTACAGCTTCAGGTGAAAATTTTATTTGTGATCCTTCAGGCCCAACCATAGGCAATTACAAGGCTTTGCCTGGTAGACCTCAGTTTTCTGGAGGGAATTTCAGTCAAGGATTCAAGCCCTTGGGCCACCGTGCACATACGCATAATAGCTGCAGTTCTAGCCCAGGTGCCTCCACTCAGAGGGCTCCTTATCAGGGGCCTTGGCCAAAGAAGGTTTTCTGGCTTTGACTCCAGACTTTTTACTCTTAACTTATACCCCTGTACTTCCTCTGACCATAAAAAGAAAGGAAACTTTTGTTTGGGATTCGTTGGCAGTGAGAATGTTGCACCCATCTGTGCTTCATGTCTTGTGACCCTCACTTGGTGCCATCATCTAGGGAATCTGGGGAGCTGGCATCCTTTATTTTTGTCTCTTACCTGCACAACCATAGTAAGTGAGTACAGGCTTGAGTGTTATTTCAGTTTGGCTCAGTGTCCTAAATGACAACCTTGACACCCGCAAACTCAGCACGTGTGTGTGTGTGTGTATAAACAATTGCATTTCACTCCTAAACACCTTTATAAAAAAGACATTATTGTTATTGTCATTTTATAATATATATAAATAAATCATATCAGAGAGAAAATGCTTTGCTTAGATTCGCTATTGATTAATTGGAGAAGTTAAATTTTCATTTGTTGTCTTTCTCTAGGCAGTCTTTTTCCCTTTCATAGTACTTACAAAAATTATTTAGTTTTAGGTTTAAGGTTATGTTGATGCCATTGATGTAAAATTTCCATGAGACTTTTAATTCCTAGACCTACTCCTTAGAGGTAATTATGATTAATACTATCTTTAATAATATTTATTAATGCTATATTTTCTTTTTTTCTAGCTATATATATATACACCCACTCACCCACACACACACACACATATACATACAAAATCCTTTTGCACTTTACTTCTTTTTATGTAAGAAAATATTTTGACATCTTTATATCTATATTTATCTCTTTATATACACGTCAACCTAAGTCTTTTTAATGAATTTATAGCAATCATTTGCATAAGTATGTCATACTATATTTAACCATTTATATTTATGCTATGTATGTTCACTCTGATTTTTTTGTGCTTACAAGTTTTTGCCTTATAAGAAATACCACATTAAAACTGTTCAGACATATATATTGATACATAGTTATGAGTCAAATTGTATCTCCCCAATATGCATATGTTGAAGTCCTAACTCTCAGTACCACAGAATGTGACTTTATTTGGTTATAAGACCTTTACAGAGGTAATCAAGTTAAAATGAGGTCATTACTTCAAGCTATATTACAAGGCTATAGTAACCAAAACAGCACGGTACTGGCACAAGAACAGAGACATAGACCAATGGAACCGGACTGAGAAACCACATATAAAACCATCCTCATATAGCCATCTAAACTTCGACAAAGTAGACAAAAACATACACTTGGGAAAAGAATCCCTATTCAATAAATGATGCTGGGAAAATTGGATAGCCACATATAGAAGAATGAAACAGGATCCGCACCTCTCACCTCTCACAAAAATCAACTCAAGATGGATAACAGATTTAAACCTAAGGCATGAAACCATAAGAATTCTAGAAGAAATGTTGGAAAAACTCTTATAGACACAAGCCTAGGCAAAGAATTCATGAAGAAGACCCCAAATGCAATCACAGCAACAATAAAAATAAATAAATGGGACCTGATCAAATCAGAAAGCTTCTGCACAGCCAAGGAAATTATCATTACAGTGAACAGACAACCTACAGAATGGGAGAAAATATTTGCATGCTATACATCTGATAAAGGGCTGATAACTAGAATCTGCATAGAACTCAGGAAAATCAACCAGAAAAAATCAAACAACCCCATTAAAAAGCGGGCAAAGAACATGAACAGAAAATGAAGATAGACTAATGGCCAAGAAACATACGAAAAAATGTTCAAAACCTCTAATCATCAGGGAAATGCAAATCAAAACCACAATGAGGTATCACTTAACTCCAGTGAGATTGGCTTTTATCAAAAAGTCACAAAACAACAAATCTTGGCATGATATGGAGAGATAGGAACATTCGTACACTGCTGGTGGGACTGCAAACTAGTACAACTTCTATGGAAAGTAATATGGAGACACCTCAAAGAACTAAAAGTAGAACTACCATTTGATCCAGCAATTCCACTATTGGGCATCTACGCAAAGGAAAAAAAGACGTTCTATAATAAAGACATCTGCACTTGAATGTTTATAGCAGCACAATTCACAATTGTAAAGATGTGGAAACAACCCAAGCACCCATCAATCCATGAGTGGATTAATAAAATCTGGTATACATATACCATGGAGTATTACTCAGCCACAAAAAACAATGGTGAAATAACTCTTCTTGTATTATCCTGGATGGAGCTGGAGCCCATCCTCCTAAGTGAAGTATCACAAGAGTGGAAAAACAAGCATTACATATACTCACCATCAAATTCTTACTAATTGATCAACACTTACGTGCACATGTGAAAGTAACATAAATCAGGTGTCGGGCAGGTGGGAGGATGGTGGAGGGGATGGGTATATTCACACCTAATGGTTGTGGTATGCACTGTCTGGGGGAGGGGCACACTTGTAGCTCTGACTCAGGTGGTCCAAAGGCAATATATGTAAACTAAACAGGTGATAATTTGAAATAATAAAAAATAAATTTTTAAAAAAATAATAAAAATAAAGAAAGAAAAAAATGAAGTCATTAAAGTGGGACCTAATCCAATATGATTGGAATTCTTACAAGATCGGGAAAATTGAACACAGAGACAGGGATAGAGGGAAGACAAGGTAAAGTACGTGAAGCGACATAGGGAGAAGACAGCTATCTATAATCTAAACAGAGAGACATGGAATGGATCCTTCCTTCCCAGCTCTCAGAAGGAACCAACCCTGCAACACCTTAATCTCATACTTCTAGCCTCCGGAACTGTGATCAATGAACTTCTGTTGTTTAAGCCATCCTGTCCATAGTACTTTGTTATAATAGCCTTAACAAGCTAGTATATAAGTTCTTTCAAGTAATTTTGTTGAGTCAAATCATAGATTTCTTAGACATTTTTGTTATATAATGCCAAATTATTCTCTGAAAAGTTTATGTCAATTTGTATTATCTATAACAATTTTAATATTGGAAAAGTATTTAAAAAGTCATTCTTTCATATTTTCTACATATGAAAAGTGCTAAGTACTTTTTTGGGCCAGAGGAAATCTAGTGAATAGGGGTGACATTATGCCTCTGGAATATTTTTGCTAATGTTCAATTCATGACTAGTAAAAGGACACATTTTGTTGAAATGACTACTTAAACGGTACAATTTAAAGTACGTATGGAGGGATTTGAATAAGCATATGGAATTGGTTAATTTTAATGCAACCTGATGCCTAGATTATGGAAAAAATTTGAGACATTTTCCTGAGTGCTGACTTAGTATATAATCAATGTTTAGCATAAAATTGGCATAAGAATATTGGGTAGAAGGATAGATGGATGGTAGTTGGATGGATTGTTTTTGTATGTAAAGAAACTAAGAATATCAACTCTGAGTTCTCATAGCTCACAGAGCCATAAACTTGATTCAGAGACATCAAAACATTCTGACCTTCAAACTACAGAGAATAAAAGCAAACTTGGTTTTTTTCCGTAGATTTATAAGGTTTTAGATTTCCTCTTGACAGGTGCATTGAAATCTTTCTCCATTGATAACGGACCCTGGAATCAATGAACTCACATGTTTGAGAGAACTGTAAAGCTTTTGAGTAAAAGCAAAGTTATTTTTCAGAAGATTTCCATAGTATTTTTAATTGGATCATGTTTAGTGTTCTGTGACTTTCTTTTAAGTCAAACTTAGGATGCCTATGAGTTATTAAGTTTCTGCCCTTTTGGTGTAGCTCATTTTGAGGAGGAATAGATGAAGCCAAAAATGATTTATACCCATAACATGTCACTCTTTCTATGTAATTTTAAAGTAAATTCATGAGAATTCTAGAGATTTTCCTAAGTTTGTAGTTATATTTGCCAATCTCCAAACAGTTATTAAGTCCACTGAGTTTTCACATTTTTTATGTCTTCTAGAATGAAAATCTGTGAATAGGTGCTTGTAAAATCTCTTTTATTTAGGCTATGCACTTAGCTCCTGCAAAAGTACCTGACATGTAGTAAATGCTCAGGAATCATTTATTGCATAAATTGAGGAATGAAATTATCTGACAGTGATAATCAATGGTGTAACTCTGGATTTCAAGATGTAATGTTTTGCTGAAGAACTGCATCCCATAATTAAAAACGTGCTTCAGGTTATTATATCTCTGAATAAACATATTAAATATTCAACTTGTCAACAAATCCTTTCCTTTGGACTTTCCCCATGTATGTGGATTCCTTCTCATCACCTTCATTGTTACCATAAACAAAGCTACTGACATTTCTTACCTAGATAACTACTGTAGCCTTTTAACTCCTCTTCCCAATTTGGCCTTGGCTTCCCTTCAGTCTGTTCTCATCCAGCAGTCCTGAATAATTCTTTTAAACTTAGGTGAGCATATCATCCCTCTGCTTAACACTCTCCAATGAATTTACATCTTATTTTAAAAAGCCAAGTCCTAACAGCGGCTTACAGGGCTCAGATGGTGGATCCATTATTACTTGTCTGTCCCATTTCCTTACTATTCTCACCCTCCTCACTCTGCGTTAGCCTCACTGACCTCCTGGCTGTCCATTTAATTATTCAGGCAAACTTTTACCACAGGGCATTTTCAATCGATGTTACTTATACCTGCAAAGTACCCCTCCCCACCCCCCGCCACTCCCTATTCATAGAGTGCTGTGTCTGCTGCCTCACATCCTTCACAATTTGATTCATATCACTGTTTCCGGGCCATCCTTTCTAAAATTGCACTCCTGCCCACTCCCAGGACTCCTTGTCCACCTGCTTTACTTTATTGTTTTCTTTACAAGTATCAGCATTTAACATATTAGATATTTATTATCTTGTTTATTATTTCTCTCACCATTAGAAGATAAGCTGCATAAGGCAAAACTTTTATTTGTTTTGCTCACTGCTGTACCTGCTCTGCCCAGAACAGTGTCTGGCACATTAGTGCACATGCACACACACATGGCGCCCAAGAATCATTTGCAGAATGAAGACGTAAATGAATGAACTTTCACAGTACTTAGTTTTCTTCCCTGAGAATTCACATTTCTTGTACCTTCTGAATGTTTAAACGCTCAGTGAAACGTCACATCCTCAGGGACCTTCCCTGCCCACTTAATTTATAATTTCCTACACCCACTATAGTCAACCCATAGCTTACTTTTTTTGGAGCAGTTATTACTATACAAATTATTTTCTCCATGAACTGCTTCAATTTGATTTTCTTCACTCTGTACAATAATGCCACCTCCATTAGAATAAAGATAGTATGTCTGGCTCATCTCTGTCTCCCCAGTACCTAGAACAATGATAGGGGAATGATGGCCAATCAATAAACAACTTTTGCATATGTGAATGAAGTGAACCTATATACCTGCATACTTTTTAAATTACAAAAATTTAGTTTTTGAATTTCCGTGCAATATGGATAGCTAAGAAGTTTCACTTAACTGTTTTCATCAATTATAATACTAAATTTCAGAATACTCTCTTAGCAAAATTATTTCTGATTTCATGACCCATAATTTAAAAAACTGTACATGTCTGTACCAGAATTTACTTTAAAATTGGATGTCCTTTATTCTTAATCTGCACTCTTACATTATAACCAGGGCTTTATTAAATTCTAAATTTTATTGTGTTTTTAATTCTCAGCTTACTAATGACTTACATTACCATCCATTTATATTTAGAATAACTAATATTTTATTATTTAATATCAAAGGTAAAAAATATGAGCATGATTTTCTTACATGTAGAGATATTAATTGGTATATGCAAAGAGCAGTAAGATGAGATGGTAACAGATATGTCACAGGAGAATTCTATAGTGTTTAAGGGACTCTAGGTATATGTATTCAGGAATCCTATAAACAGTCCTAAAATATGAAGTTCATAGTAAGGGATATTTATAGTGGTCTACAATCTAGCATCCTTTCCTCTCATGAATTCGTCTGGTTATGACCAGCAATTCAGGTTTCTCTCTATCCCTTAATCCCGAATTAAGGTCCTGGGCCACATTTGCATGAGCAAAAGTTCTCCATGTGTTTAAGCAGACAAAATAGATTACATTTTTAGTACAACGCAGTGTCCCTTGATACTGTTTTTAACACTGTTCATCTTTCTTTGAAAGTAATTGATGATTTAAATACTTTAAAATTGTATTTCTTATTCCACCTTTATGATGTCCTGGTTTAGTTAGTTTAGAAAGCAGGGAGTTACTATATTAACATAATGTGCTGTAAATATATAGTTGAGAAGGCAGTCAAATATGAATTTTATCTCTCTAACTATATTTCAACAAAAACATTAGAATTTCATTTCTTTCAAAAATTTTAAATTTTGTTCTGATTAATATGAAAATACTTGACATTAATAGAATTGTGAAGTTGAGGCAGTAGCTATAATGTTAAATAAAATAGACATTAAAATATATCATTTTCCCAAAGATTTTTACAGGTTTGAGTATATTTTTTAAAAGACCCTCAGATAATGTATCAAGTATTTTAAATAAAAAACTGGAAAATATTCATGGGAAGTTTTATTATTCCCTTAAAACTTGTATTTCTTTAATTTGTCTATAACATACTTATTGAACTTAAAAAAAATTTAAAAATGTTTGCTTATTCTGTTTTTAATCAAGTTACTTGAATTTACGTAGTAGTTTTCTTTTCTTTTTTTTTTTTTTACTTGCCTCTGTGTCTGTGCATATTGAAGTGTGGGTCAGGTTTAAGAAGAGAGAGAGTAGTGTTTTACCCCAGCATCTCTTTAAAATATTTTTTCCAAGAAAAAATACTGCAATGATAATGACTATAATGTACCTTCGATTACCATTAAAGTTTAAAATGGTTGTAAGAAATTTCTTTCCACGGAAATTGTTAATATTTTAAATTTTACTAAAAAATAGAAAACTTAGAAATGTCAATATAATATTTTATAAAAGTTATGCATAAAGATTTTACTGTAATTTGGCCTTTATATGATAACCTTAATTTGAAATAATAATCTTACTACACTACCATATTGATAAAATAGGAGAACAAAACGGAAAGAAACCTTTGTATGTAACTCTCAGTATGTTCTCCATAAACATGTAGTAAAAATACTTATTCTGGCTTGTATCTAGCATTGGAAATAAGAGAAAACGTCAAAGAATATATACACAAGTGTGCACAAAAATGTAGAAATCTGGAGGATATAAATGAAATGTTTGGAGAAGAATGGCAAAGTCATTCCAGATGGAAAATTGGGAAACATGACTACAACTAGAATGGTCAAATTCCCAGTTGTTCCAAATGCCTATATAGTGAAGCCACCACAGATAGGTACAACATATACATATGTGTTGTTAGTGGTAGGGACTCTACAGCTCACGATTTTTCCTGGGATTAATAGGGAAACTAGTACTCAGCTCTAGCCAATTGTTCACTTTTGGAGATGCATAACCAATGTATCAGAATCTCTGATTTTCCAAGAAAATCTAGATATCTTAATTAAGCCTAATGCCCAAATTATTAAATGCCAGTTAAAAAAACTGGGTCCAAATAAAAAAAGATGGACCCAGTGTGAAACCAGTTAAACACCTCTGCACAGGCACGCAGAGAATAAGGATAGCATCTGCTGACCTGTCTTTATTAATGCTTTGTGATAGGGGTAGTTCAGGAAATCAGTTTGGACAAGTAGGATGAGTTTATAAGAGTTGGAACTAAAAATCTTCCCACTTGTATAAAATAATCTCATCCCATTTCCACACATGCAAACTGAAATCTTTCTTCAAGCCCTTTCAACTGCAGAAAGTCAAGACTTGACAGCTTGGAGGTAATAGTAAAATGTCGTAAGTGTGGAAAAGGCTGCATAGGGAGTAAGGAGCTTTGAAAAGTTACAGAAACTTAATAGCATGCTTTAAGACAAGTCTAAAAACTCTGTAATTGCATTGCAAATTTACTATAATTATTACAAAATTAATTTTAATTATAATATTGTTCTCATACTTTTAAAAAAAATTTTGTTTTTTCAAAACATGGGCCACATTAACTAAATCTGAATTTATTGTTGTAGGCCTATATTAATGTCCCAAGCAAACAACATAGTTTATTAAAAAATAAAGACAACTTTTTAAAAATACTCTACAAAAGATTATTTGAATAGGTGAATAATTATATAATTATTTCTTCAGCATCTTAATTTTCAAGTGGAGATTTTAAGTGAAGTCATTATGGTTTCATACAAATGTTTCAAGGGGCAGTAATGGAAATAAGGAGAAGTCTGAGTAAACTCCCAGACCCTTTTCCCCACTCCACCCTCTCCAGTTTGAAAATCACTGGTTTTCAGTTATTTGGTTTTTATTTCCCATTTTCTAATTTCTAAATGTGTCATTTTAATTCTAATCTGCCTATCATTTCTCCGTGTCTTGAACACGATTGTTTTTAAAAGAGTATTCAGAGAAAAAAAAGAATTTTTCAAGGATAAATTACAACATAAATTTACTAAAAGTTGTTAGAAGTATTGAAAAATAATATTATTTGTTCCACAGAAAGTAGCAAAGTAAATACATTTGTGGTAGCACAAAAGAGAGTCCCTTGTTGGAAGTCAATAAATAATACCTAAAACTACAAAACCAAGAATGGAAAAATATGAGACTGTCATTTAGTTATTATTTAACTAAGGAGGAATGAGTAACAAACAAATTGGATAAAAAATTTGTAATCATTTCTTCTGAGAAGGTGGAAATAGGTCAGGCAGTACTGTGTGTGTGTGTGTGTGTGTGTGTGTGTGTGTATTTAAGAATCCATGTAGAATTATCTAATTTAAGAACTTTCTTAAAACTAGACTCCTAAAAATAAACAAACACAAAAAGATGCAAACAAAAATAGGTCTAGAACTATCAATATCAAAATGATATCATCATTCACTTAATATCTTTATAACATTTGTTGAGCACTTATGATATGCCAGACACTATTCTGGGTTTTGCAGAGACAAACAAGCAAACTAGCAAAAAAACAGACTTGCCATTATGGAACTTACATTTTAGGGAAAGAAGACAAATAATATATACCTAAGTAAAATACATTGCGTTTTAGTAAAGGTAAGTAGAATGAAAGAAACTAAAGCAGAGTAGAGGATAAGTTGTAGGCTAAGACTATAGTCAAGAAGTTTGTGATTTTCCACAATAGCTTCTAACATTAACAGAACTTCCCTTTCTTATATGTAGCTTATCTCTGTCTGTATACTTTTTTTCTGGCTAGTAATGTGACCATCATCTGCTGTGCATTTCCCTTGTGTAATTGCTTCTGCTTGTTTAAATCTGGTTTAGTCAATGCTTTGACTATGTATTCAACATGCTGTTTTTTCCCTACTTCATGGCATTTGAGGCATAATTTCTGCTGCTAAACATGCCCTATTACCCATATTTATACATTCAAATTTTTAAGAGTATGATTCAAAATGTCCCTGCTGGTCATTGTCTGGCAAAGCTGTTTGAACCATGCCTTTTCAAACTGCCAGAAAAGGGGCGTGCATAGCAGCATGATATTCAAGTAGAGTCTCAGAAGAAAATGTGTTGGAAGCAGAAAATCTTATGTGTGAAAAATAACCCAGGCCTTGATAAAGGGATAAATTCACATATTTATCTGATTCTGGGTTCTGATATTTAGTTATAAAAAGTAAAATCAAATCATTTGTGAACATTATCTGGAGATTTTGATTGAAAGATATTCCTAGAGCTCATTCTATATTAATTGTTAAAACTGTATTTCCACTTATAAATTGTTTAAATTTAAATTGATTTTCCCTTTTTCTTTGTTTTTTTCCTATTTTTTTTCCAATTTCTCTCTCTGCCCCCTGACTTTCTCCCTCTTGTCTATCAGTCTACCTATTATCTCTTTTTTTATTTCTTAATCACTTTTATTTAAATTTTATACTAGAAAAGGCAACTTAACAAAATTACTTGTCAGGTGACTGAATCAGCATTGCTCAAAATACTTAGTACTTTAAAAAGTATTACGTGAGACACTATTGTTACCTTTTAAATGAATATTCTACAATCTGGGTAGATAGAGAAGGGTTAAATGAAAGCAGTCTATCCTAATTACATTGCTGATAAATCTTAATACTTCACCCTATTTTGTAGCAATAATAATCTTTTTCTTCAAAACAGGGTTCAATAACTATCAAATCTAAAGAGTTGGCCCTGCTGGGAAATAATCATGGTGAATTCATCAGAAATGCTACCAGTTTTCCCCTCAAATAATTTTCCCAGAAAGTATTTCAACTACTTTAAATGTATTTTATAAAAACATATTTTTATAGCTACATTGTGTTAGAAATGAACCAATTTTATGTAAATGAATGTTCTGCATTCTGCAGATAAAACATGCTAATTTTAACAATTTCAGACATCTGTGGCAGAATTTCTAAACTAACCGACTGGATTAAGCTGACAAATGTGAAAAAGTAATACATGGTTAGTCACCTTTTAATTCTTACATTTACATTAAACTACCACTTCAAAGGGCAAGGATAATTTCACACTTTTAAAGTTTTAAATAGCTTTTATTTCAACTTAAACAAAATACACCAATATTGAAACACAGTTACAATGATTGTTTTTTTCTTTTTTATGACTTCTATTTTAAAGTATATTGGATATTATAACTTTCTCCTCCCAAATAACTAACACCCATACAGTTCTGTGAATGTTATTATCTTGTAACTCTTTATTTCCAAGATTTTCTATGTTAAAAAATGTGTACATTTAGAAGTAGATTATCAATACTATGCACATAAAGTGGCCCCTAAAATTGTTGTTATTGAACAATGTCCGTTTGCCTAAAATTTACATATTTGAATGGTTAATTATATTGAACGCTCAAGTTATAGAATAAGAATATTCCCATGTTTAAACCACCTAACATGTGCAAGGCTTTTTTCTAAACATTTTGCATATATGAAATTTAATCTTCATTGCTACTCTATAAGATAGATTCTATTAATTTCAGGTTCATTTTACAAAATAGGAAACTGAGGTACCGAATTTATGTAACTTTACCAAGGTCACCCAATTAGTACATGTGCCAAGGTAGACAGTCTACCTTCAAAGTCTTACAATGTAGATGCTATAGAAACACTAAAAGAAGGCAGTTTGTGGTTAAAAAAAAAAAAGTTTATATTTCAGCTCCAGCTCAGATCTTGCAGTTTCTGGTGTATTTAAACAATAAAATTGTAAATGCTTCAGGTAACATTAACTTTTTCTTTTACACATGACATCTCAGGTATCGCGTAAGTGCCTTAGGAGAAAATTATCTCCCTTTAAGAACGCTCTCAAGTAGTCAAAGTAGTATGAGTAGTAGTAGTGAAAGTCAATGCCAAAATAGATTTTAAATATTTGCCTCCACTATCACACGTGCTAATTTGTGCCATTTGGTGTGCTGAAGCTTAAAAGGAAAATGACTTCTATCTGTAGAACTTATATTCCATTAAGCACACATTCTTTTCTTTAAGTAATTGTCAATATATATTTCAAGCTGGTGACTGATTTTCATTTTGCAAACTCCTGCACACATGGCTCCTTGAATAACAACTAAATTTTAGGCTTTCTAGCTAGTGTGGAATGAGTGAGCAATTGAGGAATGCTGTTTTCTTGCCCCCATAGTTACCCTAGAGAAACTGTAGAATTGGCAGGGTTGCACGGCTTTTAGGAAGCAGAAAAACGTAGTCTGTGAGTATGTGACAGCTAAAGCCTGTAGCATCTTGTAGCTGGTCATACCAGCCAGTAATAGCTGATTTTTGGAATTCCAGGTATTTTAAGAGACAAATAAATCTCTGGTATCTTTAAATTATCCATGGTGGAAGTAATTACACCATGGAAATTAGCAAACATTGCAAGTCAGAGCTTTTTGTTTGTTTTGAGAGCACATTGTTAAACATTTTCTAGCACTTTACTGACTAGAGAACTGTTTGAAACTTCCTGATGAAGATGGGTGGGTCTCCATGCCTCCTAGTCAAAGCTCACCAAGATCACACCTACAGTTGTACAATTTGGACAACCTCAGCAAGGAGCAAGGAATTACATACACTATGGGGGACCAAGGGCCTCTTAGTACAAGAGTATCAGAAATTAGTTAGTATAAGATATGAATTTGTGTTAGATGAATTAGGGGAGAGTGTAAGGAAGGGGTGCTTTGCTCCAGATTGGATGTTGTAAGGGAGTGGAGGTTAATATATGGTTGGGTACCTTAAATAAATCTTATCTAGAAGGAGAGAAAACTTGATTGAGGCTAAAACTGAATTTGGTAAAGAAGCAGCAGTCTGGGATGTGTCTGAGAGAGAGGGATGGATGTTCAGTATTTTGTGGCTTGGACAATATTCGTGTTTTGTATGTGTTCACACATAATTATGGAGTGGTCGTATTTGTGCCTTGATCCACCATGCTCAAGAGTGCCCTTATCTGATATTAGTGTTCTATGAAATTATTTATATCAACTGGAGAAAAGCAAGGCATAGCAGATAGTGCCAGGCTGGCTCCTGGATGACAGAGGCTGCTTTTCTCTTTCACAGGGCAGTAAAATGTCTAAGTCCCGTCCCAGCCTTTCCCCTGTCCCTTGGGGAAATGATGATCTGCCCTCTCACCACAAAAACTCAGTAGCAGCAGTACTAGTTTTTGTTCCAAAGTGGAAATAATATTAGGGCAGCACAAAAGTCCTCCTGCAGTGAGCAGGGACAGTCTACAAGCTATCACTCTCCCAGCCCCACTCACTGATCATAACCTACAGAGGCTGCCTCTTGAAAAGCAGCTGCTGCTTCTTAAGAGTTTAAAAGCAAAGCTCTGATTAGAGAAATTGCCTACTTGAGAGCCAGGCACAGTGGGAATGATCAACAATGTTTCTTTCCTCCCCACCCACTGAGTTAATCTGTGGAGACAGTGATTCCAATCATGGACGTGACCAGCACACAATGGGAACACGTTCACATCCAAATTACCCCTACTCCAGAGGAATACTACTACTGCAAAAGAAAGATGACAAACTAAGTGATTAATTCATTCATTTGACAAATACTCATTTAGTATGTGCTACGTGCCAGAAACTCTTCTAGGCACCAAGGAAGACATGAGTTAAACCCATCAGCTTTAAAAAAGAAGGAGAAAATGTCCATCCTTCTAAAGTGTACATTCTAGTAGGCTGAGGAAGACAATAATTATACATTTATTTTAGAAAATGATAAGTACTCTGGAAAAATAAAACAGGGTAAGAGATTTAGGAGATGGAGTTGCAATTTTAGATGGAGTGGTCATTGTGTGCTACACTCTTCAGGAGACTTGAGTAAAGATTTAAATGAGAACAATGTGTAAGCAACACATTATATAGTTAAAAATGATTTCAGGCATGAGAAAAAGCCAGTGCAAGTGCTGAGGATGAAGCATATCTACCTCAGTTGGGAGTGTATTAGTTTCCTAGGGCTGCTGTAACAAATTATCACAGACTGGGATGATTAAAACAACAGGGATTTATTCCCTCACAGTTCTGGAGAGCAGAAGTCCAAAACCAAAGTGACAGCAGGGCCAAACTCCCTCCAAAGGTTCTGAAGGGATATTTGTTCCTTGCCTCTTACAGACTGTGGCAACTCTAGGATTCCTTTGCTTGTATCTCTCCAGTGTCTGCCTTTATCTTCACGTCTCCTCTTCTACAAGAACATTTGTCATGTAAACTAAAAATAAAATCATAAGCCCTCTGCTAACTGAATGGACCCCTCTTGGCCAAGGGGGGCCCAGAAACACCTTATAACTGAGTTCGCAGCCATGACAGGATGGGAGAGAGAAAGCACAAGTGCCTTTATATGATTTCTCTCCATAAATATTCATGACTCCTCCTATAGATTGTTGAATATGTATATTTGACGACCCTGCTCAATATACATCTTGTTACCTTTTGTCTCTTCTTTGAAGCAAGTGTGCCTGGCTTCTGGCTGGTTGGTGCACAGCTTCCCAACCTGTTGGAATGGCCGCCCAGCAGGGTGCTAGCCTTTATGAGAAATAAAGCTCTCTTTTTTCCAAAGTATAAACCTCGTTAATTAGGTTTTTTTAGTTAACAGCCATTTGATTTAGAGTTCACATGGATAATCCAGGATGATCTCATCTTGAGAGCCTTAACTACATGCACAAAGATGCTTTTTCTAAACAAGGTCACTTTCATAGGTTCCAGCACATGGATATATCTTTTTGAGGGGTCATGTTCAACCCACTATAGGGAGCAACGTGTGGACCAGTATGGATGGACCTATGTAAGCAATGTGAGGGATTGTAGAAGATGAGTTCAGAGAAATATAGAGAGATTTGTAAGGACTTATAGGCAATTGTGAGAATTTGGGCTTTTCTTTGAGAGAAATAGGGAATCCCTTCATTTGAGGACTAAAATAACCTGATTTATATATTTCATAGCTTCCCTTAGGCTGTTATGTTAGGAACAAACCAATGGAGGATATGGTAGAAACAGGGACAAGTTAGAAGGCTACTACAGTAATCTTGAGGAGAGATGACAATGTTTTGATTCAGAAAAGGTAACAGAAATAAGAGAAAATGGTTAGATTCTGAATTTATTTTAAAAACTCAACTGAATTTTCTGGAAAAAAATACATGTGGATTATTAGAAGACAAGAGAAGTAAAGGATGACTATAATGTTGTTGTTATAAGGAAGTAGAAGGCTGGCATTGGCATGATTAGAAATGGAAAAATGAGTGCTGGGGCAAATTCCTTTGACGTGGGGAGTTACATGAACTAAGAATTTAAAATTAGCAAAATAAAGTTAATTAATGAAATAAATAGAGATGTTGAGAATTTGAAGGGAAACACAAAATCATTAAAAAAGAACCAAAAGAAAATATTTGATATGTAAAATATAATATTTGAAAAGACTGATGGGGAAAATGGATGCAGTAAATATAGGTACAGCTGAAGAACGAATTACTGAATGAAAGAAAAGATTAAGTAACGCACCAAAATATCCAAAGAAAAGAAAAGAGAAATAGTAAATATTATTAAAAGTTTATATGAAAACTAAGAATCAAATAATAAACACCTTCATAACATGATGCCATAGAAAGAACAAAAAAATGTTTAAAGAAAAATTAAGATAATAAAAAATAAAAACCTTAATTTGAAAGACCTCAGTGGGAGAGAGAAGCAACAAGACCCATTACACTGAAATCTAACAACAAAGACAAGGAGTATACTTCTTAAAACAAAATTTAAAAAAGCGAAATAAACTCTCTAGGACCAAAAGTATATCATTTGCAAAGGTTTAAGATTCAAACTGACATTCCATTGCTTAACGGCATCACTAGATACATGTATGAATACAATTTTTATTTATTTATGTAGATTGAAAGGAAATTTTGAAAAAGGAAAAAAGATAACTAAGTGTCTCAATGGAATGCTGTGCATTCTGTAGAGGGCATCCTTCCAGATTACCTGATTCTAGGTTTTGATTGCCCTTAAGCTAATTTACAACTCTGTAAGTTGTGAAAGTTGAGCAAAATAAGTCTTGTCTATGAACTTGCAAATGAATTCTGTCCATCGGAGAGTCAGTGGACTTTCTTCTCTTCCCTCTCCCACTGCCTTTTTAAATAGCTTGTTTTGAATACATTTGCAAATTCGTTTCAACAGTTTTTTACCCAAAATAAAATTATATTTGTTTCAATTCCTTTTTGAATTGGTTGTAACACTCCCTTTTTCTTTCATTAATCCTGAGTTAAATAAAATCTTTAAAAAGAGTTCACCTTATATCTGTATGTTAGTCATGATTTTACTTTTTTTGAAAATTATTCTTCAACAATTTTGGAAATCTTCCACTGTGATTCCCAAGTGATTGTTTCAGCTGAGGGAGCAAAATAAACATTGTTGCCAGAGAAGTGCAACTCATAGGGGCTGCTGAAGCCCAGAGACATCTTTTCTTAACTCCCTGGAGGTGAATCCAAAGAGCAATAGAATTTTATTTACTCTTTTTCCACTTTCAGCTTTCTTTTCCATGTATTTTGTTTATGGCTAATAAGTGGTAGCAATGATTAGGAATTTGGATTTATGGCCTGGCCTTTTTATGATCTCTGTAAATGGACTAATGGTTTATAGAGATCTATTATCAGCTTAATGAGAAATGTTACAGAATCTGGCTTAGTAGCCTTTATATGTTTGTCTATTTGTCTGCTTCAAGTTTAAATCTATTAGAAATTTTTGACCATTGGTGAGGAAAACATATCTTTCTTATCTTAATCAGTGAGCTTTTGTGTTTTTGTGCTTACTATTGACTCAAGGCTGAAATTATAAAATTGAAGCTATAAGTTATCTTTCTGCCAGTATGTGTATCTGTAATTCACAAGGTCTTTACCTCTGATGTGTGAATATGAAATCTTTTCCTATCTCTGGAGGGTGTTAAGAAATTAGCTGCTAGGCACTGTGGCTTATGCCTGTAATCCCAGTGACTGAAGAGTTTGAGGCAAGAAGATCCCTTGAGGCCAGAAGTTTAAGATCAGCCTGGGCAACATAGCAAGACCCTGTCTCAAAAAAAAAAATGAAAATAATTAGCCAGGGGTGGTGGCATGTGCCTGCAGTCCCAGCTACTAGGGACGCTGAGGCAGAAGGATCATTTGTACCCAGGAGTTCAAGGATACAGTAAGTTATGATTGCGCCACTGCACTCCAGCCTGGGCAACCGAGCAAGACCCTATCTCAAGAATAAAAAGGAATTAGCTATATAGCCTCTTAAGGTAAATGAGAACTGTTCTTATTGACTTACAGGGGAAAATAAGCACTTACATAAATATTCAATTTCTAAAATCCACAGGTAATCAGGAAAATGAACTTCTAATAATTTAAATATGCTATAATTAAAAGACAAAAATATTATGTTATATAATATTAACCCAGAAACTGTAAAGAATCCAAACTCCTATAAATTTGATAAAACTTTGACCAGAAAACCAGCTCTAATTATGGTTTAATTAAAAATAGTTCTGCTTTCACTTATTTATTAGTTTAAGTAGAATGGTAGTATGGCTTTTTAATCTACCAGTGTATAATTTTTTCCTAAATTTGTACAGGTTACTGATCAAATAAGTAACATTACTCCTATATGATATTTAAGATTGTGAAAAATATAAATGTGTATTTAATAAAATAGATCCTGATAAACTGAACAGTAATTAGATTTTGTAGTATGTCAATCTGAAGATAATTTTCAAAATCTTTACATAACTTAAAATTTTTGAATGATTTAATTGAGTTAATTAATGGATAGTCAGTATCTATCCAGATAATTTCAAACTAAGACACAACACAAAAATATTGATTATTAGTCATAATTTCAAGTTTACCTAATTTGAGTCTTATTTTTATATGCTCCAGAAAGGCTATGCCTTTGATCCATGTTAATGAAAAAAAATATTTTTTTACCACTTTGAAAAGTTTTACAAGGGATGTTTATGTCTTTAGAAAGTTATACGTATTTGGGACTCCTGTTTATCTGGTAAGATGCTGGTGCATGGTGGACACTTCTCAATTATTTATCACACTCCCCTTAGTTTTCTCTGTTAAATAAATAAAAGTTACTTATTTTGGCTAAATTTTATAATTAATATAAGTGGTTGATACTATACTAAGAGTAATAGTGACAGAGAGAGAAATACACTAGAGGTGCTAGAAATAGTTTTTATTTGATATGTTGCAATTTATGAGTAGCATGAACATCACTGTCAAGTTAGAAGAGATACTCAATCATCCCTAGGTTAAATTTGTATAAATAAAATATTACTAATATAAATATTTCATAAATTATCTGTTTTATGGGAATGTAGGTAAATAAAACTTCCCTGTATTTCTCAGTGCTTCTGCAAATGCCCTGGCCTCCTGAGACATGGAAATGTATGCAACACAACACTAGAGAATGTTTGCTTTCACTTCTCTCAGAAGTATTTTAATTTTCATATACCATGAGAGATAAGGTCTGTAGACATTTATCTAGTTAATTATTTTGATCTGAAAGGATAACAAACTTCCATTATCTCCCCTAGAGAACCAAGTGGTGATGGCCTGGGCTACATCCCTAGGTTAAGCTCCAAGTGCCAGGCGAACTGGAGAACTCCTTCCCTAGGTATTTACACATCAAAAGGGATAAAGCCCAGAATTGGGAGACAGTTCTAGCCTATAGGGTTCATCTGGCTCTTAGAAGGATTTATTTAATCTAAAAAGATTAGGGGGAAAATCCTTTCCTTCTAGCCTCAAAACATTAAAAGTTACTATGATTTTTTAATAATTTGGGGATAAAGGGGAATAGCTATCTCTCTTATATAAAATTGGATAAAATCTTTTGTTCTTTGTTCCTCATGGTAAGGGTGTAACTCTCACATCACGTCATCTTCAGGACTAAGGACTGTGTTGTAATATTACTCTAGCTGTTGATCGGGTTGTATGAATAAAAAACTCCTTTCCCTGATCATAACTGTGCGAGTGGAGTAACATCTCATACTCTTCATCATTCTTGATAAAACAGGAAATTTCCTAGAAATATACCAACGTTCATAAACTTTCTGTTTAGCTAAGTCCCAGTGGTTGTTTGCAGGATATTGGACAATAAGAGTTAATTGTTACTAGACATAACATTACTTATTTAAAATGTTTACTTGACTTCAACTTACTTCTTTAATTTAAATTTTGCATTTTCTAAGCCAGTTTTTTATTTTCATTGGGAGATAATTATCTAAATTATCTATAAATTTTTATAAATATTCAGATGTTCAGGTTCTACTTCAGACTTAGTGAATCACTTTATTTGATATTCTTCATATATTCTTGGTATTTTCTTGGCATATTCTTGGTATTTTCTTGGTGTATTTTTAGGATATTATGTATGTGGTGTCTCAAGATTATTTTGCTATATATCAAAAAGTTTTTTCTCTATAAAAATTACATTCATCAATTTTTATAGATCAGTTGTAACATTGACTAACTTATTTGAAAATAGGCTTAATCATTGTCCTTAATGAAATCTGTTAGAAATTTTTGGGAAATGGCCATTTTATCTTATTTGCATGCTACAGAAATACCCATTTCCTTGTCAGTTGCACAATTCCTGTTATGAACTCTCATCAGCCATTTCACACTTTAAAATTATCAGTGATAAATTAACCATGACTGCATTAAATATCTGTCATTTACATACAGATTTTGTTTTACTCTGGTGCTTGCCTAAAGGGCCTGCAATCAGCTGCAGGCCAGAGTTTCTTTCTTAATCAAAGAAAAACTTACAGCCCTGTGAGTGGGACTCCGGCAGGAGCCTTAAACCACTGGCACATCAAGAATTGATTTTGGGGTACAGGGTTATGATGTCATTGCTTGGACAACATTCAGACCATACCATTGGGCTGTCAGGATATCCAGAAATCTTTTTAGAGTTAATGTTAATCCAAAATCCAGGAGAACAAGAATTAATTAAATAGAACCTAATGAACTGATGACGAAAATTTAAATATACAATTTGTCTGGAATGTTGTTGACATTGTTTTAATGTTCTATTTTGTGAATATATAAGAAAGCCTTTTTCTTCTCTTCTTAAACTATCTCTAAGAGGTAAGATATCTATTTAGTAGACTGCTTCTAAAAACAAAAATGAAGCATTTTAAAATTATATCTGATTCTCACACCCTACCATCCACAATTCAGAGAATTCTTATTGAGATTCCTTACTTTCTTATGGCAATGGTTATTCAATAACAATAGTTTTTCGATAGGAATCTCTCCTCCTCTTCACTAGGATAAATTGGAAAGATAAGGCAATTAAGAACCTGACTGGAAAATCATATTTGAAAATAATGATTATTTCACAGAGGTGATAAACCATTTCTTAAAAAAACTAAGGTTAACTTTATGAAATCGAAGTTTTAAGAGGCTTACCAAGAATAGTGGCCTGCTACCTGGCATAAAGTATTCTCAGCCTACAGATGATAAGAAATATCACTTTCTGGAACATCAAATATCCTTAGGACATTTTAGAGAGTTCAAGAAGAGAAGGATTGGCACAGATCACTAACACTGAAGGTGAAGAATTTACTGAACTTGGATTCTTATTCTTGTGATAGCAAATAATAGAGGTTTTTACAAGTCCGATCTGACATTTCTTATGAAAACTTTCAACATAGCAAGCATAAGAAGGCCTATAGATAAATTAATGGTCTTGCTATAGCTATTTAAATAATCAGCCTGCTAAGGTCTGAATGCTTGTGTCTCCTCTAAATTCATATGTTAAAATCCTAAACCCCAAGGAGATGGGGACTTTTAGGAGATGATTGGGTCACGGAGGAAGAGCCCTCATGATTGGGATTAGTTCTCTTATAAAAGAGGCCCCACAGAGCCACCTTGCCTCTTCTGCCATGTGAGGACACAGCGAGAAGCACTGTCTATGAAACAGGAAATGGGCTCTCACAAGATGCAGAATCTGCCGGCACCTTGATCTTGGACTTCCCAGCCTCCAGAACTATGAGAAATACATTTCTGTTGTTTGTAAGCTACACCGTTTATGGTATTTTGTTATACCAGCCTGAACAGACTAAAACAGAGGCCATCCATAATGAAACCCTCCTTATCTTGCAATCAGAAATACTATTTCTTTGAAAGTAGTTTGATAAAAAGAAGGATATACTATAAGGAAAGTTGGAATAAACAAAAAACAATTATAGGGTATCTCTAAAGAAAAACTATGCGGTAATATAACCCAGGCTTCTGTGGCTATCTGATTATTGAGTTGCCTTTGAGCTATTTTAAAACTCTAGTGAGTTGTAGGTAACTGATAGCAATAGACAATACCTCTTGTTTATGCACATGCAAACGAATTCTGTCCCATCAAGCTTCAATTGACACCCCTCCCTACAGGAAGAAAACTAGTTTTGCATCTATGTGTGAATTTATTTTGACATTCCTTTACTACTACATATAAAATTGTGCTTCTTTGACTTCTCCTCTGATCCTGTGACAAAATCTGCCTAGGTTTCTCATTAATAATGAGTTAAATTAAATTTTTGACCCTACTATGAAAAATTTCTTACTAAAAATACTCTTGGAAGATGTATCTCAATAAGAAGAGAAACAAATCCAGGAGGATGCTTAAGTCATGCAAGAATTAAGCCAAATTACAAATATACTGATAATATTCACTGTTATCTAAAACAAGCAAATAAATAAAAACCTTCCTCTGCCCTAAAAATCTAGATGTAAAGAAAGGAAAACAAGTATATTTCCTTTTAAATGTTTTATTAGTTGCCTTGATTAGATATTAGAATTAAGGAAATATTCTTTAGCTATGTCAATAAAAATAAGTAGCAGTAGGCTTTTCTATTGGCTCACCTTTAAAATAATTTTCTTGAGCAAATTCATTCTGTCAAAGAACTTATAATTTAAAATTTAAAATCCAATTTATTTGTAACAGGATTAAAACGTTATGAAGTAATTAAATTTTAATCTAAGGTACTAGTCACAAAACATATGAGAAAATGTGTTCTAATTTTGGTATAAAATATACAGGTTAAAATCTGATTTATTTATTTCTTACGATGCAAAGTTAAAATTCTTATGAATAAAATTTTTCAAAAAGTAGACTTAAAGAAAACAATTCATGTATTTTTGAGAATACTTTTACTCTTTTTTAAATTTTTAACCTTGTGATGGTTAAATATAGTCAATTCATAGAAAGCATTTGACTTTTTAAAGAGTCTTTCAAACCATTTCTCAATTTTTGCGTGTTAGTTTGTAATATGGCACCCAGTTCTTTACCTCTCCCCGTATCCAAGCCTTTTGCCATGTAATTTTACAGTTCCTTTCACTAAACAGGCAGAATTCTATGTCTCTACCCCTTGATTCTAAGTTTTGTCATATGATTAGCCTTAGCTAATGAGATGTTAGCAGACATGATGCACTTAGAGGTTTGGAAAAGCTCTCCTGCATTTTACACACTCTCTTGCTAGCATGACTTCACTGAAAAATTATGTCTGAACTAGTCTGATGGAGGCACGAGGAGCAGAAGTGAGATTCCACAGCCATCCCAGTCTATGAAATCCTAGATCAGCTGATCTGCAGCCAACTCCCCAATACAAAAATGAGATCAGAAGAGTGTCTAACCAAATGGACCCTAATTTGTAAACATGCAGACACATGAGTTAAATTCATGTGTATTGTTCTAAGCCGCTGAGTTTTGATTCAGCTTTTACAAAGTGTGCACTAAAGGATTAATTCAGCAGGCCTTGCTTGTCCAAACCTTGTACATTCCAAAGAAAGTTTGGGCCCTTGAGCCCCTACTGGGAAATAGCCTCTAAACCATTGGAATATCTTGACTGATAAGTGTCTTTGGTCTCTTGAAGGCTTGAGACATGCCAGATAGTTTATGTTAAAATGTGATTTATGGTGGGGGCCTTAGAGTACACAATATCAGTTTGACCTCTGGATGGCCTGGAGACTGAGTAACTAAGATCAGCCATTGCAAGCCTTCTATGCCTATGTGTCCAATCCGCAATAAAAACTCTAGACATCAAGGCTTTCATGGTTGGCAATAATTCAATAATTTGTATATGTTGTTGCTCTGCATTGCTGGGAGAGTTAAGTACTGTCTTAATTCCAATGGAAAAGAGAGGACAAATAAAAGTTAAAGTTTTGTCTCTCCTGGATTCTGCCTTATATGTCTTTTTCCTATGCTTATTTTAATATTTTTGCTGTAATATACTATTATAATAATGTGTATAACTGCTTTTTTTGCTTTGTGACTTTTTCTAGTGAAATATTAAACCTGGGGGTGGTCATTGGAATCCAGACAATGTACAGCATATGATGACAATAGACAACTGAGACCATGGATAGACTTTCTCACTGACACAGTAGCAATTTATTTTAAACATCATACAAATAGTTCATGATTAGGAAAAAAAATAGCTTGTCAGATGAATTGCCCAGAATTTTCTCACCTTATGCTATACATGTTTGGTTTCTTTTGTTCCATCTGTAAGACCCTGACACAAACCTGTTCATAATTGCAGAATTGATGACATGTGCTACCTGCATAGCTGTTGCTGTCTATTTTTCTTTATATCATCTGTAGTCTTATTTAAGAAGTTGGATAATATGTTGTTTGGAGCATAGATATTTGTTTTTTGGGTTTTTGTTTTTATTTTCCTCCATCAGCTGAGGTTTATTAAGCCAGCTTTAGGGCATGTCTTGGAAAGACACAAGCCACAGGCACATCTGTGACTGTTTTTTCCAAAGAGGTTTTAGGAGGTTTAGTATTTATGTTTCCTGGGCAGGGGGCAGGGGTGGTGGTGCGTGTAGGCAGTAGGAGAAATGGTTACATTCCTGTGAGACCTGTGAGACTTTACTTAGTGCACAGGAAATCTACACTTCACATAAGATAAGGCTTGAAGTGAAAAAGGGAGTAAAAAAATCAATTATGCAATCTCTGGGTAGGTGGAGGAATGATTGATCTGGTCTTGTCTCTGTTTTGTACCTAGGAAGATAAACTTGTAAGCAACATTATCAGTGTGGTATAGTTTTAGTTTTAGGAGCTAGACCTAGCCTGCAGACTTAAAGTTACAGTAGGCAGTCCTTGTTTATGGGTGGCTAGCAAAGAATTTTCTTAAAGTATGATCTGTGGGAGCAGACCTTCGTAGATGCCTGAGGCCTGTTATCTTTCCATGGGGATCTGACTAATGCATAATGTTAGTAACAGCTATTCATTTGAAAGGAGTTGTTGCATGACTCAGCCTCCAGGCATCACCTTCCCTTTTGCATAAGGAGTTGGGAGGTCCTGAGATTTTTCTTTTCCTTTACATTTCCCCCCTGTTCTTCAAAATCTTTTGAAGAATGCATTGTAGAAGACATGAGTTTGTGGTTGTATGTTTCAACTAATCCCATGTCATTAAGAAGGCTTATTCTGAGGAGGTCGTGTCCTACAGATAGGGAATTAAATCAGAAAAGGACTAATTTCAGATTGCAGGCAAATAATAAAAACTCAAAAACAATGAACAACAAGACTAGATTCTAATAATAGGTGTACTCTAGTTTTTTTCTGAAAGAATTTTTCACTCCCCAATTGCCCATTTCTATTAGATACAAATCATAGTAGGACCAATTTATTTGCAAAATAAATTTTAGTCTTATTATACTTGACTTGATTATTTGCACAAAGTGCAACCAGAATAATTATTGACCATATAGCCTTTTTAAAATTGGCTTTGCTGGAACTTTTAAAATTTACTTTTATTTTTATTTTGTTTAGAGACAAGGTCTCTGTCTGTCACCAGGCTGGAGTGCAGTGGTGCAATCATAGTTCACTGCAACCTCAAATTCCTGGGCTCAAGCAATCCTCCTGCCTCAGCTTCCTGAGTAGCTGGGACTACAAGCATGTGTTATCATGCATGAGTATTTTTTTTATTTTTTTGTAGAGACAGAGTCTTGCTGTGTTGCCCAGGCTGGTCTTGAACTCCTGGCCTCAAGTGATCCTCTCACTTTAGCCTCCCAAAGTGCTGGGATTATAGTCACCGTTTCCAGCCTAGAACTTTTTCATAAGGAATCTCAGGTTAGAGCTTTGAGGCTGGAAAGCCAAGCCAAGAATTTGCCATCAGACTGTCTGCAATACCTGTATGAATTGGGCAAAGGTATTTGTAACTATAATAACCTCTTTATAAATTGTGGCCTTAACTGTTAAAAATTGTGCATTTTCTCCCATTAAAAACTTTTTAAAAAATCTAAATGTTGCTATCCTTTCTCATAACAAGATGCAAACCTCATATTTTTATTGCTTGAATTTGTTTGTGTACTTTTGTCTATCCATTTATTTTCACTTTTTGTTAAATTTATTTTTTAATGATTTATCTCATATATACATAGAGGAAGGCTTGGTTTAGGTTTGTGAAACAATCCAAATTACTTTTTATTTTTAATAAGTGAGTTAAGCCCATATAAATTCATTGATATGTGTATTTTTACTCAACCATATCATATTATTTCATATTAAATTTATTGTATATATTATGTTAATTTTCTGTTTGACTTTATATAGTTGCCCTTTCCCCTCCTTTTCATATCTTAATTTAAAAGATTTGTATTTTTCTTGTGTTGTTCTAGTATTTTGTTGTCATTTATTATACTTTTTTACTAATTGTTTATATAATTGTAAATTTTTATAACTTTATGTTGCCTTAGCATTCATTTTGAATTTAAGTTGGACTTTCTCATACCAGAAGCAGGGCATAGTCACCCTTGACAGAGTTTCCAGTTTTCTGCCTTCTCCCAGTTTCTTAATGTCGTCGATCCAGATACTTACCTTATACAACCACTGCCTTGTGACCACCTCCCTTTGGGACAGCTAGATACAACCTACTTGCCTCACCCCAATGATCCCCACACTTCTCACGAACTTCACAGGTACAGTGCAATGACTACCTCTCAGTAGTGTGACTCCATGGAACTTGAACCTGCTTGCTCTAAATACAACAATTCGAATTCCCTCTGGGAAACCTGCTTGGGTCACACCCTGGACCTTAATAAAGGCACACAGGTCCCTTTCTTTCCCTTTTGCTCCACACCTGCTGGTTGAGTGTATGTGTCCTGGACTGCTCTCCACTTCCTATTGGCCTTGTGAGGTGTGCTACCCTCTTCTCTCTGATGTGTAAGTAAAAAATTGCTTCTGTTATTTCATAAGTTTTGTTGAGTTGTTTCCTTTGTGACTGACATACCCTAACCCAATTTCTTTTCCAGTCAGAGCTTTCCTAGAGAATGGCTCTCTTGGTAAGAATAAACCTGGCACAGGTCAGACAAGAGACACAAGGGCATCTGCCAGTGTAAACAAGTTCCTTGTGAGTATACCTGGTCATTTGTTGGACACTTAGGCATTAGGCTGACTGTCAGGATGAAGAGGGATCCTGTGAAAAACACACTGAAGATATCCCTGACCAAATCCATGGAGCCACATCAGGGCAGAGCTAGAGTTTACAGCGACTCTCTTGTGAGAGATCTTGAGACCAAATTAGGAAAAAAAACCAAAAACCAAAAAATGGCAATAATGTCCCAGGCCACCTTTGTCTTACTTAAGCTTCTAGTAATTTTTTCTTTTTTCCTTATTTAAATTATATTTTATACCCATCTATTACTTATACGTCAATTAGGGATTTGAGTTTTTCTCTTTTCTCACTTTTTTCTTCTATTTTGATTAGTTTTGTTATTTTACACTGTAGAACATACATAGTTTACAATATATTATTTTTCACTTGACCTAAGTCTTAGATCTGTAAGTATTGCTATGGTTTGGATACGGTTTTTTCCTGCCAAAACTCATGTTGAAATTTGATTCCCAGTGTGGCAGTGCTAGGAAGGGGAGCCAAGTGGGAGGTGTTTGGATCACGGGGGCAGGTTCCTCATGAACAGATTAATGCTCTCCAGGGGGGCGAGTGAGTTGTCATGCTCATGGCAATGGATTACAGCAGGTTGTTAAAAATGGTCTAGCTTCCTCTCTCACCATATGATCTCTCTGCACACACCCATTTCCCTCTTGCTTTCCTCCATGGGTTGAAGCAGCCTGAGTCCCTCACCAGATGCAGATGCTCAGTCTTGAGCCTTCCAGTCCTCGGACTCATGACCCAAATAAATCTCTTTTCTTTGTAAATTACCCAGCCGCAGGTAATCTATTATAGCTATTATAGCAACACAAAATGGACTAAGAGAGAGAGAGAGAGGAGAGAGAGAGAGAGAGAGAGAGTGTGTGTGTATGTGTGTGTTAAAAGTTCATTACCAATCATCTGCCAGAAATTCTTCAGTCATTTCTTGCTTAAATAAAGCTCATCCTCTAGTAGATTACATAGAAACTGTTCAAGTTTGTTACCTCTGAGATCCCCTATGATTAAATATGATTTTCTTTAACATCCATCACTTGGACGAACAGCTTGACTGACTATAAAATCGCTGATTATACATTCTTTCCCTCATTTTCTTGAAAATACTGTTCCACTATTGCTACTGTGTGTTGCTTATGAAAATCCTAATTCCAAGCTAACATTGTTTCCACTATAAGTAACTTGATTAATTGTCTGGGTTATTATACACACACACACACACACACACACAAACATGCACACTTATATATCTAGATATATATGGAGAAAGAGAGACAGAGAGAAAGAGAGAGAGAGATTGCCACTATTATATAGCAGGTTATTTTGGAGGGGGAGCTCCAATAACACATATCATAAATGTTCTGTCTTCTCAGTGAATTTCTCATTGATAATTTTACCTACTCATTTTGTTTTTGAAATCTTAGTTTTAAAAAATTCTTCTTCTCTATTCTCTTTTTTATATTTTCAGTGGAATCTATTTATCTTAGACTTCTTGTATTTAGTCAATTTCTGAGATAATTTTTTCTTCAATTTTTTCCTAAGCATAATTATTAATTCATTTATTCCATTTCAAGTTTTTTGCTCATTTATTTTGTAAATTTAATTTCAAATTATAGCTATTCTTTCGTACCTGCAAATGCTTGTTTAATGACATTTAATTCATGTTCAATATTATGTTAGAGTTCTCATTAATTAAAAGTTGTTTTGGAGGGGTTATTTTTATTAACCAAAGCATTTTGATTCTAACTTTTATTTCTTTTTTTCTTAAAATATAATTATATGGGTAATGACTAACTTTTGTCTCTTTATTTTGAAACATCTTGGGTCTTTCTGGGCCAGATATAACACTTTCTATGTAGGAAATTTGAGGAATTAAGGTAACTTACTAGATTTTTTCATTCAAAAGTACTTTGTCCTGATGGGAAAATGAAGTGATTTTTTCTTTTTTTCAAATTTCCTGAAATGATTATTTGTAAAATGTGAGTGTATTGGGTAATTCTTGATTGATTTTGAGATTCTCTTATCTTTCTTTTGGGTTTTAAGTTTCATTTGTGTTTTCTCTTTTGCTTTTATGATCAAGTCTTGAGAAGGGGCTCCTTTTCCTATGATTCCTTCTGTCACCACAGAAGTCATGTCTTCTGAAGGTTGTTACTCTGCTTCTGGGCTTTTTTAAACCCCTTCCATTTGATTTCCTAAAAGCCAGTACTCAGATCAGAATTTCTTCAGTCAAGTGAGCACCTTACTTTCTGGGGATGATTTTGAATGTTTCCTAACATCAATTGTACCCATTTCCCTCTCCTGTTTTGCACACAACTTTCACCTCACTTCCAACTGATGCTGCTGATTTCAGATAATTATGTACCATCTTTACAGATAAATTAAAAATTTTAGGATTTTCTTATTCCTCTTTATGCTCTAAGTATGAGTTTTACATGGTTTCATTTGCTTTCTTTCTTATTTCCATTTTTTCTTATCTGGACAATTGTTGGAAGGTGAGTACTTAAGATGCTGCAATTATTATAATTTATGAAAATCTCTCAAATTATATGTCAATGCTGTTGATAAATCTATGTAACTATCAGTATAATATTTCACATTATTTTTCAATTTTATTTCATATTTTTACTAAGTTTAGTCTTATGGCTGTTTCAGGTAATGGGCCAAGTACACTTTATTTAATTGGTAGAGACAATAAGTATCTTCTTATTCCTAAAAATGCAATCAACACATTTGGCAGAGAAATATTTAAATATATTGTTTCTCTCTTACTTTATCAATAAGTAAAACTATTATAGCATATTATAATCAAGTATGTTTTATTATTTTTGCAAATATAAACATTTTTAAAAATAGAAATTTAAAAAATTACAAAAACGTAGCCTTTTGTTCATGATTTTATGTTCTCTCTAAATTCCTGGCTATCTCTTTCCAAAGAGGAAAAAACAACAAATGCTTAGCTCTGACATCTGTTTTTACTGTACAAGATCATTTAACCTATTAATATATTGGTTTAAAGTCATAACTCAGTACATTCACAGTGAAAGTTATTGGGGTTTTGCTCCTTTGTCCTGACTGGCCTGATCTTCCATTTCTAGGATACTAGCTTTTCCTTGTTCAGAAACTCTGGAACACCTCCCTAAGCCAGCTGCTTAGCAATGGACAACTTATTCTCCTCCATCCCCCCTCATTGCCTCTAGGCCTATAACTAGAAGTCAGAACCTATATGACTGGAAGTAAGGGAAAGACTTATAAGGTCTGCCGAGAGAGAGAGAGAGAGAGAGAGAGAGAGAGAGAGTGAGCATAATAAATATGTTTCATGATCTTGACAATTTATATTTTGCAACAATGTAGAGAAATAATTATTCTGTGTAGTAAAGAATGACTTGTTCTATACAATGGGAATCTTTTTTCCTAGAGTGAGTGAATAGGCATCTGACTTGAAGGATTGCAATTGGGAATTGAGGCTTTGAAAAATTTTCTGGATCTCAAAAATTTCAAAGGCCCAGTGCTCTTTGTAAGATAGCCTAGTTTCAACTAAAGAAGAGTCCTGGCTCTATTGCCATAAATATACACTTTAAATCTTTCTTTAAGCCTTCCTCAAAGGGACTTGGCAGATGATCACCAGGTAACTATGCACGAGGGATGTTGAAATACTCATGCTCCGGGGGGATTATTAGACACTGGCTCTGGGTTCACCCTCACTGGTCCATCAGTCAGTATGTAGCAATGGGCCTCTGGTGATCCATGGAGTTTTAGTTAAAGTTCTTATGATAAGAGTGGGTCCATTAGATTCACATGTCAACCCTCTGCTTTTCTCCTAGTTCCTATGTCATGTAATATATGACATTAAGCATAATCCCCAGCACTCTGAATGTTTTTGTTTGCTTTTCTTGTTTTTGTTAGGAAGGTCCAATTGAAAGCCACTGGCCCTAAACCTTTCTTTCAAAGGAGTAAAGCAAAAGCAATGTTGTTTTCAGTATGTAAGAATGATGATATCTACTGCATTCCTGATTAGCTGGAAAACAGCTGTGGATTATCTTAAATTTAGTCAAATACTAACTCCAGTTGTACCTGCTACTTTAGTTTTGGTACCTTCTTGGAGCAAATCATTATGCAACTATCAATTTAGCAATTGCATTTCTCTCCATATAAATTAGCAATGATTTCCAGAAGTAGCTCATATTCATTGAAAGGGAGAGCAGTGGATCTTCATGATGTTAACTTAGAGTTATGTCAACTATTCTACTTTTTGTCCAAATACAATGCACAGATTTATTGATTATCTAAATATCTGATTTAACATCACTCTAGTCCACTACATTAATGACATCATGTCATTTTGATGTAGAAAGCAGGAGGGAGTACATGACCTGGGTACTTTAGTAAAACATGTATGGTCCTGAGAATGAAAGATAAAACCTCAAAGTTTAAAATTCTTCTACAATAGTGAAATTCCATCTAGTGGTCAAGGGCAGTACTTCTCAAACCTAGATGTGTATGCACACAGATATTTTTGGGATCTTCATACAAGGCATATTGTGATTCAGTAGGTCTGGGGAGGGGCTTGAGCTTCTGTGTTATTCACAAGCTACCAGGTATTGCTGCTTTTGGGGAACCACACTTTAAAGAAGAAAAGGCTAAGGTTCTAAATTTATAAAAAATTTGCTGCATCTTGCACCACTTACCAATTAGAAAGAGATAAAATCAATGTTAAATAAACCTCTTTGGATTTTAGAAGCAAAAAATGCGTACTATTTAGGTGGACTTCAAACCATTTGTCATGTAATTTGTGAAGTTTCTTATTTGTAAGAGTTCCAAAAACCAAAGAAAGTTGTGCAGCAAATCGAGGCTACAGTGCACACTTTCCTGTCACTTAAGCCTTAAGCCCAGCATACCAATGGCATTCAAAGAGTCTCTGGTGAGTACAAAGTAGGGACATCTGGAAATGAATTCCCAAGAGGAGAATCATAGCACCCATCATGGGGATTTTCAAACAATGTCTTCCTTTGCTGACAAATAATCTTTAGGAAAGTAGCTTAGGTCTATTTCTGCACCTTGTTAGAGATTTATACTGTAATTGAAACTCCAAATGATATTTGGTTAAAGTAGCCTCTTTTGAATTGATTTCTTTTTTTCCACAAAGTTGGGTGTGAATAGCAACTCCACTATATGAAATAGAAGTGAGATTTCACAGAAGTAGGGTTTAAATAAGATGTGTGGGCAGATGGCTCATTCTTTCACAACACCTATGACAGGTGGATAGCTGCTCTTGGTTTTACTCAAACTGAGGACCTATGGACTCTTTAGTATGAAAAGTTGAGAGAGGAAGCAAAACATTTCATCAGTCAGCATGACATTCTGCCATTGGGCAGAAATGAGCTCGTGTTGCACTTCAGCCAATCTAGTCGGTAACCCGGAAGGACAATGGTAAAAGGAAATACTTCTGTGGGCCAAATTTGGGCATGACATCTGGTTGTGCCTCTTTTATGGAAAGAAAAATGATCAGAGTTTAAGATTTATGCTAAATCATGTGCAATGCTATTGGTTTGGCCAGTTAGGAAGGTACTAGCTAGTACCTTTCTGGAGAGAAAATGATTATAAGATTTGACAAGGATATATGATGAAGGGGTATGTGGTTGGACTTTTCAGAATGAACACTGAGTGTGTATATATTTGTGGCCCTTGTGAATGTTCAGTTATGTTTCCCCATTGCAGAGGAATCTAATGATAATCAGAGGATAATAAGGTTCATTCTTGGCACATTAGTCCACCTTTTTAAAATCAGCCTCCCCCGTGCTTACGTAATAGGCCCATGTACAAAGTGGCCAAGATTGCAAAGTTTGAGTGTAGACATAGGCTAAACAAACAAGATTTGCCCTCATCATTGGTTTACTTTACTGCTACTGCTGAATGCCAAACTTGAAAAAAACCAAAACCAAGTCTATGCTCCTCTGTGACACCATTCACCAGTGAGGATCACTCGCCCACCTGGTGACAGATTAAGTATATTGAACTTTCCAGTGGATGTCTTCCATCTTGGAAGAGGCAACAATTTGTCCTCTCTACTATAGAGAGAGTAGTAGAGAAGTAAGAAAGTTTATGCCCTGCTGGCAACAAGTCTGCCAGCTTTACTGTGGAAGGCCTTATTGAATGCCTTGTTCACTGTTATGTTATTGTGTACATGTTTCCAAAGAACAGATTTCATAGCAAAAGAAGGGTAGCAAGAAACTCACGATCCATTGATCAAACTGGTCAAACAACATTTTTCAACACTAATTTAAGTCACAGTTGGGGTGAATGGAAGTGAAAAAACTTCATATAACTAAAAATTCATATCCTTCATGTGGAGGGATTAGAACGAGCAAAAACCAAAAAGGGACAGAAGTTTTGCTCTTTCCTTTTTTGATTTTTTTCTTTTGCAAATATATCCAAAAGTTATCATTAGTGCATTGACATTTTATTCTTAAGGTACCAGTACATAAAACAATATCTTTCATGATTATTATTTATGTGAGTTAACCTTAGGTGAAATTTACTTTAATTAAATTGGACAACACCAGTGATGGTGGTTACAAAGTGAAAAGCAAAACATATGTTAAATAAATCTGTAAGGTCAAGTACTCATAATTACTGGCAGCATAGACATTCATATTTTAACAAAATGCAGTTTCCTGTGTGTATTAGTTATTTTATGTCTCCCTGAATATCTCTTTGGGATTCAAATGTGAAGATAGTGAGGTAATTTATGCCATTCATTTATCTTTAAAAACATTTATATAATGCCTGTTTGAGCCACGATTTTGTTCACAGATGGGTATATAAATTAATATAAATTATTCAGCTAGAATTTATTACCTTAATTTTTTTTCTTAGTTGTCATTCTTCCCAAATGTAGTCCACTCACTAGTGTTGTCAGTATTTTCTAGAGTAAAATTCTAGGTCACAGTAACCAGAGACAGCACATAAAACCCTGATTCAAAAAAACAATATAGCTGGTTAGCAATAACAAAAATGGAGACCTAATATTCATAGGAATCTCACTATTATCATCTTTATGCAATGTATTAAGATGCTTGCCTTTAAGAATAGTTAAAATGTATTGCTTTACATTATATGTCTCAATATCCTGTTTACCTCTCTTTTACTGTGCCAATCTATTCAAGATTTTTTCCCAAGCTGAGTTCTCACTTTATTGGGGTTGCTTATTTTTTATCTTTTATTCCTTGCTTTTTCACTACATATAACTGGCACTTGATCTTCTTTGTTATCAAATTTTGACAGGTGATTTATTTTTGAGAACCAAGAATATTCTTCAGCTTCTTTTGAAAATTGACTCTGTTCATTATGCTTGCTAATCAGCTCAACCTTAGATTTGATGTCCTCAACTATTACAGTTATCTCCAAAAGATGTAGTGCTTAAAATTAAAATGAAAAAACTAAAGGAAGAAAAAAAGAGCTAAACCACCCTACCTTTATGATCGCAGTATCCACTCTTCTTGGGCAAGATGGCTGTCAGTCTTGCCAATTATATTACTTCTCTTTCTCTTCTTTTCTTTCCTCTGCACTACGATCATAAGTAATATAAAAAGCATTCTCAATTTACTTTGTCTGCTAATAGTGCAGAGGCTTCCCAGAGGTATTTCATTTTGCTTTCCTCTCTAGTTTTCTTAGGCAGCAGGTAGTATTTCTTTTCATTGTTACAATTCTACTCTCTATCCTTGATAGATTAAATGCTCTATTTGTGTCATAGTCTACAGCTAATGTGAGCTTCACCTCCGTAGTTCCTCATGCTGTTTTAACCTTTACATCTGTAAACCCTTTTTTGTAGCACAACCTTTTGCAGCTCTTTGAAGTCTTCTCATTTTGTGGCTCACTACCTCAGGTCATGAAGCTGCCACGGTGGGGTGGGGGGAGGGATTCTGACTGCAGTTTGGACCTTTCTTTGAGAATACACTTTTTATCATTTTTGTAGACATGAGCTAATTGGCGATCTAAAGAGGGACACAGAAAAAAGAGTGTTGGTGTCTAAATTAATGATTTACTAAATGCACGGAAATTATTTTTATTTACATAACACATATTTGACACCCAGTATTATCTTGCTGATGAATAATTATGTTTTAAAGATCTTATTGATAGTAACTAAAAGATAAAATAATTTAGAATTAGTGAAAAATTCATGCTTTATGTGGTTATTTAGTCTTTTTGAGGACTGACACTTTACATGAAAAAAGTGACAGATTCAATGAAATACTACATCTATCTGCCCTCTGTAGGATATTAATGTATCAAGCCATCGACAGAGACCATAAAAGTTAAATAAAATTAAATTTTTCTTAGTCTACTTATTATACACATATATATAAATGCCTATTGATATTAATATTTCTACAAATTCAGTTGAACTCTATGCTTGTGTAGAAATTTGAATATTGGGAAGATAACTAAAGATGAAGATACTATTTTAAAATTCTCCTTTTTATGTACAACCTTATAATAATAGTATATTATCACCTTCTCAACTGTTATCCTATATTTTATATGCAGACATATATACAAGTTACATATATATGCTTATATTCTTTTAAGTAATTTCCAGCCATTCCAGTTACTGATTTTCTTCTTAATTTTGAAAGGACGAAATGCAAACCTCCAACTTTTTTACCTTCCAACATCTCCCCCACTCCCATAGAGTAAAAGATATTTTGTAACACTCTCCTCTCCACTGAACTCTAGACTCATATACTTACTTGCATATTTGACATCCTTATCTTGACATTTAAAAGATTTTTTAAGCTTAACAGGTTAAAAGAAACTTTGTTTTTTTCCCTAACAAGATAGCCTCCATTAGTTTTCTGTGTATGAGTAATTGGCATCACCATACATTATACTAAATTGCTCAGAGCAAATATTCTATATCATGAGCTATGCTTGTTGGTTCTATTTCTAAATATATTTCAAATGTGTCTATTGTCTATTTCCATTACCATCTTACTTGCTCAAATTATCTACATAATTTACATGGACTTTTATAATACCAGTCTAACTAGACTCTTCATTTCCTGTCCTCCCCCTGTAATCCACTCTTTTAAAAGCAGCCAGAGGTTATTTTAAAATATAAATTACACATGCAGTACTCTGCTTAAAACCTACCAATGATTTTCCATTGCAAGTAGGAAAATATAATCATATTGTTGTCTGAAAAATCCTAAACAATTCAGAATCAGCCCAACTCTGTAACTTTATTTTCCACCACTCTCTTGAGTTTCCTGTATTATATTCATAGTGGCTTTTCTCTGTGCTTACGGCATGCCAAGTTTTTTTCCCCACTTCAGGACTCTAAATTTGAACCAAAATATAGGCACTATGCACTATCAACACTAATCTTTTGAAAGAGCAAGTCTTGGAAAACACATGATCAGAAACTTCCTTAACATCAGACACTTGGTTGTATTATTCTCTAATAGTTGAATTGTCTAGCTTGTAAAAGACAGTAATAATTATTAAACTCTGTATGTCATGAATATAAAGTTCTGTAAAATGTTAATATATATCCCAATTTATAAGAAAAAGATTATATTGGCTAGGGAGAAAAGGCAGATATTGATAAACATCTGTTTAGAAACTACTATGCACCAGACACATGGTTAGATAATTTACTTCATCTCAATTAAAATACAGAATCCTCTCATGTTAGATCTATCTGAACTGCATCTTTGGATTGTCACCTTACACTCCCTATACTGCAGTTTTGGACTTTGGGAAGATTATTTTAAAGTCTGAATGTCTTAATTAAGCACTATGGATCCATAGTCCCATAGGAAGTATATTAGTATTAGTGAGTAAGATTTGGTATTTCTTAAGGAATCTATGCCTACCAATAGCTACAATTCTACCATAGAACAGGGGATCTTAAATATTTTGGGTTGCACACCTTGTTGAGTATCTGATGACAGCTAAGGAAATGAACTCCTCGCAGCGTGCCTATTCATTTTTTTTCCCTACACAATTTCAGAATATTGTGAATTGTCTGAAGTGTGTCCCCTGAGTTAAAGGATAAAAACAAGCAAACAAACCAAACCAACCCTGCTGCAGAGATCAATGCTTTGTTGAATCACTTCTTAATGATCATCATTTATCCTCAACATTTATTTTAATAAAACCCTACAAGTTGTACCATTAAATTTTCATTCTCTTAGAAGCACTCTACTGGGAAGCCATTGCTTAAGTAACATCAGAAATGTTTACCTTTAAAAATATTTTCTAAATTTCGACTTGTGGGAAGGTTTTCTATTCAATTCTTAGGTAAGACATAGTCCAGTTACCATTGTTTATCACAGTGTCTGACAATGTTTTTTCCTCCACAAGAAATGCTTTTTGATGAAAAATGTCTCCTTGGGACAAACAGCTAATAAAAGTTCACTTTATTTTCCTTTATTTTGAAGTCTTCTTTTGAAAGTGAATCCTTGAATTAGTTTATTCCTTACTTGACACACAAACATTAGTACCAGGCTTATAAATATGTTAGAATTTTTAAATTAAATATGATATCATATTCTCACACATATTTCTAAATTTTTTTGCTTGAATTATTGGGTTATGAAAAGAAGACAGAATAATGGCCAGCAAACATATAAAAAATTGCTCAACTTCTCTAATCATCAGGGAAATGCAAATCAAAACCACAATGAGATATCACTTAACTCCAGTGAGATTGGCTCATATCAAAAAATCCCCAAACAACAAATGTTGGCGGGGATGTGGACAGATAGGAACACTCATACACTGCTGGTGGGACTGCAAATTAGTACAACCTCTGTGGAAAGTAATATGGAGATACCTCGAAGAATTAAAAGTAGAACTACCATTTGATCCAGCAATCCCACTACTGGGTATTTACCCAAAGGAAAAAAAGACATTCTATAATGAAGACATCTGCTCATGAATGTTTATAGCAGCACAATTCACAATTGCAAAGATGTGGAAACAACCCAGGTGCCCATCAATACACGAGGGGATTAATAAAATGTGGTATATGTATACCATGGAGTATTACTCAGCAATAAAAAACAATAGTGAATTAACACATCTGGTATTATCCTGGTTGGAGCTAGAACCCATTCTTCGAAGTGAAGTGTCACAGGAATGGAAAAACAAGCACCACATATACTCACCATCAAATTGGTACTAATTGATCAACACTTATATCACACAGGGCAACAATATTCATCAGGGGGTGGACAGGCGGGAGGGGGGTGGAGGGGATGGGAAAAACTCTCACTGAATGGATGCGGGGAGCACAGTTTGGGGAATGTCCACGATTGTAGCTCTGACATGGGCAGTGCATGGGCAATATATATAGCCAAAGTGTTGTACCCCCATAATATTCTGAAATAAAAAATAAAAAAAAAGAATTATTGGGTTATGAATATAATAATATAATTCCTAATAAATTCTCAGTATTACTACATATCCAATAAAACACATAATTCCTTCTCCACTTCTCACAAAAACTTTGGTTGATCACTTCATTTTAGTATCTAATATGTTCCAGTTCTGCTGCCCTTTCACCACTCAGAACTTTCCAGTTTAAAATACGTATTTTTCAGCAGATGGCATAAGCTATTAATTCCAAATACTCACCAAAACCTCCCTGACTTTATCTTAATATGGCCTTTATTATATTTCTATCTCTCAGTTGTATAAAATGAAAGGTGATTTATCACATTTGTTTTCTAGAATCATTAACTCAGCCATGCCCTCTGTCCACAATTTCTCTCTTTTTATAGTTTCCCTCTCCAATGCCCTCTATCCTTTTCATATCTGTGTATCATACTGGTGTGAAAAGAGTAAGATTTCCCCTTCCTTTTCACCTTTTCATTTTCATATGTGCTTATTGAATCTCAAACAACCTTATAATCCAGAATAGTTTGTTTTGATACATGCTCAAATGAGTATAACCTGATCTAGACCTCAACCCCTAGGAAATCTCAATTCTTAATTATCTGCCGACCCAACACCATCGATGTTTTTATTTCATCCTAGATTAATTCTCTGTAATAAACTGGGAAGAAGTTTGACCTTTATAGTCATTGCTAATCAAGCAAAAAAAAAATCATCTATATAGTTTCTTGTGTAAATTGCAGTTATGTTTCAACTAATTTCTATATTGTTCAATGCTGCATCTCCTGAGAGAGAGAGAGAGTCAAAATTGTTTTGATTTCCAAATTGAAATCTTTATCGTCTTGTTAAGAGAAGTTTCTTCTGTCAAATTAAAGCTTTCTTATTATCAAAGCTAAATTAATAAATAATTAGACTGTGAATAGACTTATCCGTAGAGAAATTATTTTTTCATGAATTTTGATAAGCATAGGTCTGTCACGTAAGAATTTTGGCTTTGGATTTATTTAAATAGAAAATTCCACTTTTTCCCGCTAATGCATGTTGTTAACGTCCACTGTTATGCACTCTTATGATGTAAGCGAAATATTTTGCTTTCTGTATCACAGGTGCTCACATGTAAAATGTATTTTTATTTTTTTTCAAATTTATTAAATCTAGGAGGACTTGTGTTTATTTTGACTTACTTTAAAAGTAGAAATATGTCTCACAGCTTAAAATAATATGAAAGAAAATATTCTTGGCTTCATTAACATTTAATTTTAATGTTTATCTAGCTCAACCTTCTCACTATCCTAAAGAATAAAATAAACCTCAATGCTATCAACATTTCAGTTGTGAAACTGAAGTGAAACTTCTTATGAATTGAAATTGAAATATATCAGAAGTAAATGAAGCAAAAATAGTTAAATAACATGTATTTCTGAAATTGATAAAAATTATATGAGATAGTTTTCAAAAATTCATTTTATTAATAAAATGTTGTACATTAAGTGAGTAACTAAGGTATTTTCAAACTTTAAAGATAAACATTTTTTCAATTAGTATGTGTTTATAATAAAGTGTATTATTTTGGTTTCTATATTTTTATTGAAACTTCTAGAATCAAAATCTATCCTAAGAGAAAATATGTTCATAAAACAACTTTGATCACTGATATGGTATTATTATACTGCTCACTAGTCCTTTGGGATTTATTAAAATCTGTAGTATGCTGAATTTATGATTAAGTATTTTTAATTATACAGATTTAAAATAAATAAACTTGGATTTTACAGGATTTATGCACTGAATATTACACTTATATATGCACATATTTCTATGTTACTGCCTACTTTGGATTGCAAAATGTTTAACTTTTAATATTTCTGTTTTATTAATTTACCTAAATTGGTATAGGCATTTACATTTTATGGATGAAAAATAAACCATTAACCATCAATTAAGTGGCTCCCTATACCCTAGAAAAACTTTTGCAGCTGGAAGCTCAGTTTCATAATTGTTTTAAAATCTATATTTTATGACTTAATCACAAAGACTACATAGTCAATAAAGAAGTATAGAATAAGTCTTTGCATTTCCTTCAACTATCATTACTTTGCTTGTTAAACACATTCGTCTATAACATCTAATTACTTTATGATTAGCTTCTAGCGAGGAAAAATAAATCCATGTCAAAATTTAAATTGGTAAAATGATTCAGCGAAAACACCAAAGATTAATGTTGAATAAAACTGTGGGATTAAACATCATTGACATTTGCTCTATTTAATTTCATAATATAATATGAACATATTTGTCAAGAATATGCCATAATTTATCTTTTAGCATGAAAAATGCCATTATTTCTTGGGCTAAGTTTTACAAAATTATGACAGTCAAACACTAATTTATTTTAAAATCAATTAAATAATAAATCTAATTCTAATTTTCTATAAAAATAAAGCTAGAATGATACAAGTAGTACACATAAAATACAAATATCCTTTTATTTATGGCACATATATTAATATATTCTGAACATTTCTAAATGATTTTCATCACTGCTAAAATAAGGTTATCATATAAAACTTGTAAATAAAAAGCTTAATGAAAAGGCCTTTATATTAAATATAATATAAATATAATAAAGCATCTTGCACATATAGGTAAACCTTCTCCTACACATTTTGATTTATGAGGCAAAGGAACCTGCTAGAAACAATCCAGATTTCATCAAGAAAACTAAGAATACTGGTGTCTCTTTGGTTTTGAATTAAAATATAATAGTAACAATAAAGATGACTTTATCACCAAGAATTAGTACTTTTCTTCAAACTGAAGATGCTAGATTTATCGTCCTTGCTCTCAAATTCAAAATATACACCTTTAAGAGTATATTTTCTATTTCATCCAGAAAGATGATTCTGACTTTTCTGATATCAATGTGTTGTAGATATACAAATAATATATAATACAAATAATTCATCTTTAACATTTTTAGTGAGGTTAAGTGACAATTTTGGAAAACTTTTCATTTGTAATTGAAAACAGGTAATGACAATCAAAGAAAATAAAGCGTTATTTTTTTATATCCTCTTAGCAATTTTGAAGAACATAGTGTCTGGCTTAGATTTCTGAATTTATGGGTGAGTATATAATGATCTCATGACAAGGTGTTTGGGAAATATCAGGACTATTACATCCAACTACAAGCTGAGATCAATTATTAGATTTGAGATGGAGGGTCACAAGTCTTAGATGAGGCAAGATGCAGAAAATGTGATTTTGTGAAACAGAGATCAAGAAGAATGTCTGATTACTTTATGCATAGAATAAAAAATACGGACTTCCTGATATTACCCAAAGAGTTCCATTTTGTTTAATTAATGTTCTAGGTTGAGATTTTGTCATCTAAAGGAAGACCGTCTTCATTTAGAAATGATTTGTTTCCTAATGTGTTCAGATTTTGTATACTTCAGCTGAATATTGAAAGATGAATGCTATTTACATGGACAGATTGGTGAATTCTAAATAGGCAAACAACTAAGAAACTAACAACTGAGAAATTATAATTAAATTGAACATTTTTACATCATCAGTAAATAGTCATAGACATAACAAAAACACTTTATTTTCAAAAATGAAAATCCCAGTTATATTTATCAATGTATCAGAATGTCAAAAATATAAAGATACTTAAATATTAAATAAAAGGTGACTTTAAAAAATAGTACATCCATAACTAATATATTTCATTATTTTGATTGTCTTTGTGTTTTATTCCTAATAAAACCTTCAAATGTTTGAAGAAATACTGTAAATGCCTCTATGAACCTTTCATTCTGCAACTTAAAATTTTTAAATTATTTCAAAGTTGCTTTACACAACTTTTACAGTTACAGCTACTCCCTTTATTATTTGCCCTGGTTTTTTCATCACTAAGGATATTTCAGATATTATTTTTTCTGTTCTATATTTCTTACTTTTTATAGTTTCTATTTATCTGCTGATGAAATCTCAGTAATAAATTTCTATTCATAATAGTTGTTTTAATGTCCTTATCTTATGTTTACAACATCTGACTTAACTCTGGGTTAGTTTCTATTTACCGCTTTATATCCAGGTTATGAATATATTTACATGGTTCCTCGTATGTCTAATGTTTATGCTATTGTAGGCTGGGTATTGTAGACGCCTTATTGTTCGGAGTCTGCATTATGTTGTCTTCCTTTAAACAATGTAGAATTTTGTTCTGGAAAGAGTTAACTTACTGATATTTCAGCTTTATCTTGCTAATGCATGAGTTTAGATTTTACTGAGACTTAGAGTAATCCATGATGTTTGCCTAGAGTGGCCCTATTACTAAAGTATGGCCTTCCCAGAGACTCAAGTCAATACTTGAGAGTGTTCGACAAGGTTTTCTCCACTCAATGACTTTAACACACTGTCACCTTTGGAATCTCTGTTCATTTCACAGTTCCCAGAAACTGTTCTTTGAGACTCAAAAAAGGCAAAAACAAACAAAAGCCCTTAGAGTCTAGCCACGTGGATGCACAGTTTAGTATTTGCCTAATGACTCAAGGTGACCACTAAGCAGTTTTCTGGGTCTTCTTGTCTTATTAGTTCCCTCATTTCTGGCACCCTGGCCTGAAAATTTCAAACACCCCAGCAGCCCCGACCTTCAATTTCTGCTGCTTCTACCCAGAAAGACCCTTGTATTTGTTTGAGCAGCACTTACCCTTGCGTAGTTTGGAAATTGTTCCAGGTAGAAACCTTGTGTGAATGTGGAGTTCACCTGTTTTTCTTTTCTCTTAAGGACCTTAGGCCTGTACTGCAAGATTTCCAATTTATGAAATTATTTGTTTCATATGTTGTCCAGTTTCATAATTATTTTCAGCATGAGAGTAAGTCAGTACCCTGGGAGTATATAATCAGAAAGAAATTTATTTTGAGAATGAAAATTGAAATGAGCAATTATTAAATGATAAACACTTTAAGTAGAATATTTCCTTTAAGTATTACAAAAAATTTATGAGATAAGACTATGCTCATTTTACATGAATGGAAGCTGAGTTTCCGAAAAGTTAAGTAAAATCCAAGAATCATATGTTTAGAAATGGTAGAATCAGAATTAGAACCCAGATGTGACCAAGTCCAAATCCCATGTGCTTGTTATTACTGCTCCTCTCTTCCTTCTAAACACTGCCACAGAATCATACAATAAGCTTGCTTAAATTTTAAACAAGATTTGGACGATACCAGCTTCTCTGACTCTACTCAGTGATTACTTCCATCACCCTTACCAATGAACAATAGTACAGACTTCAACAATCGTAATAATAACTAAGTGTAAAAGCTAACATTTACCAAGTATTTACTATATTCCAGGCATGATTCTAATTCCAATACTATAACTTTTAAGACAACCTGATGTTGTTATAACATTTTACAAATGAGAGAATCGAGGTGTAGAAAGTTAAGTAATTTCTCTAAGATTACATAATTAATAAGTTAGTTCAAAGACAGATTTTAATATCATTCAGACTTTAGAGTTAAATATATTGAGAATGACAAAAAGAATAGAATGTAGGATAGATAAAAATTATAAACTAATTTTAAATTGGAAAGAATACTACAAAGAATGTCAGTAATATCTTTATTTGTATTTGTACCCTGGTGATAAATATGTCTGTTTAGTTAAAAAATGAGAATTAAGATAATGATTTCAGATTATAAAACAATCTCATCCATTAACAGATGTGGAGACTGATTCCTCAGATAACTCAATGAATCACTCAATTGAAAAAATTAAGTTAGTAGCAGAATGGGTACTAAAATTAATACTCACAGTTGTTTTCTTTTCTATACCAATTTCCATTTTGATATACAGATATTTATAGATATTTTCTTGGTGATTGCTCCCTTTTTTATCTAGACACTATGTACTGATTATTATACAAAAAGGTCAATATTCTCATTTTATGCCCACAGAAATCCTAGAGCAAATATTATCATGCCATTTATTCAGATAGAGAAACTGAGGAACAGTGAAGTTAAATAACCTGCCCAAGGCCAGTAGAATTAAAATCCCAGTGCCTTTGGTTTTAGTGATGATGCTGTACTGCCTCTTCTTGAATAAAATTATTTCATTGACAAAATAGTTTCAAATAGGTCATTTTAACATCATTTTTTCAATTAATTTCCATTGGCTTCTGAGCCAATATCAGTAATTTTATCATTTTACAAATAGTCCGGCTTTCATTTCCTTTCACAAGTCTTTTCTCCTCCTTATCTTCTCCCTTCCTCTTCCTCCTCTTCCTTTTTTTCCCTCGTTTTTTCTCTTCTTGTCCCTCCTTCTTTTTTATTTCTTCTTCTTCCTCTCTTCTCTCTTCTTGTTCGCCACTTCCTACTTTCTCCTCTGCCTTTTCTCTCTCAAGGTTGGAATTTAGTCTGTCTCTCTCCTGGAATCAGTGACCTCAGGAGTTTCTGTTAATGCATTTTCTAAGCACCGTTTGCATATGGAAATCTTGAGCACTTTTAAAGCATACCATGGAACGCAGCTGCATCATTTATTAGAAGCAGAAAAATTAACATTTTGACTCTTTTGTGTCAAAGATGGAGCAAAATGTCAGCATAGTTTCTCTAGTAAATAAGTGTATTTTCTTCCAGGTATATGCTCAGAGAAGTTCCATTTGTTGGCTTCCACCATGGAACTGAGAAATTCCTAAATTATGTATAGTTTTCAATATATATGGTAGAAAATATACAATTAATTTTCCAAGAAAAATTATCCTGACTTCAATTTGATTCAGAAACATTATGGCATAGCTACTGCATACAAAAAAACTGTCATAAGTAGAATAAATGATGGTAAGGTTATTTGCTCTTAAACATTGTATAGTGTTAGAACCAAATTCAACTTGAAAGTGGTCTTTATTTTCTTATTAACAAAATGTGTGAGTTTAAGCTGAGCATTCAGCTTTGAAACTGAATATTGCTATGTCTTCCCTCTCATCCTCTTGCTAAATTTTGATTATTTTTCTCAAAATGGCACTGTAATTCTTTTATCCCCAATATTGGTTGAGAAATACTACCTATATATTAGGTTTGTAATAAAAATTAGTTAAGGAAAGATGAAGAAGAAAACAGATACTTACTCAAAACCAAATAAGAAATGCAGACTCTGTGTCTTTCTGATTATATATGTAGATATCTTGTGTATTTATAAAATGTGTATTTATCTATCTATAAAATTTAGTCACTTTCAAGATATGCAATGTGTAAATCTTTGGCACTGGTACACATTTATAAAAACATTTTTATTATGTAATGGAATATTTATATTGGTTTACATTTCAATATGCTGGCATTGAAATCCATATTTTTAGATATTTTAAGCACTCAAACAATGCACAGAAATGTATGAAGAAATCAGTAGCCATAATCCATGATAATACTGGTTTATAAAGGAAGGTTGATATTGAAACTTATCATGTACAGCATTAGAGCAGCATAACACACTGTGCCAGGCAAAGAAATTGATTTGAAAGGAAAAATAAAAATGTTAGAAATTTGTTTGAATTTTTGGCACCTGCTTGTGTCCTGGTGGGCTCCAAATGGAGCCACTTACTGTTTTTCTCTAATCCGTCTTGGAGCTGACAGAGGCGCAAGTTGCAAGTCGCAGCTTGCATGCCATGCCTTAGGATGACAAAGCTCAATAAAAACAATTATTCCAAAGCCCATATCTCATCCATTATTAAACCTATGAAAAGAGTTTTAATTTCCTGTGCAATTACATAGTGAAATGTCATACCCAGGATGAAAAAAGATTAATTGCTTTTGATAAAATACTGTGTATTTTTATTTGACTTTTTGGACATCCATTTAATGTAGTAATATCATTTCAATCTGATGTGCTTTATATCATACCGAATTATTGTAATTTTGCATAGGAAATATTGTTTAATTATTTTCTTCTTTCACAAATGAGTAAGAATAAAATATTAATTCTTGGCTGAGAAGCACCAGCAGCCACACTTTATTTTTTAAATCAAGCTGGAGACTCATTTACAAATGAGCAATAGCAAAATATGACTAATGTATTTTGCAAGAGACTCATAAGATTACCTCAAGTAACATTTATGTCATGTGTAGACACAAATTACAATTTCTATCATTTGTGTTTGTTTTCTACTTACCAAGGATTATGAAGTAATCCGTAACAATGACCAGTCACTTTCTTCCCGTCACAAATATGACATCAATTTATTCTCTCATAAAGGCTAAACTAATGGCAAGGAATCTTCAGGAAAACAATCTATCAAAATACTATCTATGAGCCTTATACTGCATAGTGACAGAACCGGGAAGCCCCTGAGAGAGTGAGACCATCGTTTGAGAAATAGTGGACTAGAGAGCAACTATGACATTTCCCTCTAATGCTTTCAGCCCGCTAAATGCTTGGGTGTGATAGAATTTAATTATTCTCCTGTATTTCTGAAAATAGCTGGAATAGGCTTTTGATAGAAAATGAATATTTTAGCAATTTCACCTTCCTACAAAGAAAATACAATTTTATATTTGGTAGTATTCAGTCTTCAAGTGCCTATTGTAGCCACTGATGTTAAATAGCAAGGAATAAAAATACGAAAATAATATGTATATAACCTTCTGAATAATTATAATATAAGGAAGAGACAACGTTCTTTATTTGCAGCAGTTTAATATGATTGGCAGTCTGGGTCCTGGCAAATGTGTTTTAGGTTGGGAATGAGTTTGACTGGCACATATGATTTGGAAAGCTTACATAGTTCCTCATCCATCAAAAACTAATATGGGAAATTGTAAGCCTTAAAATCAGTGCATTTATTTGTTTGCCAGAATTACAAATCAGCTAGAGTCATTTTTGTATCCGTGTTCTTCCCCTTTTCTGATTTGTAAAGAAGAAAGCTGGAAAATAGATACATAGCAGAAGGAAACACCTTTTCAGAGGTGACAAGGAAGAGGAAGGGTGTTCCAGAGAGAGCATATTAAGTACCATAAATAAAATTTCCATATTCACTTATAATTTTGAAATACCTATTTAAGTAAAATGTGAAAAGAAAATTGCACTTTGCATATATCAGTCATTATTTGCCAGTAATAAAGTACTGGTCATTTCCCTGTTTCTGTAATTTAAGGAAATGTTCATAAACCTATATCCATCCTGAACATGTGAATTGGAAAATTGAATAGTTGTTCAATTTGGTGTTTATGTAAATGTAATCTTTTAATTCACCGTATAAATGGGAAAAATGTAAACTTGTCTAACTTTTAAATATCACATTTATATTTCCATGTAATACGTAGAATTCTATAGTAAATATTATGCATATATTAATTGAAGAACTGCAATACAATAGCTGAGCTCATTTCAATACAAAAATTAAAAAATTTTAATCTGATATTATGTATATTTTAAGGATGATATTTGATCTTTGAGTACAAAAAGCAAAACATAAGTATTTTAATTTCTTGTGCATTTCTAAGACATTCATACAATAGACACATGGCTGTGATTATCCAATTTTATTTAAAACATTTCCATTAATCAATAGTTTCTTAATTTTAAGAATAAATAGATAAATACAATAAATATATGAAGGCCTATCACACAATTACTATTTAATTTTATATTTTATGACCAGAACTTTTTTTGACTCAGAGTGAACCTCTCTATTCATATTTTTTGACTAGCACTTCTTTTGACCCAGAGTAAACCTCTATAAATCTTAATATATGAAAAAATGAAAGAAAACATAGAGATTATACATGAAAAGATTTAAATACAATAATGCAAAACAGTTTTTTCGTAACCTAAAAATATAGTACACATAAAGTCATGATTTTCCATTATAAATCAGTATTCTTGAAGCCCTAACAATCATGGAATCAATTCTGACCTCTTAAATGTCACTCTTTCTTTCTACTACACGATTAAAATTGCTTTTTTCAAGGTCAATGATTACCTCCATCTTGCCAAATCCAGTTTTAAATCCTCGCTCCTCAACATAATTCATGTATTAGCTTGATTCTCAGTATTTATATATTTTCTAACTATATTCTTTCTGTAGGGAATCTAATTATTTAAACATGATTTTTAGACTGATCACTCCAAATTTTCTATTATACTTTTTTTCCCCCTTTCTTCTGAGCTCCTACTCATGTGTCTATCTACTCAGCATCACTACTTGGATATATAAAAGATCTCAAAGTCAACATGTCTAAAACAGAAATCATAATCACAGATGTACCAAATTTTACCCTATCTTGGTGTTCCTCATCTCAGTAAATCTTAACCTCACAATTGTTCACAGAAAACATATTGAAGACATCCTTGATTTCTCTGACACATTATATCTAATTCAACAGCAAAATTTTTTGGTTCTATTTTGAAAGTGTATACCAATGGGAACTCGTCCCGTCAGCTTCAACATTATCGAATCTATTCAAGTCACCAACATCTCTTGCCTGTACTTTGATGATAAGTCTTAATTGGCCCCTCTACATCCACTCTTGCCTGTTTATATTATTGTCTTCATACAGTGGTCAAAGCTATATTTAAAAACAAAAGTTGGAACACAATACCCTCCCCCCTTGAGACATCCCAATGGATGAACTTTACATTTAAAATAAAATCTGGACCTTTTCTAACGGCCTGCAAAGCATTACGTACGTGATCAAGTGCTGCCATCCTTTCTACTTTATTACCTACCATTGTTCCTCTCCCCCACTAACTCTGTAAAAACCACACTCAATTTTTTTGGTGTTCTTTCCTAATTCCAAATTTGTCTTGACTTAGAAGTTCTATATTAGCTGTCTTTTCTGCCTTTAAATTCTTTTCTTGAATGTGTGCATGGCTCATTCTTTATCAACATTAGATCATTCCTTCATAATATTCAGGTCTTGGCTCAAATGCCACATCTACAGAAAACCCTTTTCAAAAATAGGTTCTCTTTCCAGTCTCTTCCTTTCCTGATATAACACTTACCCTCATCTAAAATTATCTTAGTTTTTGTTCTGTCCTCTTCCAGTTCCAGGAGCATGTAACTCTATGAGTATAAATGCTTTTCTTCACTACTATATTCCTGAGAATATGCCTGATATAATATGGTAGCCAAAAAATATTTTTTGAATTAGTGAGTGAATGAATGAGGGGATTTTCTGCACAAGGCCAAATTGAGTCATATATTTAGTAATTTTGTGTGTCCTACTGAGAAACTACCTGCCATGGCAGCTACAGCTTTTCTTCCAGTAAGTTCTCTTATGACAGTTTGACCTCAAGAAACCTCCCATCAACATCTACTTGTTCCAGGAAATGACCTGACACAGAAAACCCTTCACTCCTGAGGTTGAATAATCACTTCTCTTTTGAAATGTCCCTGAACTTGCTCACTTGTCCCCTTGCAGCGAACCAGAGACTTCCAGATGTATCTGAAGACCAATTAGAAAGTCTCATCCACTTCTAAATCTTCTACCTAATAGGAAGCTTGCCAGTCAAGGACTGTCTCTATATTTCCTCTTTTTACTCTCTAAATATACTCTCCTAACACTTGGAACCCCTGCTGAAACTTAAGTGATGGGAGATGGGTTTCCTTGCCTGATGTTTACAAATAAGTGGGTTTGTTAATTTTATCTCAGACTTGGTTCTGTCTTTGGCACTACTGAAGAGAAATTTAGGAGAACCTCCTGGGCTTCTAAAGACATCATCATAGGCATATTTAATGGTTATCCTTTACCCTCAACTCTACTACCAATATTACATTTCTCAGCCTGAGAAATGAGCAGGTGCTACAGTGTGCATTAAATAAACTGAATTCACTGATCCATCAATTTTCAAAGGTTGGGAATTCCTGAAAAATTTATAAAGTAGTCATGAAATGGGCATATAACTTAATCTTAGATATATTAGCATTATTCATATGTTGATTCCACAAAATTGCCCTCTCAACAAACTCGTTATTATTAAATATAATTCATATATATTTCTGAATCCTATTAGAGCCTGTGCAGCATTTAAAAATATGATATCTCTTGCTTTTCCTGAACATGTCTTATCTTAGATTTTCTATCTTACAAATCCTCCTGGGTTTCTTACCAAATTTCTGGAAAAATCTTTGAGATTGTGTGTGTGGTGGGCTTCTCTGTATCTCTAGACTCTAAAGTCAGAAAGGTATTCCCAGGCCACATGGGTCTGTAGGTAAAAATGAAATCACAGAAATAGTGCTACTAGTATTTCTGGCTTGGAAACTCTGTTAATCAATTAAGGACTCCAGTTTAAACTAGTGTATGCAAAGAGAAAAGAAATAAATTGGCTTATATGAATGAAAATTATGATGGTATACTGGAAACAGATTCAAGTGGATCTGGTTATGCAAATTCCATTATAATATTGTCATTTTGACACTATTCCTATTCATCCTTTAGATTTTTTTTTCCTGGGTGTTATTTTCATTCTTTGTATGTTCTTATTGTTGGGAAAGATGGACATTAGTAGTTCCAAGATCCAAGGTCTTATAATTTCTCAGCATTCATATAAATTCTTTTAAAAAGGTGTTTAGTCCTGCTGCTTGGAACATGTACTCATTTATCCTTTGATCAATCACTAAATTCAGGGAAATGAATGTTCAGGGATGTTTTTGATTGATCATTTTACCCATTCTTAGTTCCTTGGAAAGTAAGTGGTCATTGAGAGGAGAGAGAGAGAGAGAGAGAGAGAGTCAGAGAGAGAAAGAGAGAATCTCAGTAGGCAGTAAGGGGAAGGAAGGGAATTCTTGCCATCCAAAAGAATATTTCTGTAATGCATTCAACCTCTTGACTGCTCAGCATTCATCCACAGCTTTACAGAATTGTCTTTTGAATTCTACCTAATAAAATGTCACTGTCCCAGATGAAATGTGCACAATTATGTGCTTTTATGTTTTTACTTTACTGTGTGGGACAACCCAAAGATGTATCCAATCACTGCACAAAGCTCCAAGCACAGGATTTGTGAATGTTATGAATTCCTGTTATTCAGGCTTGGATATAGCTCTTTATTATTCTGGAACTTATGCTAACTGGTAAATTATATGTCCACCAAAAACACTCTATATGTAATATAGAAATGTAATGAAGAAAATATCACATCTATTTTCATAGATGAAGAAATAAAATCAATATAAACCTTTTGCCAAAAAAAAAAAAAATCAGGGATTCTAACTATGATAGTGCAGGGAGTTAATTGGTAAGCCAATTTATCTGCTCTCAGCTTTTTTTCTAAGAGGTTATTTTTCTTCAAGTCCAATTGTGCAATGGCTCTTGAAGAGGATTTTTCATTAGCCTATGAATTGTTTCAGGTACTTGCAAAGGTGAATTCATCAATTTAGGGATTTTTCAATGGACCTCCTTTAAGTTGAAGTCTACTAGCATGTCCTTGAATTGGGAACCTTAAATATTTATTTTAATATCACGGCTCTTGAAATTAGACTTTGTCCTTGAAGATTCTAGGTCTGACCAGCAGGCTTCAGGCCTCAGCCTGCAGTTAGTTTTTGTGTAGGGAAGAATGGTTTGCAGAAGCCCCAATATTTTTGGCACCAGGGACTGGTTTCATGGAAGACAATTTTTCCATGGACGGGGCAGGGGAGCTCAGGCAGTGAAGTGAGTGAAGGGGAGCAGCTGTAAATACTCATGATGTTTCGCTTGCTTGCCCACTGCTTAACTCCAGCTGTGTGGCGCAGTTCCTAACAGGTGGTGGACTGGTACTGGGGATTGGGGTCAATAGGTATAGGCTATGGGGTGTGGGTCAGAGCTTCCCTGAGCTGCATCACTGGGGGTAATTATCAGTTGTGTCAGGAAGGTGCACTTTGTGGTCTGGTTCTCTAACTAGGCTTCTTGCCTCCTGCCTGTGCTTATGCTAAACCTTATATTTGAGCAAAGAAGGTGGCTTTTACAAACTTCTGAAGCACACGATTATCTGATGACTCCTTCTTAATATACCGTTTCCTACCAGTAAGGGCCTAACCTGGCAAGGCTAAATTTTTTTGGACTGGGACCTACATCATGTTTGTAGGACGGCCACAAGTAGTGGCCAACAAAATTCAACATCCTTATATTTTCTATCAACTCACTTTTAATTCCGAATCTCAACATGCTAGTCATCTGAATCCCTAATAGAAAAGTATTCAGCTTAACAAGGTGTTTTGCCAGCCCAAATACAGGTTACCAGCCTCTGAGCATGATGAAGCATAGGGTTAGGTTATAATCTTAACATTGAGATCTGACTGTGACTCAGCCCATCCTACAGTTTAAAACCTTCATGTACAATTCCTCCAATGCTGCACAATTTTTCTACTGATCATAATTCTTCCAGGTGCAAGTAACCAAAATTCATAACTAACTTCAGCAAACAAGTGAATTATACCTGCTTCTTTAATTCTACAAAATGAACTTGCATGAATTTTGCTATTCCCAGGCATTTCTGGAAATGCCTTTCTTTCTGTCTCTTACAGCTCAGTTTTCTCACACGTTGGCTTTGTTTTCAGGTAAGATGAAAAATTTTTCCATTCCAGACACTGTTTCAGGAAGAGAATGTTGAGGGAATGTTGATCCTGGGGCTGTGAAAAGTGGAAGTGCTCTGAATAGGCACTGAGGATTCAGCAGGGTCAGAAAGACAAAAGTCCATAACCAAAAGGAGCTTAGATTCTAGGGAGGTAGGACAAACAATAATGAATGATTGCGTAGAATATGTAGTATATCAGATAAATTCAGTAGAAAAAATTCTGTGTAGAGCACAGAATGTTCTAGGAGTAGCTTCCTCTAGAGAATAGCTTAAATTCTAGTGAGGGAAGACTATAAATAAATGGGTGACATATATACTGTTCCAGTTGGTGACAGTTTCTGTAGTAAAGGAGATTTAAATGTTTTTTAGAGAAGGGAAAGCTCTTAGGGTGTGCCAGGGGTAACTCTACAAGGAAAGAGATGATCTGTCTCAGGGTATATATCAATTTCTATCCTCTGCCCCGTATCAATAGCTGTCACTTGAGAACAGGGTATTCTTCTTACTTAGTCAGTATTTCTGATGTGGGAAAGGTAGGGCTCCTTGAATGACAAGTCATTCAAGGAAAGAAGAAGGAAAGAGAATAGGCTAGTCCTAGAAGGAAAAGATGGGTTTTATTTCTAGGCACCATGGTTTAGGATGCTGGCCAGAAAAGACAGTAGAAGTTCCACACAAACTACTCTCTTAAAGAGTATATTTAAAGATGATGCTTCCCCAGAACTATTTCTGTTGGTATCATTGCATCATTATTATAATTACTATATAATAATAATAATCATTATTACAATAACACTACCTCTATGCTGTATTAGTTTTAGTATTCTCCTAAACTTCAAACTTTTATCATGTTAAAATAATGGTGCAATCTTCTTTGAACTTAAGCTACTCTTTACTTAATGAAAAAATTTGAAAATTCCTTATTTTCTGTAGTCTATATTGTACTTGCTCTCTTGGAACTTGAAAGAGAGCTTGTCTTACCAAGTTGTCAAAGAATAGACAACCCTCATGTCTTGAGAACACACATTCAGGGGAACTGAATTAATACAAATAAACTCCAGTAGAAATTGGCTATAGGTTTTGTTTACACAATTGATACAGAATCAACTTTAGGGTTTTCTGGAACATCACTTCTCCCCATCCAGAACTTTCTTCCTGTCTCTCTCAGCGTACTATTTCTGGATGATTTCAGGAACTTTTATAAACTCAATGAAGAAATACTTTTATGATTCTCAAAATATTTATTTTCATGCCCTTAAAGGCCACAATTTTCTTGAATGTCACTCTTGCCTTCCATTTCTATTTGCAAAACAGCCAATTTTTGTCTAAACTTGTCTCTTTCCTATAATACCATATTTTATATGGCTAATAATGAGCAATTGTCACTATTATCTGACTCTTTTCAATACCCTAGAAGTTATTATGGAACAGTTTAGCCAAATGTTTCACTTTGAGATACAAGGACCTTTGAGTATGTGCTTCTTTGCTGTCTGCTATTAAATGCTAAGCCAATCACTCTCCTTCCTTCCTTCCTTCCATTTTTTTGCATGGCATAACCTCATTCAAGATTTAATTTTTATTAATATATTATTTAGAATAGGGTTAGTCCTAAGAGAAAATGTTTCAAAATTTTAAGTAGCATAGCAAAATAGAAAATGTATTCTTTACTCATGTCAAAATACAATGTGAGTTAGTGGTTGGGAGGGTTCTGCTAAATGCAATCATGTGGAATTCAGGCATCTTCTACCTTGTTTCTCCTTAAGTCCTCTCTACTAAAATAATGGATAGAGAAGTAGAGTGATTTAAATTTTTATGATCCAGGCTTGGAAGTGTGGAACTTAGCCAAAGTATATGGCTAACTGCAGGAGAAGTGTTCTTGCTGTATATCACTTGTAACAATCTACCCCTTATTTAGAATTCAGCATGATAGGTCAAGAAAAAAATTGTTAATGTTGCTTTTGGGAGGAAATAAAGTAGATTCTATTTCCAAAATGAAAACTGCATTCAGAGTGATTTTTCTAGAGTTCAAATCTGATCATGTTGAAACCCCGTATCAAAACCTCTAATGGCTCCTTATCACTAAGATAAAATGCAAACTACAAAATATGGTCTACAAAGACTTTCTATTTTTTTTAAAGGGATTTTTGTATTGTGGTAAAATGCACATAACATAAAATTTACCATTTTTACCATTTGCAAGTGTACAGTTCATTGGCATTAAGTACATTTTCATTATTGTACAACCATCATCACCATTTATCTCCAGAACATTTTCATCTTGCAAAACTGAAACTCTATATACATTAAGCGATAACACCCCATCCCTTCTCTCCCCATCCCCCAGGCCTGGCAGTAACCATTCTACTTTCTGTCTCTATGAGTTTGACGACTCTAGGTACCTCATATAAGTGGAATCATACAGTATTTGTCTTTCTGTGACTAGCTTATTTCCCTTAGCATAATGTCTTCACAGTGCATCCATGTTGTAGCATGTGTCAGAATATCCTTCGTTTTTAAGGTTGAATAATACTCCATTGTACGTGTATACCACATTTTGTGCCCGTCACCACAATAGTGTTCACTGTAACCTACAGGTGAGTTTTTATTCCACACATCCCTACCCACCCTCCCCCCTTCTTGGTTTCCAATGACCTCTACATCTTTGTGTGCCCATGTGTACCCATCATTTGTCTCCCACTTACTAGTAAAAACATATGGTGTTTGGTTTTCCATTCCTGAGATACTTCACTTAGGATAATGGTCTCCGGTTCCATCCAAGTTGCTGCAAACTACATTATTTCATTCTTTTTTATGGCTGAGTAGTACTCAATGTTATATATATATATATACACACACACACATACATACACACACATACATATACACACATATATAAATGTATCACATATTTTCTATCCACTCGTGAATTGATGGGCATTTAGGTTGGTTCCACATCTTTGCAACTGTGAATGTCACTGCAATAAACATTCAGGTGCAGGTGTCTTTTTTGTAAAATGACTTATTTTCCTTTGGTAGATACCCAGCAGCAGGATTGCTGGATTGAATGGCAGGTCTACATTTATTTCTTTGAAGAATCTTCATACTGATTTCCATAGAGGTTGTACTAATTTGCAGTCACATCAACAGTGCGTAAGAGTTTCTTTCTCTCTGCATCCATGCCAGCATCTGTTGGTTTTTGGCTTTTTAATAATGGACATTCTGATGGGGTAACATAATATCTCATTGTAGTTTTAATTTGCATTTCCCTGATGATTAGTGATGTTGAACATTTTTTCATATATTTGTTGGCCATTTGTCTCTTGAAAAACTTCTGTTCGTGTCTTTTGCCCAATTTTTGATGGCATTGTTTTTTTCTTGCTGATTTGTTTGAGTTCTTTGTAGATTCTGGATATTAGTTCTCTGTCAGATGTAGAGTGTATGGATATTTTCTCCCATTATGTAGGTTGACTGTTCACTTTGTTGATTATTTCCTTTGCTGTGCAGAAGCTTTTAAATTTAATTAAGTCAAATTTATTTACTTTTGTTGCTGTTGTATTTGCCTTTGGGTTCATGGTCATAAATTCTTTGCCTAGGCCCATGTCTAAAAGAGTTTTTCCTATGCTTTCTTCTAGAATTTTTATGGTTTTGTGCTTTACAATTAAGTATTTTACCCATCTTGAATTAATTTTTGTATATGGTGGGAGAGAGTGATCCTGTTTCATTCTTCTACATGTGGCTATCCAATTTTCCCAGTACTATTTATTGAATAGGGCTTCCTTGCTCCAGTGTACATTGTTGTCTGTTTTGTCAAAGATCAGTTGTTTGTAGCTATATAGTTTTATATCTGGGTTCTCTGTTCTGTTCCATTGATCTATGTTCCTATTTTTATACCAGTAACATACTGTTTTGGTAACTATAGCCTTGTAGTATAATTTGAAGTCAGGCATTGTGATTCCTCCACATTTGTTCTTTTTGCTTAGCATTGCTTTGGCTATCCGGGCTCTTTTTTCATTCCAAATGAAGCTTAGGATTTTTTCTAGGTCTATGAAATAAGACATTGGTATTTTGACGGGAATTGCATTGAATCTGTAAATCCCTTTGGGTAGCATGGACATTTTAATGATGTTGATTCTCCCAATCCATGAGCAGGGGATGTTTTTCCATTTGTTTGTGTCATCTATGATTTCTTTCATCAGTGTTTCATAGTTCTTCTTGTAGAGATCATTCACAATGATCCTTGGTTAAGTATATTCCTAGGTATTGTATTTTCTTTCTAGTTATTGTGAATGAAATTGAGTCCTTGATTTGACTCTCAGCTAGACTGTTATTAGTGTAATAGAAATGCTACTGATTTGTGTGCACTGATTTTGTAACCTGAGATTTTGCTGAATTTATCAATTCTAGGAGTCTTTTGGGGGAGTCTTCAGGGTTTTATAAGTACAAGATTGTGTCATCAACAAACAGGGATAGTTTGACCTCCTCTTTTCCAATTTGTATGTCCTTTATCTCTTTCTCTTGCCTGATTGCTCTGGCTAGGACTTCCAGCACTATTCTGAATGGAAGTGGTGACAGCAGGTACCTTTGTCTTGTTCCAGTTCTTAGCAGAATGCTTTCAACTTTTCCCCCTCCAGTATGAGGTTGACTGTGGGTTTGTCATGTATGGCTTTTATAATTTTGAGGTATGTTCCTTCTGTGCCTAGCTTGTTGAAGGTTTTCATCATGAAAGGGTGCTGAATTTTATTGAATGCTTTTTCTGCATCTGTTTAAATTATCATATGGTTTTTGTTTTTGATTCTGTTTCTGTAGTAAATCACATGTATTGATTTGTGTATGTTAAACCATCCTTGCATCCCTGGGATGAAACCTACTTGATAATCGTGAATTATCTTTTTGATGTGTTGTTGAATTTGGTTTGCTAGTATTTTGTTAAATATTTTTGCTTTTATGTTCATAAGGGATATTGGCCTGTAGTTTTCTTTTTTGTGTTTTTTTTTTTTTTTCTGGCTTTGTTATCAAGGTGATCCAGGCTTCATAGAATGACTTAGGGAGGATTCCCTTCTTCTCAATTTTATGGAATAATTTCTGTAGGATAAGTACCAGTTCTTCTTTGTAGGTCTGGTAGTATTCAGCTCTGAATTTGGCCTATGAATCCATCTAGTCCAGGGCTTTATTTTGTAAGCTTTTTTTTATAACTGCTTCAATCTCACTGCTCATTATTGGTTTGTTTAGGATTTCTATTTCTCTCTGATTCAGCCTTGGAAAGTTGTGTGTTTCCAGGAATTTATCCATTTCCTCTAGGTTTCCTAGTTTGTTTGCATAGAGGTTTTTGAGGTATTCACTGATGATATTTTATATATCCATGATACCAGTTATAATGTCTCCTTTTTCATCTCTGATTGAGATTATTTGAGTCCTTTCTCTTTTATTTGTGGTTAATCTGGTTGGTAGTCTATTGATTTTGTTTATCTTTGCAAAGAACCAACTTTTTGTTTCATTGATTCTTTTTATTGGTTTTGTTTGTTTGTTTGTTTTCCATTTCACTTAATTCTACTCTGAGCTTTGTTATTTCTTTTCTTCTCTGACTTTGGTTTGGTTTGTTCTTCTTTTTCTGGTCCTTGAGATGCAACATTTGGTAGTTAATTTGTGATCTTTCTGTTGTTTTGATGTAGGCATTGAAGGCTATGAACTTTCCCCTTAGGACTGCTTTTGCCGTATCCCAGAGATTTTGAGTTTGTGGCCCCCTTGTCATTCAGTTAAAGGAATCTTTTGATTTCCACCTTAATTTCATCATTGACTCAAGGATCATTCAGTGGCAGGTTGTTTAATTTCCATGAATTTGTGCAGAATTGAGTGTTTCTCTTGGAGTTGATTTCTAGTTTTATTCCACTGTGGTATGAGAAGGTACATGGTATGATTTTGATTTTTTTGAATTTGCTGAGACTTGTTTTTTGGCCTAAGATATGATCAGCCTTAGAATATGCCCCATATGCTGATGAGAAAAATGTATATTCAGTAGTTTTTGGGTAAAATGTTCTGTAAATGTATGTTAGTTCCCTTTATTCTAGAGTGTCATTTAAATCCAACATTCTTTATTCATTTGGTGCTTTGCTGATGTGTCCAGTTCTATCAGTGGAGTGTTGAAGTCCCCAGCAATTATGATGCTACTGTTTATTTCTTTGCTTAGCTCTAGTAAAACTTACTTTATGAACATGGGAGCTCCTGTGTTAGGTGCATATATATTTAGGATTGTTATGCCTTCTTGTTGAATTGCTCCCATAATGACCATCTTTGTCTTTTTCACCATTGTTAATTTAAAGTGTATTTTATCTGGTCTGAAAATGGCTACACCTGCTCACTTTTGCTTTTCATTTGTGTGGAATATTTTTCTATGTCTGAACCTTGAGTCTACATTAGTTGTGGGGTAGTTGTATTTCTGGGAGTCAGCAAATATTTGAGTTGTGTTTTTTTATCCATTCACCCTTCTAGGTCTTTTAAGTGTGATATTCAGAATGTTCACATTGAGTTTTAGTATTAATATGTGGGATGTTGTTCTGTTCATCATGTTGGATGATACTTTAGTGTTTTGTTTTCACTCTTGTGCTATTGTTTTATAAACACTATGCACTTTAACTTTTGAATGTTTTTCCACTGGTTGGTATCTATTGTGCTGTTCCATGTATAATGCATTTTTGAGCATTTCCTGTAGGGCAGGTCTAGTAGTGACAAATTCCTTTAATGTTTGCTTGTCTGGAAAGGTCTTCATTTCTCCATCATTTATGAAACTTAGTTTTGCAGAATACAAAATTCTTGGCTGGCAGTTGTTCTGTTTAAGAAGACTAAAAATAGGGCTCCAATCCCTTCTGGCTTGTAAGATCTCTGCTAAGAAGTCTGCCTGATGGGTTTTCCTTTGCAGGTTAGTTGTTGCTTTCGTGTTATAGCTTGTAGAATTTTCTCCTTCATTTTGGCTTTGGCCAGGTTGATGACTGTCTTGGAGATATCCTATTTGCTCTGAATCTTCCCAGTGTTTGATGACCATCTTGTATCTAGATATCTGAATTTCTGGCAATACCATAGAAGTTCTCCCCAATAATTCCCTCGAATAGGTTTTCCATGCTTTTTGCTTTCTCTTCTTCTCCCCCGGGATACCTATAATTGGTTTATTGCCTCATTTCACGTAGTCCCATATTTCTCTAAGTGATTGTCCATTCTTCTTTATTCTTTTTTTTCTGCATCTTTGATTGATTTGGTTGTTTTGAAAGCCTTGTCTTCAAGTTCTGGGATTCCTTCTTCTGCTTAGTCTAGTCTGTTGTTGAAGCTTTCTGCTATTTTGTAATTTCCTAAATAACTCATTTATTTAAGTTCTGTGTATGCTTTCTTAAGTTTTCTACCTCTTTAGTGAGTTTTCATATTTTTCATTCATATCCTGAAATATTTTTTGGATTCTTTGTGTTGGTTTTCAAATTTCTTTTCAATTCCATTCATATTGTTTGTCATCCATATTCTGAATTTTATTTCTGACATTTTGACAATTTCCCTTTAGTTTGGGTTTGTTGCTGTGGATCTATTAAAATTCTTTGCAGATGTTGAACTAGCTTGAATTTTAATGTTGCCAGAATTCTTTTGCTGGTTACTTTTAATCTGAAACCTCTTCTCTCAGTTCAGGCTGATAGGTTCGCAGGGCACCTGTACTCCTTTGCTGGGAATTCTATTTTGTGAGAAGGAGGAGAAATCCCTAGATAGCCCTTTTGTGTCCTATTCCAGAGGATTGATCCAGGGGAAGAGGGATGAATGCCCTGACAGCCTGTATTGCAGCTGTTCTCCTGCATTGTCCTATTCCCCTGTGGTTGTTACAGTCCAAGCTGGTACTGAGGGATATTCATTCTGATTGATGGGTTGCTTGCCAGGTGACTGTTGAAAGCTTGGGCATGGAGCAAACAAGTCCCTCTCCACAGAAGTGGGTGACATGACCTTGATTGGTGCCTGGGCAGGTTGCATTACCTTGGTAGGTGCTTGGACATGTGAAGGGACTGCAGCCAGTGACCCTGCATGTCATGGGAACTTTGTCTGTATCTGGGCAGGTTGTGGGACCTTGATGAGTGCCTGGGTGTATCATGGGACCACATCCAGTGGCAGGGTGGGTCATAGAACCTTCGCAGGCACCTGGTCATATCATGGGACTGCAGCTGGTGTCAGGTCGTACAAGATCGTTCTTGATTTGCATCTGCAACCCTCCCAGGCCCTCTCACACTCTGAACTTTCTGCATGGGTTATGTCAATTAAGTGCTGTCATTTTTAACATTGCTGTCCTTTGCTCATTTTTCTCCTTCTGCCTGGTATATTCTCCCCTGCTTCCTATAATTTATTCCTACTTCTTGTTAAAATTTAATTTTAGCTATTTTTTTTTCCTCTTGAAAAATTTCCTCTCAAAAGCAACATTAAAATTTTTTCCTCTGGTCTAACATACTGAATTTTAAATGCCTAAATAATTGTTTCTAAATGTCAACTTTAGCCTGTATGTGAGCAGGAAGTACATTTTTCTTACTATTGTATCCTTAGGTCTTACAGCATACTGATGAGCACATATAGAAAGCTTAATAGATATTTTTAAATATATGAATGAGTGATAGAATATAATTTTCAATTTAAAGCCACATTTACCTGGCTTTAAGTCCATGGTTATTGATTTCAAGTTTTTAGGGCTGTTGTAAGATACTTTATTTGGAAATGAATCCTAATGCATAGGTAATTTTCAAATTTATAAATATTATAGAATCAAGCATGTATTTGCTAAAATTTTGAAAGGTCGAGGGTCACTTATTTATACAAGTAAATTCATTTTGAGGTCTGATGCCTAGGGATATTATTTATAGGACTTATTTCCTTGCTTGTTGCTTAAGATATTATCTAGTGAACTTTCAAATACTGCAGTAAGATAATATTATATTTATTATGTTCTAATTATAATGTCTGTGGCTTAATTATAAAATGAAATATGATTGCTTGGATGAAAGATTGTTTTTTACCTGATAATAGTAGTTTTTACCCAGGACTCCATATACACTTAATTATTCTTGACTTCTTAGAACCCCATTACTTTTTTTAAACACACTTCCAACTTACATTCCTTGATTGTTTGTTTCCAAATTCCAAGTGAGGAGATAGTCTTTTTGTTTTCCAATTTTTTTAAATGATTCCATAACTTTGAAAGTATAGTATTCCGTGACATTTATTGATGCCTCTGGTCTACAGTTAAATGTATGATACAAATAGAGTTATATAAAAATTAACAAAAGAACTAGTATATTATATTTTATTTTTTCTTTATTCTTCCATGGAAGATTTTAAATTAATATTATTAAAATGAACATATACTTGAATAAATGATGGCTAGAAGATTGAAGCAGGTTCAATTTTAAAATGATAATTCAGAAATATGGGAATTATATCTGGAGTAGTAAAAAATATTCAAGATATGCACTTTTTCCTTTTTCTTTTCTTTTCTTATTGTTTTAAGAGATGAGGTCTCTCTCTCTATTGCTCAGGCTAGAGTACAGTGGCACCATCATTGCCCATTGCAGGCTCAAGTGATCCTCCTGCCTTAGCTTTTGAAGTAGCTGGGTCGGCTAATTTTTCTTATATTTTTAGAGACAGAGTCTACCTATATTGCCCAGGCTGGTCTCAATCTCCTGGCCTCAAGCCATTTTTCTGCCTCAACCTCCTGAGTTGCTGGGATTACAGGCGTGAGCACAGTGCCCCTCTCCACTTTTTCCTTTAAAGTGAAATTGACCTCCATGGATTAATATGTTGATTTACGTAACACAAATAACCCCCTTTTATGTTACATAAGTTGCTTTGGTTTTGAAAACCAACAGATAATTTTATTTTCTGTGTTATATTAAGCTAGGGAGTTTGATATTTGACATATTCTTGCCAATGTTATTTTGAATGATTTGTATCATTCTCATTTTACAAAATCTTTGACCAAAAATTTATCATTTTTTAGAATAATGCTATGTGCACTTTAAATAAAAAAACTCTGGTTGCATTTTACTTAAAAGTAAGGATGTATGATTAGAAAGTTCAAGGAAAGCTTCTGCTTCTCAATGTCATATAAGATTAGCTTTTTTCTGCCTTCTGTTTTAACGAAAGGGCAGCCAATTTAACACATTTTCAAATGGCTAACTTTATGTATCTTGTTAGATTATGAATAATCATAGAAATAAAATATTTGATGTTTAGAAAAAGTGGGGGCTTTAATTTACCCCACTAATTAGTCTATATTCCTGTTTTATTTTCATAAGAGAGTGCATACATTTTCCCTCAAGTTTTATTCTTATAGTTGAGAAGAGTAAAAGGCCAATGTTTGAGTACTTGATTAGAGGGAAAAAATATTTCACATAGGCAGGGACTTATGCCTATTTAACATGCTTATTGAGATTGAAAAATGTGATCATTTGGACACATTACATTTTAGTTTCAAAACTAGCTGAAAAGAGTCTGTTTTCATTTGTTTGTTTGTGGTTTGGCACAGTCTGAACCATGTCCACAAAGACCACAAAGACTAGTCTCAGACCAGACTCTGCAGTAATTCATGTGTTTATGAGGTAACCTAAATCTTTTTTCTCATGTGGATAAGGAGTAAGAAGTGTGGACTATGAGTAGACTCAAGTCTCACTATGACATCATTATCAATTGTTCAAGATTTATAAATTGTTTGGAGTATTTGAATCCATTTGATGTTTGTGGCTAGTCCTCTCAGATTTTTCTTTATTTTCTATTCTTCTTGAAATATTACCCAGAATTCTCAAATCTTGTTTATCAAATAAGGTAAACTGACACGGTTCTGCATAGCATCTGTCTAATGATCTGGAAGAGGATAACAGTGACTTTCTCTGCTTGGAAAGTCATTCTCATAATTCAAAGGACTTTCTCTAATATTTTCACTTAGCTCTACTATACATAGATATATATGTATACACACACACGTATATATATGTACATATTGTATTGGTCTCAAAATACATACAAAGACTGATATACAGCCAATTACATCTCCAGTTGAACTTCTTGACATCAACTTACTGCAAATGTGTACATACACTTAATAAATTATTTTGTAATTGTTAATCTAAATCTATATGTTATCAGCCAAATTATCAATTTCCAACTAGTATCAAAAAAAAACCAAGAAAAAATACAAGATTGTATCATTTCCACATTTTTACTTTGATATAGTACTACATTAAAATAGGAACTCTTTCAGTCAGACAATAAGCATTCATGCGTATAGTCTGTGTCTTTGTTGCAGCTCTCATTTGTTAGTATTTTTTTTGTCTTTCTTTTTTAAAAACCACTTGATTGAGAATGTTTACTATGTTATAAAACATTTATTGTATGAATATTTTAATAAACAATTTTCTCTCTCAAATTAACACCAAGTATATTAGAAAATTGAATAGGTAAAGGCTCTGGATAAAGTAAAAAGTATAAAATATTTAGTTTTAAGACATTTGTTGCTGCTATTAATCTCAAAAACCATAAGATGCCACTTAAACTTTAAGTTATTTGCTACATATTTAGAATTCAGTTATGTCATCCTATTTGATTGTTTTCCTGTTTTCATGGCACACATGATACGTTAGGTATATTTATGTAAGAATTCTAAGGCTTGCCTCCCCAACTCTGCTGTCTCACTTGCTCCACATAATTTCTTTCTCCATATTAGCTAGAAATTTATATGATATCACAGTCTTCCGTGTAAAATACCAGACTCTTCAGTAGCTTCTCAATGTGCTTTAAAATGAAATGTACATTCTTTATTATGGCATTTTTTTTCACTTATTTTTAGATACCCCAAGCTCAGAGCTTTTGTACATGTGGTTTACTTTATCTGTAACTTCCTTTTCCTTTTTCTTCCCCGGACCACAAATTTCCATCATTCAGATCTAAATTTAAAAGGCATTTCTTCAGAGAGTCCCTGTCCACTACCATGTCCCCGGACTTCATATTATTGCCTGACACATAGTAAACATTCATTACATACTGTGAATAATTACACTGAGCTACAATCACTACTCTACCAAGGGTGGAGTTATGGGAAGCACGTCCTACATGTACCATTGAAGTAAAGGATTTTAAAAACTCTATTACACACACAAATTTCAGGAAAGGAAAATTAGCACTGTTGCATTTCTTTTTGAGCCATTATTAATATTAGACATTTAATTTTATTGCAACAAAACTAATTTTTCTATAGAAGAGTTGGGTGTTAAAAAATGACCTACTCTGAGTTTTGCTATTACTATTCCTTGGGAATGGCATCTAACTCTTCTCATCCTCATATTATCATTGAATTAAAGGATTTTAGAAACTAAATAAATGCTGTACCATTAAGTGAGTTTGATAGAAGTTGGAGCTCCTAGCCTCCCTTACATCAATCAGCATGTCTCCATTCTTAAATTGTGCATGCCTCTCTCATAAGAATAGATGAGATACATATAATCTGTGGATTGTGACAAGTAAATATTAAACAATTTAATTATAGGAGATTGTATTATTTAATAAGCAAAATATGGATGCAGAATATCATGTTGCTGTCTCACCAAATAAACCAGTGTTTGGTTCACCTTTTGCCTTTTCATCAACCAGCTTTGTAGCAGGGAGATTTTATCTAACTATTTTTTGTCCCACTTTCTTCATTTGTTTCATGCCTATCTGTTTTGATTGTTAAATAAGATGAGGCATATAAAATATTGACATGAAATTACCATTTATAAATAGTTCATATGATCTACATTTCCAGCAGCTCTGTTGTTATTGACATAATTAACAAAATGAAACACTTAAGTTGTCACATTACAAGGAAACATTGATACCAAAACAATATATCAATGCAAACAAAAGTAAATTAGTCTGAATTGTATTTACGATTCTTAGCCTATAATAGAGGTGTTTCAACTTGAAAGAATCTTGAAGAAAAGAAAAAGCAACGCCAACTCACAAGTTCATTCTATCTGGTATTATCATTAGACAACTGTGAATTCATAAGATTTTTATTTGTACATTAGTGTTTGGCTATTACCAGGAATTATACACACATACAAGTACACTTATAAGTATAAAAAGAATATTTAAATTGGAATATATATTTTAGCAGTTGTTTTTCAATAATTAATAACATAAAATACTTTTATTTTATGAGTTACCAAGATGAACTGAGATGCAATATACAAGCCTGTAACCTTTGTTCTTCAGAATAAGGGAGAAATCCAGAGTTTATTCAGAGATTACATTACATTAATTTTTAGCCTAGCATAGTATTATAAAACATAAAACAAACAGAGTGGTTCCTAAAAGATGGACCTGTAAAATTACTTTTGGGTTTCATGTAAATTTTGGAAGTGTGTACAGAGAAGGAAAAAGGCTGTGCTCAACTCCTGAACTCAAATATATAAGCTCTCTGGAAACCAGTGTTTGATTTTATAAAATAGAAATAACCACTTCCTCTAATTCCTTGGAGGGGCTCTAAGCAGGTAAAAAAAATATTTTTAACACATTTAGTAAGGTTAGAAGTGCAACAAAATTTTAGTTTTAATACTACCAGGCAATGTAATAAGGAAATTTGAACATCTCTAAATTTATAAACAAGCATAACTCTTTTCTGAATTCCCCGCTGAGATTATTATATGGATTAATAATACATAACATTCTGTAGATTTTGAATAGCAAAACTAGCTTTCACCTGTCATGTTTCTTTCTAAGCGAGTGGGTGTCCTGAAGATGCATATTGCTTTAGCAACAGAGTAAGTTGCAAAACTTTGATGTGTTTCATGCATTTGTTGATAATAGATTAATTTATCCCTGGCTCTTGATCCACTCGCTCTAATAAAATGATGTACAATGCTTTGCAGTATAGACTACCACATGAAGACACTATAGAATATCACAGCAGCATTTGCTATTATGAGGCAAAGAGGAGAGATAAAAGCTTCAGAAGCAAGCTTAATAGAAGCCAGCGTTTTGTATTTAGCAATAATAGATGATAATGAAAGAAAAGAAGTAAAAATTGTGTTTGATATCATTATTGGCTGTTACTCATAGACTCCCAGTCAGGGGTGTGGGTGGGGGTCATGGAATTCTGGGTTCTTTTGCTGTGCTTGGCAAGCGAATTATTTTAACATCTGAATACTTAAAGCTCCACTAGATGTACAGAAATGTCTAAAAGAGGGAGCAACTATTTTTAGGTTAATGCATTTGTGATCATATATAGATTATAAACAGAAATGAGAAGCTTTACTTTCCTAAACATTCTGTGAAATGTATTCTAGGCCAGCTAAAGTATTTCAATGTATGCATTTAGTAATACTGGATATTATTAATTATTAATATTGTATTAATACTTAATACAATTAAGCAGTTTTAGTAAAATAATAATATATATTTGAGAAGAAAAATTGATTAAATGGTAAGGTAAATCTTAATGGAATGAATTATTTTGAAGTATAATTTAGTAACATTATTTAGATATATATAGCCCAACGTTTAACAACTATTCACATTTGCATCTGAATGTCTAGTTAATAATTTTTTAAAAGTGTAAAGATGATAGTTATGAAGATCCCTCTTCATCCATGAAGATAAATTGCTTCCTTTTTCAGGCAGAGTTAGTTATCCTTCTGCAGGCACTCAGTTTTACTCTGTGATTGAATAAGATCAAACTTTATTTCCATAGATTTAACCTGTATTTTTCTTTTTACCCCCTTTATGTCAGAAATATATATACTGTGAAATCAAGTTTTAGCATTAAATGATTTCTTAATAGATTCATTTAGTAACTGGACACAGAATAGCATTTGCGTGTTCATTAGTCACTTGCGAAAAGAATTCAACTTTAGTGGCTGCCAGGGCAAGATATGATTCCTAGGCTAATTGTATTTGTATACACAATGTATATTAAGTCTGTATATATGCAATGCATGGAATTAATATTTGATCTGTTGTGTGGTAGAAATTACTATGATGTGTTTTACTTTGTAATCCTTATATTATTTCACCTTTCAAAAAGCTAAGCCACATTTCCAAAGGATTGCTCTTGAAAAAGTCAAGCAGACTCAGCAGGATGTCTCAAAATTTCTCCTCTTCACCTGCTAGCAAAGCACCCAGAGATATCTTTTCTCAGTATGTAAAAGAAGTCCTTATAATCTACCTCCAGTGGAGGGTTCCTTATACCCCCATACAGGAGAGAATCTAGGAATGTCTCCCTGACTATGAGAATTTCCTGCAGCGAGAAGTCATTGGAGATATATTTAGCTCCACAAGCTGTCACACTGTGAATATATGAAGAAGAGAGACCTGCAGAGGTCTCATTACCAGAATCTTCTAATAGTGCCACGGCAGCAGTAACACACAACAAAACCTGGTGTCATGGACAGGAATAAAGTATTACTTTGGATTTCCAATACCTAATTTTAAAAGATAGGTCAATTTTTCTGTATTTCTTATGGAAATATCTGGCTCCTTATTTTATAGTGATATCATGTATTCCCCACACTGGAGAAACTTACGTGGCTGGACAACTAATATATTAATATCATCGCCTTTGTAGATTGAAACTATGAAGACTTGAAGATGTTAAATTAGATATTTACAAAGAGTACTTTTAAAAGAGCCACTCCTACTATGAGTGATACCAGTATTCAAGAATTCCAATTTCTTTCACAAATAAATGCATTTTCCATAATTAATTTTCATTATTTTCACCATACCTTTCCCATCATTTTTTCCTCCTAAATCTGCTTCGACTTCTTTACTTTCTTGCTGTTCAAGCCCCTGTATGGGCTTGGAGAGAGATTTGTAGATGAAGGACAATGATGATGTCTGACAAAGATGAGGAAATCAAAAATTTTCAAATGCTCAGTGTTTATTAGCACAACATATGCAGTTTCCCTACTGATACTTTAGTGCATTTTACAATGGTATCATATGTTTTATGTACACACTAAAACAGATCTTGTCATAATTTTAAAATTGAAAAATATAGTTTAATATTTTATTGTGTTCACTTTTTATCACCATGGTTTTTATAATGATTGCTTTTTTATTCTAGTAGTCATAGAGATAAATTTTGAACATTAATCATAATAAAACATTTTCATTTATACAAGAAGTGCATTCTTTTTTATTCCTTAAAACATGTCACCTTTCAGTTTATTTTAGATTTTTCACACTTTTAAAGATACAATACATGAAGCCATGGCCTGGTCTGACCCAATTAACAACAAAACTCAGAAATATGTTATCGCAGCATGGCTGGAAATTTCTTTTTATGAATATAGATATTAAGGTAGAAACATCAGCTGTCAATCCTAGTCCCACTTCCGCTAGAACTCTATGAAAGACAAGAAAACTATGGTTCTGGACTACTCCAGCCTTGCATAATCCCTATATGTCATTTTCGAAGGCACAACTACCATGACTGATGGACTCAAAGCAGTGATATCCACCTGACTGAGTTGGTATTATTCACCAACTCCTATTATTGTAGGAGACTAAAAGCTCATATTTGCAATTGATGAGCCCCACAAAGCTCTACATTCCATTCTCCAAGAAAACTCCATTTCTGTTCTCTCATGACTATTGTTTCTGTAAATGTACTATTTATTTTGTACAAAATTTAAAGAAAACTTTAAGTGCCATCAATCAAGCTAAGCATACCATATATGACGTGTGCTAGATATTGAAGATTACATTAATGTTGAATCAGGAACTGATGTGTTTGTCCTTCCATTCTTGAATATCATTTCATTTCCAACTTGATTCAATTCAATTACAACTGTAAAATTGTAAGGATTGGGTTAGGAGAGGAAAGGTAATTTCTAAGTTTCATTCCATCTATAAATCTCTCTAATTTAATGAAAACTTCGGTGAAAATTAATTTTAGTAACAGAGATAGACAAGAAAGCATGAAGGCACCTACAATGTGGAAGGTAACTTAGCTTAAAACATCTAAAAACAAATTTTGTCCTTCTGAGTTATGTCTTACCAGACTCCACATTGTCAGTGTTTTCTTTATGATGTCCAAAAAGAGGAAGAGAGGACACTTGTCCTTGATGAGATAATGTCTTTATTTTTCTGTCTCTAGCAGCCAATCTGATGAAATTGATTTTTATTTGGCAAATAGCAAAGAAAACTTAATTTTGTTATACATCATTCAAACCAAATGACATGTCTGAATTTTTTGATTAGGAGCCAATGTAATATATTAAGAATAAGGTTTCATATAATTGAATATATGTTCCCTAGGAGAATATCAGATAATTTTAATTTTTAAACCACTAAAACCTGGATACTATTTTTTTTCTCGGTAACTGAAAGGGAGATGCATGCTATAAAATGCGAATGAAACTGCATGCTTCGGAAACTTGGATTTAACAAGGAGTGCTAAAATTCAACCTTGCATTAGTCATTATAATTTTTTGACACTGTCTTAATGTGTGAAGGAAGAATTGAACTCTGGAGCTAGAAAGGGCATTGTTAAAAGACAAGATTGCCTTTCTGTATGACAGATATTAATATTAGATCATTTGCTTGGCTGGGAGCAGAGCTTATGAGGTGTATGGAGGCCACACAAATTTGGTTGAGATGGAAAACCTTTCTTGCTATATTTCTTCCTCCTTCCTCCATACTTCAACAGTGAGGTAAAAGAAATATGACTAAGTATTAATTGGTTTTGCTGCTGTATTTCACATTTGTTACAGAAAAGGTATCCCATTGACATGCTTGATTCAAATAAGTGCATTCTGTCCTATCCTCCAGGCTTTGAAGACAAAACATTTTGTTTTATATTATTCAGAAAATCCAACTTGAATAGAGCTTGAGAAATTCCCTTATTTGCAGTGTCTCCCTTCCACACATATATGTGCCAGCCAAACATGACTGAAAACAGCCAGCTATTTTCCCTTAAGATAAAAGAAGATAGTTTCCTATTTTGTATATTATTTTCACCATCAAAGCATAAATTTAATTAAATCAAAAATTGAAATGAGGCTGGTTCAGAATATATACATATTTTCTTCTCCAAGTACAGTTAAGAAAAATAGAGGGGAAGGGAAGGGAGGGATTCTTAGCAGATGTTGAGTCACTAGATTGCCCCAGGCTCTGCTACATAGACAGAGGAAGATTACAGTTAAGACTAGTCAATCCAGAGTCCAACTGCCTAGGTTCAAAATCTGTCTCCACTATTTATTAGACATGTGGCCTAGTACAAATTACCTACCCTCTGTAAACTCCAGTTTTGTCTTGTGTTAGATAGGTAGAATAATAATAATATTTCCCTTCTACAGTTACTTTGAAAATTAACAGGGCTAGTATTTCTATAGCACACAGTACCTCATAATTTTTAAATATAAAAAATGATTCTCTGTTGTGCCATATACAGTTTGATTTCTTTTCTTTGCGACTTTACTAGCTTCTGAAGGCATTTGAGTTTGTAAGTTCTGATTTAAGTGCTGACTTGAAATGGTATTGACCTTGATGTGAAATACAGAACCATTCTGATACTGTTGGTACCCGTTGGAAGATAATGCTTCATGAGTCTCTGCCACTTCAGCATATCTTACCATCAGAGACTGACTGCCCTTTATTTTGATCTGTACCTGCAAGGATGTTTGTGTAGTGAGTAGCTTTTGAACACAAGAAGAAAGGACAGGTGTGCTTCCTATCCTCTAGGAGAGATTTGGGTTCCTAAGCCCTGGTCCTTCCTGTTGCATCACCTTTTTAGTAGATTTTATTGTTTGCTTCCATTTATTACATTTAACTCTATGTTAGGCACAATGGGAAGTGCTTTAAATATACTTTATTAAAATTTGGCTATCCTTGTAAGTTAAATGTTATCACTATCTATTTGGTGACAAAATGAGGGTTAAAGGAACTAAACAGTATGTTCAAGTCATAAATCCTGGAATGTGGGTTGGACAGGATGTGTTTGAAGCAGGACAGATATTTCAAACCAGGGAACTCTCATGTCACATATAGAACTAGCACTTTGTAAGAAGCACTGACCTCATTTATTTATCTAAGAGAAAAATATCAAAGAATATAAAATGTTTGATTTTATCTGCATACTCAATGTTATGAAGCAGAAATATGCCATTGAGTTCTCTCTATTCCTGGCCAAGTATTCACTTCTCACCTAGAATAGTGGACATAAATCAAGGATTCTAAATAGAGTTGCCTGTCTTTAAGATTATGTGATCCTTGTCTTCAAAAACTAGTCATTCAAATGTTAAAATGATTTTAACTTTCAATTGTCATATAGTGGGCGCTCAATAAATAACTGTTGCCTACATTTCTGAATGATCTATACCTAAGATTTTAGTTCCTATTGTTTAGTTTCTTTCAATGATTCACTTTATTTTTCATGTTGGGGAGGAGGACTTGAGTTTTTCAGCAAAGGGGAATATGTTAAAGCTATCCATAAATGAGAAAGCTGTTTTGATGCCAATTGTCAAAAATTGGCTATAAAGGAAATTTAGCAGACACTAAAAGCTCAGAAAGTAAAATATCAGGCTGCTGTAGAGTGGGTGGGGCAGCAGGTGCTCTACTAAATGCTTCTCATATTTTATGTGTTGGTAAATTACTTATGCTTTCTAGTGTCTAGTTTCTCATTTTCGAAATGGTAATAATGGTGTCTAATGTGTGTAACTGTTCAGTGGATTATATAAAATCATATATACAAGGGCTGTCCAGAAAGTATCCAGCCATTGTTAATATAATGAGAACATATTACATGGCTGGACACTTTCCAGACATCCCTCGTGTGTGTGTGTGTGTGTGTGTGTGTGTATCTCTCTCTCTCTCTCCTTCTCTCTCTCTCTATATATGTAGCATTTGAGTAGTGCCTGATTCCAAAGTTTGCATATAATAAATTTAATGAGAATTGCTATTATTTTTATTATTAAATGCTCATAATCTATAAATAAAAGTGATATTGTTTTCTTCAGTTTGCAAAGAACAAAATTTAGACTTAGAAAGATTAAGTAACTTGCCCAAAGCAGAACAGCTGGTATGTGGTAGAGCTGAGATTCAAAGCAAGGCAGCTCACAGTGATTGCATAATGTAACCCTCCTAGAAAGCTTGCAAATGCCTTGGACTGTGAGGCTGCTATGCTTTCCAACAATGTATTGTTTGGTTTTACTCTGGCGCTCAAAGTATATTCCACAAACTTTAAACTACCTTAAATATATTGTTGTTTATCTCATTGTGATATAAGCAATATATATTAAATCAGTTTTTATATTTTCCCTTGATATTTTTGGAAAATGTAAGAAGCAATTTATGAGGAGAGATCATTTTTCTCCATGTTTAATACTGCTATGTTATGGTCATTATATCTTTTCTTACCAACTGTAGAAACTACATAATTAATATTAATTTGAATTTCCTCATGGATATAATTCAATGATTATGACAAACTACAGCTTCATAGTGTAAATTTGCTCAGGTCAAAATTTTGCTGAGGAAATTACGGCTGATCAGTCATAATTTTCTTTAAAATAAATTGTAATGGCTATTTATTTAGGTTCTGGATTACAAATACCAATCTCTAAGGATGCATTGCACATATCTAAGTGATACAAATTAAGTATAAAAATACATAAATGCAGATACCATAACCTCTAAAGTCTAATTTGGAATCAATGGCTTCTAGACACACTGTTATATATGTCTAAAGGCACATCATTTAAGTACATTCTGTCCTTTCCTTTCTCCTAACAATTGTGCTTGCTGTTCTTCCTAAATTATAAACCAACTCTCTCACACTTAACTCCCGAAACCAAGTCCCAAATCAAATCCCACTTACTCTGTGTATAAAGGTGGCTTTCTTATATCACAGGCAATCGGGTAAAAACAAAACAAAACAGAAACAAAACAAAAAACATTGTAAATAAAGGAATAATGTTTCTTTATAATTATAATTACAAATACATCTTAAATTTCATAGTCAACAGCATGTAGTCAGTATATGTAATATGAATGCGCAAATATCATATCAAACATCCACTAACCAGTCAACTAATGAAGATTTCCATTCCATATGGTGTATACACACACTCACACACACAAAAGGGTGCAAAGCTTTTGTAGATAATTGAAAATTTAAAATAATTCCAAATTAACTGAGATTTCATTATGTAATGCCTTGGAGGATTTTAGCGTCTCTAATTACTTTTCCTGTTGGCCATGGTCTTTTCTAGGCTAAGGAATGAAGGGACTGATTACCTATGGATCAGTTTTCCATTTGCACTTGTCTGAATGGAAAATTGTTTGCCAGATTTACTTACATACTTTACTAATGATTTTTCTGCTTCAGTTATATCAAATCAATTTTGAATTTCTGAATACAGTGAAAGGCAGGGAAAGGCAAACCAGTGAAATTGACTTGAACACATAATATATATGAATGTCTCATTTCATTAATTTAATAAACAGTTGCTAGTACTTAGTAGGCTAAATGATACATGATAGGTACTTTGTAAATGATTATAGGGAAATGATCATTGCTGCAAGAAGAGATATTCACAATTATTATTTTGTATTCTCTAGTATTTTATTTTTCTCAAAATTACAATATATTTTGATTGGTGCCAGTCTTGAAAACTATTACTAACATTAATCACCATAATATATCTATAATTTACTGCGTGCTTAGTATGTGTCAGTCACTAAACTAATCACCTTACAATATTATTTTATTAAAGTAAATCCTTGCATTATATGCTATGATAATCCTGATACAAGAAATGAAGGAACAAAGACAAATGGAGGTTAGATTGCTTTCCAAAGTCAAATAATTAATAAATGTGAAGCTGCCATTAAAATCCAAACACTGCTACCCCACTGCCATGATCACTTCTGGGAATTCCACTGTTATTCACCAGGCTACACAGCTTGTATTTAGTAAAGCAAATAGGAGCTCTATTAAGTGAATGTTTCACTGAATTCCTGAGAAATAGCTGTGATGTAAAGAGCATTGAGTGACTTTTGCCTCTTGCCAGCCATGCAACTTTTGGCAATTTATGAGAATTTTGAATTCTGAGTGCTTCAGTAAAGTGAAGATATTGCCTAATAGAGTTGTGAAGGTTTAACAGTAAAGACATTATTTCCTCAATAATTTCCTCAATTTTAGCTTAATTACCTTTAGTTCATCATTAGCAAAATTGTTAGCAAAGTACACTGAATCATACAAAAAGGATGAGAGTCTCTAATAAAATCCAAGATCATCAAACTTTCATGGTTCTTTAATATTGCCTGACAATCCAAATACATTTCTCACTCCAACTCACTCCCTTAATTTTCATGATGGTTTTAAGCCCCTTTCCTTTTCATAAAATGTCCAAACCCCTTTCTTCTCCCTCACACATAGCTGACAACTCTGCCTCCTGCTTTGGAGAAAAAATCGAAGCCATCTAAAGAAAATGTCTTCTAGGATTAAAGATACAAATCTACTTATATCTCCATCCATCTTTACTCATTTCCTTTCTGATATGCCACAAAGATGCTCTGCCTCTTACCTTTCCAAATCCAATCCACACAGATCTTCCTACATTCTCTGATATATTGAAACATTGACAACTTTTTCTTGGATATTCATCCTCTCAATTGGTTCATTTGTATTGCTTTTAAGTGCTGTAGTTGAGTGTTATGTTAGCACCCTCCCAATGAACCATGTCTCCAGATAGCCACACCCTTCTCTAGTCCTCTCTCTTGTTGACTTTGGGCTTGGTAAGGTGACTTGGTTTGGTCAATGGTACATTAGCAAGTATGAGACAAGCAGAGGCTTGAGTACCACTTGCACATTTGGGCTGATTCTTTCAAAAACTCCATATTGGAATCCAGCTGCCAAGCTACAAAAAAACCCAAGTTAAAGCCTATGGCAAGATAGAGGTCAGGATGAAGAGTATTGTGGCCCCACACACATGAGATGAAGCCTTCTGGGATCTTTCAGCTAGGCCCAGCGACCAGCTGAATATAGCTGTGGATGATCCCACCGACTTATCACGTGGAGCACATAAAGTACTCAGCCAAATCCTGCACAATTTATAGACTCACAGACACATGAAAAAGAACAAATCATTGCTGTTTTAATCCAAAAATTCTTCTTTATTTTACTCCTTAAATATTTTTAAACCAACCATTTTATCCATAACCACAACCTAAAGTTATATATATGTAAAATATATATATATATAAAATTATTAAAAAAAAAAAACATGGCTGCCCAGAGAGACAATTGAGCCAACACACGGAGGCTTCCACACGGAACAGGGCTCAGACCTTTCCTTTTGGGGTCCTGCAGCAGACTGAGGGGTGCTCGGACTGTAAGCGCCCTGCCTGCTGGCCCTCCCTGGTGCTGCTTGCCCGGCAACCCTGGCACAAGGGAACACACTCCGAGGTGGAGGGACATTGCATCAGCTTGGGCACCCCATGAGAGACACTTGGGACCAGTATCCTTCTCCCTGGCATGGTCAGGGTTTGAACTCCGGAGCCCAGGGGATGGCCCCACAGACCAGATCCTGTAAACCCAGGTCTCAATCGCATCTCCCGGGGGCGCAAAGGGGATATTTGTGGATTAGTGTCTCCACGTCTGGGTGCCTGCAGGGGTGAGAGTGCAGAGTGAGTCCTAGCTGCTGCGTGCCTGTGGGGCACCCCTCCTCCCACAGGAGGGCCGTGCTCCCAACTCAGGCCAGGAAACTGGGCAGGGAACCTCCCAGCCCACATCACAGTCCTGGGGGAGCACGGCTTGAGGTCCTGCCTGCCGGCAGAAGCCCGGAAGAAACCCCAGAATAGAGGAGGGTGGAAAGGACCAAGGTCTGCTCCAGACTGCCAGACTGCAGGTCTCAGACAGCCCCGCTTCCACACTCAGACTTTTCAGCTGAGGGGGCCACTTCAGCCCCACCTTGGCAGCTTTGCCCAGAGGCAGGGAGCAGACCTTTGACCCCTGCTGAAAGCATCTGTGGAGCTTGAGGGCAGGCTCCCCCAACCCAGCCATGCCCAGCCTCACTCCCCGATCTGCCCCTGCTGGGGTGGAGAATAAGGACATACCTGGAAGTCCCAGGGCCCCACCCACCATCGGGGCATTAGAGTGCTTCTGCTGAGGAACTAGAGCTGGTCACAGGACCCAAAAACAACACAGTAGCTTGCTCCTCTCAGCAAGCGCCACCTACTGGCTGGGAGGTCAGTTTGCACGCCCTTTTATTGCATTTAGTGACTCATCATACAGGGTGTGGTCAGTTCTCACCCACAAGCACCACCTACTGGCTCAGAGACTAAACTGGGCATGGCATTATCTAAACAAAAGAAAATCCAAAGGTAAGAAGCAACAACTGCTCTAGATGAAACAAAATCAGCAAAAGAACTCTGGAAGTATGAAGAATCAAAGTGAAAGGACACCCCCAAAAGGGAACAGCAGCCCTCTAGTAATGGGTACCAACCAAAATCACAACATTGAAATGACAGATGTTGAATTTCGAACTTGGATTGTAAGGAAGCTCAATGAAATGCAGGATAAAATGGAACACAAAGAAACCACAAAAAAAATGCAGGAGATGAATGAAAAATTCATTAAGAAATTGAAATATTGAAGAAAAACCAAACAGAACGTCTGGAAATGAAAAATTCATTCATGGAATTACAAAACACAGTGGAAAGCCTTAAGAATACGTTAGATCAAGCAGAAGAAAGAATCTCAGAGCTTGAAGACAACAACTTTCAATTCAACGGGTCACTTGCAGAGATAGAGCAGAGAAATAAGAGAAAAGAGCAAAGCCTACAAGAAATATGGGATTATGTGAAGAGGCCTAACATAAGAATCCTGGTTATCCCTGAGGGTGAAGAAAAAAATACGCAAGGGTTGGATAATCTATTTGAGGGAATAATTGAGAAAAAATGTCTCTGGTCTTGCTAGAAATCTAGACATTCAGGTCCAAGAAGCTCAAAGGACTCCTGGAAGATTCATTGCAAAGAAGAAAACACCATGACACATAGTCATCAGACTGACCAAAGTAAACACAAAAGAGGCCCTCCTATGCACCACAAGGCGAAAGCAGCAGGTAACCTACAAAGGAAAACCCATCAGACTAACTGCAGACTTCTCACCTGAGACCTTACAAGCTAGAAGGGACTGGGGCCCCATTATCAGTCTTCTCAAACAGAATAATGCCCAGCCTAGAATTTTGTATCCTGCAAAATTAAGTTTCACACATGAGGGGGAAATAAAGTATTTCTCAGACAAGCAAACACTGAGGGAATTTGTCAAAACAAGGCTTGCCCTGCAGGAAGTACTCAGAACTGCATTACACAATTGACACTCACCAGTGTAAAATCATCCAAAAGCTAAAGGTCAAAGGCCAGATACCACAATGGCTCAAGACATAAAACAAACCAACAAAGGTCTACTCAACAGGATGAACAGAAATCCACCCTACTTATTATATAATTATTTTTAATGAATGTTTGGCATACTACTGGTGCTTACTTGTGCCAAATTTGCTTGATCTATTAAACTGAACGATAAGTTTAGACATTGAAAATATAAAGAGAGTAAAGGAGAAGAAATAGGTGATGAAGTCTATGTTTCTGATATCGGATGAGATGTTTGACTCCCCAGAGAAGATATAGGTAAGATTATACTTCTAACAAATGTTTTAGAATGTAGTGTGTATTTTACCTTGTCAAGTGATAGATTGTCTATTTTGAGTATCACCTTTTAAACTTTTCCTTCTTGCCTATCACATGAAAAAGTTGCTAAAAATAGAACTGAGGTCCAGTTTTCTGAAGTGATAGGAACAATTTCCTCAAAAATAAAAATTCAGAAAAATGAAGAAATTGTACTTCCTTTTTTATATGAACCTGTATTATTGACAACCTACCTGTATACAAAGTGAAAAGTTAGACTTCAGAAATAATTGGTAATTTTTTCTCATAGCCAGAATATGAGTTTACATAATCCCAGCCCTATTCCATTCCTTGTCTGTCATGTTTTCCCACAACTATGTGTATTTCTAACTTTGGGATAACTTTTACACTATCTGATCACCAAACAATTCATTGTTGACAGATAGTTATTTGGCCTTCTATTTTTGCAAATAGTCAGAGTTACCAATTGCAAAATATGGTTTTAAAATTGCCCTTTCCTAAACTTGGCAGCTATGTGAATTCTCATTAAATTTGTTTGTAATATATATGACAAAATGCATGCATGAGAAAACCTTTTGTTAACACTCTGTATATATTGAAGTCTACAAGAAAACCTGTAACTTTGGATATAAATACAGCCAAGAATACTAAGAAACAGTCCTGTGACAGTAAATCTATGCTAAGGCTGCAGAACTCTACTTTAAATTACATAGAAACTGACATGTTTATTCTTGACATACTCATCAGACCATGATTAATATATATTTCACTTTTCTTCATGTGAGGAAAAGATGGGATTATGGTTGAGCCCCAATTTCTGTTTTGTATGTTAGTTAGAAAACAGAAATAAAGATAGAAAAGTTCAGGATTCTTATTAATGTGTATTCTTCAAGATGAACCATAATTTATTCATGCTTAATGAAATCACTACAAGTAAAAGCTAACTGCTAAAAAATGTATTTTTTCCATAAATTAATCAAGACATTAAATTCCCTAATTTTTTTTAGAGAAAGACTCCTACTCTTATATTAGAGTTCTATTGGAATACAGATGGCACTTAAAGGATTTAGCAGATCTTTAGAGAGTGTGATTATATATATGATTCAATTAAAAGAAGAGCCAACTGACACTAGAAATAACCTTATTTGTGATTTTTGTTGTTCCAGATAGGAAGCTTTTAAAATATTTTGAAAGTGTTTATTAGTAGCAGTGCTAATATTTTTAAAGACTTCTATCTTTACTTTCCTACTGTTTCTTATTGAAAAGTAGGTTTTATAAGACTTTAATAATTTTTCATGCTTCTCAAAATAAATATCTTAATGCCTAATTTTGGTGCATATATACATATATACTTTTATGAAAATGTGTATATTATATTTTCCCACTTGACAAATTTGTTAATGCTTATTAAAAATAGCATCATTACAGATATGGGTTAAATTGAATAAAGGAAAAGATGCAGCTAAAACTAGCAATGGTATGAAAAATTTCCAGAAATCAGAGACAACTTACTGTGGCTTGAAACCAAAGTCAATTTTTGAGATTTTGGCTGCTTTTAATCTGATTTATTCTGATCATGGTTTTCATAGTTTAATTCTTAGAAGATAAATCATTTCTAAAGTTGTGGTGGGGGGAGGGACCTTAGTGAATTTCCAGCACTCCTGGCTCATCATTGTCTACACCTAACACACAACTGATATGTATTATAGTTTTTATTAAATGATTGAAAAATAAATGAGTGAATAGAAAGTGTTTTTCTCATCTAAATATCTATTTTTCAGAAAATATTCTTAGTGTCAAGGGTCCCTAATTTGTCTAATTATTAAAATATACCTGTCCAAATCTTGCTGCCCTAACTTCAACTTTGATCCATATGTTCATTTACCAGGTTGGCCACTTATATTTTATAAAAAGCATACACATATATATAAATGTAAAATCATCAGTCATTCTAATGCTATGGAAGCATTCAGTTCCCTGTACAGTAAACACCCAGAAAGCCAAACTGGGTATTTTGCACAATGGGGCATTACATTTAATTGAATTCAGGTTGCTTTGCAAATATATTATATAAGCATGAATATAAATGAGAAGTAATTTAATCATAAATTTCCAGTAATCAAATGAAGACTTCCTTCAATTCAAAAGTTAAGGTTGGATAAAAATTCTGTATACAATATTCCTATATGAGCTAATTTTTATTGGGATTTTATTGTGTAATGTAATCATCACAAAAACTCTGTGAGGTAAGTTTATCTTTACTGTAATTTTTCAGATGTAAAAAGTGATCCAGTGACTTGATGTCTCTCTTTTTCTCTCTCTCTCTTTCTCTTCTTCTATTACCCACTCTATCTCTTTCTCTCTCTCTCCATTTCCTAATATTTTTAATTTATCAAAGAACAACCCTAACGATTGCTATTATAAATATCTGGAAAGGGCAGATCATTATAGGTAATATTTTGGTGCATAAAACACAAAGCTACATCAAAATTACATATTACATAATGGCTCACTTCAGTTTTAGTATTCTACATACCACACAAGCAAATAGGCCATTTGCATACTTACATATTAAATAAATGAGTAATGACTTAGCAGAAGGTAAACTTGAAGAAAAGTTTAATTACCTACACAGTTTGTAATACTTGGCTTTCTCTCTCCACCTTAATAAATGGGCATAACTTCTATATAGGATAAATTGTAAGATCTTTAATCATTTACACAATAAAATGGGTGCTGTGTTGTAAAAACACATCTTAAAACAGTAGTTATTAATATTTTGCCATAAACTGTCTGCACAATGGGCAGATTGCAGAAAGTGCTGAAAATCTTATTCTAGAAGATCAGTACTTAGATATGTCATAAATGTACTATAAAAATACACTTCTGTAATTGTTCTATCCCATTCGCCTCTCTCAGACACTGATGAATTTCTGGAGTAAATGGGTTTCCTTACAATTTCAGAGGGCTAATTTTTTGTTCATTGCCATACTGAAAGAAGAAACAAGAGTTTTAATTCATAAAAGCTCTCCATTTTACCGTTCAGTTTTTCAGTTAATTTAATGTCCCAAGAATTCACACAGGAGTGTTGGCAGTGGTTGTGGCATTAAACTGCATTTTGAGTGCCTGCATAAGATGCAACAACATCATTACCTTGAATTAAAGTGCAAGAAGAACACTCTACTGGGATCATTATAGTATCCTGCATGAAGAAAATAATTCATGAGTACTCTTCATAAAATTAGCTTTATTTCTCCATTCTAGAATAAATGATAGGGCATTCTAAAAAATATGTCCTAAATCAGTAGCAAGCTGCCCCTCCTAAATCTCAATAACTGTCTAGGGTAATCTTCGACAGCTGGGTGCTGTTAGGATTTGTTCTAATGGTGACAATGTGGAATACGCTAACACAGGGCTTATTGCCACTTATCCAGCAGGGGCATGAAATGAGGTGACATGGTAATGAGTTGATACAAATGACTTTTGTAACTTTCACACTGCTACCAGGCTGAGGCAGGCAATCAGAGGGAAACTATTGTCTGCCTTTCGTGATGGTTTTAATGTGTTCCATTTGATTTAATACTGCTGGTAGGCAGAACGTGAAAGGAAAGTAGGTCACTGCCTCTTTGCTTTGCTCAGATAACAGGGCACTATTTACCTGGTTTATCCTAACAGTTATATTTACTTTCACTGATGATAAAGAGATATATTTTGAACTAAGATTTGTGCTATTCATTGTAAATATAGTTATCAAATACCACTTAGAGTAATTATTAAGAGATGATAAGAAAAAATCTTATTTAGAAGAGATTAAAATGTATTAATTTACAAATGAATTTAGCTACTTACATACTCATTTAGAATGAAGAGCTGTCATGTAGATAATTACCATTACAATTTAGGAATTTCTTAAGTTTTAACAGTCTGATATAGGTAGCTGTCGGTCTTGTATGAGTGCACCATTATCACAGATGACTTCTATTTGCTAAAATTTTAACTACAGAAAATAAAAAGGATATTTTTGGAAAGTCTTCCATGTTTTAAAATTGTCCTTTTAATAAAAACTTACCTTAAAATAATTAAACTGCAAAATGTATAAAATGCTGAGCTTACTGGTAAAATATGTCACATTTGTTGGCCTAATTCTGTCTCTGCTTGCAGCCCGTATTGACTTTTATTACAAATGTCATTCTATATAACACTAAGTAAAAACTTAAAAATCAATGCATTTGTTTACATTTTGTATATAGGCAAATAATATGTTAATAAAAAGGAAACATATTTTGCAATGATTTTATGTGTGTGTTTTTCCAGAATCACAGCAACTTGATACATTTTGGGAAAATAGCTTTAAATTATAACTTTCATAATACTGGTAATTTTGAATGCATGCAATCATAATTAATATAACATATGATTTAAATGATTTGTGCGACTTTTTTTTTCTTCCTTTCTAGTACAGAAAACGCAGGTCTGTGTGAAACTAATTAGATAGATGTTGAATGCTAAATGCTCATTTGTGGAGGACAAACCAATTCCTCCCATATGCATTAGACATTAAAGGCACACTTCAAGATAGCCCCTGTATCTGTGCCCTCCACGGGGGTAGGGGGGAGAGGGAAGGCAGAGAGGCAAATCAGGCACTGTCAGGGACAAATTGAGGGCAGGGCTGCTGCTGCGGCCCAGCAAGTTCTCCGTCCCATACCTCTCCTGTGGATAAATTACATTTTCTTTAAAAAGAGCTTTAGCATTTACCCACTATAGTAGGCAGCTTCTCAGTCAGCGACAGCCAGGCTTTATGCATTCATCATAATGAGAAAGATTTTTGTTTGATAAAACAGCCTGGCTGGAGATGGGAGGGATGGGACAGAGGTAAGGGTGTTCAATTCCTTTCACTTTTGTGTGAAGGACAATGGTAACATCATTTTTTTTTTTTTAGGATGGAAAAAGGTAATTTCCAATATAGAAAAATTTCAGAAAAAAATTCAATTCCAGCTCAAGTTTCTATGAAACATATAAGTAAAAAGCAATATGTATACTGAAGAGGTTAGAATGCATGTTACACAACATAAAGTTCTGAAGTCAAGCTACAGAAGTCAAGAAAAAATCTTGTTCTGAAAAATTTGTCATGAATGATTTCAATTTAACCTCATGCTTTTTGGTGAGTTTGAACACTATATAAAATGGTTGGAGAGATTTTATTCAAACTCTCAGGGTATGTTAAATATGATTTCATTTAGAATGCAGGCTATGTAGTATACCAAAATTTCAAAATAGGCAGGGGCGGGGGGTTGAGGCGGTTGAGTGATACCCTAGATATAGGATGTGAACCTTCAGAGCAAAGTTTTACCAAATGCCAGATGCATCCTGTTTCCATCAGAACAAACTTCAAAAATTAAGTGAGATAAAAAAGAAAAGAAAAGAGTATTAAAGAATATTAGATAAAACCGGGCTAGTATAATAAAAAAGAAAAAAATCAAAGTTCTTCACAGGTAGCAGAGTTAATTTTATTGCCTGAACTTTTGCTTCAATTGCGTGTGCATGTGTGTTTGTGTGTGGTGTTTATTGTAGTTATAACATGTATTTTTTTTTTCTATATGTTGTGGTTAAAAAAAACAAAGTTTTAAAATCTTTGCTACAGAGTAGCAGAAAGTGGGATACAAGTAGCATGTTTGACTGTTGATAGCCAGGGTCCATGCATAAGTGTTATAATGCCACAGGTGGAGAAAACAAATCCTGGTTTAAATTTCTGCCCCAAACTGAAAGTCACAAGGGCAGATAGTGTGTACAGCCAGGATTGACCTGCAGCTCAGCTGCTGCTTCAACAGGAGATCCACTCAGCATGCTGCTAAGTGCGTAGCTATAGACATTCACTTATTTTACCATGGATAATTATTCCCTTGGGCCATGCACTGGAAACCAGCTAGGATGAAATATGCTTTTCCTTTCTTCCTCAATACAATGTATATTTATGGAATACCACTTTGGGCTCAGGGCTTATGGTGGTATAGGTAGTAAAAGAGTAAATATTATATATTAATCATTTGTCAGTTCCTTAGAAATGTACAATAAAAAACTGGATATTTACTGAACAATGGAATTTTAAAGCTATATAGTAAGATAGAGTCCACACCTTCAAAGAGGTCATGATTCACAGGTAAATATAAATCAGATAATAAATATGTAAACTATAATATTATGTGCTAAATATAAATACAGCATGTTTAAAAGCAGGTGGAAGAAACTGCCTGAAAGGAGGAATAAATCAGAGAAGCATTATAAAGTACCATTTGAAATAAATACTATGAAAATTATTGGAATTTGAATGGTAAGATAAAATAAGAGAAGAAAATTGTGAAAACTAGAAATGGTAAACACACTGAGGTCTGAATGTATTTTGGGAAGCGTGGCAAATTATCTACTTCAAGTAATTGCGTATGTGAATATATGAAGCATATATATGTTCATAGTATTGATTATTCAATATTATGTACTATAAAATATTGCAGTTACATACCAACAAAATCTTTCCATGATGATGATTTGCAATTAATTTAATTAGCCATTTCTTATCATGTGTCAGGTATTGTCCATAATACTTTACAAATAATAAACCTCAACAATATTTTTCCCATTTTATAGATGAGAAAACTGGGGCCCAGAGCATGTAAGTAACTTTCCAAAGGCCACCCAACTAGTAAGCTTAAAAGTTTAGCCCTGACTGTGTAATCTAAATAAATTTACTATTTTGTTTATATTCATGATCTGGCACAGTTATATTTATCATACATATTTTTTTTATTTTAATGATTGGGGGAGAAAAGCATTTATAACCTGAAAGATAAAGCAAACAAATTTCTGCTGGTTTAAAAATGCTCTGTTCTACTCTTTTTTTTTCTTTTTCGTTTCAGAACATTATGGGGGTATAAATGTTTTGGTTACATGGATTGCTTTTGTACTGCTTGAGTCAAAGTTATAAATGTGCCCATCACCCAGATAGTGCACATTGTACCCATTAGGTACACCCACCCCACTTCTCTCCTCCCACCTGCGTGATTTCTGTTGAGTTTTACTTCCATCTGTGCACATGAGTGCTGATCGGTTAGTTCCAATTTAACAGTGAGTACATGTGGTGTTTGTTTTTCCATTCTTGAGATACTTCATTTAAGAAAATGGTCTCTAGTTCCATCCAGATTGCTGCAAAAGGTATTAATTCATTTTTTATGGCTGAGTAGTACTCCATGGTATACATATACCACATTTTATTAATCCACTCATGAATTGGTGGGCACTTGGGTTGATTCCACACCTTTGCAATTGTGAATTGTGCTGCAGTAAACACTTGAGTGCAAGTGTCTTTTTGATAAAATGACTTTTTTCCTTTGGATAAATACCCAGTAGTGGGATTGATGGATCAAATAGTAGGTCTATTTTTAGTTCTTTAAGGAATCTCCATACTATTTTCCATAGAGGTTGTACTACTTTGCAGTCCCACCAACATGTATAAGTGTTCCTTTCTCTCTGCATCCACACCAGCATCTATTGTTTTGGAACTTTTTAATAAAATCCATTCTCACTAGAGTTAGGTGATATTTCCTGGGGTTTTGATTTACATTTCTCTGATGATTAGTGATGTTGAGCATTTTTTCATATGTTTATTGGCCATCAGTCTATCTTCTTTTGAAAAGCTTCTGTTCATGTCTTTTGCTCACTTTTTCATGGGGTTGTTTGATTTTTTCTTGATGGTTTGCTTGAGTTCTTTTTAGATTCTGGTTATTATCCCTTTATTGGCTGTATAGCATGCAAATATTTTCTCCCATTCTGTAGGTTGTCTATTTGCTCTGTTGATTGTTTCCTTGGCTGTGCAGAAGCTTTTTTAACTTAATCAAGTCCCATTTATTAATTTTTGTTGCTGCTGTGATTGCCCTTGGGGTCTTCTTCATAAATTCTTTGCCTAGGCTGATATCTAGAAGAGTTTTTGCAACATTTTCTTCTAGAATTCTTATGGTTTCATGTCTTAGATTTAAGTCTATTATCCATCTTGAATTAATTTTAGTGAGTGGTGAGAGATGTGGATCCTGTTTCACTCTTCTACACGTGGCTATCCAATTTTCCAAGCACCATTTATTGAATAGGGATCTTTTTCCCCAGTGTATATTGCTGTCTACTTTGTCAAACATCAGATGGCATTATGCAGATGGTTTTATATCTGGGTTCTCTGTTCTGTTCCATTGGTCTATGTCTCTGCTTTTGTGCCAGTACCATGCCATTTTGGTTACTATAGCCTTATAGTATAGCTGAAAGTCTGGTAAAGTGATGCCTCCAGATTTGTTCCTCTTGCTTAAGGTTGCTTTGGCTATTCAGGCTCTTTTCTGATTCCAAACAAAGTGTAGAATTATTTTTTCTAATCTGTGAAAAATGACATTGGTATTTTGATGGGGGTTGTTTTGAATTTGTAAATCACTTTGGGTAGTATGGACATTTTAACATGGCTGATTCTGCCAATCCATGAGCATGATATATTTAGATCAGGTGTGGGTCTGAAAGAAGGGTGCCATAACTTTAGGACACTCCATGGGAAGAAGTTGCAGAGCAGAATAGGAAGGAGCAAGGTACTGGCAGAGATCAACCCCTGAGATACTTGGAGTCCAGTGAAAAGGGTAGATGAAGCAGTTTGTTTCTCCCTCCCTTGCATGTCTCTATCATATATTTTCTATTCTTTAATTACTGCATAACTATACTTGCAATTAGTTATGTACATACAGATACTAGTAACGTATATCGCCATCATCTTCAAAAATAGGTATGTGTTCAAGGAGCAATTCAAATGCATGAAATTCTGAATAGACCTACTTTTGCAAGGCTTCATTTTCCACAATGAAACATTAGATGCCGACTAAATTTGACTGTGCATCAGACAAGCCGATACAGCATTTTGAAGACTGTGAAACAGTTTAATAACCAATACATATACTGAACTTTGCAAAAGTAGACTTGTAATTTAATTTTATTCATAGCTGTCAAGTACCAAAGGGTACAAATAAGATAATAAATTCAAAAGAATATTAAAAATTAGATACCTTAAATAGAGTACCAGGCAGATGCTTGCAAGATTAATAACAAGTTATTAAATTTCTGTGGAACAGCACAATACAGAAACAATGGTTCTAAATATAACAGTAGTTTGCTTATTATTAACTTATGAACCATTTTGTGGACATTTTGATAAAAGTAACAGCTTACAAACTTTTATCTAATGCTTCTGATTTGTTCTTTTTTATGTTGTTGTTCAACTTTTAAATTTTTACAACTTCCCTTTTTTCTATTGTACATTACTAAATATTTTCTCCCCTTTTCTTTCTCTTTCTTCCCTTGATTCTTAACATGAATGCATTCACTACTTTTTTGTCCTATGTAAAAATTGGCTATAACCAATTTCATGGTATACATATACCACATTTTGTTAATCCACTCATGAATTTGTGGGTACTTGGGTTGATTCCACATCTTTGTGATTGTGAATTGTGCTGCAGTAAACATTAGAGTGTAAGTGTCAATGTGAACTCATACTCATATTATGCAGCTTGCACCATATTTCAAGCCTTAATTTTTCCCAGTTACTACCTTCTTCTACACACAGTGAGGATAGAACATCTTCCATTATGCTTATGTTCTTCTGCACATCATGCTAAATCAAAATGGCTGTGGGATGAACTATATCCCCATTTAATTGAACATCCACATTTTCTTGGAAAATAAGTTCCTGAGATGACAAGACATTTCAAACCATTTCTGTAGATACTTTCTAAGTCTTTCCAGAAATAACGTCTTTTGTTTATCAATGGCATAGCTTTCTGTCATGGTAAATGCAACAAAAATGCTCTGAGGATATTTTTGTTGATGAATAGATCAGAAGAGGAAAGTATGGCAGCAGATTCTAAAAATACCCAAAATATTCCTAGAGAGCAGCATACATTTTGGAAGACTGTGTCACAACTTTAGGACTCTTTAATCCACAATATTTAAGCATGAGGTCTTGAACTTTTTATAATAAGTTTTGTCACTATGCCAACCAAGGGATCAGAATAGATGGGATATAGTTAAAGGTTAATATTTGCTGCCACCCAGGTCACAAATAAATGATTTATTTCCTTAGGAATCCCAACTTTCATTGTTATAAATAATTAATTGCAAGAACTAGATGATTGTCGTTGAAGGTCATAATGGAAACGTATTTTTAAGCATTCCTGTTAGTAAAGTAGTGCAAATGACTTAGGAAATGAATAAATAAATAAAAAATTACCCAAATATCAGTTCTATACCAACACTTAAACCGAAGGGTGGTGAAGAAAGAAAGTTTTTTGTTCGTTCTTTGTTAGTATACTGGGAGTCCACAAAACACTTCTTAAGGAGATTGGCTATTTATCTATTTATTTATTATTTAATGTTTATGGCTTCTTACGTGTAAAATTTTTCAAAAGACTTTGCATGGCATGTTCATTTTTGTCTCTGCCCCTTACTTTTTGAAGAGCCATTCCTGCACTTGTGGATCTTCTGTCTCCTTCCTTTTGCAATGGCTGAACATCAATATCGTCTCATAGGCTACATAGAGGACTTATTGCTACGGTGTTTACTCAAACTCTACCCCATTTCCAGAAAAAAAAAAACCCTAGTTAAATAAATATTAAAATATTCACAGTAAAGAAGATTAGAAGAAAAATATTGCTTTTGTTGTTTGCTGGCTCTTTGCAACTCAAATATAGATAATATCTATATTGTAGTTGCTTTATGGAATAAAATTCTTTGTTTTATTTTCCAAATCCAGAAGGGTGATATGAATTTGAAATCTCAGGTAAAGTAGTCGCAAGATTAATTATGATAGCTATTAACTGTTTAGTTAGGGAACTGTCTAGCCTAGGGGAGGCAGGATGGTATAGTTATAACTGTGATGTTTTGCAAATATCAACTTGTACATATGATTGATAATTATTTCTAATTTTTAAATTCAAATCCACTGTTCACTTTTCTGTTTTTGTATCACATCATTTTATTCTAGCTCCTATAGATTTACAACTAACAGCATGCTATTTAGAAAAGTTTAAATCTGTGTGGGCCCTGTACATTTTTCCAGAATGCAAGCTGCCATAAATCTACAAACTGATAATTTGCTATCAAATCAAAAGTATCTCTGGTTAGAGAAAAATAGTGGTCCTACACTTTAAAATTTAATTTGTGCAAAGTTTCCTACCTTCTGTCAAGTTGATAGCATGTCACTAAATTAAACATTTGAGTTAGAACTTTTGGGCTCAGGTCTAGAGATTAATGACTTCTGAGGAGCAGGAGGCATATTTGGAAGTCAGTTGAGAACCAATTTATAAGAAAGCTAGCTCAACTTTAGAACTAGTAGATCAGTTTTCTCAGTTCTTAGCAAAATGGTCTTTATATACTTTATTTCCTCCATGAAGCCAAGAAATGAATTTATGTATCTGACAAATAAATTTTTATTTATTAAATAATACTACATTCCCCAAGTGTATTCATTAGACATATGCAGGAATACTTAACAGTGAGTAAGGTTTTTAGCTGAAAATAATAGAAAATCAACAGTGGCTTAAACAATTAAATTTCTTGTATAAAAACTCCTAGAAGTAGGCAGTGTAGAGATGATATGGTGGCTCATTGACATCTTAATGTCTTTTGTTATAGTTCAATTGCATTTTTCTTTTAAATGATTATTGTTGAAGAAGGGAGTGAAAATTGAAGGACACTTTTCAAAATCAATGAAGATGCATTCCAATAACCCTGTGTCTTATGTAGTAACTTATTCCTTGTGATTGCTACTTTCCATCTTTTCACTGTTGCTCCCCAATGCCATGGGATGCCTGTTCTAAGACCAGAAAATGATTAAGCATCATTAAAATGACTTACCTGACTTTTCCCAGGCTTACCTAGACTTGTATTTTTCAAGAGGATTCTATTATGTAGCTTTTAAGTGGCTTTTCCAATTTCAGTCATCTCTTTAATAACTGAGTTCTGCCAACATACCTAGCAGTTCAATAATTCTCAAATTTTAAATACACATACAAGTGTATATTGTTTGTATTTATGTCTTTGTAACACAAATGAGAACAGACATACATATAAAAATTCTGTAACTTGCATATTTCATGCTTTTAAAATTATTCAAAGTCATCTCTAGTATGAGTGCCAAGTATTCCTATGGTTGGTTCTCTTCTCACTGTTAGACAGTGGGAAGACAGTATGTCCTAGCTCCTGGAAGTAAGGTGTGACCATATGACTAACTATAGACAGGGAATTTCAAGAAAAAAAGTAACATGCACTCCTTCTGGCTGTAGAGATTTAATTGTTTGTGTCTGCTCATGCAGGCAGAGATCCTGGAAGCACATGGTGACAAAGAATCTATTAGTTTAAGTTCCTTAGTACAGTGAACAAAGTCCTTGCCTATTCACAATCTTCCCCCAACCAAAGGTACAGGCCACCAAGCTACATCAGCCTCTGTCTGCTGTATCTTGCGTCTTTTGGAATAGCAGCAACCTGCCTAGCTCTTTTTTGTTCTCAGGGGTTCCCAGTCATAAGGAGTGTGATGGGCCTCATCAGGGCTCTGAGACAGGCGAGACAAAAACCAGTCCCTCTGCTCCTATGCATATCATATTCAAACAATAAATTTTTAAAATAATCTTTCAATTATTTTTATAAGTGTTTGATAAACTAGCTGAGACTGATTGAATATCAGAGTTTTCTGAAATACTATGTATACTTTAACTTATAGATTGACATTTGTTTTTATTTTGAGAAAGTTTTATTATGTATTTTTTGTTTATTTCCTTTTCCACATGTCAATTCTTCAACTGCAGGTTGAAGATTATTATTTTTTGGTTACTTATCCTTTGCTAGGTAATTTATTTTGTTTTTTTCCCTTGGTATACACCCTCTGTGAATTTCTCAAGTCTTTATATAACTATTTTCACCAACATCAATTTTAATTTATACTGAAACTAAGCTGTTTTTATTTATCATATGATTTCATAGTATTTCCAACCTAAATGTTCTTTTGCCAGATCTTATCTTTTTCTGCATCTTACTTTTTTACTGATTTATTTTTTGTATTTCTTGAGTTCTTTTCAAAGAACCCATTAAATATAGCTGGATGGTTTAAAGCCAATCTTAAGATATTAAAGCATTTTAATATCTTAATATATTTACATGCATTAAGATTACTGATATATTTTTACTTAATTCTATTATTGTTTTGTTTTCTGTTTTCTATCACAGCATGCAGAAAAATGGCCTCCACCTCCTTTCTGCATTCAAAATATAATGTGAAATTGTATTGAATTAACAGAAACTATTTCCTTTCAGAATCCTAGATGCAATTGGGTAGCGGAACATTCGAGGAAGGGAACCTATTCAACTGCCACACTTACATACATTTGTAATTTTCTAAGAAAATGTAAAGTTAGTGATGAACTCTATCTTCCTTCTGATTAAGGCAGTTAACTTCAAACAATACAATTTACCTCCAAAGGTCTCCTATTCTAACATGTATAATATAGTTATCTAGAATTTTATTTCTATTATGTTTAAGAATGTTATAGTCAATATTTACTGTTTCATCAGCATATTATAGTGATCATTTTTCTCATAATATCCTGTGGCTTCATTGCACCCTCTTTAAGCTCAGTTTCATTCTAAATTATATAGCACATAATTTTCTTTCACTCATGATCTAGAGGTACTAAACTCACTTAGATTTTACTATTTGAAAACACCTTTATTTTACAGTCACTGCTCAAAGATAATTAAGCTCATGTACTTGCCTAGCGTGGGAGATATATTTCCTAATGAGCTAAAGATATTATTTTACTTGCTACTGCATCTATTATTCCTGATATGAATTCTGCTATTTATTGCCATTTTCTTTTAAAGAACCCATTCTTCATTCTTGTTATGTTTAATTTTTTGTCTTTGAATTTTTTGCATGTATGATTAGTATGTGATAAAAGTGGCTATATCTATATGTAGTTATATGGATATATACATTTTGCTAGGGACTCAGTGTCTTTTTTCAGTCTTAGAATCCATACTTTCCTTCAATCCTGGGAAATTCTTACTCATTTTTCCTTTAAACACTGACTCTCTTAGTTCCTCTATTTTTTCCTTCTGATGCTCTTAAAAGTCATGAGTTAGATATACTCAAGCTAGCCTGCTTCCTCGTTTCTTTTTCATACATTCCATCTAGATATCTCTCTGTGACCTATTATAAATGATTCCCTTAAATTTATTTTCCAGTTCACCAATACTCACTTCTTTTGGTCTTTACTATAGTTTAACCTATTTATTATTAATTTCTATGATGATTATTTCTTATTTATATTTAAGTCTTTTTTATATTATCTGTTTTCTTTTAGAATATCTTGTTTTTTCCTTGCTTCTGTTCATTCCTTTTTCTCTGTGAACACTGTAAACATAAGTATTTTAAAGATATTTTAATACTGTGCTATAGTCTTAGGATGCAGTATTGCCCTTTATCTGACTGCTCATTATATTTTATGGTAGTTTATTTTCCCATATAGTGAATAAATTTTAGTGATCTTATGTTTAGTTTCAGTTATTTTTCTTTGGAAATCCAAAGAATGGGAACCCAACTCAGAATGCTATGAGTTGTAGAAGCTGCCACATAACAAACATAGTTTCTGGATTCTACAGGTTTTGTTGATTCAAGGTTTGTTTTTATATTGATTTCTACTTGGGTTGTAAACATCTAGATCTGCACTCACAAATAATACAGGTTTGGGTTTTTCATCTCTCATCCACTGATAATTCCAGGCAGGTAGCCAACATACTTGCCAAATCTAAGGTTGGTAGACCTAATAATTTGATAATTTAATTTAATAATTTAATTCTATTTCTAGGAGAGGAGAATCCTTCATTTTTTCAGGCTTATATAGAAAGGTAGTTCTAATACTGCTCCACACGAGAAAGAGTACTCAATTATTTTTCGTAGGGAGGCCTTAAAATGCCAGCTTATATTTGTATAGCCAATTCTGATGCCCTCCTCCCCCAGGAAATATTTTTCCCTTGGATGAATATTAGAATTACCTAGGGAAATCACATTTCAAAAATTATTTATTGAAGTTGACATGAATACAAAAAAGTACACCTATGAGAAATTAGCAGGTTGGTGATTTTTCAAAAATTAAACACGCCCTTTGACCAGCATTCAGACAACTGTAGGACTTTTATTTTATTGATAATCTTGGTGCTCAGTGTGTGTGTGTGTTTTCTAATGGTTGAGAATTTGAATTTTTCCATTTCTTGTTCATAAGCTTTGTTGTTAATTTTAAAAAATTTTAATACTATAATTTAGCATTTCTCTGTGTGTGTGCATGCGTGTGTATGTGTGTGTGTAATGACAGGGGTGTTTCTGACCTCAGGTTTGTTCACTACATTTGTCAAATATTCTCTGCCCCTGACACACTTGTTCACTTGTTGCTTTTATCTTACTGACTCTGAGAAAATAGGATCCAATTTCCAATTACAAATGTCTGTGTCTGGCCTTAAATTTTTGCAAACATGTTGATTCCATCACATTTTGGGTTCTGAGAAACACTCAGAGATTCCTGCTCTACTGCTTTAGGAATTCCCTATAACTTCAGGTGAGAGACTCCAGCAATGTCTTCTCTTCTCAAACATCTGTCACCACAGGGGAAGGTTGGGATTGTGAACTTTTATCTGGTTCACCTTTATCTTTCCCCAAATGAGACAGTGGGTAGTTCCTCTTAAATTTGAATAACATTGATACATTTGGCACATAATGGATAAGGTTGAGTCGTGGAGTATGATGAGATTCTCATACGGTGTGTAGTCTACGTGCATCCATCTTCACTGCGTTATCACTGATTCTCTTTTATTTTGTTTTCACTTTCAATGATAATTTGGAGATTAAACTCTGAAGCCATTGCATTTCCAAAAACATTTTGGGTTTTAATTTTTATTTTCTTTCTTAAGTTCCATATCTTCTCATTAACTGAAAATGGAAATATTGTAAAGATAAGGTAAGTTCTTTTTATCCACTGGATACAGTCATATAAAGTTAATATAATGGTTTGATTTATCCTTAAAACTAATAAGTTGTGTTTGTATTTCATTATATATTTTCCATTTCTCCCTTAAGCAATAATTTTCTTTAAAGGTTACTTAGGTGAATTTTAGAACCTTTAATTTGATACTGTGCTTCTGGCTTAATATAATTAAGACACTATTGAAAATGATTACCTGAATTTTATCATCAAATTTTAATTTTTTAAAGGATTTTTTAGAAGTGTGGAAACACTAAATTGTATTTTTCTGATTACAAAAAAATTATAATGTTAAATAACTGTCAAAGTAAGCGTTGATAAACCAATTATACAATTTATCATAGTGGTTCACATTTAAAGATGCATTATAATTACTTCAGCAGTCTCCTAAGCATATCAGTGCCAGGACCATAGCATTTCTTAGAGCAAGCTCTAGACACCAGCATTCTTTAAACTCCTCAGGGGATTCTAATGGTAACTAAGCTTGAAAAACACTCATTGACTGTATGTATTATATTGTGGTATATAAGCTATAATGAATCAGAAATTCCTGAAAAGGTAAGAAATATATACCAATGTTTTGGATATAGAGTGCTATAAAATATCAGAAAAATGGGGCTAATGAAGAAAAGTAATAAAATATGAATATTCATCAAGAATTCTAAGGGATTCTACTTCGATTCTGAAAGGCAGCAGAAGATATAAAACAGAAGCATTTTCAGAGAAAATTAATATCAGTTTAAGAATTTCCACAAAGGCTAATTATTCCCAGTTTTTGAAAAATATGTACATTTCCAATGAGCTAATTTTGGGAGATGGTGGCTATGGTCAGGTATTACTGATGATACTCAGACAATAATTGTCCAGTAAGTTTAACATCAAGAACTTCCAGCAAGCACAGGGTGTTTCTTTGTTTTATTTTTGATATTTACTTAACCCTAGTGCTGATAAATGTTTACTTTCAATATGATTAATATTGTTCAGTTAAATATTTACATATATAAAGCCTGGACTCCTTTTCTAATAATTTATTTAGGATAGACCATGAGATATAGACTAATGGATTTTATGAGAAAGAAACATTGTTAAGACTCAAATATTCTGACCAAATTGATTCCCAGAAATGTTGTAACATTGTTTTAAATTATAAATAAGTTTTATCATTTCTTTAAGATTTTTTTGTTTGAAATTCATTGACTGTGGGAGCAGTACAGAAATATTCTTTGTAGTTTTGCAACTAAGGCAAAATAGAAAATAATGGTATCCTGTTGATGCCAACAATTTGCATTTAAGTCCTGACCCATCTACGACCTGTGTGACCTTACACCAAGTTCCTGAATTTTCTAAACCTCCATATCTGAATTTACAAAATTGAATAATAATATATCTCATTACATTTTTGTGATCACTAATTTTCAGAGTTTCTTTTACATAAGCAATCATGTCATTTCCAAATAATTACACTTGTATCTTTGTAACATTATTTATTTGAGTTTTTAAAAACTTTTTTGCATTGGTGCATCCATTAGGAATTTCTCTCTCTCTGTCTTCAAAATCTACATTACATCTGATTACCTCTCACCTGCATATCAGCTACCATCCTCCCTACCTACTGCTCTATCTTGCCTGAGATATGACAGTAGTCTCCTTATGATTCTCTGTTATTCACACAGAGACCAGAAGTTTTATTTCATTTCAAAATATTAAGGGGGTACAAAAGTTTTTGTTACATGGATACACTCTATAATGCTGAAATCAGGGCTTTCAGTGTGCCCACCACCAGGACGGTGTTCAGAGTTTTGATTTTTAAATATGTCATTTTATGTCAATTGCTTTCTCAAAACCTTCTACTGGCTTCCCATTAAACTTAGAATATGTACAAAGTTATGTGTTAATTTGGATATGCATCATCCATAAACATAATCAACAAAGTCCTACATTATCTGACCAAGATTTATTCTTCAACCACTCTTTCTTGTTCACTCTGCTCTAGCCACTCTGATATCCTTAATTGTTCTTAAATATTCTCTCTTCCTTCTGCCTGTAAGATTTTATTCCAGATAGTATTAGTTCATTAAATATGAAATGTCCAATTTCAAATCAAAAGTTTAGTTTATTATATCTCAAACAAGAAGCAGTGCAATTAATCAAAGTACGCACCGAAGACTATTAACACAGCTTTGCCATCTTAACAGTAGCTTGTTTATGCCAGCAGTGAAGAAGCCTGGAGAATGAGAGGTGATGGAATTGCCAAAGGCGTTTTCCACATCTTGTTGAGAATTGAATATCTTTCTTACCTGGAATAAATGGCAGTCAATTGGTGCAAGGTCTGGTGAATAAGGTGGATGACAGAGAGTTTACAAGTCTAGCTTCTGTAGTTTGAGCAGTGTTGTTTTTTTGTGATATGTGGTCTTGCAAGAGGATTGGCCTGTCTCTATGGATAAATCTTGGCTGCTTAATTGCAAGCATCCTTATCATTTGTCCACTTGGTTGCAGTAGACATCTGCTGTGATCGATTGAGCAGGTTTCATGAAGCTGTAGTGGGTAATACCAGTGCTGGACCACCAAAAACAATACGGTGTAGAAATGGTTCACCTTCATGTCATGACAGCAAAGAAAGGCAAGCTTCAAGACAATTTCTCTTCTGATGCTCCTTTAATTCATGTGGTACCCATCCATCCAGCTTCTTTACCTTGCTGATTTGTTTCAAATGGTCCAATATTGTTGGAATAGTAACGTCAAACCTTGCTGCTAATTTACATGTAGGTTGAGATGGATTGGCTTCCACTACAGCTTTCAGCTCATCATTATCCATTTTGGTCTCAGGTCACCCACATGGCTCATTTTCAAGATTAAAATCCCAGAATGGAACTTCTCAAACCATCGACATACTGTGCGTTCATTAGCCACATCCTTCCCAAACACTTTGTTGACATTTTGAGGTATCTGTGCAACATTGGTTCCACGACAGAACTCACTTTCGAAAATAACATGAATTTTTGATTTATCCATGGTTTCACAAAATTGCTCTAAAAAAAATTTGAAAGATAATCACAAGCCAAATCATGCATTTGAAAGAATGAGGATGTACCTTCACAATAAAAATAAAACAAGAAGTATCAAAGTGAATGTCAGATATCAACTGTCAAACTTAGTACTTAAGGAAATTGGATATTTCATACTAAATAACCTAATAAAAGTAGTTGCTTCCTCCTTTTTCCCTCTTTTCTGAAATGTCACAGTTCACAACCTGAGACATGACTTCTTTGAACACCTGATCTAAAGCAGCATCATTGTCACTGTCCTTTCTCTACTTACTCATCTTTATTATTTCCTGGTAGCACTTACAACTGCTGATCATTGTGTTTTCTGTGTCTGCTTTTAAAATACAACTTAAATAAGGACAGAGGTTTTTTTCTTTTTTTTAATGTTCACTGCTGTATCCCCTGAAATGTCTGAAACTGTACCTGGCATATGATAGGTATGCAATAGATATTTGTTGAATGAATAAACTATACATGAATGAATTGGTGAAAAGTTCCTGAATAACATCAAATAACACTAGTGATAGTTTGTGTTTCAGTTATCCATTGCTGTGTAACCAAATAAAGCAAAACCTAGTGGCTCAAAACAACATTACAAATCTAGACTTTGGTCAGGACCCAGCAATATCATTTCTGCCCCACCTGGCTTCAGCTCAGGCAGCTTGAAACCCAGGGATTGGAAAAATCTGAAGGCTTACTCTTGTATCTCTGGCTGTGGGTATTGGCTATCAGCTTGGACATCAGCTGGGTTTGGGGAAAGAACACCTACGTATTGCTATTCTATGGGGCTGCTTGGCTTCCTTGCAGTATGATGGCAAGTTTCCCAGTTAAGATAATCATGACAGAAGAAAGAGACGGACAAAAGGTGTATTGCATTTTATCATGTTTCTCAGAAGTCATGCAATGTCACTTCTTTCCCATTTTATTCATCAAAACATGTGATTAAGGCTGGTCTATATTCAAAGGGAGAGATATTAGACTCTAGTTTTTAATTGAAGGACTATCAAATAATTTGCTGACATACTTTAAAATCTTTGTAGATTGCGGTGTTATTTTAGTCCTCATTTTAATGGAATTGCCTCTAGGGTTTTCCTATTATATATATTCCTGCTCAACAACAGCAAAGACAAGATTGATCGGCCAGCTTATTACAAGTGAATTAATGAATATGACAATTTTGTATATATAAATACTTATTTTTATGCCTCGTCAAAGAAAAATTGCACCCAAATAACTATCAATGCATACTAAATTAGTTTAGAAAAACTAGTAAAGTACTTTAAATATTTTGAAGTACACAACACAAGCAACTTGTTAAATGTAATGTTTTAGTTGCAATTAGTGCTTTCTGACCCACTATATTCATGCATTCTCCTCTTGCCCACATTGGCTTTTCTTTGGCCTCTGCCAATTTTATTGCCAACTTGATAGCACTTATGAATTTACTGAATATTATCAGACTGGGAATGTTTTCAGTGTAATGGCAAAATTCTTATCTGAAAAAAGAAAACATTTTCTGGCCTCAAAAAAAGATTTAGCTTACTGCTAATTTGATGATTACCTATTCGTTGGGCTAAGGGTTCCTTTACTTAGTGTTGTTTTTCAAAAAGTCAACCCTTCATTCAGCAAAGCAAATCTTAACAAAATGAAAGTTATTAGTATTTCAGCAGTAAAATGGAATAAAGCTTTCTGCTTCTACTGAACATTGGGGTAGTTTATTCACATAAAATATTTAGATACAATATTAATTTTATGCACATTATCTTCTTTCTTTATGAAGTAGTGACTTCCTTCTGACATCAGCTACTGTCTTATTTTTATTAGTTCTGACATGCTGATATATTTAGGTTTTCACATAGAGGGGCTCCCTATGTGATAGTACATATATTACATAAATGAAAAGAAGCTAGAAAACAGTTGGAAATGTTGCTCCTCTTTAAGGATGAGCAGATTCATTATATAAGAAATATGATTGCATTTAATATTATATCTCCTCATTAAAAAAGAAAATCACTTATGAAAATGAAAATGTGATTACAAAATTAAACCTAGTGAACAATTAAACAAAGCACAATCAGCAGTCTTACTACAAATGTGAGACTAACATTATTTCAGACTGTAGAGAATATTAATGTGAATAGTTTAAATATTTGTGTTTTTATAGTGTACATAATAAATAGTCAAGAAAGTATTACAAGAACTTTTCATTACATTTCCTTATTGCATTCTCATAAAACAAGGGGAAAATTTAGAATATTGAAAGACAGACTTGATTCTCACAAGAAATTGAGTTACACTTGTCTTTCTTTTGGACAGTGAGAAGTAAACTTCCATTATAAAAGAGATATTTTTATCATTAAATTTTTAACAGGCAAAGAATGTGTACAGCTTCATAAAGCTGACATGATTTTACCTTCAAATTCTTTTTCCTCCTCATATATTAAAGGTATTTGCAGATCCTTGGACCTGTTTGTCTACTTATGCAAGTTAAATTAAAATGCAAGCTGATCATCTATTGTTAGATTATTTTTCCAATATTGACAATCAGTTCCCTTCTATAATGAACTTTTCCCTGCGCTAGCTAGTTCAGATCTTTTTATCCTGTACCCACAGGATTGAACATGATTATGAAAGATAAACCTTAGTAATAAAAGATGAAAAGAGGTTATGACATTTTTATTAAACAGAAAAGGCAACTTCTTTTGATTCTAATCTTACAGTTACTAGCATTATTAGAGCATTATTAGAAATACAGGAAATAGGCATATTTGTTCTTAAGTTCTACTCTCATAAATTATACTTTTGAAAGAGTAGAACTCTTACAAAACTAGTGCATTAGGACTCTTATTTTTTGTTTTATGAAATGCATAATGGAAATTTTACCTTTTTATATAGAGGAAAAGTTTGAAATATGAATGTTTGATCAGAAATAAACTAAGATATTGATGGAAAATCACTAATATATTTTAAGGGGGTAAAGTAATAGGAGAGAAGAAAATTAATATTTCTTGAGTTTGTGTATTCCAGAAAATTGATATGTTGTTTCTTTTTATCTTTCCAAGAACCCAAAGAAGAGGTGAAGGTAGTTATTTGTGGGCAACAGAATACAAACTAGATAGTTTAAGTAGGAAAGGATGTATTAAGTGGTAGAAATAGCTCACTAAATTACTGGGAGAATTGGAGAGACTCTAGGCTCAGATTTCAGGATTATAGAAATGAGCCATGGCAGAACCACTGTCAGGAGCTTGCAGAATCAGGAAGCTGTCAATAAAATTGCAAACTCCAAAATGACTTCCTTTCTGTGACAAACTAAAAACTATTAAAATTGGAAAGCTGCCCGAAAGTATTAAGAAGTTACCACTATAGTCACCAATCTAGAATCAAACTGTTTGATTGTATTACTCAATTTTTAAATAAGCCCATCATCAGTGTGTCTAATTACAGAAAATGAAAAAAAAAAATCACAGGTGGTATCCTAGCTGCAAGGTAATATAGGAAACTTGACTAGAGTCCAGACTTCATATGCTTAAAGGAGGTTGGAATGGGTATTGGAAAAGGTGTCATCTGTATCCACCTACCACCCCACCCCCACCACTAAAGATCCTGATCTAGTTACTGTGGTAGAGAAACAAATTATCCTGAAGTTTAGCAGCTTCACACCACCGTTTTCTTTTTCTCATGGTTATCACTTGGGTCTCTAGGCAGTTGCAGTCAGATATTGGCTAGGGTTGTAGTTATCTGAAAACTTAGGTGGGATGGATATTCTGGATAGCCCACTCACATGGCTGGCATTTGGGACCTCTGTTGTAGGCTAAGACCTCTATAATGACTTGTTCACGTGGCCTAGGCTTCCTCACAGTGTGAGCTGTCACAGTGTGACAGCTCAGGGTTCAAGGCATGAGTGTTCTAGTGTGCAAGGAATATGCTGCATTGATTTTTACAAAATAGTGTCAGAAATCACATATCATCACCTCTGACATATTCTATTAGTCTTAACAGTCCCTCAAACCTTAGGGGATGTCATTTCTACATCTCAATGAAAGAAGTTTCAAAAATTGTAAAAATATAACAAATCCTTTTCCCGCACATAAATTTCTAAACAAACAAAAAATCTATAATAAAATTTTCCCATTTGGTTAAGGCTGCTATCTATCTATCTATCTATCTATCTATCTATCTATTTATCTTCTCCCCCAAAGGGAAAACTCATTACATTTTTTGCAGTCACCTCATGCATCTTTAAGAGATGAAGAGGAGAGAAGGAAATTTTATACTTGAAATATCTATCTCTATCTATCTAAATAAGTTATAAAAGATAAAATTACACATAACTACAGATATCCTTATTCTTTAAAGGGTTCTCAAGACTTGGTTGATTTTTATAAGATTCATTCTTCATCACCTATCCCATGTTCCTTTTATCCTTTATTAGCACCTGATGTTGTGAATGTTTTTTATTTGGAGGTGGAGGGGCAGTTGCTGAAATTTTCATTCCTGACATTTCAGAGCTCTTGGTTGTTCTGCCAGTTTGCATATTTCTAGCTTACTAATGCACATGGCAGGACTAAGATGTCCTGTGATACTACTGAGTTGACAAATACTACTGCCTTTTCTGATTTTGTTGCAGCAAACATATTAAACCTTCATTTAAAGGATCAAGCGCTAAAGTAACAGAATAACGGCATCTTTGGGATTACTGATCTGATAGACCCAGATTCACAGGATTGCCTGGTAGGAGTTTAGTTTTCAGTTTAGAGATCTTATTCTTAAATTCCTGATGAAACATGAAATCCTCAAGTACCAAATTATCAGAATATGACACCAAAGTTGAAGGGATGAGAAGCATAATTTTTTATTTAACAATTTATTATTTTATAAGATTTAAAAATTTATATAATTTTGAGAGGACTCACTATTTATTACATCTCTTAGCACCAGAATGCATAGACTCTGGCAATAGAGAATAACACCCCACAGAACAAAACCCCAAATATACAAGGTTTTTTTTTTCCTCACAAATTTGAGACTACTTGATATTTCACTAGTCTGTCCTCTCATACTCTAAGAACAGATGCTTCTGGTGGATGAATGAATCTTGTGTCAGTTAGTTGCCTAATTTATTTTGTGGTAGAAATGAATTTCTTGATCACAATAAACGTGCGCGAAAACCTGATGGTGAATAAAGTATTTAGTAAATCAATTGAAGGTGTGTTTATTGCAACTGGGTGGATAGAAAAGGCATAATTATTTCTAAACAAATGTTTATTAGTCAGGAAAAATTAACGAACTCTCCTTGAAAAAGAAATGTCCAATGTAATCCTTCTCCTACTAGGTGGCCAACTGCCTCCGCCATGATATGGCACCATAATGATAGTTGTCTGCAATTTGCTGATTGGGCACTTAGCATTCCCAGTATTCAATATACCTTAGCGTGAGGAAGTCCATTCTATTGATCCTCCCACACATAGTCTGTCCCTGACACCATGGCCACACTGTGTATGAAACCATTAAGCAAGAGCTGGGATGGGAAGAAGCTGATTGATATCCTTAAGACAGGGTACCTTGTCCATCCAATTATTGAGAGCCTCCCTTACAGAATATTCACATCAGCCACAAATATTCTCACTCACTAAGCCCATCCAGTGAGGTCTATTTGCATTCCTCTTCCACAAACTGTCTTGTAATCAATACTCCAATCTTGTTCTTTCCAAATTCCTCATAATTTGCATAAACCATGAGCTATGCCCATGAATCACCACATATTTGTAATTCCAGTAATCCCTAATTCCAGACCAAATGGAAAACAATATGTAACACTTGAAGTTTTACTTGTTGCCAACATTTCCTTTTACTACTCTCTCTTCTGCTATCCTGTGCAACTGCAGCATTCTATTTCTGGATCAAATTTTTTTTCTCTAGGGAATCCTAATGAAATTATGAATGTGGGTTCAATGGGAAGTGGCAGGACTAAGCCCCCAGAGAAATTAAAATCTGTTCAACCTGAGTCTTGAATATACCACACCTGGTTGCAAGAGAGAGCTTCTGGTGTGACTGGCTTTATGAGTTTTGAATGAATTAACACCAAATTTATGGTAAGAAGTTCAGGACTGATAGTTACTTGTTCCATCATCAGCTGTTCAATATCTACCATGGCATAATAACAAGCTAAGAATGATTTCTGGTCACTTGAAAGAAAGCCTAGCATTGCTTCAAACTCTAAGCAGCCTCTGCTCTCACTTGCCTACTAAGCCTATGATAGGCTTCATGAATCATCCTGATCAGACAGGCATTGTAAGCCTCATCACATTCAGCAGCTAATAAGGGCTAGATGGAAACAGTCTTTCAGTAGATCAAGTCTGAGCCAGCTGGAGAGCCTTTTCTTGCTTTCAGTCCAACTCAAAACTGGCAGTCTGATGAGCCACTTAGTAAAGGTGTCAGAGCAATACAATTAAATATGATACCTGTTCTCTCCAGAATCCAAAGAGGTCTGCCAACCATTATGCCTCTTTTTCAGTATAAGAGAAAGTAAATCAAAGCAACTTGTCCTTTCTAGAGGAGGTATCCTAACATGTCTAGAACTATAGATGCTAGAAACTATCAGATGTCTGTACCGTTGTAGAATATCACTACTGTATTCTGGCATCCAGAATACTACTTCCTGATCAACAGGTACTCTCAGCAATAGGACACTGTGGTATAAACATGTCATGTCTTATGGTGTGGTGACGTATTTAAGGTTTCTACAGACTAAATAATGGCCAAAAAGCAGAGTATTTGCATAGACATAAGCATACCAATGAAGATTTATTGTTGTAGTTCCTCAAGGAAAGCATAATGCTTCTTCAGTTCTTCTGATTATTGGGATATAGAAAAAACATAACATATGACAGATCAATAGCTGCATAATAGGTATTAGAAACCATTTTAATTTATTGCAGTAAGAATGAAAATGAATGTGAATGGTCACCACCTAATTATGCCTAGAATAATGTTTTATTATTTTCTAAGAATCATTTTTCTTCTCCACAGATCAAAAGGTAAGATAAATAGGGGTGTGACAAAGGTCATTTCTTCTCCCTCTTTATTGCTTTTGACAATAACCCTAAGTTCTGTAAAGCCTCCAGGAATTCATTATTGCTTTTGATTTACTATTTTAGTAAAGATAGGGGAGCTCTAAAGCCTTCCAATTAGCTTGCCAACCAATAGCCCCTCATTCATCAGGGAAGTGCTGTCGGGATTTTGCCAGTGTCTTAGCATTTATATTCTAACCACATACTCATAAACTGGGGAAATAACCATAGTGAGGGTACATAAACGGAATAAACCATTTATCCCCTGACCCTCATAAGCCCTCACTCTGATCAGTGAAGCACTATGACATTCTAGATCCAAGAGAACAGAATTAGTTTACAGCCAGTGTTCAATTACTCTAGAGAAGTTTATATAATTTTCTTTTTCCAGTGCAAGTTGCTTGAGTAACTCAAAATAGATCTCTTAGGGGAAGACTGGGAAAATGATGTACTTTGTACTTCAGATGTCTATGTACAGCTTTTTAACCAGGCGTGTGGTTTTCCCTTCATTCAAAAGAATTTGTTTTTAAGAGAAATTTCAAGTATAGGAATTTGGTGAGGTATAATAAAGCTCCATTTGATAATTCAATTCAGGATTCTTTCTTCACCAGACATAGAGGAGGTTTTGGTTAAATAAATAAAGTACCATCTCAGTGGGCTAGTATATTTTCTTAAGGATGATATGCTCTACTAGCTACTAACAAAATCTCTACTGGTCAGATTATTCAGATTACATTACATTTTCCTTGCTGTGTGGTTCAATAATCACTGCCTCTATGGTTAATTGTTGTTCGATGTTGTATTTTTACCTTTGCAACCATGAAAATCCCTTCATTTCTACTGGAATCTGGGAATGTATGTCAACAGAAACCTCTCACTTTTATCCTCTGCCCAAAGAAGACAGCCACTAATAGCTTCCCTTTACCAATGACATTCTCAATGGCTTTGTAAAGAAGTTAGCCTCACAGCCTACTTAGTGGATATCTTAGTCTGCTTTCTGTTGCTTATTACAGAATAAGTAAAAGTTAGTGATTTATAAAGAAAATAAATTCATTTATTATTGTTATGGAGGCTGAGAAGTGCAAGGTTGAGGAGCCACATCTAGTGACAGCCTTCTTGCTGATGGGAACTCTGCAGAGTCCTGAGGCCCTACAGGGCATGACATGGCAAGGGACCTGAGCATCCTAGTTCAGGTCTCTCTTCCTCTTCTTATAAAGCCACCAGAACTACTCCTGTGATGAGCTATTATTCCACTAGTTCATGAATCCATGAATGGATCAATTATTCAGGAGGGCAGAGTCCTCATGGCCCAATCACCTCTTAAAAGCCCCACCTCTCAATACTGCCACATTGGGGATTGAGTTTCAGCATGAGTATTGGAGGGTACAAACATTCAAACCTTAGCAGTGGACATACTTAGAGTGTAGATACATGAATATCATATGATAATATTCTTCAATGCACTGATCTCCAAGATCTTGCCAATCATCAAGTATGTATTAGACTCCACAATGATCTATGCAATTCTCTGCCTCCTGCCCCACGTGACTCATTTGCAAATCAGAGACATGTAAATTCATTTGATTCGTATAACCTAAATTTCAGCTTCAAGGTAATCTACTGTAGTTAGTTTTATTTCCCAATGTCTCTCTATCCTAAAAGAGATTCAGAGAACCAATGTATAGTGCCCACCAAAGGTTTTTCATCTCTCAAGCATGAAAACAGAGATTTTGGGGAAAAAAATACATAAGCGCAATTTGCTTGAAGAACAGAGAAAACAGTAACAGAGATGCCATTTAAATTCATGTTCAATAACCTATTCCAATAAACCATTTTATTTACTAATTCCTCTTCAATAAGTGGTGCCAGGATATATGCAGTTGTTTAGAACAAAAATCTGAATGCCATTTTTGTCACCAGATTAAAACCATTCCTAAGACCAACTGATTTTATAACCGAGTACTTTTAAATTTGCTTTAAATCTTTCCAGTTCTCTCCAAGTCCATTGTGATACTTAAAGGCTCAGGTAACAATGTGGCTCCATGTAGGTGATGGGACTGAGAAGTGGAATTAGCATAATATAACAATAGTACCACCTAGTCCAATATAACCAATTTCTTCAGTATAACTCTCCTGAAATTGTGCAGTTGCTTGCTTATTGAATGCACTTACTATTGCCACAGATATTTCATGATATTTAATAGTTCTAATATGAAACAAACTTATTTGTAAGAGTACACAGTTCTTATAGTCATATATTCCATCCCAAGCAGAATTAACAGGAGATTGGAGTGTATGTGATTTCTTAAAACAATTCTCTCTGACTAAAACATGTAATCATAATAATTAAAAATATAGAAGAAAAAAATTTAAAAAAAAAACAAAATAAAAAACCCAGCTAGTATCTTAATAATGCAAATCCTCTTATCTTTAAGATCCTCAGTTGAGTTTTAGGTTAAAATATTGCCCTCTTTCTTCTTTCCTTATTTCTTTAACCATTTAGCTTTTGTACCCGAGAACCTCCTTTCTTGTTTTTTCTTCACTTTTTTTTCTTGGTTTTCATTCATTAATTTTCAGCAGTGTCCACTCTGGTTGGCTGGAGGTGTGGAATAGACCTAGAATGCATTTTTTAGGTCAGTCAGACACTATAAACTTGGTCCTCTTACACCTCTCTGAATGTTATTTTGCTAATGAAGTCACTAGGATTCTGCCTTATCTTCTTTTTTGAGTTTTGTTTCCAACTATCATTACATTCTACCACTGTTTGTACCATGTCAGACAAGGGAGGATGGTAGAATAAAATATGTTTTGACATATTAGGAATATATGGTAAAATATATAGAATAAATATATAGAGAGAAAATATTTCTATTTTTTAACTATTATCTTCTTATACTAAATTTCTATAAAGGCTAAGTTGAAATGCTATTAAAGCCTTTTGGCTAGAAATGATCTAACCCATTTAACAATTCCTGCACCATTTATAGTTAGCGTGCTTTAAGATACTCCTGATGCTTATGTTATCTTTTCACATACAGCTATCTAAGGAATAAATTATTAACTTTGTAAGGGAAAATATCATGTCTATTACCTTTTTACCAGCACAATAGCATTTGCAAGCTTGATTATATATTTTTAAACTTTTTGCTCTACAAGAAAGTTAAAAAAAATGCTAAACAATCAACAAATGGTATGTTTATTTTAAACTTGATTCCCAAACACAACTTAAAAATGTAATATGTATAATATAAATACTTTAACCTATCCATTTATATAGGGCTAATATTTCAGAATTGGTAACATATCAATAATGTTAAATAAATTTTATTATTTAAACATTAATGTTGGAATAATATGATTTCAACTGCCTGACAAAACTTTTTGTATGTGACATAAGATGTTAGTTGAGTTGCTAGGTTATCATGAATCGTGGTACCATGTAACTTTCCTATCTGTCTCTTCCCTCCATAGAACTCAGTTGCTCAAGTATTCTCACAATAGTCGCAAGGAGATCTGTAAATGACTTTATCTCTGGGAAACAATTTTATCTGTAATCAAAAAAGACGTCACAACTGAGGTAACAAAAAAAAAAGAAATTTGTTTAAAAAGTATTGCCTTGTGTTTTCCATTAGTAAAAGCACATTAAGCTTATTCATGAAAAGGCCAATACAACTAAAGAAAATGCTAAATAATTATCATCATTTTATGGTTGGTTCTGAAGGCAGGAATTCCCATACTGAATAAAGATGGCAAATCAGATAGGCAATTGCTGCAGGACAATGTCATGTTTTACTCAATTAGGTATTATCAGTCATTTATTTACTTCATAGAGAAAATTGTTTGGATGCAACTTTGTTCTTAAACTTTCCTTAATCTTTAAATTGCCATATAAACATTAAGATCTTAATTATCATGAAAGCCGGAGGCAGACGGCTATTGAAAGACAAATGAAAAACAAATGTGACTGAAGAGGAGAACAAGTTAGCTATTAATAGGACCTACGCTTTCACCGTGCCTTTTTTGACAGCTATCATACCTATACTTAGAAATTCTACATAAATGTGAAGATTCAGCACAATGTTTACTACCCCATAGAAACTTCCCTATTACTTACACTAAACTTTAACCACTCCCACCACTTGCTCCCCATCCATTACACCCATGCGCACCCGTAACTTACTCATCTTATTTTGCTTACTCATCTTTTATGACGCTTTGAATTTTGTATTTTTTAAGTGTGAGGTGAGAAGAACCTTCAGCCCTATCACTTCTCTAACCTCATAACCTCCTTGCATATTATGGGTGTTTTAAAATATTTTTAATTGTTTTAATTATTCTTGTATTTGTATTAGATTTTATTTTAGCAATATATAAATAAGTTCTCTCTATATATATATTTAATTCTATCATGGTAAAAACATTTACCGCATAGGAATTTCCTTCAATATTCATGTAGGCTCTACTCCAGGCTAATTGAACACTGATTTATGCCTGAATTTCAGAATGAGGAAGGTGCCTGATCCCTGCTGCCAAATGAACACTATGTCATTTTCTCTACTGCATGTTATTTAGATAGTAGAAGGAAATAACATTTTATTTAAAGACAAAAAGTTCTTATGTATTAAATGTAAGCAAGATACCAGCAGACATAAACAGATGTTTTGGCTTGAGACAATTATGTGGATTTCTTTTTACTTTTTTTCTTTTTCATCTCTTTTTTCTTTTTTACTTAATATGTTATTTTTCACTTCTATCTGAAATCTGCCTAGAAAAACATTGGAAGGTAGCTACATATGCCAAAGTAGTTGTCACCAAAGTTACGCCTGCTGTTTTTTTACATCTCTATGCTGTTTATCCTTATCCATAATTCATTCTCTAAAAAAAATAAAAATAAAAATAAAAAGAAAGAAACAAAGCAAATAATAAATGGTGACACACTGTGAAAGATCCCTTGGGAGTCTGACATTTGAACACAGTTCATTTTGCATCATATGATTATCTTTTCATGTAAACACACATTCTCAGTGCTTCCTTATTCATTTTTAAAAACGTAAAGAATTGGATTGCTTTTTCTAGTAGGTAAGACTCCAAAACATTATTTTCACTCTTATCGTCAAAAGAAAAAAAAAAAGATCTTAAACTCTATTATAATCTTTAAGCATGGCTTATATAAAGCTATTTTGTAGTTTTTTGAATAATGCTTGTTAAATTATATGAGGCTAATCAGAAAACACACATTTGGAAGCATGTTGCTGTAGGTGAGAAAGCTATATCAGGAAGACAGAATATTTAGCAACAGGTTTATTGTCTTACAAGAATCCAGCACTCCTAGTTTAAAGCCAGACAAATGTCTACTAAATGTGGACTATATAAGAAAAATTTTCTGTTAGTTTTCAAAAATTAGCTTACAAAGTGATGGCATACTGTAAGAGCGAGAGGACAGGTAGCAGTCAACAGGACATAGCAACATTCCTTTGCCATTCAAACAAGTCTCTTTGCCTTGGACCAGGGCAGGCAATGGGTTGTTTAAACCTTTCTCTATTTCAATGGACACATTTTCAAAAATCCACAGACATATTAATATTCCTAGTTTACACAAAAAGAAAGAGAACAATTTTGTAATTTCGCAAAGGCCAGGAAACTTCGTAGTGACAGAACCTCATCTACTGTGAAGGCCTTTAGGATAAAGACCTGGAGTCTGGAGAAAAGCTACTCAGTTTTTATTCCAAATATTCAGTTTACCTAATATGTAATCTTGATAAAGTTACTTAACTTCTCTGTGCCTCAGTTTCCTACTCAGAATGGGGATAATTATCATATCTACATACCTGTTAGGGTCATTATGATTAAATCAGTGTGAAGTATTTATAATGTCCCAGGCATGTATCAAATACTCACACTATAAATCTTGGTGTTCCTTCACTATCATTCTTACCTGATGTCTGATTATCCATAAAGCTCGACAAATTTAAAGTTGTTGGCACCATACCAAACACTGAACCAAAAGACAAATAAAAATAGAAAAACAGGTAAACCTACAACATTCAAAATATTTTGTAAGTAAGATAATGAAAATCAGAGTGTCCTGGGTCTGATGCAAAAAGAAAACCTCATTTATGCAAAAAAAAAAAAATCTCATTTATGATTCTGCCTTTGACATTATCTCATTCTTGTTTATGTGAAGTGTTTATTAGTGTGCCAACATGGTGTTTAAGTCTTCACATTCTGTTTTGGCAAACAAAAGAAGAAACCACCATTATTTCAACATTGTAGTCCCAAAAGCTAAGTATATAAATAGCAAAACAGAACCAAGATTGTTTACTCCTGAAACGAATAAATACGATAAGCATTGTCTAAGTTAGTGAAGTGAAAGAAGAAAGTGATCATCTAACCAGATTAGAAAAGAAAGTGATTTTACAAACCATTACTAGCTATAATAATTTAAGTGACTTGAGATTTTATTTCCTTTAAATATATGTGTAATTATTTAAATTTTACAGTGCTGTTTGTTAAAGTGGCAATATTCAAGGTGGATTTATGTTTTTATTTGTTTAAATGTCTTCTTAAATCAGCTTTAATCCTTTATCATAAGCTTTTAATGTAAAGCTCAAAGAAAGCAGTTGAATCAGAGATGTTGTAATCCGTTTTAAATCTTGAATTAGTGTGGAGAGTCTTGTAAAACAGGTCCAGAAATACCAATATTAGGTAGGCCTCCAGGGAATTAGACTAAATAACTCCTGCAGATTCAATCTAATCTAGTCACTCATATAAATTTAGTTTAATGATTCAAAGTTAAATTACTACAGGAAAGAGAGATCCCCTTTCAATAGATAAAAAAGTGAATTATTCAGTATCATTTGACTCCAAAGAAAACAAAACTGAACAATTGGTTAGTAAACCGAAATTAATTATTAAAAATTAAGTAGGTAAATTTCTCACAATGTTGATTTAATAATTTTTTCACTTCCTTGAGGAGAAAACAAATGAGTCTTTACACATGCAATAAAAAATTTACGGAATGTTTTGTATGGCTGACCACCTGAAATGAATAATAAATAAATTATATATGTGGGGATAAATAATTGATATTTTATTTTAATGGCTATTAAGCACACGCAAAAAAACTTATTGGAATTTTGGGAACTAGTGAAAAGCTGGAGACTAATATGTTTGAAAATATATGAAATTCATTTTATTATTATGTCAAAATAAATTCCAATTTAATAGTAACTAAAATTCACTCTATGAATAACTTTTTTCATATATTCAGATAGACACAAAAAGATTATTTTAATTTTTCTTCTACTCAATCTTAATAGATCAATGAATAAGTAATATTTTATTAAATTATTTTTAAAAGACTGGCACTCAATTTTTCAAAATGACAAAGTGGCAGAATTTCAGTTTTTATTTTAGCTGTTAAATGTGTTCTTTTTAAACTTTTATGATAAAAATGTAAAGCAAGTATATAATTACTTAGATATAATAATATTTTAAAACTAAAAATTAGAAAGTCTTTTTTCAAATATGCTCTTAATGGGTTATATTTAAAAAGCAAGAACAAATAAAGTTTTAAAAATTGCCATGGAAAATTTCATCCATGATAGTTGAAAATAATAGCCCAAATTAAAGAGCAAAGTAATTTGGAGGAGTCTGAAAAGGTAAAATTAATTTCAAAGTTGAATCTAAAGTCATGCATTTCAATTTACTACATATTAAAATATAATATTTAAGAAAATTATTAGCTAAAACACCTAAATTCTTTAGCGTGTTTAAATTTAATGCAAATTGAAAATGATAGAGTAAAATATAAAGTTGTTACAAAGGAGATTATTAGAGGTTATACTTAGGTAGCAGCATTAGTTATTAAGTGCATTATTTTAGGAGTGTATTTATTTATCTCCTACATTTTTTTCATGTTCACTGTACTTTTGTAATTTATTTTAAAAATATAAGAAAATTAGTTTTTAACATATTTTGATTATATTATTAATACTTTCATACTTCTGTTCCCTGGTAGAACCAGAGGGACCCATCAGGAGGCACACAGTGACTGAGTTATATGAATGTGAGTTATATTTAACGAGATAAATTGAGTAAAACAATTGTAGTTGGGTATAACACTGACTTGTAGAAAAATGGAAATTATGCAGTCCAGATCAGGCCTAAATAGATTAATAAAGTGGACAAAATGGCATGCCCTAGTATCTCAGACCATCATGTCCTTCCTTCTGTTATGCACATGCTTCTTTTCAACTCACATCTATGGCCTAATGAGAAGTTCACTAAAAGTAACTGGCAGAGAAGTAAAGAAGTTGAGCCTGGAGCACAAATGGCTCAGCACCTCATATTGGCACAAGCTGAAAACGGGTTGTTCCCACACTACAGCCTCACTTGAACACAAGTCCTAAAGAACAGTTGTGGAAAACTGTCTCACTAGTCAGTTTTGAATAGTACATTTGGTGATTTAGTTTTTAAAGAAATGATGAATGACCTTAAAAACATAAATAAACTCTTGGCCAGTTCCCAGAATATGTGGATGTTTGTGTCAGTGTTAATGCTCAGCAGTTATCATCAACTGTAGAGACAGCTCTCAACAACCACGTTTTCAGGGTGATTTTCCTTGTATATATCACACCTGTCTTTTGCCACTCCAGTGGTTGCACAATTGGCTCATGGATGGAATAAGTAGCAGGGATAGGGGATATGTATGGGCCCAGAAGCATGAATTCTCTTTGACCAAGACTAATCTACCTATAATCACTGCATAATACACAACTTGCCAAGAGCAGAGACTAACACTGAGTCCTTAATATTGCCCCATGCCTCAAAATGACATCATTAAGCAATTGCTGGCAGGTATATTAGATAAGTTCCCCTAGGGAAAGTTTCTAACCAGAATCCATACTTTCTCCAGATGTAAGACCTACAATGTCTTTGCCACATAAGGGATCAGGAATGCTTGATTTAATCCCCAAATATCCCATACAACATTGTCTCTGACCAAAAAATAAATTTTAATTTATCTTTATGTGAAGTTAATAAGACAATATGTGCGTAACAATGGAATCCAATTTTCTTACCATATACCTTACGTATCCAACAGAATAACGTGGTAGAATATTCTGGTAAAGACTCAGTTAAGGTGTCAGTGCAGTGACGGTAGTGTATTGAACAAGTGCTATTCCCTAGGCTATAGTATATGCACTTAAGCAAAAATTTTTGAGATTTTGCGGGCGATTCTTTGAGTTTTATGCTCCAGTGAGCTCCAGTAGGAATTCTATCAGTATCTGCTGCTTGTTGCCTGAAGGCTTTCTCCAAAGCTATGTATGAGGCAGGCCGATAGTGCCTGTGAATTAACACTCACCCCTACAAGCAGCCTCAATTATTGAGAGGAGAATTTGGTATGTTAACACCCCAATTTGCTTGCCTCTTGTGTGGTGCATTCCCAAGTGTTTTCCTGTTGGGATTAAGTTCAATTGCCCACACAGGTAGATGACTTGATAATGTACCTTTTGCAGCCTGCCTTATTTTTCTGACTCAATTCATCACTCCCTCACCAATATATCCTTCATTTCTCAAATAACATATTGATACCTGAAACTGGTCTCAGGGTAAGACCTGGGCAAAATCTATGGCTGACATCTGGAGGTACATATGGAAACCAAGGAAGGTATTCTTCTGGGTAGATATTTTGGCTCCTAGGAGACAACTCTTTTGCCAGAGGAAACATGTAGATGCTCAATTATTACCTGGTCACTTTAGGTCCTTAAATCAATGGATCACTAAGTAAAAAGGAAGGTAATATTCTGGTGGAATAATCAACTCTGAAGAGATAATTTTGCTGCTACACAGTGGGGGCCAGGAGAAATATAAGCGGATCTCACGGTATTCACAAAGACATCTCTTTTTGGTTCAATGCCCAGTGATAATGACAAGCAAGCAAATGGCAGCATCCACAACCTAATAAGGACCAATTAAAGACTGAGCTCCCTAGGCTCCAAAGATCTGAGACACTCTGAGCAGAAGAGAAAAAAATCAAATGAAATCAAGCGAAACTGTGCACTGTGCAGCTTGGGTTTCAGGAAAATCTAGAATGGGTCATGGAGGAAGGAAATAGTGAATATGATGAATATCATCATTCACCACGTTCAACAGTGAAGAATATTGTTTACTAACACCCTGACCTAAATCATTTTAAGCCTTGGAGTATACACTGTGACTGCTTAGATTTGTAAAAGCCTTCTTAAGAAATAAGAGAGACCATCTTATTTTCAGACATGTGGAAGTTTCACAAGGCAACATAAATGGAGGATATAGGAAATATGAGATGTGCAAGTAATACCCTACCTTGTATGCACACTCTGCAACTCTTACCTCCCATCTTAGTACTTTCTTTTTGATGCCAAAACATAAGAGGCTGCCAGATCCACTTGGAAATACATATACAACTTGGAAATACAGAAAAGTTAATTCACTAGCAGAAGAACCTTGACAAAGGGGATAATTGGGAGAAAAATTCTTCCCCTAGGAGAATCTCTCCTGAAATGCAAACCTCGTGGCCTCTCTAAAAATGGTGAAATTAAAGAGTCAGCATCAATTGATACCAAGTAGTGACCAGCTTTACTCTCAGGTTGCTCTTCTTCCTTCCTGCCTCATTTCCTTTTCCCTCATTTTTGCTCCCCTGGGATTGCAATGCTTAACAATGAAGTTGCCCATAAACTTTTGCCTCAAACTATTTTCTGGGGAATTTAGACTAAGACAGAAAGCACCTCATCCGCTATTATTTTTAGAATCCTTTAGTAAACAGTAAGCGATTTAATAAATTTAATTAGAGCAAAGCTTCCATTATTAATAAGAATCTTCCTCTTACTTCTTTTTCTAAAATGGTATAGTTGTATGAGACATAAAGACTTAAAATGAGACACTCTAAGACAGTAATAATTTTCTTAAATTTTTAATTATGTTATGTTTATCTCTGACACAAAGACTAAACGTCATTGCTGTCTTATGGAATGGAAAATGGGAGAAACCGAATGTACACATGATTTTGAGAAATGTCTTTCTCTCAGCAAATTTTTAATTAGTTATGAGACTGATTTCTATATTCATGCATATACCAGGCTTACTAAAAAATTACAAAAGCTGTGTACATCTACACGTATATCAATATATATATATCCTCTATATCTTCAATTTCTTAATTATACAAAAATAAATATGCATTAACATTGGAAAGAGATGAATGGCATTTTATACCCTACTATTTTAATAGTTTTATCCCTTTGGTGAATGGGTAAGAAATGAGATCAAATTAATTCTTTAACCCCTAAATATTCTATGACATGCATGTCATATTTATGATTTAAAATTAATATTAATATAATACAACTATAATAGGAAATCATTAAAACTTAGGGCACAACACCAAATCCTACATGCACTAGCTAGTTGTGTAATCTCAAGGAAGTTACTTAAACTATGAGGCTCAGATTCCTCATTTGCAGAACAATAAGAATGACAGCTAGGACATCAGGTTGTGGTGGTATTAAATGTCATAACACATGTGAATCACCTAACATAGTATTTGCTGCATATAGGATACTCAATATTTGACTTTCTTGAGCTGCTTTATCAACCACTGTTTTCTCAGGTGTTACCAACAATTTAACTATCAATTCCCTTTCACTGCAACTACCACTAAATCTTTTTCTACCAACATAAAGTCAATTCAGAAATGACTTTCTAACATACATATACATACATATGGTTTCCCCTAAAAATGTTGGTATTGCTAAGCTTTTCTAATAATAAATCTGACGCTATTAAAGATGAGTTTGTATCAAAATGTACATTGCTATTTTTTCATACCTTGAATTTTTCTAGAATTTCTTCAACGTGTTCATGTATATGGAGTGCCAATTATGAAGTAGAATTCTGTGACATTCAGATAAGTCATTTCTGTTTTCGTTTTTTAATGCTAACTACTAATTTAATTTTCCCCCTTTATCTCTATGTGCGTTCAAAACCTCTTCCATCCCTTCAAACACCATGAAATGCTGGATAAAATATAATAAAATATTTTACAGTATACGTACAAGTTCACAAGTAAGAAAGAAAAATCCCTAAGTGCCAGAAATGAAGAAGAAACTCAAATGCAGAGTATTTAACAGTTATTAAATTCAAACAGTGCACATAGGTATTAGAGTCATTCCTAAAGACTGAGATTCTTGCACCAATACCATGCTAGTGAGAAGGTGAAAATGAACTCCCTGCAAAAACTCGGGAGTCCTGAAGGGCTGAGGGATTTAGAATTGGAGCAGGTTGACCTCCTTAGGCCAAAGAGAGGAAAAGAGTCACTTGGAATAATTTGGAACCATAGAATTGTGCTTTGTACAACGAGTGATCTGAATTTACACCACTCATATTGTGTGGGAACCTGTAGCTGGAAAATTAACAAAAATTTCAGATATCCCTAGGACTCAAGAAAATGTGAAATTTCCCCATGGAGAGGCTCCACAAACACGCAGATAGGATTGTCATAGATTTAAAAAAAATCTTTCTGACCATATGCTTACAGTTTAATTTTTTTTTTTTTTTTGAAGAGGTAGAGTCTTGCTCTGTCACCCAGGCTCAAGTGTAGTAGCCAGCCAGGTCATAGTTCACGGTAACCTCGAATTCCTGGCCTCAAACAATCCTCTTGCCTCAGCGTCCTGAAGAGCTGGGACTAGAGGTGTGTGCCACCACACTTGGCTAACTTTTTGTAATTTTTGTAGAGATGGGGCCTTGCCATGTTGCTCAAGTTGGTCTTGGACCCCTGGCTTCAAGCAATCCTTCTGCCTCGGCCTCCCAAAGTGCTGGGATTACAAGGGGAGCCATCATGCCTGGTCCTGCAGTTTTATTCTTGAAACACATGAAAAAGGAAACAGCCGTAGAGACACAACTAAAGTATAGGAAATTGTAAATTTGAAAATCAAATTATAGGAAATTATATCTGAGACAAAACTAAAATAAAACTAGTATAATATTATTTCTGTTAGATAAAATAGATTTTTAGACAGAAAATACTATTTATAAAAGAGGGTTTTTACTTTATTAAAAAGGAAAAAATACAAAGAAAATATAACAATTTTGAACATTTATACACTTAACAATATATTCTCAAAATCTATAAAAAGTCCATGAATAGAATTAGAAAGCCAAGTCAATACATTTGCAGACTGGGTTCAACTTTTACAGAGCTTTTGTGGAAACTGATAAAGCATACACAATAATACAACCAATATTTCAGCCATACAATTAAAAAACTATATAGTGGCAATTTATGCAATATTAGAAGCTCGTGTAGCTGTAGACTAACATTTTCATTCTTGGCTCATGTAACTAGAGAAACCCTGCGGCATGTGTTAATGGAAGCACATGTAAGTTGTTCATTAAATCATTCTTTAAAATTACCAAAACGTATCCTTAAATAAAGGAATGGTTTATAAATTATAGTGCACTGATATAGTAGAAATGATATAGAACGTAAAATGAATAAATTAGTTCTACTTTTGCCAACATGGCTGACTCTCAAAAACATAACAAGAGTTAAGATAAGCTTTTTAAAATATACATCTAATTTAATTCCATTTAAAACATGAGAAGCTCAATTTAGAAGGGATAATGTTTATATCTACGGGCATATATAGTATACTCACAAAAGCATGAATAGAGTGGGAACTCATCAACTTGAACACATTGCCTCTGAAGAGAAAAGGAGCAGAATGGGATGCAATAGGATTCAGTGGGTATAATAGTATTATTATTATTATTTTTGAATCTTAATCACATAGGTCAAAATGTTAATATTTGTTAAATCTGGATAGTGTGTAAGTGGATGTCTAATTATATTATTCTTTATACTTTTCTTTAAGTTTAAAATATTTCAACATTTTTCAAAAGAAAAAGTTGAAATGAATAAGGGACTTCGATGCATACTTGCCACATGCCCTTTTCTGCTTTGCTTAATGTATCCACTATGAAGTGATTAGTTTCCAATCATTCATTTGATCATTCATTGCTTTATTCAATGAGCACTGACTCTGGTGCCAGGCACTGTACTAAATGTTAGTTTACAGAGCAATAAATAAATGACAAAGTGAGTCCCTTTCTCCATAAATTTCTCTAGCAGAGAAAACAGATAAATAATTGGGAAAGTACAGTGAAGCGAGATGACTGTTATAAGAGAAATGCAGTGTGGAATAAGAGTGCGTAGCAAGCAGAAGAACCTCCCAGGGGAGAAGAATTTTTAGCTGGCATTTAGAGAATGACAGAGATTTAGAAAGAAAATGTTTAGAAGCTAGTTTGTCTGGGAAGCAAATAAGGATAATTGTTCCAGCCACATAGAGGATCCTGAGACAAGAGAAACTAGCACCAGTGGGGACCTGAAAGGAGTTTAGCACCACTAAAGCATAAATAAAATCTGCAGAGAACAATGAGATCAGGTCAGATCAAATCAGTAGTTGCAGGCACCTTGCAGAGCCTTGTGTGAGTGATAGGAATCCACTGTGGAGTTTTCAAAGAATGGAGATATATTATTACAGCTTTTTAAAAAAGAGTATAATGTGGATAATTAATATTGGATAAGAATCTATTTGAGACGGGGAGATTGGCTATTGTCCAGGAAACAGATGTTGATAGTCCATAACAGGAAACAAGCAGTCAGAAAGGAGAGAATGCTTATTCCACAAATACATAAGAGATATAGCTGAAAGGACTTGATAATTGAATAATGGTGTGGCTATGAAGAGTGAGGTATTACTAATGATACCTAAACATGTGGATTAGGAAATTGGGTGGTCAGTGGTGCCTTTTATCGAGACAGGGAACACTGCAAAGGGGTGAAAAAGAGAGAGATACTCAGTAAGGGACATTCTGGGGTTTAGCTGTACATAAATCATTGAGATGGAGTTATCTATAGGAAGTCACAAAGATGAATCTAGCACTAAGGAGATAATCCTTGCCTGCTGGCCTATTAGATTATGGAAGTCTTTACTGCTATGGGTATAGGTTGGTAACAAATAGGGACATAGTCATGAATACTGAGTAATACCAATATTTAAGAAGTCTTGGCAAAATCAGTTTTTATGGGATTCTGGTAGGGAAGCCACACTACATTGGGATAAAGAAAGGAGGAGATATAACAGAGTAGGCTAAAATTATTTTAGAAATTTATGATAGTATGGAGAAAATCAGGTAGCAATTGGAGTATACATGAAAGAAAATAATTTTTAGCAATTTGAATAGGTTTAAATGCTGATGCAAATAAAACCACTCATGGACTTTTCCCTTGGAATCAAATGCTTGCCAAAGGGTCTCTGCAAGAACTGGGCCCTCTATACAGAATTTTTTTCCACCAGGTGCCCCTGTGGTAGGGGCTCTTCCCTATTTTAATCTTAGCTTAAACATTACCTCCTTAGGGAGCCTTTTCCTAAATTTCAAACTTAATGTTCTGTCATCTCCCACTGAAACTCTGCTCATCCTCACATCTTATTGCATCATTATATTTTATTTTAATCAAGTTTATTTATTACTACCTATAACTTTGTTTAGTTATTTGATTGTTTACTGTCTTCAAGTAGTTATAAATTAAATAAATTGATTTTTAAATGCCATTTCATCTTTACCTTCCTGGAACTAATTCAAAATTACATTATTATAATATATTTATAGATACTGCTTAATTAGATTTGCTAATATTTTGTTGATGACTTAAATTTAGATTCTTGAGAAATGTCTCCCTCCACTTTAATTTATAAAATCCTTTTCAGGTTTTGATACAAAGATTTATGTGGATTTTATAAAACACAAGAAAGTATTTATTATTACATTATCTAGAAGAATTTGAGTGGGATTAATGGTATTTACTCCTTAAATGTTTGGAAGCTATCACTGGTGAAACCATCTGGTGTCTTCTTTGTAGAATAATCATAAGTATGTAACAAATGTCTTTAATACAACAGGACATACAAGATATTCCAATTCTTCTTGTGTCAGTTTTGGTGAACAATGTGTATCTTAGAAATTTGTCCTTAATATAAATTTAAATTTTTATTGTTATAAGAGTTTCCTAAAACTTTATTATCTTTTTGATACCTGCATGATAGAGGGAGATGTTGCCTTTTTTTCTTTTTGATACTGATTGCTCTATGTTCCTTCTTGTGCTCTTTTCAGCATTTCCAGATGTTTTCAAATGTATTAGTCTTCTCAAATACCAGATTTGCTTTTTAAAATCTACTCTATTGTACTATTTTTCTTTATCACTTATTTCTTTTCTTTTCTTTATTACTCCTGAGTTTACTTTGCTAATTTTTAAAAATTTCTGTAAAAATCAGCTCTTATTTATATCCTCTTTTTATATGCTACTAGGGTAGGTAATTCACTTTGACAAAACTTTTACATCCCACATGTTTTGATATGTCATGTTTTCATTACCATTTAGTTTAAAATATTTTCTAATTTCCATTATAAATTTATGAGTTAATAAGATATGCAAAGTATAATTTTCAAATATTTGTGTATTTTTAGTTATTTTTGTTACTAAATTCTAGTTTAGTTTTCCATGCAGAGAACACACGCCATATGATTTTCACCACTTAATATTTGTTGATTTTTGAAAATTTATTTTTTATATTTGTTGATTTTTAATGGTCACATTTTGCCCTACCTTGAATAAGAGAATAATGCTGCAAAATCTGTTCTCTCACAGTCGTTTTCCTACCTACAGCACACAACATTGAAGTATGAACAAAGTAACAAGATTTATTTTACATATGCAATAACATTATATTACCAGCCCAGGGGCTAGTACCTTAAGCATAATAAAGCCACTAGATGTGTAGATTAAATAGCAAAGAACTCTGACTCTCTATATAATTGTTTCTTCCCAGTGGCCCCCTGTGAGGATGACCATCCTGGCAGCATTAAGTCTCAAATATACCCATCTTCTTGCCTGCATTATGTCTAGGGCTAATTTCAGCAAGACCTACACATTATTTGCTGCTATCTCCAAACTTCTCTCTACTTGTTTTTCTAGTTTATTTAGGGAAGAATTCCCAGAGCCTGAATTAGTGAAGAGAATTAAGGTGGGGTGGGCGACAAATATCCAATTTTAGCTAGCCTACTCACAGGCCAGTTGGATTGAACATTCCTGACTTTGGGCTTTGAAAAAAAAAGGGATCTGCATTTGAATGCAGGAATGAACAAGTAAGAAAAGCCATCGGATATTTGTCTTCCTAAACTTGGTTCCAATGTGAAATATGCTAATTTCCTTGTGTTTTCCCTATGGTAGATGTAGCTGGTGACAGATAAAAGGAAGTGACTTCTCTGGAGTTGGAACTTGGCTGCTACTGACATTGATGCTTCACTTCACTTTAAAAGTAGGAAGCTCATGAGTTGAGCTTTTTAGGAAGCTCACAGCCAATGACTGAGCCTGATGCTGACAGTCGGGCCTGCAGATTTCTGCAAACTTGAGAACACTCTTTTGGACAATCTTTATTTTGGACAATTGGTTCTACTGAGGCTTTCTTGGGTACACTGTAGTCTGTATCACTCTCTGCCCAATGTTGTTCCTCTGCTGTTATGGACTGAGTTGTGTCCCTCCAAATAAATATGTTGAAGCCTTTAAGAATGCAACTGTATTTGGAAAAGGGTCTTTAAAGAGGTGATTAAGTTAAAATTAGGCCTTTAGAGTAGAGTCTAACCCAACATGACTGGTGTCCTTATAAGGAAAGGAGAAGACACAAAGGATACATGCTCACAAAGAAAAGACCATGTGAGGACACACTGAGAAGGCAGCCACCTGCAACTAAGGAGTGAAGTCTCAGAGTAAACCAACCCTGCTGGCACTTTGATCTTTGCGCCCAAACTTCTAACCTCCAGAACTGTGAGAAAATAATTTTTTGTTATTTAAGAAGTACTTTGTTTTTTTCATTTGCTAAAGCCTGTCTACATTCCTTTGCTTATGGGCTCTTCCTCCAACTTCAAAATCAGCAGCACAACATCTTAAAGTTTCCCTCTAACTCTAACTCTCCTACCACTCTGCTTCACGTGTAAGGATCTCAAGATGTTTAAAGATCACATCTGCAAAGTGCCTTTTGCCAGAAAGGTAGCATATTGAAAGGTTCTGGATATTAGGATTAATGCATGGCCATCTTTGCAGGGATATTATTTTGTCCACCACAGAGCCATTATCTCTCCACTCCCCAAATAACCATTTCCACTCCTTACTCTTTTTCTGCAGGAAGATCTAAACACGTTTTTTAAAAAAACTATCTTTTATTTAAATGAAAAAAAATTATGTTTTACAGAATATATGTAAATGTACCTTCAGCAGTCGTACACTTTAAACACAAGTTTCTAGATAAAAATCTTACTAAAATAGTAGGACCTTTTGAAGTAGATACTTAGGCATCTTCCAACATTTACATGGTCAATAGTATGATTGGGGTCTCTATGGTAGATGGATAAACATCATTAAAAATAATGTACAAATTGTATGTTGAGATCAACTTTCCTCAGAAACAGAAATTCAGGACTTAAGCATGTACTTTCCTTTTTTTTAACGTATCACTGCTCAAAGTGTTTATTGTAAAATAAAATGGTGTTTTCAAACAACAAAATAAATAAAAAATTTTGATTTATCCACAGAATAAGTGATAAAAAAATTATGGACACATGAAATCTAGACTTTCTGCCCCTTCCCTGCCTCCGTTTCATGTACATATTTCACATTCATCCTAAATTGTTATTTCTCACATTCTCACAGATTTTCTTCCACTAGATTACCCAGAGGCTTTGGACATCTCACAAGCCACAGTGCAGGCCACAGAAAAATGCCTGCTACATCAAGGAGCTGGCAGGTGACAGCATTAAGTAGTCTTGCCACCATACCCAACTAGGAATTTGCTCTCTTTAGCAGCCTATATATACAAACGAGCTTTATCTTATCAGTGGTCATCTTGAATGTTATTAATTATATCTCATCTAGAAAGCAAAGAATTAGCGCTGATTTTTTTTCAAATTAACTTCATATAAAGTTAAAAATTAGTTCCATACATATACTTATCAGGTATTACTAGTCATGATCTTGGGACGATTGGTGGTGTAATGTATTCACACCAGCTCATTTTATTGTAACTGCTAATAAAAATCTTATTAAAGATAAAAAATCTGGGAGAAACTTAAAACTGGACAGGAGCCAGGTCAAGAGGAACCTAACCCTTTCACCCTAATACTCTTTAGGATTACAGAGCTCACATTCTTGTGGTCTCTCCTGTGTCACAGTAAGGAGGTAACACATTATAGTATGTCATTAAACGATATACAGGTATAATGGGATGATAATCTTTAAAAGTTTGTTAAGAAATAACAGTGAAAGAAAACAGTATTGAACACTGTTCTTATTTTTGACAAGCAATTGATATCACAAGCTCAGAGGGGCAGAAATTAATGGTTTAACGGTTAAGAAGCTTCCTTATCTTTGTGGTTCTTCTTAGCACATCCAGACGTAAAGGACAAAAACAGTAGCAAAAGCAACAATAACAAAACAAGAAGAATAAAACGACTACTTTATTATAAATCATGGCATCATCTCCTAAAACTCATTGGGAAATTAGGTGACAGTTTCTTAGAAACCAGGTCAGCATTTTAAGAGACAGAAACCTCATGAAGCTAATCTGGAAATGTCTTGCTTTTCTGAAATGTTTTACTAAGAAATGACAGAGAGCATGCCAAGATTTATCAAACCTATCAACCCCTATCCTCTTCTGGCCAGTGTAGGAACAAGTGATATTACTAAAATAAATCTGCGTTTTATCTAGTAAATTGAATTTATTTATAGGGGACACAGATGGTGTTTTTATCTCATTTTCCCATTGAATAGTATGACATTGAATGTGAAAAGAGTGTATAAAAAAATGAAGCATTGGCTAGGTGGATAGTGTTGAAGAAGTGAATTTGGTTTGGGAGACTTGGCAGGATTTGGACACTTCTCACATGGCCCGGGACGAATGGATCTGGCAGGAGTTGGTGATCTGATTAAAAGCATTTTCAGCTAAAATATGGAGAGAGGGGAGAAAGTGTAAAACTTGAAATGAAGGTATTTCATGCTTAAGAATCAGAACTGTGTAAGAATTTCTTGTTCAATAGTCAAAAATTATTCAAAAAGATTGTGAAATGATAACTGTGATTTCAGATGCTTGTAAAAATAAGAGTATAAGAGTCACAAATAATATATGAAACTTTCTCAATTGGTTAAGACTAATTTAGTTAATTTACGCACCAGAGTTTTACAGGTTTACACACACACTGGTCCATTACCACTTTGAGGGCAGGGATGGTACAATATTTATCTTGTAGAGGAAGCAAAAACATTAACATATTAAGTAAATACATATGTTGAACTACATACATAAAATTTTAAAGGGCCAATATTGTAAGATGTGCCATTTTAGAATCAAAGAAAGTTTTGTTAACAAAGTTACTATTTACTAATGTTACAGCATTTTATATTCCTTGTCTCGATCTCATTTTCCTACATATTCTGTGCAGTGTACTTTAAGTTCACCTCTGCTATTTACCCTTTATGTAAATATAGATATATTTCTTACCTTCTCAGAGAAGGATTCTATCCAAATTTTAGCTCCAACCTTACTGAAGTACCTTGAAAAAGTTTTTCAATTTATAAGGCTGAGCATCTTTATCTGTCAAATAGGAATGGACTCTACTTCACTACTATCGTCATGAGAATTAATTCATGTAATAAATAATTTATTTAACAATTTATGTAACAAAGCACTTAAAATGGCTTCTGGGATCTAGAAAGTACACATTCCCTACAACTGCTCCATTTTCTCACTCTAGATCAGGCCTATCTAGAAGTCTGGGAGCTACTCTTGACTATACCTTCTTACTCATCAAATATCTTTATTGTTCACTGATCTGAAAATTAAATATCTGTGCCCTCAACCTTCTCATCTCCTTTGCTATCAATGTTTGAACTCAGGTTCACGGTGCCTATTACTTCAAAATTTTGCAGTAGCCTTTAGTCTAGTCCTCTTTAAATGCAATCATAAAGCACATGCAAGACCCATGACTTTCCCTGTTTTCAGCAACTCCTGGGTTTTGTTTTGTTTTTATTTTTTGGTTGGTTTGCTTTTTAAACAATCAGGCACACATTTAAATTTCTAACAAAACATTCAGTTATCCTTGGAGAATCACTCATCTTCCCTCTCTCGGTTCAAGTTGTTTAGTTAAGCTATCCTGCAGAACTAGGTGTGAAATTCTGATTCAAGCTTGGAAAATCTATTCATTTCATTCCACCTCCCACATAGATTGGGGCCCAAGTTTGTCTAATTAAAGGTAATTGCCGGTCTTTTCAGAAGTGACCAGGAAACAGATAATCCTTTTTTTCTGAATTTGAGACATATATGCCTGGATTTTCTACTACCATTTGCATATCTCAAGGAACAAGCCTGTCTGAGAATGAAGCCACTCAGAGAAAAGCTGAGCTCAGAGATGGTGGTCTGGACCAAGGTCCTGGTCTTTGCAGTTATTCTATCTAAGACTATCTTTATGCTTGTGGATTCCCTAAAGATATTGTTATTATTCATCCCCCTGTATTTCTCTGTACTATTTCTTTTGCGTCAGATACCATATCCCTCATTTAACATACACACACATATGCACGCCCACATGCACACACACATATAACCTTCAATGGCTGTTCCCTGCTCTGCTTCATTTTCATGCTGTGCCTGTCCCTTTATTAGCATAATGTATAATGATGTGCTGCTGTTTGTGATTCTCACACTAGTCCATTACTACTTTGAGGGCAGGGATGGTATAATATTTGTCTTGTGCCCTTAGAGCTTGACTTTATTTCATGACACAAAGTAGGCATTCATTAAATTCTTTTGAACTTCTATAAATCATGTATTCATGGAAGGAAAATTTTATGAATGTGTTTCTCAAGTGTATTTTTACACAATGATAGAATTTTTAATGTAATGTGAATATGTTTCATTCTTTGATTTAATTTCAAAAAGCTGTAAAAAGAGAAGGCATGTAATTACTCTCCTGCAAAATAGTTCATACGAAGGAAAGCAACAGCTAATATTTATGGAGCATTTATTGTGTATTGGATCCTAGTTGTAAGCCTTTCATTTAATTCTTTAAATAAACTTATGATATAGACATAATATTAAATATCTGTCACAGAACAAGGGCATTGATTTTTGGAAAAGTAAATTAAATAGAGATCACACAGTTAATTAGAAGAAGAGGTAAGGTTGAAACTGAGGCACCCTAACTCTAACATTTGTGTATCGAACTATTATACTATGCTGCATGAATTGAGCAAATACTATTGAGCTTTAAGTAGTACATTCTTGAGACAGGTTTTTTATTTATGAATAAATTTAACATAATTGCTAGGGTTTTAATTAAACCTTATCCTACAAAAATTTCCAATTGCTCTGTATGTCAAATCAGTTATCACATTTCTTGGAGCCTGGAAGGCACTGTAACCAACAGTAGCGCCTGTTGAACCCCCCTACAACCAAAAATGTTCTCCTGTATTTAGATTTTTTTCTAGATAAAGAAACATGTCTAATATGTTTCTCTGTGTGTCAGTTTTTTTCATCTGTTAAGATGGGTATTCACCACAAATTTCTTTGGAAGAGTCAATTAAATTAGGATTTTACATATATAAACCAAGTAAAATGAAAGGCATTCAGTAAAGTTTATTTTTTTAAACAATGATAGTAATACAAACAATGAAATACTAAAATTTGGGGAAAAATTAATGCATCTGTCTTGAAAGTGTGAGAAATTAGTAACATTCAAACAAATAATTATTGCCTTTAGGATTTCACATTCATACTTATACTTTAAGGTGGTATATTGCCTCCTACTTGGGTCAAGTGTCCTAAGAATTAATCCTATGAATCGATCCTTAACTATAAGCCTATTAGTAGCCAACAAATTACAACAAATTTTGACCAGATACCGATCTATTAGTTTTCTCTTTTGCTAAGTTTGAATGTAAAAAATATGCATATTTGGAACATTAAAACAAAGAAAGCTCTTAGTTATTTTAGGCGAGAGAGATAGAGAATAACACTGATATGAGAATTAAAGGAAATAGCCTACAAAACTGAAATATAAGAGTGTAAAAATTTGGAAATGTGTAGGAAATAATAAACTGAACATGAGATAAAAAAGAAAATCATTCAAAGGATATCAAATGCACCAAAAGTTTTTAAGAGAAGTAGAGATTTGAAGTCAAATGAGCTAAGAGTCCTTTCAACTGGAATTAAGGACCCTCTTGGATAGAACTTAAAAGACTTGGTATTTCTTGTTCACCTTTGAATCCCCAGCACTTTACCAGCTTCTTGCACATAACTGACCTTCATATTTGACGAATGAATGAAAGAGTTAGCCCAGTTGTTGTGTAGAAAAGCAACAGATTCAAAGCAATTAAATTATTTCTCTATTAGTCATTTAGATGCCTTTATCAGAATAACCAAATTTTATGATAAATTCAGTTGATGATTTTAGAGTTTCTCTTAAAATTGAGCCTGCCATATGCAAGATTTGGCAACTGTTAAAAGATTTACTGTTGATGTTAAACAGAGAAAAAAACAACAAAAACAATAATAATTAAAAATTGCAGCTAAAAAATTGAACTGTTTATTTCACTTCCTCACCATTATTTTTAGCAGCCTGAAATCAAAAAGATATTTTCTCCATGTTTTAAACGTATTGAAGCACACTCATTTATTTAGGCACTTATATTTATTCAGGAATCTTTTTTTCTTTTACTGTACAATATTTGACTGCTAGAGTGATTAGACATACAAACAGATATTATAGTATTTTTCCTTTGTAATTCAAGCAGCTGAATAGTTTACTTAATTAATTATTCATTTCAATGAAATTGAGCATAAATGTGAAACCAAAAAGAAATAGGAATAAAACTGTATTGCTAACTAACTCATGAGCAAAAGGTTCAGGCTCTACCAAATCATACTCTGTGCAGTAAATTAACTCTCAGTCAGTAAAACTTCTTCAAATGGAAAGGAAAATGATAAATTGTTTTAAGCATGTACATGAGTGCAGGGACTTCTAATAAAATATCCTGACCCAATAATATTCAAAAACCTGCTGATCTCAATTGAGCAGAAAGATAGCCAAATTTAAAATTCATTTACAAGATGAGTGAGTTTCATTTCTGTCATAGACTAATGATAGAAGAAGTCTACTAGCTTTCACATGTATTAGAAGAACCACTTATGAGCAAGTGCAATAAATCCAAAGGTATCAGAAATACTTAACTACATTTAATTACAGAGCATTATTAACTTAGAAGAGAGACTTGCTTTCTGAGCCTATATGACACCATAACAAATTGGAAATAATAAATTACTTTCTGGATTCATAAAATGAAAAAATATATAAAAAATATTAAAAATATAAATATATAAAATATATAAATATAAATATATAAAAATTATAAAATCTGGAAAACCTTATATAATTAAAAACTAATTTAAAATTACATTTGAATATTAAACTTAAAGATTTTATTTATATTAAATAGGAACTGAAAGAATGAAATCAATTATTTTGAGTTTCACAGACTCTAAATAACTTCAAGCAAACATTAATATTTGAGGTGATTTTGAAGAGGGGCTGATCTTGTACAAACCTTGTAGCACTAACCAGGAAAGCTATCACTTTCAACACTAATAGTTTTTCAATCAACAGTAGTAAAAGGCAGATGAAACTACGTGAATATGCTTTTATTCAATTTTCCCAATCTTTTGTGTTTTTTATGACTCACTTAATAATATATTGTCTAAAGTCCTACTTGTCATGTGGATTTATGCTATTTACATGTCTAAATAGACTCATAGCAATTAGGTTTAATTGACCAAATAGATAATTAGGTAACTCTCCAAGTTAGATTATTTGAAATATCTCTCAAGAGCTAGTAATCAAAGTAACTCAAGTTGAAGCGTAAACATGGCAGGCCCTTTGTTTTCTCAGCTTCTTAAACAACTGCCTCTTTTTTTTAAAGAGAGATTAAACATGCAGACCTCTGTATTCTCTAGGTTCTGGTTCCTGTGAAGATAGTGACAAGCTACCACAGGCTGCTGGCTCCTTCCCTCAAAAATCAGTACTGAAAAGAATCTAGAAGCAAGAGGGAAAAAACCCTGAATTCCAGGAAATCAGTCAGCATCCAGAAATTTGACAAATCTCTGGGGAGATTAAAGACTGCTTTGAATTAATATATGCGTGGAAATTGAGTTGCCACAGCCCAGATAAGAAAGACTTCAGAGGCAGATGTAACAGAATGGATTTCAGGAAAACTTTTAAAAATGTTTCTCTTGCCTTTCCCTCATGTTCTCTCTGACAAGTATTGCTGGTTTCCTCCAGGTAATATCAGTGTAGCACGAAATCTGTGCTTGGATGACAAGTTGAAGACAGCTTTTAATGACCAGCTGCCCTCAGGCATTCACTGTCATCACTACTCGTGTAAAATGGGAGGGCTGTCTGAATATGTATCTTGGAGGCAGCCTCCTTTCCTTGCTGCTGCTTCTCAGTGTTTACGTGTTAAACCAAGCCTAGGATGTTGTCCTCATCCACATAGTCCATCATGGCCTTCCTCCTTTTAACTGTCCCAAACAGAGAGAGGAGAAAGATTCATCTCCTCCCCTGAAAGCACATTAGAGATACTACATCTCCCAGAAATTACCTGCCATCCCATTGGACAGAATTCAGTCACATTGTTGTGCACATGTGCACATGGCCACAGGTGCTCGCAGGAGAAGCTGGGGGGTGTAGTGTGGGTACTCACACAAGTGCACACACACACATATATTTTTTTCTGGGTGAACATATGCCCTATAAAAAATTAAGAGTTTAATTACCAAAGAGAAGTGGAACATGTTTACTGGATTACAACAAAAGCTTTTTTCCATAGTTCAGTCTGTTTCCTTTCCAAATATTCCTGCATACCCATCTCATCTTTTTAAAGAATACAAACTCTTTCACTATTTGTATGAAACAACTCAAAACCAACCTACTTCATCTGCTGCATCCACCTTAAAATTCAGAATCTTTGGGTCATGTGTGAACTTCTTCAGGTTATTTCCTTGCAGTATATTACATATACATTGGGTATTAGTTACCACAGTCAAACCCCTTTGAGAAATTGGAAGAATAAAATGTGTCATAGCCACTGGTCCATAGCAAATTCCAGATCTCATGGACGAGCAGAGACTTTCTTACCAAGAAGAAGAATATATATCTTGATTGGCTAATCTGGATGTAATTAGTTCCACTTTCTAGGAGGCTCTTCTTGTACCTTTTCTTCCATGCCTACATCCGAACCAACGGTGGAAAATATGCATTTCTGGGATCTGCAAGGCTTTCGCAGCCTGGTTGCTGCTGATGTTAGTTAAGCAGGCTGAAATTGGAAAATGCTATAAATCAGGTCTGAAGTATGTGTTAATAAAATAGATTAAACTCAAAACTGTCTTATCTGTAGCCATTACATTGTAAATAGCACAAAAAATTGAGGAGATATCTTTTCAACAATTACAATCTGTTTTAACAAAGAAATCACACACGTAGTTAATGAACAAGTGAAGTCCTAACATATGGCTTTGTAATTTTACTTTTATCTTACTTGTTAAGGTAAAGAAAATATCAACCAACTTTCATGTCTAAACTATACTTGTTCATGTGGCATAACCATAGGTTGTCTATTGGAGGAGTTCAGAACACACCACCCCAAATATACCACTCTGGCATATTGTCTATTTTGAACTAAAGACATTTGAAAAACAGTAGATGCAAGAAAAACATTTTGACCTTCCATTCTTTATAAAAAGCACAAGATAAAATTCCCACATATATGATGTTCTCCCAATACTAGAAGGAAAGTAACATTCTTATCATGAAGGATGGGGAAGTTGAGGCCAGAGAAACCTGTACAAACAAACCTTATTAAACTAATCCTTATCTTCGTAGTCAATTCTCAACCCCATTAACTACCGTAGCCCAAGCCCCTTTGACTTGTCACATTTTCACAGTTTACTTTCTTTTGTCCAATTCAGTGTGTAAGTGTTCACCTCTGTGTCATTGGGTCTTCATTTGTTTATGAAGTCTTCTGTGCCACATAAAACTTGTATTAATTTTGTATGCTTTTTTTTTCCCCTTTGGTCCATCTAATCTCAATTTAATTTTCAGGTCCAGCTAACAAACCCTAAGAGGGTAGAGGTAAAATTTTGCATCTCCTTCAATATAGATACAAGAGTTTGGCCAAAATTAACAACAGCATTCTGTAAGAATCAATTGGCTATTTGGAATTTTTCAATAAAGTATATTTTTATTTAATTATTATTTGTAAATTATATGCTATACCTCCTTAATATCAATAATATTTATAATAAATATATATATTTATACTTGGAGAGCTGGTTGTTAAACATTTACCAGCATACCAATGGCTGTCAGATGGATATTACAAAGCTATATTTTCTGCATTTCATGTACAAATTATACAAAATTAGTATTGGTAAGAAGAAAAATCTATTCAATGTGATAGTATTTATATAAACATATACAAATATTCATAAGCATTATAAATATGTATATATATATAGTATTCTTTTTGGGAAATGTATATACTTAGTAAAAGTGGGATGTATGTTATACGTGATTAACTACAATTCATTATAGTTTTTATTCAGCTGACATTTGGGGAATAGGATAGAGGTAGGTGCAAAAAAGACTTCAACTATATTTTTGAAATTTTAAGATAAGCAGTGGGTGCTTGTGGATGGACTATATTCTCCCCTGCAATATACTGTATGTCCAAAATATTTCATAATTTTAAAAACTTTAAGAAGAACCTACGTTCTTGGTAATATGTTTGAGTTCTTGAAACAATGAAGCAATCAATAGTATTCTTACTGTTTTTATATTAAAGGAAAATAATAGTATTACATTTAGAAGAGAAGTAGAAAAGAATTTTTAAAAAGAGAAGGGATATAATATAATACATATACATACATCCGATAAAGGGCTAATAAGCAGAATCTACAAGAACTCAAGCAAATCAACAAGAAAAAATCAAACAACCACATTAAAAAGTGGGCAAAAGACATGAACAGAAGCTTTTCAAAAGAAGATAGACTAATGGTCAATAAACATGAAAAAATGTTCAGAATCACTAATCATCAGGGAAATGCAAATTAAAACCCCAATGAAATATCACCTTACCCCAGGTATAATGGCTTTTATTAAAAAGTCCAAAAACAGTAGATGCTGGTGTAGATGCAGAGAGAAAGGAATACTTATACACTGTTAGTGGGACTTCTAATTAGTACAGCCTCTATGCAAATATGGAGATTCTTTAAAGAACTAAAAGTAGTCCTACCATTTGATCCAGCAATCCCACTACTGGCTATTTACCCAAAGGAAAAGAAGTCATTTTATCAAAAAGACACCTGCACTCAAATGTCTGTTGCAGCACAATTCACAATTGCAAAGATGTGGAGTCAACCCAAGTGCCCATCAATTCATAATGTGGTATGTGTATACCATGGATTACTACTCAGGCATAAAAAAGAATTAATTAAAATGTACAAAACATTTTAAACTATATTAGAAAATCTCCGAAATTTTGGAATGATGAAGAGGGAAAGAGGAGAAGAAAATAATTACAAAATGTAATTGAGTTTGTGGAGGATAAACAAAATTAATTATTTAGTACAGATAAAATAACACATAAATTTAATCTTAATTGTCAAACAGTGAAAGAAATCATCATAAGAATTAAAAAAGTAGTAAATATCCAATAGATATAAAAATATGATGAAACTGGTCTGATGAAGTCAGTGTATCAGAGTTTTGGTAGGAAAGAAATGGTACCCTCATATATTCTAAAGTTGGGTAATTTGAGGGAAGTTAATGTATTAATAAAAGTGTGGGGTAGAGTTTAAGAAAAGGAGCACAAGATAATACAGTGCTCAGGCATAGTAGCAACAGGGAGTTATTTCCACCTCTTATCCTTAAAGGGCTAAGAGGTAGGAGAGAGAGAGAGAAAGAGAGAGAGGGAGAATATCAATCACTGTATGAAGAGGACCACCTGGCAAGAACTCTCTCTTTTTTAAGATTGACACAGCCAATGCAAAGAGATATGGCAGGAGGGAGTTGCGGAACTAAATACCTCTCTCTTCCCATTCTCTGGATCTCCTGTCAGCATCTCTTTTTGTTGAAACCTTATCATAAACTGGAAAGTAATTAACCCATTGATGTGGCCAATAAGGGTCAACCTCTCAATCGTAGAATAGGAAGAAAGTAGAGAATGACATTCACAAACATATCATTTTCTATCCTGGTATTTTGTCTGTCATAAAACATTCTTACTATGGTTATAATCTGTTGTACATTTCAAAATAGCTAGAAGAAAATTATTTGAATGTCCCTACCACAATGGAAAGATAAATACTTAAGGCAATGGATATCCCAATTACCCTAACTTGATCTTTACACATCATAAGAATGTATCAAAATAATCATGTATGCTAAGATATGTACATATATTATGTATTTAAAAAAAGAAAATATTCTTGTTCTTTGGGTGTAGATTTTTGTATCCCCAACACAGAGAATACACAGCATCTCATTAACTACCATATCCAATGGGGTATAGGCAATTAGATTACATTTTTAACTGAAAAGTAAAATATTATTCACTATTGATGTTCTTTTTGTAAAATATAAATTAAAAAAGAAGGGAAATAAATAAAGTAACATAAAACATAGCTACTGTAGATGATTACAAGGCTTAAATTGATATTCATAGCTTCTTTTCTACCACACACTCTATGTTTCCTTTACCCTCTGCCAATACCTAAGAAAAACCTGATTCTTTATCTGGCTAAATGACTGAAATTGCTGTAACATCTGAGTCCTTCTTAACAGTATCTTTATATAGTTTCATTATTTTTCCATTAACAAAGAATACTGGGCAAGAGACTGTAAGATGTGCCCTAGTGAATCTCTGGGTTCCAGGCATGGTCATCTTACTACCAGTGTAGGGCAGAGTAGTTAATTTTCTGCTTAAAAATTAGGACCAACTAGCCACCCAATTTAATGAGCCTCTTCTCTTTTCATACGTTCAGTGGCATGAGGAACGTATAATGGTCAGAGAGCTATCTTGGCTTCCAAATGAATGGTTTCACGGCCATATTCCATGGTAGAAGCATTTCTCCCTTACACAATAGAACCTTCAAACCTGTGGAACCTAGTGGATTCTCTGATATAGTAGTAAGAAAGTTTATGTCTACCTTAAATCTCTTGGTTTGTGGATCTATATTTCTGGCTATGGAAGAGACAGCATCATATATTGGCTACTGGCTATGTTATAAACTGAATTATTTAGGAAAGCACTCCAATCTTGTAGGAAGTTGTATGCCAGCTGGCATTGAAATTGAGCATTCTGTGGGTCGTAACATAATTCTGTCAGACCAGCTGCTTTTGGATTACGGAGCACATGGTAAAATGATTCTGTGGGTGCGACCCCTTGTCTATACTCACTTTGTCAAACAATCTGTCCCTTTATCATAAATGAAGTTTAAGTGAGAAGTCATGGCAATGGATAAGACCTTCTGGCAAAAGGCCCGTGAGCGGGGCTTGAAATATCTTTGCGTGAAATGTCTTTTTCCCGGGGGGAAAAAATCACTGCCTTCTCCATGACAGAGTGTCTTATATAACAATGATAGCTATTTATTTTTTCTGTTGAAAAGACTTCCAGGTAAATGGGCACATATGGGTCTAGCAAAGATATAATATATACAGTTATGTCCACATTGCAGGCCTCTACTTCAAAAAGACCCAACTCCACCTTGACTTTATCTTTATAAACTGGCTTAGGTCTAGGAAATATGAGGTGATTTAGGTTTCTGCTAACACGACTTGGTTAAGCACTACCCTACCAGAATATCCATCTGCTATATTTTTAGGGATCTCTTGTTTAATTAGTAATTGACATTAATAATTCCCAGAGCCAACAACCAATAAGAACACAGCTGTAATCAATCACAGTTAAATTTTTTATTTTACTGTAGCAATGGAAAACACATGGGAGGAATCATGAGATATCTCCATAAAGAGAGGGTTTCTAAGGTGTGAAGTCATTTTAAATGACATGGTAGAGCACTCAAGGAAGTAGGTGTCTCTTCCAAATTAGGTACTGAAAAGAAAGAGAAAGGAATTTGATGTATGTTTGTGTACGTGTGTGTGTGCATGTGCATATGTGTGTGCATGTGTGTGTGTGAGAGACAGAATGGGATTTATGTGTATGTGTGTATGTATGTATGTTCACACACATATTTATCATATATCTATTTATCTACCAATAGATAGATAGACAAATATCTCCAGTAAAAGGCAATTTTTTTTTGTGGCTGCATACCTGGCTATTTTCAGACATCCTTACAATGATTATAGGGTTGTCTTTGTTTGGTCTTGCCCCATGTTTGTTCACCATGGTGGTGGAGAATCCTCATTTGATCTTTATATTCTGTGAAATTGCTCATGTTCAGTAGGAAACACTGCATACCAGCTGTTTCCTTCCTGTTGCCAGTGGGATCCTACAAGGGGCATTTTTCTTCCTTTTTCAGTCACCCCTTTTGGCTAAGGGCAGCTGATGGCAGGCTGCATTCAGACAGCATGATTTTACTTTGCTGAACCCATTTTCAAGATTCCAAAATGCGCTGAGGATTGTTGAAAAATTAAGTAGATATTTAAAAAGTTCCCATATATGCCTTCTCCCCAGCTCTTAGTTTCCCCTACTTTTAACTACTTGTATTTGTGGAGTGTATTTGTTACCATTGATGAACAGATATGTTACATGAGATGTGGGGACAAGAATTAATGAACTAATACATTATTATTTGCTGAAATCCATACTTTACGTTAGGGTTCACTCTTCATGCAGTTTTATGGGTGTCGACAAATGTATGTGTCATGTGTCCCCATCACAGTGTCATATAGAAGAGTTTCACTGCCCTGAATGTCCCCTGTGCTCCACCTGTGCATCACTCCTCCCCTTCCCCTATTCCATCTTTCCCTCCTAAATCCCTGGCAACCATTGATCTTTTTACTGTCTCCATAGTTTGCATTTTCCAGAATGTTATTTACTGGGAATCGTATTATATGTAGCCATTTCAGCCCGGCTTCTTTCACCTAGTAATATACATTTAAGGTCTCCCCATGTCTTTTTGTGGCTTGGTACCTCATTTCCTGGACAATATCCCATTGTATGGATAGCACACAGTTTATCCATCCACCTACTGAAAGGCAAATTTGGTTGCTTCTAATTTTTGGCAATTATGAATAAGGCTGCTATAAATGTTCATGTGAAGACTTTTGTGTGAACATCAATTTTTAATTCATGTGGGTAAATATCCAGGAGTGCAACTGCTGAATAGTATGATGAGACCTTGTTTATCTTTGTATGAGCATGCTAGATTCTTCCAAAGTGGCTGCTCTGTTTTCCATTCACACCAGCAATAAATGAGAGTTCCAGTTGCTTCACATTTTCACCAGCATTTGAGGTGTTAGGGTTTTATATTTTAGCCACTCTACTATGTATACAGTGGTACTTAATACTTAATTAAATTGTTTTAATTTGTGATTCCCTAAAGACATATGATGGTGAGCATCTTGTCCTATGCTTATTTGCTGTGTATGTTGGGTGAGGTGTCTTTCTAGATGTTTTGACCATGTTAATTAGTTGTTTTCTTGCTGAGTTTTGAATTCTTTGTATATTTTTAATTCCAGTTCTTTATCAGATATATGTTTTTCAAATATTTTGTTCCAGTCTGTGGCTTGTCTTTTTATTCTCTTAACAGTATCTTTCATAAAACAGGATTAATTTCACTAAAGTCCAATTTATCAAAAAAATTCCATTGATGAGATAATTGTTGTCTATAGTTGGACAGGAGTTTGTCCCTTCTAATCCTTTTGTAGCATTTTGAGCTGTTGAATTATCTACCATGTAAATGGCTTCACATTATTATCGCTACTCTGAATAGATGTTGATTGGCTACAATACACATAGTTGCAAAAATGAAACGTTTATTTGTCCATGTAATGAGCTATGAAGCTAGGGTTTACACTACAAATCCCAATCGTGAAAATATGCCTCAGCATCTATCTGGGTTATTTTTAAAGTCAATTGGCTTTTATTTTAGAAAAGTCAAATATATGTTGGTAAGAATTTTATACAGCACGAATTCTTCCTTTGTTAATGAAAAGGAATCAAGGGCTATCTGCTAGTTTATGAAAACCCAGTTAATCAGCATAAACTAATTTGGGGGATTTCTAAAACATAGAACATGTAATTAATTGATGACTTTTCCTAGGCTTAGAAGCCACATTTATAAAACTTTTTCCAGTTGTATTATTGTATCATTGAAAATGTAGTTTACACCTTATGTATAAAGAGTGAGTCAGTTATTCTTCCTGGGAGCTCTCCTGAATTGGTGATGCTTGCCTCAATTTGTACATTTTTGTGTATCTTTTTGAGGAAAATTTATGACACTGGTTTTAGATATATCAAAACCTCTAAAAATTGCCTCAAATACACAGGACAGATGGGTGTGCAGTAGGCACAGTAAGCTGGGTTTCCACATAAATGTTGTATGCTAGTGAGCACAAAAGAATTGAGAGTATAAGTATTGTTTATTACTATGAAAGAAAGCCAATTACTGGTATCTGAATGCAGGCAGATTTTCGGAGCATAAATATACGGTATCTATAGGGTAAAACGTCTCTGAAGAGAGAGAATAAACTGGCTACACTAACAAGGATAGCTCCAATATTTGTTTTCGCTGGTGAGTTGTTTTCTGTTGACAATTCTAGTATTACTTCATTGAAAATATTTTCTTGACTTTGGAGGTCAAAGTCAATTTTTATAAGATTCAGAGTTGAGGTTAATAATGACAGGACAATTTATACATCAGAAGGAACCTATGGAAGAAAATACAATATACCTTCTGAGTGGTGAAAGGAATGGCTATTAAATTCATGTCATTAGAATTACATGGAAGATGAAAAATTTGGGCATTAATTAGATTTAAAGCAGAAGCTGTAGTTGAGAATAACACAGGAAAGTCTTGCCTTTCCTTAGGTGACAGAAGAAGGTGATATAAGATGAAAAATAATGTGGTGAAAATATGTGAAAAAAACAAACAAACCTGATAGGCCAAGTGATCAAAAAGAACTAATAAACTATATAATAATTTTAGCAAGTAGTAAATTAAAGGGAAATAAACAAGATGACTTATCAGAAGGTTAATCCTGTTTTATTATTTTGGGTGGGAACTGTCTACTTTGTTCCTTTAGCTGCTTGAAGTTGCTGTTGAGTCATCACTTATGTTCAGAGTTTTGTCTACTTGTAGAGGATTTCTACAAATTCTCAACCTAAAGTGTTCCAAAGAAACAGAAACAAAAAGTCCAGATGAAATGGTGATTTTTTAAAAAATAGGGATACACAAAGGGATAGGGATAAGCATTAGCATGTTGCAGTTTTAAAGTTATGCTAATTGTTAACAGTGCAGTTATAAAGCCACACCCATAGAGGCTAAAGGGAGGTTTCCCTTGATGCCTCTTTCAAGAGATAAGCTTATATGTTTCAGGACATGCAGAGACTTCTTAGGTGGGTAATTTGGAAAGGCTAGTAGTACCTTTTGGTAATGGGAATGAGTGTCTTTTACATTATGTAGTCACATTATCTTGCAATTGTAAAGGACACGTATCAGAGTTAACATTCCAAATGCATTGTGTTCTCTGTTAGTAATTGAAAATTGGATAGCTTTGGGTTGCCAGAGGAAGTGAACCAGCAATTCTAAAGAATGTCAGTGATAAAATATTTTTCCCAGAAAAGAAAAAAAAAAACAAAACAAATTCCTTTTTACTTTAAACTCTAAATAATTGTTGTTGTTTTGCAGGAAGTATATACAGTCTTTCCTCTGTATCTGTGGGGGATTGATTCCAGGACCTCCTGTGGATACCAAATTCAGTGGATTCTCAAGTCCCTGTTATAAAATGGCATAGTATTTGTATATAACCTACACACATTCTCCCCCAAATACTTTAAATTATCTCTGAATTACTCAGGATATATACCATAATATAAATGCTATGTAAATAGTTGTTATTCTATATTTTTCATTTGTATTTTTATTTTATTGTTATTTTTTAACACATATTTTTAATTCACAATTGGTTGACCCATGGATATTGGAGGCCTGCTGTATATATGTCTATACACAAATATGTGTGTTTGCATGTTTGTATATTAAAAATATGTATAATATATATGAAAAGTTCAAATTAGTTCATCTTAGTAGTTATTCATTAATCAGATTATATTGTACATGGAAGTTATTTCAAAGAATTTCAACCCATGTGGTACTACATATTCCTGTTCTATGTAGTAGATTTAAAATGAACAATAATATCACATTTACTATTTTGTGAAGTTCACTCTTTTGATGTGTTTCTTTATCTGTGCTTGTCTTTTTTTTTTTTTGTAATTTTGGGAGGGAGAAATCATTATTTTTAGTCTCACCTCCTCAATGAAAAGTGCTGCAAAATATACACACAGCAGTGAAAATATTTTGCCAGGCAAGATGTAGTGCTCACTATAAAGCTGTATTTATAACAAAAATACAATTTGAAAATCTCAGCTTTTGAAGTGCTGTGTAATCTATTTTAAAATGCAGGCACAAGAGGAACAGCTCCAATTTTGATCTCTGATATATGAGTTTTTTCTTTTCTGAGGTATTTTTTTCTGGTGTAAAATTTTAAATGAAGTTAATCAGACACAAAAGATATTTGTAAGTATCCAGGTTTAGTCTTGAGTAATGCACAGTAAAACACAAGTTTTGAAAAATGTTATTGAATATTGACACACAGAAATTGTCAAGAATATCATTAGCTCCACAACAATAGCATGTAAGGAAAGAAGAATTTACTTAGATAATAAACAAAATCAAATGGACTTATATTTTCAGAAGAAATCCAAATGTCAGTATTTGAATGTTTTACTTATTTACATCAGTTCCTGGACACTTGTTCTAAAGCAATTAATCAAATGAATGTCTGAGTTTACTCTCATTCAATCATTTTACCTTATTTTTATAGAATAAGAAAATCTTTGAATGTTTTAAACTAAATATAGTATAAATTTATAATAATTTTTCTGGTTAAGATATTTTAGTAGAAAATTTACAATTGTGAAAACATTTGAAAACTGTTAAACTCAGCCCCCAAAAACCAAAAATATGAGAATATTGCAATTTTAGGAATTTATTGTCAAGTGGAATTTTTATGAAACACTCCAAACTAGTCCTCATGTTTAAGACTTTTTCTAACTATTTGTGTACTTGTTGCATCATGTGAAAGAACCTGCTGAGAGGTAAAATTTATAAAACATGTTTTTCAATCAACTATGAGAAAAGATAAATTGACTAGTCTGGTTATACTATCTACTGAACATACACATGCAAATAAAAATAATGTTGAAAATACCATTGAAAAATTTTCAAAAGTTAAAGTATGAAAAAAGAAATTGTAATATTATTATTCATTACTGCAACAGACTAATAGGCATACTTTTTTCACACTTTGTAAAAAATAGAATAATGTAATTATTGCCACTGTCCTTGTACAGTAAATTTCATTATTTTAATATTTATTTTTTGATAATTTTACTGGAATTATTATGTATATGAACTTATGCATAGTAAAATTATCACTGCCTGCATTTCTCTTCTGTATATTATTCTTTTCAATTTATAACTACAACTAAAGATAATTTTGTTTTGGGACCTGATCAAATTAAAAATCTTCTGCACAGCCAAAGAAACTATCACTAGAGTGAATAGACAACCTATATATAGAGAGAATTTTTGCATGGTATATATCCGATAAAGGACTAATAACTAGGATCTATATATAGAACTCAGGAAAATCTGCAAGAAAAAATCAAACAACCCCATTAAGAAATGGGCAAAGGACAGGAACAGAAACTTTTCAAAAGAAGATAGACTAATGGCCAAGAAACATATGAAAAAATGCTCAACATCTCTAATCATCAGGGAAATGCAAATCAAAACCACAATGAAGTATCACCTAACTCCAGTGAGAATGGAGTTTAGGATTTTTTTTTAAATCATCCATGTAGGAATCAAATATGCTCCATATGCCATTGGTTGTAAAGTTTTCTTTAGTTAACAAAAGGCTTTTTCATGTTTATTTTCCTAGAGTAAAAGTTCAAGAACAGGAAACTTTATTAGATTATAGGAAGAGGATATGACCTCAGAAAAAATAAATTTTTTCTGACAGAATTTCAATTTCTCCTTGAGTCTTTCTGCTTTTTCTTAGGGAAGGCATTTAACAAAAAGAGTCAGTTATAGAACTTTGTTTGTTTTTGTGAATGGCAATAGGTCATTCATATATTGTATTAAAGAAGAGTAATAAGAGAATGTGAAATGCCTAGGTCTTGACTGAAGATTTAATAGAATAAAAGGGGGCTTCAGTAAACCCTAGGGGCATATCAGTCCAGGAACTATTGTTGATTCTTCCATGAAAAGGCAAACAAATATCGATTGTGTGGATCTAAGTGCAAAGCAAGGAAGGAAGAACAAAAGTCTACTAGTTGACCAAAAGTGGGTGGCCCCAGGAACTGTTGAAGACAGAATTGCATTTAAGTTAGTATCCATAATGAATAAAACATCACAAACTTGTTTAGGTTGGGCTGAACCCAGAGGCTAGTGGGAAGTTCCACGGAAACTTTGCCTTTAAGACCCCCTCCTCTTTTGAGGGCCTGCCCAAACCAGCCCATAAAAGCCCCAGAAGCTCACCCAGTTCAGGGCTAACCCCATTTGTTTGGACTCAACCCATCTGTAGGCAGATGCCCTAATGGATCTCTTTCCATCTACCACGGCCTTGTGCATTCCTCCCTTGGCGTTTCTAACAGTTTATGGCTCATAAACCCAAAAAACTTCCCTAACAGTCCACAACGTTAAAGATCTAATGAAAAGAATTGTAAGTCCTTTGTTTGTGAAATCTTCCACCTTAAGCTGCAGTCCTTTTTTGTTTTTGGTGCAGTTGATGTTCTAAAGATTGATGAATCGAAAAGTTCTCATGTATGTTTAGAAAGAGAATGTGAGAAGAGCTTTTGACTTCACCATCAAATTTCCATAGTTTTCTCTCTATTAAGATTTTTGGAGTGGTGTCACAGAGAAGTAACATATATTGGCTACTAAGAGCGCCAAGTGTTACAGTTTCACTTTTTTTAAGGGGAGAGTTTGAGAGGCACTTTAAATCTCTACCACCTGAAGTAGTCTTATGACTCAGAGTAAGTGGTACAAAGAACGATACCATTATAGTTCTAATTTATGTCCAGTAGAAAGTCATTTATCCTTGGTTTAAAAGAATCGTTGGACATTGAGCACTATAATCCTGCTTGGAATACATTCATATTCCCTAAGGAAAAGGCCTCATATTGCTTTTTAGGATGTGACAATTAATTTTTCACTGTCCATTTTATCCATAATTTAAGCAAGTATTCCTGTAGAAAGAATTTTGTTGTTATTGTTGTTGTTTCCCTTTAAGGGAGGGGCAGATCCATTAAACTGCTTTATTTGTAAGGCAATAATTTTATTTTAAGCTTTATTTTTTAAAAAATATTTTTCTTTCTAATGTCTCTTGATATTGTGCAGCCAAATGCTAAAATTCACACAGTGAAGCAATCTGCCAGTCTGTTTTTATTTATATACTAGAACTGCAATTTCTGGTTTTAAGCCACCAGTAGAGTAGTGAAAAGGGTCATGAAAAACATCAGCATCACAGGCTATCCCTAAAGACAGTCTCAAGATTATTATTAATTCTAGGGACTTGCCCTTTTGCCATTTACAAGACGGGATTAATGTCCAATCTATTTTTAGCAGGAAAAACAAGCAGTTTTTAAAAGATGTTCTATCTAATGTACTCTGAGATATACTAATTCAGTAAAGTTTACTTCATTATCTTCAATATTGTATAAATGTATGCCCCCCCAAAGTTCATATGTTGGAAACTTAATCCCCAATGCAACAGTGTTGGGATGTGAGGACTAATGGGAGACGATTAGGTCATGAAAGCTCTGCCCTTGTTAATAGATTAGTGTTGTTTTTCCTCAAGTGAAATTTTTATCATGAAAGTAGGTTTGTTATAAAAGTGAGTTCAACACCCTTCTGCTCTCTCTTGCCCTCTCGCCTTCTACCATGTGATGTCACCGCAAGAAGGCCCTATTCAGATGACAACACCTTGATATTTCACTTCCTAGCATCCAGAACTGTGAGAAAATGTCTGTTCTTCATAAATTACTCAATCTGTGGTATCCTGTTATAGCAGCACAAAACAAAGACACGTGATGGCAATTGTGCACTATTGCCAGGTTGAGGGACTTTGGGGCTGTGTTAAGTATCCCGGCTGAATCTTGTTGGGAACTCTTCATCATAAAGCTTTGGCACCAAAGACCATGGAGAACACATCTGTAATTAAACAAAGTAGACTTATTACCTTACTGCAGCAAAGAACAATGTATCAGAGGAAATGTGGGACATTTTAGTAAGGATGAGTTGGAGAGGAACAATTGATAGACTAGTTATCCTTAAAATTTATGTCTAGTAAGTGGGAAGAACCAAAACAGAATAAGCATTTTAATTGGGGGAAAAAAGCAGTAGTCAATCATGTTAGTCAAAAGAGGAGAATGTTTGGTTACTTTGTGGTTGTATACTGTGCTTGCAATTGCTCATGTTCAGATATGATTTTGGCGTGATCTTGTTTTTGTATTGCTTTATCATGGTCATGGATTGATTTTGTCTGATTATTGTTGATATTTGTAAAATTGCTTATGTTCAATAAAGAATGTAACTGTTAGAATCTCACCACAAATCCCTAAAGGTCAATCCACACTTTGTTCACCATTCTATCTTACTGAGGTTATTGTGCCCTCTTTCTCTCTGATGGTTAATAATTATCACCAGTCCTTTGACACTTTGGACTTGTATTGTTCTCACTGAGATCATGGAACTGAATCCCATTTTACTATCCCCACAGTAATATCTTTCCTAAATTGTAAACCTCTTCCATAGATTTTCAAATACAAATGGCCACTCACTCATTCAAGAATTAAATTTTTAATGACTCAATAAAGGGTGTGTTTTCTCTGCTCTCCCAAAGGGTATAGTTAGGAGTGCTTGATTAAACTGAATGTAATAAGCTTCTTCAAACATTCTATATTCCTGAGCCTTTGGAGTTCCTTCTATAGATTAAGCCAGGACATCTTATTGATTCTAGGCCGCTTTTGAGTTCAGATTTTAATTAGCCAACCTAGCCAATTATTTACCACTCTCTTGTGCAGCAGCCCATACATAAAATCCTGAATCACATGTCTATATATGGAGCACAAATCAAGGTTGTATTCTATTCTTCTTTTTCTAATACTGTTAGGATTCATATGGACACAGGCCCGCTCATTGATACATACTGATGAATTCCATAAATTTTTTATATAGAGGCTATCTACTTCCAGAGTTGGCCTTGTACCTTTCTGTTTTATGTTGGGATCTTCTGCCATTTGTTGGGACTTTCGTTATGAGGCTAGAAACAATAGTAAAGACTTCATGGACAAAGAAACACAGTAAAGACTTCATGGACAAAGCACCAAATAAAAACAAGCAGGAAATAATGTGGAGGTTAAAAAAAACTAAAGTACATAAAAATCAAAATAAGGAAGAAGATGTAACAGACATAGCATTTATGTACAAAGCAAAATGGCACCTAAAGCATAAAGCAAAAATCCTAGAAATAGAGGACTTAATTGTTTGAAACCTTGAACATCATGAAAACACTCAGACAATTTTAATTTAAAAAAGCCTATATGCCTTCCAGACTGCCTAATAAAACTGACTAAAAATAGATTAAAAATGTAGAAACATGTAATATGCATAAATTTTCACCCTCCAGAGAATAATTATGTTAATAAATTCCCCTATTAGCAATTTTACAGGTAATATTTTCTGGTCGTGATACAATCACAGTAGAAGTCAATAATTTTTTTTAAAAAGCCAAAAAACTATTTGCATGAAAAATTGGAAATATTTTTTAAATAACTATTTTATCAAAGAACAGAAACAAATTGTAAATTATGTTATGGAAATTAGGAAATATTACCAAAGAGAATATCAGAACTAGAATGTCAAATTATCTAGAAAGTAATGAAATAGAAAACATGTCATAGGAAAATGTTAATATAAGGTACAGTACTAAGTCTATTTCTGGAGAACAAACAAATAATTAAATGCCTTTGATAATTTAATAAACAGTGAGAATAAATGAACTGTCGTTAGTAAGCTATAACAACCACAAATTAAGCATCTTTGGTGAAATTTAAATTAATGAGCCAGGAAATACTTAACAAGAATGAATCTGTTCATTCATTCAGTAAATGTTCCTAGAGTACCTACTATGTTCCAGACACTCTTCTAGGCCTTGGGAAACAACTTTGAATAAGAGGGAGAAAAACTTTTGGCCTCATGGTGGTTTACATTCTAGTGAGGAGGAGCAAACTATTACGGGAATTAAGTTGAAAAAAGAATTTGGGAGTGCAGCGTTGTAATTCTTTTTTAAAAAAAGATGGTCAGTGAATATGTCAAGAATATCTCCAGAAGTAAAATGCACTGGAGTAAAATCTATTTGGAAAAAGCCTTGCAAGTATCTGGAGAATGTGCATTACACTAATGAGCAATGTTCTAAAGAATAAAAAATAGCAAGTTAATTCATTAAAAAGACTTAAAATTTTCAAGTCATTTCAAAAGATTCATTAAAAGTTTAAAATGCAAAAAACAACAACAATATTGAGAAAACATAAATATACCAGAAGTAGGGAAAGAAAATATAATATAATATTCATAATGAAAATACTAAAATAATTATAAAGTTATGTGAAATTATGTGCATATTTATAGCAATAAATTCAGAATGGATGGATGATTTCGTAGGGCAGTGCAAATAACCCACACTGACACAATAAAAATAGAAAATATGTAGAACAACAAACAGAAGATACTATAAACTTTTCCCAAGTATTTTTAAAAGGCAAAAAGATGAGAGGTTTAACACTTATTTTTCTGACCTTGAAAGTAAAAATTTATATTAAAAAGGTACTTTTTAGAAGTTTTTTAAACATTGATTTGTTTTAGCCTCAATAAAAATCAACATTCTAGAAAGCTAGAGTAATATAAAGTTGTGAAACTGACATGGTTTCGGAAAATGAAAAGATCACTTGGGCAAATAAAGACACTAGAAAGATGAGGTGACGTTATCAATGTTTTTTGACTGGTAGCTATGACCATTTAAAATGTACATCTTATATTGCACTTCTAGGAATTTATTCCACTTGTATCTTTCTCCAAGATATAAGTACAAAAGGGTCATTGCAGCATCCAGAAAGTGATAAAGAGATATTCATATTCATCTGTTACAAAGACACGTGAAAAGTCCATCCATATGAACATCCATGAATAATAAGCAATTTAAACATAGAAATATTTCTAAAACCCATTCTTAAGCTAGTACAGATTACTCAAAAATAATAGACACTAATTGAAATAGAAAAAACTCTCTGTATTTATAAATTAGTTATTAATATGCATTGAAATTCTGGAAGATTACACAAAATTTAGAGCACATCTTAGTGGTGGTAGAGGAAAACAGAAACTTTAAAGTTAATCTTTAAATTTTTCTACTAATATTTTTAAATTTTTAAATGAGAATTAACTATATGACTGAAAAAGACAGTAATTAAAAAGAAAATAAAAAACTGTATGCTAATGTAAATAATTTAAATGACAAAAATGATTCAGACCAGTTGACTCAATACAATCTAGTGAAAAATCTTCTCATGCAAACCCTGTACTTTTAAATATTCTTTTGATAAAGGAAATTGATATTTATTAAAAATACTGGCATGGATATTTCAGCTTAAGTTAAATTTGGTAAAAAACCTCATGACTGTCCAAATGAGCAATATGAGGAATTAAATGCTGGACATGGCTCAGGAATAACTGCTTAGCATATGCTATCATTGCATAATAAAGATAACTTGTGCAGTAACAAATGAAAGTGTTACTGAGCCATTATGATAATATTTGAGTTTTAGAGATTATTGAAATATCTGATCCTTCTTGTTTGTCTTTTGTATTTGCAAATGATTTTATTTTTATTTGAAGTGAAATATTATTATTAATGCAACAGTGGATTTTTAAAGGGAATTTTAAAAGCCTATGCAATAGTGAGCGTATTAAGATTGATCATTATCAAACGAAACACCACACTTCACTAGTAGCAGTTTATTTTTTTCAACAGTTTTGTTGGACATCAATATAAGATATGAGATCAAGATATTAAAAAGTATCATAAAATGCCACTGGAAAATGGAAAGGTAACATTATTACTATATATCACTAGTACTCATTTGTTAAGGTAATGGGAAATGCCCAGACTCCCAACTTGTTATAAATAATTTTGCAAAGCAAGCCTTTGGTTCCTACCAAATAACTGTGTAATTTAAAACAAAATATAGTGGGCATAATAATAAAGGTCCCATTTTTCATCCTAACTTGAACTACTTAAACCTTTTTATTTAAATAACTTTTGATTGTAGCCAAAAATAGTTTATTATTTGTTGTTATTTAAGATTTAGGTCCATTTGCTATAATAAAAAGATTACAAACAAAAAATTATGAAACATAGAAATTTCATTTTCTTTTCTCTCTTGTATAACATGGACAAGAATAAGGGCTCCATGGTGGTAAGGGGGTATTTATGGCATATCCAGACTTATAACTTGGAGGTCTACCTTTACTAAAGTGTTTGCCAGATTCACATGGTCAGTGATGTCTTTGACCAAAGGTAAAGGGAAAATATTGAGGAAGAAGAGTGCATGCTCTTTTCTAATGAAGGCACAAAGGAAATTGCACACAATTTTTTTTTTCTCACATTCCATTTGCAGAATGTGTTCACAGAGATTAGCCAGAACATAGCTGAAGGAGAGGCTGATGAATGTGTCTCTGGCTGGGATTTCAGGTAATCAGCTACTTTTCAGGATATTTATTATGGGAAAATGGTACAAGGGATTTGGGGGATAACTCGTAGTCTTCCAAAGCTCTTTGTAAAAAACAAAAAAAGTTTCACATCATGCAAGAAGAATAATTATGGTACCACTGGGACTGCAACAAGCATATTAAATTAACAGAAGTTTAAGAAAATAAAATTAAAATAGCTTTCAAGGTAGATCTCAATAATGTGGATAAAACTAGCTCCTTCTTGCTTCTTTCTCCCTGTCTATTCCTTTGCCCTTCCTATTTCCCAATTATTTAATCTAAAATTTCTGGGTTAGTGTTCTGCTGACATAAATAGGCAGACTACACTATTATAGAAAAGATGGATTTATTTTGTTAGTTTACCAGAAAAACAAAACCTAGACTTTTTGTTTTTCCTTTCTTTTATTATTCTCAAAAAAGATAACTTAACTCTATAGATGAATACTTCACTTTAGAAAGTAACTTTTCTTTCCAAGTTATTTGTCCTGAAAAGAGTTCTGTGTGGCTATTTTATTCTATGCATCCACTTCTGTGCTTAATGTTCATATCAATGTCCTAAGTAATGACTGTAGGGAAGATATTTCTGAGTCTACAAACATCATCTTCCAGTAAACATTATCTTCTGTTTTCCATTGGGATACCACTGTTCTTCCGTTCCAGGAAAACTAAAGTCTACTCATTATCATCAAAGAAGTAGTTGCGATAAGCAGAGAAGCAAGAATTTTATTGTTGTTGGGTGGAAGATTCCACAAATTAAGATTAGGTCAAATCAAATGATAGGTTTGTTCAAGATTTCTATTTCTTTACTGATTTCCATTTAATTATTCAATAAATTACTGAGGGTGGAGTGTTAAAACCATCAATCATAATATTGAATTTGTCTGTTTCTCCTTTCAGTTCTGTATATTTTTGTTTCAGGGATCTGAATCTTTATCAGGTGCATACACACGATTGTCACATCGTCTTAATGAATTGCGCCTTTGATTATTATTATATGCCCCTCTTTGCATCTATTAATATAGTAAACCTTTATTATTTGTGTGTGCCATATTTGAAAATTTCTCTGCTCACTAAAATTTATTTATAACGCCTAAATCAACACTTGGGCACCTTCTCAGTCATTGGCACACATGTGCAGAGCCACAAAAGAATTGAGTTGCCCAACACTTAGGTTTCCAGCTAAAATTAAACAAGGTGACGCTCTGCCTCCTTGTTTCAGCTATCACACAGAGATGACCAGAAAATGGAGATGGTAGGGGGCAGGGCAAGAAGCTCTGGATCTGAGGCCAGTTGGAAGGAGTGTAAATTCCAACTCTGGCAGAGGTCAGCAGAGTGGCCCCAGGCAAGTCATTTAACACTTCTGAACCTGCCTTTCTCTTTAGCAAAATTAAGAAAATAAAATCTACCATATAAATTGATTTTTAGGATTTAAGATTATAATTTATGTAAAATGTGTGTGTGTGTGTGTGTGTGTGTATTAACCCTTAGTAGCAATGGTCCAGTATTCACTAATTCATGTTTGTGGTGACTTTGTACAATATAACCACTGCAAATAATAATGGTATTTCTTTTTCTAGTGTTTACTTATTATGATATTAATATAGGTATTCCAGCATTCTTTTGACTAGCATTTGCATAGCACATATTTTTACATTTTTTCTTTAAACATATCTATATACTTATACTAAAAATAGACTTCTGGTTGACAATTTTTAGCTGGGCATCCCTCCTCCTGCTGTCTTTCTTATTAAATTCGCCCTGGCAATCTTTGACATTTAACTGCGTTTAAACCTTTTATATTTAATGCAATTGTTGACATGGTTAGCTTTAAGTCTGCTATTTGCCATGGACTTTCTCTTTGTTCCACTTGTTTTTGTTGCTGTTTGTTTTTCCTTCTTACCTTCGTATCTCCTTTAGGCTTTTATTTAAGACCATGCATTATCCACTCTTGGCTTATGACCTATATCTCGCTGTCCTTTCTTTTTATTTTTTAACTGGTTGTTCTAAGGTTTACAATATTTGTTTTAACTTATTACAATACACCTTCCAATAATATTGTGCCATTTCCTACATAAGCACTTTATACAAGTATTCTTCAGTTCCTCCCTTTCCTCCTTTGTGCTCTTGTTTTAATAATTTTACTTCTGAATATGATTTAGATAATATAATACATTTTATTATTTTTGTTTTAAATAATTAATTATCTTTTAAGGAAAGAAAAAAGGTCATATTTCCCCCATATTCACTAATTCTTTTACTCTTCATTTTAGTGCGAAGTTCTGAGTTTTCACCGAGTATCATTTTATTTCATTTTGAAAAACTGCTCAATATCTATTTTTTCTTCTTTTTTTAAATTTCAAAATGTTAAGGGGGTACAAATGTTTTTGTTACGTGGATATCTTTTATAATGCTTAAGTTGGGGCTTTTAGTGTAAGTTGTTTGGTAATGAATTCTCTAAGTGTTTGATTTGAAATGGTCTTTATTTTTCTTCATTGTGTGAAAAATATTTTTTCTAGCAGTACAATTTTAAATTGAGGAGGTGTCCCCCCTCTTCTCAGTACTCTAAAGATATATATAAATACACACACTCATATACACACACACTCACACACACGAGTGCTGTCCAGAAAGTATCCAGCCATGTAATATGAAAAATTATATTAACAATGCCTGGATACTTTCTGGACAGCCCTTGTATATTTCATTTTGTGCCTTGCACTCCTTCCAAAATAAATCTTTGATCACATTTACCTTTTATTCCTAGTGTATAATGTGTTTTTTTTCCTTTTTAACTTATGATTGTTCTCTTTTACCTGTCTCTACAGTGATTTGATTAGGATGTAACTTGATTTGATTTTCTCCTTATATTACCTGAGATTTGTTGGCTATTTTAGGCAGCTTCATGTTTTCATCAAATTTGTGAACAGTGAGTCCATCATTTCTTAGATATTTATATTCTTAAATACATAAAAATATGTGTGTGTACATATATGTTCTTTATATCTCCACCTTTTATCCTTCAAAGGCTCCAATTACATTTATGTTAGAAATTGTACATTAACTACCAAATCACAGAGACTCCATTTATTTTTAGTGTATTTTTCCTCTTTGTGTTTCATTTTGAATACTTTGTTTTTCTGTATCTTAAAATTCACTGCTCTACTGATCTGATATTAATCCCATTCAATAAATATTTTATTTCTAACATAATTTTTAGCTCTAAAAATCTATTTGGTTCTTTTGTTTGCCTTCCAGTTTTCCCATTATTATGTTCATGCTTTCCTTTATATCCTTGAACATATTTACAATAGCTGTTTTAAATACCTTATCTGTCATTTTCCTGTTTGTTTGCATGTTTAGTAATACTTAATTATATATTAACATTATAAATGCTATGTGTCTGGGTCCCTGAGTTTTTTTGTCTTTCTTTAAAGAATACCAGAGTTTACTTTTGCAGGCTGTTGAGTAACTTGCAATTAAGCTCGAGCCTTTAGAAACTTGTTTTAAGTTTGCTTATTGTGTATCTAGAGTAGACTTTTCATTAGGGCTAATTTAGTACCATTTCTAAGGCATACATGTATCTTTGAGGGTCTTTGTTGACTACCTCTATCACTCAGTGAGGTCTCTATAGTCCAAATGGTCAAAACATGAATATTTTCCAGTTCTGTGTAAACTCTGGAAAATCTTAAGCTTATCACTTTCTGACAGCTTTTTTCTCAGTCTATCGAGTATTACGTTATGCATGTGCAGATTAATGTTCACTAACATTCTTTTGGAGCTCTTCTTTGTGTAATATAGTCCATATGATACTGTGTACTGCAAATGCCAGATTCCCAGGCTTTCTAAATTTTAGCTTGTGTGTTCTTAACTCAGAAAGACCCCTGTACATTCTCCCTAGATTCCTCCTCCTTCTACTGCAGTCTAGAAAGTGACTGGAGGTAAAGAGAAGAGACCACTCTAGGGCTCACATCATTTAATTATAAAATCAGTTCTTTCATTTTTTTTCTATTTTATAAGAAAAAAAGTCTCTAGAACTTAGAAATGTAGAACACAAGTCCAGGATTATATCATTTTTAAAAGGCACACTTTATCTTCTGATTTCTGAATAATTCAATGTTTGAAATAAATAGTGAAGAGACTCGTAGTTCACAGCAAATAAAAGTAGAAGAAAGAGTATTATGGAGATATGTTAGGCAGATAATCCATATTAATATTATGTTATTTTATGGATTTTCTGATGCTTGCAGAATTATTAAGCTTTTAAATATTTAAAATTTGTCATGATTTATTTTCTTATATTAATTAAATATTTTTGTTTATAATTTTGTATTCATAATTTTATATTACTTTACTTAAAAGAATGCTATTACATTGTATAAGGTTCAAGTTCCATAAAACCCAAACTTACTCTGGAGTTGGTCATATACTCTTGGCTGAGTGAGAAGCACCAGGGAGTAACCCTGCTAGCAATGAAGGCCAGGTAAAGAAGGTAGCGCATGCTTTGAACTGATAATACAATTTACCACAATGTTATATTTCAAGCAAACATGTTTATGAAAATCTGATTGAAATCTCTATCCTGCTTTAGTGAAATAAATTTTAGTTACACTTATTTTCTAGATGTTAGTCACATTTCTCCTAATGTTTATTATCTCTGTTTAAATGAATTTTATTATTTGATACCGCACAATATTCTTTGCATATTTTGCAGAGTTGTTATAGTCCACATTTCTATGCAAATATACAAAAGTTCTCCACTGCCCACTTTTCTTTTAAAATTGTGACTCAATTTATGCTTTTATCTTTGGCACATTTGCTTATCTATTTATCTTTGAATAAATATATTAATAAAATATATTTGGTTTTCTTTTCACTCTACCTCAAGGGATATAGTAGAGCAAGTGAGACACTAAAGGTAACAGGACAGTAACCTCCAGTGTCAGTAAGATTAGTGGGGAGTGGTAAGGACTGTTGTGAGCTGAGCAGCAATGCCCCAAATCTGGATAGAGCTCCAGACAATTGTCATTATAAGAGAATGAGGGTCAAACCTTCTCCTTTCTCAATAGAAGCCCCAAATCTTGATTTTCATGTCACATATCCTACGTTTTAAATGTTCTTTTATTGAACTTTATCTGCTATATAAAACATTCTCTTCACTGAATTTGTTCTAAAAGCCCATATTGTGACTTTACTGTAGGTTTATTAATGTGCATATGTATTTCCCATGTCATGGTTTTCTTAAATTGATATTGCTTAATTTAAAAAGGAACATAATTGGAGAGGGAGATTAGGCTACTACATGATAAATATCTGTGCTACATATTTCCAGAAATTTACAAACTTTCATCCCCTCATTCATTATTCAATAGTGCTATTATCATCGCTCTTTCAGTAGCTGGTAAGATTTAAGTAGCATCAAATGATTGTCAAATTCTAATGAACTTAGTTACTATGTTGACAAATCTAAATGATATACATCGTCTCAAATTGGAAAATAACTTTCTTTTGACTGTTTCCTAATCTTAGCATGTTGTTATTACCAACTAGCAGCCAAGATAATTCATCAAGATATGAAAAGAAAGTTCTATTAATTATGCAACAACAGTGTTGCAATACGTCACTGACCTTTTCAAAATCTTTTTTTGTCAGTGTTTCATAGACCATTTCCGCAAAAACATAAAAAATAAACAACAAAAGGTCATTGTTTTAGGCTATTTTTTATGAACGATTAAGAAAAAGAAAAACTCTTAGTTCTCATTTTTGCAATATTTTACAAATGATATTTTTCAGTTAAAGTTTTTTGGCTATTTTGTATTATGTGTAAAGCTAATTAAATATACAGAATAGCAATGGCTTAGTTCTAAAGCCTTTTGAATCGGCCACTGGGATAACATACACCTTTTAGAGTTTACATGTTAAAAGAAATCTGCCCTTTCTTTCTAATGTGAGGATATAGATTTTTCAGAACAGATTTTCGCCCTTTTCATTAATGGTTTAGGAAAATTTAGATGTATAATTTTCATGGACGTTTATAAGAAAGCCGAGTATTTTGTTAATTTTACAGAAAATTAGCTAATTATAAAATACATGTTTCATCTCCATATACATATAAATACACATTCCTATGTGAAATCCTTGATTCAATAAATATTTATTGAATGTCTGTTACTTAACAGTCAGACACTGTTCTTGGCACTTGAGATTTTGTAATGCGGGGAATGACAGAATTATGTCATAATGGTAATTCATTCTAATTTTGAAGACCAAAGGTTTTTATATATATAAATGTATTCTTTATTATTTGTTATAGTGTTTATTGTAATTACATATATTTATCACATATAATTTTTTCTCAGTTCCTTTGGGTTTTAATATTTTTAAATGTATATATATTTATTTTAATATTTATTAATGTTTAATATTATTTTAAATATATAATAAAATAAATTAATTTAAAATATGTAAAAACCCAAAGGTACTGAAAAAAGAAATTTCAGACAAGAGTGAGCAGCCTGCACAAATGCTCTTGAGTGAAGGGGAACTTACCTGGAGAAACAGCAAGGAGATTGACAGAGCAGCCAGAGCAGTGGGTGGGTCGTACAGCAGACGACCTCAAAGAAGTTACAGGAACCGGATTATATAGGGCCTTGTAATTCATAGAAAGAACTTTGACTTTTATTCTGATACAATCTGATTTATATTTTAACAGCATCACTCGAATGGCTATGTTGAAAATACATGAAAGGCAGTCAGGAGTAGAAAGAGTGTAGTACTAACGATTTACAATAGCAAAAGAGAGAGACGAAAATGTGGCTTCTGCCAGGATAATGACAGAGGGTCAAATTCTGGATATTTGTATAAGGAACAGCCTATAGAATTTAAAGAAAGACATCAGCAAAGTGAAGTATTTTGCCGCTTAGGTATCTAGGGAAAGCATATTCTAAGCAGAGGGGTTTTCAATTGTCAATGGCTTGAGGTGGAGAAGTACCTGGAGTGTAGGAACGACAAGGAAGCCAGTGTGGCTAGAACAAAGTGAATGTCTGAATGATGGAGAGTTTAGGAGGTGATGAGGTCAGAGGAATAACAGGGCCCAGGCTAAACAGGACAGGGTATGGTGTGGAAGAGGAAAGAGAAGTTGAGGTTTGGGAACCTCACCAAGGTTTGGGAACCTGAGTATCAAGGACTGAATTGGTACAAACTGAAATGTGTAAGGCTGGAGGTGGTGTTGACTTGGGGAGAACATCAGCTTGCTTTGTGTATGATAAGTTTGAAATATGAAGGTGTCAAGTAGACTGTTAGATATTCTGGACTAAAGTTTTCATAAAGGGGAACTGGTCTGTCAGTATAGATAACATGGGTTATCAGCATTTAAATTTGATGTCATAGAGGCTAGGATAGAAAGACAAGTGGTGCCTGGACTGAGCCCTAGGCTTTCCATTATTTTGAGATCAAGAAAATGAAGAGGAGCCAGAAAATGAAAAATTAAAAAAAAAACTGGTTAAAACCTGACCTATTATGTGAAACCAGTAATACCAGATTACTCGTTAATTCTAACACTTTGATTTATCTTTAAGTGACAACTTAGACATATTATGTATGTTGATGTGTGCTGTTTTATACTATTTCATAAAATATTATAGGTCATTTAAAACTATTCAAGTAATATTTTAAGAATAAATTTGTTCTTGTGTTTTATGAAAGAATAAATGAGAAATTAACAAAAAGACATTACATATAGTTTTAGAAAGTGGGGGAATGGGTAATGGTGCAGGACTTCTAAATGAATACCTTTTTACAATGTTATATTGTTTCTGAATTTGAAAAAAGATAAATATATTGTCCATTCAAAAATTTTAAAAAATTAGAACTATAATTATAGCCTTAATGTAATGATAGCTGATATTTCAAGACTTGTTTTCCCATTAGGTTATACCTAAAAATGAAATTTACCAATTTAAGAGAAAGCTTGCATAAAGTAGTACTGACTACCAGTTGATTTGAAGTTTAAATGATTTCTCACATTTATCTACTATATATTCAACATTTAAAGATGTGTATATTTGAAGATGTTCTAGCAAACTGTTTTCATTCTCTACAAAGAAAGATCCAGTTATCTTTTCCGGTCATGTATTTTTTATTACTTTTGACTTCTTTAAAGGGTAGTAGAAACACATTTTAAATTCTTGACCTTTTCTGCGTGAGGTGATTTTAAAGTTAACAGACTTACTGTTTCTGTTTTTCATGCTTTCCACATTTATAAGCGTACTGCTAACTATTTTGTTGTTTAAATGAAAGACTGTGCTGACAATTAAATGGAGGCTCATGCATGCTTCACTGCCATATCTTATTACCATCAACGTGAGAAGCAGCAGAATGCTGAAATTACTGGTTTTAGCCTACATCTGCATGGCCTTATTATACCTGCCAAGGTGAAAATGTCAACTCTGAAGAATGTAATTATATAACTTAAACTGCAGTGGTGGCAAGGTTAAATTCTTGCTTTACTGATCTTAAAAGGCCCTATAGCTTCTAGATCTGGAAGTGCCTTTTGTTTATGAATTTGACCTCCCACTTTTATTCCTTTGCTATGTTTTTTTAGATAAGGTTTTCAACACAGTGTTAATTCAATATAGATTTTTGGACTTTTTCTATTTCATTCCCCTTAAATAAATACTATTTCCAACAACCAGAAGGCATGCAGCATAGGTATTCTTATATTCGCTCCCATTTGAAGAGAGTGTAAAATGCAATTTAAGTTGCTTTGTGTTAAAGCAGCCCAAATTATTTGTCAATAATTTTAACTTGTAAATGTTAGTTAACGCTTAATTTAATAAATCTTTTCCAGGAATGATTGCTAAAAACTAAATGCCTTTAATTAACATTTAATTATCTATTGAAAACTCAATTATCTCAACTATTTCTTTCACTTGAGATCTTTTTTAGTAATTTGAAAACTGAGAATTTAATTTTTAAAACCTATTTGATGTTGTTTTTGTCGATGTAGGGTTAGAAATAGTAATTTTCAGTTAAATATAAATTTAAAATATTATTTGAAATAATATTCCTACTAATATGTAATGGAAAAACATCATGAATTTCAAGTATGTATCTTAATAAGCACATAATTCTATAATATAAATATATTCAGTTTGTACTCTACATCCATTCTGATGTTGTTCCTAAAATGATGGAAATGGCATTTAAATTTATCACAAAGCCATGCGGATGAAGACCCATATAAATAATATAAAGCATAGTAAAGAATTCAAGGAAGGAAGAAGGAACTTCTAGCCAGAAGAATCCATGAGTGGTTACTAGCGTGATTGACAGTTAGAGGTGAGAGTCATGATGGACAGGTTTTATGGATATAGGAAATCAGAGGCATAAGGGTATAAGGTGGGAAAAGATATTAAAGAGGAATTTTTTTATACCTCTAGTCTGAGCATAGGAAAGCATTTACAAAAAAACTTTGACAAGAGTGCACTTTAAAAACAAAATGTCTAGATAGTATACCCTCAGCATATAGAAGTTACAGTGAAAATGGACTTATGTAAACAGCTAACTTATAGTCTGATAGTTGCATATATTCACTGTTATGAAAAAAGATGACTAATTGATCTATATGTTTTTCCTTTATGTTGCAGTAAGCAAACTTATTTTAAAAGCTATTTTATTTTAAAGGAAAAAAGAATAAGCTATTCAAAGATAAAATGCAACATCTTTAATTTTAAAATGTATTTTTAAATGATATATGTTTACTAAAAAAGTAAAATATATTTATATATTAATATACGTTTTGCATAATTTTATGTGGTAGTCATATTCAATTGGAAATACTCTCTGCCTGAGGGAGAATTAGAATGCTGAGAGAGAAACAATGGATATTAAGCTTTTTATTTCAAAAACAGAAATGCAAAGCAAAACCATTTCTGAGCCAGTACTTTAGGTCAAGTTTTGTTAAAGAGAAATTAAGGGATTTTCTGAGTATATTTATATTCATATTATATTCATGTCTATACTTATATTATTTCTATACCCCTACCTATGCCTCTGTCTCTCTCTCTCTCTCTCTCTCTCTCTCTATCTCTATCATCGATATCATTTATACCCCAAGATATGATGGATAATATAACATCCACCAGCTTAGAGAAGGTCAGAACATTCCTTTCAGCTGGTAAATGGAGAGAGGGACTTGAAGGTGGAAAAATGGAGACAGAGGTTGTCTGATTCCCCCAAAAATGTGGCACCTGTGCATTCATAGACTTGGACCTGAGTTTGTGCATGGGTTGCTGGAGGGAGTGGAGGCGGGTCAGGAAAAAGAGAGAAGTCCCAAATCACATCAGTTATAAGGACTAACTTATAACAGAAAGGGTTTTTGTTCTGTTTCCTATTAAGCAGTGTGCTGATCATTTGCGTACTTGCTCTCAGATCCATCTCCTATTTGTTGCAGCTTTCTGTTAGTAAAATTAAATGTGTACCTCCCCTTCACCATGAATACCACCTGCACAGCTATCAACAGCATAGAAAAATGAAGTTTCAGAAAATGAAGGAAGTTCATTTGCACTTCTAACTGAAATATACACATGATGTAATAGCAATGCTATTTCTATGAATCATATAATCTCTTAATATTTAGAAACATATTGTTCAAACAGATAACACATTTTAATAGCAGCATTAAGTCATTGCCTATGTTTAATCTTTTCTCATAGAAAATTCCCAAATTCTATTTGGCCTTTTGCAATAAATAGTCTTTGTGGGCACATTGGAGCCAGAAACATCTCTCTTTTCTGTGGAAGAACCTAACACATAAAGGAGGACCATATCACTTCCATGTGAAGTGCCCCTTTCACCATGGCAGATGTATCTGACTCAAGCTGGGATTCTCTGCCCTGTAAATTCAAGGTGTGTAATTTATAAAGACAGAGATGGAAGTTGATGGAGCTGACACATATTGATGGCTAGAAAATAGGACATCCATTTACTTAATACATATTTATTACTATACCAGGCACCATTCAATGGGATAAGTACTAGGGTTGTGGTGTTGTTGAAAAAACAGATATATGTTCTCCACTTTTGTGGTTTACAATATAATAGGAGTCAGCAAATACAATTAGGAACACACATAAGAATATAACTTCAGGCTGTGAAGAACACACTGAAGGAAATGATTAAAGAACAGTGATAGATTGAAAAGAAAAAAAGAGGCTCACATTTTTACATGTTGTTAGGTGAAACTTACCAAGGTAATTGAAACATAGGATAACTCCAAAGTTTGAAGAGGAACTGCCATGTGACATCCATAGGGAAAGTGAGCCAAACGTGTAAGATCTTGAGGCAGAAAATATTTTGGTGTGTTAGAGAAAAGAAACAGAAGGATTTCAATACATTTGATTTGAAGGGACAAGAAAAAAAATGGAATGAAATGAGGCTGGAAATTTAATTGGGGCTAGATCCTACCTTATCTTATTGGCCAAAGTAAGGAGTAATTACTTGAAAATATTGAAATAATTGGTCATTTTTACAAATAGTTTCAATGGAGTGATGGTGGCACAGGCCAGACTGAACTCAATTGTACAATAACTGGACATTTGAAAGTGGGGACAACCTGTGCTGACAAATATTTTATTTAGTTTAACAATGAAGAAGGCTAAAGCAATAGCTAAGTAACTAGAAGGAGACATGGGGTAACAGAAGGGTTCTTTAGACTGGGAGATACTAGAGAAAAATGGTAGATTATGGCCACTAAAATCCCCACAATCCCTCTCATTTCTTCCATTTCTGAGTTTTGTTTCTTTTGATTTGATGAGATATAAATAGAAGGCAATTTTGTTGATCTGCACAGCATCTCTTTAGAAAATACGCATAGACTAAAACAGCCTAAGTCAACTGTACCTGGACTATTACAAGCATAGAATGAGTTAGTTTGTCATTCTGGTAGGGCTGACTCCTTCCAGCATTTCCAAGGCTAAACATGTCATCGCAGTGGTTAACTCAGGGGTAGGGAAGCCAGCAGGTGATGCCGCTGAGAACCTTTCTTCCTTTCTCCTTCCTTCCTTCCTTCTCTCTTTGTAATAAAAAAAATTGAACAACCAAAAGAAGAAAAAAAACTTGTTGAAGGTGGGTGATGTTTCCCTGGGGCTTATTATACTTTTAAATTCCATATATGTTTGTAATTTTCCTTAACGAAAGATTTTTTAAGTCCTAATTCTGGAGAAAAAATAACCTATCTAAGGTTTTATGACAGCATGGTAGCAAAAAGAAGAATCAAAGCAACCCAGAGTAAACATTTTTTGAAATATTCATGTTCTTGATTGAAGTGCTTCCAAAACTCTTTCATGTTTTCAACTTGAATAGCTTAGTTCTTGTTTTGTTTGTAAATCCAAACGTGTGATTTTTCACGTTTGTAGCGGGAACTTATTCTTGTTCTCTGTATTAGTTTCTCTGGTTGTTGAAACAAAGAAATTCATTGTCTCACAGTTCTGCAGGCTGGGAGTCTGAAACCAAGAGTTGGCGGGGCCATGCGACCTCTGAAGGTGCTTAGGAAGGCTCCTTTCTTGCCTCTTCTAGCTTGTGGAAGCTCCAAGATATTCCTTGGCTTGTGGCAACAAAACTGCAATCTTCATGTGACATTCTCCCTGTCTCTTTACATAGTCTTCACTCTCTGCATGTCTACCTCTGTGTCCGTATTTCCCTTTTAGAAGGACACCAGTCATTGGATTAAGGCTCAACCTAGTGGCCTCATTTTAATCTGATTACTTCTTTAAAAACTCTATTTCCAAATAAGGTTACATTCTGAAGTACTGAGGATTAGGACTTCAACATATCTTTTTGGGGGTAAACAATTCTTCCCATAACATCCTCTTAGTCACATGTGCAAGGATGTACCTGGTATAAATACCGGCCTTGTGCCCACTCTCAGTCATTTTCCCAAAAAAGGAGGAACGAGAGACCCAGTAGGTAGACCACATGCTTGGGACCATGTTTCTTGTTTAGATCTCTTGTATTTAAGAAGCATACATTTTGTGTGTTCAGTCGTCCCTCTGGCTTCCTTCTCCTTAGCCTTAGACTAGTAGGAAAAAACTGCAATTACCAACTTTCCAGTGGATGAGGTCTTCCAGATTGGCCCAGGGAAGGAGTAACAGACAGCACATATTAATGAGCCCCTCCTAAACTATTGGCTTCAGATGCTCTCCTGTGCCTCATAAGCACATTTTGGTCCATGACAGTCCACATATAGGACAGTAGTCCCATAGATTATAATATTGTATTTTTACTGTAACTTTTCTATGTTTAGTTATGCAAATACTTACCACTGTGTTACAATTGCCTATAGCATTCAGTACGACCATGCTGTACAAATTTTTAGCCTAGAAGCCATAGACTATAACGTATAGCCTAGGTGTGTAGTAGGCTATACCATCTAGGTTTGTGTGAGTACAATCTACAATGTTTGCTCAACCACAAAATCGCCTAAGAATGAATTTCTCAGATCATACCCTTGTGTTATGCCACATATGACTATATTTTTATGGTTGCATTTTGTTTTGCTATGATTGATTTGTGTGTCTATCAATTAGGATTGCAATTCCATGGAGAAAAATGTTGATATTGATCAGGCCCTTTAAAATCCAAAAGCTTCAGCTTAATTTATTCTGACATTTCCTTTGAAAATGCTGTTTAAAGTCCAAGTGTTTCACTCATTGGAAACTTCCTTTCATTCACTGATTCATGAAAAATTAGTCTATATATTATCCATAATCTATATATAATACATTTGCCTATTATCATAAATATACATTCTGAATTTATAAGACCAGAGAAATGAAATATCAGTGATAGCGGTTGCATGAAACTATGGCATAGGTCATAGACAAATGCATTAATATATATCAATTTGTATTTACTGAAATTGACTTGTTTTATAATTTTTTGTTACTTTGTGCTTTTGTATGCCATTAATAAAATACAAAATATATTTATTTTTTACATGCACATATCACAATGCATTTCAGAAGGAAAAATATCATTGGCATTATTTCTTTAAAATTGATATTAATATCTCATGGAATATACATTTGGTGAAATAGGAGTTTTAAAAATTATCCATTATTTCATATACTATTGCAAAAATTGCAACAGCAAACTCTGTCATTGTAAAAAAAATCTAGTAAATATTTTCAATACTACTGTGTGTGTTGTGTATGATTGAGAACCCTTTAGAGAACTTAGAGTAGACACATACATAACCTTCGGTAAATTGAGAGTTAGTTGAAGCAATCTATAAGATTCCTTAGTGTTGCACTGTCCATAATATAGCAAACAGCCATATGTAGCTATTTACATTTAAATTAATTAAAATTAAATAATAATAAAAATTTAGTTCCTCAGTCACTCTAGTCACAAAAGAAGCCATGTGTGGTTATTGTCTCCCAAAGGAGCAAGCAAATTATAAGACATTTTCAACATCATAGAAAATTGTATTAGATAGTGCTTCCTTAGAGTCACAATATTTTATGGATTTAGTCGAATATTGGTTCTATAGATGATTTCTGACAAATCTGTTACTCATAAATGTCAGAGTAATTTCAGGGTCTTTTTCTTATACTATCAAAGAGAACCACTTCTAATGCTGACTCACACTCTATGACTTTAGTGTGCATTGCCATGTTAGGATGCACATGATATATTAGTTCTAAAATAATGAGGGATGGCAAACCATCATCTTGCGAGGCTCTGGAGTTGTGTAAGGTATAAGGATATGTGTAAGATTTCTTAGAGTATTATGACATAATTAATATTATTTTCTGTTTTTATCCTAAAAGAAAAATGACTATTCTCTTAAAGGAAACAGGATAATACCATCCTGTGTTAAGAGGATGTTAGCAAATGCAGACCAGGCAATATAAGTGAAACAGACGTTCAGTTCACAGAGAACAGCAGGACAAACAAAACTTATTCCAAGAGTTAAAAAGAATAAGACACCATCAGCTTTATAAAGAATATATTGCCAGAGAGCAATGTTGCATTTAAAAGGCAAATGTAGATATGGAAATGTAAAGATTAGGGGCTATTTGCCCCTATTCTATTTCAAAGGACTCTAAAAGACATTGGTATCTGAGGGAAGAAGGGGTGTGGTTATGTATGGTACCATATGGAATATAGAAGACGAACCAGAATTAAGCAAGAACCACGAGAAGAGAAATTAAATAGGATCAGACTTTAGCCATACTGATTATTATAATATTAGCTGACCTTCAATAGGAAGAAATGAGAAGTTAATACAAAAATTTAATAAATGTATTACTAATATTTTTGAATCTCTGTGCAAAGAATATGCGTTTGGATTAATGTATAATTTGTATCTATATAATGATATTAAGGAACTTTTTAAAAATAGCAATTCTCAATAAAGTATTTTATTATTTAGAAAATGAATCAACAAACTTCCTTATACACACATGCCTAGACAACCAGGGAGAGTGACCCATACTTGATTATTAAAATAAAAATTTTCTTCTTGAAGAGAAAACGTTACTCTGTTCATAATTTTCTTTATAATGGTTATTCCTTTCTGGTATACTCTTACGTATTATGCTATACATGTGTTCAACATTATAAATCTTATTTAAGTACTTGGGTTTTGAAGTCATGAGGAACTCTGTTTGAATCTGGCTTGTGCCATTTACTACCTCTTTGACCTTTGGAAATTATTTAATTTTACTGAAACTCGATTTCCTCATCTACAAAATAAGAATAAAATTTCCTATCTAAGTGATTTTTAATATTTGAATGATATGATTATTTTAAATTTCTTAGAAAATAGTCTGCTGCAAATAAGTAATAATAAGTTTTTAAAAATAGTTTGCACACAATAATATTTTAAAATAGAAATATTGGCTAGATGCGTATCTGTTGCTAAAATTATCATTCCTATTTTATATTTCTTTACCTAGACACGTTATTTTCCAGCAAGTGTAGCAAAATATAGTTTCGTGTGTGGTAGGAATTATTTGGGAATAAAAATCTTTGAAAGGACTGTCTTGTTTGACCCACATTGACAGGTAAATCAGGTACCTCTTTATTCTTCCAAGGTCATTCCTTCCAATTTTGCTTTCTACTTGGTATTCAGGATTGCAAACCATCCTTTGAAGTTGTAAATGTGTCTTACTCTTGATAGTTCTTAAGCTTCTTTTAAACTAGAGCAAAGTTTGAGTAACAGTTCTAATCACTAAAGAATTCCTTCAAAACACTGTGATTTTCTCTCCTGCATTTCACAGGCTTTATATTATCTTATAAAGGAAGAATAGAAGATTTTTAGAATATATCACTGATATGACTTTACTGAAATTTACAGACACCTGATCATACTAGTCCTTAAATAATTTTTTTGGAGGGAAATGAAACCATAGTTTTTATGACATACACGTTCGTAGTTTTCAACAATAGAAAAGCAATTACTTACATTTATTAGTTTGATATATATAAACAATGATTTTGAGTATCATTAAAGTAAACTGATTTTCCTTATAATCTCTGTACTCTCCTAGGAATTTTGAGGAGAAAATCCTGTCTTTACTTTTCCTTAGTTCCATTCTCCATCTACAGTAGCCAAAAAACTCTTCAAAATTGGGTAGAGTTTTAGGGCACGAGTAATTTTTAAGTTATTTTGTATTTCAACCACTTTGATTTATGGAAGAGAAAACCAGAAACTTACCAAAGGCTACATTAGAACTATATGGTAGAGCTAGGATTTGAACCAAGTTTAGGTGTATGCATCACTTTTTTCTTTCAGAAAATGCAGCATAAAAATACATAATATTACATGTTGCTTTTGTACTTAACCAAATATATAGTATATCCTAGAAACCACTGCATATCGTTCACAAAGACCTTAACTTTTATGTGTATGATATAGACCCTTTTAAATGTACTCTTATTTTTATTTATTTATATATGTATAATTCATATTTATTCAAGCCACCAAAAGATAAGTATTTAGACAGTTGCTAAGGGTTTGGTGTTACAGATAATGCCACCAGAAATGACCAGCAACTATGTTATTTCTGCAAATATGTTGTTGTGATTCTTCAAACAAATTCCTAGAATTATGATAGTTTTGTTAGCTTTTGTCCAATTCCTCTCTGGAAGACTACTTTTTTGAACTCTAAGCAGCAGTATCTGAGAAGGAATGGTTTTCCATAGCCTCACGAACAGAGGGTGTTTTCAAGCATGCGTTTTTGCCAAAATTAAAGATGAGGGATGGTGAACCAGCATAGTTTTCTTGTGTTGTACCAGCTTTATTGAGGTATAATGCACATATTATAAAATTTGCCCACTCAAAGTATACAATTCACTAGTTTTTTCATGTATTCATGTAGTTGTATAATCATCACTACTGTCTAATTTTAGAATATTTTCATCATCCCACAAAGAAATCTCATACCCATTGGCACTCACTCCCCATTCCTCCTAACCCCAGCCCCTGGCCATTATCAAATTACTTTCTGTCTCTGTGGACAGATAAAAAGGAACTTGCCTATTGTGGATATTTCATATAAATGGAATGATAAACTATGTAGTCTTATCTGTCTGGCATCTTTCATTTAGCATAATGTGTCAAGGTTCATCCATGTTGGAGCATTTTTCAGTACTTTAGTCCTTTTTATGGCTTCATCATACTCTATAAATATTTTCTTTATCCATTAATTGTTTGATAGACATTTAATTTGTTTTTAATCTTTGGCTGTTATGCAAAATGTTGCTATGAACATTTGTGTACAGGTTTTTACCTGGCCATGTTTTTACATGTACTTAGAAATGGCATTGCAGGGCCATCTGGTAACTCTATGTTTAACCTTTTGAAGAACTGCCAAACTCCTTTCCAAAGTGGCTGCACCATTTTAAATCCCCTCAGCAATGCATAAGAATTCCATTCTCCACATACTTGTTAACACTTGTTATTTTATGTCTTCTTTAATTTTAGCCATTGTAGTAGGTATGAAGTGCTATCTCCTGGCTTTGAATTGCCTTTTTTCTATTTATTAATGATGTTGACCATTTTTTTCATGTTCTTATTGCTTTTTTGTATATCTTCTTTGGAGAAATGTCTATTCACATCCTTTACCCATTTAAAAATAAAGTTATTTGTCTTTCATTGTTGAATTGTAAAGCCTCTTTATATATCCTGTATACAAGACAGTTATCAGATGTATGATTTGCAACTATTTTCTCCTATTCTATTTGTTGTCACTTTACTTTCTTGATGGTGTCATTTGAAGCACAAAATATGTTTTTTTAAAATTTTAATAAAGTCCAATTTGTCTACTTTTGTTTTTGTGGCTTGTGGTTTTGGTGTGGTATCTCAGAAACCATTGCCTAATCTAAGGTCATGAAGATATACTCCCATGTCTTGTTGTAAGAGTTTGCCTGTTTTACCTCTCGCATTTAAATCTATCATTTATTTTGAACTAATTTATATAGTTGGTGTATTCATTCTTTTGCATGTGGATATCCACTTGTCCCAGCACCATTAGTTAAAAAGACCATTGTTTTTTCATTGCATTAGCTTGTCACTCTTGTTGAAATCAATTGACACATACATGTAAATATTTATTTCTGGACTAACCCAGTGTGGGTTAAATTTCATTTTCTTATTATGAGTGGAAATAAGTATTTTTTCATACGTTTATGAGCTTTTTATATAACCATTTTTTTGTGAGCTGTCACGTGTCTTGCTCATTTTTTTCTATCAGGAATTTGGACTTTTTTCTAGATTTTTAAAAAGCTCTTTATAAATTAGTGAGAATAAATGTAGGAAAAATTAAAAATAATTTAACATTAATGTTCATCTACAAATCAAATTATTTCTGATCCATTGCCTTTAAAAAAGTTTTCCCAATAATTAAAAGTAGATATTTGTCAGGTAGTCACAGACTTGTATACATTACAAGGAAAGTAGTCCAGTCCACACTGTTTATTTATAGCAAATACATAATTTTTATGTGTATTTACTGAAGAAACAGTATATTTCACTTTGCTTCCTACCTTTCTAAGAGATTTGGATTTAACTACCTCAATTTCTCTGAGCACCTACTAATTACGTCCAAGCAAATCTATATACTCTTCATTATCCCAGTGGGGATGATTTATTTTGCTCTTCTGATAGAAGAGTCCTGTCCAGGAAAAAAAAATGCCAGGGAAAATCTATTTTAGCCTATCAAAGCACCACCTATACCCTCTACCAACTAAACTCTGGTGGCACATAGAAAACCCTTCCTTTGAGAATAGTTTCCTTGTCTACTTAAATTACTTCATATTGACTAAAGTCAGAACTAAAATCATCTAAATACAGATTTGTTGAATCCAACATCCTTGTCATTTATTTATAAACATTAAAGCTACATAAGCAGACAAGTTATTATTAACCTGACCATAAAAAAAAAAGCAAAAATGAAAATTCAATATATTCTGATGACAGCAAAAGTGTGTTTGCTTATTGACAAACTGGTGATGAAGCATGTGTATTTATAAACAGTGATTCCTGTATGGTTCAATAAAAACTAAATCTATCAACAATAAACATAATCCTCTTAAGTTGCTTGATAATGGCTTCTGACATTGACATTCATGGTTTCATAACCTCTCATCTTGAAGATTCCAGCAAGCTTGGTAATATTTTTCAAGCATGTTCTGAAAGACAAACCAAACAAAGGGATTACTGCAGCACACTCAAAAATCAAAAATGCTCAACACTACACAAATGTACATGACAGAAAGTAAAGAAGCATGCAGTATCCAATTGAAACTACATTAAAAATTTAGGTGAACAAGATTACCCAGCTTGGAACACAGCCAGGAGAAGGATGAAGAGTTTAGAGTTATTATGGAGGGAAAACATGGAAATACTAACTGTTATCCACAGTCATCAACCTCTATAATTAAAACAAATTTCTGACAATGAGGGTAGTTTATATATATATTTATATTTAACATGTATATATGTTACAATTATTACAACACCCGATTATTATGAAGGATTTTTTTTTACTTACAGCTCAACCACAATTAAAATTTACATTTTAAAAGTCACTACTAAAAGTTATTTAACCTGAGTTATATTTTTTCTTTCATTTTAACTAATTTCATTTCTTTAGTCATTAGTTTAAAATTTAATGACAAACCTTTTTTTATAAAAATATATCTGGCATACAGTAAAGTAACTTTTTTTAATAGACTTTATTTTTTTAGAGCAGTTTTAGATTCACAGTAAAATTGAGCAGAAAGTACAGAGATTTTCCATAAACTCCTTGTCTCCACACATGACTAGCCTCCTCAGCCATCAATATCCCTCACCAGAGTGCTACATTTTTCACAATCGATGAACCTATGATACATTGACACAACATTATCACTCAAAGTCCATAGTTTACATTACTGTTCACTCTTGGTGTTGTACATTCTGTGGGTTTGGACAAATGCATAATGATGCTTATTTACCATGATAGTATCATACAAAGCAGTTTTACTGCCCTAAAAATCCTCAGTGTTTCACCTATTTGTCCTTCTCTGTCCCCTAATCTCTGGATAATATTGATCTTTTTACTGTTTTAATTTTTTCTAGAATGTCATATAGTTGGAATCATAAAATATGCAGCTTTTTTAGACTGACTTTTTTCATGTAGTAATATGCATGTAATTTCTTCCATATCCTCTCATGGTTTGATAGCTCATTTCTTTTTACTGCAGAATAATATTTCATTGTTTGGGTATACTAAAGTTTATTTATTCATTCACTTACTGAAAGACATTTATCATAAATATTTTGAAATATAATTTTGAACCTGAATATATTTTAACTCAAATATTTTATGTGAAAATATATTCTTATTTTCAGATTTAATGTAACCTGTGGAAAAAGCATGGGAATATTGTGTTTGCAGGACACAATATAAATACCAACAAACTTGATATTTTAATGTATAAATCAATATGGCAGAATATGATAAAAAATTTTAAAAAATTATGGCAAGAAGAGGAATATTGCTGTCCAAATGCTACATTGAGGGGAGTAAAGAAATGATTAAAGTCAATAAAAAGGAAAGAAATATCAATTAATTTAAACATGCTAATAGAAAGAAAATCAATAGAGAACTGAAAATAACATAATAAAATTTTACATGGAGAGGAGAAGTCTGGGGAAATCATATAGTTTAGCTATAGCTTTGTCTTTCATATCATGGCATCACTAGGCTTTGTGAAAGTGTGATAGATCAAGTGTAGAGGAATGTATGTAGAAATATAGCAATATTCCTTTGAAGAATTAAGTGAAGTAATTGCTCAAGAGTTTGTCTGTGCGAAGAGGAAGGCCTGGATAGAAAAATATTGCCTTATACAAAGACTCTATTAAATCAGTAATGTGTTACTATGTTCGTATGTACCACTTTGACAAAATTTAAATATTTGCAAAAGATAATAGTAAATAATTTTGAACTTTATTGTGGCTTAATTCTTTACCCAAGTAGAGTAAAAATCAGAACAGGAAAGGTTGCTATATCTGTATTGAGAGATTATATTTGAAAGGAGGTTTCAGTAGGATTTTATTTACGAAGAATTTCTCAGAAGGAGCACTGAAAAACATGCAGTGAGAGTGCTAATAGGAGATTTCCTTTCGTGTTATGTCAGAAAGCGAGAATACTGTCCCTATAGGACTTAAATTTTAAACTCCTATTAGTCAAAATTCTATTTCAGTTCACACCAACCAATACAATATCACATAAAAAAAGAAATTGTGATAATAATCACAATATTCAACTGGATAAAATTCTCAGGTTAATCTGAACATTTTCCAGCTACAGAAAGAATAATTATTGGAACTATTAGGAGTTTGAGATTAGTAGAAAATTTTTAATTCACAGAGGATTTGCAAAATTCTTTTAATGTGAATTTTGTTTGGAAAAATATATTTTCTATTATTTTTTCTATACCACTTTTAATGTTTTACTCAATGAAGAAAGTACACTAACACATTGTAATAAAAAAGAATGACTGCTGAACTTCTGCTATTGAAAAGACTCTAGCAATAATTAAGATACTGCCTCAATTCAGATAGAAACATTTTACATATGTATCATATATAATAAAAAATGTGTCTAATTGTCTTCCTCTTTTAGTTGTATCCACAATATCTAAACATACTGAAATTGTAAGTAAAACCATGCAGAAACAAGGGAAATAAAACAACTAAGGAATCCAAATTCTTTAAAAACATCAAGATCTTAATAACATAAAAATTTTTTAAATACTTTTCATATTACCCACTGGACATGTCCCATAGTGAGGGGGCCTTATAGTTAGAAAAAAATAAGATGAAGGTTCAAAACTCTCCAAATAATAACCAGAACCTCAATTCCCACTTTCTGTGTCACAGAGATAAATATATATATTTAGAATGTATTCTTCTCTGTCTTCTAGAGGAATGATATTAATGTTTATAGGGCTCCTCATTACTGTGTGAAAGAACAGGTTAAAAGGAAAAGATAGAATTTGTAAAATATCTGCCAGATTTTCTGAGCTGTTAATTGTAGCTGAATATGTAAATATAGGCAAAGGTAATTGAAAAAGTGGAAAGAGAAATTTCTCTGAATAATAAAATAAGAGGACAAGAGTTTCCATGAAGAAACCTAAGGTGTATAGTGTGATAAAAGGGCAGTAGTGTGTGTTGGTGGAGGGAGAGGTGGCCAAACATCACAGTCAAATAACCAAAAAATTTTCAGAAAATATATCCAAAATTCATTCTCAAAGAATTTATATCTCTGCCCATCAAACTCCTTCCAGCTCTGCAATCTTTGAGCACACTCCTATAAATTAGTGGAAGTAAACTTTTGCTTGTTTTTTTTCCCCCCATTTTTTGCTTAGGTAGATTTAGAGGGTACAAGTGGTTTTCTTTCTTTCTTTTTTTTTTATTACATGAATGAATTGCATAGTTTTGTTTTTAATAGAAACCAGAGGAAAGAGAATAAATTTCCTATCTAGATTAATGTAGAAAAAGAGGCAAATAGAGAAACAGAGGGTAACATTTAAGTTCATTAAGGCAGAAAAAGAAGATCTAGAACAGAGCAGGAGAAATAAGCTCTTGAGAATATTTTGGGAAAGGCATTAGAGTTCCCTACAGGTAATAATAGGAGACACCAGTTAATCTAAGTCTCTTCAGACAGTGGTCAGGACACTTGTTTTTGATAGTACCTTTCACAGATACTAGCCTGTGGTTAAGATTTTAAGCAGAAGGATGTGATTATACTTCTTCTTGATTTAGAAATCTTCTTAAACTTAGATTAACAAAAACATAAAAAACCTGCCAAGTGTCCACACACATTTGCATATCTGTGATCTCAAAAGGCACATAGTAGAAAGAATGCTACTTTTCAGAAAGTAAAACACTATAAGGTGGACAATAAACTCAAAGAAATAAACCTTACAAACTATCAAATAAAAAGAAAGTCTTTCATCCAGCCTGGATTCTATTTAGTATCAGTTGAAATGAGTCATAAAATTCCAATACTCAAGGATTATCTTAACAGATAATTGAGTATAACTGATACAAGAATACTGACTTGTCACTTTAGAAAGTGACAGAGCATGTTATCGATAAAGCATTAAGTTTCAAGCCAAATAAAGGAAACTTCAGGTGAACTTCAATAGGAAATCTGGGCTCTTAACCATTACAACATGCTTTCTAAAGGGAAAAAAATCCAGTTAGAAATTTTGTTGACCACTGAAAACCACCCTAGAATTAAACTCCAAAGAAGAGAAAGGTTTTGAAATAATGCTTTGTATCAATCATTTCATAACAAAAGCCACACCATCCAGTTGCTGCAATTATTCATCAGAGTACTGATGATTTTAGTGGAAAATGCAATCCATCTTACTTTTCTTTCTTCAATCAAGCCTACCCATAAAGATAATATTTGTGGATTTAGAAATGCCATCCTCAAAAACCAAAAACCTTCATGAATATTCAATATAAAAAACTAATTCATAGAGCAAATTAGAGGGGCAAGGCAAACATTTATAAAACAGCTAAACAGCATTGCAATTCAGTGTTGATTAATTAGTATAACATTTACATAGTATTTTGTAGTTAAAAGGTTTGTTCATATTATCTCAAATTTGTGTGGTTGTTCTTAAAAGATAAAGAAGACATACCCTGTTCAATATGGCTGACTAGAGGCACCTGGCACCTGCCTCTTCCAAAAAGGACTAAAACAGTGAGTAAATAATCACATGTTAAGTAGAGTATCTAAGAGATAACTTTCAAATTTAGCAGGGAAGTGACAGGGAATCTCTGAGGAATGGAAGAAGAAAGAAGTGAAGCAGCCAGCCTGGCCAGGTTAGCTCGGAGCCAGAAGAAATTCCCCATTGTGGGGAAAAGTTAAGCAAGAGATCCTCAGCTGTCTACGTTTCCACCATGGACTTCTGCAATTCCAGCCATGAAAGAGCCGCTCAGCCCTCATGGGCCCTGAGACAAGTATAGGGAGCTGCCTGGAGTCCATATGACAGCATTGCTCCAGAGAGGGTGATCATACTGGCTCCCACCCCCACCCCACATCCAAACAGCTGCAGCATGGCATCATTTTGAGAGCCCAGCCTCTACCACACTACATCCTGCCCTGGAGCCCAAGAGCCCCTATATCTCTACATCCCTGTAGCCGCATTGACATCTCCCCGACACCTACCCAGAGAGCTGCAGGATTTCAATACCTGCTAGACGAAGTGGTGCAGCCAGGTTCCCAGCACTCTAGCCTATGCAGCCCCCTATGCCCTGGGGTACAGCGGTGCAGTGCACCAGGGAGAACTGCCCCCGGGGACAAAGGGAGCCAAAGCTTCTGTTTCCCACAGATTGGGAGCGGCCTGCCTGGTCTTCCTGGGGCTTCTAACAGCAACCCAGTAGCAAGGCTGCTATGTACCTGCATGGCAGTCTCAGTGGACCTGGAGACAGGCTGGCCTGGGTGCCTTCCCGGGGTTTGAGGATAGGCCTGTCCCACTTGTCACTACCATCACTGCCACCCAAGTGTGCTATCAGGAGACCTAGAAATAGATCTTCCCTGCCTTTCACAGTCAGTACCTGCACACACTATTGGGATCCTGAGGACAGGTTCACACCACCCACTGCCATTGCCACCAGTGTCCATGTGTATTGTACAGGGGCTGAGGATCAACCCGCTGTAAGTGGGCCTGAGGACAGGCACAACCCACCCATGACCACCGCCACCAGTTCCCTCATGTTTTGTCAAGGGTCTGGGGATTGATCCATTGCACCTGCCATAGCTGACACCCACATGCCATCTGGAGGCCTGAGAACAGACCTGCCCTGCCCTTTGACACCACTGTTGGAGCTAAAGCATATCAGCACAGCCTGGGGGCATGGGGATTAACTCAGGCCTCCTGCCATAGCCGGGCGACCACGCACATTATCAAAAGACCTGAGGGCAGGTCCACTCACCTGCTGCTGCTCACACCAGTGCCCGTGTACATGTACAGGAGCCTGGGAATTAACCCTCCCAGCCTGCCACTGCCAGTACCTACACACATCTTTTGAAAGCCTGAGATGGGACCCCCTCAGCCTTCCCTGAACACAGTCACCATTGCTGATACCCACCACATGTGCCACCTGGGATCCTGGGGAGTTTCTTATTTAGCCCCCTATTGCTGCCTCTGATGCCCAACCATGCTATTCAGGGGCTAGAGGGTTGCTCTACTGCTGCTACTTGCCACCACCACCACCACCACACACACCGCCCAGGGGCCTGAGGACCTGCCTGCCCACTTGGCCCAACCACTGATATTGCCAGCACTTGCACAAGCACTTGACCCTAGAAGCTCAAGGATAGGCCTCCCCAGATCCTCTACCACTTTGCCCATGTACACTGGCTAGGTGTCCAATGATCAGCACGCTCAACCTATAGCCACCATCATTGGTGATGGAGGACTGGCCTGCTTGGCATCCCTGTCCCCAGGAGAGCCTCACCACAGCCTCCACTAACAACTGCAGCCTAAGTCACTGAAGAACTCACAGACATCACTGCTGATAATTATAGCCAAAGAAATCATACAGAGGCTGCGCTACTGCACTCACCAAGAATCAAAACAAAATTGCCCTATCCAATCCACACTGTAGATACATATATAGGAAAAATTCTTTCTCTATGAAAGCCAATAAATAAAATTGGAAGAAGCAACTGTTACAACAGAGACACAGATACCAAGTTAAGGACACAAGAAACATGAAAAAAGAAAGAAACATGACCACTCCAAAAGACCATAATAATTCTCCAGCAACAGATTTCAGCAAAAAGGAAATCTATGAAATGCCAGAAAAGGAATTTAAAAATGATACTAAAGAAAATCACTGAGATACAAGAGCATACAGATAAGTAATACAAAGAAATCAGGAAAAAATTCATGGACTGAATTAGAAATTCAACAAAGAGATAGATATCATTAAGAACATAACATAAATCCCAGAAATGAAGAATTCAATGAATGGAATAAAAACTACAATTCAGGGCTTCAAAAATGGACCAGATCAGGCAGAAGAAAGAATTTTTAAATGTGAAGACAGGTGTTTCAAAATAACCCAGTCAGACTGTATGTACGTGTGTGTGTGTGTGTGTGTATGAATGAAGAAAGCATATGTGACACAAGGGACAATGCAAAGCAGGCAAACATTCTAATTTTGAGATTTCTAGATGGCGAAGAGATGGGTAAACATGCAGAAAACCCAGTTAAGTAAATAATAGCTGAAAACTTCCAAAGCCTTGCAAAAGATATAAATATTCATATATAAGAAGTTTAAAGATCCCCAAATAGATTCAATCCGAAAGGTCTTTTCTAAGGCACATTATGGTCAAACTGTCAAAAGTCAAGACATTCAATGAAAGCCATTCTAACAGGGCTAAGGTGATATCTTATTGTGATTTTAGTTTCCATTTCCCTGATGATCAGTGATGTCAAGCATTTTTTCATATGTTTATTGGCCATTTGTCTATCTTCTTTTGAAAAGCTTCCATGTCTTTACCCAATTTTTAATGGTTTCCTTTTTTGTTTTCTTCTTGCCAATTTGCTTGAGTTTGGCAATGGAAAAGAAGCCAAACTCTGTAAAATAAATTTAAAGGAGTTTATTCTGAGCCAAATTTGAGAACCATGACCCGGAGCCACACCCAAGAAGCCTCGAGTAAGTGGACTTGCTGTGGTTGGGTTATAGTTTGGTTTTATATATTTTAGGGAGATAGGGGTTACAAGTAAAGTCATAAATCAATATATGGAAGGCATATATTGGTTTGGCCCGAAAAGGTGGGCCATCTCAAAGTGGGTGCTTATAGGTTATAGGTGGGTTTAAAGACTCCTTGACTTGTAATTGGTTCTAAAAGCTTGGAATGTTTTAGATAAGAGACAAGTCACCGGACATATATGTTGTGTAAATTGGGGACCTGCAGGTTTGTCTTGCATAGCCTTAGGCCTGTTAATGAGTTACAAAGGATATGTCCAAGAAGGGAGGGGGGCATGGTGAGACATGTCTGACCTCCTCCTCGTGGCAGACAATTTAGTTTTAGGATATCCTCTTGGCCAGGAGGGGGTCCATTCAGTCAGCTGGTGGGGGGAAAGGCTTTTATTTAATTTTAGTTCACAAGTTCCTTGTAGATTCTGGTTTTTAGCCCTTTATCAGATGTATATAGATTGAGAATATTCTCTCCCATTCTGTACATTGTCTATTTGCTCTGTTGATTGTTTACTTACCTGTGCAAAAGCTTTTTAGTTTAATGAAATCCCATTTATTTATTTTGTTGTTGCTGTGATTGCCATTGGGGTCTTATTCATAAGTTCTTTGCCTCGGCTTATATCTAGAAACATTTTTTCCTATATCTTCCTCTAGAATTCTTATGGTTTCATGCCTCATATTTAAATATTTTATCCATTGTGAATTAATTTTTGTGAGTGATGAGAGATAGTGGTCCTGTTTCATTCTTTTGCATGTGGCTACCCAATTTTCCCTGCACCATTTACTGATTAGGCCTTCTTCTCCCCAGTGTGCATTATTGTCTGCTTTGTTAAAGATCAGTTGGTTGCAGGTAGGTGGTTTTATATCTGGGTTCTCTATTTTGTTCCATTGGTCTATGTCTCTATTTTTGTACCCATACCATGCTGTTTTGGTTATTATAGCCTTGTAATATAGTTTGAAGTCTGGTAATGTGATGTCTCTGGACTCATTCTTTTTGCTTAAGATTGCTTTGCCTATTTGGGCTCTTTTCTGGTTCCAAATGAAGTGTACAATTATTTTTTCTAGATCTGTGAAATATGACATTGAAAGTCCAAAAACAATAGATGCTGGAGGAGGTGCAGAGAGAAAGGAATGCTTATATACTGTTGGTGGGACTGCAAATTAGTACAACATCTATAGAAAACAATATGGCTATTTCCCAAAGAACAAAAAGTAGACCTACCTTTTGATCTATCCCTCCCACTAATGGGTATCTACCCAAAGGGAAAGGAGTCTTTCTACCAAAAAGACACCTGCACTCAAATGTTTATTGTACCACAATTCACATTTGCAAAGATGTGGAATCAACCCAAATGTCCATCAATCCATGAGTATATACCATGCAGTATTACTCAGCCATAAAAAAGATGAAATTAGTGTCTTTTGCAACAATCTGAATGGAACATAAGACCATTCTCCTAAGTGAAGTATCTCAAGAATGGGAAAAACAAACACGACACTACTCACTATTAAATTGGAACTAACTGATGAGCACACATGTGCACAAAGGGAAGTAAAACTCAGTGTAACTCAAGCAGGGGGGAGGGGCAAAAACCTACTAAATGGTACAATGAACATTATTTGGGTGATGGGCACACCTATAGCCATGACTCAAGCATTACAAAAGCAATCTATGTAACCAAAAATATTTGTACCCCCTTAATATTTTGAAATAAAAAAGGCAAAGACAGTGAATACTATAAATAGCAAGAGTAAAGTATCAAGTCACATATATGGGTATCCTCATTAGACCACCCCATATTTCTGAGCAGAAACCTTATACTCCAGGAGAAAATGGGATGATATATTCAAAGTTCTGAAAGAAAAAAAAAAAACTACAAAAAATTGCCAAACGATAATACTATACCCAGCAAAACTGTACTCAAAAATAAAGGATAAATAAAGTTTTTCCCAGATAAGCAAAACCTGAGGGAATTCATCACCACTAGACCAACCTTACAACAAATTCTTAAGGAAGTCCAAAATCTGTAAGCAAAAGGATGATACCTAATATGAAAACACTCAAAATTATGAAACTCATTGGTAGAGCCAATACACAAATGAGAACGAGAAAGGAATCAAATAGTACCACTCCAGAAAACTAACAAACCACAATGATAAGCAATAAGAGAAAAAAAAGAAAAAAATAATATTCAAAACAACAAGAAAAAATTAACAAATGGCAGCAAGTCCTCACCACTCAATAATAATCTCAAATATAAATGGATTAAATTCCCCACTTAAAAAATATAGAATAGCTGAATGGATAAAAAACATTATCCAACTATATGTTGTCTACAAGATATCCACTTTAGCTGTAAAGGCACATATATAATGAAAGGGAAGGGATTGAAAAATATATTCCTTGCAAACAAAAAACAAAGCCAAGCAGTATTAACTACACTTATATTAGATAAAACATATTATACATAAATAATTGTAAAAAGAGACAATGAAGGTCATTATATAATGATAAAGTGATGAATTTACCCAGTGGATAGAACAATTCTACATATATTTGCACCCACCAGTGGAACACCCAGATATATAAAGCAAATATTAGATATAAAGGAAGAGATAGACTCCAATAAAATAAAAGTTTGGGATTTCAACACCCTACACTCAGCATTGGACAGATCAGGTACACAGAAAATCAAAAAAGAAACATTGGATTTTACCTGCACTTTAGACCAAATGAACCCAATAGACATTTACACAACATTTTGCCCAAGAGCTGGCACATCACACATTCTTCCCAAGAGCACATGGAACATTCTCCAGGATAGACCATATGTTAGAAAACAAAACAAATCTCAACATCTTTAAAAACATTGCAATAACATTGAATATCTTCTCAGTGCACAATGGAATAAAACTAGAAATCAATAACAAGAGGAACTTTGGAAACTTTTCAAATGTAGGATAATTAAACAACATGCTCCTGAGCCACTATTGGGTTGATACAGAAATTAAGAAAGAAATAAAAAAAAACTTGATACAAATGAAAATAGAAACAAAACATACCAAGACCTACATGATACAGAAAAGAAATGCTAAGTGTGAAATTTATAGCAATAAATGCAAATATCAAAAAGTATAAAAATTTCAAATAAACAACCTAATGATGCCCCTCAAGAAACTAGAAAAACAAGAATGAATCAAACCCAAAATTAGAAGGAAAGAAATAATAAAGATCAGAACAAAACTAAATGAAATAGAGACTAAAAGAACAATACAAAGGATTGATGAAAGAAAAATTTGGTTTTTAAGAAGATAGCCAAAATCAATAAACCATTAGTCAGACTAATGAAGAAATAAGGAGAGAAGACCCAAATAAATAAAATCAAAATGAAAGAGGAGACATAATAACTGAGAACACAGAAATACAAAGGGTCATTAGAGATTATTATAAATAACTGTATCCTAATAAATTGGAAAACCTAGAAGATAAATTCCTGGAGACATACAACCTACCAAGAATAAACCAAGAAGAAATAGAAACCCTGAATGGTCCAAAAATGAATAACAAGATTGAATCAGTAATAAAAGTCTCCCAACAAGGAAAAGTTCGGGACAGAATGGCTTTACTGATGAATTCTAGAAAACTTATAAATAAGAATTAGCACCAATTGTTCTCAATATATTCCAAAAAAAAAGATGTGGAGGGGTTTCTTCCTAACTCATTCTATGAGGCCAACATTACTCTGATACCAAAACCAGAAAAGGATGAAAAAATAAAGAAAACTATAGGCCAATATACCTGATGAACACAGATGCAAAAATCCTTAAAAAAATACTAACAAACTAACTGTAACAACGCATTAAAAAATCATTTGCTATCATCAAGTGGGATTCATTTCAGAGATGTAAGGATGATTCAACATATGCAAATCAATAAATGTGATACATCACATCAACAGAATGTAGGGCAAAAACCATATGATCATCTCAATAGATGCAGAAAAAGCATTGGATAATATTCAACATGAAAACCAAAACTCTAAACAAATTAGGCATGGAAAAAACACACCTCAACATAATAGAAGCCATATACAACAAACCCACAGCTAATACCATACTGAGTGGAGAAACGCTGAAAGCCTTTTTTCTAAGAACTGGAGCAAGATAAATATACCCACTTTTACCACTTTTATTCAACCTAACACTGACAGTCCTAGCCAGAACAGTCAGGCAAGAGAAAAAAATAAAAGGCATCTAAATTGGAAAAGAGGAAGTCAAATCATTTTTCTTTGCAGATGACATAATATTGTATATAGAAAGAACTAAAGACACCACCAAAGGAGTTTCTCTTAGAACTGATAAACAAATTCAGTAAATTTATAGGCTACAAAATCAACATATAAAAATCAATAGTGTTTGTATACACCAATAACAAACTAGCTGAAAAAGAAATCAAGAAAACAATCTTATTTATAATAGCTACCAAAAAAATACTTAGAATAAATTTAACAACAAGGTGAAAGGACTCTGCAAGAAAAACTACAAAACACTGATGAAAGAAATTGAACAGGACACAACCAAATGATAAGACATCCCATGCTCATGAATCAGAAGAATTTACATTGTTGAAATGACCATACTATGCAAAGTAATCTACAGATTCAATGCAATCTCTACCAAAATATCAATGACATTCTTCACAGAAATAGAAAAACAATCCTAACACAAAGTTGGGGTCATCAAACTACCTGAGTTCACATTATGGTACAAAGCTACAGTATCTAAAACAGGATGATTCTTGAAGAAAAATAGACTCATAAATCAATGAAACAAAATATAGTACCCAGAAACAAATCCACATATATACAGGCAACTGATTTTTGACAGGTAGTCAATAGGATACTTTAGAGAAAAGACACCCTTTTGAAAAATTGTGGTGGGAAAACTGGATAATCATATGCAGAAGAATGAAACTAGACCCCTGTCATCATATACAAAAATAAACTTCAAATTGATTAAACACTTAAATATAAGCCCCAAAACTATAAAACTACTAGAAGGAAACATAGGAGAAACACTTCTGGACATTTGTCTAAGCACTGATTTTATGGTTAAGACTTCAAAAGCACAGGCAACAAAAACAAAAATATATTAATGGAACTATATTAAACTAAAAATCTTCTGCACAGCAAAGGAAACAATCAACAGAGTGAGAAAACAATTTGTAGAATGGAAGGAAATATTTGCCAATTAGTCATCAAAAAAGGCACCAATACATAAAATATACAAGGAACTCAGGTCAGAAGCAAAAAAATAATAATCTCATTATAAAGTGGGTAAAGGATCTGAATAGACATTTCTTAAAAGAAGATGTACAAATGGGCAAAAGGTATATGGAAAACTGTTTATCATCACTAATCATCAGGGAAATGCAAATGAAAGCCATCATGTCACCCTAGTTAAAATGGCTATTATCAAAATAAAAAAAAAGAAGTACTAGTGAGAATGTGGGAAAAAAGGGAATTCTCAGACACTGTTGATGGAATGTAAATTAGTACAGACATTTTGGAAAATAGTGTGAAGGTTTTTCAAAAAACTACAACTAGAACTACCATATGATCCAGCAATCCCACTACTACATATTTATTCAAAGGAAAGGAAATCCATGTATCAAAGAGACAGCAGCACCCCCATGTTTATTGTAGCACTGGTCAAAATGGCCAAGACATGGAATCAAAATTTTCCTCAATGGATGTATGGATTAAAAAAATAATGTGGTGTGTGTACAATATGGAATACTATACAGCCATCAAAAAGAATGAAATTCTGTCATTTGCAGCAACAGGTATGGAACTGGAGGTCATTGTGTTAAGTGAAATAAGTCAAGCACAGAAATATTTCATGTTCTCCCTCATATATCAAGCTAAAAAGTTGGTGTTATGGAAGTAGAGAGTAGAATGATAGATACCAGAGACTGGGAAGGGTGTGAAGGTAGAAAGCAGAGGAGGAGAAGTCGGTTAATGGGTACAAACATAGAGTTAGATTAGAAGGAATAAGTTCTAATGTTCAATAGCACAGTAGGTGACTACAGTTAATAATAATTTATTGTATATTTCAAAATAGCTAGAAGGGAAGATTTGAAACGTTCCCAACACACATAAAAAATGATAAATGTTTGAGGTGATCAATATCCTAAATACCCTGATTTTATCATTATAAATTCTGTGGTTGTATCAAAAACCCTTTATGTACCTCATAAATATGTACAATTATTTGTCTATTGAAAAACTTTTTAAAAAGGCAAGGAAGTCAGAAGACCACAAAGACCAAGACAGCCAGTAGTTTGTAGTTCATAAAATTCAGATTCCCAAGGCTGAGAGTTGCAGGGAGCAGGTGGAGAATAGATTTAGGATAGATTGTGGTCCACAGATTTAACTAATAAATTCCAGCTGTGATAATTTTTTGTAGCAATTATAATCCATCTGTGAGATGACATTAGGCCACCTATTTTACTAGAGAGAAGCATTATATCATGAGAGTTCCTATGGGTTTTCTAGCAATGCATTATAATTCAAAAAGACATTCATGGCCCAATAAATCCCCAAAATGTTGTAAAACAGTAAACATAATGAACACATTTAGAAGAGAATAATATATACCTTTTTCAACACAGAAACAATCTAGCCCTATATTCACAAAACTCTTCTGTTGGTGCACTGTATATTTTGGATCTCACTCTCTTGCTCACTTTTTGTTTTTAATTATGTTCTTGGAAGGCCCATGCCATCTTCAGACATATATTCAATGTCAAATCCAGTGTGCAACACAGACAAGGACTTCTTTACTGCCCCCATGTTGTGAAGAGATTAAGAGTAGATTTTCAAGGAAAATATACCTTATTTTATGGGCTATTCCAAAGTATATCTTTTTAATTAGTGTTGATTATATCAAATTATTACAAAGACTCAAGCATTATTTATTATTTAGTAATAGTTAATAAAATTTTTTGACACAATGAGAAAATGTGTTTATTGATTCTGTATTCTAAACCTACGTAATATATGGATCAGTTGGAAAAATGGTGCTTCTCATAACTTTTTTATAATTCTTACAGAAAAATCATTGATTTTTAAAAAGATGTCATTCTTAAAAAGAATTAGATTACTAAATATAATCATCAAGAACACAGGCCTTTTTAAAAACACGTTTGTCATCAAAGCAATGATATTGCTATTTTTTTCTTAATTTGTGAAATTTAATCAGGTCATGACACAAATTCTGCTCTATGAAAGACAGAAATCTATGTTATCCAAGCAGCCTGCCATGGAAGAGTTGGTGAGAAAGAGAAATTAGAATCCACATTTTCAACTTACATATTTTAATTAGGAAAAAATATATAACATATATATGATAATTCGTGACTTGTGAGGAAATATAAAGATATGTAGTTACTTTCTGATTCTTTCTTATTTCTTATTGAATTCTATAACCTAGAAAAATTTTTACTTTGTTAATTTTCAATATTGCTTGCATAATGGTATTTAACTTTTGACTGTTAAATCATCAGTTTTCCTATGTTGATCTCATTCTTTCTACAACTGGATTTTTAAAAATAGCACACTTGCTGAACATACCTGGGAATTGAATTGAAATTGTTTATATTGTTTCTTTTACCTCACTGAACATACCTAGAGTAAGCATACATTTAAAATTGAACCACAGAGACAATTTTTACAGGGTGGTTGATACTCACTTATTTGTGATGTCCATTTCACAAATAATCATGAGCTGCATTGAGTTAACTAATTTTGAGTTTATATATCACTCCATTTAAGTGGAAAAAATTCTTTCAATATCTAATGATAATAAGGAAACTTATAAAGCCTTTAGAAAAAGATAAAATATCAAACACCAATGTCAGAGCTAAAAATCTGGAATGGTATCTATAGTTTACCATGTCGGGAAAGGAAGAGCTAGTGTCTAATATGTGTCAAGCAGTGCTAGATATTTACTATAAGGTTGACATAATGTCATGGTCCCCTTCATAGTCTACTAACTTCAGGACTTGCTTTGTAGGATGCAATATAAATTGTAATTCTGACATATGGAATGCTTCTATGCCATAGTTCCTAATAATAAATGCAGTATTGTTCCTTGGATGTTCAAAACATAACCTAGGAGCTCATGATCATTGACAACATAACAACAAAAGCAATAATACATCATGTTTCTTAACACATGTTGGCTATACAGACATCAACATTGATTCTTAAGAGCAACATTATCTAGATAAAATGTTTCAGGAATGCTACCAGAGTTGGTTGGTTGCAGAGAAAGGAGTTTTCAACCTGGTTTATGGGATTGTTTTCATATAGATTAATGCCAAGTGCTACAAAGCGGGGGAGGGATTGTCATAGCTTTCTACTTTTAAACTACTCTGGGGTTGATAAATGCAATATCCAGTTTCAGCATCTAATCTTACTTCTCTAAAGTGAATCAAAAGAAGGTGGCAATAGAGGATCAGAAATGTGTGTCCTGGAGGTAGAATAGTGATGGAGTTGGGCAAATATTAGAGCAACCTGTATAAATGATCACTGAAATTTATAAATCTTGATGATTTCCTCGTCTTTTATGGATCCATTTCTCCATGCCTACACATAGTTCTATTTGTCTTTACAATTCCTTTAAAAATTTTTTATGCTCAGAATGTGTATGCTCGCAATGCAAAATTACTAAATTATTGATTTAGAGCTATTAAGCTATCCTCATATTAAGAGATTTCCTTCAACAAATAATTTGAGAAGTAAGAAAAATAAGTCTGAAAAATTATGTATTTGTTCTTTTATTTTTTTTTCATTATATGATACACAGATATGAAGAGAAAAAAGAATGTTTTGTAAAAGTATTATTAGACACTTATCCTCATTTTTACATGTAATCTAGGAATCAAAACCATCAACTAATTCTCAGTAGTTCTAAAATATCTGTGCATTTGATTATTGCATTTCAATTTAAATAACTTTGCCAAATAGCCTATTCTTCTGAAACCTATATTCACTCATCATTCCCATTTTTTAAAAAAAAGTAGAAATAAGATATATTTCTAGCGGTGATAGTATAATAAAGAAGCTTGAGTTTATTTCAGTTTTAAGCTATTTCCTCATGTTATTTAGTATTTTCTAGATAGTATTAACTCTTAAAAATATCAGAATCTTATTTGATATACAGGCAGTCTCTGGCTTATGGATGAGATACGTTCCTGAGAATATCTTTAGGTCGGATTTGTAAGTAACTTGGATCACTGATGAACAGTACATATATGGTAATAATAATAATTATGATGACAATACTACAATGGCTCATATGTGGTAATAACAATACAGTATATGTAATAATAACAACACCCCTGTACTGTAATAATAAGGTACAGAAACTATTGTGCTCTTTCTTTTAATTCAAACAAACAGAACATAAAAACAAACTCATACAAAAAGTTTAGATAGGAGATAGGAAAAATTTCACAAGAGAATGTTAAAGATTAATACTCAACTAATGTTGCATCAATGCTAGGCTAATAGGAATATTATGCTTATTTTGATTTTCTAACCAAATCAATAATAACCTTTCCATTTCAATAATTAATCCACTATGTCACTTAGTAATAAATGATGCTTTCACTGGAGTACTGCCTTCCACATGTGTCATTATTCTCTCTTTATCCTTTATAATTGTTCTGATAGTCAAGCGACTGAAGCCTAATGCTCTCCCAGTGAATGATGGCACCTGGTCTTTCTCTGAACACTTAATTATTTCCACTTAGTTTTCCATTGTAATCACCTTTCTATTCGCTGCAGGTTCACCTGGACTTGCAGTGGACTTTTGCTTTGGAGGCATGGTCATAAGAGTAAACATAGACTCACAAAACTAAATAAAAAATTGAGATGAAAGTGATGCTGTGTATCAAGCGACCATATAAACAATGAGACGACTGCTAGCATAAACACGCTGTTCCAATGAACCGTTTATGCCATGCAAGTTTGTTTACATGTGAGGAAGAAACTAATTCCAGAATTATTAATTTAACTATTTAACTATAATTTATCCTTGTGCAGGGCCTTGGGAGCGTGGTCATAAGTACAGAATGTCATAGGGTGGTTCATCCTTTACCTGGGGACTCCCTATAGTTGACCAGCGGTTCAAATTTCTTTGTATTTATTTTCAAATATTTATTGATTTAAAAGTAGTCAATATTCTTATTTACTAAATGCTTGAAAACAAGATGGGAATGTTTTGGGCAGCTCTCATTTATACTGTAAATAAATACTTCAGGATTTTTACATTACCTTGTCTTATATTGGCAAAAAAATGGTTAAACTTAATATGTGAACAGTGATAGTATTCTGATCATCTGTAAAGTGTGCCTGGAAAAGATGATTTTATGAGAGTATCTCTAGCTCTGAGATCCAGAAATAATCTCATATCTAACTCACCTCTAAATTTTTAGTAATGAGATAAACTGGGGTCACCCATTCTTTCTGTGGTAAGTTAACAAAGATAAGGGTTAAACTCAGCAATGAGGTAATTGTTATTTGACAAGAAAATAAAATAATTTTAACAAGCCCAGATAATAGCAGCTTGATTTTCTCTCCTTACTTAAAATTCCATTATGCCATAATCAAATTATTATGTTTCAATATAGTAGACCACCTTCTCTTCTGAATGATTCACAATATATTTTTCTGTAAACAAATTGATGAAATAAGGTATTTGGGCACCCTTCCAATGTATGCAAAATCCTAAGAAATCATGTCATTAATGGCATTTTAAAACTTGCCCAATTGGTTGAGAACAAAGTTTAAATAATTGCAATACACCATGCACAGTTGTCTTTGACTTAATATAAACAGAGACCCTAACACACATTTTCACTTTGAAATAGAGACAGAGGTATTTGAATTAGTGTTACTTTAGTCTCCTAGTGTGAATCATTAATACTCAAATATAAATAATAAATGAGTAGAAAAACCAAGGTTTTTCCTTCACAAAGTTGTACAATAAAGTAAAAAATTGGTAGAGAGACTTAAAATATTATAAAGTGTAAATTATGCTTATTTTAAAAAGTTCTGTCTGCAATTTGCACGTTTCTGTTTTGTTATTTCCCCCTATTCTCTAGACTCCCTGCAGTGTCTCAGAGCAGTTGAACTTTAAATTCTGTGCTCCAACAGATCTTAAATTGTCTTCTGTTGCACGGGTACTAATGTATAATGCAGAAGGCTTAAAAAACCTCAAAGAATTTCAAAACCACTGCAGCTGCGGTTCAGTGGGTTGTAAAGTATACCAGTTGCTTTTAGCCACTAATAAGAAAATCATCTTTACTTGGTTTAAATAGGCACCCTTTTTCGAGGGCAATTCATCAGGCTTACAAATGATCAGAGCAGCCTGTCAGTCTAGGGAAGTGCAGGCAGGAATATGTGCTCCCCTTCCGCTCCCAGTTCAATCTCTGCACCCTGTGTTCTCTCCAGAGCCTCCTTGTCGTGTTCAAGGTCCATTCACTACCTGCCCATTGCTAACAAAGGAAAGTAAAAGCAAAATATAGGGACATGGTAGAATGTGAAAGATAAACTCCCAGTTTTCTTTCAATTTGACACCAAACTTTAACCTATAAACCAACTTATGATTACTAAAGAAAATAGGTATGTCAATGATCTGAAGGCATATTTATATATAAGCAAGCTGATAAAACTAAACACACCATAGAAAGAGTATATTAGCATAATTCTGAAAGCTTAATAGAGGAATAGTAACAAAAAAAGTTAAAAAAATCATTGGTTGCAAAAAAGGGTTTAAATTTGTCTTAATACACCAACTGAGTATATTTGAATACAAATACAGAAAATGTTTTTTTCAAAATAACCTCTTTTAGAAGGGACAAATTTAAATGGCTATAACTTTAGGAAAAAAAACTAAAATTAAAGATGGTTTTAATTTTACTAAAGTAAAGTGACTGGAGGATGAAAATTTTAGTCTGATGGCAGTACAGAGAAAGAGATAAATATTAAGAAAGATTTAGGATTCATATGTAAAACATAAAATTTCTAATAATGATATAATATGTATAATTTTTCTATGGGATTTTTTAATGGAAGAACAAACTTTACTTTGTTCTAGATAAAATCAAGTAGCATGATTTGATAATTTTCTACTCTTTTCTACACATCCGTGATTTTAGTTTTGTGCTCAGTAAATGGTAACTGTTCGTTAGTATTGTTAATACTATTCATGTTTCAATTGAAACAGCCTATATTAAAGTAATGTAGAGCCATAAGGCAAGAACTGTGACAGAAGTCTGATTTGTATAGAATTATAGGCATAGCTAAGAGTTAACTATGACTTGCCTTTCTATAATTGCTTACATCTTAGAAGTCATATATCCCTGGTTGTTATAAGATTTGTAACTTACCTAAGCCCTATATAGATAACATCATTACTGTAAAACGTAAGACTGGCCTTTGAGTCATTTTCCAGACACTGCATTCAGGTAGACCAATTTATGCCAACTGGACCAGTGGCCATATTTAGGAACTGATATAACAGGTCTTCCAACATTCTACCTAGGAACTGACTCAGTGCAAGAAGACAATCTCTGCTTCCCAACCCTAGGAGTTTATCCCCAGCCAATCAACAGATCCAATTCCTTAGTCCTTTGTCCATCAAACAATCTTTAAAAACCATGGTGGCAAAATTCTTGGGAAGAGGACTTAAGAAATTTTTCCCATCTGCTCACTTGGCAGCCTTGCAATATTAAACTCTTTCTCTACTACTATACCTCTTGTCTCATTGCGGTGACCAATAGAACATGGATGGGTGGTAACAAATTTGGGGGCTCATCCAGGATTGCCCTTGTGTGCACTTGCCCATTGTTCAGTTGCCTCTTGCCAGTGAGACAGACCTAGAAGTGTGCTCTAGCAGCAGCTTGATTCTCTTGGACTGAAGGCCATCTCTGATACCATCTCTGCCAGTAGGACATTGTAGACCCATGGTGCTTGGGTCTACAGTGGAGAAATAATTTCTGGAACTAGAAGACATCTTTGGTGAGTGTTCTAACTGCACTCAGCACCCCCTCCCTTCTCCTGATTTGGTGGCCTCTCTGGAGGCCCTGTAGCTCCTTGGTGGGTCTTGGTCAGCTCTCCCTGTATTATAGGAAGAGTCTTATCTTGGGGAGATCTCTCCCCATTTGGATGGAGAATGGAGGGCTTTCCTGAAAGAATAATCTTGTGAACTTTTAGTTTGAAACCTCGTTTTAGATGGCCTTTTTTTTTTCATTCTATCTGGTTTGTCTGTGTGTGTGTGTGTGTGTATGTATGTGCAGTAATTGCTTGCTTTGACCATGGCACCTTCTTGTGTCCCTGTAACTCCCCTTCACTTTATTCCCTATTGTACCTCCTGGAGAACAACAAGGGGCCTCACCACAACTGATGGGACCCTTAGGAGACTTTCTTGAGTGTTCTCCTGTTTGCCCCAACGAAGGCTGAAGGGGAGTATTTGGGAAACCATTACAGTGTTCACTCAGTATCATTGGAAAATTAGTGGAACCCTTGTTGACTATCCACTGAAGTACACCCTTAAAACGCTTTCCCTTGACAGTGTTGAATTTGAGCCACTCCTTAGGTCCCAGTTTCAACTGTTGCAGGGACTGACTGGGCTCATTCAGCTTGAGCTTGAGTGGCTGAGTGAGGTATCCACCCGTTGGTTGCTTTGGCTTTCCTGTTACAACTGTTGGACAATGAAAGGTGTTTCTGTCCCAGGAGCTAGGGATTTTGTTCAACAGCAATGGGAACACAATTAAAAATCTGATTTGGGTTTGATCTAGCATATTGGGCATCCTACAAACCACTGGAGACTCCCTCTTGGGAACTAGAGACAAATTTGTAACAGAAAATCGATAGTATGGGGAAGCAGTCTTCCACCATACCAGAGGATAGCTCCCTGGGGTTTCTCCTTAAGAAATGGAAGTCCTTTGGGTATTCCCTATTGACTCACAAACAGTTTTGCTTTGTAACACTGCTTGGCCACAGAGAACAGTGGCCGGTGAATGGATCTCTTAACTACAATAAGTTTCTGCAGGTAGATTCATTCTGTAAAAGAAAAGAAATGTGTGAGATCCCCTATATGTAGTGTTTTATATTACTCTGGCAAAATAAGCCAATGCAGAAGAGGGGTACAGTTATAATCCAGCAAACTAACAAGGAGAAAAAGCCTGTGTTGCCTGAATCCCAAGAAAAAGCTGATGATACCCTGATTACCACTTTGAATGAACTGTCAGCTCCCCCTCCCCCTTCTTATGGAGGGGACAGAGCTGCACCATCAGCATCTGAGTTGGGGTCGCCACCTTCACAGGGTCAGAAGCCAAGAACAGAGGGACTAATCTCCCCCTCCTACACCCGACAGGGCACCCAATTCAGTCAGTGTGCCACTACACCTCCAGGAAGGCAATTTCCCCTTCAGCAGATACCAATAGGTCGGCAGGTGCCATCACAGGTAAGTTCGTCGGGCTTGTCTGAGTCCACTCTCCATCTTTTACCTCTGACTTCTTTAATTGGACAAACAACATGCCTACATATTGGAACAACCTGAGTAAAATAGAAAACTTTTTATTCTCAGTATTTGCAATACCAATGCCACTTAGGCAGATGTTCAGAATCTGCTTAACACTTTACTGACCTCAGAGGAATGGAGAATGATTCTAGATAAGGCCAGGGAAGAAGGAGACCACATGCATGCTGACTCTCCCAGGACCTGGCAAGAATGGCTGCCAGGTCGTGGTGCCCACCTCAGACCTGGGATGGTATGTGAACAATGGAGACAGAACTAAGCTTGACCACTGAGATTACATTTTGTCTACCGTCCACAAGGAAATGCCAAAATGGAGAAGTTTTAATAACATTTAGGAAGTTAGTCAGAAGCCTAATGAGAGCCCTTGGAATTCTTGGGGCAGACTTTTGAAGCATACAGAGAGCATACAGATATTGATCCAGAAGTGCCAGCAAATTCTAAAATGGTAAACATGACTTCCATCAGCCAAAGCATTCTTGACATTTGGAGAAAGTTAAAAAAATGGATGGAGCTTTGGGTATGTCTGTGTCTCAGTTGATAGAGATTGCTTTTAGGGTGTTCACTGATCAAGATGCGTGATAGAATAAAGATAATAACAGAAGATGAAACAATAGGCCAGCCTTCTGGCTGCTGCTTTGACTCAAGGAATTCCAGGACCACAGCATGGACCACCCTCAGGTACTCGATCCAAGGTAGGACCCCCTCCACCCCAGTCACCAGACTTCCAACAAAAAGGGACATCCCACTACAGGTCCCAATCAATGTGCCTCTCGCAAACATGAAGGGCACTGAAAAAGAGATTATTCATACCTTAAAAAGGCCAATGCTGGGAAGAGTTCCATTCCTGTTCACCTGACACCTGAACTAGCTGGGAGGCTTGAAGCTGAAGATGTTGGGTGAGGACCAGTAATGACAGGGCCCCAGGGTTCCTACCAGCCCAAGCACCATCCTCCATATTTTCCACATGGATCCCCAGGTTGTGACGACAGTGGGAAATCAACTTCTGGACTTTTTGATACACACTGGTGCCACTTACTTGCTAATAAATACCTGGGTGTCTAAACTGTCTTCAGATACTGCAAAAGTGACTGGAGTCTCAGAAGAAACCTTGACAAGGCTATTTCTCCAACCCTTGGAAGGCCAATTAGTCAAAACCCACTTGAAATATAGTTTCCTTATATGCCTGAGGATCCCATTCTTTGGTGGGATGTAATCTTTTAACAAAACTGAATGCCAAGGTTACCTTAAGCCTGGGATGACGGAATTATCAGTGTGCTGCCAGAATAGGCCTGTGCCTTGCAGCCTGCCTTGCTGCAACTAGAAGCCTCTGAACCTCCTTCCATTCCTCAAAATATACTTTGAGAGGTGAGTCTAGAGGCAGGGGTGGATGGGAGACCAAGAAGAACTAAGACTACCATCCCAGCACAAGTCAAGGCATGGGGGTATATGACACCACTATGTATAAAACAATACCCACTGAAGGAACTAACACAGTGGAGAATCCAACATCTACTGTCCACGTACTTCAGTTTGGATTCATCAGACCTTGCCGATGCCAATATAACACACTTGTCCTGCCGGTCCAGAAGCATGGGACTGAGGAATATAGACTTGTTCAGGACCTGAGACACATTAATCAAATTGTAGAAGACATTCACATGGTGGTCCCCAATCCTTATGTACTACTCACAGCCCTGACTGGTGAGCTTTGCTGGTTCACAGTCTTAGACTTAAAGGATGCTTTCTTCTGCAACCCTCTGAGTCCAGAGTCACAAGAACTGTTTCTTTTTGAATGAGAGGACACAGGTGTGAAAAAAAAAACCCAACACTGTTGGACAGTTTTTCCCCAACATTTTAAAAACTTCTCTAACATCTTTGGGGAGATTCTTGCTAAAGACCTCTGAGACGTCCAGTTAAAGAATGGGACTTTACTGCAATATGTCAATGACATATTAGTTGCTAGTACCACAAAGGAAGCACGTGATCAGAAGACTATATTAACTCTAAACTTTCTGGCTGAGCAAGGGTATAAGGTATCCATGAAAAAGCCTCAGGTTTCACAGTATTGAGTTGAATATATTGGGTCCAAGCTTTCCCAAGGACAGAGAAACCTGTTCTCTGATTGCAGGGTTGCCCTCACCAGAGTAGCTAGACCTACCACTCAGCAACAGCTATAGTGCTTCTTAGGAGTGGCTGGATTCTGCTACACATGGATTCCTGACTTTGGACTTACTACTAAACCTCTATATGGTGCCTTAACAAGAGGAGGAAATAAACCCTCAGAGTGGACTGGGGACTGTCAAAAGGTCTTTTTAAATATCAAAGGTAAGCTGTTGACTTCCCCAACATTGGAGCTCCCAGAGATATGAAAACCTTTTGATCTTTTCATTCATGACAGACAAGAAATGAGTTTGGGAGTATTAACTCAGGACCTAGGAAATATTGAGAGACCCATTGCTTATTTTGCAAAGAAATTGGACATTGTTACAAAACGGATGGCCTTCTTGCCTTTGAGCTGTTGCCACCACTTGTGACCTGTTTAAAGAAACAGAGAAGTTTACATTAGGTCCGCCCACCACAGTGCATATCCCCCGCTGTGTGCTCCCCTTGCTGGAACATAAAGGAGGATGTTGGGTGACCTTCAAGAGGCTCAGAAAATATCAGGCCATCCTTTTAGATAACCCAAATGTAACGCTGAGAATGGTCTCTACTTTGAATCCTGCCACCTTACCTCCTCAAATGCCATCTGAACCTGTGCATGAGTGTTTACAAATAAAATAATTGAACAAGTTTATTCCAGCCAGCAGGATCTGATGGACAGACGTACAGCTAGAAAGCCCAAACCTAGAGATGGTTTCTGATGAAAGTAGTTTTATGGATCAGGGACAACAGAGAGCTGGGTATGCAGTGGTAACCCGTTGACAAACATTAGAGGACAAAGCACCCCACTTCCTCAGAATCTTGGCACAGAATGCAGAATTCACAGCCCTTCTTAGGGCACTCCAACTAGGTAAAGGACCACAAGTGACCATTTACACTGACTCCAGGTATGCTTTTTCAGTTGTTCATGTTTATGGGACCATCTGGAAAGAAAGTGGACTTCTAACATCTGGTTATAAAGAAAAATACATGCTAAAAAATTCTAGCCTTGCTACATGCCATTTTAGTCCCCAATGAAGCAGCAATAGTGCATTGCCTTGGACATCAGCAGACAGATAGTCTGGTGGCAAGGGGTGATCATTGGGCAAATCGGGCCATGAAGAAAGCAGTAAGGAGAAAGGCCCCCAAGACTTTGCTCATGCCCTTGCTGCCTGAAGTACAACTTGGCTCTGAACCTCTCACATACTCAGAGGAGAACCTGAAAAGAGCACTTGATCAGATGTTTAACTTCAACCCACAGGACTCAAGATGGATATATATACAATGAGACAAGAATGGTTCTGGTACCTAATAGCTTATGAATGACATTGTCAGGCATATCCATGACACTGCCCATCATGGCAGGAATGCCATCCTACAATGGATGCAGAAATATATTGTTGGTCCACATATGGAAAAGACCATTAAGAAGGTTGTAGCAAAATTTCTCCTCTCCACTCAGAACAACCCATAACTAGCCTTCCCCTTTGGCACAAGGAGTTCAGGCCAGAGTGAAGGGTCAAGAGAGGACTGGCCAATTGATTTCACTATGATTCCAAGAGTAGCAAGAAATTTCAAGTATCTACTCGTCTTTATAAATACCTACTTGGGCTGGGTCAAAGCCTCTCTTTCCTGGACAGAAAGAGCCCCTGAAGCCATTAAAGCCTTAGTAAAGGAAATTATTCCTCAGTTTGAAGTGCTGGTTTTGATTCAGAGAGACAATGTTGCTGCCTTCATGTCCCAGATCATGCAAGATGTTTTGTAAGCCCTCGTTATTACTTGGAAACTTCATACAGCCTGGACTCTACAGTCCACCAGAAAAACTGAAAAGAGGAATCATACTTTAAAGAAGATCTTATCTAAAATTTTCCAAGAAACTAACTTGACCTGGCATCAGGCACTGCCTATAGCCCTACTTAGAATAAAATTGGTCCCTATAAAGCAGGCTCAAGTTGAGCCCATTGAAATTCTGTATGGGAGACTATTTTACTTTGCAAGAAATATTTCCTAATCCAAAATTATGATAATATTATCTTAGATACCTAACTAATATTTTAAAGATATAAATTCTAATCCATGTTGAATACATGAGTGTGGTATGAGGTAGGAAAATATTATGATTTCTTCTTAACAGATGCCTGATATTTCCAGTTTCATTAAATACAAAAACTCCTTTGACGATGACATGAAATGTCACATTTACAACATTCTGTATTTTGTTCCCACCATTTATTTGTGTCTTTCTTTCCTAACACTCTTCTATTTTCAGAGTATTGGCTGCACAGCACATTTTTAAAGGTGTTAAATCTACTGTGCATTATTATTCTTTTTTATGAATTTCTTATCTATTTTCAGACAATTGTGATTCCATCAAATTTTAGCATCTTTCAATTTGTTTCCTTCACAAAGAAAATTACAATTAAATGCATTATATATTTCTTTGGGACTATTTTAACACTTAATATTTTAAATCCAGAACTATGATATGGTTCTGAATTTGTTGAGATTACTTTTATGGACTTCAGTGAGATATTCAAGTTTGCTAGATGTAGGTCCTAGTCCTTTCTAGATAGAAAGATTTCTAACTCCTTTTTTTTCCTTGTACTTAGTTTAATGAAATCTGTTTGTCCACGGAGATGAGCAGTTGATTTTGTGTATATGTGAGTGTCTCTCAGTCTTTTCATGACCTAATGCATGTGCTGGTCTCTGCCATCTGACCGCCTCAGGGCCCATGCATCCCTGCCTCAGTTCCAGACTTCTAGGAGGAACTAACTCTCTCTTCCAGTGTGGACCCTTCTATTCTCACAATTACCAAAATTGTCAAATCTGTCTAGTCTCACAATTATGAAAAACCTCACAATTATTATGCCTTGTTCCCCTGCTCCTCTAGGGCTCAGATGCATTCTCTAGTCTGTTCCAGTTTTTCAGACTTTTCAAAAGAGGAGGATCCAGATTTTTAAAACAGGTAATCATGGGTTTGTGTATAACCCACCACTCATTAGACAAAAAAGTTATATTTACTGCTCCTTTGAACAAACAAACAAAAATCAATGGAGAAAATTTTGGTGCAAATAGTCTCAGTGATCTGTGGGAGCATTGAGCATCCACTATGTGACAAATACTGGACAGCGTTTGCTGTCGTCGATTTCCAGGTATGTCTGCACATCTCATTCTTTCCTTGTCTCTCTTTCTCTCTCACTCTCTCTCTTCCTCATCTACCTATCATCTCTTTCTGCATGCATTCATATTTTTTAGTGTAAGCTCATGTTCTTTGGTTCCAAGACGAAAAACAAAATAAACACAAAAAGATTGGGAATATATGAAGTATCTATAATAAAATGAACAGCTGAACACCTAGCCATGGCAAAGGAAGAAAATTCGATTTTTCTAGAGATCATCGTACAGTCTGTTCTACTACGATGCTTGTTTCTGTAATTAGCACATAGGAATGGATCACAAGAGCAATGGTGACAGTATAATACCTATGTGACATTGGTACATTGACTTTTTATTCTAGACGATGGAAATAGGAATGGCTGAAATAGAATTATAATGTTCAGCAGGGAAGATTACATTAGCAGCAGGAGTTCTTGTGCCTGTATTGAAAAATGAGCCCCTGCACTCTGAGCACACTCCCAGTTCTGTACAGACCTCAGTTCATCTCATCTCCTTCAATGCACACCTTAAAGTAGAGCCACTGGCTCGGAGCTCTGCTCCCTTCATTGTCACAGCCCACCTGCCTTGCCCTAGCTAAAAAGTTGTCGTTGTTTTCACTCCATTTCCTTTGTGCGTCTGAGATGCTTGTATGGTCTCACAAGGTGTCAATTATTGTTTTGGCTTAGAAAGTTTCATAGGCTTTGGTTTATCTGCTCCAATTCTATTGTTACATATACTCTATTAGTTTTAGTGCATAGATTTGTAGAATTTGAATTTTTAAGAGCCTCTGGAGGGAGTGCAGCCCTCCTGACAATTTGATTTTGGACTTCTGGCTCCAGAACTTTGGCAGAACATGCTTCTGTTGTTTTAAGCCACCAATTTTGTTATGCCAACCACAAGAAACTAATACAATTTGGTTTAAAAATTCAGATTTACAGGTGAGGAAATTCGAACAGCTTATCTAAGCCAGGGGTGGTAGCACAGCAAGACAAAGTCCTTCCACGCACCTGGGAACCGAAGGATAGTTTCCTAAGAAGAATTCAGGGAATACCTAAAAATGGTAATGAAAAAGATGCTGGAAAGATGAAATAACCAGATGAACAAGAGTCCTGCTGCATTCATTAGAATAAACAATTTATTTATGTTTTTTATTATTGTAAAATTAGCATGATTTTAGAATAATCTTTTAGAAGTATATTCAAAGCATATAAAAAAACTAACAACATGGCCAAATCCTTAATATCTAAGACATTTATTTTTTTTTTAAAATGTTTGATATCACTTTACACAAGAATTACTTTAAAAAATATCACTTTTGTTGTATACTTTAATGATGATTTTTAATATCAAATTGGTAGCTCCTCTGATCAAAAGGTTTAACCTCTCTATGATACAGGATTCAAATCAAAGCACCATTATGATGGCAGACTCATCTTTCAAGGGAGTAATATTAGGTTAATCTTTAAGGAAGCTTCAAATAATTTTTATTAGTTTTGTTGATTTTGATGTTCCTGTGTTGCTATAACCCAGAATTTGCTTTTCAGTTGCAACAAAATGCTAGTGATCAATGTTAAATATCACTATAAGAATAATATTTTCATATCTTTCATATGGATATGAAAGACTTTAAGTCTGGTCATATGGAAAACTTAGAGTATGAATGGCTGTCAAACCTTACCAATATTTCAGGATATTTAAAATTTTCCTAATTATATTAAATACTTTGCTTTTAATACATATTCAAGCTCTCTCTTTCAAATATATATATATATAACCTCTTAAAATAGAAGGTACATTTGCATGCACATCAAAATATAAACCAAAAGTAATACTAAAACTGTGTGTTTTTCAAAACTCAAATGTTAACAAAACATTCACTGAGGTGAAAAGGCAACAAATCCTAGCCATATGCATATAAACAATGTAATAGATATTTGCATAATCAAAAGTTACATAGATAAATGATAGTCAAGAAAGAGACACAATTATCAAAATACTGCTTGAAAAATTTCAAACAAATGGCCAACATTCACACATCAGAGCCAAAAATAAATCCTTTAATTTTACAAAAATTTGAAATTGCTCTGGTATCTTTAAGGAAGATTGATGCTTCCAGGGAAACATATTTTTTACACCATCATACACCCCAGTTAAGGTTTGATTTCTTGTGAGTTTATCCATAGAGAATTTCTTGAAAGCCATGACCTATTTACTACTCTTATACAATTGAGTAATAAATTTCTCAAGCTCAAGTCTTGTATGGTATAGAGCCATTGTTTTCTAAGAGTGTTATGAGATTCCGGGTTTCATTGAGACCACATAGGGGTTCCTAAATGTATCCTGGGTGAAATTCAGTGAATAAGACCCCAGTAGCCAACCTGTCTCAATCAGAAAAAGCCAAATTTTGTCTTTATAATATGTTATTGGTATAACATTCATATTTTATCTAAGATTTTTATTAAAAGTTCTTCCTTTTGATTAAAAAAATTTGAGAAAATGTGAATTAATCTAGAATTTTGTGTATGATAAAGAAATAAAACTTGAAAATAGAATTTTTATATTCTTTCAATAGAAAAATTTTTAAAAAAACATTGAAATATAAAATACATGCTACAAACCTAAATCCTTAATAAAATGTATTTTTTAAAACTCAAAAAGTAAGTAGTAATTAATTACATATTATTAAAAAAAAGACCACAGAAACAAAACCTTCTTTGAATCTAACCAGAATGTAAGTAAACATTATACTTGTTAAAGAAAAGTACATATTTTTAGAATTATTTTAGATGAAAATAACAGTTTCCATTTCATAAAGTTTAAAAAAAAGGAGGAATATTTACTCTTTGATGACATCAAGCTACTGAAAGATCAGGAGACACATTGGGCTTGAAATAACTGCATCCAATAACTCAAACATTCTCTGTCTCTTTCTCTCTCTAATTTTCCTTGCTCTCACTCTCCACCTATGCATTTCATGTTGGCATACGTCTAATTTATAGCTTCCATCTATTCTGTCAATACTAAGATTCCTATATTTAGGACCACAAGCAGTTCTGTGGTTAAATCCTTACTCTTTCATAATCAGAGAGGTATAGGAAGTATTCCAGCCAGCTTCAGTGGAAGAGTGAAGTAGTCTAGTAAAGGAATCTGATTGAACTGGCTTGTTCACCTTGCTTCACAAATTCTGCAGTATAGGATACTATAATTAGTTCAGCTTGTGTTATATACCCACCTTTGTGTCTGGAGGTGAGAAATGAGATTTGCTCCCCGCAAAAGGGGTCATGAGTGGCAGAGACATAAACATTTTGTCAATTGTTGGGTGTTGGGGCACTACCAAGTTGTGATGATTAAAACAGGCAGACCCAAACCTAATTGTATTGTGTTTTAATGGTCAACTATTTGAGAATTTTACTTAAAGGAGCAGAAAACTTCATTCTTTTAATCTGTTTCTATATTAACAGGAAAAATGAAAATTGGTATATTTTTGAGAAGATTGTTGACAAAAAACCTTAGATCTGTTAATTTCCTTTGGCACATCATTCTACTTTGAGAAATGTATCTTAAATTAGCAATTGTAGGTAAATACAGATCACTTGCCCTTTTTTTTTTTAAGCATCTGAGAATCACTCTTTTGATACAGGGGTAGATGATGGATTTGTACAATGCTAGAGAGATCTTGTGTATACAGATTGGACCCATTCCAAAAGTTTATTACGGGTTTCAATCAGTGTAAATAGCCAATAAAATTTTTCTATCTTAATTAGAATTTTAATGCTAGATAACATCAATTTTCCCTCAGGTCCTTATTCTAATCCTTATAATTCCCTTCCTTCTTTATTCCCTGCCTTTCAAGGTCTATTATATAATGTTTAGTTAACATTACTTGTTCCTCTTTTTCTTCAAATGATAGGAGAAATCTCCTTTCACAGTAAAAAGGACCAATCTGTTACCTTCTTACAGATTGGGGTCAGTGTGAGAAAGTTATTCCGATTAGTCTTCTAAAAACACCACTTTAAAAATCGGGTTTTTTTTTTTAAAGTTATTTTCCTTTTACAAAGTTCAATGTAGGAGTAGTACCTTCTTCTGATTGCTAGGTTAACAGTTTTACTCACCTTATATCCATTATCCTCTTAACGACTAGATTTTTAAACAACTTTACTAGTATACCTGCTGTGTAAAGCCTTTTTCTTCTTTTGAATTTGATTCTGAAGGCATATCTTGAGTTTCAACACTGAACAATGGACCCTTGATGGTGGGAGCAGATAATAGTGTCCTGGAAGGATTTGAAGGACTTTACTGTGTCTCTCAGAGTAGCCTTTAACCTAGCACCAGACAAGTAAGTTTCAGAGAGGAAAAGAGAAGAGTAAAAGACGGAAGGGAATTGAAATACTGAGTCACACATACATGCAGAAAATGAGTAAAATAAATGAGCATAAACCCACTATTCCCATACTTTCCCAAATTTATAATTTTTTAAAGCATTATTTTACATATATATTTTGTTTCACTCAGCATATACGTGAGCTGTTCAGATAAGACATGATTGGTAAATGCTAGAATTATTGTCAAATTCTTTGTAAACATGGTCTCACATACAGTCTCTTAGTTACCCTGAATTGGGTTTTGTTCAAGTTTTACAAATTTGAGTTATTATTCTTTTAGTTATATTGAAGCTATTTATGGCATATCCAAAATTTCATTATAAGAGTTTGGGTAATATAGGGGTTTTTACAGTAAGTGACTTGGATGCTTGTTTTTCTCAGCCACACCTTTCACGGTCATAGTTAATTTCATTGTGAACTTTTTTTTTTTTTGCTAAACTAGAACAATCCGTACTTCTTTATTTATTGTTTCAAAGGGATTGAAAGTATGCCATCATTCAAGGGGGGAGGGGAAACACACACAGAAAGTAAACATTAAGAAAAAAGAGTAATAATTGTTTAATTAGTGCTGCATATTTCTCTTGAGAAAAACTTGCCACCTTTAAGGCCAAGTTTACTGGTAGAATCTTTCACTTTCTCTGACAAGGCCGAGGACACACACCTGGGAATATATCTGATAGTGAGCATGATAATGCTACAGCTCTCAAGCTACTGCAGAAAGGTTGTTGATTAATGACTACCAAAAGCTATATCTTTCCAACCTCATTTATGAATAAACCAGGAGGTTGTAGCCCAGAACCATTGATTCAGGATAGGAAAACGTCCAAAAGACTTCTGATCTGCCACTCTGCTCTTCTCACTTGAAGGTGATAAATCATTCAATAAAACCTTACACTTATAAAATGGTGAACTGCCAACGATTCAACTAAATAAAAAAAAAAAAAACACACCACCACCACCACCACTGTTCCCAGCTCTTCAGGATACACTGCAAGCCCACCCATCACCATCCATTCTATGGCCATAGTAGAATTGAGTAAACTTATTAGCTTTCCTCAACATAGTTTCTCAAATCCCTAGTTTAATAAAATGGAGCTTTGAGAACTCTGTTAATTCATGAAGGACAAAATAAAAATGTAAGGAATTCTCCTGGCCCTCTTAACAAAAAATAAAAGAGTTTTGAAAACGGTATTGGCTGGAAATTTAGACTGCATCATGAAAATTGTAGGTGCCATCCCTAGAAGGGAAGTAAAAACAAAATGAGGTAGACTGGTATGAAAAACAAATCCAGGACTCAATGTTTTAAGTTTTATGAACAAATTTCAAGACCTGAGGAATGAAAATAGATTTCGATCAACCTCAGACAATGTGTGTTGTGTTTTTTTAAAAAAGCAACCATGCTTCTTTACGTCTAATATATAAGGATCATACAAATTTGGTATGAGCTTTTGTGCATGAAAGAGAAGTGACAAACCATGATTCTTTGACTGTCATATCCACAGATTACTTTACTAACAAAAAGAAGCCCAATTTTTTTTAAAATTGTCTTAACCTTTATAGTGTCCAAGTAGATATGCTAGTATTAACAATCACACAACCAGCAGAAATAGATTGACTTAAGGCAAAGCTAGTGGTTCACAACCTTGTTTGTGTTCTAGAATCAACTACATTGCTTGGATTTTACCTTTTGGGATTCTTATTGTGTATATCTGCTTTTGAGGCTTATCCACAGTAGCTTGATAAAATTTCATAGATCATTGTGATAAATAGCTAAATTAAGAACCATTTTAACATTCAGAAAAAACCCTACTTGTTATGTCATTAAAGATCTAGTCCTTAGCATGTACCTTTTAATATCAAAGATTTCTTTCCTGAGGAATTGATGCATGAGACTCCCAATTATAATTAATTACCTCTTCTCTTCCATTTTAATAATGTATGTATTTAATAATATAATAATACATAAAAGATGACAACTGACTTTTTGAAACAAAATACATAATTTTATTTTTTTTCTTTTTTTCCTGTTTTTTTTCCTTTTTGTTCCCTCTCTTTCTCTTAATTTTCAAGGACAAAGCTTAAAAATTTCAAGAATAGCTGGCTATTCTGATTTCCATCAGTTGCAGAATTTCACATGATTTTACTGTGATAAATATCTGGAATTTGTTCATTTCTGATTGACTTGACCCCATGAAAAGATAGAAAGTGTAATGCCTTTATACTTCCTAACAAATATGTGTTTTCATTTTCTAGCTTCAATCTGATGACTTTTTTATATTGGAATAAAATGAATAGAGTCAAGGCTTCTGGAGTAAGACTTGGAGGATATTGTATATTAAAATGCTTATTTTCCATCAGACAGTTCTGATACTGCAAGTAGATTTCCTCTAACATGCCAACTCTGATAAACTGGTAGTGGTTGGTTTGTGTACACTATTGAGGGGTATTCTTAAACTGTATTAAATTAAATGTGTTTGATTAGTAAGGTCTGCCACTGGCATGTCAGAAGATAGAGCTGACACCATGAATATACTTCTATAAATTCTGACCCAGATATACCTTTAAACAGATATCTGTGGCTAATTTTATTTTCAAATTGAATTAATATTGCTAACAATTGAATCTTAAATCTGATTATTCTTTGGAAAACTTCATAAATTTCTGGGGAGGATATCAGTGGGTGTGTTCTGTTTTTCTGTCAAAAAACTGAAAAAACCAGTTTTTTCCTCTATTAAAACATAATTTATTTAATTCCATATTGTTTAAGTGAGGAATAATTAGAGAAAACTCATTCCCACCCCAAGTCATAACCATTTAACCATTAAGATTATCTACTTTCCAGACATAAGTCTTGTTCAGTTGTAGACAGTTGACCTAAACCACAGAGATAAGAAGTCTTTTTTGGATATTTTTTTTCCAGAACATTTTTCTCATATAATCACTAAGTTTGCAGACTCATGAATGTGGAACTTCTACAAGATATCTATATCCTTGGCTCATGGTGAAACTATCAGAGAGAAAAGGAGGGGAAAGAATATGAGATATAATGTGAAAAAAAATTATGGAAGAATAATTTAAAACCTAAGGTATATTGAACCTTTTCTTTTGAATTACTTGAATCTATAAATTCTTCTTCTATTTTTTGTCTTTTGATTTACTTAGTTTTTAGGTGAATTTTGTCACTTACTAACAAAAGTGTTGACTAATAAAATTCTCAACAAACAAGTCCAGCCCCACTCTCAAAATTTTTAAAATAGAAAAGGAATGCTATTTACTTTCTAGAAAGTGTATTTCTTCTTTACTTCTCCCAAACTACAGAATCATTTCTTTTGGAGACATTCATAACATCACCAAATACATAGGGATTAGTGCAACATATTGTATCATAGTTATCCCCAACTATTTTTTATCATCATCAGGTTATGTGTATAAAGCCATATGAAACCACCATGATGCCTAATAATCTTATTTTATACATTGAATCATATAATCCCATAAATTAAAAGCCAAGATTAAAGTTTTAAGAAGATAGAATTAAAGTGAAATGTTCTTCAGTTTTGTGAGCCATTTCCTACTACCTGAATAGTGCTTGATACTTTGCTTTAAATATTTCCCAAGAAATGCATACTTCTTCAATGCCTCTAAGGTGAGTGTAATAGGTTGAAAATTTTACCTATATTTTGCAAAATAGAGGCCTCATTATCCTACCACCTTTTACAAAATATATAATTGATATCTTGAGAAAATTGATTATTCACATCATCTTGGTAAGAATGTATTATAAAATGGTACAGATACTTTGGAAAAGAATATAGAAGTTTCATACTAAACTAAATATGTGTTTACCATACTACCCATCAATTGCACTATTAGGTATTTATCCTAGAGAAATAAAAACTTACGTTGGCACAAAACCTGTAAATCAATATTCATAGAAGCTTTATGTCCTAATAGCCAAAAACTGCAAAAAAAAAAGTCCTTCAGTAGGTGAATGGTTAAACAAACTGTGATAAATTCACACTATGGAATACTATTTGTCAATAAAAAGGAACAAACTATTAATAAATACACAACTTGGACAGATCTCAAGGGAATTATGCTAAGGGGAAAAAGCCAATCTCAAAGATTATAGACTATATGATTTCATTTATCTTGTCTGTGGTGATGTTGCTATTAATTTGCAAATAACATTGCATAGAATTATATGCATATATAAACACACAACATGAGTGCATGTAAAACTGAATAAAATTGGCAGATAGTATCAAAGTCAATTGCCTATTTGGAATATGAAATCTCTCTGTATTATTTCTTATAAGTGCATGTGAATCTAAAATTATCTCAAAACAAAATGTTTAATAAGACTTTTAGAAAGCAAAAAAGAGTTTTTTGAAGGTTTATTTATGACTCATAAAAAATGTCACACAGTGTTGCTGACCAAGTACTCATAAACTTTTAGCTTATTGCTGTAACAGCAACTGTAAGAACAGTACAGTATATGTTGTAAAATATATGATTATTTGGAACACTCCATTAGCCTAGCTATTAGATTTTGCGGTAGATTAGATCCCTGTTCCACATTTTTTTTCTCCCTCACCCCCACCTCCAAGGACTTTGGCCTTGTGACTTCCTTTGGCAAATGGGCCAATAGAAGAAATGTGAGGACAGGTTTGAAATGTAGCTGTGTGGTTGGGTTGCCCTATTCTGCTGCTATCTTTGCCACGGAAAGAGCATGCTCAAGAAATCTATCTGTCCCAAAAGAATGAGAAATACAAGGAACAGACATGAACCAAATCCATTGTAAAGAATTGATAGCAGCCTTAAATCGGTTGAACTTCAGCCAAACCCACACAAGAATGAGAAATCAAAGTCTGATTTGCAAGCCACTGCTTTTAGCGTGGTTTGTTACATAGTCTTATTGTGGCTACAGCTGACGAATACAGAACAAATAATTAATGCGAATAGATTTCAAGGCACTCTAACTGAGATTATGACTTAGGTAAAACATATTATGTTATAGACGCATATATCACAACTGACAATTACCCAGACATCTGCCTTTTCAGAGTTGAACCTGACATAGTTTAAGTACACATCTTGGTACACTTTATTTTCCTTTCATGTCTCTTAACGTTTTATTTTTACGCCATCTCCAACTTCATACTTAAAAAAAAATCTTAATGGAACTATGCCTACACTTTGAAAACTATTTTTCACTGAAAGGAGAAGAGTGGTAAGTAAATCAGCAACCCAACAATTTGACCTTGATTTGTCCACTGAGGTATGTGCCATGAAAAGAATAACTTTGTCACTTTTGTTTACTTCAGTTTCACCAGTACACAATCATTTAATACTGCGGTACACAACCCGTGGGCCACGCACCAGTGCCACACAGCAGGAGGCGAGCAGCGGGCCAGCAAGGGAAGCCCCGCTTGCGCTCGCATCACCGCCGGAGCCCCGCCCCCGATCAGATCAGTGGTGGCATCAGGTTTTTATAGAAGCGGGAACCCCACTGCATATGCTAAGGATCCAGGTTGTGCACTGCCCATGAGAATCCAACGCCTGCTGATCTGAGGTGGAGCTAATGCAGCCATATGCCAACTCTCATCCCCAACCCCGTCTGTGGAAAAACCGTCTTCCACGAAACCAGTCTCTGGTGTCAAAAATGTTGGGGACCGCTGATTTAATACATGTAAATATGTATTGAATGAGTATTCAACCTCCTTAATTTCCTGCTCCCCTAGAAAGGTGTTTACTAGGAATTTTCGGTTTTGGAAATTCACTGCAAGCTTCTATATTAGTGACATGAGAACTATGCACTTTCTGGAAAACTTTGTTAAACATTTGTGTATGGTGCTACGTTGTGCAATCACCTACATGATAATTTCTCTGAGTTTTTACTAGGAAGCAGACAAGTATTTCTTCTAATGAACCAGCATGCTTTTATCCACCAATAATAGAAATAAAAAACATAACATTTCTGTATTTTTTCCTGACTTCCAAAAATACAAGTCCATTTCAATGCTCAATAATTGTAACTCTGTATTATTACCAAATGTATAAAAAGCATAATTGCTATTACATTATTTCTTTTAAATAAATGCAGTAAAATATTTTTTCTACTCAACATAAATAATTAATAAATAAACACACATGTTGAATCATTAAACTTTCTGATATAAATATTATTTCATCAATGTAATGTTCTGAGACTTCTAAGAACCCCTTTGAAGGCCTGCAGTGTATTTCAGGCACTGTGCTAGGTTCTAAATGGTGCAACAATATCATGGAACTTACCTTCGTAGGAGCAAATTAAAAATATCTGATTTACAAATAAGTGATTATGAGATTTTTAAAAGGAGTGAAATCCTCTTAAGACAACCTGCTAGGGAATGTGGGTGTTTGGAATGGGGATGAGTATTGGGATTGGCTGACTTGGATTAGATATGACATGTCAAGGCAGGGTCAAGGAAAAGGAAGAACTCAGTGAAAGGGTTACAGCCTCCTGAGCAGAAATAGCAGATTATAGGAAGGCTCAAAGCTAAGAAAGAACATTGGGCTCTAAGAACTACAAAAGGAGACCAGGACACTCGCATACTAAGCAAATGAGAATACCATTTGAGGTAAGGTTAGAAAAGTAAACAGGGGATTGAGTCATTTAAACTCTGCTAAGGGTTTGGGTTTAATTACATGTACAATGCACATACATTGAAGAAATTTAGATAAAGAAATTATATGATCCTATTTATGGTTTCCTAAAATGACTCTCTGTTTACCCTGGGGAAAATGATTGGATTAGACTGTAGCTGCAATCACCCAGCTGAGAGGTGGTGATGATCCGAATAAGGTTGATGGCAGAAGAAAATTTTAGTTCATGAAATTTGACCTTGAATAAATGATAGTATAAATAATACTAAATAAACTCTTAATTTGCATATTTATACGATTCCATGAGGTTAAAGTTTTGAAAATAGTTTATGGTAGTTAATTTGAATATATATTTAAAAACGAATTCTAGCAGAACCCCCAACATTATGATGATAACGCAAAAACATATTTCAACTCCATCCAAAACAACTATCAGAAAATTTTAATTAGTAGACCTAAAGTTAATAATTAAGCATTTAAGACACACTGATGATTGATATTAAATGAAATTACAATTTATTCAAGAATTTTTGGCAAAAAGATGCTGTGGACAGATATAGTGACACCTACGTTTAAAAAGAAAATTTAAATTAAAAGAAAAGTACTGGTATTTTTTTTAAGCTTTCTTGAATTTATCTAAAAGAAGGGAATAAAGAGTAAAATTTAACACCGTTTAAGAAAACATTTTTAATTCAGACCTTAGGGGATATTTTTGTCTCTGGATTTAGAACTAAAGAGGAAATTGATAGTAAGTGGCTGGATTTAAGTAAAATGTCCTAAGCGACAGCTTCCATGTAGTGAACAGAACATTATGGTAAATAGACCTTATGGTTTAGTCTGGTAGACTGATTTAATTAGTTTCAAATTAGAAAGTAAGTGTTGAGATCCTCAATTAAGATGCTCTAATAGAGGGGCCTCAAATAGAATTTCTACATGATTTATGTTTAAAACTCAGTTTATTTCCTATAGGGAAAAAACGATTTAACTTGGTCTGAAACCTAAACCTCGGGGCTTTTTTCTACTGAAGGGGAATAGCTGGAGGATTTTACATCTATCATATCCTCGAGATGGAAAAAATTGCTTAAAAATACATTCCCCCTGCAACCACATTTAAGCACTCCAACTGTCACCCTGAACAGTCAAATTTACAAAAGGGGAAATACGTGAGGTATCATAACCAGCTAAATTTGCCTAGAACATATCTATTACCAATTTTGACAACTGGATGAATACAGAATTACTGTTTTCAACATGATCATGTCTAATTTGAAGCTTACAGTTATTTCTTAAAAGTATATGTACTTTTCATTTTTAAAATATATTTGCTATTTGGAAAAATATAATTTCTTGTGTGACCTTTGAGTATATATAGAAAAACTCAAGATAAGTCTTAATAGTAAGTAGTAGTGTCTTTATTTATAAATAACTAGAGAATTTTCCTTCTGTAACTAACAAAAGATTTTACTTCTAAGTCATAAAATAATAACAATAATATGAAATATTGGTTATAATTCTTTTTGAGGTTTATCAAGCTTATATTGCCATATGGATGAAATAAAGAAATAGATAAGTGAGCAAGAAATATCCAGAATAAATTAGAAAGACCTCTAGGAAGATATTCACAAAGGTATGTTACTTACACAAAAAGGCAGTGGATTTCGAATTCAAATTCTCTTGTGTCAAATTATGCCCCAACTACAGACAAAATTGACTCCATGGGGCTCACTGAGATGTTTAAATTAAAGCAGAACCAGGCAGCCATAGCAGGATGAGGGTACAGTCACGCACTCTTGAGTTCTCAGAAAGTGTTGAAAGAGTGTCACAAGACTTCCCTTTCTTTAATCAAGGTAAACCCGTTCCTATTATGGATGCCAAAATAGATCACAGCTGGAAATTCTCCAACTGACCACCTAGAGTCAGCCAACAAAGATAGACTTGTGGTTTAAGTAGCTTAAAGGTCATCCATCAAAACTCTGTTTCTCACACACCTGGTTCCCCTCCCCTGCCTTGCTGTTTTTGCCTTTACAATTTGTAACTTTCCAACCCCTCCTCAGTATGCATTTTCGTTTACACCTAAGACTGTGTCTCCCCAATCTGTAGATTGCTTTTGGAAAATGAAGTCCTCCTTTTGCCTCCACAGATCTCACAGTCTTTTGTTAACACTTGGAATCAGGAATTGAAATATTATGTAAAATTTAATGTTAAAAATGGATAAGAATAGATAAATTAAAAGTTGTTTAGTTGAAGTCTAGAATTCTACCTTTTTTTTTTTTTTTTTTGCTAGTTCAGGCTGCTCCTGATTCCTCGTACTTTGTTGATTCCTGGTACTTCTTGGTAATTTAAAAACACAACACTACAGATAAAGCAAAATCATTTTTTTCCTGTTATGGATTTCTTCATATGAGTTTATTGTGTGAATGACACATATCCACAGCAAACAATATGAGAAATATGAACTATTCCATATTTCAGAAATACTTTTTTTATTTTTTCCCATTCTATACAAATATCTTTCCTTTAGAATTTTGTAAACTATATTGTAATATTTTCTAACATCTTCAGCTTATTTTACAGAGTTCATAATTTCAACTCTTAAAATGAACTAAAACCAATGAATTCTTTGCAATATTTGCTGCATTTAATTGCACCCAAAATGTGTGCAGATCTTCAAAGACACCTTCAAAAGTGGGGTGCAGTTAACCTGACCAATATATCAACATAAAAATGAGTGAAAACAGACATTTTGGTATTTTTATGTGCACATTATTCAACATTACATATTTCATTTTATCCTTTTCATGACTGCATTTGGGCAAAGATCAGTGCCCTTTTTTATGAATATCAGTGTTGTCTTGAGATTTAAACATTAACCTTAAGGAGAATATGTTGAGTCATAATAATCTTTATTATCACCTGAGTAAGTTTCAGGTATTTAAAATTAATTACATAGCAGGTACACATGAAACTTTTGTTATTGTTTTATTAATATTATGCACATTTCTTAGATCCTAATTTTTAACTCTGAATAATCAACAGCAGATTAACAATGGCCTAAATTGTACATATTCCCTAGCACTGCTGTTGAAATCACCATTTTATCATATGTCACCTTAGATTGATCTCTTTTGTTATGTGGACGTTCACAGTTATTTGAATGCATAAATTAATAACTGAATATGTGTTCTTGGATTTCTCAATGACTGATTCATGAAGTAACTTGGGAACCTCTGGGATATCACATTGAACTAATGAATTTTTCATTAGAGGTCCTTTTACAAACTTTTTATCTCTTGAGTAAATACTTAAGTTTAAATCTAGCATTCACCAAGCAGCTTACTGCTCCTTCTTATGTTAATGAAGAGGCTAATTGTAAATTTCCCTAGGTAATCTCAGTGCCAATTATTCATGAATCACTGACAACAGATATGACAGTTCAGGATGACAACTTTCCATCCTTTTGTTTACAGGTTTAAATAAGTGTACAGGGTGATTTAAAAAATTTTGAACACTAATGTTGCCAAAAAATAAGTTTAAAAGGAAAAAAATTTCTGAAATTAGAATACCTGACATGTTGGATTTGAATGTATTTATGGATAACATAGTTTGAAATATGAAAAACTTTAAGGGGAAACAAAAGAAAACCTTCAATATTCTCATTAATTACATTATTGGATTGGTGTTCTTGAATGAAAAATACACCATTCCAAAAGGATTCCATGTAATTGATATAAATAATTATGTTTTCTTTTTTTCTGAATAACAAGTAAGATTCTATTGCAATGCAAATTAATACAAGAATACTAAATGAAATTGGGCTTTATAATGTTTTCAAGTCTTTTCTTCAGTAGTATTTTTTCTACAGTTAGTGAGTTGTAAATGCTCTTATTTGTTGCATCTGCTCACTCTCATATCTATGTTTTAAATCATGGTCTGTCATTGTGGAAGATGAATTTATCTTTAGCTGTAGTTGTTTTCCATGGCAGTTCCAAGTACTTGCATTCCTTTGGGGCAACTTCATGTTTGCCACTCACTGTCCATGAGGTTTCTTGGGTTTCCACCATATTTTTGATAATTTTATGGTTTAGAGTTTTGCTAATATTGAATCTAAAGTTTGTATTTTACACTTTTGTACTTTGATGGTACAGGTTATTTTTCCTCTCCTAGAACTTTATTAGATAAGGAGGCAGAGTTTAAGTATTCAGTCCATCCCAAGCCTATGTGTCAATTAACTTGAACTTCTACCCCAGGATATTTTTAAAATATTATATTTAACTAACATGTCAAAGATATAGTGTATGTATGCAAGGGTTCCCCCAAAATTTTTCTGCCATATTGATTAGAAATCCAAATAATATTAAAAAGCTATTTTAGTGTCCCCTATGAGGACAACTAAATCAAAAGATAATATTACTACAAATTTAGTTTAAAGATGTCAGTTGGCTTTATTTGCAATTCTAGAATTGGGCAACACTTCATTCTATAAAATAGAATAAGTGTTCCATTGAGTTAAACAAAGGTGGTTGGCTTTATAGACTAAAAAAGGACCAAAGTAAGCAGAAACAAAGAGCAGAAACTGGATTGGTCATTTCAAAGTTACTTTCCTGGTAAGATAGGGACAGGGAGACATAACAGGAAAAGATAACTGATTGGTTAACACCAGGTTTCTTCAGGTTACAGGTTAAAACCCAGGGAACCTCATTGTCATGCAGGTTGAAACTGGCTTGTTTAAAAAATTAGGCTGTTCTCTCTCTCTCCTGATTTCTCAGAAGGCTCAGTTTCAGTTTGATGACATGGAACTTCAGCGTAAGTAACTCTGTTTTGATTTTTAGTCTGTTCTGTTGGGACTTAGTGCAGAAGCTTAGTCCAAAACAATATCTTTCAGGGTATACAAACACAACTGCTTATTTTTCTATAAAAACAATGATCAAATAATATTTTTGGTAACTATCAAATAAAATATTAAAAACCTACTTTTTCAGTCTGAGATATATGCAGATTGTGAATTTTATATAAGGGTCAATGGATTATGATTTCAGCATGCCAAGTTTTGATGAAGTTCAAACCATTCTTACGTCCAATTGACAGAAGTCAAATAGTTACTTATCGCCTTTAAACTCTGCATTATCCATATTTCCATTAAGTACTTTAACCTTATGTTTTTCTAATTTTTAATTACTGTTTTCTTACTATTTATTTTCCTACAGTTTTCCTATTATAATTTATTAGTGAAGCATTTTTTCAGACTTCCATTATTATGCTTTTAAAGTCATTGCCATTTATATATATATAAAGAACATATGGATATTAACATCTTAGAAATTTTATTTAATCCTTTCTCGCAGCAAAAGAGAGATATAGTTTTTAACTTACCATTCAAAAAGAACATCAAAAAGAATATAGCTAAATGCCTACCATATTCAAGATTACAGTCATTCTATATTTGAGAGAATCCTTAATATCCTTTGAGGGTTAGATATAACTGTGTCCATTTAATGAAATAATGACACTTAGAGGGTTTAAGGCATTTTCCCAAAGTCCCATAGCTAATAAGTGAATGAGCCTGTTTTCAAATCATGGTCACTTTAAAAACAATGACCATGCAAGCACTCTCTCTCTCTCTTTCCATTGGAGAGACATACCTCATTACTCTGGGTAAAGTGGATACAACCATCTTAAACAGTGACATATACCTAAAATGCATGCCTGATTTTCAATAACTGCTTAACAAACTAATAAAATTCACTGATTAATTAGCTAATTTAATTAACCTGATCCACCATTTCAACATAATGCTTTTTACTCCAACCATACCAAACTACTTATAATTTCTTATTCATATCATGAAGTCTCACATTTCTGAGCTTTTGCATAAAAACCTCATGCAGAAAGACCATTTGTCCTTCTTATATCTAATACACATCACCTTAAATTTCTGGAATGTCACCAACAAAAAACCCAGCCTCCTACAAGATGTATATATATTTCCATAATCTATCTGAAGCATATTGCCCAGTGTCCTGGAGTTGATTCATTTTCTGACTGGTGCTCTCTTAGAGAGAAAAGCCTATGTCTTGATTAACTTTGCAGCTCCACCCCCTGCATGGTGCTTCATACACAGCAGCCTTCAATAAGCTTGTGTTGAACTAATACATGAATTGTGCTGCTATTCTTCATCCCTCATTTCTATTTGTATTCATGTTTGCAGTTTCTTACACTCATTGTCACTTTCCTTGTTACCCCATGCACCTAACAATGCCTTGCATTTATCAACCATGTGATAAATCCCCTGGCTATACTAACGCTGAAGCATTAATCTGGCATCATTTTTGCCTCTTGTCTCAATGCTGCACTTTCACTTTGCCCAACTTCTCATTAATAATTCTCAGGGCTTTGTGGAATTTAACCTTTGGCATGAAACCACAGCTTTAATTACCTCACTTTTCACATTAATGGTCTTCCAGGGAGTGCTCAGTGACCACAGAGCTACAAGGTCGTGCACTGTTCAGTTTGTATATTCTATCTGGATTTATGAAACACCTTGGCCACCCAGACCAGAAATCAAAATGGTCACAGTGATTAATACAGTTTCTATGATGACAAAATATTAAAACAAAAGGGATTAAAGACAGTTTCCTATCCTATTCTCCTTCATTCTCTTTAGAAAGTGGAGCATATGCATATTTATACTCATAAGTACGCTCTCTTACCTGTATTGCATTTTGAATAAAGAAGTACTGCAAGTGAGTGATGTGTGTTTGTGCATGTGTGTGCATGTCTGTGCATTTGGTGTTGTCATAGTTGTTGTTGTTTAAGGACAAAAGGACGTGTGCGCTGAAGAAAAGTAATGGACTCCTGATTGCCACACCTCTCTAATCTATCTGAAATTTGGTTCCCGTTATTTCACTCTTGTTTGTTACAAGCAGGGTATGAAGTATTTTTATCAAGTATTTTTTCGTTGATTGTTAAACAATTTTGTTACCCTAGTAGTAAAAGTTTTGTTGTTCTTTCTTTTCACAATGGATCTGTGTTACAGTAGCATTATTAGTTTTATAAAATAAAGTTGGGTGGAGATTAGTGTATTTAAGTGGTTAAGTGTGTGGCTAGGGGTCGGACAGAATTTAATTCAAATGTAGGCTCAGGAAAGTTTCCTAAATTCTACCTCTGTTTTCTTATCTGATGAATTATAATAGGGCTTTTCACACTGGCTAACCCCAGGGAAACATGAAGACAATCCAAGGAAAACTCAGCTAGGAATTGTTGCAAAGAAAGCGTTTCCAGATGCTGACCGCCCCCCATACTCTTTACTAAAATTGTTCTGATAGAGAAAATGCCAGTGATTGGGGCCTCCTTGGGCTCTTCTTTCTTGTCTTCCATTTCACAATTTCCTTTGTTACGCCTTAGAAGAGAAATTCACATTCCCCACCCACGTGGAATCTTACTAAGTTATATCGCTTGGGTACAAAAACTGCAGGTCATTAAAAGAGACAGTGGGAAACACTGATTAAAGTACTATGTTTGCCCTATTTGTTTTCATTAAGGGATACAGTTATAACAAAATTTTACTTTTTGTGCTTAATAATCACTTAACCAAAATTGTAATACTGTTGTTGAAACCACAAGGGGGTTTCAGCCTAGGTCCAGTTACTTGTCACACAAAGATTCAATTATTGAGACAATTAGGATTGCCATGGAAGAAGGGAATTTTAATATGACAGACATCTTGCTGGGAGAACAGGAGAAGTTGCCTCAAATCCATCTCCCTGACTAATGGAGATCATGAGCTTTTAAAAGAGGGGCCACATGCCTTGACACAGGTTGTGGTATAACTAACAAAGGGCTACAGTGCTTTGGGGGCATTTGTGGAGGTTGGCAAATCTTGGTCAGGAAGTCTTCCCAGGGGCCTTCAGAATCTCACCTCCTTTGTCTTGCAGAAAATCCACCATTTCTGGGAAATAACTCAAAAGATCAAATAGTTAGTTAAGGGAGAGGATTATATAGGTGCCATTGAAATTTGTTGTGTGGGACCTGTTATATATATTTACACATGTTTGAATAATTACATCCTAATAGTTATTATAAAGTTAAATCTGTTAGAAAAAATGTATTTCACTGAAAAATACACATTAATTGTAATTTAGGCTCATATTTGTGTTGTAGAGGAGTAGTATATTGTGTTTGATATGATTTTCAACCATAAATATAGTTAGTTTGTAAAAATAAATTTCTGTGGGAAAAAAGTGTTAATATTATTTAAAGGGAAAATTAAGGCATACAATTGTCAACTGTTATTGAAGACCTTTTGTTTATTTTTTAAGTGGTGATTCTCATCAAATTGTTGTGGTGTTTATATTTCATTGGATACATTTAGAACAGTCATGTCAATATCTAAATTGCTTATACATGATGTAAGGTACATAAAGTAAACAGCAGAGAATCTTAGCACTATTAGGTTCTCAAATATGTTAGCAATTTTTTTTAAAGAGGGAACTAAACTATATACAATGAATTTTAGAAAAAAATAACATGACATTGAAAAGAGATATATTTAAGTATCATCTAATAATTTCACAAAATACAAAGTAGTTTCTTCCCTTAGTTATCTGGACTTGTTTTAGAAATCATGCAGATTACAAATATTAAGAATGATATTCATCTTGAAATTATAGCATTAATCATTCCTATTTAATAACTTGTGATCATAAAGTTATAGGTGAGTACTAAATACATATGTTTCCATCAGCCCAATACCACTTATGTCATACTTTTAAAATAAAGCTTCCTCTTTCCTTCAACAACTTGTCCTCCCCAGTTGCTTCTAGATGTTCCAGGTGGAGCTGCCATTACTGTCTTCTAATCATAGGGCTGGGCTTATGTCCCCTGCTTTACTAATCAAAGTCTCCATAATATTTTCAGTCCAAGGATATACAAATAACTCAAACCGGATTAATCCAATCCCTCCTTGGGATTTTTTAAGTGGGGCCAGTAAGAAAAAGTCTTTTCCTTATTGGTATTGCAGCTGATTAAAGAATCAGTTTCAGAGGGATTCCTAATATACAACAGGAGAGAGTCAAAAAGCAAAGCTGGATGATGTCATTAATGAGTGATGCAGGCATGAACTAAGACACTGAGTGAGGGGGACAGGCAGAAATCAGAGTGGTCTTGGTAAAATTAAGCAATTTTGTTACCAAAAGTTTAGTACTTGTCCCTGAGGCGAAATCAGTGAGAATGAAGGAAGAGGACAACTGGTTTGAGGAAAAGGAAAGAGAAGTTTATGGAAAAGGGAAGAGAAGTTTTTTAATTTGCCAACAAATGAGGAGGGCAGTGGACCAGCATCTCAAGGACTGCCATCCTGGCTTTCAGCAGAAATACAGGGGTTTTTAAGAGGGGGTTTTTTGGCAGTTGGGCTTGGGGTCTAAGTGACCAGTGTCACATGTCCTGGCTTCAAGTTATTGTTGTTTAACTATAATTGGTGGTTTCGGTAGACCTTATCTCTGGTGAAGAGGATCTTGTGACCTTTGTCTGGACAATTCTGTTCAGCCAGCTCCTGCGGTTTATGATACTAGAAAGCAAACAGCAGAGAACATTTTTCTGCCCCTTTGGTTACTGGCCTCAGGCAGGAATGCGGGTTCTAATTCCCCAAAATGGTAGGGGGTTTTAATGAAACAACTTGTAAAACATTTCCTTGTCCTTTTTCAGACCTTTACCTCTGTTACAATTTCATATAAAGAACTTATAATTATGAACAGAGTAAAAAGGTTAGAGACTGTTTACTCTCATTTTAAGATTTTGCTTGGTGTGGATTTTATTATGCGTTTTGTACTGGGAGTCAGAGAGGGGTTGGTTCTAACACTAGTCAAAATTGACCTGACTTCAAGCACAGGGGACCTTGTCCCAAAAAATGGAAATGTAGCAGTGACACAATAGTGAAATCAGTATTAGATATTTGACTATTTTACTCTCTAGAACACCATGCCTTTATTCACATTTCAAAAGTAAACAAATCATACAAGAATAATATTAAGCAGGGTGAATTGGTAATTAATCTGTTCCTTGGTATTCAAATACTTAACTATTCTCTTCTATTTAAATTAGTTTCTAAGAACAGTGTATTTTACCTAAATAGCTAGGAGCTATCAACAAATTATAGATAAACACTATTAGTTATTTACTGAGTGGTCAGGATAAAATTTTTTTAATATGTGAAGTTGTAATACAAAGATATTATACAAATAAAAAATAATATATGAGAATTGTTTAAATTATTATAGTAACAACCACAAGTTATAGTCAGTACCAATTTGAAAATCCTACTCATAAAAAGAAAGTATATGATATTTCTACATCCTGATGTGAAATTCCACAATATATGGATATTTTTGTCCATGTAGAAATAAAGAACAAACTAATTTAGTCAGAATTTTTTAATTCCAATAGAATATAATTATGAGTAGAATCTATTTATACTGCAAGTGGTTTACTGTTATATTTAGCCTCCATCAGTACAACATATATTAGGACCTAAGCCAATGGCTAAGGATATTTAAATATATGTAGTGTACTTAAGTGGAATAGTGACTAAAAGTATTGTTGACTTATCCATCAATGCCACTTAACAAGAACAAGCCCATGAGATTTGAATTATGCCATATCTGTATCTGTCAACTTGGAGTTGGATAATTGGATTAGCAACTAAAGGAATCTAAAAGAGATATAAAATGTACCAAAACAACTCAGCATAACTAGATTGTTTTATTGTATCATCCATTTTTACTGCAAAGTAATATAGTATATCTGTTGAATTTACTCACTCAAGGTTATAACTGAAAATATTGGCCTTTTAAACAATCTCAGCATCATGACTTATGTTTATTATTCCCTTTTAAATTTCTTTTACATTCTGGCTGAAACATAAAGCTTTCCTAATTTTTAAGAAGTTCTTATTACAATATTTTTCTTTTTTTAAAGAAGCAAGGTCTTGCTGTATTACCCAGGCCAGCCTCAAACTCCTGGGCTCAAGAAATCCTCCCACCTAAGCATAGTTGGCTAAAATGAAAGTTGTCCTAATTGTATTATATTTATTAACCTCTGTCTCATCTCGAATTCAGATGGAAATCCTTATCTAGGTTGTCAAGAAAAAACAATAGCAAACATGTTTTTGTTGCAATCAAATGCAGCAATATATTTCATAATTTGGTTGTCAAACAACAACTTCAATATTGTTGTTAACATGTTCTTCAAACTTCTATAAATGCCTGGATATAGCCTAAGAAAACTTGACTGATAGAAAGACTTGTTACCACGTATTTAGCTGAAACTGAGGAAAGACCTGTGAGAGAATAAAAATATAATTTAATTTATTGTAAATGAAATTACCAGTTAATTAAACATAACTAAGCATAAAGAAATCCTTGTCCAATTGCAAAGGGTAAACTTAAAGAGTGATCCTTGACTGGAAGCACTGTGAATATTTAGAACGGCAGATTATTATGGTTATTTACAAGAAGAGAATGAAGAAAAAAACTGAAAAATAAATACAGGCTAGGAATCTGTTTGATTCTAACACATATGTACATCTTGTTCAGAAAACAAATAATTGAACAGCCAACTTCTCAAGTACCTAATAGAGTGAAGTGTTTATGATTCAAGTTAGAGTATTTAAAAGTATGTTTATCTATGGGACACTTTTTCTCATTTTACCACCATTACAAATCCAGATGAATGAAATTCTTTTTCCGAACAGAATCAATTTAAACAAAGGGCATACCACTTACTATATAGATGAGAACTAATGAAACTGCCAATCAAGAACACTCATAGCCACAATCCTATGCTATGAAGTAATAGACAGAAAGGTGAAATAAAATGTATTGTGTTTTCTTCGTTAAGCAGAAGCAATGAATAAAAATGTTTCACTTTCTTTACTCTCCTAAAAGAGGTTTTTCAAAAACCTGTGGAAATCATGGAATTTGCTGAAGAACATTATCACAAACTCCACACATTTTAGTCTGATATTTAAGTTAATAACGAGAGAATGTTTCTTAGTAAGAATTACTTGACATACATAATTATGTTTAACCTGAAGCAAATGTTTAGACAATGTATTTGTGCTGAGAATAATATGAAGTATTTAAGACCTGAATTACATTATAAAATATTGGCTACTAGTAACTAAACATTGACTATTCTTTATCTTATTTCTTATAGTACAGTTCAAGTACTCTTCATATTTTATTATGTTTGGCAATATCCCATATCATTTTCCTTCAGAAATATAATATCCTGAATATAATATCAGGAACAACAGCAACAGTAATGTTTTTATGAGATATAGAAAAAAATCTTCATAAAAGAAACAATAGATAAGAAACTCAACATTGCTAAGGAAACATTTATCTTTAAAACTTGCTCTAATAATCCCTCATTATATGGAAGAATTGATTATAAGAGCATAAGAATTAGTTCATCACAATCTTATGTTAAAATTCTGGTAATAGCCTTTTAGAGGTGGAGAATCTTGGAATTACAGCTACAAAGTTATCATGAATTTGCAGTTTTAGTTATTAGGTTAAAAGGAAGAATATATCTGTATGAGTTTGCTAGGTTTGCTATACAAAGTACCAAAGACTGAGTGGTTTAATCAACAGATATGTATGTTTCAGAGTTCTAGAGGCTAAAAGTCCAAGATCAAAGTTTTCCTACGAGGCCTTTGGTTTCTCCTGAGGCCTCTCTCCTAGGCTTGCTGATGGCCACCTTCTTGCTGTGTTTTCACATGGTCTTTCCTCTGTGCAAGGCTTCTGTGGTGTCTCTCTGTGTGTCCTATTTCTTCCTACAAGAAGTCAGATTGGCTTAGGACCCACCTTAATAAACTTATTTAAATTTACCTCTTTAAAGGTGTGGTGTGTGCCTATACGGAAATTGAAAATGCAAAATTTAATGTGTTTTTTGCAAAGTTAGTTGATTCTTCTGAGTAAAAACGAAATAATGAGTTACAAAATTTCTTCACACACTTATATTTGAAAATTTAGGATTCAGGGCTTTGAGTTAACATTAAAATTGATCTTTTTTAATCGAGAGTTTAAAATTATGTGTGTGTGTGTATATATATATTTGACTTAGGTTTTCTTCAAACAGTATATGGCAATTGTTTAGTACTTTATAGAATTTAGTAGTTGAATCAAAATTATATGAAATACAATGGAAATGTCATGTAATAATTGGGAATCTCCAATATAATGGTGCAAATTAATGGCATTATAATCACTATTATATGGCTGCAAAATGTTTTTTTCTTCAAAATATAGAAACTAAGCCATGAGAAGGGAGTTGTGTATATAACAAAGCAAAAAGATAAAAATAAAAGGCAATCTTATAAATAAAAATAAGTAATTTAAAATGAAGGTAATATTAATATGCTATTACCCATACAAAATGTATTTAATTAGTGTTAATATATATTTAATATATTTATCACAGCAGCTTTTTGACTTTATTTTCACAAATTGAAACTTTATAATCACACTTCTGAGAGGAAATTATTAGATATAAAATGGCTTAATATGTTGTAAAAATACTTCCTAAGGGCAGATGGAATTGCTGTATGCTTAATATTTAAGAGCAAATGTAGACACTATATTCACTATTATCAAGCTGTAGCTATTATAGCTAATATATGGGGTACTTAAGAAAACCTCCACAATCAATAGAATGGCTTTTGCCATATTAAATCTTGCACATTTCAGAGCAGGGTAAAACTTGTTTCTTGTTTATTTATAGCATTATAAAACAAAAGGAACTTAAAGCTTTCATTAAATGTGCATATGTATACTTTTACTTTCTTATAGAAGCTGAAGAATATCACTTCTGTTTATTTTTAAATGTCCCTACATAAATTGCTTAAAGATAAAGAGCAAGAAAAGTTAAGTTGTAGAAAAAACTGTGATTTAAGTTTTGCATTTGTTTCTTCTGTATGTGTGTAAGAAAATAATAGATAAATAGATAGGCAGTCAAATAGCTAGGCAGATTTCAGATTGATGTATTTAATGGTCTATATTAAAAATATGCTTTAGGAAGAAAAATGTTTCTTTAAAGGCAGGGAGTTAGTGTATATTTATTCCATACATGATTTCAGAGATTTGCAAGGCAGTTTGATTTTAAAACTTCAATGCAAGACCTAATGTTATGTTATATGTATCAGATATCTACTATCACAATAAAACTGCATGATAAAGGAGTACACAATCTCAGCTACATAGGGCAATAAACATTTATTAATATTAACTCATGAGTCTGATCTGGCCTGGGCTTAGTTGATCCACCTGGGCTCACTAATGTATCTGTGGTCAGTCACTGGTCATCTAGGCAGCTTTGGAAACAGACAAATAAGAGTAAGCAAACCCAATCAGAGATGTGCTTTTTGAATCTCTAGCTTCATCACATTCACTAATATCTTATTAAATAAGTAGAGTCACATGGACAAATTCAAAATTCTTTTGAATTAAAAATTAAGGGGCAGGAAAATATATTTCACCCTTTCTGGAGGGGGCATCACCATATGGCAAAGGGCATGAATACAGCATGGGGCAAAGAATGAAAGCCAGTAGTGTAATCAACCTACCACACTATGTCAATCTGGCAATTTAGGCTGTTTTTAAAAGCCAGAAAGCATTAAAATAATCTGTAATAGCTTTCATATTGTCAACTCATTAGATTCCTAAAAACAGTAAAAAATTTTCATATGAGGTAAAGGTATTATTTATGTTTATTTAAAATAGAAATTGAGTTATCTAATTTTCAAAGATTATATAATGTAGTTATAGGTTCATATGTTTGTTTCTTTCAGTTTTTAAAGAAATATAATTTTGTGAATGGCAAACAGCTCATTAAGAATAGTATAAACAAAGCACAAAAATGATTTAAAAATTTTCCTTCAGTTCAGCCATCCTGAAATGATGATGATATTTAACATTTCATAATAAAATTACAATTTTTTTCTATACCTACATACAGTTGTAAATTAGGTAGGTGAATAGGTGATGTATAAATGGAAGGAAATAAAAATAATTTCTAAAATTTGGATATTATGTTACTATATCTCTTAAAACTATTTAAATGCTATATTCGCATTTAATAAAAGAAAATGAAATTTATATAATGTAGTAAATTATCTTTGTGTAAAAGTTTATTTATTATAATTTTCCTTTAAAAATTAATTTTTATATAAAAACAGAGATAGATACATAGACAAATGATAATTGTTTCACTTTCAGACATTTATTGATTTTCTGCATCATATTTTCAAATTTTCTGTCACTAAACCACATTTCCTAATTTTCACATTAATTACTTCATTTCATAATTGCATTATCACAATCACATAATTACATTATCTTGAAAAAAACTTTCATTCTGTAAAAGTAGTAACTTTTATAGATTGTTTTAAATTCTCAATGTTTAAAAGAATTAAATGATCAACATCAGTTCCTATTTATTATTTTGGCATCTCTTATAACAAGTGTTAAATGTGTCTTTCTCCAAGTGCTTCAGGATGAGATAATCAAAAGGTTTTAATTTTGTAACACCACACCTTTCACTCAAATCTTGGATTTTGTTGATATTTTTAAGGACTATTTCTCATTTTTATTTTGTATTATAATAATTTTATTAAAAACCCTTACAAATATACATTCCCAGTCAGATTATAATTATCCATTTCATTTTAAAATAAATTTTAAAGTTTTATATTATGGAAAAGGTCAGACATATAAAGGATAACAAAAATATTATAATTAACTCACATCAGCCATCTATAGTAATCATCACCATTTTCCAATTTTGGTTCCCTATATCTTCACTTTCTTCTCTACCACCCAGACAATTATTTTATAGGTTTTTTTTTTTTGCACATATATGCATCTGCATAATGAAATGCACAAATTTTAACTGTTTAATTATACAAATAAATATACCTGTATAAATCTATTACTATCAAGACACAGATCTTTGTATCAACTCAGAATATTCCTTCTATCAAGTGAATCTAATCACCACTTCCTAGCATTCCCCTACCCTGCTCCCTGACTGTGATGATTTTTTTCCATCATTGAAAGGTTTCACCTCATAACATTATATAAAGGAAATATGCAGTATGAACTCTTCTGTGTCCAACTGCTTTCCCTCAACATGCTTGTGAGAACTATCCAACTTATTGCACATATTAGTGGTTTGTTCTTTTTTGTTATTATTGCATAGTATGCCACTATATATTAATTAAGCACAAAGCATTTATCCATTCATCTTTTGATGGACATATAGCCATTTTTGAACTTTTTGCTTGTATGAAGAAAGCTGTTATGAATATTTTATACAAATCTTTTTATAGAAATATATTTCCATTTCTCTTCACCATATATCTAGTAGTTGAATTGCTGGGTTAAAAAATATATGCTTATTTTTCTCTGTTAGAAACTGCCAAATACCTTTTTTTCTAAAATGATTTTGCGATTTTTTATTCCCACCAGCATTGTATTAGATTTCTGCTGTTGTATATCCTCATGAACATTTCACATTATCAGTCTTTTAATTTTAGTTATTCTAATTGGTGTATAGCTTTATTGCATTGTGATTTTAGTTTTCATTTATCTGAAGAATTATGATATACATTTTCAGGCACTCATTAGCCCTTCATCAAGTCTATTGTACAATTTTCATTCGTTTGTCTTTTTGTAATTGATTTTCAGGAGCTATTTATATGTTTTATATAAAATCCTTAGTAAGATATAGGTGTTACAAATATTTTCTCGCAGTCTATAAATTGTGCATTTATTGTCTGTATGTTTAATTTTGATGAGCATAGGTTTTCATTTTTTTTACTCCTGCTGAAATCTAATTTATAGATTTTTATCCTGCTTATTGTTATCTCTCTAAGAAATCTTTGCTCATATCCAGGTTACAGATATATTCTTCTAAATTTTTATCTAGAAGGTTTATAACATTAACTTTTATGTTTAGATCAAATATCCTTCTGGAGCTACTTTTTGAGTGTGGTATGTGTTAAGGGTTGAGGTTTATTTTTAAGCATGATAATATCCAGCTTTTAAATCACTTTTGTTGAAATATTCACTTAGATTTAGTACTATTTTAAAATGTATTCCTTACTATTTTCAGATTCTTCTACATTGAGGGTTTTTTCCTGATTAAATTGTCATCTGCTTAGTGTCTAGTCTTAAGTGGTTTTCTCATAATGTACTGTATACTTGAATATGCCCTGCTTTTGTCTTTACAGATGAAGGATACCTTGGATAGCTACAGGAGTCTTTAATGCCAACCTTTACTCTTTTAAATGTTAAACTGGTCTTTCAAATGTTAATGGAGACTGGAAATGACTCAAAATTTCTTTTTTAGTAAGGATTCCCAAATAAAATAAAATCTATGGACACAGCAAAGCTGGAGACAATAGATATTGATGGTATCTTCCATGTTAGAATGTGTCCTCCAAAACTCATGTATTGGACACTTAAACCCCAATGCAACAGACTTTGGAGATAGAGCCTTTGGGAAAGTGTTTAGGTTGTGTCCTCCTGAATGGATTAATACCATTATAAAAAGGTTTCATAGAGAGAGTTTTGCCCTTTATTATTCCTTCTATAGATTCAACCATGTGAAGACACAGCATTATTCCCCTCCAGAGGAGGCAGCAAGAAGATGCTGCCTTAGAAGCTGAGACTGGGATGTCACCAGACACCAAAACTGTTGGTGCCTTGATCTTGAATTTCCAGCCTCCAGAACTATGAGAAATAAATATATGTTCTTTATATATTACCCAGTATGTGGAATTTTGTTACAGCAGCACAAATAGATTAAGATGGTATCTAATTCAATCATTGAACTGCTTGGATTTCTGAAGCAATAATTCTGAATCAACAAACAGAAGGATGAGCTAATAGTGTGAAAAAAACCAAAACATTTGCATAAACTCTTAACTGATATTATACAAAGACTATGGCAAATAATATTCCTCATCTTTAAAGTGGTGTTGTTAATACTTATCACAAGAAGTTCCTATATAAAAGGTTAGCCTCAGGAATAGCTCTTATCTTGCAGTTTTAAGTTAAGTGTTCCACAGTTTATGATAGAAATTGACAAAGTAGATTCAATTTGGAGGACGAATTGCCTGGAAATTATGCCTTGTTAAAAAAAAAGTTAATGGATTTAGGGATGCATTAACAACACAAGAAACTAAATTTGCCTTCAAGTGTGAATGCTTGTTAAATTTAAAAAAGAGTATATTTACATCATGTCACTCCAGAATGGAATATATCTTCAAATCATAGATGTTTGACACAGAGAAGTTTAGTTCAATATTATTTCTTATACTTAGTATTGATTCACATTGAGCAATATTGATTTTTAAGTTTATTTTCAATGGATGACATACGGGAAGTGTATATGATTTTTCTCAAAGACATTGTAGGGGAAATTGTTTCTTTAAACTGAGGTAGGCTGACATACATAATTTTTCTCAAATTCAACTTTTCTTTAGTTCTAGAGGTTTTAGTAACTAAACTACTGTGATAAGAATAGGGGTTGTTGGGGTTCCAAGTTGTACATCCTTATTTCAAACAGAGGGCTCTCTTTTAGCATTGTTACAGATTTGACTACCACAACCATTTTCAATGAAGAAAGTGGATACAACAAAGTTTAATCCACTAAAATAGATTGTCTTAAAAGGCTTTTTTAACACCACTGGTCCATGATCTGTGACTATATTGTTCAATCTGTTTGTGGAAATCAAACTCAATTCTATCTTACCAGACAAACCATACCTAGTGTTAGAAATAAGCTGCGGCAGCATTCAAAATAGATTAAACAAACAAATATATTTAAAATCAAATAATATTCAATTTAAATTTACAAATAATAAAATCAAATTTGCATTGAATTAATGAAAATGTACATCTAAAAATTTGCTTCTGGAAGAGGAGCCAAGATGGTAGACTAAAAGCAGCCTGCACTCCCCACTCTCAGGGAGTGGATTGAAAGTTGCAGGCAGGTGTTCACCTACAGATGGACTGTCTTGAAGAGAGCATTGTGAATCATCAGAGAAGCAACTGGAGATACACAAAGTGAAGGAGAGGGAGGTGAAGTGATCCACTGGGCAAGATCAGAAGGTGTCTGGGGAAAGCACCCACACATGGAGAAGGGTCAGAGGAGAGAACCCCTGGGGCTTCACATTCCTCCTGTGGACACTGCAACCCAAAATGCCAGGGGAGTTCCCAACCATAGCAGGCCACCCAGGGAGCTGCTTGGAGACTGCAGTAGCATTGTACCAGAGAATGGACACAGCTGGGACCCACTGGGTTCTGATCCTGGGTCACTACAGCTGATGCTGTTCTGAGATCTCAGCCCCAGAACAGCTGGTCTACACAGGGCTCAGTTCAACTGCGGCTGCCTCCTCATTGCCCTGGCCAGGTCCAGGAGGGAGCAGGGAGGGCAAGTGCTCTCACGATGATGTGTGCACATGGTCATATTGTGATGTAAGTAACATTGGAAACCAAGAAGAGGGAAATGTTGTGGGGTGAGGGATACAAATATAACCATCAGGTACAGTACACACTACTTTGGTGACTGGCACACTAATAGCTCTTACTTCAACCTTATACAATTCATCCATGTAACAAAAACACTTGTACCTCGTTAATATTTTGAAATAAAAAATAAAAAATAAAAATTTGCTTGTGATCTTCAACTGAAGATGTCTCAAATTATCTATTATTTCTTTAAAAACCTGAGCTCCATGAATGAAGGAATAAGGTTTTCTTTGAAGCCACCTACCTAGGTCATTGTGTGATGCATGGTAGGTTCTCAATACATATTTGATGAATGGATGTCTGAAACCATAAAAATAGGATTTATTATGTTAGGAGTATTCCTCAAGCTTTGAATTCATTTTTTCTCTGAGGTTTGAAAAGGTCCTGTTTGATATCTTACATTTTTCTCTGTGTTGGTCTTGATATCACCAATAGTAATATATATAGCTATAAATTAAACAAGAAATTAAATTCTTTAGAATCATATGTGAATAAATTATGTATATGAGCTATATACTGTGTCCTTTTACTTTCCTCCAAATTCTTGGGTCATTTATATTTTTTGTGTGTGTGAAAGCTGTGGTATTAGAAGATGTAGATCCAAGACACAGTCTACTTATATTTACAATTTGTGTGGTTTGATTTAACTCATGTAACCTCAATTCTGTATTTCATTAACTATAGGAAAGGAAAAAAAATAGTTTTGTCACTTATTTTATATTATTGCTGTAAGGATTACATTAGAGAATATCACTAAAAGCATATCTAAATCCATAGCATGGAGCGCATATTAAAGCTATTTTTATAGTAATTCTGATAAATTAGAATAGAGGAGAAATTCAGCAAAAATAATCTACCAATTTATTTTATTGAAACATTCAGTGGTAACTGAACCAAATGCTTAAAATTAATTTAATTAATATACATTTCTTTTAGCTTTGCCTATGTTTTGTTTTATTTTTTGTTAGTCTTTGTACAGATTGGTCATTTTTAGTTATGATATTAGAATGTCTATAAGTATAATAGACATATTTTGATTCTTTATTCTGAAAACTTATAAACATGAATATCTTTATGTTGTTTACTCTAATTCACTGGCACATTATCTATAAAGTATGACTTGGACTGTCATAGTTGTCCAAACAACAAAATTGCCTAGCCATAAAGCAGTAGAGAAGGATGAGTGTACAGTAAATCTTTATTTAACATTGTTGATAGATTCTTGGACACTGTGACTTTGCACCAAACTTTGTATAACAAAACTAATTTTACCATAATTGATATAAAAATAATTAAGTTCTTATGGCATATTTCTGGTCACAAAACGTCACTAAACTTCTAAATAAGATCCAAGCACTTCTAATATTAAACGTTGAAATAAATGTGAGCTATACATACATTTCAGAAAGATTAATAAAAACAAGTACGATAACTATTTACCCAATTTTTGGTCAGTCAGAGAGTGATGGCAGTCCTAGTGGTGGTGGGTTAAATCAAAGAATAATTCTTTGCAAAACAAATATTGTAAGGAACACCTCTTACCACCATACAGTTCAAAAACAAACAAGAACAAATATGATGAGCTCACTGAACATTTGCCTACTACATCATTTATTGTTGTGCATTTGTGTGATTATGGTATACTTTACGAATTTGTATTCTACAATTATTTGTATTCATCCATTTATTTGTTTTGTAACCCGCTTATTCCAGTTCAGGGTCTCATTGACTGGAGCCTATCCCGGGAGCTCAGGGTGCAAGGTGGACCAACCCTGGACAGGACGCCATTCCATCACAGGATATACTCACACACACCCACACTCATTCCTACTGGGACAATGTAAAAATGACAATTAACCTCATGTGCACATCTTTAGGATGTGGGAGCATAATGGAGTACCTGGACAACACCCACACAGACATGGGGAGAATGTGCAGACTCCACACAGAGGCCCCGGCCAGGAGTCAATTTTTTTTTTTTCCTTATCAAAGTTATAAAGAAAAGACGATGAATAAAACAACGTCATTTGAGGACCTTCTATATGTAAACATATTCCAGGGAAATAACACAGGTGATCACTTTAAAGCTTATTTCATTTGGAAATAGAAAATAAGTTGTTCATATTGGGAAAATAATATTGCCATGCTGTGTTGAGGACAGGATTTAGATGTTAAAGCTATCTTTTCCATATATAGATCTTCTGGTGACTTTAGAATGACATTTTCTCCTACATGCTGGGAAGGAAATGCCACATAGGAGATATATTTTCCCCAAAGTGGTTAGGATAAAGCAATTGGATTTCTTTAAAATAGTTACAATAGTTAAACTTTCATTTCTTTTTCTCAAAAATTATATTATTGGAATGGGGAAAGATAAAATATTTTTCTACTCAACAAAGTCTTTTTGCAGCACATAATGATTAAAATAGAACTTTAACCTAATAACATTTGAAATAATAAATAAAATGCTAATGGAGTCTTTCTTTCTATAATCATTTATGGAGCTTCCAGTTTTTAAAAGGTATTAGACCAAGATCTTGATTTAAGATGGTTAAAACTAAATTCTTATAAACAAAGGGATCTGAGATAGTGAAAGAAGCAGAGATACAAAATGGTGTTACACAGTCTCAAAAGGGGTAGTGGAAAAGTAACTATAGGAGTACTGAGTGAAACGCTCTACAGTTTTCTCAGTGGTCCTTGTTGAAAGTAGTAGGAGTGGGAAAGTCAAGAAGTCTGTGTGAGGGAATCACAGATTCTAATTCCAAAGCTAAATTTTTAAGTAAAAGTAAGAGTTTGCCAGAGAGTTCAGAATTGTATGCATAGGTAGGCATATATATGTATGTGTTTAGGGAGGTGGATGATCTGATCCTTCTTAGAAAAATAGGAAATTAAGTTTGGACCATAAAATAGACCAGGATATAATTACTGATAATGTGAATAATCTAGAGGCTTAATCATTGGGAATTGGGTCCAAAATAGTTTGATAATATCAAGTCACAATTAAACATAGTAATGATGATTAATGCCAAGCCAGAGAGGCAATGGCTCAGGGCTCATTATAAATTTAATGCCTAGGTATCCTTGATCCTAGGGGTTGGGGTAAAGATTTTCCAGAGGGCAGCCTACAGATGAAGTTAAGTTTATTACTCTGAAGATCACATTGATGCAGAGGGAAAGTTTCACATTTAAAATTCATGTGTAAAAAATGTATTTGCATTGAGTAAATACCAGATATTCTTTGATCTTATTCAGCAAATTGGGAAAGTGTTAGAAAACCTAAAGTTTAAATATTAATATAAATTGATAAACATGGTACATAAAAAGATTTTCTTTTGAAGAGCAGGCCTTAAACATGCCAAGTAAGAATAAAGTTATGATTCATGACATGTCTGGTTCACAATTATAATTTCTATAGAGCTGAAAGACTATTAGAAATAGCTAAAGATAAACAATTGCCTAGAGCTTATTGTATGCCAGATATTGAGCTAAGCACTTTATGTATTATCTTAATTCACTTACAGAGTAACTTAAAGAGACTATGTCCATTTAATATCTACAGTGTTGCAGATATGGAAATTGAATTAGGATAGGTTTTAACTCACCAATATAACACAGTTGTTTTGACAGCAGTGGGAATCTCTTCTTGAGGATCCAATCTTCAGATATAAAAACAATGTAAAAGTGCAAATGCGATATTAATACCATAATATTTTAGTTAGTTTATGGGAGTACATTAAATGTGGCCACAATTTCTTTGGCAGATCTCCCACCAAGAGGTGAATCTGTTTCCTTGCCCCTTGAATTTGGCTTGTCATTGTGCTTGCTTTGGCCAATAATTATTGTGAGTGACGTTGGATGAGTTCTAAAGCCAAGGTCTCAAAAAGTTTTGCAACTTTGCATTATACCCACTTACAGCACTGCTCTATGTCCCCTATGAAGCAGCACAGGATAAAAGACCAGAGAGAGAGAGAGAGAGAGAGAGAGAGCGAGCCACCCAATCTGGTCCAGCTAGGTTTGCTCTCAGCCTAACCAACAGCTGCACGCAGCCAAATGAAGACCTCCAGGCAAAAGCAGCAGAAAAACGACCTAACCAACCTTTAGAATCATGAGAAATAATACATCATTATAAAGCCCAAAGCTTGGGGTGATTTGTTAGTAGCTATTGATAACTGATACAATAACTTTTAAAAGTTAACTAAAATAGCAATGAAAGCTATACATGTTTTCAAAAGAGACAATCTGAGTTACATTTGCTAATTCCCCTTTCTCTACCATATTTTTTTCATTTATTAGCAGTAACTACTTTAGGGTGATTGAGGGAGTTAACACATGAGATATTTCATCTTACCTTCAATTCCATTGCAACCCCGTGTATGGGATTATTAAACATTAAATATCAGCAATTTATAATTTTGCTTCTGGCAGATTAAGCATGTGGAAGTTTGAAAATGATAGACTTAAGTACATATATATGTATACATGTAAATATATGCCATTTGAAGAAAAAATTGAAACTGCAAGAAACTATTATTATTTAAGGGAAATTGTAGAGAAATTGTTCTATATATAAAAATTTTTGAGTGTTTTGAGTAATTCAGTCTTCTAATGTGTTAAAATTATAAATGACAAAGTAGTTTTATGAAGAATTTTAAAGAATTACCATTTAAGCTTATGCTAAATTCTGAATCACTTTAGCATGAATTATACAAAAATAATAATTTACTCATGATGTTTGAAAAGTAAAAAAAAAAATACAATAAAAGAAATAACTGATTTATATGAATGGGATAAAGAGAATATTGGGAAATCAGAAATCATCATTCATTGTATCATTACAGACCACATCATGTTTTATTCACTATTTACTAATTTGGCATGACTTAGAAAAACCTTAAATAATTAAAATCAAGAAAATGGGTTAAAATACATTTCATAACTCAACGTATTTAAAGTACTTATAAAAATGTAATATTTGCTAACAGCTTGAAATATCACCTCTGTGTGTTTTTAGAAATCAAATGTGATTAGCACATATTTTAAGATAATTGCTTGCCGGATCTCCTAAAATAAAGCTGTTTCAGAAGTATTGAAATTTATATTTCTTCAATGAGTTGACTGAAACATAGAACAATCTTTTAATTACTCAGATTGTTAAAATAATGTCTGTCATTGTGTTTGGAAAGTAGTACACAAGAAGAACTTCTTAGTAATGACAAACAATTAAAATATATAATATTTAGTTAATTAAGTCATACTAATGAGCTAACATCTAATGCATTTGCTGTAATCTTACTAAGCAATAGATCTGTTTAAACTAATATCCTTTAAAAAGGAGCTATTTATTTCCTTCTAGAAAAAATGAAAACAAAAGGAAATTTTATTACTTTTAACATGGTAAATTATTTGCTTTATATTTATATTTCTGTCAATTTTTGTATATACATACATAAATCACCTATATTATAAAAACATATAAATCACCTCTCTCTATATATAATATATGTGTGTGTGTGTGAGAGAGTGTGAGTGTATGTATATACATTGCCTTTTTGAGGGTTAGGAGATGATGTATTAAAAATTACATATTAAAAGTACATGTTGATACAGGGTTATTTGGGTAAGTTGTATAAGTTTAACCAATTGTATATAAAATTTAAACTATACTTTGTTAGCTATTTTTCAGGTTAAGTTGTTGGTATATTATCTAATATTTTTGTATTAGTTTATTTATTTTACTAGTACCCCTATAAATGTAAAAGTTTGATTGGTTTTATTTCAGGAATAAACCAGAACAGCAACTTTCTAGGGCATATGAAACCAATTCTAAATATTAGAACTCTCAAATACTGAAGGACACATCTATGTAAACACTCAAGCAAAATACACCTAAAGTAGTACTGACCTAGAGTTAGTACAAGAGAACTGAACTTAACCCTGGAATGTGCCAATTTTTTGGTTCTTAACATGAAACGTGAGGAAGATTCCAAGTAGAAGGAAAAGACGCATTTACAAAACAGAAAAGGAGCAGGGGGATTAAAGTTTGCCGTATGAGGAAGATGGGTTGAATGTCAAATCTATTAATATTTGTAAGGACTATAGAACATGCATGATACATATAAAGTGACATATACATATTTGTTAAATAAATAAAGTCCAGAACCATGAGTAGAATTATTGTGAATTGAAATAATTAAGAATGCTATTCTTGCTGTAATGTGTAGTGTAGAGTAAACAAAAAAAAAAAAGTAAGAACAGAGACTACTGTATAATCCATTCATGAGTTAATATAGAATATATTTAATCAGATAACCCTTTTTATAAAAATTTCCCTTAAAGATTAACTAGGATTGTTTAGAACCCACTAATCTAAAGTACTGAATTCATTTTAAATTGATTGAAATAATTCTAAGTAAATGTTGGTGTGAGTAAAAAATGAATTTTGAATTATGAAAAGAAAATTTGACAATAAGATAAAGAATATTGTCATAGAATAAGCCATTAAAATTAAGATACTGTTACATATAATTGATACGGTGTCTATGGTTAATAACTGTGAAACCAGAAAACGGGACACACTGCTTCTGGGAGGTAAACCAAATTACAATGCATCAGCTGAAAAAACGCATGCAAACTATTGTACTGTTACTTGAAAACTTTGTTCTACGATTTTGAATCACATAACATGACACACAAATGGAGGCAATGATAACATGGAAAAATTTCTTCTTGAAATAGATTAAGTTCAATAATCATATTGGACTTCTAATGTATTCAGGTTTACTCCTTATAACCAGTAGAGGCAGCCTGCTTGCCTTTTAGTGATAAATGCTTTGATTTTGTGTGTCATTACATCTCATTTCAGATGTTGGCAGGATCTAATAATTTGATAACAAATGAAAACAACCTCAAGCACATAGTTGGATACAAACAGCAATTGGTAATCTTCCATATTTATTTTATTTAATTCCATTTATAGTTGCACTTATAATCAAGAAGAAAGTAAAGTGATGATTCTTGGGCAGACATACCAACATAACCTCAAAAATATTGGGAGAATCTAATCAAATGAAAATTTTGTTTAAATGTTAGTGTTTCAAACAAAATATTATGTTTATATTTAAAATATTTTTTGTTGGTAAATTAGAGCAAAATCTATTGAAAATGGTAAGTCAGAAGTGAATTTCACCAAAACATAAATCTGAGGCAAATGGCATTATAAATGACTTTCAGCTTAACTACTCTTTGAAATATGCTTCTAGCTGCAAATAACAAATGCGGTAATATAGAGGATAGCAAATCATTCAACATTTCTCTAAGATAAAAACTTATTATGGAAATAGAATGTTATAAAACAAGGCGCTCAAGTCAGTAGAAACTATGAATCCTAAATATTAACCTAAATTGCAGTTCTTATGTTTTGTTAGAGGCTATGTTCTGTCTTCCTGAAATGTATTGCTTTCACTGCTCTTATACATGGATGCAATTTGAATAAAAACACATTGTGCTTAATTGAGCAGCTAATTATATGAAAATGGCTGCCAGTCAAGCAATAGTAATTGGCTATTTTAAAAATAAACAATGGTTTAGAGAATTTGACTTTTTTTTCCTACAGTTTGTGTATAGACAATTCCATAATTACTATTTTTGATGTAAGTTCAAAATGTAATTCCTATATGCTATGAATGTTAAAATAAGAGCTCACTTTACTTTTTTTTACTGAATGATAGTCAATAGAGAGTAAAATGTTTTACACATAAAATATTTGGCTCAAAATAGATATTTTTAAAAGAGATATCAATATTGTGCCAAATACTTGATATTGTCAATCTCGATTTTCTAAGATTTTGCTTCTGTAGAAAGTTTCAGATCCATTAAAATTCTAAGGCATGTCTATTTTACCCCAAAACATAAAAAATAAAAATAGTATTTTAAAATATTTCTTTCTGTAATTCTTGGATCTAGATAATGTTATTGTTGATGGTAATTAAAGATGCATATCTGAGTATTTCACAAACTGTATTTCCTCTCTCCCACCCAACACGTATTCCAAGGGATGATTCTTATTCTGAGCTGAAAAAGATGTTTCTTCCTATTATTATGCATGGCATTAAAAGCACTCATATATGATTCTAAAATTTGAGGACTTTGAACTCTTTGCAGTATAGCACACGAGGCTCTTCAATGACCTACTCTTGTCTACTCGTCAGCATTACGTACCATCACTCTTTTATGTGCACTTATACAGTGATTTAATACCTAAGTAGAAAACTACTTTTACTTCCTTAAATACATCACATTATCTCTTGCCTTAATATTTTGGATATGCATGCCCTCAGTCTAAAATGCTTCCCTTTGACGCAGCTATTGAGACAGGCCTCCTAAATTATATGGTAATGGTGAGTCCAAGAGCAATGGAAGCCGTAGTGCAGCTAACCATGAGGCACCGAGGGGCGCAGTTACCAGGATGGACAGCAGCCTGAGGAAGTAACAAGAATGGTTTGAAACAAATAGATCTTTGGTAGTGGCTAATTGATCCTGAAAGTAAAATACATCAGCGATCTTCTGAAGCTTTATTTGATTTGTATATGGGAAAAAAAGTCTATGTATTGTGAACAGAAGTCTGACATAACAAACCATAATTTTTATTATGCTGAAGTGTACACAAAAATTATCAAATAAAATTAGCATAAACAAGTATTGTTCAGTTTATGAAAGCATAGATAAGTTTCATAAGCAAGTTTCTTATAATTCCATAGCCAACTCCAGCTACAATTGCCCTTCTTCCTAAACCCATACTTATAACATTAATGCAAGTTGCCTAAAACTCGTTGATGAATGGGGAAAATGTGCAGGCCTAGCTTACAGATGGAGTCAAACACTTTGCTGGCGTGACTTGAATGTGGATGGTGTGGCTTTACGGCATTGCTCAGGATGGTTCTGAAATACATTAGGGAAAAGAAATCTAACCAGTGGACAGATATCTATGAAATGCACTTAGTAATTCCCTTTTCCTGAAAGGAATGATGGCTGGAGGTATAGATCTATGGCTGACTCAAGGGAAGTAGTCAAAGGCTTCAAAAGAAGTTCACGGAAAAAACAAAATTGTATAATTGATGATAAGGAGATCTGGGAAGGATACGTGTATAGATTTCTGAAAATGAGATACAAGAGTGTGGATATCTGTGAATATGTGAATATTCATGGTTGCACCAACGACAGCCACTGAGGAGTAGGCTGCCATTAATTGAGTGGACAAGACAATTCATTCTGTATATTTCAGTAAACCCCCTTTTACTATCAAACCAAGTCTCAGCGGCAACGGTAGCAGGAGCCAGGTGTGGTGGTGCGAGCCTGTAGTCCCAGCTACTTGGGAACCTGAGGCGGGAGGATGGCTAGGGCCCAGGAGTTCGAGGCCAGCCTGGGCAACAGAGTGAAACTTCGTCTTAAAAGAAAGGGGGGGATAAAAAAAGAAGAGGAAGCGATGGGAGCAGGATGGAGTTAGTGCATGGCACACTGAAAGACTTTTGCCTACCTACCGACAGCAAAGGTTAACACTAACCTGCTGATATGGCTGTTTTTCTTGGGAACAAGCTAGCCACTTGGTGGCAAATTGATTACATTGCATCTTTTCCATCATGGAAGGGGGTAGCAGTTTGCTCTGATTAGAATAGTTACTTAATTTTTATCTGGATTAGCATTTCTTGCCCGAAATGCTTCTGCCAGCAATATTATCTATGGTTCAGGGGGCACCTTATTTACCTTCTAGAATATTACACAGAATTAATCCTTAGCACATAGTTTATTTTACAGAGAAAAGGTATGTCATGTTGCTTCATGCTCATGAAATTCACTGGTCTTACTATACCCCTATAGCCCTGAAGCAACTGGCTTCATATGGCATTGGAACAGCCCATAGAAGACTTAACTACAACACCATGTATAGTTTGTGTGCTTTTTCATAAGATTTGTTGTATGTTCTGACAATTTTTAGATGCATGAAATAAATCAAACCAAAATAAATTTACTGGGAAATGGAACTTACTAAGAATATGATGATTCTATCTCATTTGTAAAAATTGTATCAATCTTGCCTTTTAAATTTTTTCTTCTTTTCTACTTCTAGTCAAAAATAAAGTTTGGTTTTTTTGCTTGTACTATTTCTATTTGTACTTGTACTATTTCTATTAAAACCTTGGGCTTGGGATTCTACTTAAATATCAATGTCAATATTATCTTAAACCATATTTCATAATTTAATGTAGATTTAGACATAAATGTTTATTAAAGCACTAATTTGAAATTATAGATGTTTTTGGAGTGAAAAAAATCATTGACTGGAAACTAGCAATTAGCTTACAAATAATAGTTTGGATAGTGTTGACTAGATTTCTTGGTTTTTAAAATTGATTTGAATTTTCTTTACTAATACCTTTTAAATTCATTTCTTAACATAGTCTCTCTTGTTCTCTGCCTTAAAAATTTTTTTTGACTATTATTCATCTTACAATTAGTGCCTGTATTCTAATTTTCTTTGCCAAAGTGATTGAACAAGTGACCTGCCTCAATACCTTTAATGTATTTCCATCCAATTTCAGAAGCTGAGCCCAGCATACATTTATTTAATATTTCATATGTAATTGGAACTGTGCCAGATATTGTACTGATGTGTGCGTGCCCAAAGATGAAAACATAATCTTTTCCATATAGGAGATATTTGAAATAATGATGAGATTATCCAAGGAAAAGAATATAGAATAAGAAAGGGAGCTAGTCTAGAGAAGGATTCTGTGGGAAACTAATTAGTATATAAGAATATAAAATTATTGACATTTTAGTCAGTAATAGTGAACAAATCAGTGTTCCTTCTATCAGAATGCGCTAAGAGAAAAGAATCACCATATATCTGAATTGGCATTCCAAAGACAGTCTCTCTTGAAGAAAAATTTCTTTCCTTAAAAGTGAAAGAGTATGCTGAATGCCAATCAATGTTAATGACAAGCAAGATCCCATCTTAGAATTACTGAAGAATTTGCTGAACATCAATATTTAAAAGTCAACACTACACATAGATACCCATACTTGGAAGAGAAATAAAATATGTAAGAACTTTTTTCTTCAATGAAGATACAATCAGAATTCCATCATAATTTTCTTCTACAGCACTGATTGCTGATAGATAAAAACACAAATTCAGATATCCAAAGAAAAAGAATTGTGGCCCAAAGTATATAGAACTAGGTGAAGATATATTGTCTGTTTACTACCTGTTTACTAAGGTAATAAATAATTCCATAATGTTAAGGAAATACTTTAAGATAAATATGTTTTAAAAAATATCTGTGACTCCAGCTGTGACATAATATCTTATATTAGACTAGGCCTCTCCTCAAAAATCTAAAAAAACTCATACAGGAAAGAACTGATTTTGTTCTTTTTATGCTAGAAGGTAACTGTTTTATGCACATGATAGTATAGTACTTAATCCTCATGAAAAAGTTCTCCTTTTAATATTAAAGAAACTGAGACTTAGAGAAGCTTACAAACTACACTTGCTTTTTCCAATGTGGACAACTAATGTACTTGCTATTCAACTACTTGGGAAACATTTTCAAAAATAAGCTATTTGCTGAGCCAAAAAACAAGTTTCAACAGATATCAAATAATTGAAATGATAAGGACTGTTATCTCTAACCTCAATAAAATTTAGTTAGAAAACAATATTGAAAATACTAGAAAATATCCAAGTATTTAGAAATTCCCATAACTGTTAAAATAACCCATGACTCAAGAATAAATCTTAATGAAAATTAAAATATCTAGAATTGAATAATAGTATAATAATAACAATGTGGCATATTAAATACATATTATGACATATGTAGAATGCATATACTCCAGAGCTTACAGAACAATTTAAAATTTTAAAAGCATAGATTAAAAATTGAACACCTAATCTAAAGGGCAATACGATTGACTTCTTACCTCCCACATGTAGTTGTACCATTTGCCATTCTCCGAGGAATAATTTAATTGGTCTACTTTTTGAAAAACAAAAAGGATAAATTTAACTTAGTGCTGGATATAAGAAATATCTGTAGTGTTCTGCCACTTTATTCAGCATAAACCTTGAATTTATTCTTAAAAATAGTGACTCTATTGAAAGCATTACATTTTAACCCCTTTTAAATATGCTTACTTTAGATACTTACCTCTCCTGGGAGGTGTTGGTTTTTCCCAGAGTAAAATATTCTTTCTTATAGCTTCTAAAATATAGAATTATCAATAGTTAGTTGAAATTTCCCCACAATTCCTGGCTCTCCTTCTATTTGTTTTAAACAACCTACTTCAAACAAATCAACTTTCTTAAATTTTACGTATCAGGCAAACGCACCTAGAATTTTACATGTCAGAAAAAGAAAACTGGATCCCTAAGAATCTTTTGTTTTAATGATTTTGCTCATCACTTTTTCCACAGCAACAGGTACAATATCTGGAGAATACACAATCATCAAATGCTGCTAATAGAATACATTTATGAATGAAGAAAATGCAGAATACATTAGCAGTATTTCAAAGCAATTATCTGAGAAAACAACCAAAGCAAGTCCATTATGTAATTACCTCCCCATTCAGAGCTGATCTATATTGAGAAATGACATCAGATCCCTGGTAAGGACATGAAGATAGACAAAGAGGTATGGATTGATAAAGTGTCATCATATTACAGTGCAATTTTGGTTAATAATGGAGTCTTTCACTAACCCTCATTAAAAATTTAAATTATTGGGTAGGTGTTGAATAGTCTTGCCTACATCAATGACAGGGGACCATAGAGGAAATTATCAGTTAGTTGATCTTATAATTGGGAAAGAAAAAATCTTCCAAAATGTCATTCGGGAAGCCATGCAGAGTGAGGCTGGTAAATAATATCCTCTGAATAGGAAAAATGCAACTAAATTGTGCCAAGTCTTCAGTAAATCAAGGAAGTTCCTGATATGGGATAAACACGGTCACTGAAGAGAAACAGTCAAAAACCTGGTGAACATCAAGAACCTAGAGCACATTTGTTGACTTTGGCTACACAGGCCTCTTCATCACAATCTGGTTTTCTTATTCCTTCCAATTTACTACCCTAGAATTGTCTTTTTCTTGAAATTATAAATTAAAAATAATTAGGAAAAAAAGTTGGAAAAAATGTCATGAATTTAGGCTAAACACTAATTTTGTCCAAAAAGCAAACTGGAAGTATTTCATTAATACCAAAGTTTTCACTGGTATTTATTGATTAATTCAGTATCAACCCATCCCAGTTTGCTTCTGAAACCATTTCCCTACAATCCCCAGCTTATAGTAACCTGCAATATGTCTTTCTTATTATCAGGTCAATTAGATACTGCTTAAAATCAACCACTGCTAGGGCATGATTACTCACACATTGACTCTATTTGTCAATGATGCATTTATGGATATAGTTCAGATTCTAGTCATAGATTTTCTTCCATTAGAAAACTGTGCCCTTCTGTGTTGTTTAAAGTTGACGGCGAAAAAGACTTACATAACAGCACGTCAGATCCATCTGGGTTATAATCCAAGAATCACAAACTAGTAATGGATTTCACAGAGCAGAAACGAAAACATGAAGAAAAAAATAGTTCAGAAAGATCTCATATTTCCTTCTTAAACATTCATTACCATTAACTATTCCTCTTTGCATTAAAAATAATTCAATGGAATGCCAATATGATGTTTTCAATATTTTATTACTCTTTCCTTTTCTCTGATTTTTCCCCCTTTGAAGATAAAAGAAGTATTTTAATTAGGATGCAATGGGAATAAATTCAGAATTAGCATACGTTGGTGTTCAATAAATGCAGTTTTAATTATAACCTTTTCCTGTTTTTTCAAAGATTCAGAAAAAAAAAACACATCAGAGACAAAACAAATATTTCTTAACATATTATATTTAATAACATATTGCCTGGAACTTTATTTTGATGTGGATACACACATTGTTTTAATTCTAAAAGCCTGATTATCATTCTTGATGGGGAGAAAAACAAGGATTATACAGAAGACACCTCATTGCTTTACAGAGAATAGGAGAACATTTCCATACCTAAGAATTGTCAGAACTACTCCAGAAAATATTCCATTTCATGAAAGGGCCCTAGAATCTGTCAGTAAATGTCCCAGGCACACTTTGTGGTAGAGAAAACCAGAACCAGCAAGGTGATCTGTAGAGCTCATGAACTAATTATAGTTGACTGTGTTTACCTAATGACATAGAGTTTTCTCTGTGGGTTGTTTGAACATTAAGATGTAGAAAATACTTTTCTCAGGCAACTAACAGAGAAATAAAATGAATTCAAGCTCTTCTAGAAATTTTAAAATAACGTATAGAAGAATTTTCTTCACAATTTTCAATGGAAGAATCAAGGTTAACATTTGTAGAAAAATATCTGTCTATTTAGGGAATATAGTTCCTTTTACATCAAATTAGAATTCAGCTCAATTATCTCTGGATATTTGTATGTACAAAACTGTGCTACATTGGATACTTATTCTTAATTTCAAAATATATGCAAACATCTAGGATTTTCTGTTTCATTTCCTACTCGATTTTGACTATTTTACATTGATCTCAAAATATCTTTTTTTGTTGTTGTAATACAGAATTGTATTTTATTTTATTTATTTATCTATTTATTTTTATTTCAGCATATTATGGGGGTACAACACTTTGGCAATATATGTTGGTCGTGCACTGCCCATGTCAGAGCTACAATCGTGGTCATCCCCCAAACTGTGCTCCCCGCATCCATTCAGTAAGAAATATCTTTATGGTAGTTGTCTTGGATTTTGTTGATGATGAGGGAAATTACAAACTACTTAAGCTATTATCAGCACACTGTTTTAATAAGTCATGACAAATTAAATTGAACAAGGTTTTGGTCTCAACCAATTACATTATATCTAATACTATAGGACCATTTCTCTATCTGTAGACATACTGGGGAAAATAATTTAAGTTTAAATGTATGAAGTCATGAAGAAATGAACATCGTACCATACAATTGAACTAATTTACGAATTATTTATGTTTCTAACTGTGTTAGTGAATTGGGTGATTGGGTCTTAGGATGTATTTTGACATAGGGACAACATTAGATACAGTTTCTGGGTTTCCTAGTTTAGTAACTGATAAACAAGGTCACTAAAATGCCATATATTTGAATAAAATGAGAATAAAAGGAAACAAGTACAGTACTAATAAACAAAAAAGTAAAATTAAAAAAGAAAGTTTACTAGATATGAATGAATTCAGTTTTGTCCAAAGTTCGTAAGAGGACTTTATATGCTAAGAGCTTTAGAAACTGATGATACCTTGTATAAGATTTAGGTGAGAACATCAAGATTTCTAGTTTTCATTTAGCTAAAATTAAGGTCTACCTCTAGAATTATCCCAATCTTTATCATGATCATTGTGTTTAAAAAAACTATACATACATTTTTACGACAGAAAGTAGAAAAGTATATACAGAATATATCTTTACATATGCTATTAAGTTGCTTGGGAGAGAGACGAATGTGTTCAGTTTTGTAAAAATGGAAGCTTACAGCATTATGGAGGATATTTACCTTTCTAAACCAGCTTTTTTCTTTCATTCTGAATAACTGAGGTTTTTATTTTGTTTTTTTTTAAATTTATTTTTTCTTATTTCAGAATATTATGGGGGTACAAATGTTTTGGTTACATAAATTGCTTTTGTGACATTTGAGTCAAAGTTATAAGTGTGCCCGTTGCCCAGATAGTGTGCATTGTACCCATTTTTAAATCAGCTTTCTGGTTACTATGTGGTATTACCAGCAAAGGAAAATTTGATTTTTATTACACAGAAAAACAAAAGTAGAAGAGATTGCGAGTCTGATCGAAATCAGAAAAACCCAGTTGTACCCAACTCCTTAAACAGTTATAAAGTTAATTTCTTAAACTTCCGTTAGCAAGTCCTATATAACTACCAAGAAAAAGAATAATTCTTCTATAATTTGGTGATATATTCTTGATAGATTAAGAGTAATTGATAATTTGGTTTTAGAAGGAATCATGGTCAGTAGAAAACAGACCTGTTCTAATCATGTTTATTCATTACATTCAATGCAAATCAGTTCTGTTTCTTTTGTGTGGTATCCAGGATGAAGGTCATTTCAATGATAATTATTGGTTCAATATCAAACATGGAGGGTAAATCTGCATATGTTCTAAGAAGATAGCCCTGGACTAGTGTTGTAAATGTTTAAATCAGTGAATTCCATGATAGAATATGATATATTTTAAATAAGTTTATAAATGACAATGACCTGGAAGGAATGAATAACATCGTGAAGGAAGGAATGATAGTCAAAATAGCCTTGATAATTTGAAAAAAACAAACAAACAAACAGGTAACTCACTTCCAAATGTTCAGAGAGAGAGAGAGAGAGGAAGAGATCCTTTATTTTCTTTTTCAATTTGAATGTTTATGACTCAGAAAGAATTAATTAAATCAATAAGAAGCAAAGAACTGATGGAAAGAAACTTTAATTCAAGTAGTTATCCAGGAGCACCACAGTCACAATTATTATCCTTTTATTAGCAATAGATCCTATATGGGTAATTAGATCATATATACAAGATCTATAGCTCAGTTTTCTTTGACCTCTTAATATTTTATTCCTAACGGTGTGCATAGAACATCATTATAGAATTTATCACATTGCATTGTGATTATTTCTTTATACCATTTGTCAGCAGCTTGTGGGAGTTTACGTAATGCTCAGGGAAAGGCTTGGCTCTATGTATTAAATCACAGGGTAGAAACTCTCAGGGTAGAAAAGTTTTGAAGAAATGGAATGAGAATAAACTTCTGTCATTTTGTTATTACTTAGTTTGGGGTCATCTTTCTCTGCCTTTCTAATACCATAGAATCCCTGCAACATGACAGAAAGCAGCAACTGATGACTGTGACAACCAGCCACCAGCCAGGAACCAAACTGCAGAATATGGGGAGGAATGGAGAGTGGCAGTAATCTTTCTTTTTTACACAGCACACGCCCCTTCTAGGGGGTTAGATACCATTGTCATTATGTAACATTAAAATTTTGATTATTTCCTTTTATAAATAGGCAAGGTAAAATTAAAATATGATGGTTTTTATCTTGAAACCTTAGAAAGTACTACTTTATATTGTAACAATGATGTGTGAATTATGCTTTGTGCCTCTTAGAAGGCAGAAGAAGAAACAAATATTACCATGCTATTGACTTTGTCCTCCCACAAAACCACATGAAATCTGCTGTAAATGTTTCACTGTATTTTATGTTTGAAATGCTGTCTTTTTGTGGATGGTTATATTGTGATGGTATTTTTGATATTCATAATCAATAGAATAAATTATTAAATTTGGGGAAAGATTCATTGATAGTAAGAGGCAAACAATAATTTTAAATATTTTTCATGAAAGACACTCTGCATTTTGTCACTGGTAAACATCCAAATGATTTTAATTAATATTTACTTTTTAGTAAACGAGGTCAGCATATCACTTTCTTTTGTAGAGGAAAAATAAATACTTACAATATTTTTTAAAAATCATGCCACTTCTTCAAGTTTACTAGAATAGATTTCTAACAAAGTTGTTGTTGCTATTCCAAAATGGGATGCTTTCTAGCCAAGTTAATCTTGCCTTTCCAAAAGTTTTCTCTTTGTCAATTGGTTGCCAATTCATTTATTTTCTAACATCAGATATTATTCACTCCCCTCTCCCTTTCACAGACTTTTACAGAAAACTTGAATTGCCTGAATAAAATGGGTTAAGAATATTTTCTTTGTGTCAACATTTATAACTATGAAAAAGTCCTTTGAGAGTTCCTTAGTCTGCTTGCTTCTTGATCTAATCAGGATAACCTAGGCTATGTGACATAACACATAAATACTAAGGTAACAAAGGTTCAACATCATAAGAGCTTATTTCTCAATCAGATTATAGTCTGGTTAGGCTGTTCTGGGCTGCTTTCCTCCAACCTTAGACTAAGGTTGCCTCCATCTTGTTGTTATACCCCTTGCTCTATGTGGTTTTCAAAGCCTCAAGAAGGGAAATTGATTGAAGTGTTACGCAGGATATTTACAGGGCAAGGCCTTGAAAGTCACTGGCACAACTTTCTTCACCTTCCATTGGCTACAGATCAACAAAATGGCCTCTAACCTAACTGGAAGGGGAAAATTGGAAATAAAATCTTTCAGTGTGTGAGCACAGGAAACAGAAATATTGTATTCGAGATAGAATGTTGTTGCTGTGTATCTATGAAGAAGCAAACTTACTTGAAGAATAGACAGCAACTAATTCCTCAATGTCTGTATAGAAAATATGATGATTTTTGCAATAATCTTAGAAAATCATAAATAGAATTGGGGAAAAAATGCCCAAGGTACATCATTTTTTCTGGCCATTTGAATGTTATTCAATCAAAAAATAAATAAAAGAAAACAATCATGCACCAAAAGGAAATATATTGATACCAGTTGATTAAACATTGAACTAGAAAAAATTTACTATAACTTTTGCCCCAGCTAGTTTTGTTACAATAAGCACATATATTTTTGTTATTTATATTATGACTTGTCATAATACAAATCAAATACAAACTATAAATTTGTAAGTTTGGAGTATATAATATTTAATTTACCTTTTCATTTTTAAAGTTTTGTAGTTCTGCTGTAGTATCATGAACCCTTTTCCATTATATAGTCCAAAATGCAAAAATCAGGATCTTTATAACATACAAGTAGCATGGAAAAGAATACACTTAATTAGTCCTAGATGCTTATAGTCTTTTCTTGATAGTTCAAGATGGTATGAGTAATTGCATAAGGAATATACTAAATATTCTTTTCATGGTCTAATACATACAAAAATCTGTATAAAATTATTATCAAGAATAGATAAAGTTATAAAAATATTCTGCACTCTGTATTATCTTCATTCTCTAACTTGTAAATACTGCTATTTAAAATGTGTATGTATTATTTACTCTGCATAATTTTTCAGGAAAAAATGCTTCCATTTACTTTAATGAAACAATAGGAATATATTTTAGCCAATCTCAATCTGAGACCATGTTAGAATGATGTAAACCATTTAATAATTTTTGACTTTTATGAAAGTATCCCAAACTGGTATTATTTTATGGTAAATGGCTTTAAGGAAAGTTTTTAAAAAGGTAAGAAATAATATTTTGAATAGGAACTATTCTAGATATTCTTGTTAACATGTGTTTTAATGGGGAAGTAATAAAGCAAACTACAGATTATACTGTATGCCTCCATAAACATCTGAGAGATTTGGAAAAAAAAATAACAAGGTACAATGTGTAAATTTTAACAGTTCTTAGCAAAAATGTTAGCATCAGGTAACCATTGTTAGTAATGAAACAATACAGCTGGGAGACATAAAAATAAAGCTAGTAGACATAAAGCATATTTATTATCTTGAGTGGCCTGATAGCAACTCAGTACCACCACCACTTCCTTCCCATGCTGAAATGTTGGTTTGACAAAATCCATTTGTGTGCATGGTTCCAGTTAGATTTTTCCAATGAGAGGAATGTGTATCAGATTTAGAATGCAAAAACAAATATAGATCAATATTCTTTGGAAATAGTTTCAGCCAGCAGGACTGGCAAATAAGAGATTCTAAGAGTATTCCAAACAATCTCCTAGGAACCACATTTTTCATCACTGTAGAATGAAATAGTTGCTGGAATATTCTCAAAGAATTTTGAAAATTCCAGCAACTTCCAGGCAAGTTTTGGCCACCACTTTTTTCAGTACGTCATGCTGAAATCTTCAGAGTCAATAATTTTAATCTTGGTGGCATCTTCTTTGACTTTTAATGGCAGTTTCCTTGTCCTCCAATCTACTTGATTTCCAAAAGAAGTTTAAGCTTACTATAGATTTAAGCAATAAACTTTCATAGCCAGACCACTTAGAATGGAAGTGCCATTTACAAGACTGCCCCACCCAATTTCTGAAAATACAAGTAAGTTGCGTGTGCAATGGTTCAGAATCCTGTATCACACATGTTTCTGCTTTACTGTGGCCTTTTCCTCATTATGTAGTTACGACTTCATGGGTGTTTCCTACAACCAATTGACTGAGCAAGAAATGACTGAGGCTTAGTTTACATGATAACCTGGCACTATCTGAAAATTAATGGCAGAAGCATTATGGTACAACTTGCATATAGCCTGTTGTCAGTTTGGTACCACAACCAATTCCTTTAAAGGTTATCACTAATAATCATTATTACTAATGCCAGCTTCCCATTTATAGTTGCAGGTTAGTGTTAGCCAAATATGGAAATTTGTGCAGTGTTTGGAAGGCAAAAGTGAAACTAAGGCCATTATGTTCACAAGCAGTTGCTACTAGATGTGGAGGTAGATTTGAAATTTTGGGGGATTTCCCTTCAATCTTCTGAGAACCACCTACTTTACCACTGCAGACTAAGAATGATGCTGAGAGACATTCCAACAGACTCAAAAATTTGAGTGGTTTTCAGGAAAGCTTCTAATATTTACTCTCCTTTCAATGTTTTAGGTTGAAGTCAGCTTCATTTACCTTCACTCTTATGGTTCTTTCAAAGTGGTGTAATCAACTAATACATATTAAATTTTTATAACAGAACTGTATAGAGAAGCTTTAATTTTCCTGGCTATAACCTGACCTAGTCATGGAATTTATGTAAGCCTTTCTTGGGAAGTGACAAATAAGCTGGTATCAGAAGTATAAATTAGTGATAGCTCATCCAACAAAACACATAACCTTACTAATAATTTCAAATGTATCATATCCTTCAGGCAAAAGAATCAAACATTTTATTTTCTTCATCTTAAATTTTAAAATTTATTTTATAAACAATTATTGTGTGAGACAGTCTAAAAACACAGTATTTACAGAAAAAAATACCCAGAAAATAAAAACACAGAAAAATTAACCTATAGCTTCTTCTGCACATTTACTTCTAAGATATACATTGAAACTTTGATTGTATGTATATATATTTTGTCAGAAATCATTTTTCTATGTTTGTGACTACTGCACAATTTTTTAAACTATTTTATATAACATAACATTAAAATGATCGCAATTTTCTAAAGATTTCAAATGGTTTTACCTGTCTTCAAATAATATATTTACTAGGCAGTGTGCTGCTGTTCACTAGAAGACCAGTAGTACAGAAGACAGAGGCCAATACAGCTCAGCAGCCTCTCCTCTGGGGAGAAAGAGGAGCATGAAGCCTGCATCCAACATTCTGGCTATTCATGGCTGTTAGCCGAGGAACCAGTTTTTCTCTAGTTTGACTTAAGACAATTAGGAGACGTGACATGATCTAGTTGCCTTGGGGCTACTGAGAAAAAAAATACTGGGAGGAATGCTGTTGCTTCAGAAAACCCATGAAAGAGAAGATAGACAGCAAAGAAAGCAAGAGATTATAAGCTTCTGGGAAAAAAAAATTGGAAAATCCCTATACTTAGAAATCTACACAAACAAGTCTGGAGAAAATACATGCAAAAAAAAAAGAGTCTTGAAAAGCCCCAGGAATCTCCAGCCATGTTGATTGCTAAAAGTCTTTCCTCGTACAAAGTAAGTCTGTAAAGACTGGGAGATGTGACTGGTTTTTCAAATGTATGAATACCACACATACTTATAAGTAACACAAAAAACACGAAAATTTGAACCAATCCAATAAACAAAATAAATCTTTAGTAATGACCTTTAAAGAATGAAAGGTATATAAATTACCTGACAAAAATTCAAAATAAACATTATAAATATGCTCAAGGATGCACGAACAAAATGAGAATTTCAACAAAGGGTCAGAAAATATAAAAAATAACCAAACAAAAATTTTGAAGCTGAAGAACACAGTAACTAAACTAAAAAAAATTTACTAGAGAGGTTTAATAGCAGGATTGATAAGCAGAAGAATCAGCAAAGTCAAAGACAGGTCATTTGAAATTTTCTAATCAAAAGAGTGAAAATAAAAAAGAACAAAAAATGAATAAAATCTAAGAGACTATTGCAACAACATAAGTCAGAACAATATACACATTAAGATGTACTAAGAAGAAGAAAGACAGAAAGGGACAGAAAGTATATTTAAAGAAATAGAGACTGAAAACTTTCCAAATCTCGGGAAGGAACTAGACATCCAGATTAAAGAAGCTGAAATATCTCCAAATAGAGTGAACTCAAAGGAGTCAACATGGAGACACATTATAATCAAGTAGGCAAAATCAAAGAATAAGAGAGAATTTGGAAGCAGGAAGAGAAAAGAGACTCATCACATACAAGGATACCTCTATAAGACTATAAAAAGATTTATCAGCAAAACCAACAGAGATTTGAATAATATAGTCAATGTCTTGAAAGAAAAAAAATTCATCCAAGAATACTATATTATTCAAAATTATATTTCCAAAATGAAAAAGATATAAAGATTTTACAAGATAAACAAAAGCTGAAAGAGTTAATTACCACTACAACTGCCTAATAAGAAATGATAAAGGAAATCTTTTAATTTGAAACAAAAAGACACCAACAGCAACACAAAAGCATATAAAAGTATAAAGCTTCCTGGTAAAGGTAAATATACAGACAAATACAAAATATGGTAATACTGTAATGGTGGTGCCTAAATCACTTCTAATTCTGTTATAAAATTTAAAACAAAAAAGTATAAATAACTAAAAGTATAAAATATGCTTATAAAAACACACTATATAAAGATGTAATTTGTGATATCAATAACATAAAGTTTGTGTGTGGGGGTTTGTATGCAGTTGAACTTAAGTTTAACTAAAATAAGTTATTAAGTTATTGAACTTCCATGATTTAAGTTCACATAAAATAGTTGTTTATAAACATAAGATATTTAATGTAAACCCCACGGTTACCAAAGAAAATACCTATAGGTAATATACAAGAGAAAATTAAAAAGGAACAAGACAAGTCACTACAAAAAAAAAATTCAGTAAAATGCAAAGGAAGACAGCAAGATAGGAAAAGAGGTACAAAAAAAATCTGCAAGATGGAAAGAAAACAGTTTGCAAAATTGCAGTAGTAAGTCCTATTCTATCAAAAATTAGTTTAAATATAAATGGATTAAACTGCTCAATCAAAAGGCATAGAGTGTCTGACTAGATAAAAAGAACAAACAAAAAACAAGATCCAACTATATGATGTCTACAAGATACTTTAGATTAAACAATACATACAGGCTAAAAGTCATGGAATAGAAAAAATATTCCATGCAAATGGGAATCAAAGGGCACAAGTTGTCATATTTATACCAGACAAAATAAACTAAGTTAAAGGCTGTCACAAGAGACAAATAAGGATGTTGTATGATAAAAGAGTCAATTCATTGGGAACAAATACCAATTATATATATATATATATTTAGCAAGCTCAAAGACAGAACATATGATATTACTAAATTAGAGGACCAAAAGGAACAAAAACTCTCAAAAGTTAGGTACAGAAGGTACAGGTTATTATATATAATATATATATTAATATATAATTGGTATATGTACATACATGTATTGTATAGATACACACATACATTAGAACACCTGAATATATGAAACAAACATTGACAAAATAGAAGAGAGAAATAGACAGCAACACAAAAATAATAGAAGTTTTCAGTACTCCAATTTCCATAATGGATAGAACATCCAGACAGAGGATTAGGGGAAGAAGACTTGAAGAACACTATAGAACAAATTGACCTGAAAAAAATATATAGAACTTTCCATAAGAGCAAAAGAATACAAATTCTGCTCAAACTCACATATAGCACATTATCCAGAATTCATCACATTAGGTCACAAACAAGTCTTACCGAATTTAAGAGGATTGTAGTCATACCAAATATTTTCCCCAATCTCAATAAAATAAAACTAGAAATTGATAGGGGAAGAAACTAAAAAATTAAAAGATATGTGAAAATTAAACAACAAACTCTTGAACAAGCAATAGGTCAAAGAATAAATCAAAATGGAAATTAGAAATATCTTCAGACAAATTAAAACAAAGGAATAACATACCAAAACAAACTAAGAGGGATGTTTATATTGATAATCACATATGTTAAAAACAAAGAAAGATTTTAAATAAACAATGTAACTCTATACCTCAAGGAGCTAGAAATATTAGGACAAACTAAGCCCAAAGTTATCACAAGAAAGAAAGAAATAACAAAGATTAGAGTAGAAATAAATGAAAGAAGAGAAAAATGATTAAAAAAATCAACTAAACTAAGAGGTTTTATTTTTAAAGAGTTCAACAAAATTGACTAACCTTTAGCTAGACTAAGAAAAAAAGGAGAGAGGCAGAATGACATCAACAAGGTGGTGGAACAGAAGCTTTTTCAGCATTACTGGCCCCATAAAAGTAAAACTAGCAACTGTTCAAAGTCAAGAATTCCACCCTGAATACACCAGAATTCAAGGAAGAAGCAGAATAATCCCTGGGCCCACAGAAATGAGAAAAACCATGACCAGTAAGAGGAACGCTCATTTTAGACCATGCCACCCTCTACTTCTAGCTGTTATAATGCAACTCATGAAGAATTTTCCTATTTTCATGTTCTCTGAGGTCGGAAGAGTGAATTGAAGGTGATGTTTTCTCTCCCCACTGGTCTGGGAATCGTTATGGGAAGGCCACTTTAGTCCTGACCCACAGGAAGCATTAAGAGTGTGAGAAGGGCTGAATAACCTTGGGCAAATTGGAGACAAAGAGCGGGGCACATTGCAATGATGCATGCTTCTCGGCAGCTGCTCTGTTCTGATCAATGGGGATGCCATGCTGAGGAGATTGGCCAGTGCCATAGTGCTGCAGGAAAAATGATCCATGTGTACACCCAAATCCACGGACAGATTTCCCACAAATCCCATGTGCTCATGTGGAGCCTTCTTCTGATTTGGAAACAACTAGAATTTTGGCAATTAAGTTCTAATGCTTGCTTAAGTCTTCTCCATATCTGGAAACCATACCGGACAGTGCGTAAATTCTGGTGCAGCATTTATGTTCCTGTACTCAAAATGAATTTTTCCTAGGCTGAGAAACAAAGATAGAATAGCAAATTAGTTCTGGTGAAGTATTTTTTGGTTCACTGCTCACTATAAGTCCTCCATAAAATGGGATGCAACAACAGGTCAGCAAATAAGTTCCAATATTAAGTAGTAAAGGCCTAACGTGACCAAAGAACATCTACAAAAGCTGAAGAGGTGGCTATCTCCTGAAAGGTGCAGGCATCAATGTAAAAACACAAGAATTGTGAAAATTCATGGAAATATAACATCACCAAAAGGAACCAACCAAAATTCAGTAAGGAACCTAGAAAAATTGAAGATCTAGTAAATATTTGACAAAGAATTCAGAATAATCCTCTTAAAGGAGTTCAGGGAATCACCAGAAAATATAAATAAAAAAATAATTGAAATTTAGAAAACAATCCAGGAATATTATGAGAAATTTGACAAAGAAATAGAAACAATTTTTTAAAAAATAGAAATTTTAGATATAAAAAATGTAATAACTGAAAAACTCATAGCTTCAAAAGCAGACTTGGTCAAATAAAGAAAAGAATTATCAAGCTCAAGGACAGAACAAATGATACTACTAAATTAAAGGACCAAAATCAATAAAAACTCTGAAATGTTAGACATAGAAGGAACATACCTCAAAACAATAAAGACCACATATGACAAAACCACAGCTAACAAACATCGTACTGAATAGTGAAAGTTTGAAAGGTTTTCCTCTAAGGTCTGTAACAAGACAAGGATGCCCAATCTCACCCCTTCTATTCAATATAGTACTGGAAGTCCTATCCAGGGAAATTAGGCAATAGAAAGAAAAAAAGAGAGAGAGAGAGATCCAAATTAGAAAGAAGGAAGTCAGATTGTCCGTGTTTGAAGACAATGTGATTATGTATATGGAAAAGCTTAAAGACTCCACCAAAAAACTGTTAGAACTAATAAATGAATTCAGTAAAGTTTCAGGATACAAAACAAACATACAAAAATCTGTACCCTTTCTATATGCTATTTGAAAATGAAATTTTAAAAAAAGCAATGTTATTTACAATAGCTACCAAAAAATAAAATACCTAGATATAAATTTAACTGTGAAAACTATAAAAAAACTGATGAAATAAATTGAAGAAGACACAAATAAATGGAAAGAATCCCATGTTCATAGATTAGTAGAATTAATATTGTGAAAATGTCTATATTACCCTAAGGAATCTACGGATTTAATGCAATCTGTATTAAAGTACCAACTGTATTTTTTCACATAAATAGAAAAAAAAAATCCTAAAATTTATAGAGAGCACAAAAGACCTGAAATGGCCAAAGCAATATTGAGGAAAAATGAAAGAAAGAAAAAAACCTAGAGATATCACACACCTAAGTTTAAAATACACTGCAAAGTTATAGTAACCAAAACAGCATGGTACTGGCATGAAAACAGACACATAAACCAATAGAAAAAATAAAAATCCCAGAAATAAATCCATTTATAGCTGTTTGATTTAAGTGACCTGAACACATATTGGAGAAAGGACAGCCCCACCAATAAATACTGCTGGGAAAACTGGATATCTATATGCAGAGGAATGAAAGTAAACTCCCATCTTTCACCTTATTAAAAAATCAACTCTAAATAAATTAAAGACTTAAAGGTAAGACCGGAAACTATAAAACTAGTAAAAGAAATCATAGGGAAAATGTTTTATGATATTGGTCTGAGCAAGGATTTTTTTGGATAGAATGTTAAAAGCACAAGCAACAAAAGCAAAAATACACAAATGGATTACTTGAAACTAAAATCAAATCAAAACAAAACAAAACAACAACCAAAAAAACCCTTTTGCACAGCAAAGGCAACAATCAACATAGTGAAGAGACAACCTATACATAGGGAGAAAATATTTGCAAACTATGTATCTGACAATGGATTAATATCCAGTACATATAAGGAACACAAACAACTCAATAGCAGTAAAACAAATAATGTGATTTAAAGTGGGCAGAAAACCTGAATCAATATTTCTCTAATGAAAACATACAAATAGCCAACAGATACATAACAAAATATGGTCAACATCACAATCATCAGTGAAATGCAAATCAAAACCACAATGAGTTATCACCTCACCCCAGTTAAAATGCCTATTATCAAAAAACAAAATACAGGCTAAGATGCTGAGAAAGGGGAACTCGTACACTTTTAATGGGCATGTAAATTAGTACAGCCATTATGGAAAAAAGTATGGTGGTTCCTTACAAAATTAAAAATAGAACTACCATATGATCAAGTAATTCCACACCTGAGTATATATCCAAAGGAATTGAAATCAGTATGTTAAAGAGATACTGATCTGCACTGCCATGTTTATTCCAGCACAATTCACAACATCCAAGATATAGAATTAACCTAAATGTCCATCAGTGGACAAATGGATAAAGAAAATGTAGTATATATACACAACGGAATACTCTTAGCTATTAAAAAAAAAAAATGAAATCCTGTCAGTTGCACCAATATGGATGAACCTGGAGGACATATTATTTAGTGAAATAAACCAGGCACAGAAAGAGAAATACTGCATAATCTTACACATATGTGGAATGTAAAAAGTTGATCTCACAGAAGTAGAAAGTAGAACAGTGCTTACCAGAAGCTGAAGAAGAGAGGGGAGACAAAGGAATGAGGAGAGGTTGGACAATGGGTACAAAGTTACAGATAGATAGGGAGAATAACTTTTGGTGTTCTAACACATAGTGGGGTGACTACAGCTAATAACAATTTATTGTCTATTTCAAAATAGCTGCAAGAAAGGCAAGTTAATACCACAAAGAAATGATAAGCATTTGAGGTTATGGACATGCTAAATACCCTTATTTGATCATTACACATTGTATAAATGCTTTGAAACATCACACCCTACCCCATAAATATGTATAATTATGGATAAATTATAAAGAAGATTAAAAAAGAGAGAGGATTGAAATAAAATCAAATGAAAGAGGAGAAATTACAACAGATGCCACAGAAATAAAAGGAATTATTATAAGAGATTGCTATGGATAATTATATACCAAGAAATTGGATAACCTAGAAATAATGGATAAATTCCAAAAAATATATACCCTACCAAAACTGAATCATGAAGAAAGAAAATCTGAACAGAATTATAACTAGTGAAGAAATGAATCAGTAATGAAAAACCTCCCAACAAAGAAAATGCCAGGTTCAAATGGCCTTACTGGTGAATTCTACCAAAAATTTCAAGAAAAATTTACACAAATCCTCAAACTCTTCCAAAAAATTTAAGAAAGAAAATTTCCAAACTTATTTTACAAGGCTATTATTACCCTTATATCAAAGCTAAAATAAGATACTACAAGAAAATAAAACTGCAGGCCAATATTTCTGATGAATATAAATATAAAAATTCTCCATAAAATACTAGCAAACCAAATTAAATATATCAAAAGGATCATATACCATGACCAAGTATAATTTATCCCTGTGATGCAAAGGTGTTTCAACATATGCACATCAGTCAATGTAATACACTACATTAACCAAACAAAGGTTAAAAATCACATGACCAACTCAATATATGCAGAAAAAACATTTGACAAACTTTTGCAATATTTTATGATAAAAACACTCAACAAACTTTGAATAGAAGGAAATTACCTCAACATAATAAAGACCATATATAAAAAGCCCATAGCTAATATCATAGTCAATGATAAAAAAAAGAAAGCTCTTCCTCTAAGATCAATGCAAGGATGCTCACTCTCACCACTTCTATTCAGGGTAGTACTAGAAGTACTAACCAAGACCTATTAGGCAAGAAAAATAAAATAAAATAAAAGGCATCTGAATCAGATAGGAAGAAGTAAAATTATCTCTGCTTACAGATGACATGATCTTATACGTAGAACCCTAAATATTAGACACACACACACACATACAAACATACACAGAAACAGTTAGAACCAACAAACAAATTCAGTAAAGTTGCTGGATCAAGATCAACATTAAAAAATCATCTTTGGTTTCTATACACTAACAATGAACAATCTGAAAATGTAATTAAGACAGTCATCTCATTTACAACAGCTACCAAAAAATACATAGAGGAATAAACTTAAGCAAGAAATGGAAAGACTTATACACTGAAAACTGTAAAACAGTGCTGAAATAAAATGAAAGAAGACAGTAATAGATGGGAAGACACCTGATGTTCATGTGCAGGGATACTTAATATTGTAAAAATGTTCATAGTAGTCAAAGAGATCTACACATTCAATGCAACGCCTATCCAAATCCCAATGGTGTTATTTACAGAAATGGAAATAACAATCCTACAATTTATGTGGAACCACCACCACCACAAATAGCCAAAACAATCTTGAGAAAGAACAAAGTTGGAGACCTTACACTTCCCAATTTCAAAACAAATTATAAAGCTAGAGTAATCAAAATAATATGGTACTGTCATACAGACATACATACTAATGGAACATTATAAGGAGTCCAGGAAAAAACCCGCACGTATTATTTCAACTGATCTTTGGCAAGGGTGTCAAGAATACACAATGGGGAAAGTATATGAGGGCTATTTGGGAAGTATCCAGCCATTGCTAATATAACGAGAATGGTTTGCACGACATCTATGTAACCTGGCAGCTGAGGAGAGTAGACTGGGATGCGCATTGCATGAAAAATGACAATGTCACCGTACTAGTCAGTGGGGTGCTAGATGCCGTTGAGTGAGCATGTGTACTGCATGGCTGTAGCATTCAAAATGACCCAGCGAGTAGAGCAATGAATCTACATCAAATTTTGCGTTAAGCTTGAACAATCCTCCGTGGAAACTATTTGGATGATTCAGAAGGCCGTCGGGGATGATACAACGAGTGCAGCGCAGATAAAAATGTGGCACAAACGCTTCAAAGATGGTCGAGAACCTGTTGAAAGTGATCCACGTTCTGGAAGGCCTGCAACAAGCAGAGCACCTGAGAACGTTGAACGTGTATGGGTTAGGTTAAGAGACGCTGGGAGAACTGTGTGAGCTCCCAAGGTGCCTACTTTGAAGGGCATTGAGGCATCATTGTCCTATGTACAATGCTTCTTGTATCTTGTAACTTCTTCAATAAATGTCTCTATTTGTCATAGTACATGGCTGGATACTTTCTGGACAGCCCTTGTACTCTCTTCAAAAATACTGCTTTGGGAAAGTTGGATATTCACATGCAAAAGAATGAAATTGCACTCTTATATCACACCACAATAAAAAAACAAAAATGGATTGCAGACTTAAAGATAAGACTTAAAATGGCAAGACTCCTGGAAGAAAACACATGAGAAAAGCTTTAGGACATTGGTCTTGGCAATGATTTCTTGGATATGACACCACCATCACAAGTGACACTACATCAAACTAAAATGCTTTTGCACCATAAAGGAAACAAACAACAGAGTGGAAAGGCAACCTACAGAATGTGACAAATATTTGCAAACCATATATCTGATAAATGGTGGTTAATATCCAAATATATAAGGAACACCTACAACCCATACCAAAAAAAGCAAATAACCCAATTTATAAACAGGCAAAAGACTTGCATAGACATGTCTATAAAGGAGACATAAAAGTGGCCAATAGGTATATGAAATATGATAATCACCAATCATCAGGGAAAAGCAATTCAAAACACAATGAGGCATCATCTCGCACCTGTTAGAAAAGCCGTTATTAAAATAAACAGTAAAGAAACCCAGAAAATTATAACTATTGGCAAGGATGTAGTGAAATTGAATCCTTGTGCATTGTTGGTAAGAATGTGAAATGGTTCAGCCACTATAGAGAATGATATAGAAGCTTCTCAAAAAATTAAAATTAGACCTACTTGTATTATTAGTCCATTTTGCACTGCTATAAAGGAATACCTGAGGTTGGGTAATTTATAAAGAAAAGAGATTTATTTGGCTCATTGTTCTGCAGGCTGTACAAGAAACATTTTGCCAGCATCAGCTCCTGGTGAGGGTTTTGGGAACTTCCAATCAAGGCAGAAGGTAAAGGGGGAGGAGGTGTGTTGCATGGCAAGAAAAGGAGCAAGAGAGGGAGGAGGTGGTGCCAGCCTCTTCTAAACAACCAGCTCTTGCGTAAACCAATAAAGCGGGAACTCACTCATTATCATGGGGAGGGCACCAAGCCATTCATGAGGAATCTGCCCCCATGAACCAAACATCTCCCACTAGGCCCCACATTCAACAAACACTGGGGTTAGAATTTTAACATGAAATTTGGAGGGGCCGAACATCCAAACCATTTCATTACTATATGATCTAGTAATTCTACTTCTGGGTATTTACCCTCAAAATTGAAATCAAGATCTCAAAGAGATACAGGCACTCCTATATTCATTGTAGCTAATGTTCACATTGTTCAAAATAGTTGAGTTGAAAACAACTTTTAATGTCCATAGATAAATGAAAGGATAAACTGTGGTATATACATATAATGGAATATTACTCAGCAATCAAAACAAAGGAAATCTTGTTATACGCTATAACATGGATCAACTTTGAGACATTATACTAAACAATATAAGCCGGTTGCAGAAGGACAAACACTGCATGATTCCACTTACATGAGGCATCTGACGTAATCAAACTAATGGAAGCAGGAGAATGGTGGTTTGCAAGGGGCAAGGGTGAGGGGAAAATGGGAGCTATAAAGTGGGTATAAAGTTTCAGTCATGCAAGATGAAAAAGTTTTAGAAATCTGTTGTACAATCTGTATTTTGCTTATAGTTAACAATACTGTGATTTATGCTTAAACTTTAATAGGGTGGATCTTATGTGTTTTTTACCAAAATAATTTTTAAAAAGAATGTATTTAAATAATGTCTCTTTGTTATTAAATAAATACTTAGAGTATTTTATTCATACTAGGATTCTAGAAAATTATAAATTTTGCATTAAATGTAGCATTATATTAATGTCAATTAATTATTTTCAAGAATATTTTTGTTGCTATTTTTACAATGATGAATGAGTTCAACTGGGTGTCTTCCTTCTTAGTTTGTGACCAATGAGGTAGAGTAGGGTTAAATTCTCATTCAAAGGCAATTATAACATAGAACTGTGGCAGGGAAGTAAAGAAGAGGAAGTGAATTATTTAGAAAGTAGCTTTATGGTATACAAGGATGAAATTCTGCAAGGCATTTTAAGATGTACTAAACAGAATTATTTTTTTGTAGATCATAAGGATCTAGCATTAAAAAAACATTTGAAAGACTTGAGCTACATAAATAATTAAGTGTTACAAAGATTATCTCTAAGTACATTGAGGAAGAATGTGTGCTGTAGTGAAGTCAGGAGACCAATTAGGGAGCCTTTTTGTAATTAGGCAATTAATGAATAACAATGGCTTAAGTTATAGTGGATGAAGGAGGAATTAAGAGATAGACAAAATGTAGAAATAAATAAAAAATAAATTTGACTGAATCAGTAAGTGATTGAATTGAGGGACAAAGAAAATGAAAGACTGTAGGGTAGTTCCTGGACTTATGGCTAGAACATCTTGGTAGAAGTTTATGCCATTGAATAAGACAGGAGGATGATCTGATTAAAGAATGAGAGGACAGCAGGGGTTCTGTTTTGGACCAAATAATTTTAAAGTATGGAAAGTGTCTTTTGTAGTAATTTTGCTTCAGTAGATGGATGGTACCATGGTTCAAAACTTTATTCATGTTCAATCTATGAGCTTAATAAATTTACCATATACAACATACTAAAAATTGAATTATAATTTAGATAAAATCATGGAAGAAGGTAAAATAAGATTATTTTTGAGTCCTGACATGTTTATATTATGCCATAGTATTTGTCATACTTATTGTTTTGGGCTACATCTGTTAAAAAATAGAGATATCTCTCTTAGTATCTTAATGAGAATGGAAAATTTGTAATTTCATGCCACCATTTTAATTATCTTAAGTATAAAAGAGGAGATGGATTACACCAAAGTTAGAAGCATTAACTTAATTGTGTCCATATTGCTGACGATGCATGAAACTTTAGGTGTATTCCTTCAACTTTGGGGTAGAGGAATCTCTTCAGATTTACTGTGAACTTTGTACCTATTAAGGAAGAGTGACGTCCTCACAAGTGTTCTGAGTAACCAATGGAAGTAACACATGATTTTCCTTATTCTTAGTTGGAGGGAAAAACAGAGGAACTTTGTCAAAAATTATTTCTGGTAGTTATCTATCTCTGAGTTTTGATTAGACTGATTTATTTCAATAAATTACCATGAAGTTAGCAAGGAAAACTCATATTAATTTGTTGAAATAATAAATAATAAAGAATCCTGAAATTTGCCCAAAAACTTACCTGCCATAATGATTTAAGGGACAATCTTTTACAGATAGTTGGTTCAGATGCTTGAAAATAATATCAGACTATGATTTAGATAATGGAAAATAAATAACTGAAGTCATGGGAGGGGATAATACTTCACCAAGAGAGTGGGTTGAATGAGAAGAGAGAGTAATACAAGACAGAATCCTGAAAACGATGACAGTTAATGGACACTTGTGTGGACGAGTACTATAAATTAGTGATTTAGGCATTCTGACCAGAATGTGGTATTAAAAAACAAAAGTAAAGAGATAAAGGAAAAGACTTAGTGGTCAACAGTACCAAATGCTGCTGAGAGACCATGCACCAACTGAGCATCAGAGAAAACAAGCAAAGGGAATTACAGCAGAGGGATTGGGGCATGAATGGAATATGTTAAAGTAGACGTAGAAAGAGTGGAAAACTCTTAAGTTAGCTGTGAGAAAGAAAAGAGCTCATAGCTAAAACGTGGCATTTTGGATCCTTTCTTGTTTTTGTTTGTATATTTTTTGAAAAAAGTTTAAATTATTTTAAAAAGAACCTAGAAGGGATGGTTAAATGCCAGAGAGACAGAACAGGGAAAGACTCAATTTAGCAAGGCCTAAAAGAGAAACAGAAAATGCATAAGCTCCAAAGTACAGCTAATGTGCTGCCTTTAAATGTAACAGAAAGGAAAGAAGAAATGATTTTTACTGAAGGACATAATTTTGCAGGTCTTATGACAAGGAAATTAGAATGTTTCCCTTATTTTACTGACATATATATATATATATTTATTTATTTATTTATGTTTAAATTGCAGAATATTATTGGGGTACAAACTGATATTTTAATTGTGAAATAAAGGCAAGGTTGTTTGTGCAAGTAAAAGGTTGATACATCTGGATATATATGGAGAAGTTTCACAAAGGGATGGTAAAATATACTATAACTGCATTTGATTTTTCTTTTTTTAAATTAAAAGATAAGAAGAATGATTATTGTCTCCTTTTCTAATAAGGAAATTGAGTCATGAGAAGATTAAGTAGCTCTTCAAACATGACACAGACAGTAAGGCGTGGGAGTGTGTGTTCTTTACCATTATTTTATAGGAATAAACAGACATTTTCTAATCTGGGAGTTTTAGGAAGGTGATATAAATTAGTGGAGAGAAAACTGAGTGGTGAACTACATAACTCATGTTCAAGTGATGACAATATATTAAGCAGCTTTGTGATGTTGTAAGACCCAACTGTTTGACTGAGTTAATTTATTTTTATATAATTTTCTTTAATTATAAAATAAAGCATTTAGATTAGATTATCTCTAAGGTCATTTCTAATTTTATGATTTTTGTGAGACTATGATATAGGGATCAGAGGGTACCTTATTTATTTTTTTAAAGCACTGTCTACTAGTATAACAGAATTAGGTAGTAAGAAGACTATCAGGTACATCTATCCTTACACAGTTTCTCTTGAGAATTGTGTTTATTGTTAACAAGGTGATCTTATAGTATTAAAATACCTCTTTTTTCTAAGTATTGTTCAAAGTTATACTAACTTAAATGAATTAAACAGCTTTGGAAAGATCACTTTTGTAATAAATGGCAAATAAAAACAAAGGTTAACAAAATGATTCCGAGGCATTTATTGTTACTTACAAGGGTCATTCTGTCTGACACCTATATGTGCATAATTATAGCCAAAGCTCTAAAATTGTACAAAAAGCTTTTTGCCTGTTTTTTTCCCAGTTAGCAGAGCAAAGATTATATCTAACTGCTGCATATGCTTTCATACATTTGAAAGCAACCCCTCTCCTCATGTACGTGCAACTGTTCTGGTTAGAAACAGCTGCAGCTACTGCTAGATGTTTTCTTCCTAGAGAAGTACCATAGTAGAGAGATTGAAAAATCTAGAGTGATTTTCACATTGAGAAGGAGGTTCAAACCTGGCATTTGGAGTGGGATGCTGAAAATAGGAGCCTATCATAATAGGTAAAAAGAAACGAACGAGCAGCAGCATGATTCATATCAGGCTGGTACACAGACACAAAATTTAGAATCCAATTTAAAGAACACAGAAGGTAATGTTACCTCTTTCTTTCTATTTACTACCACCTGGGTATTTGTTTTAGGGGCTTAGTTAGTCCCATGAAAAACATTTCTGGATGGATTTCCATTATAATCCCTAGGAATGCCTTGGAGTTAAATTTGAGGGGACTTCTCAGTTTAATTCTTACTATATTCAGGAAAAAAAAATTAAGTATTATTGGATCTCATCTTGAAAGATACTGTATTTATTTAAGATTCAGATATTTTTGTAAATACCAACATTGGAACAAAAGTTCAGTCTAGAGCCTTTTTGCAAGGGATTCTTGCTAGATGGAACATCCTTATCTTTGGGAAACAAAAATTTAAAGTACATGATTTGGATCCAAGGAAAGGTCTCAGAAACAACAGAGTAGGGGACAGAGAGAGAGAGAGACACCAAATTTTAATTATATAGTAGGCACGGATACCAAAGACAGGTAGGACCTATGCTAAATTGTCCACAGTGAATAATGTGTAGAATTGATTGGTAAAGAAATAGAAAATCTGTGGTCAGTTTTACCGGAAAGCAAGAGACCACACAATCCAGACTGAACGAAATCTGTTGTAACACTAGCACGACTTCTGAAAGATGTAGAGAACTATTCAGCTAAAGTGTGGAGAAGTATTTCTGGATTAAAATAGTGAATTAAAACTTCCTGATGAATTTTTCATCACCTTTCTCTAATGGCTAATTGATAGCAACTATACAAGAAAATGGAGATTATTCCAGTTTACTAAGTGAAGACATAGAAGACAGTACAGTTGAGAATAGAGGAACAGTTCCTAGTTCATTCTATATATCGGAGCCTATACCGATAAGTCAATACAATACTCAGAATTCTTACTTATACAAAAAACATTAGTAAATATGAGAGCTGAGTAGTTATCTGTACTTTTTTTTCTCTTTTTACATAGTAGTAGTTGGAAAAGCTCTAAAGAGAAATAAATGAAACAGAAAAACAGAGAATATGGACAATGGAGACGATTCCAGGGTTATAGAAGATAATTTTAAACCTACTCACCAAATGTTCAGAGTGAACACTGGCACAAAAGCCTCAACAAAATCTCAGAAGAAAGGGAAGCACAAAGGAATAGAGTATCCTATTTCCTCCAAGTTTTCTTTCATTCTATGCTATTCCTTCAGGTAACAGAAAATTGGTAAAATAGGAATACTACAGCTTGGGGGTGGATATGGGAACATTCTCAGATACTACAGGAAGAGTTAAATCTGAGCAAGATGAAAATAAATGCTATGCACGCATTCTATGGGAAGAAAGTAACATACTCTCCAAATGAGAAATAAAGAAGGGAACCTAGCTCAGCGTATGGAAGATAATTCTGCAATCATTGCATGATACAAAGAGCTATTTAGTTAGAACATTAACTTAATATAAAGAACAATTAGAGAAGATATTAATAATAAAACAGCAGAAAGAGATAAGGGAGATTACAAAAAGAATAAGTAGGAGGCCAAAACAGCATGATTATGCAATTATTAAATAAATTGAAAACACCACTACAATTGAATCACATAGGAAAAGATTAAGATAATAAATAGCATACACATGAAAAAGACAAAAATGTTAAGCACTTAGAGATACCATCCAACATAAACATAATTGTTGCCTATGTTAGGAAATCATAAAATGAAACAGACCTGTTGAAAGATACAGTGCAGGAGAATGTCCAGGGTATATAAAAAAAAAAGAATTTTCTGACATAAGAACACTTTGAGTTCCAAAACAAATGGAGATATACACACTAATTAACCTATATAATTTTAAGGATAAAAGAATAATTCCCCAAATATATGTACTAATATAAGGAAAATAATAGAATGCATGTGTGCATAATGGGAGCAGTATGGTAGAAGGATTTTGGCTTGACTTAAAATTTCTTAACATTAAAAGAAAGACAAATGAAAGAAGGCCTAGAAATTTCTGAAGAAAAATGTAACTAGAGATTAATATATGTGAGTACCTGTGTCAAAATTTGCTGTCATCAATCCCTTCCCTGTGCTGGTTCCTGGGTGGAGTCTATGCCATCCCTCCCTTGAACAAAAGGGTAAGGGATGGTGTGACAGACCTGAACCCCACCTATACAAGGCTTATCGTTAAAACTCCTTCCATCTTCGATTCTCAAGCTGAAATGTAAGATTACCTTGTTGGAGAGAGAGGCCAGGTGCAGTGTCATTAAGGTACCAGACATGTGAGCAAAAAGATATCTCATACGTTCCAGCCTCAGTAGTCCGAATCATCTCAGGTAAAGCTCCAGATATCCTGGAATAGAGACCAGCCATCCCACCAGACTCTGCCTGCATTCCTGGTCCAGAAAAGGGTAAGAAAAATAAAGTTTTTTACTATTTTAAGCTATTAAGTTCTAGGATTTTTTTAAAATTCAGGAATAGATATTTACAACAATATACTTAATAAAAATTCCATTTAAAAATAAAAGCAGCAAATAGATATTCTCAAATATTTCTTTTTAAATGGAGGAACACAGCACCTGTTAATCATTCTTAGCAAAACTGCTATCCAATCAAGACAGAATTAAAGTTTTTAAAAATGGAATAATAGTGGTAAGAAAAACTAGTTATGAGCATCAAATTCATTCAAAAGTAATGATGCTACTGGAAATTTACTTCTGGATATAAAACAGAATTTAAACTACATGAACTTGGATGATGTTAAAATAATAGCATAACTAAGCAAAAATGATAGTGAGGGCAGAGGAGATTGCAGAATTAGGCAACTGCTAATATCGTTATTTTTCTTAGTTAAGAATCAACTATACCACAGAGCTAATAAGAGCCACTTCAATGCTTTTCAAAAGTCCTTAACTTCAGTGAGATCTGTCAGAAAGTGGTATTATTGATTTAGTAGACTTATTTGTTCCAATATCATCAATTCTACCCTTTTCATTTTAGCTTTTTTCCGAATAAATTTTATCTAACATAAATTGAATACTTATATTAAAAATAGTACTTATAGTGTGATTTTAATTTTAGAAGTGTTACTTTATTTTCATCTGCATATATTCATTGAATAATATTTATAGCTGTGTTGTCCAATACAATAACCGCCAGCCACATGTGGATATTAAACTAAAATTAATAAAATTAGGTGAAATAAGAAATGCAGTTTATTTTTATTTTAAATTATTATGGGTACATAGCAGGGCACTGTGACTCACACCTGTAATCCCAGCCCTTTGGGAGGCCAAGGAGGGAGAAATGCAATTTTTCAGTTTCACTCGGCATATTTCAAGTGCTCAAAAGTCATGTATGGCTAGTGGCCACCACATTGGAAATACAGATATAGAGTGAACTCCACTTAATATTAACAATGGTAACTCATATTAAAATGTGGGGCGTTAGTTAGTATTTTACTTCTGTGTTTGTATTTTCTACGCAAGGGGGTGATTATGAGTGTTATTAAAGGACCACTGAGGAGGCATTGGAAATGGAGGCAGGGAGTGTATTTTGAAAAATGACTGGCAGTCCTATAAGAATTCATGATGACTAAGATAAAGTAATGATTTCTGTACTTCTATTTTGACCATAAATTTTACCTCTGGCATTTTGCAATCTGAAACAAGACAAGATATAACAAATCTTACAAACCTTAGTTGTTTTCTTTTTGTAATCTCGTGATGAAATGGGGAATATCAGTTCTTTTTTTAAAACTGATAAACTATAAAAGGACCGTAGTCCTTTCCAAAGTATAATAGAATTTGTATTCTCTTGAATCTCAGCTCTGTTATCCCACCTCTGCTTGATCTGATCTTCCTCAGTGGATTTCAAACCCTCTTGGACTACAATAAGGAAAGAAGACGCCATTCATATTTGATGCCATCTACATATTTCCCATCTCTGCCTGCCCCCCAAGACAGTGATCTCCAAATTTCCAGTCCTTGGTTCCTGCCAAGCAGTGATACTATCCAGTTGAATACTTCTTTCCAGATAGTCTCATCACTGAGCTTCTCTGTATACAGTACATTCCCTCTCTGAAAGCTGCCCCTGTGCTGTTCAATACTACATACTCAACCATTTTCTCTGTTAATATTGATTTTATTATATTTATTATTGTACATTTTTTTTGCTGTTAATGTACAGTGTTCTTGGAAAGAACAATGGCTCACACATAAGTATTTTGTCCCTAATTGTCCTCATGTGAACACGTATGCTAACGTTGTCAGCAATATTATTTTTAAATCCAAAATATTAAATGTGACCTACATTGCTTTGAGTGAGTTTGCATTTGTGTTTCTTACTCTGCTACATTAAAATCACTGGCCATTGTGTGTGCACTTATATCAAGCACATTATTTTAGTACATGAGTAATACTGCTAATAATGATAATAACAACAATACAATAGCAACTACATGCGAGACAGCTTTAAAGACAGAAAAGGAAGTGCAATGTGGCAACTCTCAAATTTCCCTTTTCCAGCAGTTAAAAATCATTTGGGAAAGAGAAAGAAGTCAAGCAAAGCTAGTTTTAGAGTGCTGAAATAGAGTTTGTTTTTTAAAAAAATAGTATCGATTTACAATGTCAGCAATATGAAATGCTTTTTTGATTTCCAATTGGCCTGCTGTCATGCACTCTCATTTTTCTGTAATTGGTACATGAAAAAATACAACTTTTTATATTTGTGTTGCATTTAACACATATATGAGGCAAGTATCCTAGGATTGGATACCTGTGTAAACTTAATGATCTAGTGTTACAAAATGTTTAAAGGTATTTTGGATGAATATTGATTCTTGGAAGTCAGCCAATCTCTGAAAAGAGTATTGTTGTTAAGAAACAGTGAACTGAAAAATACATATCTCTCTTTAACCTAAAATCTACTCATAGAGTATTAAATAAAAGAGCAGTATTGAGGAATGACTTGAAATTAAATGTTTAAGATTTCATTTATCTTAGAGTTTCTTTATTATTCACAATATAAGTCAACCTGACCATTATTTCAACTAAAGCGCAAGCAAGGGAAATCATAAAGGCAACTGGGAAATGTAGATATTCTTCGTATCTAGTGGAAAATAACAAATGCTTCCATTTTTGTTAGAATATGCTACCTTTAGCCTCAGTTCTGCATTATTTGAAGATAACTGTGCTGAATGTTGCCAAGTCCAATCCTACATGTAGCAATATTGTTAATTGTGAAGAACAATTCAGAAGACATACTGAAGAATTACTGTAGCTGTGTACTTGCTATCCTGCTCCTATAGTAGTCAGGGTAAGAACAAAAAAATATGGGTTCATTCATAAAGACAAATAGTTCTGAGTTCAAATCCTACCTTTGTTGCTACATTGCTGTGTAATCTTAAATGAAATCCTTGATCTTTATGTTTGTTCCTTCTTTCTGTTAAAGAAAATAGAAAAATTTAAAAGCATTTATTTAAATTCTTATCCTATTGCCCCTAATTCAAATGAGAATATTTTATTAAACTTCTAAGATTTAATTAAGTAAAGGATGAGATTTATATATTACTTGGAATTTTCTCATCCTTCTTTATAGCTTAGAAGACAGACTCCATCCCTGCATCAACTCTGCCCCAACGATAGTTATTGCCAAGATAAGTTAATTGATAAAGATTGTGAGGACACATTTCTTTTAGGTTCGGCAGAAGAGAATATGGTGATTAATTCGTAATATCCAAGGGTCCAGTAGGGATATACATTTGCAGACTTGTAAACCATCAATCATGGTCTTAGCATGTTTTCATGGTCAACATCTGATTTCCTATTAATATCACCAGGTTTAGCATGGTACAATAAGAAAAAGTAATAAATCAGAAATCAGAAGGCTTACATCCAAGGGACAATTTTCTCTTACTAGTTCTTTGATTTTTGACACATTTTAATTATTTTGGTTCTTTTTCTTTATCTCTAAAATTATATCAAAAATACCAATTTATAATACTGTTTTAAGACATGAATACAATAATTTTTTGTGAAAGCACTATGTCAATTATGACATATTACCCTAAAGTTACATATTCATTTTTATGTTATATACATCATATTTAGACAATGCATTTAGATTTAATATGAGATATAACTTGTGTTGGATTTTTCCAATTGATAAATGTAGGCTATTCCAGTTGGCTGCATAGGCTTTTCTTTAGCTCTTTAAAATCACTTCTTTCTAAAACTGCTTTAGTATTTTAATAAAAATTACTCTTCATTCAAATGAATATAAAACCATTATTCTTCACCAGAATTGTGATGATAACAAGCATAGTTACGATTAAATGGATAAGTCAGATATTTACATTGACATTTGAATGCCATTTATAATGTAATTAATGCTTTTTTCTTGGTTTTTTTTTTTTTGAGCATCAAAAGCATTTCATTTCCTTTAATTTTTAGACAATTGATTTTCAAGCTCTTTAACTTTGCCAGCAAGGGAATCAAATATATTCTTAATGTGAAAATCTGTGTCCAATGTCTCCAAGATCATATAGGAAGAATACATTTTAAAACTCTTGTTTAAAAATACAGGTAAAATGGCACCAATACATATACTTTAAAAAGGATGACTAAACCTAGAGTTTCCTCTCATAGTATTTTTTTCCCTCTACAGAATGGAGGATTGCTCCCTCTTTTTTGCCCTCTAAATCCAATTCATCAACAAGTAACAACTTTTACCTCCTAAATATTTCTTCCATCATTCATTTCTTTCCATATTTAGTACCAGTGACTTAATCCCCAAGTTACTAGCATTTTTTTCTTGGACTATTGCAATAAGTATTTAACTAGGTTTTCAGTATACCCTCTGGCCTCTTTCTTAATCCATTTTCCACAGTGAAGTGAGATTAATCATTCAAATAAATCAGATCTGATCTTGGCACGCTTCCCTGCTGAACATGGCTTTTTTTGACCCCTATTCATATCTCTCGAGTCATCGATCCTATAAGCCTTTGTTTTCTTTCCTCCCTACAGTTATATAAGTTTTCATTCAGTTCTTCATCTTTCTGTCCCACATCACAGCAACTTTGCTCATGGTGTCACCTCTATCTGGAATGTTTTCTCTTTCCTCTTCACCAGATTAAATTCTCAGGTCAGTAATACTTTCCTCAGGGAAACATTTGTGGAACTCAGTTAATTACCCTCAGGCCCAATACAAGCTCCCATAAAACGATGTTCTGTTTTAGTATTTTTCAACATTGGCATTTTGCATTAGTATACACAAATATTTTATTAATATCTAGCCTTACTTTAAAATGGACAGTTCATGACGTCTGGACTTTTTCAGTATTTTTTCATCACTGGATCTTCACACCCTAAAACAGTCTAACCGCAAAACAACAGTAAATATGTGACAGGCACCTGTTCTGCACTGTGCATGTGTTATTTTATTTAATCCAAACAATAGACATATAAACTGAATACCAGTATTATTTTTATTTTAAAAATGAGGAATTACAGGCAAAAAGAAGTCAAATAAATTGCAGAGGTCGCACAGCTGCTTAATGGAAGAATTGGGATTTGAACTAAAAACTGTGGAAGACTCTGGGCCTGGAAGCCTGCTAAGAACCTTTATGACTTCACAAAGTAGACAGTTACTGAACATGGGTTGAATACATAGCTGCCCTATTTCTCAGGACAGTCTCTAGATTTGGTGAAAATCCATTTGGTGGCTTTTATATGACAGTGCAGACATAGAAAATGTAATTGTGTTTACATGAGTTATGTTAAAAGTAATGCAGGTTCTGTATGGAGGCTAAAACTGCAAGCGAATATTTGAAAGTTTTCCTACATAATGAATAATATTCAATTGTTTGATAAAGGATTTTGATGGTATTTTCTCAACATCACATTCAGACAAAATTTTAACTTGATAATTCACTTGTTGATAAATGAACAGTAGATCAGGTTTCATTCTGTTTAACCCTTTATTTTAAATTATGACTTCTTTCTTCATACAGAGTATACCTACTATGTGACAAGCGCTGGGCTGGGCGTTATGGACGTTGATGCAAATAAAGTGAAAACTCTACTTTGTGTACATTTGTTTTACTGACAGAAACAGAAAAGATAATACAATTCGGTAAGTGTATTAAATGAAGAGGAATAAGGTATTCATGGAAAATTTTCAGAACCAGTAAGAGTTAGCCAGTTGCATACTGGAAAGAAGAACTATTTTTCTCTCTTTATAAAATGTAGAGTCATAAGGGTTTTTATTTGGACACCCAGGAGTAGTTCATTGTGACTGTAATATACAAGATGTACTAGATTAGATATTGTAGATGGTGAGTGAGGACATAGTAAAAGTGAAGCCAAAAATGGTAGCATTGGCCAGAATATGGAGAAGCTTGATCGTATGTTAAGGATAATCAACTTTTTCCTAAAAGTTGACTGAAAGCATAAAAACCTGTAGAGAATAGTGAAAAATTAATATTGCTCTTTTGTTAAATTATCTTTTGGAAGAATGTGAACATAGATAAGAACAAGGAGAAGTTTTCCAGCAAGAACAGCAATTAGAAGTTTATTTTGGTAAACCAGGAATTATAAGATGTGTGCTAAGATTGTTGCATTAGGTCTGAAAAAAAAAAGGAAGGACACAGTGTGGTATCTTATTTAAAATGGGTGATGAGAGAAAAGAGGAAGCAAAGGATTATATCCAGGTTTTGAACACTGGCAATTGAGGAAATGGCGATGGAATACTTTTCTCTATGTTATTGTCCCCTGGAAATTGCCTTGGAATTTGTGCATACTAGGCTCCTCATTTGGGGGGATTTAGAGATCCTCTCTCCTACAAATGATTTGATCAAAAATCTCAAAATAAATAAAACATTAAAACATGAGGCTCATCAAAGCTTCATTTTACAAGTAAGGACACTGGGGAATGATGAAGAAAGTAACTTCTGAGCGTTACATGGCTAATAAATGGCTGAACTAAAAGATGAATTCAGATCCATCCCTTTCCATGGAAATTAATCACTGTTGGTTTTTTTCTACGTATACAGTAAAATCAATCAGTTAAAGAGATGCTTTTGTTTAGGATGTTAGAATAGGCAGAACTCTTACTTTTGAGTATCATTTCAAAGAAAAGAAGGGATGGAGGGGTTGTAGTGAAAAAGCTAAGGGTGTCACCAACAACTCTTATGGGAATCATGAGGAATGATGGACAAGAAAACTTATTTGAAGGGTGGAGGCAGTTAATTCACATAATATGCAGAGGCGGTATGATTGTTTGCTATGAACTGTTTTTTGAAACACAGAGGGTGGTAGGATTTCTCAACCATCACTGCTTTCCAGAAACATCAGGTTAAGATCAGAGTCAACATTGTCATGTTACTCAATTAAAATGATCTATTACAGTAGGAAACAAAAAAAAAGCTATGTAGTAAGGATAATTTAGCAGTTTTTGCTAAATAGAGGATGACAATATCTTTTCATTAATCCCAATTATTAGAATTATTCTATGTGTGTACACAATGGATAATTTGTTTCAAAACATCCATCTTTATTATTTTATGTTCTCTGGGCTTCAAGGCTTGTTTCCTACTATGTAATAGATGATTCTGTATTTATGTTCTCTAAGAACTTAAGAATCCAAATGTTCATAACCTAATTCATCATTTTTTCTAAAACATACTTATTCTATATTCCATCTACAAATAAATAAATGACAATACCATCCAAACGTGGGAAACTATAGAACAGAGCAGAACACTAGAAACCTCAGAGTAATGAAAGACTTCTCTCCATCTCTCATTATGTGTAGAGCATTGCTATACAAACTCTTGCTAATTTTATGGCTTAAATTGCTCTATAGACTATTCTTTCCCCCACAAATGTACTGAAAGTGTTTTATTTACTTACTTGAATAGTTGCCTTAGTCTTACTTTTATCCCAGCCTATCCCATCCACTGCGTTGCCAATTAAGTAATAATAGAAAATATTTTGTGTTTGATAAACAAAAGAAAAAAAGAATACATGATTTCTTTTTTCATTTCTTATGCTAGGATTATGAGGTTTTCCTAATGTTTTGTAATGTATAAGCCTGTATTTTTGCATGGATAATAAAGTCCTTTGTGCCATGACCCCAAGTAGTTTTCCTAGCCACCTCTGGCACTTTATTGCCATGCTCTTAGTTCACATCATTTTGGGCCTTTACCCTGGCATCCAATATACTTGCATATGCTTTCCACAGTGTGTCTCCCATTCCTGGCGTACAAATATCTGTCTTATCCGTCTGGGGAATGTCTATGCATCCTACAAGACCCAGCTTACAGTAATCTTCTTTCATATGCCTTTGAAACATAAACTTGTGTGCCTTTTTACTTTCTATTGTCATGTTTTATTTAGCCTTCTCTTCTGTAATCTAAACTGTGAACTTGTTGAAGGCACGTGCCCTAGGGGAAGGCAGTATAAGAAGGTGGTTAAGGGCATAGCCTCTAGATTTATAATGACTGGCTTCCATTTTTGACCCCAGTGTATATTAAGTGGGTAACTTTGGGCAAGTTGCTTAACATCTTCAGATCTCAAATTCATCATTCCTAAATAGAGAAATTAATAGTACTTACATCATAGGCCTATAATATTTCTTGATTTATCTAGATAAATGAGAAAATTTTCATTATACAGGTGATTATTATCAGGATAGTAGTGACATTTTATCATTTTCATTATTATTATTATTATTAATATCTTTGAATTGCTATTTTCTAATGTATAAATAGTATCTACTAATAATAATAGTTTCTATTAATTGCTAGTGGTATGTCTGCTGCTGTTCTAAGAGCTTTGTAATATTAACACGTTTAATCCTCACAATAAATTTATGAGTTCTGTTTTATTTTCATTCCCATTTTACAGGTGAGGAGCCTGAGGCATGGATATACCAAGTCATAGATGATTTAAACCCAGGTAATCTAACTTTGGTGCCCTTGTAAATAGTCAATAGAGTTTAGTGCCTCAATAGGGAATAAAATATTTGGTTATGAAAGAAAAATGTTATCAAATGAGGTTTGAATAAGATCAAATTTTAATGTACCTAAACCTATCACTTGTATTGCAACTGCTAAGAATTTCTCGTTAGCAATACAAAATTAAGGATACTGACTCTATATAGAGCCTACAATTGCAGTAAATATATATTACATAAGTGCCTAATTATCATATTAGGCACTTAACTTGAATCTCAAATAGAAATTTAGGATACACAAGAAAACAGATAATTTACAACCACTTAATGTGAAGTGGGTGGTGTGAAGACCTAGTGGTTATACACCTAAGGTGATTGGACACTTGGCGAACAAAGGGGTACCTTCAAGTGTGAGAAATTTTGCCATTTCAGAAAATAAAATTTTTCAAAAAATTAAATAAAAATTTTTGGAAATGATAAGGTTTTGCCTATCTAGAATTGAAAATATTGTTTTAATTAACACAGAGTTTTATTCTTTCATGTTCATTACATTAAGATTTATTTTCATGATTTCCATTCAGAAAGTATTCTTTTTGATTGATCTATTGAGATGTAGGATTTGTAAAAGAAATTATTCATTATTATGACTGAATTTTAAACAGATTTATAACATGATCTGTAAACCATATTCTTACTTTTAAATGCTATCCATTATCTCTCAGATTATACATTTGAAAAAGTGCATTATTTTAGCAGTTATAAATGCAGATTAGGAACACAGAACAATCCATCTAACACAGTCTCACTATTTTTCAAAGCACTTTTACCTCTTTAACAAATCATGTGTGAAAATGTCTACAAATTTAGAATTCTTAAAAGCCAATTATTCCTGAATCAACTCTATTTTAGATACGAACATATAAAATTAGCAACAGAATTATCTATTAATATTTATATTCCTGATATGCACATACATATGTATCATATTTAATTACTTTACCAATATTATCATATTTATTCTTCACAGCAACTCTCTTAGTGCATATTTGCATTCCCATTTTAGAGATGAGAAATTTGAGGCTTAGAATGATTTATTATTACCAAAACAGTACACATTGAGATAATTGGCAGAGCCAGGATATGAACCCAGATACTTTGACTCAAGAGTACTAAAGGTTATATTGAATCCTTGTACTCTTGTGGCATACCATTTCATTTTTTTACTAAGTAAATACCATCTGATTTATATTAACTAAATTATTAAAATAAACAATGTAATTCATATGTATGTTTCTTTTCTGATACAGGGGATAGAAATGCTTGTTTATGAAATCATTGATAATAAAATAATTTCACAGAACATCTATAAAGGTGTCCTGTTTTTAGAGTTGGCACATTTTGGAACTGGAATATTGCTTAGTTGAGATGAAGAAAGGTATTTTTCTTTCCAATATTTGCTGGGTTTGTTTTTTAAAATTCATCCATTTATTCAAGTGTTTGTTTACTCCATATATATATTTGAGCATATACTATATGCCAGACACTCTGCTTGAAGTATTCAATGCTAAAAAAAGGGTATAATTTCTACTCTCATAATACTTGATTCTAGCTGATCTTTATTTCAGATCTTCTAGAAATTTCTAGATCTAGATCTTTCTAGAAAGCTAGAAAGCGAGCAGTTTATTTAAGAATGTCGGGAATGTCATTTCTGAAATACTTAACCAAGTGTTAAAGTGTTGTTGTGAGGAATATGAATATTCAGGTTCTGTGCAAATTGCTTTCTTTTATCATCCTGACTCATGGTCTTTTCCCTATTTTCTCCTCTGTTGCATTTTCCCCCTGCTTTTTGATGGTTGCTATCTTGCTACTAAGCTGTTATGCAAAATGAAAGAATTATTATTCTCTATCTGAAATGCTCAAGGTTTATATTTTAGGCCCAACAATATATTTTCAAGATGCTTGCCTTCCTCTCTGCTCAATTTCAGTTTCATCTGTTTCCCGGGAAGATTCTGTCTAATCTGGATACTCTTTACCCTATTTTTTGCCTATGAAGTAGTGTTTTAAAAACATCCTGGTACCTAGTGTAAAGAAAAGGGCTTCCAAATAAAATATTATAAGAAAAATCCTCTCATTCTAAAGACTTTGTAAAAATTTCTGTCTTTTCAACTACAGCAGTTAGGGATTTTTAACAATGTTATTGCCACTACATGCAGGCTATAGTAGAACAAGGATTTATAAAAAGGACCTATAAAATAAGGGTTTATTGATGAAAATAATATTGCTACTATACCATAGAAATCAAAATCCTTAATGCTTATTTTTGTATCATAGGGAAATATTACCATTTCAACCAAATACTAAAGACAGAAGGAAAAAAATATATAAATAGGCATCCAAATTTTTCTTTACCAACTTATAATTAAATTTCCTATATTGCACTTGAAATTAAATAAAAAACAAAGAAGAAATCAGTAGGTATATTTAGACAGGAGACATACCAAAGAAAAATTTCTCAGATAATCACACATTGGAATTCTGTAAATAAGTAAAAATGAATCCAGCACACTTTATTTAAAATGTAAGATGTTACAATTTGCACCAAAAGATAATTACTCAATGTGTAAACTATTTAAATATTTAGCATTTATTTTGCTTCCTTTACATAGAACTATGGGTTTTAGTTGGTTTTTTTGTGTTTACACTAACATAATACAGTGTAAATTGTCCATGTGTTGCTAAATGCACTTAGATATAGAAACACTGTTTCTAAGTCACTAACATTACTAAATGTTAAATGTACTAGGCTATATTTAAGAACTTTTGAATGCAACTGACTATTTAAAAAATCACTAAATTTATCATTCTTGCTCAGCAATTAATTATTTCCATTACATTTAACTGCAAATAAGAAATAATTTGGCTTTGCTAGCTCCTTGGATATTTTTGCTCAAATTGCTTCATTTCTTATATTTTTAAAAAATCACCAGGAAAATTAAAGAAAAAAATACATAACTAAAATAATAGGTTCTTGTGTTGTTTACTGAATGAATAATGTAATAACTGAAAAACTCATATGGTTTAGAACAGTTTTCTTTATTTATTGTTTATAATGTTTTTTACTTCTTTTGCTATAAAAGAGCTTTGATAGCCTCCATTTCTGCCTCCTAATGTAGCTCCTTCTCCTATTCCTCTTCAGTTCTACATTTTCCTCCCCCTAAAGTAGATTTAAGGAAGAACAGAACATCTCCAATCACCCCAAAGTTCTATACTAGGCACACACTCCTTTATGCACAGGCACTTGATCATCCTGGCCAACTGTGAGTTCAAACACTGACAGCTGTTGCGAGGGACTCATGTAGCATATTGTTCCTGAGCAAGTAATGAGGCCCAATGTGAAGGTCTCAGCCCCTCACTGTCCTGTATAACAATTCTCATTCATTCACTCAACATTCATTGGTATATTGAGCACCCACTAAATCTCAGGCAACATTCTAGATCACAGGGACAAAATAATGAACAGAACAGCATCATTTTCCTTGTGAAATTAATATTTTTGTGGATGGAGACAGAAAATATGTAAATATTTAAGACCATTTCAGATAGCAACAAGCACAATAAAGAACGTTAAAGGAGTTAAGAGAAACTGGCAGAGATTCCCTGTGAAAATTATATACAAGGTGAGAATTAATTGATAAGTAGAAGAAAACATGTGAAGATGACAGAAAAGAGTTTTTCAGGTGTTAGAGTTTCTCTGTGGATGAGAAAAAGAACTGAATTGTCCAAGAGAAGGTAAGTTGGTGTGGATGAAGTGAAGTGAATGAGAGTGAAGAGTTGAAAGTAAAGTCAGAAAGGTAAATGCAGCCACACCTGTAGGCCCCTAAAAGCAATGATAAGGTAACTGCAATTTCCTACTTCAAGTTGAGAATTACCTTTAAAAAGACCTCAAAGAATAGTATTATTTTTTCTAGATCTGCAAAATAATGATATTGGCAATTTAATAGGGATTGTATTGAATCTGTAGATCACTTTGCGTAGTATAAACATTTTAACAATGTTGATTCTGCCGATCCATGAGCATGGAACGGTTTTCCATCTGCTTATGCCCTCTCCTGTTTCCCTCCTCAGTGTTTTGTAGTTCTACCTGTAGAGGTCTTTCACCTCCTTAGTTAAAGGTATTCCTAGGTATTTTATTTTCTTTGTTGCTATTTTGAGAGATATTGAGTCTTTGATTTGGTTCTCAGCCTGAATGTAGTTGGCATATATTAATGCTACTGATTTGTGTACATTGATTTTGTAACCTAAGACTTTGCTGAATTTATTTTTCAGTTCCGGTAGTCTCTTGGCAGATTCTTGGGCTTTTCATATGGAACCAAAGAAGACCTCGTATAGCCAAAGCAACCTTAAGCAAAAAGAACAAATAAGAAGGCACCAATTTACCAGACTTCAAGCTCTACTACAAGGCTATAATCACCAAAACAGCATGGTACTGGCACAAGAATAGAGGCATAGACCAAGGGAACAGAACAGAGAATGCAGCTATAAAACCATCCACATACTGTCATCTAATCTTTGACAAAACAGACAAAAACATACACTGGTGAACAGAATCCCTATTGAATAAATGGTGCTGGGAAAATCGGATAGCCACATGTAGGAGACTGAAATAGGATCCACACCTCTCACCTATCACAAAAATCAACTAACGATGGATAACAGACTGAAACCTAAGGCATGAAACCACAACAATTTGAGAAGAAAATGTTAGAAAAACTCTTACAGACATCAGCCTAGGCAAAGAATTTATGAAGAAGACCCCCAAAGCAATCACAGCAACAACAAAAATAAGTAAATGGGACCTGATCAAATTAAAAACCTTCTGCACAGCCAAGGAAACTATCATTAGAATGAACAGACAACCTACAGAATGGGAGAAAATATTTGCATGCCATACATCCCATAAAGGGCTGATAACTAGAATCTATAAAGAACTCAGGCAAATCAGCAAGAAAGAATCAAACAATTCCATTAAAAAGTGGGCAAAGGACATGAACAGAAACTTTTCAAAAGAAGATAGACTAATTGCCTACAAATATATGAAAAAATGCCTCTCTAACCATCAGGGAAATGCAAATCAGAACCACAATGAGATATCACTTAACTCCAATGAGAATGGCTTTTATCAAAAAGTCCCAAAACAGCAAATGTTGGCAGGGATGCAGAGAGATGGAACACTCATATACTGCTGGTGGGACTGCAAACTAGTACAATCCCTATGGAAAGTAGTATGGAGATACCTCTAAGAACTAAAAGTAGAACTACTATTTGATCCAGCAATCCCACTACTGGGTATTTACCCAAAGGAAAAAAAGACATTCTATAAAAAAGATATCTGCACTCAAATGTTTATAGCAGCACAATTCACAATCACAAAGATGTGTAAAAAACCCAAGTGCCCATCAATCCATGACTGCATGAATAAATGTGGTATATGTATACCATGGAATACTACTCAGCCATAAAAAAGTGCTGAACTGATGCATCTTGTAATCGCCTGGGTGGAACTGGAGCCCATTCTTCTAAACGAAGTATCACAAGAATGGAAAAACAAACACTAGAGGTACTCACATTAAATTAGTACTAATTGATCGACACTTACTTGCACATATGGAAGTAACATGCATTGGGGATTAGGCAGGTGGGAGGATGGAGGAGGAGATGGGTAAATTTGCACCTAATGGGTGCTGTGTGCACTGTCTGGGGAATGGGCACGTGTAGCTTTGACTCGGGCAGTGAAAAGGAAATTTACATGACCAAAGTGTTTGTACCCCCATAATATTCTGAAAAAAAAAAATATGTAAAGAAAAAATACCTACCACAGAAAGATAAATAAATAATAAATAAATAAATAAAAGGATCTCAATTAAGGTCAGGTTCCTGTGATCCCACCACTTTAGGAGGCTGAGGCAGAAGGATCACTTGAGGCCAGGAGTTCAAGACCAGCTTATGTGATTTAGTGAGATTCCCTCCCCTCCAAGTCCCTACAAAAAGAAAAAAAAAATTAGCTGGGCCTGGTAGTGTGTGCTTGTAGTCCCAGCTACTTGTGAGGCTGAGGCAGGAGGAATGCTTGAGCCCAGGAGTTTGAAGCTGCAGTGAGCTATGATCACTCCAACCTGGACAAGAGAACAAGATCATATCTGAAAAAAATAAAAAAATAAAAAATGTCAGTTAAGTCCTCAGGGGAAGAACAATTTTTCTACAGTGTATGTTAGGATGAAGGAAATGATTTCATTTTTTCAGTTATACCCCATACAGCTCAGCATATGTACACCTATACTTGCATACATAATGTGGCTCTGCATTTATTCATAATATGCATATTAAGAGTATGCTATGCATATTGGACTACCCACAAAAGAATGCTTTCCTGAAAACTCCATGGAAACCACTTGTGGCTGCATAGCTATTGCCACATCCAATCACAAACACTAAGCTATGAATGAGATAGAGCACAAGCCACAGTTTTTACGCAATGTACTGCTGGTATATATGGCTCTAGATCCCAATGGGGGAACACTAGGTCAGTGCTCCTCTTTCCCTGCAGTTTAAGTACCCTGACCAAACTCCTAGGACAGTTCCTCTTCTGAAATCTGATTAGCCTGGCTTTGCTAGACTTCTGTGTGCCGTGCTAGGATGCTATGGGCAAAGGGCACCTCCATACTCCATACCACTTATGTCTCCCAGTGTCTTCCTCGATGACCACTGCTGCAACAGGCCTTGTGTGGGGCCTACCTGATCATTGTCCTTATTTGTTTTGCTGATTCTTATGCATTCATGCAGTGGCTGCTAAAACAGAATAGTGTTGGAACATTGATGGAATGCTAGCCTTCATTAGAAAAGTCTACCTGGAGAAGATCATTTTTAAAGTAATAATATGACTATTGCAGGCTAAATATCCACAACTGAGATAAAAGAATTCTGAAAGAGAAAGAGAAATCCTACCAAATTCTGGAAATAGGATGGCTTATTAGAAAGAAACCCAAATTGGATGTTATAAAATAAGAGTTAGGCCCTAAGTAATTTCAGAAAATTATGAATTTTGCAACAGTTGATAACTTTAGAAAAACTATACACACACACACACACACATACACGCACATATACATATATATTATCAATCCTTTGGCTTACATAGTTATGGCTAGAATTGAACATGTTAAGTGCTTTGCCAGTGTTACAAAGAATAAAGCGAGGAAAAGACAGCTCTCCTAATACCCAGGTTTTTAAAAATCTCCAGTAATCATTTGCAGTACTCCTTCTAGTATCACACCCTTACAACTAAAGTTAGAAGTGTAAATGCTTATGGTATTTTCAGCTATATGAACACTGAGCAACTTTTTAAGGAAATGCAATCTTTGCTTACAAAATTCTTTACATATTCTATCATGTAGATGAGTGTCAAAAAGTAATATAGGCAAAATGCAATGTTTAATTATTGATTTCATTGTACTTCCACTCAAGTTGTCTGGAAATGTTTCTGTTTGGTGAGAGAACTAACGAGATTTCCATGAAAATATTCATGTTGTCCTAAGTGAAGTATTTTCTACCTTCCACTGTAATGCACAATCTGCATTGCTAATTTGTTCACATACGATTTTCAAAAGATAACAATCCAAATCACTACTTTTTCAAGTAAATTTGTGTGGATTTTTTTCTTTTTAAATTATATTTTAGTTTCTTTTTGTTACTGGAAAAATGACATCATTACTATTAATTATTTCCACTAGATTTCTAAATTTGTGATTTGTTTATATCATCTGTTTTATTTAAAATATGTTTGCACATTAAAATCTTCCTTCTTTAATTTCTATTATAAGTGCCTCTCTCACAAAGATCTTTCCCATCGAAAAACAACTTCATATTTTGCAGACATTTTTCCGTAAAAATTTCTTGGAAGTTTTTTTTTTTTAGGTATTTAAAATTGTAGTGAAGTGATGTTAAGATAAATACCTCAATGCATCTTCCCTCAAGACATGAAATTATTAACTAATTATGGGGATTTTGCTATTTAAATATTCTATCTTTAATGTTTAAAATGACATATTTATTATATATTGACTTCTTCCATAACATTGTTTTTATTTTTGGACATTTTTTCCTTTTATAATTAGTTATCTGTCTATTCTTATCGTTTACCACATTATTTTAAGTGTTTACTTCCCTCATTATATCTTCAATGCATCTCAGACTCAACATGCCCCAAACCATATTCAATTCACTCCCTTCATTTTCCCAGCACTCAGCAGAGTTTTTTACTCTGTCAGGTAGATGGTGGCTTCTAGCATAGATCCATAGTGGTTGAAATAGCTGTGCTGCCCTAACCAAAAAAACCAAAAAAGGCTTCCATAGGCTCTGTTCCTCACTTCGATGGACATCTTTTTGATGCAGAATTTCCATGTGGTCATTCCCAAATTTTTGCATGCGCTTTCTCAATAGCATGCTTGCAGTAATCTTACAAAACCAAGCTCAAGGTCATCGATGAGTAGGGAACTGCAGAGGAAAATGTATGATTACACACTTAATGGGCAGCGACTTGATAGTACCTTTTGTATTGTTTTTTGATCCTAACTTAAGTAAAAATTGAAGAATTGGAGAATATTTTTATCATTTTTGACAATGAAGATCTGGAGACATTATGCAGTCCTTCTCTTAGTCTCTTGCCGTACAAACAGAGCAGTTGCTGTTATAGTTCTATTTCCAAGGTTAATTACAAGGTTGTCACTAACAAACATTTTCTCTTTACCTGCAGGTGGAAAGTGGATGGGCAGCAAAACAAAACGACAGACAGACAGATAAAAACTGGTCAAAATTGACTGTGTGATCTTCTTTCCTAAATTACATCCTCTTATAGTTTATTTTTTTCCTTCCTTTTATTTTTTGTTCCTATCTCAATAGAAGCCACCATCCAGTTCTATGAGTCAGAAACAGGCCTCTCTCCTTCACTTCCCAAACCCAATCCAATACTAATTAATCTAAAAGTAGCACTAATTTGTCTCCATTTTTCTCCATACACATAGCGAAGTCAAATGTCATCACTATAATGGCCTTCTACCTGGCTACAGCTGTAACGACCCCCTCCAGATTAGCTTTTACTCAGTGATCTTTTCAAACATGCAAAATTGAGTGTCACTCCCCCTTCCTTTTTTTTTCTTTTGAGATTGGGTCTCACTATATTGCCCAGGCTCATCTTGAACTCCTAGGCTCAAGCAATCCTCCTGCCTCAGCCTCCTGTGATTCACCCTTCTTAAAGTTCTTCATTGCTCTTAGGATAAAGGCAAAACTAACTTAGTAAGGACAATGAGGACTCATATGCTCTGCCCCTTGCTGACACTGCAATCCTTACCTGACACCACACTTGGCTCCAGCTTTCTATCAGCTCCTCAGATATACCACAGTGTTTGTTCCAGGCTTGCAGCCTTCTACCTGCAAGTTTTTTCTTTCTGCCTATAAAGATTCCTCATCTTTCTCCTTTAGTTACTACTTATCTTTCAGGCATAAATAGAAGCACTTGTGAGACCGTCTTTGTATTCTAAGTCAAGTTCTTTTGTTATTTATTCTCACTAACCAGTTTCTATTCCTCTATGGCTCCTATATAAATCTGAAATTATACATGCAATTTGTCATTTGTTTCATTAACATTCATCTCCCCAGGTAGATAATATGCTCTAGAAAAGATATTTGTAAAAATTAGTTCTTTGGATTGTGCCCCTTGTGAACTCAGTGTTGTTTATCCATTGGTTATTGATTCTTTCCCTTTCAAAGACAGTTTTTGCTTTACTGTTTGTTTCATTTTGTGTCCTGAGAGGGTGGCTTGGCTTTCTACCTACCGAGGCATGCAGGTTGTCAGGCTTGCATCTGCAAGCAGCTAACCATCACGTTAGGGGCCCCAAAAATAAGGCCAGACGGAAATGTGGTTTGCATTCCATCTTAGTGCATTCAGGCTACTAGGTACCTTATATACAACAGAATTTTATTTCTCACAGTTACGGAGGCAGCAAATCCAAAATCAAGTCTCTGGCCAATTTGGAGTCTGGTTAAGGCCTGATTTCTGCTTCATAGATGGTGCTTTTTAGCTGGGGAGACGGGGCTTTTTTATAATCCCATTCTTGAAGGCTACTCTCTCATGACCTAATCAACTCCCAAAGCATCCACCTCTTGATACCATCATCTTGGGGGTTAAGATTTCAGCATATGAATTTTGAGAAGGCAGAAACATTTAAACCATAACACATCTCATTTGAAGCCAATATCCTACATTGCCAGCTCTGGGGGATTAGAGGAAAGGCAGTGGTGGTGTTTGTCTAAGTCTTCCTTTTGGCTATCTGTGGAAGTGGTTCAGCATCTGTTTTTGGGGATGCCTCTTGCCTCTGTGGTTTAGCCATAAAGGCTTATTGGTTTTGTTTTTGAGTCACTTCAAATAGGTGTATTTTTGGTTTAAGGGAAAAAAAGGGAGTTAAATATTTCCAGAAATAGTTACTGGTTTGTCCTGGCTGAAGCCTGGTAATAAGATATTGTAAAGGATTTTTAAAAAAAGAGATTTATGGTCAGAAGTTGGCCTAACTGGAAAGAGATATTCAGAACCTAGTAGGAACTTTTACTTTTTTAAGTCCTCTCTGTTCTTATTATTTGATCCTGCTCTTCCCATGGGAACTTCTCAGTTGACTCAAACCCCATTCTCAAACTCCTGTTGCTTATATACCCCATGCTGTCCATTTCCCTCCTGTTGGCATGATTTTACTGCAGAAATGTATTAACTACTTTGGGAAACTTAAGATCTCCCCAAACTGACTCTTCTAAGCCCTCTTTCGTCCTATCGCTCTGCTTTTCCCTCTTTTTTTTTTTAGCTGTCTTCCTTCTTGCTTTCAGATCTCTTGAATACTTTGATATGCTCCCCTTCAAGCCCCTACCTCCTCCATTTCCCATCATTTATTTTTTCTCCCTACATAACCCCATCAAAATTTAGAAACTTGTATTATTATTTTCATGATAATATAGTTATTTACACAAGTTCAATAAGAATATGTTCTCCTTATAAAAGGATATAATTGGAAAAAAATTGTTTTTATTACCAAGGTCTTGACTGAATATGTTTTAAAATGATGCATAAAATCAGATATGATTAGACAGATTTAAGAAACTAAAGTTGACTTTACTGAGCCAATGCTTAAAAGCCCTTTTAGAAAAACCTGGCCTGGTACCTGGTTTACAGGGTTCCCAGAATTACGTGTGAGTAAGGAAAATCACTTTTTGAAAGGCTCAGGAACTTAAGGATCTCTTGGGGACCTCTAGAAGAGGAGAATTCACCAAAATCTATAAGTACTGAAGAAAAAGTCTAGTGGTGAGTTCCAGGCTTGGCTTCTTAACCTAAAGGGTGTTTTTAAAGTTTAATCTGAGATTCCTCATTTAAAGTTCCAGCAAAGCAGACTTACAAAGAGCCTTTATGGTTAATCACTATTCTTGCTGCACTTATATAAATAATCAGGACAAGTTTAATGAGACAAATCTTATTTTGCAAACAAATTAGTCTTACTTAAAGAATCTTTGATAGACAGGGAGGTGACTATAGAGAGAAACAAATAGTTTCAATGGAAAACTATGATGCACCCTGTGGATTGTTAGATTCTATCCCTGTTCATTATTTATGAGGTTTTGTTATCTACCTGTAAACTAGACTGGATACCGCTCAATTCTTCTAGCTTCTTCCAATATCTGGCTACAAATCTCCAAATTAACATTTCTAATTTTTCTTTCACTCTCTTGACTTGGTGCCACTGGGAACTAAAACCTAACTCGTAGGACTTTTATTCAGAATACCTAAAAACACTAAACAGTGAAATTGGATGATTGGATATAAACTTCAAAATAGTCACCAAAACAGATCATGTATAGACTACCTCCATGCCTGTTGCTGTATAGGTCACTGAGAAAGTTCACCAGAATACCCGATGGTGATCCAGACATGCAAAATGCAAACCAGGAAAATCTGATAAGATTGTCACTGCCATGCCCACTCCACTATCTAAATATGTTTCAAGTCCAACATCTACAAATCTTCTTGACTGACTGTTGGACTAAAAAAAACTGAGTTTAGTGTGTTCTAACCATTAAGCTTTGTTTTCCTTTTGTTTCCATCAAAACATTCCTCGTTAAATGCCTGATTGCTCGGACCACATGGAGGTGTAACTTAGGTGGCCGTCCACTCCCATCTATACCACTGCTTCCTGAAATGGGACACAGCTGTTTAACTGGACTGACTGACTCTCAGGACTGACAGACGAGTTCTTTGGGTTTTGAGACAATCTACCAACTCAGTTTAATGTGAAACTTCTTGAGGAAATTTCAGATGGGGAAATAACAGGTTTCAAGACATACTACCCCCAAATAGGGTATCTTGGAATATTGAATATTTTAAGCTGAAGGAATCTGAAAAATGGCAGAGGTAAAGAGAACCATCTGACCTTCCCCAGAGGCAAGTCGTAAGATCCTCATTTTAGAGGTTCCCTCCCTATATCTGGAGGAGAGGAATATCCTTAACTTCAAAGATGGAGGGATGCCAAGAAAAACTTGGACCAACAGGCCTTGCTAGGTCTCCCCCAGTTTACCACTTTACACTCATACCCCTTTTGTCCTATCACACATTTTCCCATGACTCTCTACTCTTCAACAAGCCTACTATAAAAATACTCAGGTTTAATTGTTTTTTTCTGGTCTTCATTTACTTATGAATGCTCCCATGTCACATAAAACTTATATTAAATAAATTTGTATGCTTTCCTCTTGTTAATATATCTTTTGTTACAGGGGTCCAAGCCAAGAAACATAGAAGAGTATAAGGAAAAGATATTTTCGATGCCCTGTGTATTTTGGAAAAAATATTTTGTAAAACTATTAGCTCAAATAATTTTGAAGGCAGACCAAATACTTCCTAAGCTGGTAGTTCTAGGGAAAGTGATGAGGATTGACAGAAAGGTAAGAGGGATACATAGAATATTGTATATTTGAATATGACAGAACTTTTTAGAGCTCAGGTTGAATGATTTGAATAAAAATGTAAAGACTGTATAGAAAATGAAGCAGAACACACACACAGTCAGTGAAGATCAGTATAAGCAAAAAATGCTGCAAGAAAGGTAATAATGTCATCTTATTTTACTATGTGGCTCAGCTATGAACAGAATTTTCATAGGCATAATAAAATAAGCAGTGAATATCTACTTGATGGCACACTGAGATATAACAATAATAATACAATGTGGAAAGAATTGCATGTGCAAGAAGGAAAAGTGTAAGAACGATAGAGAGATGTCAACATAAATAACACATTTTTAAGGAAAAAAGCAGGATAAATATATTGTATGCATTTTAGAAATATGAATGTGAATGGTAGAATAAAGAACTAAAGTAATTGCTAGTAGTTGCTATCAAATAGTAAGAATGAGCGGGTAAAAGATAAAGAGAAGAAGAAATTTATAGTTTTCATTTCTTGTTTTACCATTTGTATTTTTATACAAAAATAAAATTATGCAAGTGTGTTATTTTCACACAAAATTAAATAAAACAAAAGCAAGTATAGTGTTTATATTAAAGTAATGAATATATAAATAATCTCTTAGATTTTCAGAAATTTAGAACTTCTAAATTGATTTATTTAGTAAAAATTATTTATTTCATAGTTTTCACAAGTGTGTTTTACAGTATCTAAGAATGTTGATACTTATGGGAAAAGTTTCTGTATTCAAATATATTAGAAAATATGTATTTCTGTCTTGAGAGTCACAACTCACATAAGTACATTTAGATGATTTGGGAAGTCCAAAATCTTTTTTTTACTTTGGGAAGTAGAAAAATGTATTTCAATTTCATTTGACTCATTTTTTTCTCAACACAATTAAGCCTAGAACACTTTTTCATTAGCTTGAAAATCAACTTGTCAAAGAGTGCTTTGTAAGACACTGTATTGGAAATCCTATTTTTTATATTCTTTTAAAACCTATCACATAATATATTCCAAATAATTTCAAACAAAATATTATATAGAAAGATCTGAGGCTTGAAAATGAAAGATTGTTTCTAAGATTCTATAAACCCATAATTCTGTTTTATTCCTTATATTGCCTAGAGATAAAAAGAAAATAGTGTTTATACACGGGTCTACTGAAAATTCTACTTTTCTACAGATTATATCAATAGAATCTCAACTAACAAGCATTGGTAAACATATTGAGAAGCCAGAGCACTGCAATATGGTGTGAGTAAGGACTGGAAGGTTCAGATCCAGATTAAAAAAATAAAATAAAGTCAGTGTTGTGTCATACAAAGGGTACTGAGGGAAAAAAGGAGAGTGACAAAATGTTCACCTATCAAAGGATTAATATTAAATAAAGTGAAATAGTTATTTTGGAAACGAAAGCTGCATCCCAACAGATACTAAATTCTACATCTCACAGTTAGAATATGAAGAGTTTGTACCATTCCCTGACAAGATGTGATAAAGTTCTTAAAGTCTTTTTAGTATAGGAATGTTATCATTTTCATTTTTTCTTCTGTTTTAATAGCTCTACTTAGATATAATTCACATAACACATAACACACCTGTTTATAAATATATAGTACAATTTTTAAAAATTATGTTCACAGAGATATGCAACCACCACATCTAATTTTAGAACATTTTTCTTATTCCAAAAGTAAACTCCATGCACATTAGAAGATACTCCACATTTCTCAATCCTCCCAATGCTTCGCCCAAGGCAAACAATAATCTTTTTTTGTCTCAATATAATTGTCTATTCTGGACACTTCATAGATATGGAATTATAATACATGTGGTTCTATGAAGAACTTTTTTTCACTTAATGTAATATTTTCAAGATTCATCCATGTTGTAGAATGTATGTGTTCTTTATTTTTTTTCTATTGCCAAAAATATTCTATTGTATGGATGTACCACATTTTGTTTATTCTTTTATCACTTTATGAACATTTGGATTATTTCTATTGTTTTGGTTATTATTAATATATTGCCATGAATATATATGTACAAGTTTTTTGTGTTTTTTGTGTCTTGGGTATGTACCTAGGAGTAAAATTATTAAATCATGTGTTAGTTCAATGTTTAATATTTTAAAGACCTGTCAAAATATTTTCCAAAATTAACTGTATTCTTTTACATTGCTACCAGCAGTGTATGAGGATTCCAATTTCTCCACATCTTTTCCAAAACTTGTTATTGGTTGTCTTTTTTATTATAGTCGTCTTGCTGAGTGTGAAGTCATATGTCATTGTGGTTTTGATTTGCATTGCCCTAATGGCTAATAAAACTAACCCTTTTTTATATGCTGATTGGTCATTTTATATTTCTTTGAAGAAATGTCTATTGAGAATTGTTCTCATTTTTTAAATTGGGTTATGTGTCTATTATTGAGTTGTATGTGTTTTTTATGTATTCTGGATATGAAACTTTTGCGAGATACGTGATATGCAAATATTCCCTCCTACTCTAGGAGCTATCTTTTAGATGATAGCCATCCTAGTAGGTCAAAATTATATCTCATTGCCATTTTGATTTGCATTCTCTGACTGATGATGTTGAACTCTTTTCATGTGCTTATTTTCCATTTGTATATCTTATTTGAGAAAATATATATTTAAAGACTTTGCCCATTTCAAAAATTGTCTTTTTTTTAATTGAGTTGTAAGAGATAGATAGATGGATACGGTAGATACAGTCCTTTCTCCAATATGTGATTTGTAAGTATTTTCTCCCATTTTCTTGATTATCTTTTCATTTTCTTTATTATCTCATATGAAGCACAGAATTTTTAATTTTGATGAGATGCAATGTATTATTTTATTTTTCATTTTTTAAATACTTCTTATGTCACATCTAAGAAACCATTGCCTAACCTGGGTCATGCAGATTTATTCCTATGTTTCCTTCTAGGACTTGTGTAGTTTTACCTTGTACATTAGTTATAATCTACTTTAAGTTCATTTTGTGTATGTTACAAAGTAAGGTTACATTCTTTAGTATGTGGATATCCAGTTGTCCTTGCACCATTTGTTGAAAACACTATCTTTCTCCATTGAATTTCCTAAGTACCATTGACCATAAATTTGAGTGTTTATTTCAGAAACTCAGTTCTAGTCTATTGATCTCCATGTCTATCCTTATGCCAATACTTCACTGTCTTGATTACTGTACCTTTGTAGTAAATTTTGAAATTACTCCAGCTTTCTTTTGTTTCTGCTTTCATGGTATATCTTTCCTTTCATTTTACTTTTAACCTTTTTGTCCCTTTAAATCTAAAAGATATCTCTTATAATCAGCATATAGTTTCATCAGGCTTTCTGTCCATTCTTCTAATCTCTTTCTTTTCATGGGATTATTTAATCTGTTTACATTTAATGTTAGTTCTGGCAAGGTAGGGACTGAACCTGCCATTTTGCTATTTGTTTATTTGTCTCATGTCTTTGTTTTACTATATTCTTTGATTACTGCTTTCTTTTGATTTAAGTAGATATTTTTTATAGTACCTTCTTAATTCCATTTTTTCTTTGACTATTTATTTTTACTTATTTTATTATTTTATTTTATTTTATTAGGGGTTGCTTAAGGGTTTCCAGTCAGTGTCTTCACATAAAACAATCTAGTTAGTACTAACTAAATTTCAATAGTATATAAAAATTTGCTCCATCATACTTCCATTTCCTCCTTCTGCATTTGTACTACTAGTTTCAGGCACCTTCACACTTTATAAGCCCATCAACACAGTTTTATAATTATTCCTTTATGTATGTGAATTGTAAATCAATAGAAAAAAGGAGTTGCAAACAAAAATTCATTTAAAGTGGCCTTTATATTTACCTATATAATTATCTTCACTAGTTCTCTTTGTTACTTTATTTGGATTTGAGTTACTATCTCCTGTCTGTTCATTTTAGTCTTAGTATTTCCTTTAGTATTTTCCATAAAGCAGTATTACCAGCAACAAATTCTCTAATTTTTTGTTTATTTGAGAATATCTTAATTTATCTTTCAGTTTTGAAGGAGAATTTTGCTGGATATACAGTTTTTGATTAACAATCTTTTTCTTTAAGCACTTCAAGTGTATGACCTCACTGTCTCCAGGATCCCATAATTTCTTATGAAAGTCAGATATTACTCTTACTGAGGATAAATTGTATGCTATAGGTTACTTTTCTCTTGCTGCTTTGAAGATTTTCTCTTTGACCTTTAACAATTTGACTCTTGTGTACTTATATGTGGATCTCCTTGAGTTTATTGTACATGTAGTTTTTTGATTTTCTTAAATGTTTAGGTTAGTTTTTCATCAAATTTAGGAAGTTTTGGTCTTCTGTGGTATCCTACAGATCTCTGATGCTCTATTAATTTTTTTTCACTCATTTCAGATCCTCAAACTGTAAAATTTCTAATATTTTATTTATTTCTATCTCTATTTGATAAAATATCACTGTAATATTTACCTTTAATTCTTCAACATGATAATATTTAAGTCATATTTGTCATTGGTGATCTAAAGTCTTTGTCTACTAACTCCAATGTCAGGGCTCCTTCAGGGACATCTGTTGGCTATTTTTTGGTTTTTATTTGTGTTCATGTGCCATATCTTCCTATTTCTTTGCATGCTTCATAATTTTAGTTAATGTCAGAATTTCTGAAATGTTTAGTTTAGTTGTTAAAAACTGAAAATTTCAGATAATATATTGAAATCATTCTGATGTCAGACTTGATATCCCCCAGGATTTCTTGTGGTTGCTGGGATTTGGGGCTTTTATGATGGTGGTTGCTTTTTTATTGTTCTTTATTGCTACATATCTGTTTAGGGACTTTCCTGGATTTATTCTGCAGAAATTTTATTCCTTACAGTGCTCAGTTGTGGAGTTTTCTGCCAGCATTTTATTTTATTTTTTTAAGCTTTACTTCTTGGAGTCATGCCTGGGTCAGTATAATTTAGAAGCCAACCAATGATTGGTCAGAAGATTTTCTGAAGTGCCTTTCCCATGTCTTGCACACTTTGCTAAGAATATTTTTGTAAGAAAGCAAGCCTTCACATTTTACAAGACAGCCTTAGTTTTACCCAAGGCTTCAAGGGCAGCCAGAGATAGTGGAGTCTTCTTTTTTTGTCAGGTCCTTCCTGAACCCGTGCATGGTCTTGTCCATATACTCAAACTTTCAGATCCACAGGAATATGTCAGAACTTTTAAAAATTCCCTGTGGTCAGAAATCCTTTCAAATTTCTGGCTAGGATCTTATTTGCTTCAACTGAAATCAGGCTCTTCCCTTAGTCACCTCTGATGTCACCAGTAGATTACGATTATTTTATTAACACACCATTGCTCTTCTTTTATTAATGCACTGGAAGCAGGATTCCCCTTTTCCTCTAGCCTCTGAGCTGAGCTCTGAGTTAAATGTACAAGAATAGTTCCATGTAAATAAACATTCTCCATGAAGCTGGAAGTTTTGATAAAATAATGGCTGTGGAAGATGCTTTTAGTGGAGTTCCAAAAGAGGCCATTCTTCTCTTTTCACTTGGAGACTGCTGCTTTTTCACAGCTAGCACACCACTAAGCTGGGCAGAAAAGGGGGCTAAAATTGACCCAAGTTAAATCATTGCAAACTCTGCTGCCTCAAAGAAGTATAGTCATTTCTGAGGAAGAGACAATTTTTAATTTTCAGTTTGTTCTATGGTTTAGTTAATTTCAGAATTCCTGAAATGTTTAGTTTTAGTTGTTTTGACATTACTTTAATTACTTTTGTGGAGACTGGTTTAGTAAAATCCTCACTTTATTCTAGAAGTTTATTTTGTTTTCTAAACAATATATTTTTAAAATTTGAGATATCTATTATTTTAGAATTGTGTTCCTATAGTTTATAAATGTATAATATTTCCTTTTTATCCTTTTGATTACATAATAAATAAATAAATCAATAAATAACACATTCCCAGAAAAATAGAAGAAAGAAGTATAAACCATAGAGAGTATATATTAACAAATAATATGTATTCCAGTTATATAATTTCATTGAAAATGCTTTCAGTTTTACTTACAAATTGTTTGCAAAAGAAAACTGCTGCAGTGTTATTACAAAACGAAAAATATTTTGAACAGGTTCCCTACAGTTTTCTCTCAAAGCTCTGGGATTTTTTAAAGGTCAGCAACCAACTGATTTGTCATTTGATACGTAGGTGACTTGAAATAAATCAAAACAGGAATGAAAAAAATATTTTAAATGAGAATTGTGTAGTGGACATCCAACAGAGAAGCCTTTGTATACTTTAGATCTCTGAAAATATAAGGGGAGGTAAATGTTTCAAAAATCATCTATAGGTCGTTCAAAGATAATAAAGTACAAAAATAAAATTTGTAAAATATTACACAAAAGATTTATGTGTATTCATAATGTAGATCTTTATCTTATGAGCAATTATCCAATGCCTAGGGCATTGCTTAAAAGGGACTAAATCCATATAATGGGACCTCCTATTGTGTTGTCTGAGAAGAGAATTCTACTGGGATCATGCAATGAAGAACAAAGCTACTTTCACTTGGAACCTTGAAAAAGTAACTTCCTAGATTAAACTTTTCTCTTGGATCTGTAGTCATGGGTATGAAGATTTGAAAGGACCTTAGTTCACTGCTTTAAGAATACATAACCTCATCAGTATTAAAGGTCAAAGATATGCCTGGAATGCAGGACATTCATTCTTTCAATTAAAAAAAGTAAAGAAAAACTGTATTGAAGTCATCATATTGTACTAGATGCTGAGGTGACAGAGTTGAAATGTTCATTTATACTAAAGAGATTACTTTACTCAGAGAACACCCAATTAGATATTTTGCAAAAGATCACTTTTTAAAAATATAAACATTGAAAGTACAATATTCTAATATTATTCTAAAATATAAACACTAATTCAAGCCCCAATAGAAATAAGACTTTAAAACTTAAAGATTTGGATATATGTGAATTTAGGAATACTATTACTTTAATTAAAGCTTCATTATTAAAGGCTTAATATTGAGATGATTTTTACAAAATATGTTACATAATAATTATAACCTTTATATCTATATCTATATATCATCCATCTAACTATCTACATGATTATTAAAATCTTTAATTTCAGTGGTATCAGGGTACTTGGAATATTACCTGAAACTTCCCTTAAAGTCCAGCCTTTTTGGCTAAACAAATACATTATTTCTCTTTATGAAGTCTTTGAGTGATGTATATAAACATCATGAGGTACAACTATGTGTCTTTTGTTCACTACTCAGGTCCTGTCTTCGTTCCAGGAACATGGTAGGTATCTCATAAATATTTGTGGAACAAATGAATGAACTAATCACGTAATAAATGTATTATTTTAGTTCTGCATAAAAAATTATAAATGGTTTCTGAAATGTCCAAGTTGCAGAAAGACAAAGAAAACATTACCAATGAGATACCAGAGATGAATAAATGTGACCAATTAATAATTTCTTGGTAGTTTCTGAAAGATAAAATGCATAAAACACATGTTTATATAACCATTAACATTGTTTGTATATAATCACTGATTTTAATCATTGTATATTAAATCAGATGTTTTGATGGCCCAGTACTGAAAATTAAAAAATAAAAAGGATTGTACACTAATTTTTTATTGTATTTCTCTCCCAGTTCAGGTGGGGAACGTGAGAGATATCACATAACTTATATCATGTATTTTGTAAGTATACTAAGAAAATACATGAAAATGACATATAAACTTTAAAATATAAAACCAGCTGCTTTATCTGGAATTGTATTAGAACATAATAACAGGGAACATATATAGAAAATGTATCTCATATTTTAACTAATTTTTCTTATTTTTATTTTGGCTGAATTATTATTAATCCTTACAGCCTGTCAGATGACAAGAGAAATCAACAATATTATTGACAATCAAAACAAACAACCAATTATTTGGAAGTTCAGATGGTTTTGGTGAAATATTTTTAGTTATCTTGCCTAAGTGAAAGTTCTTATGTTTCTTAATGTACAGTTTCCTTACCTATAAATTGGGTTATTGACTTCAGAAATGCTGTCATTCTTTCTATGTCTAATATTTTTGGTGATTTTAAGCCATTAAGGGTAATTATATACTGATTATTTTTACTTAAAATTATTGTTAAAATTAAAGTAGTTTTGTAAAAATTATAAGTAATATATATTCATTGAAGAAAATATAAAATAGATAATATAATATGTGTAGGAAAATGTATACATATAGAAATATATAGAAATACACAGAATATGTAAAACTGCAACAAAAACTAATAATACTGTACTAATAGTACAGCATCATCCTGGATACGGTCACTGGAAATGACCACACTTTGATACATAATTCTTCCTGTCCACTTTGTTTTTATTCTGTGTGTGTTTGTGTGTATTGTGTCTATGTGTGTGGGGGGGGAGAGAAAGAGAAAGAGAAACAGACGAGAGAAAGAGAGAGATTTGTAAGTAAGAAAGTACATTGTAGTGTTATTTTGCAAGCTACTCAAGAGTGTACTTTTTTTTGTAATTTGATCCCACATTGTGTGGCCTGTATCTACCTTTTCAGTCTTATGTGACATCATTATCTTTTTATTATTTTAAAATATTAAGGGGGTTATTAAGGGGGTACAAATATTTTTGTTACATGGATACCTTTTATAATGCTTAAGTCGGGGCTTTCAGTGTGCCCATCACCTGAATAGTGTTCATTGTACCTGATGTGTAGGTTTTTACCCCTCCACTTCTCCCCGCTACCCCTATCTGGATTTCCAATGACTTTTACATTTCTTTGAGCCCATGACATCGTTATCTTTTATCGGGTTACTTTTCAGCTTCCTCTGTCAGAAAGTTGAGTATATTTTCATACCCAATTATTTCTGAATTTGGCCATGTGATTTGCTTTGGCCAATGAGACATTTGCAGTTGTAACACAAGTAGAAGCTTGAAAAGTTCTTTGTGCATTTGTACTTCTTATGCTCACCTCTCTTTGTCATTAAAATGTGCTTGTTCTAGTTTGCAGGAGGATGAAGAACACAAACCTGAGTCCATCTTAGGTAAGCTGGAAGCTACTCAGTCCCCAGGCATGGAGTTGAACCCCGGCCAAAATCCACAGAGCCACCTAGTTGGACTGTAGCTTACCAAAGATGAATGAATAAACCAATCTAAGGACAGAGGATCCACAGAGGTGGCCTACTGACTCTTGAACTAAATTATTGCTTATTGCTTTAGGCCACTGAGTTTGAGGTGGTATTTTATGCAAAGTTCTCATGGAGAGAGATATTGTAAAAATTGTCTCATATAGAACTTCTATGCTTTTTTAACATTATTCAGGTAAATTTAACATATATAATTCACCCATTTTAAAAGTACAATTCAATGAATTTTCATATATTAATAGAGTCATTACTTTAATATAAATTTATAGCATTTCTATCACCCTAAATAAAAAAAAGAAAAAAAGAATGTGTTCATGTCCATTTGTAGCCCCAGGCAACCACTAATTTATTTTCTGTCTCTATATATGTGCCTATTTTTCACATTTCATATAAATGAATCATACATTATGTGCTTTTTGTGTCTTCTTTCACTTAGCATAATGTTTTCTTAGGTTCATCCATGTTGTAACACATATCACTACTTCCTGCCTTTTTGTTGCTTAATATCATTCTTTTGTATGGGTATACTAAACTTTGTTTGTTTATCAATTCATAAAAAAATTTGGGTTGTTTCACTTTTTGAGTATTGTGAATAATGTTGCTACAAACATTCATATATAAGTCTTCATGTGAACATATGTTTCTATTTCTCTTGTATATATACTTAATGAGTAAAATTGTTGGATCCTATGGTAAGTAAACATTTAACATTTTGAGAAACTGAAAAACTATTCTCCTAAGTGGCTGCATCATTTTATATTCCCACCAACTGTGTATGAAGGTGTTGATTGCTCTGCATCCTTGCCAAAACTTATTATTTGTCTTTTTGATTGTAGCCATCGTGGGAAGTCGAATCTCATTGTGGCTGTGATTTGCATTTCCCTAATTGCTAACAATATTGAGCATCTTTTTAATGTGTTCATTGGCCATATGTGTATCTTCTTTAGAAAAATATTTCTTCAGATCTTTTGCCCATTTTCAATTGAGTTGTCTTTCTATTGTTGAATTGGATGAGTTTTTAAAATTATTATTCTGGATATAAGTCTATTGTGAAATATATATTGTGCAAATATTTTCTCCCCAAACTGTGGGTCATCTTTTCACTTTCCTGAGGGTGTTTTTTTTTTTTTGAAAAAGCAAATATATTTCATTTTGAAGAAGTCTACTTTATTATTTTTTAAATTATCACTGGTGTTGTTGTCATATCTAAGAAATCATTGCTAACACCAGGTCGTAAATATTTACTTCTAATAGTTTTATAGTTGTAGCTTTTAAATTTAGGTCTGCCATCCACTTTAACTCTTTTTTCTGTAGTGTGAGGAATAGCTCCAACTTTGTTTTTTGCATGTAGATAACCAATTGTCTCAGCATAATTTGTTGAAAAGATGATTTCTTTCCCACTGAATTTTCTTGGCATCTTTGATGAAAATCAGCTGGCTATAAATTCAAGGGCTTATTTGTGGCTCTCAATTCTACACCATTGTTTCATATGTCTGTCCTTACGCCAGTACCTTACTGTGTTCATTACTGTAGCTTTGTAGTAAGTGATGAAACCCAGTTTTTCTATATTCAAAATCGATTTGACTGTTCTGAGTCCCCTTTATTTCCATATGAATTCCAGGTAATCTAGTCTGGGACAAACACTATAACCCACAATGACTGACACAGACTGAGTAGCATAACCCCTACAAAGTTAATCAGGCTCCATCTGTGGAATTTTATGTATTAAATCTTCAAGAGAGAAGTTTTCTTTACTTTGGGTCTCTGATCTGGCTTGATAAAAATCCAGAGCTTTCAGTTGTCACTGTTACACATGTAGAGTATGACTGGACTGTCTATCTTTACAAGGACAGAAAGGTGATAAAATACATAGAACAATAGATACAAGAAATGAAAGAGAAATTCTGCAACTATTCAAATCGCTCAACTGATGGAACCTGACTCCATATGCATCTCTGCCTTTTCATGGTTTAGTTTTGTTGAGCTACTCAATTATTTTTGTTGCTTAATTTAGTTCAAGATTCATTTTTGTCAATTGAAATGGAAAGGTTTATAATGAATACAAACAATTTTTTAATGATTTACCTTATGTGTGTATCCCATTACTTATTTCAAATGACATCTGGGAAGTGTGAAGAGAGACATCTTTGTTTTAATACTACCTAACAATGAGGTCGAAAGCACTTCAGATTTAATTGTGATAGAATAGTTATATCAATACTAAATGCTTCATTTCTCACAGTTACTGATATATTAATAAAACAAAAGTTATTATTTGGCTTTTCTTTTAAGATAGTTTCTTGAACTGTGCTACTTAAGCAAGTATTATAATGTGAATTCCAGTTATTCTCAGTCTTGTAAAGAACTACTTGAGGACATAAACATTCTTAGAAAGTTAATGTTTCTAAGCAATATTGTTTTGCTTCATGAAACTTGACATAATCAAAATAACTGAGTAAGGGAAAATTCTGGAAAGAATTTGTCATAAACAAATACTATTATAAATCACTGTATGGCATTTTTGCCTGTCAAGATGATTCATTAGTTCTTATTTCATTTTTAGTTCTGAGCTATTGACATATAATCAAGAACCAAGCAGAGAGATTGGATAGTTTGTAAAGCTACAAGTCCAGCAACATTCCAGTCTGGCCATCAAAGAGACACTTTTAGAAAGACAATACATTCTTGAACATGAGCATTTTTTAAAACTGAGGGATAGAAAGTTCAATTTTTAAAAAATTATTTAATAAACTAGGAGCACAGTATCCTGGTATTTTCTTTGTCACCATGTTCCTGAAGTTTGCCTTCACTGTCTTACAAAACCTCATCAGTGTGCAAATCCCTGTTATCATCAGTTTGTTACAGTTTATTAACAACTGCCCTACTAATTTCTTTCATACCATTCATGTCAAGGTAGGAGTAATCTGAGCTGGTTCTATCTTTGATTTCTACTGCATGGGAGAAGGCTAATTTTTCTTTGAATATTCTTCACATATCACAGCCACTATGATATATAAAGAATATGTATCTCATAATGGATATGATATATGAAGAATATCATACCAATATGATATGATACATGAAATAAATTATGTATGAAGATATATTCAAAAAATTGAAATTTCTGAGTTTCAAGCTGGCTGCCAACTATTTTCAAGAAGAACCATTTAAAATTGCACATTCCTATTCCTGCTTCCACTATAACAGATTATCTTTTTGTTTGTATTTTCACTGAATGCTTGGAATTTTAACTTTATCTACTTTTTATATTCCCACCAACAGTTTATGAGAGTTTTAATTTCTCCATATGCTAATACTTGTTATTATCTACCTATTTTAATTATTATTTTTTCTATATCACAAGATGTCAAGTAAATCATCTACCTTTTTGATGATAGCCATTCTAGTGGGAGTGTGGTTTTGACTTGCAATTCCCTGAAGCTACTGATGTTGAGCATCGTTTCATGTGCTTGTTGGCCATTTATAGATCTTCTTTAGAGAATCGTCACTCCAGATATGTTATCCATTTATTAAATAGAGTTGTTTGTGTTTTTATTGTTGAGTTGTAAGAGTTTTTTGTATATTCTACATATATGTCTCTTATCAGATATATAATTTGCATATATTTTGTCTAAATCTCTTAGTTGTCCTTTTACTTCCATGAAGGTGTTTTGGAAGCACAATACTTTTTAGTTTTGACAAAGTTTAATTGATCTAATTTTTATGTCATTCAGTACTTTTGAAACATTTTAATGAATGTTGTGCAGCATCTTAGATTTAATAAAATTTACTGGTGCTTTTATGTCTTGATATTTTTTTCCATTTCATTATTCTATAGGTTTCTTGATAGTGGAACCCTTTTGGTGGAATGCATTCTTTTCTTTGAAGTGCAGACACAAGTTAAATTTTCTGTTTGTTTTGCAAATAATTTCCTGAACAGTCTTTTTGCTTTCTGTAAATATAGAAAGATTAGTAGCTGCACTTGAGAGATGATGGAAAAATCCCTTTCACCCTTCTTGGTTGATAAGCCTCTCCTTTTAACAAAAGTCTAGTGGTATTATTTTATTGGCATCTGGATTTTACTCTAAACCTTGTAAATCATCACCACTGAATAGATTAATTAATAGATATTCTCTCTCTTCAGACATGGTAAGTATGATATATTACATGAAAGGGAAACACAAAAAGATTATACATTTGGCAAGAATAAATCATCATCAAGTGTTAAATAATTCTAGCAAGTATTTCAAAATATTCATAGCATTTGCATACCATCTCATAGTATTCTATGTCACTTTAATAGGCATATAATCATTTGATAATCACAAACATTGATTTGAACTAATTGAACTTATCAATGGTTACAATGAGAAAACTACATTTCAAAGACATAGATGGTAATAGACATATTTTATTTTGTTTAGCACTTTATAGTTTACAAAGCAATTTAACTTACTGTCTTGATCGTGTCATTAATTTTGTAAGGTGCTTGTGGAATGTGTCAATGTTTAAGGTAACCTAAGAGCTATATATTAGCAATAAATTACATAAGCATCTAAATAAATATATGTAAAACAAAATTTTAGCTTTTTTATTTTTGTCATATGTTAAAGAAACCAGAGAGTAATAAAGGTGAAAATAAAGCAACTTCCAGAATATCAGATCACCAAAAAGGAACTTTTATCCTGATAGAAAATCATGCCTATAAATATTTCAAATGCCTATTTACTTGAGTAAGTAAAAAATTTACCATTCATTAAATATAAAAAATCTTCTTTCCTAAATCCACTTACAAAATTTGATTTTCAAATGGATGTGGCCATACTAGATGTCTCTGTTCCCCTGACTTGATCCTTGTCCCTGCTGCCTGAGGAATTGATATTCTTGTGCCACCTAGTTCATGTCATTTATCCACTCAGCTTTTGCATTTAGTTGTTGCTTGCTTAACAATTTACTCTCCCATCTTATTTCCACATTGTATGATTCACTTGGTCTTAATATCTCACTTCTTGAGTGATCCATCTAAAAATATGCTATTTTATATCCTCATATTTTAGACTCTGAGATATTCTAAAGATCCATTTTCCTCCCTCTTTCCCACTTGGATATAGTGTTCAAATACAAAAGTTATTTTTCTTTAACTGATTTACTATCAGGCTGGTATGTTGCCCAATAAAAAATTATGTTTTGATGGCCCTCTTTGCTTATAAAGAAACTAAAAACGTTTATGTGTGTGCTAGTCATTTTTCATTGCTAATGTACCCTTGTATCAACATTATACAGCCCAACAAGACTTGATACTATATACTATTGAGGTGCCAAAAATGCAAAATAATAGTTTTAATACAGATAAAGGTTTATATCTCTTCCACCTTAAATAAATCCAGAGGTAGACAAGGAAAGTATGGTATATTGTGGGATACTGGCATGGCTCCACAAACTCTGTAGGGACCCAGGCTACTTCCAATTCTCCAATCCACAATCCTCAAGATATGGCCTTGATTCTTATGGGTCCAAAATGACTTCTGGAGTTCCAGGTATCACATCAGTCTTACACTTTAACATCAGAAGTCGAGGTAAAGGGTACAGCCCCTCCTTTGAAGACTCTTCCAGGAGATTGCAAAAAGCACTTTCACTTACCTGGGAAGAGTTGTTAACCTTAAATATGGACCAAATACAGCTGCAGGAGAACTTAGAGAAAGTAGTGTTGTGCTTGGGCAGAAATTTGTCAACCTAAAAATTGAAGTTCTTATTACTGATGAAGGGCAGGAGAGTGGATATTTGAAAGAAGTGACACTTCTGCCAGAGTACTATTGTATTGATTTATTCAGGAAGGGAAACCAAGGCTCATAGATTTTAAACTATTTGTGCAATTTTACACAACTGAGTAGCATCATTTCATTTTGAATTTAGGATTATCCACCTATACAGTCTTCTTCTTTCTGCAGCATGTAATCTCCCATTTCAGGTTAACTTCTGAATAAATTAGGACTATAACCTACATTTCATTCCATACATGCTTTTCCTTTCAGTGAGCTATATTTTTAATCACAGAGAATCTATGGTCATTCATTAAAACACACATGCATTTTTATATTTTGCTTATTTCTTCTATAAATTCTAGTAGATGTGATGCTTTTCCTATTCAAGGTATTTGTATTTGTCCGTCTTCAGGAACTCTGCTTTTTAGATCCACTAAGAAAAAATATATTTTCCCCTCATATACTTCACCTTACAGAGAATTTATAAATTTTCATAGTCATTATTACTTTATAGGTCTATTTCCACTATCATTCTCTTTCCAATTCTATTAATAGGACATAGAAAAGTGTTTGCTCCATAGAAATTGTTATGAGCTAAATTGTGTCCCAGGATTATTCACATGTTATAACCTTAACCCCCAGTACCTCAGAATGTTGACTGTATTTGGACATAGGGCCTTTAAAGAGGTGATTAAGTTCAGTTATTGAGGCCATTAGGGCAGGCCCTAATCCAATTTGACTGGTGTAATGACCAAGTAATTGAACACTATATCCTTAAAAGAAGAGGAACTTTGAATACAGAGAGTAAGACACCAGGAGTGTTCTGGCACAGAGGAGAGAACATGTGATGGTACAACTAAGAAAATGTCATCTGCAAGCTAAAGAGAGAGGCCTCAGGAGAAACCAAGCTAGCTGACACTTTGATCTTGGATTTCCAGCCTCGAAAACTGTGAGAAATAAATTTATGTTTTTCGGCCCCCCAGTCTATGGTATTTTGTTATAGCAGCCCTAGGAAACTAATATAGAGGTCATTTAATTAATATTTAGTTAATAAAATTTTATGTTATGCATCTCTTCATATTTTTTGTTAGTTGGTTGGTTTGTTTGCTTGTTCGTTTTTTTGCCATAAAAATCCTTACTTCAGAAAAAAAGATATCTATATTAAAAGTTAAGGTAAGCTTTTTACTATAAATATGTGTAATAGGAAAAAAAAATTCAGGACACCTTTGTAAACATTTCATTCCTCTTTATTAGAATGAAATCCAAGAACCTAGAATATATGTTTTTTTAAGAAATTAATTTTATAGATTATAACACAAACATTAATTAACTTCCATTTTAGCTAAAGCACAATATTGAACGCAATAATTCCTTCTTATCCCAGCCTTTGAGTTTACTTCCTGATCGTTATATTTTAAGATTTGAAAGTATCAAAGCCAAGCAAGTCTAGCTACAAAATTTGGGGGGCCCAGTGTAAAATAAGAATGCAGTGCCCCCTGTTCAAAAAGTATTAAGAATTTCAAGATAGCAACAACAGAGCCTTAGGCCAACCATGAGCCTTTCTGAGTGGGGAGCCCTGTGAGACAGCACACCTCGCACACTCGTGAAGCTGGAGTCGAGGTTTCACGGCTATGGACAGTGACAGAAATAGTCTGTGGTTTATCATCAGTGAATGGCACATCTTTTCTTCTGGCAGTTTCCTAGCTTGCTGATGACTAGTGTTAATAACTTTCAAGGTTCCCTTTTCCAGAATATTGTCCTTGCAACCCATTTCTAAATAAACTGAAAATGTTTCCTTTCCCAAAAGACTATATCTTACTTCTCCAGGGACTTCAAGGATATCCAAATTGCTCATATTTCACTCCCCAGTAGGAAATGTGTGTGAGTGAGTGTATAAAACACGAACACAAACTTCACCAACAATCATGTGTTATACAAATATAAAACAAATTAGGTGGCATATAGAAAGCCATAATGTAGGTGAATTCTGTGCTTTTTATAAAGCAAACTATGTTCGATATTATATCAGTTCTTTGAATATTCAACAACTTGTTACATTAATTTGAAGTCAGAAAAATATGCTAATTTGCATTTTTAATGCAGGAAGTTTTTTTGAAGTATAGCCTTATCTCTGCCAAGTAGAATGCTGCAAACTCTCAAAGTTGTAGGGCTCTGCACAAATCATTGCCAATCACTTATAAGCTGCTGTAAAATTTAAAATCCTCAGAAAGAGTTCCACCAACAAAATCCTTAATGCTGTGATTATGAAATAGGAACACCTTTAAAGTGTTTACTTCGAAAAAGAACAAAAAGAAGAAAGAGGTAGTGACTTTGCACACTATTTTCAGAAACAAATTATCTGGCAATGCTGCTCAGCTTCTCTGAAAGCTGCTTTCTCAGAGCTATTAGATTTTATGCACCCAAGTACAATAGAAACCGCAGACTCTCAGGCACAGGAACTGAGGTAAAGTGGTATTTTGTGGAAATAGTTTTTTGTTATTTTAAAATTACAACATGTGACAATAGACCTAAAAGTAACATTTTAAGATGTATTCTATTGCACATATTTAGCAATTTTTATTACTATAGTTAGAATACATATGATCCGCATATTACATTCTAATCTAAGAAAGCAGTCAAACTTGAATCAAATTGGCTTTAAAAATAAAGGTATTGATTATTTCACTTCAAATATGTCTGGAGATAAGGCAGACCTCAAGTCTAGCAAATTAGGCCTCTGATTCTGGTTATCTATGAATCTTTAGGCTTTGTCTTCCTTTGTGATTATGATGATATGGCTGTAGCGGTTCCAGGTGTTATTACCAAGAACACCAAGAGAAGAACATTCTTCCTCCAAGAAAGACTCCAGAAAAGGGGCTCTGTGAGAAAGCACTATTAATATTTTGACAGCAGGGCAATATACCACAGGTAATCAATACCAAGCCCATTACAGGCATACCTTGAGAGGTTGTGGGTCTAGTTCCAGACAACTGCAATAAAGTGAATATTGCAATAAAGCAAGTCACATAATTTTCTTGATTTCCCAGTGCATATAAAAGTTATGTTTACATTATATTCTAGATTATTTAGTGTGCAGTAGCATTATGTCTGAAAATACAATGTACATACCTCAATTAAAAACACTTTATTGCTAAAAAATTGATCATCTGAGCCTTCAACACCTTGTAATCTTTTTGCTGGTGGTTGGTCTTGCCTTGATGTTGGTGACTGTTGACTGATCGGGGTGTTCGTGAGTGGAATCAGATGTGGATTACTAAATAAATCACTGGAAAGATAAAACTAATTATTTGGATTGAAGTGTCTATCAATCTACTTACTCTACATTATGTTGCAGTTTATGTTCAAATTCTTACCGGGGCACCAATAAAAAATATTCCTTTTCTACATTGTATGTCCATCCTGGCTCAGTTTCACTCTGCCTCACATCATCTGCAGGCTGGGACTAAAACTTTAGGAGCAGCTTATATTGGGGAAATGGCAGAGTGGAAAAAGAATGAGCGGGGAACCACACACTGACTCTTAAATCAGAAGTGCATATGTCACTTGTCTTTACAATTTATTGTTTAAGCATGCCACATGCCGAGGCCTGACATCAATAGGACAGGGAATAATTCTTCCTCCAAGACAGACTCCAGAAAAAGGGATCTATGAGAAAGGACTATTAATATTTTGACAGCAGGACAATATAACATAGGTAATCAATACCAAGCATACAGGCAATAAAGTGAATATTGCAATAAAGCAAGTCACATAATTTTCTCGATTTCCCAGTGCATATAAAAGTTATGTTTACATTATACTCTAGATTATTTAATGTGCAATAGCATTATGTCTAAAAATATAATGTACATACATCGATTAAAAATACTTTATTTCTAAAAAATTGATCATCTGAGCCTTCAACAAGTTGCCATCTTTTCGCTGGTGGATGGTCTTGCTTTGATGTTGATGACTGTTGACTGATTGGGGTGGTGGTTGCTGAAGTTTGGGGTGGCTGTGGCAATTTCTTAAAATAAGACAACCATGAAGTTTGTCACATTGATTGATTCTTCTATTCGTGAAAAATTTCTCTGTAGCACAAGATGCTGTTTAAAAGAAGTAGAACGTTTTTTAAAATTGGAGTCAATCCTCTCAAACCCTGCCACTACTTCATCAACTAAGTTTATATACTATTCTAAATCCTTTGTTGCCACTTCAAAGAATGCTCACAGTGTCTTCCTGTGGAGTAGTTTCCATCTCAAGAAGCCACTTTCTTTACTCATCTATACACAGCAAATCCTCATCCATTCAAGTTTTATTATGAGATTGTAGCAATTCATTCACAAATCAGGCTCCACTTCTTACTTCAGTTCTCTTAATATTTCTATCACATCTGCAGTTACTTCCTTCACTGAAGTCTTGAACCCCTAAAAGTCATCCATGAGAGTTAAAATCAACTTCTTCCAAACTCCTGTTAATGATATTTTGACCTCTTCCCATGAATCACAAATGTTCTTAATGACATCTAGAATGGTGACTCCTTTCCAGAATGTTGTCAATGTACTTCGACCAGATCCATCAGAGAAATCACTCTTTATGGACACTATAGCCTTATGAAATATATTTCTTAAATAATAAGATTCTAAATTCAAAATTACTTCTTGATATATGGGTTGCAGTATGGAAGTTGTGTTAGCAGGCATTAAAACAACATTAATCTCCTTGCACATCTCCTTCAGAGAGCTTGGGTGACCAGGTGCCTTGTCAATGAGCAACAACATTTTGAAAGGACTCTTTTCTTTCAGATCAGTAGGTCTCAACTGTGGGCTTGAAATATTCAGTAAACCAAGCTATAAGCAGATGTGCTCTCATCCAGGCTTTGTTGTTCCATTTATCAAGCACAAGCAGAGTAGATTTAGCATAATTCTTAAGTGTTTAGGATTTTCAGAATGGTAAATGAACATTTGCTTCCACTGAAAGTCACTAGCTGCATTAGCCCATAACAAGACAGTCAGCCTTTCCTTTGAAACTTTGAAACTTTGACTTCTCCTCTTTAGCCATGAAAGTAGATGGCATCTTTTTCCAATAGAACGTTGTTTTGGTTACATTAAAAATCTGTCGTTTAGTGTCGCCATCTTAATAAATGATCTTTGCTAGATCTGGATAACTTGCTGTTGCTTCTACATCAGCGTTTGCTACTTTACCTTGCACTTTTATGTTATGGAGATGCCTTTTTCCTTAAACCATGTGAACCAACCTCTGCTAGCTTCCAACTTTTCTTCTGCAGCTTCTCACTTCTCTTAGCCTTCAAAGAATTGAAGAGAGTTAGAGCCTTGTGGTGGATTAGGCTTCAGCATAGGGGAATGTTATAGCTGGTTTGATCTTCTGTCCAGACCACTAATACTTTCTCCATATCAGCTATAAGGCTATTTCACTTTCTTATCATTCATCTTTACACTTTCATATCAGCTATAAGGCTATTTCACTTTCTTATCATATCAGCTATAAGGCTATTTCACTTTCTTATCATTCATAAAATAAAAAAGTGCACTGGGATAGCACTTTTAATTACCTTCAAGAACTTTTCCTTGGCATTCACAACTTGGCTAACTGTTTGGCCAAGGGGCCTGGCTTTTAGCCTGCCTTCCCTAAGCTTAATCATGTCTAGCTTTTGATTTAAAGTAGGAGATACACAACTTTTTCCTTCACCTGAACACTTAGTGGTCATTGTAGGGATATTAACTTGCCTAATTTCAGTATTGCTGTGTCTCATGGAATGGGGCGGCACAGAAGAGGGAGAGAGATGGGGGAATGGCCAGTTAGTGAAGCAGCAAAATCAAACATAACATTTACAGATTAAGTTCACTGTCTTATATTGGCATGATTTTTGGTGACCCACCATAATTGATATAACAGTAATGAAAAAGTTCGCAATATTGCAAGAATTACCAAAATGTGACACAGAGACACAAAGTGAGCACATGCTATTGGACAAATGGTGCCAATTGACTTTCTCCATTGCCACAAACCTTCAATTTGTAAAAGACACAATGTCTGCAAAGAGAAATAAAGCAGTGCACAATAAAATGAAGTATGCTTGTGCTCCTCACCGTTGATGCATCTTCATCATCCACTGTCACTGTTCAGTGTAACTGCAAAACGTAGGACCATAAAGAGTAATAACTTGAGGTCTATTTAGAAACTATTAGAATCATATAGTAATTCAACTCTTTTGGTGGAAATATATAGTGAAAAAGGATGTTTTCGCCTCAGACCCAAGTGTGGGAAATTGACCTACTTATAACTACTTATTTCTTAATTTCCTTAACTTTTACAGCTATTTTCTCTAGTTTACTAACCAGCTTGAATGGAATAATTATTTCTTTAATTTTTTTGTTTGTTTAAAGTAACAAGAAACACCATAATATCTAGGAAATTTTCTTGTAGATATCAGTAACATATCATTAGTTTTTAAATATAATTAAAAGTATTTGAATAGCAAAAATTAGCTTGTGTTGTCTACCAAAACTGTGTACGTTTTCTTTCATAAAAATGCCATTATATTTTATATTTATTTATATTAAAAGATACCCCTTTTAGATATTAAACCTTTTATGTATAATTATTCTATAATTATTAATATATTTATCTTTGTAAATATGTGTACCAAGAAGATTGGGAAAGAAATAAAGTCCTTATTTTTTTAATAACATGATAATCATCTAGAAAATCATAAAGTATATACAAAATCAAAATCATGAAAATGACTGTAAACAATCAATAAATTTGGTAAGGTTTTTGTAGGATAAGGAAAAGTAGACTATGTGTCCTAGCAGTTTTAGCTTATTTTTTTATTTTTTATTTTTTGCATAGCTTTGCCAAAGTAGTATTAGGTACTGGTTATTGACTTACAGCAAAACTTATGGTTTAGGATCATTCCTGTTTTCATGCCACTTGCTTACCGTCCCAATAAGCATCAGAATAATGTTGTGAGAACTGCTTCAGCAAGTTTTATAATTTGTTAGCTAGTTGAAATTCACTGAGCACAAGAGATAACGGCAAAAAAGAAAGAAAAAGAGGAGACAAATGAGGGGCATAGGAGTTTTTTTACCAATTCTTGACCCTCTATTATGTCTGTTTTAGTCATTTCACAGTCTCTAGGAATGACATGGAGTATGGAACATCTCACCACCGATTTGAACAACATACCTACTTTTTCAGGGGGAAGGTACCTTTCAGAACTGGTGTGTGGGAATAAACTCTAAGAAGCATTATCTATATTAAATATTTTCCCCAAAATGCTGTTATTCAGTAATACTTACCTATCATTTTCAATTTTAAACTAATTAAGCATTGTGATTATATAGGTCAGTAAATTGAGTTTTGCAGACCATCCTTCTTGTTGGGGAATTTTATAGTAATTAAGAAATTTTTCTCCTAAATAAAGGAAGAAATTACAACTAGGTCTCATAAAAACTTTGTACTGGGAGTTGGGAAATGGGGAAAGAAAATTTGTTTGCTTGTTCTTACTCTCCCTGCAAGTTTGTTTTATTTCTCTCTGCATATCTTATTTCTTGGCAAACATACTTGCCTATTTAGATCTTCTCACATACGCCCCAAAATGGTAGTTTTAGACCCTTAGTCTACATAGTTTTTTCAGTCTAGAACCTATGGCATCCAAATGCATTTTCTTTATCCGTAGTTAGAAAAAAGATTTAGGCAGGAAACAGACCTAAGATCTAAAAAATAAAAAGAGAGAGTAAAAAAAAAAATTACATCTTTTAAAGGATAACTACCTGATGTACATTTTCATTTATATCACATTCTAAGCTTCTATATTTAAATGCCTCCTAAACATATTCACATGGATCTGTTACCATCCTCTTAAAAACTAATCTTGTGATAGTTCCCCAAATAGCTGTGCCTTCTGTCCCTTTATACAGACTCAACAGTAATGGTGCATTCAAAATAGTGATTTGTGTCCAAGCTTATTTTAGACATCTTCTTTTCCCAATTTTATTAGTACTGATATAAATATATTAAACTGGGTACCCTTTATTTTATGTCTAGTGGTGGAGATTACAGTCGTGTATAATCTAAACAAGACTATCTTGTTTAGCGAATAATCTCTAGAGTGCTCCTTCTTACTTAAGCAAACTTTTGGTGAGTAGGCAGATGTTTATCATGGAATCATAGGACAAAAAAAAAAATGGCTTTGATACATTTGGAATTCCCTGCTATTCTGGGTAATCAACTGGAAAAGTTAATGTCATACAATAATATTTTTACAAAAAAACTGTGGAACATTTATTTCTCAGGGTCTTAATTCAAAATATTTGCAAATACTCACTGCCTAATTCCAAACCTTAGTACTGGAACATCCTGATATCTAAAACATGGCATGTGCAATTGGATAACTTTTGTATAGGTATGTAAAAAATATACAACTGATTTTAGGGACACAAGTAGACTGTGATAAGACCTAGCTCTAGAGGATCCTATAGAATATTGTAAAATTCATTATCAGAAATACAGTGGTCAATCTAAGATTTAATGTGGAGGAGTACAAAAACGCAACCATATTGGCATATGAACGAAATGTTATACTTAAGAAAAAAAAGTGAATGAAAGGTAATTTTAAAGAACCCTGCCTCAGCTTCAATTTTTAAATGAGAAAAATGGGGTTATAAGTTTGGCTTTTGCAAGTCTAAAAGCATGAGAGCACCCAGCTGCTTAACAAGTTGAGAAAGGCCACTGAAACAATGAGGTATCAGAAATGGAGAGTGTTTTATGGTGTTTTATTTAAAAGATATTTATGTTTTTCCTAGGGTCCTTTACTGAAATGATATGAGTAGCAGATATTCAGAAAGTCAGTATATATATATGATCTGAATCTTAAATTCATGTAGAAGTACAAAAGAACTAGAATAGCCAAGACAATATTGGAAGGAAAAAAGTAAACTCAAAAGATCTACATCACCAAATATCAAGACTTATTAATATTATAAAGTTATGATAATTTAGACAGTGTGTGTTATTGAAAGGTTAGACAAATAGAACAACAGCATGGAATAGAGAACACAGAAATTAGGTACACATTTATTTACCTAATTTAAGACAAAATCCCACTGAATTTCAATATGAAAATATTTTCAATAGATGATGGTGGGTCTATTATCTATCCATAATGAAAATAAAAAATAAGAATTTGAGCTCTATCTCATCACAAATTTATTCAAGATGTTTATGGAGCTAAATATGGAAGCTAAACCAATCAAGTTTCTAGAAAAAGCATAGTATTATATAATATTTTCATGATCTTAAGACAGAAAGCATTAATACAAAAAGCATTAACTATCAAAGTAAAGGTTAAGTCCAACTTCATTAAAATTAATATTTGAAAAGATATTTTCTCTGAATATATATGACAAAGTAATTATATCTAGAAAACATTATGAGCTCTTGAAAATCAGTAAGAAAATCACCAGGACAACACAATTAAACAATTGCCACAAACAACATAAACATTTTCAACAAAGAAATACAGATTAAACCACAGCAGAATATTAATAGACATTCATCAGAATGGTTACAAGTGAAAAAGAAAGACCATACAAATGTTGAGAAGAATGTGGACCAACTGGAAGGATCTTACATTTTGGGTGAGAGCATACATTAAAACAATCACTTTGGAAAATGTTTAGCAGAATGAAGCATTTCTTAGCAGAGTGAATTTGGGAAGCTCAGGGTTAGGCAAGGTTATGCAAGCTTTCCTTGCTTTTAACATGCTCATATATTTTGTGAATTCTCAATGGGGCATATAGTGCACAGCATTTCTAACTTTATTTAACCAGTCTTTGTTATTTTATGTTATATACGGTGGGATCCTCCTGAGAAGCTTAGAGAACTTACAAGGAAAGCTAAAGCCTGTGGAGGATTCATCCGTTTTTATCCTTTAAAACAGTTAGAAATAGCATACAGCTGATTAGCAAAATCCTTAACTGTTATGAATATCATTATAGCTTTGGTAATTCCAATTTCGGAAAATATCTCGTCTGATTATGTATCTCTTCCTTTACCACCATTTCATAGTGCATTTGCAAAGCATGTCTAATAACTTGATATGCCTTATATACTAATATGATATAATAGGATTTTTCACTGTCAAGAAAATTTACTCAACAAAATAATCCATCTACAAAATTTTGATTTATTTAGAATCATAAGATTGTTGTTAAACTCCTCAAGAATTTATTCTACCCAAGTCAGAACGGAATGTCTTGATTATTTAAATGTTTAACCGTTAGCCTGTTATCCTGGAATAGATGAACATTAGACCTTTGCCTTTTCAACTTTCATAACAAAAATGACTTTAACACCATATTCTTTTCTGTAAAAAGGTAAAACTTGCACCATCTTAATATGTATCTTCCCTTTTTATGTAGTTACTTTGTTTGGCAGGAAATGAGCTCACATTTCCCTCTGCTGAAGGAAGCAATTTGTGAATCATATACAGTTTGAGAAAAGCATCACCTTATTCAAAAGATAAATCATATGATATTGTTATGCTGAATGAATAAGAAAGCATGGATTGAGAATAGATTGGATGATTGCATTATAAAGACATCAAAGTAAACTGATCTGAAGGGTGTGCTGTGAATGGACTGAAATTTAAAGATATTTCATTGCTACCTAAGTCTATGGAAATCTAATGAACAAATGCTGATTTTCTATTACATACTTTCTTGAAGACTGAGAATTAATGGGCCCTATTTTAGAAAGTCTACATGTATTTATCACCCTTATTATATATAGAATAATGTTTTCAACTAAATAATTTTTACTAGTAATATTGGTTTCAAAAACTTCACACTTTGTTCATTAAGTGATTAAATACATCTTTTTCACTTGTGATACTTACGTATTATATATATTAATTTCTTGCTGTGACAAAGTAACACAAACTGGGTGGCTTAGAAGAAAAGAAATTTATTTTCTCACGGTTTTGGAGACCAGAAGTCTGAATCAAATCAAGGCATTGGTAGGTCCATGCTCACTCTGAAGATGCTACAGAAAGATCTATTCCAGGCCTCTCCTGGCTTCTAGTAGTTCCTTTGTTTGTGGCAACATATTAAAATAACTCCAGTCTTAAGATTGTGTTCTCCCTGTGTGCTTGTCTGTGTCAGTGGTCCAATTTTCACCCTTTTAAAAGGACACCAGTAATATTATATTAGGACCCACTCTGTTGACCCCGTTTTAACTTTATTATCTCTGCAAAGACCCTGTCTCCAAATAAGATTACATTCTGAGGTACTGGAGTACTCTCCAAGATATTGTTTTGGAGGGAATAAAATTCAACTCTAGCATGTGTTATTTTTTCCTTCTAATTATCACATTGCAATTGGCTCTGAATTTCACCACAATCATGGTTATGTTTGTTCTTCTTTTTTTTTTTTTTTTTTAGTTTAAATTTTAATGAAGTCACCAAACACCCTAACCAATTCTCTTTGAACACTCTGGCATCCTTAGTATATTGACTTTTGCTTTCACATTCTTTTTATACAGTCATTATATGGCTTCTGCAGCTACAGTAAATGACTTCTTTAAGAAAATAAAAAAGTAGAAAGAACAGCAATTTCTTTTACCAGGAAAGTAAAATCCTCCCCAGTTTCTCATAAGTCCAAAGGCCAGTATCTAGCAAAGGGGCCAAAGACAATTCAGAGTGATTAGAAATCATGAATCATTTCCTGCTTTTGAGCACATAGACCCCTTTAAAAAGTCAAGTTTTTGTTAGCAAGAAAAAAAGCAGGTACCCACTGTGAAATAGTTATAACAATGAGAATTTATTTGATGCAGTGTGGTGAAATTGCTAACATTTTCTTTTGTTCCCTATACCTCCAAATTTATCACAAATTCAATATAAGAAATAAACACAAAAAGTGGTAACTGAGAACCTGAGAGTGTCATCTTGATTTTTGAAGAGTTATTTTTATAGTCTTCTATCTCATCAATTAAATATTTTAAATTATATTGAGCTTTGTAAAGTATTAACATGCATGGAAGTACATGAAGCTGCTGTTAATTATAAAACAGCATACTATTTTTCTCTAAGTATTTTGTTATAATAAATTGAAATGTGTTTTCTCCCAAGGATACACTTTAACATGGCTCATTTCTTCTAACATATAGGAAATGTAATTGTTTAAATATTATACAGAGAAACAAAATATCCTAAGCAAAAATAATTTCAATTTATTATTTAATAGGGCTCCCTCTAATTCACTACTCTTAGTTATGAATAAACAGGGCAAAATTTGTTTTTTATATTGATAAGTTTGTCCTAATAGTTTCATACAGAAGTAAACTGTCATATTGACATTTCTGTATACCACACAGTTTTTTATTCAGTGTATTTGTGTAAAATTTTCTGGTTGACATAATATATTTATGTTTTTTTTTTCAAGATAGATCTAAAAGAAAAAAAAAAACATGTTCTGTAAAGTTAAAGCAAAACAAAACTGTCAGATGACTGCATGCCAGATACCAAGTAGAAGTGAATCCCTTCAGAGCAGACAGAAGTAAAAATAAATGGCATTAAAGTTAAACACTATTGTTGGAAAGAGAACTTAATGAAAAGAGTGAATCAAAAATAAGATGTCTTGAGGGTAGTAAAATGTCTAAGATAGCTTAATGCTTATAACTTTGGCTTATATTATTTCATATATATCATATAAATGGTACTGCCTGTTCTTGGGAAAACAGCAAGTAATACTTAACAAAAAAATTTTTCTCAACAAAGACAATGTCTAGATACAATCAAACATAATATATGTAGATGGTTCAGCAGTTAATAAAATTGATTTTAAATAATTTGAAGCAAGTTGTTTCTAACAGAATAATTCATACTTAGAAATAATTTTCACAAAATATTTCTTCAAACATAAATTTGGCAAAGAACAATAAAACAGACCCTTAAAATTTTAACTGTAAAAATTCACAAAGTTGAAGAGAACTATCTAATGATAATGTGAAATATCGTAAATTTTCCATAATTTTTTTCATTTAAAAAAATGCAATATTCTGTTCAAATAGCTAAAGCAGACATTATTATTTGAGCTGAAAGAAATGTGCTACTGTAAAACATCAGGAGAATTTTACCTTCAGGTATAAGAAAATTATTGTTAATATTCATTTTTGAGTACAGACACACATGATATTCATAGAAAATGTTAATCTCTGCTCAATAGAGACATCTCACTCAAGAATTCTGAAGTAGCAAAATATACATAATCAGGTTATTGACAGTTTATTGGGTAATTTCAACTAAAAATAACTTTTTCCAAAAACAGCACCCTTTGCCTGTACTAGTCTGAACCCTTCATTTATAGCAAAATGTTGTCCTCTTAATACTTAAATTCCATTATTTTCTGGTTATGGTGTTTACTAAAATTTAGCTCAGAACTGTTATAAACTCTAATTCCAGATCCAGTTCAGAGTTTGCTCACTTCCATTTCCACAGCACAGCTATTGTGAGAACGAAGGAGAGGACCTTTACCTGGCTCTGAGAACAGACACTGGCTCTAGCCAGGTCCCCTTTTCCTTTTACAGAGTAAAAGGAAAGGCAAGGATACCCTTATATCCACAGCCAGTCATACCATGCTGACAGGAGGTATCCTTGTCCCATCTTCAGTGTAGTCACTTTCTCTCTCCGATGGCGGTTGCCTCCATAGACCTTGTGGGTTCAGGAGAGTGCATATAACTAGGGTGTAAAGTGAGATTACTTGTGAAACACAATTATGAACTAATTTCATTTTCCACTGTTCCCTAAAAATGCTTTTCATACGGGAAATTCTTCTTCCATTCCTCGATAATAAATTGAGCAGTTCTATGATTAAGTAGTTTCATGATTATCATTTCTAAATCATTCCTATTGAATAAATATCTTATATTTTCTTCAAATCATGTAACATAATCATTTTTTCTTGCTATTTTTGGACCTGATTTGGTTGGAAGAACAGGAGGGGAAGTTGGCAGAGTAGTGGATAAAGACTGGAGGGCCTGTTTTGCTTTGTATAAGCATGGGTAGGAGAGTGGTGGGGGTAGATTCTGGCTCTAATTTGTGGAGGCTCCTTGACAGCTCTTTGTAGGGTGTGAGTACTAAGTGTCCTGGCCCTCTGACTTGGATCTTAGCTGCAATTCCAAGGTTAGTGAACAAATCTTACTAATTTTCCCTCATATAGAAATGAGTTATTTAAGTTTTCCAGGTTGGAGTGGCACAAGACACTGAAGTCTCTTCTGTTTTTTCTGGTTTCTCTTAATCTATAAGCTACTATACTTTTCCATCATTATCTTATTCCAAAAGCATTAGGAAGGTTCTCACAAACTCAAAAGTGGAGTCAACTTAAAATTCTGGACTATCATTCCACATTCTCACCCTGAAATTTGGAAAAGGGATTTGCCTATGTTCCCTTTTTAAGAATTTGCCTTAAAATTCTCCATGATCATCTCAATAGATGCAAGAAAAGCATTTGACAAAATTCAGCACCCTTTTATGATAAAAACTCTTAACAAAATAGGCATTCATGGAACATACCTCAAAATTATAAAAGCCATATATGACAAACCCATAGCCAACATCATATTGAATGGAGAAAAGTTGAAAGCATTTCCACTTAGAACTGGAACAAGACAAGAATGCCCACTGTCACCAATTTTACTCAACATAGTGCTGGAAGTTCTAGCTGGAGCAATCAGGAAAGAGAAGGAAATTAAGGGTATCGAAATGGAGAAAGAGGAGGTCAAATTGTTACTCCTTGCTGATGATATGATCCAATACCTAGAAAACACCAAAGATTCTGGCAAAAGACTCCTGGAATTGATAAATAAGTTCAGAAAGTCTCAGGCTACAAAATCAATGTACACAAATCAGTAGCATTCCTATACTCCAACAACAGTAAAGCTGAGGGTCAAATAAAAGACTCAACACCTTTCACAATAGTTACAAAAAAATAAAATACCTAAGAGTATATTTAACCAAGGAGGTGAAAGATCTCTACAAAGAGAACTACAAATCACTGGGGAAGGAGATTGTAGATGATGTAAACAAACGGAAAAACATATCATGCTCATGGATCAGCAAAATCAACATTGTTAAAATGTCCATACTACTCAAAGTGATTTACAGATTCAATGCAATTCCCATCAAAATATCAACATTTTTCGCAGATCTAAAAAAATATTTCTACACTTCGTTTTGATCCAGAAAAGAGCCTGAATAGCCAAAGCAAACTTAAACAAAAGGAACAAATCTACAGGCATCACTTTATCAGACTTAAAGTTATACTACAAGGCTATAGTAACCAAAACAGCATGGTACTGGCACAAAAGTAGAGACATAGACCAATGGACCAAAACAGAGAACCCAGATATTAAACATTCACATAGTGCCATCTGATCTTTGACAAAGTAGACAGCAATATACACTGGGGAAAAGAATCCTTCCTCAATAAATGGTGCTTGGAAAATTGGATAGCCACATGTAGAAGCTTGAAACAGGATCCATATCTCTCACCACTCCCAAAAATTAATTCAAGAAGGATAACAGACTTAAATCTAAGACATGAAACCATAAGAATTCTAGAAGAAAATGTTGGAAAAACTCTTCTAGATATCAACCTAGGCAAATAATTTATGATGAATACCCCCAAACCAATTACAGCAACAACAAAAATAAATCAATCAGACTTGATTAAATTAAAGGCTTCTGCATAGCCAAAAACTATCACTAGAGTGAACAGACAACCTACAGAATGGGAGAAAATATTTGCATGCTATACATCCAATAAAGAGCTGATGAGCAGAATCTACAAAGAACTGAAGCAAATGATCAAAACAAAAAAATCAAACAACCCCATCAAAAAGTGGGCAAAAGACATAAACAGAAGATTTTCTACAGAAGATAAAGTAATGGACAATAAACATATGAAAAAATGATCAATGTCACTAATCATCAGGGAAATGCAAATCAAAACCACAATGAGATATCACCTAGGTCCGGTTGGAATGGCTTTTACCAAAAAGTCCTAAAACAATAGATGCTGGCGTGGATGCGGAGAGAAAGGAAAACTTATACACTATTGGTGGGACTGCAAACTAGTGCAACCTCTATGGAAAATAGTGTGGAGATTCCTCAAAGAACTAAAAGTAGACCTACCATTTGATCCAGAAATCCCACTATTTGGTATTTACCCAAAGGAAAAAAAGTCATTTTATCAAAAAGACATTTGCAGTAGGAAATTTATAGCAGCACAATTCACAATCACAAAGAAGTTGAATCAACCCACGTGCCCATCAGTTCATGAGTGGATTAATAAAATGTGGTATATGTACACCAGGGAGTACTCCTCAGCCATAAAAAAAAAGAGTTAATACCTTTTGCAACAATCTGGATGTAACTAGAGACCATCTTCCTAGGTGGAGTATCTCAAGAATGGAAAAATAAACACCACATATACTCACTATTAAATTGGAACTAATGTGCACAGATGGAAGTTAAAACTCAATGGAAATTATGCAGGTGGGAGGGGAGAAAAGAGGATGGGTGAAATCATACCTAACGGGTACAATGTACACTGTCCGGATGATGAGAACACTTATACTTTGACTCAAGCAGTACAAAAGCAAGCGATGTAGCCAAAACATTTGTACCCCCATAATATTCTGAAATAAAATAAAAATTCTCCGTGATAAATTCTTATATATAGAACTATAATTAATATGACTATGAGAGGGCACTAATCATCTTTATTCCATATTTTTTAATATAACCTAATTATTATGCTTCATTACTTTTAATATCATCTAAAATTGGAACTCAATCAAACTGCTATATGATATTTAGAAAACAGACCATATAGAGTACTTAGGTTATTTTTTCTTCAAACAACTTTATTGATGTTTCTAGGTTAGCTATATTCTTATTACATCTCTTTACATTTTGTAGTCTTAAGAAAGTGTTTTCGGAAAATTCTTCTGTTATCCCTTATCCCTTATGTTTAGTTGGCCTAGAGGAGAACATTGCCAGGTTCTGAGATGCTTCATCTACCCAGATCCCCTGGTGGGAGACAGAAAGGAATAAAAGGAAAGGCAAAGATCTTCTTACATAATCAGTCATACATCAACTATATTTTAACCAGTCAAAAGTTTAACAAATGTTTTCCCTTTGTTTAAAAATGTTCCTAAAATCCTTTCTCTTAACAGTTTATTGGAGAGTCTTAACTCAGAGAGGTGTCATGAAAATACATTTTTCCAGAAACCATTTCTCAGTGATGCTATTTTGAACTCCTCATTCCATTACACATAGGTGGCCAGAATGAAAATATTTAGCAATTATTTCTTCAGATACCTGAAAATTATGTTATCTTTAGGTATTATTAATGAATATAATAATTCCCTGTTTTAAGTAAAGTATTTAAGCAATATTTTAAAGCAAAAATTTTGAAAAAAGAAATTAAAAGTAGGAAATAGCTCAAGGTTATGGAAACAGAACTTAGTTCAAACTCTGGCACTGTCAATTTGCTAGTAATATGATCATGGCCAAATTAAAGTAGTTTTAACCATCACATATTACATGTATAAAATTAAAATAATGCCTATTTTATAGAGTGGGTGTGACAAATTAGATTATTTATATAAATTATCTGATACAAACTTGGCACAATGAAAGAAACTTGATATTAAGTAAATACTTTAAAATTGTTATCATAAATTGTTAAGTAAGAAAATCTAAAGTTTTTTAAATACAGTTATAAAATAATTGTACATGAATCTAATATAAGACAGAGTTCAAGGATAAAGTTCACACAAAAAATAAGATGTGTAAAGAATACCATTATCCTCTTGACTTACTATATTCAAATACTGTATTTCAATAAATAATAAGCATTTATTCATTTCTGTGACATTTTATTAAAGTTTTTGCTGTGTATTTATATGCTATTGGGAAAGTTTGGGTTTACAACCCATAAAATAATACAATGTTAAAATTCCAAATGTTATGTAAACGATCAAGCCTTGTTAAAAATACCTTCACATTCTGTTTATCCATTTCATTTTTAGTACTATCAGTAAATACAAATGTTGTCTAGCAACAAATCTTATAAAAACAGACAATGCAATAAAATATGTTTATTTTGACTATCTGCCCATCTGATTTCACTGCTGTATACATCTGTAAATAAAAAACCCCCGAGGTATTAGAGTACCTTACTTTATGACTGTTATTTTATCATGACTTTTATTCAATTTTACCAAGTACTTGATGCACATAAATATTAATATGAATTTTATTTACATATTTTAGGGATTCTCATAGTGAAGTATATTGATTTAGAAAGACTTCTCAAGATGTTCATTTTATAGTGTTTAGCATGGATAGATATTGAAATTAATATATAACATTTGTAGAACAATTGTGTCTGAGAAGCATTACATATATGACTAAAATAAACAAACATTGATTTTAAAGTATAACACAAATATATATACATATAATATGACCCTGAAGTAAAGAGAGATGGGAGAAGGGGTATTGAGAACAGAGTACTCAGAAAATATCATGACACCCTTATTTCTGCATATTCTTGAGTATGAGGAAAGAAACAAGGAAATCTGATTTTAACTGAGATTTCAATTTGGAGCTTACACTTACTGTCTTAGAGGAAACATAAAACAAGTCCAGCATTTAAGAGAATGAATAGCCCTATGACAGAGCAGAGCCATGGACATGCAGGGTTATGTATGTAACAAGAAGAACAAAACAAAACAAAACTTTTCTGTAGCAGTATAACTGGGGAGGAAGGTATTTTGAAGAGCATATTAGAGAGAAGTAAAACCTGTATAAGAATAATATAGATAAAGTTGTCCTATTTAAAGTATTTGAGGATTTACAGATGCAAAGGAAGAATTTTTCTCCACTAACTGTTATAAATATTCTGTTTCCATATAACAACATGGTGTTTCTAAATCATTTGATTTGAGGAAGAAAATATGGGAAATACAGAAGAAGACCAACAAAATTTGGGTAATACAAGAACAAAAAAGTATCTTGGCTAGATTAGAACAGAAATCTTCTCTCAGCTATACCTGACTAAGAATTTTCACCAATTAATTGTGAGAAATATTTATCAGAACGATTCCTCTATCAATTGTAGTTATTTTACATAGTCATTCTTATGTTAAACATGACAATATTCACAGATCTTGTTTCAGCAACAATTGTGACAAAATGCAATTGAGGACATAATGTGTGCTAGCAGGGCACTGTTGAAATTAGCATGAATAAAATGTGATTCCCCCAACTCTCAAGGGCTTCATACATTCTTAAGAAGTCTACTTTTTTTTTCATAGCACGACATCAGCTACTTCCAATAATTCTGTTATCTTATTAAAATTCTAAGTTAAGAAACACCTCCAGGGATTTGGCCCCTTAGGTGTTTAACTTTAGATGTTGAAACATTGTATATCTGTGAACTTTGAAGATAAGATAGTTACTATCAGAAGATCTATATTTCAAAGTTTTGAATTTGTAATATATGAAAAAATGTTCCCTTTTTTCTTCTTCTAAAATTATTTCTCAAGTGGCCTGGATTTATATCTAGACGTTCTTTACTGGTTAGACTAAGTAAGCCATGCATTTATACTTGTTTTTAATTTTGAAATATATCAGATAAATTGACAAATAATAGAACATAAGCTGTGTTTCTATCAACATCCAGATTTAATAGAATTTTCACCATTTGGTTTTTATCCTTTTAGAAATAATTAATTAATTAAAACACCAAAGAGTGAACAAAAGCACCATTTCTTATCACCTCTCCCTTCCTTCCTCACTCTCCAGAGGTAACCAGTGACCTACAGGTGGTTTTTGTCACTCCCATGCATGTATTCTATCTGTTAAATCATTTATTCTTTATCTTATACTATGTTTCTCAACAGGAAAACAAGGAAGAGAGATACTGGTCACAAGCAAATGTTTCCCTATATATTTTCAATAAAGAACATGTCACTGTTACCCACCAACCTTACTACGTGCAACTTGCATGGCACTATTCTAGGTTCTAAGGAAACTGAACAAAGAAGTTTCTTACTTTCAAAATTTATAATCTATTTTATATTGTACCCTCTTACAACAAAAGACAATAAATATGCAAATTCATATAATTATACACAAGTAATTGAATAAAGTAATTTAGTTCATGAAGTACTGTGAAGATAGTAAAATTGATGTGGCAAGGTTACACCAAAAATATTTATTTATGTTTTCTCTGTGTTTCTCTCTCACTTTGTTCTTTCAGTCATACTCTGAGATCCACTTAATAAACAAAAACAAAAACAAAACAAAACAAAACAAAAAAATTACATCCTTGTTCAAGAGACAGATACTAGAAAGCAGTTCTGGCTAAGGTGTGTGTCATTTAGATAATGGTAGTAAATATCAGAGGGAATTTGCAATACCTCAGAACTAAGTAACATTGGAAGCTGTGTTTGGGTTGTGATAAGGAGGGGGAGACTCAAACTAGGGAGGTGGAATGGGGGTACCAGTGCCTTGCATGTAAGAGTAAGGAGGCATTTCAGTACTGAAGGCCAATTGCTGTGCAGGAAACCCAGGAATTCTAGCAAAACAGACTGCTTATGGTGGGCAGCCATCAGTCTTTGAACATCCACTGTCCTCAACATTCTGCTTAGCTGTCCTGCTCATCAACCAGTTCCACAACCTCCTATAAAAGGTGAAGGACTCGGACACCTTGTGTGGAGAAAAGGGCATTGAAGGCAGATTCTCCCTCTAATCAAGGTAGTTCAGGACAATGTAAAAATGAAACTATCTGCCCAAAATAAGCATATACATCACATTCCATAGTTAGGAAACAAAACAAACAAACAAACAAAAAAGTGACATACTGAGAAAAACTGAAAATAACTAGCTCTTCTATTTCTAGTCTCCCTAAAAATATAAAACTTTGAAGATTTCCTCTAAGTCATTGACTTTGGAAGAGAACAACTTTATTGCTGACTTTTTAAATGCTAAAAGCTGTTTTTTAAATCATAAACATAAAAATTATAATCTAAATAACTTTGAGAATGTATGGTTTTCTTCATTTAAATGCTGTGTGTGTTTATGTGCGTGCACTCGCACACGCACGTGTTTCTTGCTGTACTATTCTTTCTGAAGTCTAACTTTTTCGTGATGATTTTACAAGTCAGTACCTTATTTTTGTTTTTAAAATGCTTTTCTAAATTAGTTGTCAATCTCCTAATGGTTTAGGCAGCAGTGAATTCAGAACCAGTCTCCTGCTATCATATCACCATAGCATAATGTCCAAGAGTGGCTTGAATATGTGTCAGGGAAGGGGTTTGGGTCAGAGAAAGAGAATCAGAAGCGGGGCCTGCGATGGGGTTCTATTTTTTACAAACCCTATTTTGGTGATCAACATAGCTACCTAAGGACTTCTTAAAGTAAGAGAAATAAGTTATTAAAAGTCTAGTTTTTCTTCACTTCATAATAATAATTCTCATTGTTTTTGTTTTCTGAGGGGAAAACATTGCACTTTCACAATATCCCTATATTGGGTGTGACAAGAACTAAAAAATTTATACGTATATTTCTCATGGTATTTACTACTTTGTAATAGTGACTCCTTTGCATCCTATACTCTTAAAGGAATTTGAAGTTACTGATCCCAGTATTTTTTACCACTTTATATTTAAGTTGAAATAAACTTTTTTTTCTATCAGATTTGATCAGGAATACTGTTTTCAAAATAAGTTGTAGAAAATAGTGGGTTATGGAATCTATATATTTGATTTGGGCCAGCATTTGAAAGAATAAGATAGAATATGAAAGAATATGATGCTAGACTTGAAAAATTTAGTTTAGATTAATTGGAGTCTATTTGACTAAAAAAGAAAAGAAGATAGAATACATTGGGAATAACAGCATATGCAAGTTCATTACTTTTCACTTCAGATATGAAATAGGTGTGTTCACAGACATATAAACACACTCATGCATACATCTGTACATTTGTGTGTGTAGATAGGTGTGTTTGTGTAAGGGCAAAGACAATAGAAAATGTCGTTTCTTTCTATGAGTTGCATTAAAATTTTAAAAAAAGGTTGAAATCATTTATTAAGACCAACAGAATATCTTCAGTCCCAGACAAGAGAAATCTATGAGAGGTTGACAAATAACTTTGTGTCTACTTCAAAGGTAATTTACAGGAGATCAGTGTTAACCAATAATTACTAGAGTTACATTAAAAAAAAGAAAAAAACAAGGAAGAAATAGGCAGGAAGAAATTGGGTAATTAGGAAAATAAGCAGAAAACAGTTTATGATCTTGATTCTTTTTTAAGGAAAGTAGGCATGAATTCTTCAAATGTAAGAGTAAGTCATCTATACATTTATCTATGTTCTCCTTAAATTAACTTTCTTATACTCAGCACAATGAAGGCAGTCTTCGTTCTGAACATATTCATGTATGCCTCTGGAGCACATGTTGGGAAGCTATTTTATTCCCAGGTTCACAGTCTGTCTAACCTCTATCAATACCTATGAAGATGAGTGATATACTTTATTCCTATTTTTAAAAATGGTCCATTTTACTTTTCTTTTCTTTGTCATTTATAAACACCAAAGACCAGATGTTATATGACTTATTTCATATGAGTTAACTTGGAGTTCTATAGAGTTGATTTTTTAAACAAATATATTTTTGCAAAAAAACCTCAACCACGTACAACCTGTTTCTTTTATATGTGTAATGAGAGTAATAAATTCCAACCACTCCACTGCACAGGATTTTTAAGAAACTCTTTGAGATTTTGTAGATAAAAAATGTGTGCATATAAGCAATATACAAATTAATGTGTTCTTAATCATATCTTTATTTTTGTAGTCTGAATAGGGTCCCTCTTTTATCTGCTCCTTCCTGTCAATAAGGCAAAAGATGAAATAAAAAGAACTGAATTAAATTTGGACCATACTTCCAGGAGAAAAGTAGACAAGCATTTATAGCTAATGGAGGTCCTTAAATGCAGCTGAGTTTAGAAACAGAATCCCATAAAATACTCCTCTACATGATTACGGTAAAGATTTTTTTGTTTCAGAGATGGCAATGTCAAAGCCAAGGTAAGGGGTGGATTAGACATTTATCCCCCATGTATAATTAGCTTATAGTTATTCTGAAGTGGTGCGGTTTTTTGTTTTCCTCAAGGAAAACTAATTTTTATGTATTAGAGATATTCTTGTCTCTTAAGAAAATTACTTTAAAAATCTATTAATAGTTAAGGAGAATAAAATAGTCTGTGAACATCTACCTATGCCTTAACCATGGGACTATAATCACTGTCCCCAACAAGTCAGACTGACTGAGCAAATGTTCAGAAGAGGGACTCTTGTAGCTTCTGGACAACGCTTGAGAAACTTAGTTTTAAGAGCAAAAAGTGACAGAGATACTAATGGGACTCAGGAAGAGGAGGGAACTTGGTTAAAAAAAAATATGGAAAGACAGATGTAGATGGTGTCGATAATTAGAAAGGGTCTCATCTTGTGTGATATCCATTTCCATATCTGTTGTTCCATCATTGTGCAGGTATGTTGAAATCCACCTGTCTGACACTGCAAATAAAGAACTTCAAATAATCTCCATTGCAGATAATGCAAGATTGCTCTAGGGAAATATGGCAAGACAAAATGACCAGCAACAGCACTTGGTTGTAAGGGAAGGGGGCTTCTAAGAAGCAAAGGGCCAGAAGGGTTGGTAAGGGAAGGGGGCTTCTAAGAAGCAAAGGGCCAGAGTCATCACACCCTATTGTGGTCTAAAAGCAAAGAAAGAAATTAAGGCGGGAACAATAGTAAAAACAAATTCCTGATCACTCTTTATGAATTAGTAAATTTCATCCGTCAAGAAAGTGAAACACTGTTTATCCATGATAAAACACTCTTACGTTTTAAAGAGCTATAAAAATCCTGTTTCTCAAGGACTAAGCAAATGAGAAGAGATTGTATTTATACTATTACATTTAATTAAATCTCTTCAGAACATCACCTGTGTTTAAGAAAGCACCTGCACACCTTATTTATTATAGTTATTGTAGATATCTGTGTTAATATATGAGGACAATATATTAAGAGTTTGCCAAAATACTCTTCAGTGTTCTTTTGTAATTATGAACTACCTTAAGAAGATTCAACTCTATTATGTTTTTAAAAATCACTTCTACATTACTTTCTTTCAGACAATTTAAAGATCTTTCTTAATGACTTAAAATTCTTAATAAATAATATTGTAAATGTTATATAACAGGGAAAATAATTGAGAAACTATAAAAAGGTTAGAAAATGAAAAGCCATGGAGCTAGGCAGAATATTTATGAGAAGCAGAAAATTAGACCTCACCAATATTCTCCACCCAAGTTGTAGAAGAAATCATGATGGGAAGCTCTGTGGAATCTTAACCAATGATACCCAAGAATTACAAATCTGTGAGTTCATGTCCAAACTGGCAGAGACGGAGTAGATCCTTCCAGCAGGATGGCCTAGTTTTGATGAGTAATAGCTAACTTTTATTCAGTGCATACTGTATGCAAAAACTTTTGTAAATACTCTACATGTATTAAATCAGTAATTTTTTACAGTATCCCTATAAAGTAATGACTATTACAGTTTTCATTATAAAAATTGTTAAACTGAGGCACAAAGAGATAAAACTATTTGACCAAAATCACATAACAAGTGATAAAACTACTAAGGTACTAAATGTATTAAAATAAATCACACTAAATTAACAAGAAAATGCTTTTCTCCAATGTACCCTGATTGTGTGTAACATGATATTCCTGTATAATGGCAGTGGAAAGGAGAAACATCTCCACACAAATATAATTATAATTTCCAACAATTTAGGTCATATAGGCTGAGAAAGTTTAATTTTATTTAGAAAGATAAAGAATTGCATTTTGAAAAAATTCTAATGTCCTGTAGCATTTCATACACATGAATGATGTAAATCAATACTGAATTTTGGGTTTTAATAGTTAAATTTGTATATCTATATAAGTGGTTTAAATGCCATATCCTTTTATGGACAGAGAGTGAGGTGTGATACCTCACAATAAAATAAAACTCATTCAGCCTTTTTGGAAATTCTAGGAGGTATTGAGATCTGCCACCCTGTCCACAGGGTTGTGAATATGATCACCCCAAGAGGTTTTTTCCAAACCAAATATCCTGTGATTTATATACTATTACAGGACTTCTCTACTTAAGGGTATGATTGCAAGTTAATACATCATAGGATAGAAACTTGCCATATTGTAGTGATTATAAATCTTTTAGATTTCTGTTCATAAATAAAGATTTATGAGCAAGAGAAACATTTTTCTTTTCTTTCATGTATAAATTAGCCTTAGGATTTTATGAATAATTCAATTTGAAAAATATCATCTTTCACAGCTATGGTAAATAGGAAAGCTGTGTGTGATTTTATGCAAGTGTGTCTATGTGTATACCAAAATAACACAGGCTATAACATACATACAAATTAGGAAGCCTTACTTTAATATTTTCTGCATTTTTGAATATTTTGTTAAAATGTCATATGTAAAAATACGTCTTGCGGTCTTTTAATCAATCCTATAGAGTAGGGTGATTTATGAAGTAAACACTTCAATTCAAAGATATTTAAATAATGATTCATGCAGTGTATGTCTGTTCAGAAGCACTTCACAATTTAGAGAGGTTAAGCACAAACATTTTAAAAATAATATTTTCAGTTTGAGATAAGACTTTATTCTTGGAGGTATTGATTCACAATGCTGCCAATTCTCCTGAAACAGAAAGAATATTAAGGGAAGCAAAGCTTTGGGAATTAGCCCACTCAATCTAATATTGCCCTTACAATTTTTTTTGACTTGAAATTTAGGTCAGACCTGGAATACATTTAATTCATTTACATGATGTAATAAATTCTTTCTCTTTGTCAAACACAATATATTGTCCAAAATTCTCACTAAGTATACTAAATATTTTATACCCACAAATTTAGAACATTTTACTAGAAAAGGAAAAATGTTAAAGAGCATGTTCTTAATTTTGATTGATTCTCTGCTCTGTCAAATAAACATTAATAAATATTTTCAATTTTTAGGAAATATTACAAAGTACTGTTGCAACTAATTTTTGAGACAGCATACCATGCAGACTATGAGCAGAGAATTTTTAATACAGCAGGACTACATTTCAATCTTTACTTGCGTACTGACGATCATTTTGAACTTAGCTTCTTTATCTATTAAATTAAGAAACAATAATACTCATCTTGAGGGGTTTTTGTGAGGACTAAATGAGACAATGTAAGTAAATCACTTTGCATGTGGCACAAAATTGCCAACTTATTAAATATGAAAACATATATATTCATTATTATTGTGTTCCTGAAAAAAAGAGTTCAAGGAAATTTCATAGCTATTGGCAAAAGTAAAAAAGTAAATCTATATCCTCGCACATATGTTCTCTTGCAGTTAGTAAGAGTAATAATTAGAACAATAATAGTATCAATAAAAAGATACTATTTGACCTTTATTAAACAGTTAGTGTGGAAAAGGTATATTATCTACCTTGTTTCACTGAATCTTTACAGCCAGTTTTGCAGTAGATTATATTAATATCTCCATTTTATGGATAAGAAAACAGAAATTTAGAGATAACATAGTAAAAGATAGAGGACTTAGAATTAAAACTGCGGAAGAACTTCCTTCAGAATTTGATTTTAACAACTATACTATATCGATCCCTCCCACCAGTTGTATATGTGACACACACATACAGACACACACACACGCACACAGAGCAGTATTGAAACTAAAGTGATTATATGACAAACTGAGAAAGGTGAGGATATTTTTCATTAGGGTTTTTTTCAATATTACCTACATGGCTGGCTCCATCTTTTCACTTAATATCTGCCCCTCACACCTAGCACTTCTTATTCCAGTGGTAAATGCCTAACAACAGCCTATGGGGAGGATAGAGGAGAGGGAGCCTTTGATTTGTGGCTTTTGTTAATTTCCAGTTTCTAGGGTGTGAAATATTCCCAATATGGTTAACATCAAGCTACCAATGGTTGAAAATTGAAACAGCTTGCACAGTTCTTGAACACATAGTAATCAATTCTAGGGAGTCAGTATGAACCAGACCCAGACTGCCATTGCGTTACTCTGCTTTACTTTTCATTAAAACACTTACTATTGCCTGACATATTCTATATTTATTTAGTTTTTAAACATTTTATTCTCCACACTTGCCCTTGACTAGAATGTATGTTCCACGAAAGTAGAGACTTGATCTATTTTGTTGACTGCTTTTATCCTCAGTACCTAAAAAAGGACATGGCATATAGTAGACATTCAATAAATATTTCTTAAATACATGAATATGAATATGAAATATGAATACATATTTCTTAAATACAGGAAAGGTCAGTTACTTTTCAATTAAATCACACAAGAGTCATCATTTATCATAGTTTTCCAGCTCAAATATTCAACTATAGTGAGGTTGCCACCATTATTGTTTTCAGGATTATATGTATCTGTAATGTAAATTATTAAAATTATTAAAATAGTTCATTATACTAACATTAAGCCTGCTTTATTTTCTGAGTTTATAAAGTGGAATCCTAGACACTAGCACTTTGATACAGCAAATCAATATTAGATGATTATACATGCCTTTGAGTATGTGTTATATTTACTCTAGTTTTATTTAACCTGTGTGGATATGCTTATATATCAGAAAAAGATTGTTTAAAGCAGAATAATGAATTAGAACATGTGATAACTTGCTCAAGTTTACACTACTGGTATTAGCTATCATGAGTTAAGGAGATAAGATTTATTATTAGAAACATTTATATACAGTTTAAAAATTTCAAATTTATTTATTTTGGGGGAACAATTAAATTGTTCATATTTTGATTCCATGGCACGTTTCACCTAAGAATTATCTTTAAAACTTATAATCCATCAAAACTCAGATAAAACCATTAGCCAGATTGTAGATGTATCTGCATCTATGCTGATATATTAATATTTATAGTCAGTGATCATATACAATTTTATTTTAATCTTTTCAATATTTTTACTATATACGTATTTTTAGATATATTTAGGTACTATATAATGCATAGATTAATGCATTAATAAACAGATGATCTTTAAGAAATTATTTTCTTGGTGCAATGCCATAGTATAACAAGTATGCTTGTGTTTTTTTGGTAAGGATTAATAGGGTGATGTACATAAGCACAATTGAGTCAGTGTCTGGCAAATTGTAAACTCTCAGTGAATGTTAGTTCATCTGCATAATATGCATTTTATAAGGCATATCAGTAATAGATTCTGCTATTCATGATTATAATATAAAGTATTTCATTAAACTTCTCAGTCATTATAAAGTACTTCTGGAATCCAGGATCATGACAGAATTTAAAATCTTGTAACTGTTTTGGTTGTGAGCAATAAAACAATTAAATATGATGAATTCAGATTTGTATTTATGCATTTATTTGCAAAGGTAAATGACAGACTGTGATGTAAATACTTAATATGGCTTCCAGCTCAGCATTTACTAAGTGTCAGTCTAAAAATAGGAAGAAAGATAAAGTCCAGTGTATTTGGAAATGCTGTTTAGTTATCTACATGTCTGCCCATAACTGTCAAGTTTTTTAATGTGAATATCAAACGGGAGTGAAGATGATGGTTGGACTTACAGATGCAGCAGAAATCTTGCCAACACACATGTGGATACTGCTACCCTCTATTAAAGCACCATAAATGCAAACCAACTGAAGCTTCCTTGTAGTGAGTATCCTGATTTGCTAAAATCACTAACTACTTATTTACACCGAACAGCAGTTTCATCATATTGGAAAGACTAACTTAACGAAAAAGAAAATGAAAAAGGCATTATTTAATTTTATTAGTGAACAATTTTATAATAGTAAGTTAAAATCATACTTTGATTATTAAAATCTGGGAATTATTAAAATTAAATTTAATGATTTTTAAAATGAATATGGAACAATTAAATTTTTATATGATATGAATCTTTTATAGGTGGTGGCATGGAGAAAAAAATTTCTTAATGACAGCTGAACAAAATGTGGTGTCTCTTACTTTCCATATCATTCAGTACAAGATTTCTTCTCTTTCTCCAAACTTTGCAAAAAACAGTGATTAATTTGCCAATTGAGCAAGTTTTCTTCTAAATGCCAGTGTTTGCAATAAATTTCTATAATAATTTTTGCATTAAAATATACAAAAAGCTGCATACTCTTGGAGGTCACGCGTACAAGGAAGAGGCCATATAAAATAAGATTGTTCCAATTACAGTGGATCCCACTAATGTGTAATAATAAAAACTAAACATATTTGAAAATCAACATTTTAGCATTATTGTTAACATGCCAACAACTAACCAATTAAATAAATATTTTGAGAAATTTATTCAATCAAGTACTACTAATCATTGAATTCATATCATATCCTAGTGGATCTCAATCTGTCTTGGGCAAAATATTCACCACAATTGCTGGCTTAGAATGAAGATTATTAGGGTGCCCCATGATTTCTTTCTTAGTCCGTGTGAAGTGACACTTTTAACAAGTGTCCCAGGAGATTATGGTGCAGGTGGCCCACAGTTCATACTTCAGAAAATACTGCCATCCTCCATTGAAACCAGTCACGTAGAGAAAGAAGACTGTCATGGATGAGTGACCAAATCGTGTTAGGAGAAATTTCCTTGGAGATGTGATATTTGTTTCAATATGAAGACTGTTGCATGTTAAATCCTTCACCACAGAAAGGAAGAAAATAACAACATGTAAATAACAACATCAAGGATTAGGAATTTCTTTTAATAGAAACAAATTAGCATCTATAAGGGATTTAAAAGATAACCAAATTTTTCACATTCTGAAGAGCTAGAAGACAATAACTTTAATTATTTCAAAATATTTTTTGCAAGCTTTTATTCTACACATATGAGGCTTTATCATCATACAACTTAAATCACTCATTTATATAGCTATAATAAGTCTGCATAATGAGTAAATGACATCCTGTAATGTAAACACTTAATATGGAATTTTAGATTAGTGAAATTAAATAGTATAATTTTTTCTTTGTAATTCTCTTCTGCTTTTTCATAAGTGAAGTACTGCGTGATGGAAAAAACTGCCTCGGTGGCTCCTATTCTGCTATTTTATTTTATAGAAGAAATCAGGTACTTTTATAAAAAATGTGTATAGCTTGTTCTTGAGATGCTGATTTAGTATAGCCACTGTGGAGTGACAAGTCTCATTCAAGGTCTCTAAGATTCTGAATGGGTGAATAGCATTGCTAAGGTACATAATAGCTGTTTTTACAGGCAGACCAAATTTTAAATTTTAGCTACTCGATAAAAAATATGAATTCAGGTCAGTGCATTAGTACAAAAAAATGTTATTAGTAAGTTATCAATTTTTCCCTTCCCCACTTGTGGTAGTAACTTCTCCTTTTCAGTAAATTTATATTTTTAAAGGGCAGAATTTCTAAATGCTAATTCAACATGATACATCAAATTTCATAAAACTTCCAAGTCAGTAAATTGAAGGCAAGTAGAAAGCATGCTCATGAACCAGAGAATTAAAAATTATACCCTTTTTGTTTTTGAAAACTTAACTTCATTAAGTTATAACCACTTAGAATAATATTTTATATTATTTACAAAATTTCTTAAAGTGGGACAATCAAAGCTCTGGAATTTAAGTCATTTTTTAAAAATCCTGTGTACTCTATAGTTCCATTTGAATAAAAACTTTTTTTTTTTAGGTGAAGGAGTGTCCCCAATGCAAAGGCATACCTGTCTCCACAGTATCCCATCATGTTGACACAACTTGGCCAATTTACATTGTTTTCTTGCAAACAAGAATGCCCAGGGAATTTCAAAGAGATCCTCCAAATAGTTTCTAGTCCCTTCACTACCAGACCTGCGTATAGTCAAGGCTTAGGAAGCACATAACAATAAAATGCAACCAGGGAGGGACTTCAACATCCACAAGGTATAGGTTTATTTATTTGGCTATTTTAAGGCTATTGGTTCCCCATGAATTTTCTTGTTCTTAGGTGGTGAATTTAAATAAGGATTTCTATAAGATTATATACTGCAAACTAATCTAAGAGATTTTATCAGATGTAGAGGCCAAGAGAATATGCTTCCCACATCTCTGAGGGCAGGTAAGTTAATTGATCAGGGGCCCCATCTGCTGCTCTCTGAAATCTGCACTGAGGGCTGAGACCAGGCTTCCCACAGGAGGCCTCCTGCCAGTGCTTCACTCTCAGACCATCATCCTTAATTCCCACCTCACTTGACTAATCCTACTCCTTCAGTTATTCCACACTCAGTGTGACATGGAAACTATTGATCCTCACTCTTTTTTTAAAAAAATGCTATCCGCCACACTTGCTATATCATTATTTCTTCTCTTATTCTATGGTCCTTTATTTTAGTCAACCCTTTATTTGCACCCTTAACTCCCTCTTCTTGTCAATTTTTCATGCTCACCTTATGGAATTAGTCAAGATAAGGAATAATCAAGAAATTTGTAGATATTTTATGTATAGGTTGATAAAAGATAAAAATATAGTTTTCTATCTATTAATCTATCTATATTTGCAAAGTAATTATCTGCATATATTGCCCTAAACATTTTGAAAATAATAATAATAATAATAATAATAATAAAAACAATACTAGAGGCAACCTTTCTAATGAGAAGCTTGCAGTTGCTTTGTGTGTGGGTGTGGATCATGGGCCTATTTACAAAATTATCCTTATGAAAAGGAGGGTAGAAGATGAACGTTTGTAAACTAGTCGGTATATACAAGAAATTACTTTCAGAAAGCTGATCATTGTAGTAAAAAATTATGAATACACAATGTCACCAATATTTAAGAAGCAAGTAGAGGATAAGGAACATTTTAAGTAGGCTGAGAAAGTTTCATCAGATAAAGAAGAGGAAAACAATTAGTAAAGAACAGAAGAGAGAGAACTGAATAGGTAACAGTTTTAAAAATGAAGCGGTTTTCAATAGAGATGAAATAATTCAAATTTAAAAGGATGAGAACCTACATAGTTTAATCTTCCAGTAAGTGATCATTGATGTCCAGAGAATTTTCTGTAAGAAGCTGATGTTGGAAGTAAAATTGCACTGATTGATGAAAATAGTGAAAGGAAAAGAAGTAAGAACTGCAAACATAGACTATTTTTCAAGATATTTAGTCATGGTGTGGAAGAAAATCAGACTTATGGTGGGGTAGAGAAGGATACAGGATATTTTGTGATTGGCAGGGGGATGTTGGCTCAATATCACTGAGTAGAAGACTCAGAGAAGAGCAAGGGATTAAAGCGTTAAAGTCTTTTACTTTACTTAATTCCCTAGAAACCACTTTATGGTCTCAGTCATTTGATGTTGCTAGGGACTGCACTGTTAGACAACAAGTATTTGTTTATTCATGGACAATCCTCTCTGAATCCAAGGCTTTTTCACATTGCCATTGTTAGAGTTTCCTTCTCCTGGGAAGACACATGATTGATAGACTGTCAGAGTATTTCTCCATTTTGGCACCACAAGATCCTTACCATATTATCACAAAAGATGATTTAAATAAATCACCACAAGTGAACAAACTGGAAGCGCATAACTCACTTCAACAATTTTATGTTTTATTCTCTGAGCGAGGATAAAATACACATACTTGGTTATTCATAATGGCTCAGTTGAGGAAAAGACAAAGTTGACTATCTGTGCCCTAAAGGAGAAAATATTCAATCAAATGTTATACTTTTCAAATCATCTTGCTTATAAAGGAGGGTGTCATAATATTTTCTCTCTTTGATTTTTGAATCACATTCATATAGTGTGGGAGTAAGTAAAATGTATATTTGCCTCCTTCCCCATTCCAGGCTATGGGGCAGAGTTCTCTACTGCTCTGATATTTCAAATTAAAACAAAGAAACAAAAACACAGTTTAGGTAATATTTGACAATTTTTAATACTATATTTAGTAGAAAATCAAAGGGTCTTGTCAAAATCTAAAGAAAACTAAAAATTCTTTTGACTGATATCTCTTTCTTTTTTTTAATGGATGTCCATGTCATGCTTTATATAATGCCAATTAATTAGAAAAGCCTTAGCAAACAGAAGGGAATCATCTTGGTACTTTGATAAAGTTTCTAAAAGTAACATCTAACATATATCGGGGTAAACAAAAAGATTCGAGCACTCTTCAAAGTCAGCTAACAACATAAATGTCAATGTCTTTTTAGAAAAGTCTTCAGATGATGCCTTCTTTCTTTCTTGTTCCTATTCATTGATATAATACAAAAATAAAGCATTATTACATTGTTTTCTAAATTATTTACCTTGTATTAACATTCACTGAACTTATCTGATACTGCTGTGAATCTTTGTGTTCTGGGCAACTACTACTGACAATTACTATTACTGACCCATAGCACCACGGGGCATATGAAATTTCAAGTTCTGCTAGGAAACTTATATATGTTATATTAATAAGTTAAATGAGCTTTGTCTTTCTTTTTTCCATGGGTTCATTATTCCAGTGTTGTCCTATCATTGACAAAAAATCTAAGAGTATGAGACAAAGAAATAATAAGTGGAGGCAGATAATAGATTCTCTCTTTTTTAAAAGTAAGTTTATGCTAATGGGGATTAGTTTTCAGAGCGCCCACATGCCCCGGTCCAGCTAATCAAGGCTATGCCTTTTTTCATTGGCTATTTTGAGCCTTCAGTCAATTAGTCATTCATTTTATTGAACACCTACTATGTACCACCCTTCTGATCCTTGACAGACAGAATAGAAAGAGTTCTTTCTTGATGGAGCTTGAATTACATTGCAGCATGAAAACGAATAAATCAATGAAAAAATAATAATGATTTCAAATATCTATAAAAACATGATAAAATCAAGGCCGTGAGAATGTAAGATGCAGTTATGGACAGTATTAGATAGAACGATCAAACAGGAACTCTTTGTGACAGCTAAGGAGAGACCGAATGAAAAAAGATACTGAGTCACCTGAAAATATTACTGGAAGAATATTTCAGACAAGGAGAAGAATAAGTTTAAAGCTCATAAGTCAGAGACAAATTTGTCACGTTCGAAAAACAAGAAAGGCAAAGTGCTTAAGAGAGTGAGAGGAGACAGAAAGAGGAACAAAATTAGAAAGCTAGGGACTGGATCCTGTTGCAATTGTAGGTCATGACCAGCACCACATATTTACCTAAAAGATATGGCTTATCCTTGAAGGGCTCTTAGGACATAAGTGATTTGTTCTGTTTCTTTTTTTTTTTTTTTTTTGTTAAGCACTTTGGGTGCTTTTTGAATAAATGAGTATAGAAGAATAGGATGTTGTATCAGTTTCTAGGATTGTGATAACAAATTACCACAAACTTAATGGCTTAAAACAACAGCAATTTATTCTCTCACAGTTCACGAGGTTAGAAGGCCAAGAATCATGGTGTCAGTAGGTTGGTTCCTTCTGAAGACTCTGAGAGAGAGCAACTGTCCCATGCCTCTGTCCTTGCTTCTAGGGGTTATCCACAATCTTTGAAGTTCCTTGACTTTTAGAAACCCCTCACTCCAGTCTCTGCCTCTATTTTCACATTGCTTTCTTCTCTTTGTATTTGTCTGTCCTTTCTTTTTCTTATAAGAACATCAATCACTGGATTCAGAGCCCACCCTAAATCCAGGAAGATTTCATCTTGAGGTCCTTAACCAACTACATATGCAAAGACCCTTTCTCCAAATAAAATCACATTATGAGGTTTTAGGTGAACATGAAACTTGAGATGACACTATTCAACCCACTACAGGTGGTAGAAAAAATAAAACAACAAGAAGAGGACTAGGTAAGAGGTAATTTAAACAATCCCAAGTAAAAATTATGATAGTGTCTTACACTACAATGTTGAAAGTGAGATATTGACACATAATTGTCTTTAGGGTATTTAGTGCCAATATAACTTGCTGAAATAGTGGGAAAAGTCAAGAGTGGATGTTATTTGAGGCCTATGTACTAGATAAATGTTAGTAAAATTTACTGGGATGGGAAAAGCTAAGAGAAAAATAGGTTTTTGGAGAACTTAATTAACATTTCTCCTTTTGAATATATTAAGTTGTAATCCATATAAGACATCCAAATTGAAATATTAAGTGGGAAGTTGACTATTAGAAAGGCCACTGTCATATTGGTTAGTAGAAAAAACCAGAAATTAAAATTTGAACAATTTATTTCTTTCATTCATAGAGTCATGACAAAAGAGACATTTTTAATTTTTATATAGTTACAAAATTAGCATGTCATGATATGCCATTCAGAGAATGCTAAAAGTATATTCATCTTCATTCCCATAAAACATGCTTTCCTTCCTGCCATATCTCAAGCTCAAACAAGACCTATATCTTCTGGAGACAATTATCAAGCCACTTACTCTCAACCAAAAATTGAACTAGAAATAATTAAAAACATGAAATCATCTGCCCTGCTCTGTGTCCTCCCACACCACATGTCAACTGTGTGGCTTTGGGGAAGTCGCTTAGACTCTCTGAAACATCCCTTCCCTCATATTAAAATGAGATTAATAACACCTATGTCTCAGAGAAACTATAAATAACTAGCACATACTAGATATTTACAAATGTTTGTTTTTGTCATATCTTCTAACATCTTTTTAAAATAATTTAATAAACTTTCTTCATATATTATACATTTGAAATAAAAAACTTAAATAAAATTTCTAACCTGTAAAGAAAAAAAAGATGAAAGTAACATCAAGGAAGATGAGGAACTGTCTGCAATAGTTGTCAGGTCAAAGAGCTTAAGTTCTAGGAGAAGCTAAAGTTATTTTTTTCAGTTTAGTAGTGTTCATTGTATGGAGAAAGAGAAGGCTGTAATTTAAATCCTTAGTAGCCTAGACTAGATTGGAACACTAATGCTGTGGTTTGTCAATTTACCATTTTTATTCCATAGCTTCCTTGAATAATTAATGAGTGAGACATCAAAGATATGCAAACATTTTATTAATACACATCCTAATAGCATCTCCCCATTCTTGCCAAACAAAATCTTTACATGTCTGCTACATCTTGATGCTCATCATCTTCAGGAAACTTATACAATTATGCCCACCCACAATCTCAGCCACTAGACACATAAATCTGAAGATTTATTTAACAGCCCAACACAATGCATATGCCTCTTTCACAAAGGAAAACAAAAATGTTTATTAAAGAGAAAAAAATGAAAAGAAGTAAACTAATAAACAAAAAAAGAAAAAAAAAAACACATGTTGTTGTTAGAAAGAAGACAGTCAAATTTTCCTTTTGATTGGCCCAGTAGACATAGAAAGGAAGCAAGTGAAGTAGGATTGAGGAACTAACATTTATTGAGGAAACACCAAAATGCCTACCATTTCATAGAGGGCATTTCATTTCCTCATTGCAATAGCAGTAAGAGTGTCATTTCTCCCATGGTGAGGATGTCAAACCTTAGTTTTAGTGAGATTAAGTAGATCAAGGTGTTAAGGTTTAAGGAGTGATGCTGAAAGCCAAACCCAAAACTATCTGACCTTGGTGAATCTAAAGTACAACCTATTTTACTAAATTGCAAAGTGGTTATAAGGAGAAATAAGGTGACACTAATATAGGATTCACAGATAGAATATATTCCCCAACTAATACTGTTTTATGTGGGGAAAAAATCCAAAGAATAAGTGGTCAAAGAAAGTAGATTTTAGCAACACATTACTGAAAACAAATTATTGATCAGATTTAAATGGATCTAATGTTCATATTTGCTTTTTCACAGGAAATTTTGCATCACTTAGAAAACCACTCCTCTACTCGTCACCATTTTGTAATTATTTTTTCTGTCTTATTTCCTGTTTTAGATTATTGGATAGAATTTATGACCTTTTTATAAGCTTATATAACTACAAACAGATATATCAATTAACATATTACAGATTACACCATAAATAATTGTTTGACAGTGTGAATTAAAACTAACACAATTTTCTGTGAAAAAATCTTTTTAGTGATTTGAATTCCCATGCTTTCCAGGCAATGGTAATGAATGTAGTAAGTTTCACAACAATTTCTATGAATATAGGCTTATCTTTTGTTTTAAAATATGCTTCATTCCACTGATTTAAGAAGGCTAACTGCAAAATTACAATCCAGGAGTCTATAGATGCATACAAAGAGAGGGAAGGCCCAAGAGACATTATTGCAGTGGATCTTTCATTACAGAACTCAGATCATACCTAAGAGAGCTGAATCCCACCTGGGATCCAAGAGGTATAATTGAAAATGGATCCACATCCATTCCAAACCATGTGACATTTCCAAAAAGTCTGACAGTCTTCAAGGAGAAAAGAAAAATAAAAAGCAGCACACACACAAAATCTATCCTATCTACACAGGAAAAATAATAAGAATGATTTCAGACTTCTCACCTGCAACACTACAATCTGAGAGGTAATGGAACAATAGCTTCAAATCTGAAGGAAAAAAAATTACATACCAAGCCTAAAAGGCAATTAGATGTATTGACCAATAAAGCATTTAGATATCTACAAGTATATGCAAGTGAAAAAATAAATTATTTCAACAAAATGAAAAAGTAATTTAAAAAGGGGATGATATAGAATAAATCATTTTGGGTGATTATTATCCAGATGAAGTAAAGAAGAATTACTGAGATCATTATTCTTGGTAGAGTCCCGTTGAGTAGTACTATTTTTTTTTTTTGAGCAGGCAGTGTGTTTACTTTTTTTTCTTTATTTATTTCAGAGTATTACGGGAGTACAGATGTTTAGGTTATATGTATTGCCTTTACTCTGCCCAAGTCAGAGCTACAAGCGTGCCCATCACCCCTTAAGTGTGCTCTGCACCCCTTAGGTGTGAATTTACCCATCCCCTCCTCCCCTCTCCCACCTGCTAGACACCCAATGAATGTTACTTCCGTATGTGCACATAAGTATTGATTAATTAGTATCAATTTGATGGTGAGTACATGTGGTGCTTATTTTTCCATTCTGGAGATACTTTGCTTAGAAGAATGGACTCCAGTTCCATCCAGGATGATACCAGATGTGTTAGTTCAACATTGTTTTTTTGTGGTTGAGTAGTACTACATGGTATATATATACCAGATTTTTTAATCCACTCATGTACTGATGGGCATTTGGGTTGTTTCCATATCTTTGCAATTGCCAATTGTGCTGCTATAAACATTCATGTGCAGATGTCTTTATTATAAAATGTCTTTTCTTCCTTTAGGTAAATACCCAGTAGTGGGATTGCTGGATCAAATGGTAGTTCTACTTTTAGTTCTTTGAGGTACCTCCATACTACTTTCCGTAGGGGTTGTACTAGTTTGCAGTCCCACCAACAATGTATAAGTGTTCTTATCTCTCCGCATCCACACCAACATTTGTTGTTTTGGGACTTTTTGATGTAAGCCATTCTCACTGGAGTTAAGTGGTATCTCATTGTGGTTTTGATTAGCATTTCTCTGATGATTAGAGATATTGACCATTATTTCATATGTTTCTTAGCCATTAGTCTATCTTCTTTTGAAAAGTTTCTCTTCATGTCCTTTGCCCAGTTTTTAATGGGGTTGCTTGATTTTTTATTGCTGATTTTTCTGAGTTCTATATAGATTCTAGTTACTAGTCTTTTGTCAGATGTATAGCATGCAAAAATTTTCTCCCATTCTGTATGTTGTCTATTCACTCTAGCAATAGTTTCTTTGGCTGTGCAGAGGCTTCTTAAATTGATCAGGTCCCATTTGTTTATTTTTGTTGTTGCTGAGATTGCTTTTGGGTTTTTTTTTAATAAATTCTTTGCCTAGGCTGATGTCTATAAGAGTATTTCCAATATTTTCTTCCAGAAATCTTATGGTTTCATGTTGTAGGATTAAGTCTGTTATTCATCATGAGTAGACTTTTGTGAGAGGTGAGAAGTGTGGATCCTATTTTAGTCTAATACATGTGGCTATCCAATTTTCCCAGTGCCATTTATTGAATAGGGATGCTTTCCCCCAGTGTATGTTTTTGTCTGCTTTGTCAAAAATCAGATGGCTACATGAGGATGGTTTTATGTCTGGGTTCTCAGTCCTCTTCCATTGGTCTAAGTCTCTGTTCTTGTGCCAGTATCATGCTATTTTGTTCACTAAAGCCTTGTGGTATAGCTTGAAGTCTGGTAGATTGATGCCTCCCAATTTGTTCTTTTTGCTTAAGGTTGCTTTGGCTATAGGAGGTCTTCTCTGGTTCCATACAAAGCGTAGAATTATTTTTTCTACATCTGTGAAAAATGCTGTTGATATTTTGATAGGGATTGCATTGAATCTGTAGATTACTTTGGGTAGTATAGACATTTTAACAATGTTGATTCTGCCAATCCATGAACATGGTATAGTTTTCCATCTGTTTGCATCCTCTGCTATTTCTTTCTTCAGTGTTTCATAGTTCTCCCTGTAGAGATCCTTCACCTCCTTAGTTAAATATATTCCTAGGTATTTTATTTTCTTTGTTGCTATTATGAAAGGTATCCAGTCTTTGATTTGGTTCTCAGGTTGACTGTTGTTGGTTTATATGAATGCTACTGATTTGTGTATGTTGATTTTGTATCCTGAGACTTTGCTGAACTTATTTATTAATTCCAGAAATCTCATGGCAGAGTCTTTGGGGTTTTCTAGATATAAGATCATATCATCTGCAAAGAGTGATATTTTGACCTCTTCTGGTCCCGTTTGGATGCTCCTGATTTCCTTCTCTTTTCTGATTGCTCTGGCTAGGACTTCCAGCACTATGTTGAATAGAAGCGATGACAGAGGGCATCCTTGTCTGGTGCCAGTTCTAAGTGAGAACTCTTTCAATTTTTCCCCATTAAGTATGATGTTGGCTGTGGATTTGTCACATATGAGTTTTATCATTTTGAGGTAAGTGTCATCTAAGCCTATTTTGTTAAGTGTTGTTAACATAAAAGGGTGCTAAATTTTGTCAAATGTTTTTTCTATGTCTGTTGAGAAGATCATATGGGTTTTCTTTTTTTGCTTTTATTTATGTGATGGATTACATTTATAGATTTGCATATGTTGAACCATCCCTGCATCTCTGGGATGAAACCTACTTGGTCATGATGGATTATTTTTTTGATGAGCTGCTGAATTCAATTTGCTAGTATTTTATTGAGAATTTTTGTATCTATATTCATAAGGGATATTGGTCTGTAGTTTTCTTTTCTACTTGGGTCCTTACCTGGCTTTGGTATCAGGGTGATGTTGGCTTCGTAAAACGTATTGGGGAGAATTCCTCCCTTCTTGATGCTCTGGAATAATTTCTGAGGATAAATACCAGATCTTCTTTGTAGGTCTGGTAGAATTCTGGTGTGAAACCATCTGGTCTGGGACTTTTTTTTGGAAGGTTTTTTATTATTGCTTCAATTTCAGTACATGATATTGGTCTGTTCAGGAAATCAGCTCAGGGGGATATTGGCTGCTCAAGAAACTCTTGGATCAAGCTGACCTCACTTTTAAAGTGAGTGGTGGTGGGGGCAGCTGCTCAGATTCAGCCTGTAGCACTAGAGGCATTTGGTTGCTATGGGAACCAGTACTTATGCAAATTTAGTCTCCTAGTTTCATCAAACTCCAATCTGGTGTTTCTCCAAGGAAGGGGCTGATTCATCAAACTTCAATATGAGGGTTGTTAGGGGAGGGGCTAGTTCACTAAACTCTGGTATAGTGGTTCTCTAAGGTGGGGGGTTTCACTTACAGATCCCTACTCTCCTGTGCACCCCCACACCCTCCTGATGGACACTTGCCTACCCAATCCTGAATCTGCGACCTCTCCCCCATGTCTCCAAGGCCCCCTGTCTGCACCTTCCCCAGGCAGACTCACCCAGTACTGCTCTTCCGGCTCAGGGTAGAGATGCACCCCCTGAGCTGAAAGGGAGCCACTCAGCACGGAGTTCTCCAGCGGCTGCTATGATGGTGGGGGAGGGGATCACAGTCTCTCTGCACTGCTGTCAGGCTGGGAGGCGAGAACCTGTCTGCCTTTCTCCTCTCTGCAGCCACCCCATTAGAGGAAGGCTTGCCAGGTGTGTACTCCCCACTACCAGAAATGGGCCCAGACCCTCAGTGCAGGATTGGCTTGGAGTCCACTTTCTGTATCTGTGTGGCCCAGTCACTCAGCATGGGATTGGTGGGAAGGCACTTCCCACCCACCAAAGCAGTGTGACTAACCCAGTCACCCAGCATGAGCTTGGCCGGAAGTGTGCTTTCCCTAGCTCGTGCAGCCCACTCATTCAGTGCGGGATCAGGGGTAGGGCACTGCCTGCACCCATTCACTCCACAGGGGCATGGAGGGAGCACACTCCCCACTGCCTGACAGTCAGGGAATGCATCTTGGCTGTTGCTATGGGGTAGATGCGGCCACAGGGCTTCCAGCAGCTTGAGCCAACATTACTTTCTGGGGTGCAGAGGATGGGTCATCCAGATGCAGGGATGCCAATTCTCTGGTTCCTTATGTAACTCCCCCCAGTATGAGAGCCCTGTATTCTGTTGCAGGCCCAAGGTACCCCGGTGGGGGTAAGGCAAAAAAAATCCTTTACCTTTTCCCTGTTCTCCGGCACTTCCTTGATTTGATTTGGTTCCTGCCTACTTTTCTTCTCTATCCTCCTGTCTCTCAGCTGTTCAGTTCCTGCTGGTGGTATCCTGGATTCTGCTGGTGGGAGACCCTGTGGTCCACTCTCGATCAGCCATCCTCCTCCACTTTTCTCAGTCTGACCCTCAACTCCTCCACCAAGAAGGTCTGACAAGCTCTGTCTCTACTCGGCCATCTTCCTTAAAGCCAATACTATTTTAATTATTGCCACATCATATAGCATGCTACAACTATAGTAAATAATTACATTATCATGCTTAAATATTATTTATTTATATTCAATAGTTATAATCAAACTGTAGGAAAAATCACCAGATCATAAATAACTAACACAAAGTAAATATATTAAATTTGACAATGTAAAACAATAATATATGTAACACACTGTGAGTTAGAGCAGCAGTCCCTAACATTTTTGGCACCGAGGACAGGTTTCATGGAAAACAATTTTTCCATGGACCAGGGGAGGAGGGGGGATGGTTTCAGCATAATTCAAGCACATTACATTTGTTGTGCACTTTATCTCTATTATCATTACATTGTAATATATAATGAAATAATTATACAACTCACCATATGCAGAATCAGTGGGAGCCCTGAGTTTGTTTTCCTGCAACTAGATGGTCCCATCTGGGGGTGATGGTAGACAGTGACAACCAAAGTGTGTTGCTTATGTCCAGTCTGTTTTGGTAGCTGTCACTGCAGAAGACCCTGCTTTGCAAAGACAGGATGTTGGAAATGGAAACAGGCTTTTCAGTGCTTTTGTGGACATCTCAGGATATTCTGCCTTGACTTTAATACAGAACATATACAGATTTGAAGTTGTCTCAAACACACTTTTAAGGCTACTGTCATTTGTGATCTCAAGCAGTTGATCCTGTTCTAGCACAAACAAAGTCGATTCACCTGGCTTTTTCACAAATGGGTTGTGGATCCATTCCTTCCAGTTCAGGGGTCTTTTGTTGTTGGGAAGCAATGCTCAAACTCTTTTGAAAGCTGAGATAGGTGATCATGCACCAGCTGGGAGAAAGAAGGCCCTGGCTCAGGCTCTTTCAAAAGGTCTGCTAACATTTGCAACATGTCAAAAATCCCAATGTTCACTCGCTGCCCCCATAATTCCAGTTTGGCTTTGAATGCAGCCACTTTATCTGCTGACTTGAACACAGTTGTCATTCTCCCATGAAGTGACAGATTGAGTTCATTGAGCAGATTGAATATGTCACACAAATACGCAAGTTTTGTGACTTATTCTATGTCACTGAAATGTGCTGCCAGAGGTGACTATTTTTGTAAAAGAAATCTCTGGAGTGGCTCTCATAACTCAAAAACTCTGGCCAGTGATCTACCTTTAGAAAGCCACCTCACTTCTGTGTATAAGACAAGACATATGTGCTCTGCATCCATCTCCTCACAGAGCTGCACAAACAGGAATGAGTTAAGGTCATGTACCTTAATGTGGTTGATAATTTTAATCACATACTGCAAAATGTTGTTTAGTTTAGGTGACATTTTCAGGCTAGCCAGCATTTCTCTATGGATGACACAGTGCATAGACTCACATTCAGAAACGACCTCATTGACCTTAGTAGTGAAACCAGAAAGCTGTTTAGTCATGCACGCTCTGTCTGTGCATATACTGACACAAAATGACCAATTCAGGTTTCTTGCTATGTAATCATTCAAAGACTTGAATAGTTCTGCAGCTGTGGTGTTGGTTGGCAACAAAAGTCCACATAACATATCGTTATGCACATCCTCCTGAAAAATATATCCCACAAAAACAAGCATCATTGCCTTGTTGTCAAGATTGGTTGACTTTACCAGACTCATTAATCCTCTCTAACAATTGTGCCTCAATATTCTCTGCCATTTCATCAATTCGTCTAGTTGTGGTACTACCTGAAAGAGGAATATGTGCCACCTTTTGAATTGCAGACTCTCCTAAAAGTCCACAGCAAATGTCCTTAGCAGCAGGCAGAATCAACTCTTCACCAGTAGTAAATGGCTTCTTAGCTTTAACAATGTGGTTAGCCACTAAGAATGATGCTCTCAGTGCAGACACATTTGATGAAATGGTGACCTTCAATAATTGCTTCTGTTTTTTGTGTTCACACTTTTTTTCTTTGGAAAAACTCCATAGGCTTACCTTTTAATGCAGGGTGCTTGGTCTCCACGTGGTGAAGCAGTTTTGAAAGTTTCATGGGTTCATTGGATAGCTGATTGCCACATACTTTAAAAAGCAGGATTGGAGAATGTGAACCACCTATTGCAATGAACCCATAATTTAAGTAGGACCCCTGGCATTTTCTTCTAAATTTGACTTTCATTTTGTTGGCAGTTTTAGAGTCTTCTGCTGTCTCATCATTGGGTCTTTCCACCTTTTCATAAAAGCTCTCCAGTGACGTTTGTTTTTTACGCATTTTTGCTAGGGTTGGCTTGTGGGCTACCAAAACTGTGACTGAGACAAGTGCACAGTGTGGGAAAGAGGTGCAGATGGAAGTGGTAAATAAAATAATGGGTGGGCCAGACTAAAATAAGCACAGACTAAAATAAGTGTCAGATTATGACTTAAAGCTTGCCGCCAGATGCAGCTGTACAATTGAAGTACATCAACTCACTTGCCACTATAAAGCCTGCCGCCAGATGCAGCTGTACAATTGAAGTAAGATGTTCACTTGCCACTATAAAGCCTGCCGCCAGACACAGCTTAATTGTCACTTGCTGCTCACTGATAGGGTATTGATATGAGTCTGCGAGCAATTGATTTATTATGGTCTTTGTGCAGTGGAACCTCTCTGCTAATGATAATCTGTATTTGCAGCCAGTGCTAGCATCACCACCTCAGCTCCACCTCAGATCATCAGGCATTAGATTCTTATAAGGAGCATGCAACCTAGATCCCTTGCATGCACAGTTTACAGTAGGGTTCACGCTCCTATGAGAATCTAATGTTGCTGCTGATCTGACAGGAGGCAGAGCTCAGGCTGTGATGTGAGCAATAGGGAGTGGCTGTAAATACAGATGAAGGTTCGCTTTCTCCCCTGCCAGTCTCCTCCTGCTAAGTGGCCCAGTTCCTAACAGGCCATGGACCAGTACTGGTCCGCAGCCCAGGGGTTGGGGACCTCAGAGTTAGAAGGTATGAATTTTGGAAGGAAGAATAATTCCCTTGTCTATTGTATTTGAGTGTGTATAAGACAAGGTTATCTTACAGCTGAGCTGAGACAGCCCTATGCTTTTCTGGAAGTTTAGTATAGACCCTTGGCCAAGATAAGGATGACAGGTGCTAATTTGGAATTTGCAGTGTGCTGTTTAAAGCTTGAAACTCCCTGAAAACATGTGGGAGTAGCTTGTCTACACTGTTTAACAATGTACAGGTTGATGATTTACACTAAGTTTAAATAGTTACGTAACCTGGTTTATCTCTGTAACCAGTGGCATATAATAAATCTTATGCAATCTTTTGTTTAGACTCCCCTGAAATAAAGGTACCTCTCACATATCATGGTGGCTCAAAATCCAAAGACAAAGGATGTCTTGCGGAATCTGGGAGTATTGAAGGAGCAGGGGCGAGGAGAGGTCTACACTTGGAAATTTTCACACTTTTTTATATACTTTCTTTCTCTTGCTGTGCTATATCTTTTACCTTTCTTAGAGTTACATGCAAGCACACTTTGTGAGCCTTATGAATCCTTATGATTTTATAATTGTGTAATTGATGCCATTGTCACTGTAAGCAGAATAATTAAAAGAAACCTTAAATCTATAATTTAAATTATATTTTAGGCTTGGTTTAGAAGAAAGAAGGATGAGGAAGAGGGAATCATTTGTTGCCAGGATTGCTTCCTGGCCATCTCTGGTGTGAGGTTGCTTGAGTGCTTTGACCACTGCAAGGAGGAAAAGCTTAATAATAGGACACAGAATTGTTAGATGCAGAGAGGGAGGGAATTACTGATGGATTACGTAAGAAATGCAAACGAGGGCAAGTCAGCCAATAATATGGTACTTTAGCTGCTTTTTTATTCTTTGGTGAAAATAAAAATAATTAAGAAGCAGCCTAAGGTTGCTAGATTGGAGTGACAGTCAGTGACTCATCTGCACATGCCAGGTATGTAACACCACCTGGGAGTTCAGCAGATATCTGTTTTGGTTGGAATGATGTCCCCATCCTATCACAAATCATTAGAAAGATAATATATGTCTCAAGGGAAAGTAATCAAGAAACTACTTAAATAGAAAGCACAAAGATATTCAGTTAAAAGATAAGAACATTTATGAATCCAAGTAAACATCATGCGTAGCCACTGTTGAAGCGGATTTTATTTATGAAAGAAAAAGAAGCTATTGTTCTTGAATTAATTACTGTCAAATGAAAGGCCATGTTTGGTCTTACTCAAGCCTTTCAGAGAGTAGCATCATTTGCAGAAATGTGAACAAATGGGTCAATTCCCCAACTGGATAAAAGACAATTGTTCTACTCTACTCTTAGATATTAAATGGAATATTGAGGCTTCTGAAATGTTGAAAATATGAACAACTGTGGTTTGGTTATATAATGATATTTAAGTTTCTACAATCTCTGTGCCTTTGTCCCAAATAATGATTGATGCTGTAATAAATGGTGTTTCAAATTCTACTTGGGCTCATTTTGTGACTTATTGTTGTTAGGTAGGAGGCAAGATAATGTGAGAAAGGCTGCCATAAATCTCTTCACCAAGAAAACTAAGTGAAATTGCATAATTGGAAAAAGATTAGATTGAGATGAAAGAAAATGATAAGAAGAAAAGGTTAAAAACAGAAAAACGAATACAACCAAGCCTCAGGACAATTAAAATGGTAGAAATATTCAAATAGTTCGTTAAAAATAGCATGATAAATATGGAGTAACTCCCCAAATTTTAATGGATCATTGTAGATTAGATGGTCCAACTGCCACCAAACTCCTCATGCTGTAAGAAAATAACAATAGAGTTACTCAATTTATTCTAACCGTGATGAATTAAAAAAAAAATGATGACTACACAACTGAGGAATCTATAGTCCCTCAGAATCAGTGCTGATTAACACAGTGGGAAGTACCATAGAGAGTTATGACCAGGAATGAGAGTAGTGCCATGGTCTCTTGGCACAACTCCCAGCAGGGGTTATAAGACTCTGTTTTGATGTGAATAAAACAGCCTGGAGGTGGTTTTAAAAAAATATATTTGGATTGCTAGAAACTAATGAATTATGTATTGTCATATGTGAACCTACTAATTAAAAGGGTATTGGCAATATAACTAAGTTAAGGGTATATTGTATGAAATTATATAAGAATTACAAGTGAGAGTTTGGGATAACAGGAATTTATGAACAAAAATTATGGGTGCTTATTTATTTATATCTTTATCAACCTTACTAGAATGTGTTATTTAAATTGAATTAAATATAAAAAGAAAATAACACTCATTAACATGTAAGAAGACCTAATAGATTTTTAGAGAGATAAGACAATGGTGGTTCATATATTTTCAAGTGAAAAATAGAAGGATTTTTGTGTGTGAGACCTTGTTTTTCCACACAAATCAAATAACAATAACCTGTGAGCATCTATTTTCAAAATATTTTTTTTCTAGAATGTTTCTTAAATTTAATTTCTCACTTATTTTGTTAAAATGTCAACATTTCTTTGAAGGAATTGATTTTTTAATTATTTTTATTTGAAAATATCTTCTAGGTAGCATAATATTGACAAAATTTCCAATAGAGGAAATATCAGAAAATTTGGAACAATAATAAAATAATATAAATAAAATAATAATTTTTTTATAAAATAAAATTCTATGACTTAATTTTAAAATGGAAAAGTCTTTAATATTTAGCAGTTTTATCATCCATCGACCACACTAAAGTATAATAAGTTTTATTATCACTTTTTTTCTCCCTTTTAATAATAAATTTAACAAAAATTGAGAACTTACTATGTACCAGGCACTGTTGAAGTGTTACACATGTAGAAACTCACTTATTCTTGGCATCAGAACTTGAAATAGGTACTAATATCATCATCTTAATTTTGGAAAGGAGGAAACTGAGGTACATATATGTATATTAACTTTCAACATTAAACAGATATCTTCTGAGGGCCAATTTTTTAAACATAGGCAGCTGAATCCCAAAGTCCACATCCTTAACCATGATTCCACTATCTGCTATTTAAAGTAACAAAATTTACAAATTCACTTAACTAGGCAAAAATAACATAAATTGCATTGAAATCAACCGGAAGGAATGAACAAGTAAGAAAACCAATGTGAACCCCTACATACAGTGGGATTTTCAAATGTTCAATATTCCTTAAGGTGTCCTCTATGTAAATATTAATTTCTATTTAAAATATTATTAAAATGTGGCTTTTCTCTAAAAGTTTAATACAAGTATAAATGTTTACTCATTTGGTGAGTGTCTCTTTGAGCACTATGTTCTTCTAAAAACCAGGGATTTACCAGTGAACAAAACAAATATCATTGTATTTATGGAGCTTATGTTATAAAGACAAAAGTCAAGTAAATAACAAATATATTATAAAATCATAAAGTATGTTGAAAGATAGTAAATATTATGGAAAAACAAGAATGTGTAGAACAAAATAAGCAGAATCAGCTAGTGCTGGTCAGTTGGGGTTGTGGTGTTATAAATAGGGTCCTAAGATGTTCACTAAGAATGTGATATTTAAGCAAAGACCTGAAGGAGGTGAAGGAGTTGCTCACATGTTTTCTGTGAGAAAAGATTTCTGAGCCAAGGGAAAACCTGGGACCCAGACCTGTTAGTGGTGGAATCTTCTTAGCATATTCGTGAATAACAAAGATGCCACTCTGGTTAGAGTGAGTGAATTTGGCCTTTTCTTATTTAAAAATATGGGTCCATTGCAGATATTTGGAAAGTGTTGCAACATGATTTTTACTTTTATTTTAAAGTACCATTCTTGGCTGCTGTTTTGATAATAGAATGTAGAGAGGCAAATAACTCAGTAAGGAACTAGTACATTAATCAAGATGGGAGAGGAAGGTAGCTTAGAGCTGTGTGACAGAGGTGAAATCTTTAAATTCTAGATATATTTTTAAAGCAGAGCTAAAACAATTTAGTCTCAGGTTGTTAGATTGGATGTAGGATATGAAAAGAAATAATTATTCAATGATATTTGAAGGTTTTTGGTCTCAGGAATGGAGTTACCACTCATTGAAATGGGGAACAAACATGGGTAGAGTCTTGAGGAGGAAGAACAAAAGTTTACTTTTGATATATAAATTTATAGATATTTATTTTGCCTCTACAGAGTAGGTAGTTGTGGGTAAAAAAATCTGGGCTAGAAACAGAAATACTAATTTCTTATCTCAGTACTCTCTGATGTGTTTGAATAAAATGCTGGCTTGAACTAAGGCATTGGAGATAGAATGGGGAAATTATTCAGAAGACATAACAGATGGGTGTTATGATTGATTCTAAGGAAAGAAATGAAGACATGGAGAATCACAAGTTGAATTTGTTTAAGAAACATTTTCATAGAAAGTTTGTATATTATCACAAAATCTTTACGTTGAGATCAAACTTTGTTTGTCTTACAGTTTTCTTAATTTTTGCTCAAAAATAATTTGGGGAACATAAAAAGTTCTGAGACTTTCATATTGACTTATAGAACAGCAACTCTGTCTTAGGATGCCTCTACAGAAAATTTACACTACACATTTAGAGTATTCTGAGTAAGCAAGTCAATCATATCATTTTCTTCTCTAATACAAATACATACATTTTAAACAATCAAATAATATAATAATTTATACTATGTTGAGATTAAGTTTTGATTTAAGCACAGGATGCACAACCAAGAAGTTTTTTGCATAACAGTTTTGCAAACAAAGAATAATTTAAATTGTACTAATGTCTATGTACTAAATATTAATATTTGAATGAGATAAAATTAAAATGCAAATACCAAAAATTCAAATGTCAAAAGACAAATGATGTTCAGATGAATATTTTTTGTAGTGGATTTTGTGTTATGACTCACTCACTCTCACCCTAACATCCTTGAAGAATGACTTTCTGGACCACGTAGGCTGAAAAGCTAAAAACTACATTTCCCATGCTCTATGGCAGTTCATATTTCAGATGTGATTTTTAAGAGACTTGTGTCCAAACCTGAGTAAGTGGAGCTAGAGAGTTTGGCTATGAATAATGACTTTTGCTGGTGCACACCATTGCATAAGCAAGGTAGTTTTGTGTATATCAACTTCCTGATTTAATGGCTTCCTGAGATGCCAATAGCTTTCAGCTTTAAGCAGAAGCTGCATGATCCTTGCTAATCTGGTGTCTGCACCTCCTGCCATTAGAAAGATTGCCCAAGGCTCCCTAAATAACATACTACAAATTATAAAGATCACATGTGAATGCTTGCGCTTAAAGATTAAGAGTATGGAAGTATACTCATGCCAGGGAATCACTTTATGGATTGATACATTTACTTGTTCATGTTAAAATTACTAAGATAATTTTATGTACTGTATCCCTAAAATTTAATTACCTGTGACATAAGTTGATCAGTCTCTATTTCTCAATAATCTTTATACATCTGTACCAACATATATATTTACCTCATTTGCTTAAACTGCTTGGTAACTCAGAGTATATTAAGAAACATAATGTACTTAATTGGGCCCATATTTTTGTATATAAATACATTTTTAGAGGAAGATTAGTAGAAGCTGAATTGCTATGCCAGAATGTGGGCATTTTAAAATATAAAGATGCTAAAAATGTCCTCCAAAAAGGCTATAATAGTTTACATTATCAAAAACAGTGTATGAATGTATACATTTTACTATACTCAGCTTGCTGTTGGTAATATCTTGAAACTGATAGAGCTAGTACTAAGTCACAGGTAGTCAGTCAGTCCAGTGGCCTAAAGGTTTAACCACTAGTTATCTAGAAGGATTACATGAAGGACTTCTCATTTTGCTTACATTTCTTTTCTTTTTTGTTTTCAATATTTTATTTTATTTTTAATTTTTGTCACGTTTTATTTCAGACTATTACGGGGGTACAACACTTTGGTTATATATATTGCCCATGCACTGCCCATGTCAGAGCTACAATCGTGGACATCCCCCAAACTGTGCTCCCCGCATCCATTCAGTGAGAGTTTTCCCATCCCCTCCACCCCCCTCCAGCCTGCCCGCCCCCCGATGAATATTATTGCCATGTGTGATACAAGTATTGATCAATTAGTAACCATTTGATGGTGAGTACCAGTGGTGCTTGTTTTTCCATTCTTGTGACACTTCACTTTGAAGAACGGGCTCTAGCTCCATCCAGGATAATACCAGATATGTTAATTCACAGTTGTTTTTTATTGCTGAGTAATACTCCATGGTACACATACCAAACTTTATTAATCCACTCATGTATTGATGGGCACCTGGGTTTATTCCACATCTTTGCAATTGTGAATTGTGCTGCTATAAACATTCATGTACAGATGTCTTTATTATAGAATGTCTTTTTTTCCTTTGGATAAATACCCAGTAGTGGGACTGCTGGATCAAATGGTAGTTCTACTTTTAGTCCTTTAGGGTAACTCCATATTATTTTCCATACAGGTTGTACTAGTTTGTGGTCCCACCATCAGTGTATGAGTGTTCCTATCTGTCTGCATCCCTGCCAACATTTGTTGTTTGGGGACTTTTTGATATGAGACAATCCCACTTGAGTTAAGTGATATCTCATTGTGTTTTCAATTTGCACTTCCCTGATGATTAAAGAAGTTGAGCAATTTTTTATATGTTTGCTGGCCATTATTCTGTCTTCTTTTGAAAAGTTTCTATCCATGTCCTTTGCCCATTTCTTAATGGGGTTGTTTGATTTTTTTCTTGTTGATTTCCCTATATTCTGTATACATTCTGGTTATCAGCCCTTTATCAGATGTGTAGCATGCAAATATTTTGTCCCATTCTGTAGGTTGTCTGTTCATTCCAGTGATAGTTTCCTTGGCTGTGCAGAAGCTTTTTAATTTGATCAGGTCCCATTTATTTACTTTTATTGCTGCTGTGTTTGCTTTGGGGGTCTTCTTCATAAATTCTTTGCCTAGGCCAATGTCCATAAGAGTTTTTCCAATGTTTTCTTTGAGAATTCTTACGTCTTAGGTTTAAATCTGTTATCCATCGTGACTTGATTTTTGTGAGAGGTGAGAGGTGTGGATCTAGCTTCAGTCTTCTAGATGTGGCCATCCAGTTTTCCTAGCACCATTTATTGAATAGGGAGTATTTTCCCCAATGTATGTTTTTGTTGACTTTGTCAAAGATCAAATGACAGTATGAGGATGGTTTTCTATTTGGGTTCTCAGTCCTGTTCCATTGGTCTATGTCTCTGTTCTTGTGGCAATACCATGCAGTTTTGGTTACTATAGCCTTGTAGTATAGTTTGAAGTCTGGTAGATTGATGCCTCCCAATTTGTTCGTTTTGCTTAAGATTGCTTTGGCCGGACAGGGTCTTCTCTGGTTACACACGAAGCATAGAATTATTTTTTCTAGATCAGCAAAAAATGATGTTGGTGTTTTGTTAGGGACTGCACTGATTCTGTAAATCACTTTAGGCAGCAAAGATATTTTAACAATGTTGATTCTACCTATCCAAGAGTATGATAGGGTTTTACATCTGTTTACATCCTCCACAATTTCTTTCCTTAGTGTTTCATAATTCTCTCTATATAGGTCTTTCACTTCCTTAGTTAGATATGCTCCTAAATATTTAATTTTATTTGGTGCTATTGTGAAGGGTACTGTGTCTTTAATTTGTTTCTCAGCTCGACTCTTATTGGCATATATGTAGACTATTGATTTGTGTGCATTGATTTTGTATCCTGAGACTTTGCTGAATTCATTTGTCAATTCCAGTAATCTCTTGGTTGAATCTTTGGGGTTTTCTAGATATAATATCAGATCGTCCATAAAGAGTGAAAGTTTGACATCTTGTGCCCCATTTGGAAATCCCTGATTCCTCTCTGTTGTGTGCTTGCTCTGGCAAGAACTTGCAGCACTGTGTTGAATAGAAGGGGAGATAGTGGGCAACCTTGTCTGGCTCCAGTTTTAAGGGGGAATGCTTTCAATTTTTCCTCATTCAGTATGATATTGGCTGTGGGTTTATCATATATGGCTTTAATAAATATGAGGTATGAGCCATCTATGCCTATATTGTTAAGAGTTCTTGTCATAAAAGGCTGCTGGATTTTGTCAAAAGCCTTTTCTACATCTATTGAAAGGATCATATAATCTTTGTTCTTGCTTTTATTTATGTGGCGAATTACATTTATAGATTTGCATATGTTGAGCCATCCCTGCATCTCAGGGCTGAAGCCCACCTGATTATGAGGAATTATTTTTTTGATGTACATTTGAATTTGGTTTGCTAGGATTTTACTGAGAATTTTTGCATCTATATTCATAAGGGATATGGGTCTGTAGTTTTCTTTTCTTGTTTTGTTCTTTCCTGGTTGTTATCAATGTGATATTGGCTTCATAGAATGTGTTTAGGAGGATTCCATCCTTCTCTATGTTTTTGAATAATTTCTGCAGTATAGGCACCAGTTCTTCTTTGTAGGTTTGGTAGAATTCAGTTATGAACCCATCTGGTCTAGGATTTTTTTGTTGGATGATTTTTTATTACTGCTTCAATTTCAGTGCTTAATATTGGTCTGTTTAGGAACTCTATTTCCTCCTGATTGAGCCTAGAGAGCTAGTATGTTTCTAAGAATTTGTCCATTTCCTCCACGTTTTCATGTTTTGGGCATAGAGATTTTTGTAGTGTTTGAAGGTGATGCTTTGTATTTCCATGATATCAGTTGTGACCTCTCTTTTTTCCTTTCTAATTGAGCTTATTAGAGTTCTTTCCTTTCTGCTTCTGGTCAACCTGGCAAGTGGCCTGTCTATTTTGTTGATCTTTTCAAAGAACGAACTTTTCATTTTATTAATCTTCCGTATTGTTCTTTTGTTTTCAATTTCATTTAATTCTGCTCTGATCTTGGTTATTTCTTTTCTTCTGATGACTTTAAGATTGGTTTGCTCTTCCTTTTCCATTTTCTTAAGATGATTCATTAGTTCACTGATTTGTGACCTTTCTGTCTTTTGGATGTGGGCATTTAAGGCGATAAGTTTTCCTCTCAGGACTGCTTTTTCTGTATCCCATAGTTTTGATAACTTGTGTCACCATTATTGTTTAGTTCAAAGAATCTTTTGATTTCCATTTGAATCTCCTCCTTGACCCAATAGTCATTCAGCAACTGATTGTTTAATTTCCATGTTTTTGGATAAAGATGTGAATTCAGTTGGATTTGATTTCTAACTTTATTCTGCTGTGGTCTGAAAAGATACATGGTATGATTTCTATTTTTTTTAAGTTTGTTGACATCTGTTTTGTGGCCTAAGCTGTGATAAATTTTAGAGAAAGTTTCATGAGCTGATGAGAAGAATGTATAGTCAGTATTATTTGGGTGGAGTGTTCTATAGATGTCTGTTAGGCCCAAATGTTCTAGATCCTCTTTAGGTACATTGTTTCTTTGCTTATTTTCTGTTTGGAGGATCTGTCCAGTTCCGTCAGTGGGGTGTTGAATTCCCCAGCTATTATGGCAGTGCTATTTATTATGTTGTCTACATCAAACAGTATTTGCTTTACGTATCTGGGTGCTCCTATGATGTGTGCATAAATATTTAGGATTGTTAAATCTTCTTGTATGATTTTTCCCTTCACCACTATATAGTGTCCATTTTTGTCCTTCTTTACTTTTGTTGCTTTAAAGTTTATATCATCTGAAATAAGGATGGCTACTCCAGATTTCTTTTGGTTTCCACTAGCCTGGAAAATTGTATTTCATCCTTTCACCTTGAGTCTGAATGAGTCCTTGTGTGTAAGATGTGTTTCCTGGAGACAGCAGATATTTGGCTTGTATTTTTTAATCCATTCAGCCAGCCTATGTCTCTTCAGTGGGCAATTCAAAACATTCACATTTATTGAGAGAATTGATATTTGGGGTAGATTTCTGTTTATTCTGTTCAGTATTCTCTTGTTCTGTTCTACCTCTTGAGTCATTGTGAAATCTGAGTTCTGTGGTTTTAGCTGTTGGGTAGCTTTACACTGGTAGGTGTCTATTGTGCTGGTTAGTGTATAATGAAGTTCTAAGCACTTCTTGCAGGGCTGGTCTGCACTTCGCAAATTCTATCAGTGATTGCTTGCCTGGAAAAGACTTTATTTCTCCCTCATATAAGAAGCTTAGTTTGGTGGGATAAAGAATTCTGGATTAGCCACTATTTTGTTTTAGAAAACTGAGGATGGGTCCCCAGTTCCTTCTGGCTTGCAAAGTTTCAGCTGAGAAATCTGTGGTTAATCTGATAGGTTTCCCTATGTAGGTTACCTGCTCTTTTTGCCTCACAGCTCTAAGGAGTGCCTCTTTTGTGTTTATGTTGGTCAGTATAAAAATTACGTGGTGTGGTGAATGCCTTCTCATGTTGAGTCTCCCAGGAGTCCTGTGTGCTTCTTGTACTTGGATATCAAGATTTCTGGCTAGGCCATGGAATTTTCCCTCTATTATTCCTTCACATAGATTTTCCAGCCCATGTGAATTTTCTTCCTCTCACTCAGGGATGCCTATGATCCTTATGTTTGGCCTCTTTATATGATCCCACATTTCTTATATGCTTTGTTCATGCCTCTTATTTTTGTGTTCTTTCTCTTCAACTTATTTATTTAGCACATAGGGGTTATCTTCCAGCTCTGAGATTCTTTCCTCTGCTTGGTCCAGCCTATTCTTAAGGCTTTCCACTGTGTTTTGTAGATCCTTCAATACCTCTTTCATTTCTAGAATTTCTATTTGATTTTTCTGTAATACTTCTATTTCTTTAGAAAATTTCTCATTCATTTCTTGCATTTTTCTTGTGGTTTCTTTGTGCTGAGATTCAATTTTATCTTGAATTTGATTGAGCTTTCTTATAATCCATAAATGAAATTCCTCTTCTGTCATTCTACCCATTTCATTTAAGTTGGTATCTGTTGCTGAGGGGCAAATAATTTCTTTTGGGGGTGACTTTTCACTCTGATTTTTCATGTTTCCTGAGTTCTTTCACTGATTTTTTCTCATGTGGTCTCTTGGTGGAGAGCTAGGGGTGTTTGGGCTAGTTTATGGCCCTGTCTCTAAGCCCCTGAGGTTCGTTCCTTGGCAGAGCCAGGGAAAGGAGTACTTGTCTGTATTTTCCCAGGTGTATTTTAGCAAGTTTGGTGGATCTCTTGGGTTACCTCTGACCTGTTGTCTTCTCCTCTTCCCAGTGGAGTGTAGTGAGATTGTCCTCCCAGCTTGAGCTCCAAGCTGGTGGAATGTACTTGAGGGTATGAATCCACAGCTCCCTAATAGCTGGGTATTCTGTTGTGCCTGTGGCAGACTCTGATTCCCCAGTTGGGATATATGAAAGTCCCAAGCTTTGGGAGGGACCTTGTAACTTCTAGGGGTTACTTTGACCCTGTTCCTCCTGAGGTGTGGGTAGAAACACAATTGCTTTTGGCTTCAGTGAGAGAGCTGAATTGGGAAAATTCTACACAGCTCAGAGGTTGCTCATCCAGCTGTATGTGTCTGGCCCTTTGATGTGCATCTCCACGTGACACTGGCTGATAGGGGGATCTCCAATTGTGCACCCCCTTTCCACCACTAGACCCCAAGGCAAGGTGGGTGGGCATCTTTATCCCCAGAAGTCTCTTCCAGGGGGATGTTCCCACAGTGGGGGGAATAGTGGCCACAGGAGACAGTCTTGGATCCAACAAAATTCCCTAATGAAGTGGGCAGGGTTAGGGGGAGCTGCTCTGGTTCAGCCTGTGTCTCTTGACGCATTTGGTTGTCATGAGAACAAGTACTTACACAAACCAGCAACGTTCAAAATGACCGATCTCTGGGGTACAGGAGGGCTGTGAACTGAAGAATGGGCACTAGGACCAGCACATAGCAGACTCATAGGAGGCCAGAGCCAGGGTAGCAGAACCAGATGGATGGGCTGCAAACTGTTTCCAATACACGAAGGTCCTGCCATTATAGTTCTGGGATCTCGTCCCACCTGGAACCCATGGATGCAGCTGTCGCTGGCCACCAAGGGCAAAGCCTGTCGCACCCCAGCATAAGAGCCCCCAGGCCAGAAGTGGGGTGGAGCTAGAGACCTGGCTAACAGCTTCAGGCAGGAGACTTTAAAGATGGTTGCTGCTGCCAGCCTGGTGCACAGCCGGGCTCAGGTCATGCCCGGGAAAGCAGCTTTTCTCAACTGGCCTGGGTCCCGCGGTTGCAATTTCCAGCAGCCCCTAAGGCTGCACCCAGGTCCCACAGACTTCCAGAGGCGAGGTGCCTGTCTGCAGATTCCCGCACATTGTCCTGGGAAGCTATATCTCAGCCAGTCCCTACCTGGCCCTGAGTGTTCCCTGTATATTGCAGCTGAGAGTTCTGTTTGGCTCTCACAATTGCTTCCTCTCCACAGAGCCTGCTGTCTTGAACAACAGCTTTGCCCCAACTCTGGGCTTGTCCCTGACTGAGTGGATGGGAAGTCTGTGGGGATGGTGAGTGACCACTTGTAGGTTTGGTGGTGCTGTGCTAACCTGGCAAGTGCGTCGTTACTGCGCTCTGGGATTTATGGCACTCCCTGCGCTCTCCTATCTTTGTGAATGAATCTCCCAATCACTTCTTTTCTTGGGCTGAGTGTCCCACTATGTTTTTCTGTAAATTCACAATGCTGTTTTCGGAGTGAGTGATCTGTGCGTAGGCAGCCAATGGTGTTTTTCACCTTCTTCCCTGGGTGCTTTGAGGTGGGAGGACTCTATGAGACCACCATTTTTCCTGATGCCTGCTTACATTTATTTTCTCTGAATTTAGAATTTCTATTGGATTTTATTGGGCATTTTTCTCCTCAATCTTTGTAAGGGTTTTGAGCCACGGTATTCTGTTCATGTTTATTCATCAACATGATCTTTCTTTTATTAGTCTTATAGGGAATCCCAATACATTCTGATCTACTGATGTTGCTCCATTTTTTTTTTTTCACTGACCTAAAGTTGATTTATTCCCTGTTGTATATTTTCTGCTATTTCAATGGAAATTTTAGTGGGAAAAGTATTATACTCATGTTATCGATTCTGTTAAACCAAATTCCTGCTTTACTTTTTGATTCCCACTACTTTGTTTTGGGTATAGTATTTCGTCATTATAAGATATATTATAAGAAACATTTTATAATTATAAAATAGTATATTTAAATTATTCAATGTTTATAGCACTGTATTTACTTGCTCTGATATTCATTATTCATGCTGGTTTTTTTGTTTTTTATTTGCTACTATTCTGTTGATTACTAATCTCAAACACTTCATTACTCTAATTTTTTTATGTCACACAACTATTGTTCTTTGTCTTTACAAAAGTTATACGTGTGAGTTATGATTCATATTTTAATTTTTAACCAAATTAAAAATGTATTTATATTGCTGCATATTGTCAAATTAATACTTACGTTTCTCATCTTATGTAAGAGATCACATGTACTGTCATATTTTAGTTGTACCATGTTGAAAAATTTACAAATATACACAACTTCCCCAGTAGGAGAACAGCATATTTTGCAATACTGGGATGTAGGAATGAGGCTCATTAATAAACCATAAGAAGGTACTCTAGTCGTTATACCACTAGTAACAAATTAACCAATCTTTATATATTTGAGCATAAACTAACAGTAAACTTAATTATTTCTCTATTAACTAATTTAATTGATCCAATAACCCTATGAAGATGATAATGTCTAATCTCTATTTTAACAAGGAAAGTAGAGAGGCTGGGTAATTAGACAAGAGGACACAAGTAGAGGTTGGAAGAGCCAGGATTGAGCTCAGTGTCCACATAGGGCACCGCTCTGCTATTCTGCCTCTCAGTAAAGGATGACAGCATATGACCTAGAATATGGTGTTTTTCCTCTAAAGTAATATGGATTTGTTTGTACCATGAATATTTATAACTAATGTTTGAGCTTCTCAGAGCCCTAATTACTAATATCTGTGCTCTTATTGTATTTTATTGCTTAAGATTGTCAAATATCTAACATCTAGATAGGTAAATTATTAAATACATATTTACTTCATCTTTAAGAGTGTTTTGCTAAGCACTTTGACTTTTACATAATATTTCAAACTTTTTGCTACTTCTTACATATAACATTCAAATTTTCATTTTTAAAACAGGGAGTTATGATCCATGAGTCATTTGTTGTGATTAATATCATTAATCTGCTGTGTATTGTTTTGTTGATGTGAAAAAACATTTAAATAATGTGTTAGGTGAAATTTATTTTGTCATGTATTGTGTTTTTTAAATTTCTCTTGGCATTAAGTTATTTCATTATATTGGGTTTTTGTGTTGTAAATAGAGTCATCCATATTGTGGTTTGGGGTAATGTTAAACATTCTGATATAAGCCCAAATGATTATTGCATAAATTAGAATAGAAATGAGAGGGTACGGTAATTTGTGCATAAAGGTTAATGATATGCAATTATTCTCTCACAATGTATATTCATTCATCATCGAGAATCATCTATATCAGCACAACACTTCAGACTCAATACTCAAGTAATTTATGATGCTTAGAATTACATGCATTTGCAGACTATTTTTACAATTTTTAAACAGATGGTTTTATATCAGAAATTTTTATAAAGACAGAGAACAAATAGAAATAAGTTCTTCATGGCCAAATTGTCTTTCACTGTGAATTTCTGCCAACCCAAACATACTGAGTGTATTTCTCTCTGAAATTCTATTTCACAACTTATAAATGTGTATATCAGTTTCAAAGACTGCAATTGCTTTGCACATTTTTAAAAAGTTGATTTTTTTATGATAACCTATTTGTTAACATATTTTGCATGAATTTTCAAGATAATTATTATGTTAAAAATAGATTGCCAGAATTTCCCTTGGGGGGAATCACTATGCAAGGCTTACTTTTTAATGACTGAATTGTAGGCTTTGCTAGAAAAATGGGTTATTCTGAACCTTATGTCTTCAGTTCTGTTTTGAGTATACAGCATCTAGATGCAACCTGCAGTCATATTAGACCAGTGCAACGTTAGCATAAAATGGGAAGATTTGCATATCTATGAAGGAATATAAAATTATGACACATTATGTAATTGACAAAGGAAAATTAAGGACATGTTAATATTATAGTTAAACAAATTACAAGTTACAATCCTCCTCATCTCTAAAATACAAGAACTAAGCTAGAATGGTATTAAATTATTTCCCAGCTTTAATATCCCCTAATTCCTAAAAAATTAAGTGTATAGAAAAAGTTATGATTTGTTATTAGGAGCCACTCACTCTGCCTTATAAAATGTTTCATCAATTTTTTTTAAGTAAGCATTGACACGATGTTCAAAAAAAATGCTAAGAAATATTGGTCTCATGTAAATATAACTGAGGCATAACAGTGAAAAGCTTACTGTCATAAAGAAATAGAGTTTATAACCAAATAGAACTCTTAAGCTTTTACACAATTTATATATTATAAATAGCTTCTTACATTAAAATATTTTAGATTTCTATCATCTATTCAGTATTATAAGTTTTTATACAATAATCTGGAAAGAAAATTGTAAAGACACACAAAAACCCACACACAAATATGAAAAAGTGTCTGTGCAGTCTTTAGGTATAACTTTGCTTTCTGCCAATTTGCAATCAGAGGCAAATGTCTGTGTGTGTTTGTGTGTGTACATGCTTAACTCTAACAGGTTCAGCATATCTTTTAAATTGTAATGGTTAGTTTCATAAATTCAAAAGCCTATCAAACAAATTTGGTACATAGAAAGGCACTAAGTTTATTTTGGCCTCCTTACATAACACTGGAGTAGTGTACACTAGTAGTTTATGATATTGAGATAGAAGACATAAGAGATTGTTTTGTGTGTTGACAGCATTATAACCTCTGCAGAAGGATCTCGGGAGATGCCTGACTGTGTGTGTGAGACAACAATGGCTATACCAGAATGACAAACCTTCAGAATGAGTCCAGGCTCCCCTTATTTGTGATTCTAATTTCATAGCAAGAGTATTATTAAATCATCTAGTATTCTGACACTCTTAAAATTAATTTTGTTCTATTTAACATCATATTTTGAGATGTTTTCTATCAATGAAGACTTTTGTTTTAAGAATTTTAATTAAATATATAAATTAAATTTCATTTAGATTAAATATATACACATTTTTAATTTAACTTTATATAATTAGATTAAATATATAAATACATAAAGTACACAGGTCCTTTTCTTCTCAAAAATTTATTTTTTGGCATTATCTATGTACAGCAGAATAAAACATGAAATAATATAAACTTATAGGTCAATCTAAACAGTATGGCTCCAAACTATTCAGTAAGCATTCACATTCATGAATCTCTGTCAGGCATTGTACAGATGTACAAAGAAGATGCATAAAGTAGCAAAAAGATATGAGACCTGCCTTCTACATGCTTTTCCAGAAAAACCTCTCAATTGGTTGGAAACAAATCATGCATTATTGTATGATTTGTTTACATGTCAACACCAAATATGTGTCAATTTTCAAAACCTCTTATTTAGAGAAGAAAGAAGAAAATATAAATAGTTTAGAAATATTCACAATTTGATTGTTCCCATGTATGGACATTTAGGAGTGCTGAAGCACATATAACATGTAAATATACTTACTATCCAGAAATGTGATATTTTATGTGGTAACTAGATATGGAGTGTTAAGAAAATTGCATCCATGAATATGGGCACTCTTTAGTTTGAGAAGATACTGATACTTAGGGAAATATTAACTTTGGATTAAATATTTGATTAAAGGAATAATATATGCAAATAATTACATGTTTATAACATCTCTCTTTACCTCATGTGAGAACTATCTTTACAAAAGATGACAAATAAGTAAAAAATGGTGGATATAAATGCCAAAACCAGCATTTTAGAGTTCACTGTAGGAAATTGGTTGAAAATCAATGATTAAGTTATCAAAGCCATGAGATACTGACCAAGAAGACCACAATAAAAATTTACAATACATGGTAAAATTTAGAAAGCCTGAGAATTGCAGTGTATAGTATCCAATAACTTATGCAAGACTGTAATTTTTTTTTCTCTTATATTAAACATAAAGAAAGTAATATTGGTATTATTAATGCTGGTATTATGAATGGGAAAAATCTGGTTATATAGAAAATCAATGTAGATAAATGAATAAGCTCTCTAGAATCCTTATCATAAAATATAAATAGTAAATAATAAAAATTTATACAAATATGAATTTATTTTCCTAAAGGTACTAGTGTACTATAGGTAAACAAAAATTGTTGGATGATGTAGGCTCAAAATAGTTTAAATGATATTGCAGGGTAAAAATGTCAAGTTAAGAGATATTTATGACTTGGAAGTTTCAATATGTTGCTGTTAATTTTTAATAACATCGGGTCATGTATATAAAACATGTTGTGGTTAGTACAATGGGATTTTGGTTATCAACAAATTTTAACATTCCAAATTCTTCCCAGAAAATTACATGACTGAGGCGTGTCCACTGTTAGAGCAATTAATCCCCAAATTCATACATATTGCATAACATTAATATATTATAAGAAATAAAAACATCAATATAAAAATATTATCTGACATAAATATATCTAATATGAGAAGTCTTCCATGATACTGATTTTTTTAAACCAAACAATGCAAGGAACTCTGAGAAGTAGGCCACCTTCTAAGCACAAGGAGAATTGCGTATAGTAGAGCTTTAACTAGCACAGCATTTCATTCAAGAAGACTGCTTTAAGACTTCATTTAAAATTATCAGGGGCACATTATCTGGGTACACAAGAAGAAGCAATTATTGGTTTAATTAGCCGGCATTCACCACATCGCCCTCTTCCTCTTTGTTCGATTGCCAGGCAATTTTCTACAATCATTAAGCAAGGGAACTATAATTCCACAATGACCTAATCTTCAGTTCCTTCTTATCACATTGGAATATTTTAAAGTTATTTATGACTGTCCTCAATAAGAACTAAGTCCATTGGGCAGAGAACACTTCAGGCTTAAAAATTCAATATCCATTGCCATATTCTAAATCTTGATTTTGTTTAATAATTGACTATGTTTTAGTTTGGATAGATATTTGCCATGAAATTATGTTAATTGAAATGGAATATGTGTGTTCTGTTTTACGATTTTTAAAAATTCTCTAAGTGATTTATATATCTTTTCCAAGTGTGCATGTGTGTGTAAAACACACACACACACACGAGTGAAATTGTGGAAATAAACTGTAAAAGTGAAGAAACTTTAAAATAACTTTTTTTGTTAGTTAAACTTTTGCAGGTGGTCAAGTGAAATTTTTTGCACACAGTGTTAACCATTCATTTAGGTGAATTCCTAAAATTTGTCTTAATGAGAACTCCCTAGTCTGATACTGAAAAATAAGAGCAAGTTAAAAGGGATAAAACTGTTTACCCTGTAAGGCTATAGTTACTGCAGTTTTCTCTGTGTTGCAAGAAAACCAAGTAGAGGACCTGGAAGGAGTAAAAAATGGTATCATATATTAAATTAAAGAACCAAAAAAAAATACCCCATGGATGTTCACATATAAAAGTTTTACATAAGTGGCACTATACTGTAAGTAATTATGTGACAATTTTTAATATTTACTTTGGAGATCTCTCTAAATCTATTTATGTCTAGCCAACTGTTTTTAAAATGCAAAATAATATTCTATAAATTAGATTTTGTATCTATAGCCTATATGTGGCATAATTTATTCAATCTCTGCCAAATGACAAATTTTGGGGTTGCTTTTGTTAGGTTGGAGCTGAGAGGAAGACATGCAAGCCTGGGGGCATGGTCAAATGCCATTTATTTTGAGCACCTGGGTGCAGGTGGACGGAAGCCGAAAAGAGTGTCCACACAGAGGAGGGGAATGGTGGTGAGTTTTGTAGAAAGTTTGGGGAGGGGAGTTCCACCAGTTTCTGCCAGCCCCATCCCAGCCTTTGTAATTCAGAGCTATCTTTACAACCTCCGGAGACTCCTGTGGATCCTGCAGCCTGCAGGAGTCCTTATTTGACTTCATCTACTACATGCATTCCCGGGCAGACCCAACATTCCACACTCTTTATCATATAAAAAGGAAGAGGAAAGAAGGGGAAAATGTAAAAATTTCTAGAAATTGGGAAATTGGACATTGTTGTCTTCCTGACTGCTTCCTGCTGAGAAAGGGCAGCATCAGGATCGGGTATTGAGTTGGAAGTGTAGAAGGGCTTGCTCCATCATGCAGATTTCTCTGATTGATTTGTGGGTAATGGCTTGAATTCTGTTTTTGAGGAAACGTAGAAAAAGTTGTAATAGACAAGGGCCAAAGAGGAGAGTTAGTACAATCATTATTAGAGGTCCTAAGAAGGGTAAGAGCCGTGTCATTTGGGGGAGGACAGATTGGACAGAGTTCCAAATTGAGTCTGTTATGTCTTCTTTAGTCTACCTGCTCTGTGGTGTTTATACAGAAGCAGCAAGAAGTGTTTGCAACTGCATAAACTCCTCCTTCTGATGCTAATAGATAATCTAGTGCTATTCTATTATCTATTTCCATGGCAGCTAATGAGTTAAGGGAAGCTGATAGGAGTTTAAAATTTTCTCCTGTATCTTAGGCCATTATTTTGTGTTAAAATTTCTACTGCTATACCCTGACTGTCATCCGTATATAGGTGGAAAGGTTGGGTGAGGTCGGGAAGTGTGCGTGTCTGAGCAGAGGTTAGGGCATTTTTCAGGGCTTCAAAGGAAGGCCGAATATTTATAGTAGGGTCTTCTTTCATGGGAAGCTATACTGGAATCAGGTCAGGAAGTAAACCTCATCATAAAAACCTGTTTACTGAGAGTCTATCATTTGTAGGTGTGACTCACTAGGCCCCTTTAGAAAGGAATTTGGGTAAAAGAAAAAGATCAGAGTTTAGTCCTCAGTTTTCCCTGTTGGCCAAAGATCATTCCATGGAATGCATGTGTAGGCCAAATAGCAGGAGGTCCCACAGCACTAGGAGGGCTCATTCCTACAATTGTCTATTTGGTCATCCAGTGTTGGTGGGGATGCTTTTAATATTGGCAATGTTGCATCTTAAGGGAAGGACGTGACTCGACCTGATTTGATAGCCAATTGTTTAAGGGGCCAGAGAGAGTCAGGCCTAGGATTTGGTCTGAGAAAAACATTCTGGACTAGATCTATTCTTTGAACTATCGTGATCTGGGCCTTTGATTGGGTTTTTTTCCTTTTCCTGTGTCTGGTATAGCTTTTACAAGAATTATATAATGATAATACAGCAATAAGTGTTTTAGGCCAGACAGGATTGGAGGTAGGCAGTCACTCATTAACCCCTTTTAAAACCTTGTAGGCAACATAAGAATAAAAACCAAAATGTCAAAGGCAAGGCTACAAAATTAATTAAAACTTAACCCTTAAAGTTTACATTTTTAGTTAGTCAAAACCTAATAAAGAAACAGGTTATAGAATCCAAATGAGTATGTTATGTAATTTCATTAAGAACAAATTAATACCTCAAGAAAACTTTGTTTCAACTAAAATTTATCTTTTTAATTATAGCAACTGGATTATATACAAAATTCCCTCATAAATTCCCTTTATAAACTTTATCCCAACCTGCACGGACCATCTGTAAAACATGCCTAAAAACTTTCTGTTTTGTTTACATATTTAGCTAGAACTTCCAGCAGGATCTCCAGGTAGCCTTTCAATTGCAAATACCATAAAAAATGAGTTATCTCAACCTCAATAGAAAAAATTATCAGGTTTTAGAAAGGAACACGTACCCTCACAATACTTCTGCCCCAGCCACTTCTCTGAGTGGGTATAAGCCTCTTGTGGTAGAATCTGCAGGTCTGGAATCTGAGCAGAGTGAGATCGGGTAGTAGGGGGGCTAGGGAGGGGGTGTGGAGTGGGTTGAGAGAGAGTTGGAGGGGGTCTATATGGGGGAGGACTGAGAGCTGACGGATCATGATCTGGAGTTTCCGGTGGTTCAGGGGCTGAGGGAGGAAATTGGGAAGGGGGTTTAGTGTGTAGTAGAAAGATTTGTGCCAGATCGCAATTTTGACAGAAGGAGGGCTGTGAGCTCAGGGTAAAAAAGGCTTGGACAGAGGGAATTTTGGACTATTTGTCATTAAGATGACAGAAATTGTTCAGATCTTGTGATATGTTATAGTCAAAAGTTCCATTCTCAGGCCACTGGGAGTTATGATCCAATTTATATTGTGGCCAGGCCATATTATTGTAAAAGAGAAGCTGTTTTGGCCGGACTTCATCAGTGAGACCCAATGTTTTGAGATTTTGGAGAAGGCACCCCAAGGGGGTGGTTTTAGGAGGAGTGAACTGAGAGTTTCCCACGTTCCTGGAAAGAGTAGGGACTACACAAGGCTAATTCTACTCAATTCTAGGCACATCTAGAATGAGGGAATGACACGGAAGTGATCAAGGAGCAAGGAGCAACACAATTAAATTATTTGGCACAGGCGTCCCTGTGTCGAACGAGGGCCCCTAGGGGGCAGAGATTACCCTGGGGGGGCGAAATTATCCTCTGGTTTACTGGTAGGAATTTCCAGTTGAGAAGCAAGAGTGAGTGGAGAAGCGAGGAGGAGGGGGACCGGGAAATGAGACCGAGTTTGTGACTCTCACTTACCAGGAACAGGATATCTCAGGGTATGGATTTTGGAGGTCAGCAAGGAAGTTTCGAATTCTAGTCCAGTGTCTTCCTCTGGCTTGGTCCGGAAGGGTCCGGGTGGACAATACCTTACCTCGGCTGAGCTACAGCGCTCTGCCTACACTCCAGGATCAGAGACAAGTTAGACAGAGACCCCATCTCCCAGCGATCTCATCAGAGACAAGGGAGGTTTATGGCTCCAGGGGACTCTTGATCAACCCAGGAGACTGGCCTCTTTCAATTCAGTCAAAGATCTGTGGATACCTTACCCATGACCTAGGGACTCAGAGGAAGGCAGGATTCGGGAGCGGGTCCGGGATGAGCTGCTGCTGCCTGCCGCTTCCCGAGTTGCAAGCCTCACCTGCTAGACTCCCGGAGGTCAGGTCCACCCGAGCACCCCGTCTCCCAGGCTTTGGCACCAGATGTTAGGTCCAGCCGAGAGGAAGACATGCAAGCCTGGGGGCATGGTAAAATGTCCTTTATTTTGAGCACCTGGGTACAGGTGGATGGAGGCTGAAAAGGGTGTCCACACAGAGGAGGGAAAGGGTGGTGGGTTTTAAAAAAAGTTTGGGGAGGGGGAGTTCCACCAGTTTCTGCGAGCTCCATCCCAGGCTTTGTAATTCAGAATTATCTTTACAACCTCCAGAGACTCCTCTGGAGCCTGCAGCCTGCAGGAGTCCTTATCTGACTTCATCTACCACATGCATTCCGGGGCAGACCCAACAGTTCTCACTACTGCACTGAATATATTTATTCTTAATTTTTAGACACAAATTTAATAAATAATTTATGGAATCTTAGTACTTAGAAACAGTCTCATAGTTGCTGAGTATTACTTATGTATTTTGTAATATTTTTTCCTTTAAATCCTAATCTATAGTATTATCAGAATTTAGTTTGGACTTCATTATTTTTAATTTATAACACTGATTAAAATTAGACAATTTTTAAGGTGCTTGAAAAATACGTATTTTCTGTTTGCTGAGTAGTACCTAATACATCTGGTCAGGCTTATTAATTGTGAACACAGTATGTAGGTTTAAAGTTATTCACATATTCTATGTTCTTATTCACTTTCAATTTATGAAATATGTTCATTTTTAAGAAATTTTTAAAAACGCTGTGACGTTGGGTTCATTAATTTTCCTTACATTCTGAAGAGCCATTTATTTTATTAATATCATTTCTCATTTTATCATTTTTACTATTAGATGTGGCCCTTGTAAATAGTATATAGTTTTTTATTTTGTTTTGATTCTTGTTTTAGTCCTAAGCATTTTGATTACTAATGTATTAAGACTGTTTTTTATTCCTGTGATCTCATTTTATGTGTTCTACTTGGCAAAACTTCTTCATCGTTTTCCTAACCTCTTTATTTTTTTCTATAAAAAAATAGAAAAATTCCTTTCTTCCTTCTTTACTTTTTTCCCCACCATCTTTAAAGATAAAATAGGTTTTCTTCCTCCCTAGTTTTATTTATTCAGGAGCTGTATGTCTCACTTGTAATCTTCTAATTGTCATCCTCAAATTTTCATTACTCATATTTGGAAAAAATAGATTGGCATTTAGTGTCAATAATTAACATTGAGAACTAAGTAAGGTCTTTGAAAATATTTATCAATTGTCTCCTAGTTTCCAGAGTTCTAAAGAAGACATTACATAACTCTTATTTCATTGATAATGTAATCTTTTAGAAGCTCAGATTCTTTTCTGTGCTATGGACATAATTATAACTACAGTATAGAATTTTTGTGAAAATGGGGATAACAGCTTGTTGTGCCTATGTTAATAACCTGAAACATGGCTGATGGTTAGAAAATGATATTTTTTTCTTATGTTTCTTTTTTCTAAATTAATGTTTCTATTTTATGTTTATAGAGTTATGGGTGTTATTGCTTTTCTAATAGAGTTTAGTGCTATAATATTTGTATGCAAAATCAAACATTTCAGTAACTTTTTTATATTATACAGGATAAGTCCATGCAAAAAAAGAAAAAGACTGTGATATTCTACTGATTTTTTATAAGTATAATAACATCAAAATTATGACGTTTTTAAGATTAAATCAGCAAATTTGTATATAAATACATAGTGCAGTATCTGGCATACAATGTATATTTGAAAAAATAGTATAGTAATATTCATTATCATATTATTTGAAGTTTTGTTTTAAAACATGCTTTGGTCAGGTTTCTAAATTGTAGATATTTCTAGATATAGGAGAATATTTGCTGTTGAATGCTCTGACACCATGAAGCATGTTAATGGTAGACTTATGAAGAAAACCAACACAGTGAGAGGCACATATAATATTCAAGATGCAGATGTTTCTGGTAAATAATCACATGAATGGGAAAGAGAGATGAAGCATCCAAATAAGGAGGGGCATGAGATGGAAATGGTAGGTCCCCTCCTTACATGCAGAGAGCTAGATTTTCTTTATCTTATTTTCATGTTTGGTATATGACAAAGGAATATTCTGGAACTGGACATGAAATGTTGCTGTTCCCTGGATCTGGAGATGAAGGGTACCTTCTGCAGGAGTTAAGGGAGATGAAATGTTTTGCCATTGGAGAGAGAGGCATGTTTCCACTGGACAGCATACTAAGACACTGAAAGCAAACAAAAATCCCCCAAATGAGAAGCCTAGATTAAGAATAGAATATTCTAGCCTGCATGACACTTGAATACAAAAATGGTTGAAATTTAATATCTCAAACCACTATTGCTCAGGAGAGTTTAATGGTTTTACACAATGAGAACATTTCAAAATTAAGTCTTTTCTGCAATTATTTTAATTAAATGCCCACATTTTAAAATATTTTTTGACTTGTCATTTATTCATGTTGAACATTTTGTTGTGCATTTATTTATTAACCATGTGCCAAGTATCACATTCCACACTCCTGGGAATTCAATTATTATAATCTCTTTATCATATACCAGATGTACAAAAATTAAAAGTTAGCTTTTTTTGTGACTCAATGTTTCTTCCTTTAAATAGGGATAATAAGATCCTCAGGATTATAGTGAAACTAAATGAAGTAATTTGGTTTAGTTGTATGATTGGCAAATAGTTGGTTCCTAACAAATTCAGGTCTCTATAATTCATTTCCCATTCACAGCTAAAATCTAAGTAGTTAGTCATGACAATATGCACAACAAATGAGATTAGGTAGTCACAACTCAAATATGTGTATGCTTGAAATTATTTTATTTTCTTAGTTACATATGTCTTTCTTGGCATTGAACCAACGTGCATTTTCCTGGTATAGTCATCTTCTCATTTGCCAGTTCTAGTACAACATGCTGTCAGTGTCCCATCTAGAACCTTAGCACTTCAATGCCTGACTTCCATACGTCTGCTGCATCTCTTTACCTGTGGGCACTTTGACCTCTAGATTCCTGCAGCAGGTAATATATGCTGTATGATCTTTACCACCCTTACACACACATTCAGACAGAACCCATGGGAGTCGGTGTATAAAGTCCTGAGCTCTCTCGCTGCTCAGGCAGGATAATTCTGACGCGTGCACCTCATTGTCTCCTGGAGTGTCCCCAGTGGGACTGGACTCCAGCGGTCCCCAGTGACAGCTGGCTTGATGATGGACCCTTCTCACTTCTCCATCCCTCTCTTCTCACCTCTCAAATAAACTGTTGGCACTGAATTTTTGTCTCAAGGATTGCTTCTGGTGAAAGCCATTTCCTTGGTAGGGACAGTGATCATAAAGCCCAACCAGGAATTAAAATTCCATTTGCTGCCAAGTGTTTCAATTGCCCAGTTATTTCAATATCAAGACTTTCTTTTCAAGCTTCTTTGACTCCCTCCCAAACCCATCTCTTGCCCTGCTTCTTTGGAAAGGGACAACTTTGCCTGGAAGCAGGCATGACAAAGAAGAGTCTGATTACATGATTTCAGGCTGATTAAGACATATAAGGCAGGGCCAGTCTGAGGTTTCAACATGATTTAGAGCTAATCAGGTGGTCTTGATACAGCATATGTGTGACATGTTCAGTGTTATCCAACAATACTCTCGTGCAACTGGTTCTTTATTGCTGAGCACTCTAGAGTGGCAGTTATATCTTCCTTTGTCTCTTATCTGCAGCACACTAGCATAGGACACACCCCCTCCCTGTCTCATGAACTGCTGCCATTTCTGTCCAGCATGAACTGCCAGGGTCCCTCAAGGAGTCTCAGAGAAAAGAGGTGGCCTCTTTTGCACCCTCTCACTGCCTGTGATTACCATTTGTCTTGTGTTCAGTGGTCCACAAACTTTTTGGCACCAGGGACCAGTTTCATGGAAGACAATTTTTCCACGGACAGAGGGTGGAGGGGTGGGGAGGCGGCGGAGCTCTGTGCCAGCTTCCTAATAGGCCACAGACTGGTACTGGTCCTCAGCCTGGGGTTGGGGACCACAGTGCTAGATTATCCGGTAAGTCTTTCAACTCCAGACATTTCCACATGAGAAGATACAGACACTAAACTTGTTTTTTTCTTTTTTTTGTTCAGTAAAATGCCAAACAACAAAAGACATACGCATCCTCCCTACTTTCAAAGGCAATTCCAGGAGAACACTGTGTGTGCGTGTGCGTGTATGTGTGTGTGTGGTGGGGGGGTGTTACAATTCTGTTTTCTTGTGGGTGAACTCTATCCACTTCTGTGTGTTTGTTTTTTTGACATAGACAACGTTGTGTGGATTGCCATACAGAATCTGCTGGAACAGCCCCTTAGAAACTCCAGCATTGGACTATCTTAAACCACAGCCAGGGTTGCTATTAATTTAGAATATGAGGTGAAGAATATTTTTATTCTGAGATTCCTGGCAAATCTCTGTTACTGTATAAATCACTTAAATCAGTTTGATCAAAAAGGAAAGGTGTGTTATACATACATAAAAATTTATACATATAAAATTTGTATATATATAACATATATGTATAAAATATATTATTTTATAAACAGATTTTATATACATTATGTATATTATTATTTACTTATCTGTATAAAGTAAGGAACTAACAATTGAAAATCAGTTTACTAGTAGTGTATACAAAACTATCAATGCAATTAATTGATTATAAGAGTGATCAAAGTGAGATCAGTGACAAGAGGTTAATTTATGCACTTTGGTATCTTTTTTAGACAGTGCCCATTATGCTACACAAGACCTTGTCCCCGTCCCTCTCTCCCACAGCACCTTCCACCATTCTCCTTGGGTAGTATACTCTAACCACACTGTTCTTTTTGTTATTGAAAAGAACAGGATCCCTACATCCTTTGCACAAACAACTCCCTATGCACAATTTTGAGCTTCACTCTGCCTGTATCTCTTTTCTAAGATGTCCAAATAACTTTTCAATAGTCATCTCTTTCTCATCTATTAAATCTTTGCTTAAATATTGCCCTTCGCCAGACAGTATCATCTAATATCATTTATTTCACAGCACTCATAATAATCAAATGTTGTACATTTATTTTCTTATTTATTATATTTATTTTCTCATGAGATTATAAATTACACTTGCTGAATTCTTAATGTCTAGAACAGTATTTGACACATAGTGGAGTTCAATAAATATTTGATGAAGAGAAAAAATTATAAATGAAGAAAACTTAAGCTAAAAGTCTTGTAAAATTAGTTGTCCTAATTTTCTTCATGAGACTCATATAAGGTTATCATTGTTTTCCTTTGTGTGTCACTATCAGAAGGCATAAAAAGATTAGAGATTGAACAGATTAACTTTCTTAAAGAAATATATAATGGAAGCAACTTAACTTATGCAATTTTAAATAAAAAATTACAACAAATAGAAATTTAAACTATTCACTATGCTCATTATTGGGGAAAAAACGCTTACAATTCAAAATCCTATTTAGTGTTAATTGAGGTTGATTATTAAAATCCAAGTATTTTGTAATGATCTTGAAATGAGATGTCTGTGAAAATACAAATCACTTTTTTTTTAAATGTCTAAATAACTAAGTTTTATTAAGTAGGGGTAATAATTCTCTCAAACATACAAACTCAGCTTTAATGCTAAGCCTTGAGAAAAATAAGTTCTCTTAATTTTCTGGATTACTAAAGTAAAACTAATTTGTTGAAATTAAGCCAAATCTAGCTCTAAGCATTTCATGCTACTACTTAGAAAATAAATGAATATAATGAATTTTACTTGAACAACTTATTATGTGTGAAGAAAGTTAGGGTGCATATAAATTTATCAAGAATAGAAATAAATTTTCCTCTTTTTTCTCCAAGAGTGTATAATGTTTAATGGTGGATAAACACTGAATTACATTCATATTTATTGATTTTGGTCACGGATCAGAAGGAGATATCTATCTAGCATATAACATGTAGGAACAAATAAACATATCTCTGGATGTAAAACTATAAATAAAAATGATTTTCTGGAAACTAGTATCCTTTCCATTCTTATCATTTATTTATTCATTCAACAGATGTTTACTGGACACCGTTAATCACCTGACACTCTTCTAGAGCCTCAGACACAGCAGTGATCAAAACAGACAAAAATTTCTTATGGAGCTCACAATTTAGAGGGGACATCACATAAACACATACTGTTCATATAGTGATAAATGCTAAGGAGAAAATATAAAGCAAGGAAGAGACAAATTGTTGGGAAGATGAAACTGTGGATAGAGTAATTAGGAAAATGCCAAACACATGGAATAATCACACTTTCAGATTACATTTGTCTAGGCTGCAATTGAAAATATTTAAGTATTGATACTAAACTTGAGTGTCTCTCAGATCATGTGAATAGATACTAATGACAGTTGATTTTCATTATTATTAGGTGTAAGACAATACAGTCAGAAAAAAGCATTTATGTAATAGTTTCATGATTGTGGTTTCTGTTTTTCAATTATAATTTAACAGCAGACATTCAGAACATTAGAAACTTATAAAAATGACTATATCCCCAACCCAGTGCAGCATTCCCAAAGGCTGTTGTGATGACAAATTTTAGGTGTCAGTGTGACCCAGATAAATAATAAAGCATTATTTCTGGATATGCTGTGATGGTGTTTCCAGAAGAGATTGGCATTTCAGTCAGCAGACTGAGTAAGGAAGATCCACCCTCACCAATGTGGGTGGGTATCATCCAATTCCTCGAGGGCCCAGATAGAACCAAAAGGCACAGTAAAAGTGAATTTGTACTCTCTTCTGGAGCTGTGACACCTATCTTCTTCTGTTCTGGGACATCAAAACTCCAGGTTCTCAGGCCTTCAGACTCAAACTTATACCAATGCCCTCTCTGGTTCTCAGGCTTTTGGACTCAGACTAAATTACACCACCAAGTTTTTCCTGGTAAAGATAAAGACAGCAGGTGCTTATCATACATAATTGTGTGACCCACTTCCCATAATAAATCTCTTCTTTATCTATCTATCTATCTATCTATCTATCTATCTATCCTATTGGTTCTATTTCTCTGGAGAACCCTAACTAATCCATAGTTTTATGGAATACTAATATCTCATGAATCTATAGAAGTTTTGTGATTAAAACAGTGTTATGGACTGAATGTTTGTGCCCCTCCAAAATTCATATGTTGAAATTCTAACCTCCGATATGATGATATTAAGAGGTGGGGCCTTTGGAGGTAAAGTCATGAGGGTGGGGCCCTCATGAATGGGATTAGTGCCCTTATAAGAAAGGAAACAAGATAGCTTGCATCCTTTCTGTGCTGTTCATCATTTGAGAATAAAATGAGAAGAGGAGACAGCTGTATGCACGCCGGAAAGAGGGCCCTCACCAAGAATTGAATCTGCCAGCACCTTGATCTTGAAATTTCCAGATTCCAGAACTGTGAGATAAATGCTTATTGTTTAAGTCACCTAGTCTATTGTAATTTGTTATAGCAGATGGAACTCAGACAAACAGACTATGGAATTAATAATTTTTCTGATTTACATATATATGCTAGAAAAAATATTTAATCCATATGTGTATGTGCAAAATTTTTTTTTAATTGCTACATGGGATGACTAATCATCAAGTAGCTGTTGCATTCTAAGTGTCCTATTTACTAATCAGCTTCAAAGGTAAAGGACTTTGTCTAAAAAAATCAATATGCTATTTTAATATTATTCAGTCTGTGCTGTATATTAAACAGCACTGTGCCAAATAGATTAAATTTTGATACTTTCTTGCATCAACTATGAATTTTTTTTCTGTTTTAAACCCTAGTTTTTAGCACCTCACTTTGTTTATCTTGAAGGTTTTATTATTGCGATGTAATTTGAAAGGGACCAAAATTCACAAAACAATGGACTTTAATAAGAATTCTACTAAGTATGAAGGTTTAAACTTGATTCTAGCCAATTAGTTATTTTACATAAGAAATATTCCTATACTTTTGATTGGTGAACATCAAGAAAAAGATAGCAGAGTTGGACAGGCCACTAAAGTGATGAGGGAGTGAAAACGGAAAACTTGAAGACTGTTAAAAGAAAAAGGCTTTAATTATTTTGTTTCAAATAAACCTTGACTCTATTTTCTCCATTAACTTCTATCAACTAATCATTAAGTATATATTTGTATTCCCCAGAGATTCTTTCACTGAAACTTATGCAAATTTATAATTAATATGTTTGAATCACAATCTTATACTTGATATAACAAGGCACAAGGTATAATACAAAGCTAGAAGATGCATTAGTTTGTACATCTACATGTGGTCAAGAATATTAGAAGCCTTGAGACCCAGGACAAGTATTTCTCATGTCCTCTACCACATTTTTTTTCTAGAAAAGGCACTTTTTCATACAGTATTATAAGAAAAGGAACTACAAAAGTACAGAAGGTATATGATAATATTTGAGTAAAATATTTAAATTTATTTACCATTTTAGAATCAGAGAAGTAGTTTAATATAGAATATTTTCTTTAATTCTCATAAAATCATTTGCTGCAATAAGAATTCTTGCTATTCTGACTTGATCTAAGTTATACAGCTAATAAATGGCAAGTAATGATGAATTCTTGGTCCATATAAACATGCTTGTCTTGGGTCTTTCACCTATTTTTCCAATTAGTTTGAAGCTTTGATCTTGGTACCTGAAGGCCTAACCACACTACTCATTAACACCATCAAAATAAGCTCTCTTAGCGTTGCTTACTCTTATTTTACAACTGAGTCCTTGGCATAGAAATCTCTATGTTTAGGAAAGTACTACTTAATTAGAATAGTTGGTGATATATCACATTCCTATTGTATATAATAAGAATAAATAAAAGTTATTTAATCATGCAATCATAAAACCTCAGGTGTGATGGACACAAAGGTCATCTCATCCAATCATCCAGTAAAACTTAAGACATATGCACAAGTAAATCCAAGTTATATTAACATACCTGCCCTTTTATTTAAGAAATAGCATGCTTTTATTTGACAAGAAACTGTTTAACCTTTACCAGAAGTAGATGGCTTTAGAAAAATATTTGTCATAAATTGAATTAATATTGCTTCAGGAAGAAAGATTAGTATTTAAAAGTAATGTATTAAATGAAACATTTATCATTTATTGATTATATTTGGAAACTGTTTGGCTGTTGAACTCTCATCTTACGCATGCAAAATTCACCCTGGCTTTTCCCCTGACATTTGCTCTCCAATGATATAGGTCAGAGTGCGGTCTGAGCCTGCTATGGAACTTAAACATGGCATCAATAGACTGGTGAAGTATGTAAAATGCACTAAGTCTCTCTTATCCAGTTTGTTTCCATTTTATTTCCCTACAAATATACTTAAAGTGGTGCAGTGTTTTGAATTTCTGCCTCTTGATCTAACTTACTCTGTTTTTTATTTTCCTTAAGACACTAACCATCACACCCCCTCTCAACTTTCAAAACTGACAACTCCCTAAATTGATAAACTGATCTGAGGCACCATGTTAAATGGAAAAGGATTAGCTCATTACTCTTTCCTTTTGTCTTATTTAATTTATATTTTTAAAGGTGGGCTTCTATATTATTTATTTCCACTCTTTATGTTAAAAAAATGCTCAGAAATTTGGTTGGGGATTGGATAATGCTTAGGTTTGGCACAACTAAACTTTTTCAAATCACATCACATAGGTAACTTTCCCCTATTCCTTTGTTGTCATCATTCCAACACGGGTTTTATCAGAACATAAAGTTCTATCAAGTAATAGACAATTAGGCCAACTATGATTAGGGCAAATGATTAAAAGTTTCTTAACCCTGCTTCCTTCCATGCATAGTCTTTTGCTTAAGAAAATATTCAAAATAACATGTTCTATCAGCCTTACTTTATCTTTATTCAGTTACTAATGTGGTATGAAAACTTAAACATTTAGATTCACTGTGGCATTCAATAATTACTGGGTATAATTTTGAAATTATTTTGAAAGCTTGCTTCTTATTCATTTTAATGATGCTGTTAGAGCTTTGAAAGTCACTAGGTTTTTATGGTGATAACTTGATTAATTTCAGAGGGTTATACACTTTTCAGTATGATCTAAATTTATATTAACATTCTATGGATAATGTCATTGTTATTCAGTTTATATAGTAGCCTTTGCCAAAAGGAGTGACTTGGATTTAATTTATTATATTTCTGATTAGATATGGTATATATACAATGTATAAATTTGTATGAATTAGTGGGTGATGATTTAAGTTCTGAAGAGACTTTATTAAATTTACTATGTATAGACCTTAATTCAATATTTGATATAGAAAGTAATAGAGATTTCAGTAGTTAACATATTCATGAGAGTAGATATTCATGAGTGGATAATTGATGTGTATATCTCAGTAATAAAAACAGCATTAAAATAGAAAATCATTTTGAGAGAAAATAATCACTTTATATTATACTTTGCATTATATATATATTTTGATATCTCAACAATATTTGTTACAGAATTTTACATATAATTAAGGCTTCAGGGATTTGGTTCAATCTGAAGTATCATATTATGTTCCTCAGATATCACCTTTTAAAGAGTCATCTAAGAAAAGATCTTGATAGAAATAGAAACAAAGGATTTTTTTCAGAACAATATATACTAGTTGTTTTTTCATTCTGGAGAACAAGAATTACTTTTAGAATAAAACTTAATTCTAAAATAAGTAATAATCCTGCCACTTTTGTTATTGAGATTTCCAATTTCACATGCACTGATTTTGAAATTCTTTGACGCATTCTCTTCTGCCCTCAATCAGGTCAAATAGTTTATATGTGTTATTTCCTGCTAAATTGTGTGATGATAATTGGAGCCTATGCTAATCATTACACAAGACTCTGACCCTAGTTGGAAAAGTAGAGCTATAGATATTTAAAATATTCAACCTCTTCACTTCTTTCCTAATACAAGTTGAAGTCTGTGTTCTTGGTAGCACATATAAATATAAGAAAATGTGAGTTAAATGAAGACATAAATTAGTAAATGAATTGGAGCATATGAGATAGCCTTTGGAACTGCTATTTTGAATATAGCTGGAAGAAAATAAGAACTTTTTAAAATCTAGCTATAAACAGACCAGAAAAGCTGAATATCTATTAGCAAATAAGATTTTGGTTGGGATTTTATGGAATTCATGATCATATGAGGAGAATTGACATACTAATAATATGGAGATTCCTGACTAATGAAAAAGATATATTTCTCCATTTATTTAGTTCTAATTTAATTTCTTTTATTTAAGTATTTTTGTGCTATTGCAAGAGCTATTTTCTTTAATTATTTTAATTTCTGTTTGCTTATTGCTAGCAAATAGAAATATAATTGATAATTGTGTATTTATCTTATATCCTGTGAATTTGCTAAACTCACTAATTAGTTCTAGTAGTTTCTTTTTAGATCCTTCAGATTTTCTGCATAGATGACTATGTTGTCTACAGAGAAAAACAGCTTTACTCCTTTGTTTCCAATCTGGGTTACCTTTAGTTCTTTTTATCAACTGAGTAACTTTTATTTATTTTTATTGACTGATTGTAATGGTTAGAACCTTAGTACAATTTTGAACAGAAGTTGTGAAAGTGGACATCTTTGTCTTGTTCTGGATCTTAGGGAAAAATAATTCATTTTTTACCTTTAAGTATGATGTCAGTTACAGGTTTTTCTTAGATGCTGTATGTCAGGTTTAAGAAGTTCCATTGTATTTCTATTTTGATGCATTTTTTCTTTTTTTCAAATCAGAAATGGATGTTGAATTTTGTCAATTACTTTTTGATAAATAAGATCATCATGTAGGTATTCTTTTTTAGTTTGTTAATAGGGTGAATTACATTTTTCATTTTGAAATACCAAGTTCCATTGTGGGAAAAAACTCACTTGGTAGTCTTCTATGTTGTTTCCTAGAAAGCTTCTAGGAGAACATATAAGATACTGTCTTCAAGAACTCGGGTGAGGCAAAGATTTATTACAAAAAACATCACACATAAATGTTTGATAATTTGACTATTTGTTCAGAAAATTATATTACCACTAAAAATGGGAAAAATGGGAAAAATATTTTTGTTACTATCTAACCAAGGATTCATATCCTGTATAAATAAAACTGCTAACCAAAAAATACGAGACAAGAAACACGATTTTAAAATGGACCAAAAACTTAGATAGGCAATAAAATAAAGGAGATAATAAATGGCTAATATGAAAGTTGCAAACCATCTTGACTCATCAGTGAAATGTAAATTACACCCACAGTGAGTTATCAGCTAGAAAATTAAGAATACTAATAATAACAAGCATTGACAATAATGACAAACGCTTGTAAAACTCACATGTTTTTCATGGGCATGAAAGTTGATAAAACCACTTTAGCAACTTTTCTATAATATTAATATCCACGAAAATAAAACATTTTCTTTTTTCTTTTTTTCCCTCACTCAGAAGTTGTCTATATATTATATAATATTTATATGACTGTTCTATCTATGTCTGTGTGTGTGTGTGTGTGTGTGTGTGTGTGTTATATATATATATATATATATAATATATATGGAAATTAGTGCAAAGTTTACCCAAATGCACATGTATAAGACCATTCATAGCAACTACATTAAAAATATTTCCATAAGCAACTGAAGTATTTTTCAACAGTAGAATCAGTAAAAGAACCAAGGTATAGTTATACAATCAAATATGATGCAGTAATAAAAAAAGAACAACTACTGCTTTATGGAACAATGTGTATGAATGTCATAGGCATAATGATAAATAAAATAAGTCATACCTAAAAGAGTACCACTGTATGATCCTGATTTATGAATTTAAAGAGATAAATCTAATATAGGTAATAGAAACCAGAATAGTGGTTATCAAAGTAATTAAATATCAAAAAATCTATACTTTATCAAACTGCAGATTTATATTTTTGCAAACTTTTACTGTACCAGAACTAGATTATTTTTTCTAAAAATGCAAAGTTCCAAAAAAATAAAATAGCATGAGAGAAAAATTGTATCTGGATATTATATTTGAAATATAGAAAAAAAAACTAAGTAAAAAAGGCACTTATTTGTAAACTGTTAAATTACAACATTATGCAATTCAGCCTACTTTAGGCAAAATGGAATTCATTTGGTGATTATCACAGAGTACTAGATGGATGATAGTTTGGAAACACAAGATTGGTGAAAGTGTAGGAATTATGGATGTTCCAAAGGCTGGGTGCCAGGAACCATATCAAACTCCAGCACCTGGAACTTTTGCTCACAGCCTATAACATTCAAAGATCCTTTCTTCAGTGAATCATGACATAGTAGGTGTGTGGGAGAGGGTGGTTCTGAGAAACATCAGATTGGCTAAGCACAACAATGTATCTGGTCCTCAGGCAGTGGGAGTAGGGCTGTGGGCTGGATCTGGTCCCTTACACTTTGGATTGTAGACAAAATCTTCCTCCCAGATCACACTCAAACAGAAAATTAGAACACTTAGGAGGAGGGGTTCAAATGTTCACCACAACTAGGAAAAATTATGAAATTTATGAGAGTACTTACCACGATAGATTAAATTGATTTTCTGTGTTTAAAATCTGCTTTAGTTCTTAAAATACAGAAAGGTCAAGAATAAAATGCATGTTTCTGGGTGAAGCTTAATCAAACTATTTAATAATTTTACTTTAGATGATCACAGTTGCCTTTTAAAAATGGAAAATTGCCTTCTAGGTATAAAGTATTAAAATAATTACAAACCATTAAAAGCCAAGAAGAAATAATTAACCATTCAGTGAATTAACATTTGAGTACTTAATAAGCCTTGATAAATATAAATAAACCACCCTTTAGTTTTATGATAGAACAATATTTTTCCTGAAGTACAAAATTTAACTGATATTCTGGTGTGTAATATTTAATGCCACAGAAAAACATATATTCATATTTCATTTATGAAGAAGAAACATTAAATATTGGTAATGAGGTAATACATAAGGAAGCACTTTGGATAATATATGATTAATAACTTAAATAATTTAAATTTAAATAATTATAATTTTTAACATAAATGAACATTTTGAGTAAAAATATCTATGTTTTCATTTTTTAGGAGTAAAAAGCCAGATACAAAATCTCTAAAAATTTTAGCCATGTGACCTCACAAAAAGTGACATTGTTTCCAACTCATTTTATTACAAAAGGATGTGGCTGTAATTTACAAAAATTTTGAAAACCACATTAATATTATTGACAAAAGGCTACTAAAGTGGAATAATGAGGAAGGTTGGTGTCTTAGTCTGTTTCCTACTGCTATTTACAGAATACTATAGAGTGGGTAATTTATAAAAAACAGAAATTTATTTGGCTCGTGGTTCTGAAGGCTGAAAAATCTAAGGGCAATGACATTGGCATCTTGTGAGGACCTTCTTCCTGTATCATAATGTGGAGGAGGGCATCATGTGGTGAGAGGGCAAGAGCAAGAAGGCCACAGAAAGCATGATTTATAACAAAACCACCCCCATGATAATGAACCCACTCTCATTATAGTGATATTAATCAATTCATGAGGGCAGAGGGATTAAGTTCCAGACACATGAAACTTTTGGGGGACATATTCAAACCATGGTTGTTGTTAAGTATACCTCATTCAAATCTAATTTCAATTCCTTTGTTTAAATACTGTGACTAGCTCAAGTGTTGTGAAAATGTTCAAGTTATTTAATACCTGTTTTAGTCTGTTTGGGTTACTACAAACAGATATTTTGCTATAAGGAGAAAATATTCACATGGTATACATCCGATAAAGGGCTAACAACCAGAATCTACAGAGAACTCAAGCAAACCAGCAAGAAAAAATAAAACTCCATTAAAATGTGGGTAAAAGACATGAACAGAAGTTTTTTAAAAGAAGATAGAGTAGTGGCCTATAAACATATGAAAAAATGCTCAACGTCACTAATCATCAGAGAAATGCAAATCAAAACCACAATGAGATATCGCCTAACCCCAGAGAGAATGGCTTTTATTAAAAAGTCCCAAAATAATGGATGCTGGGGTAGATGCAGAGAGAAAGGAATACTTATACACTTTTGGTGGGACTGCAAACTAGTGCAACCTCTATGGAAAATAGTATGGAGATTCCTCAGAGAACTAAAATTAGTACTACCATTTGATCCAGCAATCCCACTACTGGGTATTTATCCAAAGGAAAAAAAAGTCATTTTATCAAAAAGACACCTGCACTAGAATGTTTATTGCAGCACAATTCACAATCACAAAGATATAGAATCAACCCAAGTGCCCATCAATTCATGAGTGGATTAATAAAATGTGGTATATGTATACCACAGAGTACTACTCGGCCATAAAAAATGAATTAATACCTTTTGCAACAATTGGGATGGAACTGGAGACCACTCTCCTAGGTGAAATATCTGAAGAATGGAAAAACAAACACCACATGTACTCACTATTAAATTGGAACTAACTAATCAGCACTCATGTACACAGATGGAGGTAAAACTCAATGGAAATTATGCAGGTGGGAGGGGGGAGGAGGGAACAGGGAAATCACACCTAATGGGTACAATGTACACTATCTGAGTGATGGGCGCACTTATAACTTTGACTCAAGCAGTACAAAGGCAATCCATGTAACAAAAACATTTGTACCCCTGTAATATTTTGAAATTTAAAAAAAATCATAAATTGGGTAGCTTATAAACAACAAACGTTGGTTTCTTACAGTTCTGCAAGATGGGAAGTCCAAGATCAAGGTGCTGGCAGATTCAGTATCTGGCAAGGTTCCGCCTCTTAGTATGTAAAATATGCCTTCTTGCTGTCTCCTCATGTGGTAGAGAAAGAAGGTAGCTCTCTGGGTCCTCTTTGAAAGGGGTGCTAATCCACCCTCATGATTTAATCACTTCCCAAAGGTCCCACCTCCTAATACTACCACTTGGATTATTAGGTTTCAACACATGAGTTTTAGGGGAACAAAAACATTCAGACAAATGTAATACTTAAAACAAAAATTCATAATCTCACTTATTTCTCTTCTAAAGTGTGCAATTAAGATGGAAATTTTAGTTTAATAAATAAGCCAAAGTTCTGATGTAAATATCCACCTTTAATCCCCACACTAATAAGGCAGAAAATCCAATATCCTTTCTATCATAAAAGTAACTGAAAAGTAAACTTATCCATTTTCATCTATTAAATACAAGAAAGGTCACTTATTTTATCTTTTCTACCAGTTTAGTTAATAATTTGAAAGAGAGAAAGAGGAAAAAATAACCATTAATGTCCCTTACCTATTATTTAATACAAATTAGAAATTAGGTATGAGTTATGCAATACACTAGACAGCTTTACTTTTCTCAAAAATTTATAAATTACTAAGTAAACGAAAATATTCTGAAATTGATCATAACCTTCTATTAAGACATTCTTAAAATAGACAGTACCCTGCTGGTTCTCATGGGCACCAACATATTTCCAGTAATTCAGTGTAAGAGATTTAGTTGAACTGCTAATCGCATACATGAAACTAGGTCATATAATTTGCCATTGAATTAACTCTATATAAATACAAATGACTGTAACATTTTGTATTTTAGCAAGTTAGCATCTTGGTTATGACAGTTTGTACTTTTTAAAAGAATATTTTATTTTTACTTCAAAGGAGGTTTTGCCAAAAATTTAAAATTAAAATTAATTTTGAAATCAAAATTCTAAAAGATATTTTTTTCACATATACAATTTATAGCTTTCCCTTTTCATTTTGAAAATAATGAAAATTTAGGTTTGAAGGTTAAAGTTAACTTTTAGTCAGTGTGGAAAAATGACCTGTTCAAAATTACTTAAAGCCAAAAAGGATATCATTATTATATGCCAATTTTCACCTCCTATTTGAGAAGCAAATGCAATCAATGTATGGTAGAAGACACATTTACCAAAAAAAAAAACAAAACTCAGAATCATAAAAAATCTGTACTGTGTGCTCTTTAAGTAATGTTCTATAAATACTCTGTTTCCACAGAAATAATGTTTGGTCAATTCTATTTTGACATAGAAATATCCTACTGTTGAATTACCATTCAACTGCCTTTCTGAATAATGCCACAGAATTTAAAAATAGAATATTGAGCAAGATGGCAGAATAGAAGGTAACTCTCTCATGTCCCACCACCGCAAGAATTCTGTAACCATTCACAGAAAAAGTTTATCTGCAGCAGCCTCAGAATTCAAGTAGGAGGTTGTAAAACCTCATCGGAGCTCAAGACCTAGTTGAATCATTTTGAGAGTGCAGAATGGTACTGAGGTGACTGATCCACTGATTGTGCTCCCAGGTTCTAGCCCAGAAAACTGCCCCACTTCCAAGGAGCTTAGCTATATCCCCTTTTGGCATTGAGTTTGCAACCAAAACTATCTTCCAAGGGGTCCAGGAGGAAATGCACACACTAGCGTCTCAGCAAAGAGGCTTGTCTGCCCACTGACATCAGTCCCAGCAATGAACATGAATGTTGCCCTGTGGTTCAGCTCCAGCCCCTTTCAATTGAGGCTCCAGCTTAGAACTGCTTGCACAAAGACCCAGAGGGAAATTAACCCATATCTTGCAGTCTGAGAGTCTGAGCCTCCATGATGACCTCGGCAAAATCCATTCCACGGCAGATCTTGAGGGAGCCCAATCTCAGCCTTGATCCTTTTTGCTATAGTCAGGTCCATATCCTGACTATGCAGATATCTGCTGAGAGGCTCACCTATCCAGGTGATTGGGACAGTATTCTGTGTTTGGGTCCCTCATCAGTTTCCCCACACAGACCTATTACCCTCTTTGGGTCTTCCCCAGGTCCACCTGGACCAGAGAACAATGTTAACCTTGGAGCCATTGAAGACTTGTGGCAAGGTTGGGATCAGAAAGCCCTATAGTGCTGAGAAGGCTGCAGTGATCACAGGCTCAGGGTACAGAATAGTCAATTGGCTCAAAATCTCTGGAAGGCCCTCTGAAGAAGGACAGGCACAAACAAAGCCAAACTGGTAAGATGGGAATAAATACCCAATCCCTTAATGTGTAGACATTGTTACACATTCACAAGCATCAAGAACATTCAGAGCAATGTGACCTCACCAAACAGACAAAATAAGTTGCCAGAGACTAACCCTAATGTGATTGAGATGTGTGATTCTCAGAAAAAGAATTCAAAATGGCTGTTTTAAGAAAGTTTAAAAAACCTCAAGAAAACATGGAATTAATTCAGAAATTTATTAGAGAAATTTAACACAGGTACTGAAATAATAAAAATTAGACAGAAATCCTTGAGCTCAAAAAAATGAATAAAATGGAAAAATGCAATAGAGAGCATCAACAGCAGAAGTGATAAGACAGAAGGAAGAGGCAATGAGCTTGAAGACTGGCTATTTGAAAATACACACAGAAGAAAAAAGAAAAGAGAAAGATAAGGAATGAAGAAAGTTTACAGGATCTATGACACAACATATGGGCAAATTTTCAGGTTTTTTGGAGTTAAAGAGAGAATTGAAAAAGAAAGGGGGTAGAAAGCTTATTCAAAGAAATAATAATAAAAAAAATATTTAAACAGGAGGAAGATGTAAATATCCAGGCACAGGAAGGTCAAAGGTCACAAATAGCATTAAACCCAAATAAGAATACCCCAAGATATATTATAATACAACTTTCAGAAATCAAAGACAAGGAGAGGTCCTGTAGGCAATGAGAAAAAAGAAGAAAATAACATCTATGGGAGATTCGATATGCCTGGCAGCAGACTTCTCTTAGTTAGATATTCTGGATAACTGATTGGAGCTTCTACACCAGTGCCTTCTGATTCACCTTGAACTTTTATGTTATAGCAAGGCTTCTTTCCCTAAAACTCATGCTCCATCCACTGCTAGCTTCCAAATTTTCTTCTATAGCTTCATCACCTCTTGAAGCCTTCACAGAATTGAAGAGTTAATGGCTTGCTTTGGATAGGCTTTGGTTTAAGAGAGTATGGTGGCTGGTTTGATCTTCTATGTAGACCACTGAATCTTTCTCCGTATCAGCAATAAGGATGCTTCACCTTCTTGTCATTTATGCGTTCACTGGAGTAGTACTTTTAATTTTCTTCAAGAATTTTTCCTTTGCATTCACTACTTTGCTAGCTCTTCAATGCAAGAGGCCTACCTTTTGGCCTATCTCAGCTTTTGGCATGCTTTCTTCACTAAGCTTAAAACATTTCTAGCTTTTGATTTAAAATAAGAGGTGTGCAACTCTTCTTTTCACTTAAACACTTAGAGGTTATTGCAGGGTTATGAATTGGCCTAATTTCTGTATTGTTATGCTTTAGGGAATAGGGAGGCCCAAGGAGAGGGACAGAGATGGGGGAATGGTTGGTTGGTGAGGAAGTCAGAACACACTTTTTCAATTAAATTCACTGTATTATATAGGCAGAGTTTGTGGTTCCCCAAAACAATTACAATAGTAACATCACAGATCATTGATCACAGATCATAATAATAGATATAATAATAATGAAAAATTTGGAATTATTTTGAGAATTACCAAAATGTGATACAGACACATGAAGTGAGTACATGAATTTGAAAAAATGGTGCCAATAGACTTGTTCAATATCAGGTTGGTACAAACCAACATGTAAAAAATACATGGTCTGGGAAGTGCAATAATGTGCAGTACAATATAACAAGGTATTCCTGTATTAATAGACCTAAAGGGGAATAGACTGCAAAACTGTAAGAGTAGGAGACTTCAACACTTCAATATCAGCAATGCACATCAGACAAAAAATCAACAAAGAAACTCAGAGTTAAACCTCACTCTATCCTAAATGGGCCTAACAGACATTTACATACATTTCATCCAAAAGCCACAGAATACACATCTTTTCAAGAAAGATATGTATTCATGAAACATTCTCCATGAAAAAGATCATGTGTTATGCCACAAAAGAAGTCTTAGCAAATTTTTAAAAAATAAAAATCATAAAAAGGATCTTTTCTGAACACAATGGTATAAAAGTGTAAATCAATAACTGGAGGGATTTTGAAAACTGTACAAATACATGGAAATCAAACATCCCCTGAACAAGCAATGGGCCAATGAAGAAATTAAAACAAATTTTCAAAAATTATTGAGATAAATGAAAATTGACATAAAAACCACCAAAGCCTATGGATACGTAAAAAACAGTTCTGAGATGGTTTATGGCAATAAATGCCTACATCAAAGATTTAGGAAAATGACAAATAAACAGCCTAACTTTGAACCTCAAGGAACTAGAGAAATAAGAATAAACTACAGCCAAAATCAATAGAAAGAAAGAAATTACAAAGATCAGAGTGGAAATAAACAAAATCAAGACTAGTGAACAATAAAAAAGATCAATAAAATTGAGAATTTTTTGAAAACGTAAACAAAAAAGACAAACTTTTCACTAGACCAAAAAAAAAAAAGAGGGATTACTCAAATAAATAAAATAAGACACAAATAAGGAGATATTACAACTGATATCACAGAAATATAAAGGATCATTAGAAACTATTGTGAATAACTACACACCCCAAAATTGGAAACCTTAAAAGAAATGGATAAATTCCTGGACACATACAACCTGCCAACATTGAGTCATGAAGTTATAGAAGACATGAACAAACTAAAAATAAGTAATAAAATTGAATTAATAATAGTTCCCAATCAAAGAAAAGCCCAGAACGTGATGTACTTACTGCTGAATACTACGAAACATTTAAAGAAGAACTAATACTAATTATTTTCAAACTATTCTAAAAAATTGAGGTGAAGGAGATTCTTCCAAACTCACTATATGAGGCCAGCATTACCCTAATACTAAAACCAGACAAGAATACAACAACAAAAATAGAAAATTATAGGCCAATATCCCCGATGAACATAGACACAATAATTCTAAGCAAGATACTAGCAAACAAAATTCAATATCACCATTTCACATGATCAAGTGGAATTCATTACAGAAATGCAAGGATGGTTCAACACACACAATGTTCAATACACACAGTCAATAATCGTGACATCACATCAACAGAATGAAAGAAAAAAACATATTTCAACAGATATAGAAATAGCATTCAATAAAATTCAACATCCCTTCACAATAAAAAACCTAAAAAAGTTAATTATGCAAGGAATGTACCTTAACTCAATAAAGGCCATATTTGACAAATCCTGAGTCAACACCATGCTGAACAGGGTAATGTTGAAAGCTTTTCCTCTAAAATCTGGAAAAAGACAAGGATGACCACTTTCAAAACTTCTATTCAACACAGTACTGGAAGTCTTTGCTAGTGCAATTAGGCAAGAGAAAGAAATAAGCGGTACTCAATTTAGAAAGGAGGAACTCAAATTGACTTGGTTCACAGATGACATGATATTATATATTAAAAAACCCTACAGATTTCATCAAAACACTGTTAAAACTAAATAACAAATTCAGTAAAATTTTAGGATACAAAATTAATATATAAAAGTTAGCAGTGTTTCTTCATAGTAAGAACAAACTGTCTAAAAAAGAAATCAATCCCATTTACAATAGCTACAAAAAATAAATATACCTAGGAGTAAATTTGACCAAAGAGGTGAAAGATATCTACAATGAAAACTATAAAATATTGATGAAAGAAACTGAAGAGGACACTAATACATGGAGAGATACCCAGTGTCATGGATTAGAAGAACTAATAGTTTCAAAATGCCCATACTACCCATGGTGATTTAGAGATTCAATACAATCCCTAGCAAAATCCCAATGACAATTTTTACAGAAATAGAAAAAATAATTATAAAATTTGTATGGAATCATAAAATACTCCAAATAGCCAAGGAAGTCTTGAGCATAAAGAACAAAATTGGAAGCATCATGATACGTATGTTTAAGCTATAAAGCAATAGTAACCAAAACATCATGGCACTGGTATTAAAACAAACATGTATGTCAATGGGACAGAGTAGAGAACCCACATATAAATCCACACGTTTACAGTCAACTGATTTTCAAGAAAAGCACCAAGCACACACATTGGGGAAAGAACAGTCTTATCAATAAATGATGCTGGGAAAACTGGATATCTACATGCAATACAATGAAATTAGACCTTGATCTCTCACCACTTACAAAAATCAACTCAAGATGGATTAAAGACTTAAATGTAACACACAAAACTATGAAACTACTAGGAGAAAAACCATAGGGGAAATGCTTCATAACATTGGTCTGGCATGAATTTTTTGAATAGGACATCAAAAACACAGGCAACAAAAGGAAAAGTAGACAAATGGGATTACATCAAATTAAAAAGCTTCTGTGCAGTGAAAGGACCCAGTCAACGGAGTGAAGACACAACTCTTAGAATGGGAGAAATATTTGCAAACTATATATCTGAAAAAAGGTTAATATCTAGAATATATAAGGAATTCAATAGCAAAAAGAAAAAATCTGACTAAAAATGAGCAAAAGATCTCAATAGACATTTCTCAAAGAAAACATACAAATGGCCAACAGATTAAAAAACATTGAACATCACTAACCATCAGGGAAATGCAAAACAAAGCCATGATAATATTAATATATCAGTCTACCCCGGTTAGGATGGTTATTATCAAAAAGACAAAAAGAACAAATGCTGATGAGAATGTGGAAAAAAGGGCCATTCATACACTGTTGGTGGGAATGTAAATAACTACAGACATTATGGAAAACAATATAGTTTTCTCAAAAAATTAAAAAGAGATCTACCATATGATCCAAGAATCCCACTACTGCGCATATATCCAAAAGATATGAAATAAGCATGTTGAAGAGATGTATGCACTCACATGTTTATTATAGCACTATTAATAATAGTCATAATATGCAATCAACCTAGGTATTCATAAATGGATGATCGAATTTAGAAAATGTGATATACATAAACAATGGAATACTATTCAGCCATAAAAAACAAATGAAAACCTGTAATTAGGAATGACCTAATTCCTAGAATGAACCTAGAGGACATCTTATTAAGTGACAGAAGTCAAACTAATACCACAAACCAAGAACAAATATCACATGATTTCACTCACATGTGGAATATAAAAAAGTTGATTTCATAGAAGTAGAGAGTAGAATAGTGGTTACTAGAGGCTTGGCAGCATAGTGGGGAGGGGGATGGGGAGAGGTTGGTCAATGGGTATGAAGTTAAACTTAGGAGGAATAAGTTCTGGTGTTCTATTGCACAGCAGGGTGACTACAGTCAACAATAATATATTGTATACTTCAAAATATTAATACACCATGCATTTAACTATTTCAATGTTTTAGTAGTTTACGAAGTTAAATAGTATTTTAGTCACAACAAAGTTAAATATATGTGCTACATATTTTTTTCAGGGTTAATTTTATTGGCATAAAGAATGATAGCACTGAATATTACATTTTTATCAGAAATACTTTCAATTTTATTTTCTGCATTTTTAACATTTGAAAGGTATAAAAACTATGAATACAAATTAAAGTTTCCATGATGAGATTATCTGTTTTTTTAGAATTCTCATGTATTTTATAAATATAATCACAATTAATTAAAAATACTAAAAAATGGAGATGAGGTAAACAAATTTGAACTTATACAATTTTTGATTATTAAGGATCTTCAAAATATAAGTCCTTTCCTAAGTAAATACTCAATTACAAATGTGGGAAAAGGAAAGTAAAGAGTATTATGTATGTATATGTGTGTGTGTGTGTGTGTGTGTGTGTATATATCTCCAATAAAATATGAATGGTACTAGGAAGTAGTGATTAGTGTAATATTTTCCAGTAAATAATAGAAGTGAGAGATATATTGGTCAAAATATAAGTATCTTTTCTTATGAGCATTATTGTAAATTAGGATTATATTTATTTTAATTGCTAGAAATCAATGTATGTTTCTTAATCTGACTTAAACTACACAAATCAATATCTATAACTTTTATACCATTTTTTCGTTATTAACATAAAACACTTTGTAGTTTTCAAATAAAGCTGAAAAAGTCAACTTTCAATTTTTCTAAGGTTAAAAGTAATTCCATAGGAAAGCTACCTTATTAGGTTTTCAGTCATCCAGCATTAGAAACTTTACATTCATACCTAATTCTTCACATGCTTTGTGATATTAGAGTTTTGTGGGCATTTTGAGAAGAAAAAAGTATTATCATTATTTAAATGCAGTATAATAGAAGTTTGTCAGATGATAAAATGTGCATACATACATACATAATATAGTGCGGGTTGCTAAAGCATTTTTTAAAATCATACAAAATTTTATAGAGGAACCAAATCTCATTACATGAATGGTTCTTATTTGTGATTTAAGAATACTGAGAGTTTAACAAGATTATACAACATACATTGCTGTTACATCTCTTTCATTAATTTACTATAAAATCCTGAACCAGTCAACTCATCTCTATGATTCTTAGTTTTCTGTTTTATGAAATAATTGCAATATTACTTTATTGTATTTAATGAAGATTCAATGCATTAAGAATATGGAAACACTTTTTAAAACAGTCTCTCTTTCTTTCTCTCTCTTTCAGGATGTACTTAGCACTTAGTAATGTAAAAAGCAAAGCAGGAAGATAATTCTAATCACACACTTATTTTCCTTTTACAAATTCTTATGGAATGTCTTTGGAATGATCTGCTTCTGTATAAATAGCTTTGATTTATAAGTTAAAATTCCTGTATCCTATTTTGAGGATCTTTCCAGAATCTGGTCAGTACTTTTTTGAGAACCCCATTAATTTACTTGGTTGAATAAAATATTCTTTTCAAAATCTGGTGCTGAACAGAAACATCATGTTCCGGATCTCAGTCAACAGAAACAGGGTAGATGAAGATGAAGATGAAGATGAGGATGATGAAAAAAAATTAACTACCATTTTCTGGGGAGTTTAGGAAGAGACAGTTGCTATATTGTGTTTTTTACATTTGTTAGCTCTTTAAATTCTCTTGTCCACACTGCAGGTTATAAAACTATAGATTAAAGACAATAAAATGAGGCTCAGAAAGTTTAGGCAATGTAAAGAAAACACAGCCTGCAAATGACAGACACAATTTAAACAATGGTTATGTTAACTCCAGAGTTCATGATATTTCTACTCTACCACATATTCTTAACTTCCGTTCTTGTGAATTAATAGGATAAAACTTGAAAATAAATGTTATACAATATAAATTTCAAAGTCGGTACTAATATGATAGCTTTTAATCTGCAGAAAAATTACTATATCTTACAAAGATAATATAAAATTTATCAACCTTGAGTACATAACTAGCTGAAATAATATTTTAGTTTTGTAAACAGAACCTATAATTGAGAACAAATAAAATATATACACATAAATATTTAATTCATTAATAAAGTAAAATTTACTACTTGCACCTTACAAAGTTCATAACACTTCCAAATCTGCATGTGAACAGCAGTGACCCCCCCTAACTCGAATTGCTGTCTTTTCCCTTTTGGGCAGCCTCATGGGCCTCTTAATTGGTCTCAATATTTCCTCTCCTGCTACCTCAGCCCTTTTCCACATATTCAGTTTCAGAATATGAAATAAATTGATATAAGAGCAGCAAAGTGGTCTATTAGATACTAAATCAACTCACATCAACACTCCACAACAAACATTCACGCCTTGTTCTGTAGTTAGCGTGGCAGTTGACCTGGTATGCCTAGGACAGTCTTGGTTTACACATGCAATTGTTCAAAAGTGTCCCTATTTGATGATTTATGTAGGCAGCCCATCTACAAGGCCACATGTGATCTGCCGCTGCTTCCCTCTCCCATCTCAAAGTCCACCACCTTCTCCTGTGCTCTCATCAGCAACATCGTTGTTGTAATGCCTTACGGAACATATCAGGTTAATTTTGCTCTCATTGTTACATTCTTAGGACACTTCTCCCCCAGATTTAACAGTGGCTTTCTTCTTCACATCATCATGTCTATGTTAAAATAAAACCTCACAAAGAGAGTCTCTTTGGCAATCATTTTTAATATTGCTCTCATCCACATCACTCAGCGGCTACTTATTTGGCTTTATTTCTTTCTAGCATTTCTCACTACGTGAGTTTTATTTATGTTTTTACTAGCTGATTTTTCTGCTTCCCTCATTTTAACATAAGGAAGCTTTATGAGGGAAAATATTTTCCTCTCTTAGCCATTAATGTATCTCAAGAACTGCATTAGACACAGAGAAGGATCTAACCAAAAAAGTTTTAAATGTGTTAATAATGAGTATCTATCAAAAAAAGAGTCACTAACTTCTAGTTTTATTCTGTCTAGCTAAATATCCAAAGAGCATTTCAGATCTACATTGCTAAAATTACTTCTGAGTCTTGGCTTTAATAGTAGAAGGTATTTAACAACACCATTACTTTCATTTTATGTTTTATAGAATCATTTCTTAATGCCGTGGTTGTAATCAAATATTATTTATATATTATTTTTTTCTGAATTTATTAAAGTTTTTCTTTATAAGGCTTAATAAATCTGAAAAAGAAAATGAACATTCCTGTATTAGTTCAGTCAAAATGGCATAATGTAATAATTATGCCATCTTGTTATAAGATTTAAAAAAAAGTAAATGGTAGGTTTTCCAAATATATGTAAAATATTTATTCTTAGTTTAATATGTAAAATATTTCAAGGTGGCCTTTACAACTAAATTTATAAATCTTAAAATTACATAGTGTTTCTGTTTGTAAATAGCAAAAATTAGATGTTTGAGAAAAACTTGCACAACAAAACACCCCAAATTGCTGCATAAACTGTAACAAACATCATTTTAGTTGAATGGTTAGAAGTGAAATTTGCATAGCCCAAAAAGAACAAAACAAAAACTAGAATGGGTGAGCAAGACAGGAACCTGAAGCTGGCCTCATGATGTCTACTGATAGCAAGACCCAGAGCCTCAAGTTTTAAAGTGGCCTGGAGACATGAGCATTTGTGTCAGCTCATGGCATGGGTAGGGGTAATGGAACTGAAACCCTTGCACATTGCATAATCCCTTGAAGAAACATTCTCAGGAAAGGGTAGACTGAAAAAAAAATCTATTTTCCAGGAAATGGAAAAAATAAGCTAACTATGAATTTCAGAATTGATTCTAGATTGGGGAAAAAGTCTCCACTAAGAAGCTAGAATCAGCATTTGGTCATCACATTCATTTATTTATTGTTGGAATTGCACTGATTGCAGACTCCAGAAAACCACAAACTTAGAAATTAAGGGAAAAGAGGTTCAATTATTTTAGCATTCTGGGATACTTGGTAAAAGAAAAATAAAATCACCTGTCCAGGCACATATCCTCAAACAAGACTACAAAAGTTTACCCACAAGCCATGTGAATATATCTCAAAATTTAATATTACAAATCACATGAGGAAACATGGTACCATAATTCACATAGGTGAATTAGAATTTCCAGTACATTAGATATTATAATTTTCAATTCTAAAATACAAAATAAAGCAAGTATTGTTAAAATTATAAGAAGAATGTAACAATATTAAAAGGAGGAAAACCATCATAATATTAGTATCAAAGTAGATAAAATTACAGTAATGTATAAAAGGTTTGAATGACAGAATTAATGAGCTGTATCTAAGGACATATATAGAACCCTGCTTATGCCAGTTATAAACAACATACTCTTCCCAGTCTCATATGGAACAAGGTAAACACTATATATTCAGCCATAAAGTAACTCTCAGTGATTTTCAAAGTCGGTGAAAGTCAGTATTAAACACACTATAGTTTTTTAGTTACATAGTTTGGATGTTTGGCCCCTCCAAATCTCATGTTGAAACTTGACCCCCAGTGTTGAATGTGGGGCCTGGTGGGAGGCATTTGGGTCATGAGTGTAGATGCCTCATGAGCACCTTGGTGCCCTCCCTGTGATAATGAATGAGTTTCCACTTCATTGATTCACATGAGAGCTGATTGTTTAAAAGAACCTGGCACCACCTTTTTTCTCTCTTTGCTCCTTCTCCTGCCATGTGACACACCTGCTCCCTCTTCACCCTCCTCCTTGACTGGAAGCTCCCTGAAGCCCTCACCAGAAGTAGATCCTTCTTGTACAGTCTGCAGAACGATGAGCTGAATAAACCTCTTTTCAGTATAAACTACTCAGCCTCAGGCATTCCTTTATAGCAGCACAAAATGGACTAACACATTTAGCATCATACAAAAAGATAATTGAAAATATTATAGACAATATTGTATAAAATATTAATACAAAGTAATTTGTGAACTTAGATGAAATGGCCAATTTTTAGAACGACGATATTTAATCTGTCTGTATCTGTAACTACATGTATATATTTGACTCACAAAAAAGTAGAAATATGATAACCCTACAACCATTATAAAATTTGATTAAGTACTCTAAAATCTACCTAAAATATACCACACCCAGAGAGTTTTACATGTGATTTCTAACACTTATTCTTAGAACAAATCTAATATTTAACACACTGTTCTATGGAATATAACAAGAGGATAGACCAGAAAGACTCTACTTTCCAATAATACTTATGAGGGTACTAAACCTTGTTATGAAAAATCAAGTAAGGGTATTAGAGAAAGATAACTACTAGTCAATCTTTCTTATGAACATAGGTACAACAAATGGTAAATTAGTTTTATATGCAGTCATATGTCACTTAATGACAGGTATATGTTTTAAGAAATGCATCATTAGGTGATTTCCTCCTTGAGCAAACATAATAGAGTATACTTACATAGATGGTACAGCCTACTACACACCTAGGCTATATTGTATAGCTTATTGCTCCTAGGCTACAAACTTGCACAGCATTTTACTGTACTGAATATTGTAAGCAATTGTAACACAATGGCTAGCATTTGTTTATGTAAACTTATCTAAACATAGAAGAGTTACAGTAAAAATATGGTATAAAATATAAATATATACTATAAAAGTAAAAGGAGTACACTCTTAAATGAAGAAAGTTATAAATGTTGGAAAAAATTAACAACAACCTAAATAAGTTTGGAGCAATGGTATGTTTGTATGTGAGCTAATAGATTTTCAATATGGTAAACATGTTTATTCAACCCAATTTATAGAGTTATTTACAAAACCTAGAATTTAAAATAACGGTAATAACTTATGTAGCATTGAAAATTTGATTTATATATTTTTTGTAATAATAACTGGCAAGAATAAAATAAATAATGGGGGGCACTTGTGGAATAAGAGAATAAAGATATTTTAAGAGCTACAGTAATAAACGGTATCTGGTGCTGTTGTACTAATAAACAGATCAACAGAACAGAAGAGAGAGCTCACAAATCCATGCCTAAAGATGGACTTATCCAACTGAAGTGGCTTTGTGTAAGGGCTAACTAATCAATAAATTAGTGGTGTTTAGTTATCTATGTCAAAAAATAGCATAAATCCTTACTTCCCACAAAAATCAGTTTCTATTGGATATATGCTTAATATAAAAAGCATAATTAAAATACAAATAAATTATAAGGAAGCGTCTTTATAAAAATGTTAAAAATAAAGAAAAAGAATTTCTACAAATTAAGTGGTAAAATGTGACAGAAAAACAGATAAAAGATATGACAAGTCTCTATATTGAAAAGGGAACCTGAATTATCAACAAATATGTGAAATAAGTTGCATTATATAAGAAAAATGGAAACTAAAAATATGGAGATAAAATTTCACATCCAAGATATGGGCAACACTTGAAAAATCTGAAAATACTGCATATGACATTGTTTGTAGAGTAATAGGATAACTTATAAACTGATGATGCAAATATAATTTAATACAACCACCTATGAAAACCATTGGACAAGGTCTACTGAATTTGAAAACACCATTTATTTAATTACCAGTACATTTTTACTCTTAAGAGTTACCCTAGAAAAATTTTCACAGGTGTACAACAGCAGCTGATTGGATATAGTGGATGCAGCAGCAAAAAATAAACGGAATAGAGTCACACATATTAACATTTATGTAGCTACCAAAGTAATTCTGAGAGGAAAAAAGTGCAATTTGCAGAAGAATTCAGAGAGAATTCTTCATGTACCAGCTACATGAAGTTTTAAAATATACAGAGAAAAATGCATTCCTTGGGGATATATCTACATATGATAAAAATATAAAGACTTGTTGAAATGATAAACATTAACTAAAGATTTTGTTTTTCCTCAGATGGGGGAAGGGGAGGGCGATGTGGATTCTGAATTGGAAAGAGGACACAGACCCCTGAGTTGTTAAGTTCAGTAGTGGATGTGTGGGTATTTGACAATAATTATTCTTATATAGGATACAAAATGATAAATTTGCTAAAAAATAACAATTACAATTGTGAGCAGACCTCTCAATTTCCTTTTATGGTAAAAATACTTCCACGTTTAAACCACCTTTCCCGCACTCACGCAAGCAGCCTTCCTTCTTCTTTATGCAAAATGTGTGACTGCTTGGACCGAAAATTATTACATCATCCTAAAGCAGGTTGTATCTTGACCTCTGTTCAAGTAAGTATAATCATTAAGAACTTACCTCATAAAATTTCAAAATACTTGGCATTTAACCTAGCACACAAGGTATCAGATATCCTTATGATCGATTTTAATGTTTTAATAACTAGGAGAGCAATTAATCCTTAACACCAATTGTGCTTTTTTTCATAATTTCTTGCCTCTTCTTGAATTTTTTTTAAATAAACTTCTGACAAACTTTAGAATCAGCTTTTCTAGTTCTAAAGGACAATGTACTGTGGTGCCATCTGTTGGAATTTCTTTGATTATTAATGGAATAATTAATGGGATAGTGAAATGCTTATGACAGCTGCAAAATGACATGACATGTGTGTGTATTTCTGCCCCACGTCTTTCTCCCTTCACTGTGATGCGAAATGGGGTCCCGAGAAGCTTCTGCTCCAACCCTGTGCACTGTAAACCTGGTGTTCTAAACAAGTATTTGAGGATTTCTCTACTTTGGAGGACTGGATTCTCTTCCATTTGTCTTATATCTGCTCAATCAGACATCATCTTTAGCTTTCTTTTTATACCTCTGTTTGATCTTCCTTGCACTTGGCAGCCTGTCCTCTTAAGCTCTGGGGGGAAAAACAAAACACAGCTAAGGGCTCTCTTCTTTCTATTATCTTAAACATAAAATTCTCTGACTACTTTTTGCATCCCCAAACTCTGTAATATTGTCTAATCAGTAGAAAGAAGTATTAGATATGATATACATTCCAAAATGGGGAAGTCAGACATGTCAAACCACTGATGAGTCTTTTCTGGACCTAAAAAGGTCCAGAAAAGGTCTGGAGAAAGGTTAATGCTACCAAAATATGTACAAAAACAGTGATGATAGTGGGATCCAATAAAGTGTCTTCTAACTCTTCTTCATCTCCAGTATAATGGTATTATTCAAAAGATTTAATGAGCACTGACCAATCAGAATCAAAGCTAGCCTAACCCTAGTGTATGAAAATGGAGTGGTTCTACTGGGCAAGATTGTATGAAAGTTGGGACATCCTTTGGGAGGATTTGGGGTGGCTGGGGCACCTTTGGGAGGAGAAATTTGAGGATTTAGCCAGAGACTATTTCTTTTCTCTACTAAAGGTATTTCAATATTGTTTCAACTGGCCAAGCTATGCCAAAGCCTAGTGGATAAACATAAACTTGATCTTCACATTTCTAAGACCTTCAACCCTTTGGTTAACATTTGCAAAACTGATAATTATTTTTGAGAAAAGAAAATGCACGTTCATAGATTTTGCATGGAAAAGGACACTTTAAATTACCATTCCAAATTAGATGTGTATATGTATATATGAAGAAAATATTTTGGTCAATTTAAATATCTGGTGATATTTATATTTTTAATTTAATTTTGTTTCTATAATATATAATAAGCATGCAAATAATTTCAAAAAATAGTTGCAAGGCTCAAATGCTGTGAATAAAAATTATTCACCATACTTATTAATATTAAAATCTAATTTATATGATACTTGGGTAAGAAGAACCTGTTGAAACAAGGTAGAAATCTTCTGACCCCTGGGAAGAACACAACTGAGCATTATTATTAGCATTTGTGGGGACTTTTCTGTATTATTTTTAAAATGCAATTCAAGCTTCATTAAAATACATTCAGTTATAAAATGTGTTTTATATCCCAAACAACTGCATAAGTCTTATAACTTGAGGAAGAAAATGAACCATGAAGACATCTCTAAAGATAATTCCAAATACTTTTGGGAACTTGTATTAAATCAAAAGGAACACAAAGCTGCCACTTCCAACCTGACTTTACTATTTTCTTACTTGAAAAAAATCTATATGTTTTGACATAAAATGTTTTTTCTGTCTTGGCAATGACTTTCCACATCACATATTTTAAATCCCTCAGCAACCTTTTTATTATTCCTTGCCACAACTCAGATACTCTGCTTTACTGTACAAAGATTAAATGATTATGTAAAAGAAACATTCATATATTCAATATATTGAAAAACTGATATGAACTACTTACTGCATAGACACAGGCACAAAGGGAACACACAGGTTATAAGTAACAGGGTGATCTAGGCAGAAAATAGTCTTTGATTGGCTACTAATTTTGTGAAAAGAAAATGCATATTCATAGATTTTTTTTATTTCAAAATATTACAGGGGTACAAATGTTTTTTGTTTTTTGTTTTTTTTCCTTTTTTTTTAATTTATTTTTTTAATTTCAGAATATCATGGGGGTACAACACTTTGGCCATTCACATTGCCCCTGTTCTGCCCGTGTCAGAGCCACAATCGTGGTCATCCCCCAAACTGTGCTCCCCACATCCATTCAGTGAGAGTTTTTCCCATCCCTTCCACCCCCCTCCCGCCCGCCCGCCCTCAGATGAATGTTATTGCCCTGTGTGATGTAAGTGTTCATCAGTTAGTACCAGTTTGATGGTGAGTACCAGTGGTGCTTGTTTTTCCAACCCTGTGACACTTCGCTTCGAAGAATGGGTTCTAGCTCCAACCGGGATAATACCAGATGTGTTAATTCACTGTTGTTCCTTATTGCTGAGTAATACTCCATGGTATATATATACCACATTTTATTGATCCACTCGTGTATTGATGGGCACCTGGGTTGTTTCCACAACTTTGCAATTGTGAATTGTGCTGCTATGAACATTCGAGAGCAGATGTCTTTATTATAAAATGTCTTTTTTCTTTTGGATAAATACCCAGTAGTGGGATTGCTGGGTCAAATGGTAATTCTACTTTTAATTCTTTGAGGTATCTCCATATTCTTTTCCATAGAGGTTGTACTAATTTGCAGTCCCACCAGCAGTGTATGAGTGTTCCTATCTGTCCACATCCCCGCCAACATTTGTTATTTGGGGATTTTTTGATATGAGCCAATCTCACTGGAGTTAAGTGATATCTCATTGTGGTTTTGATTTGCATTTCCCTGATGATTAGAGAAGTTGAGCAATTTTTTATATGTTTGCTGGCCATCATTCTGTCTTCTTTGGAAAAGTTTTTGTTCATGTCCTTTGCCCATTTTTTAATAGGGTTGTTTGATTTTTTCTTGTTGATTTTCCTAAGTTCTGTATAGATTCTGGTTATCAGCCCTTTATCAGATGTGTAGCATGCAAATATTTTCTCCCATTCTGTAGGTTGTCTGTTCACTCTAGTGATAGTTTCCTTGGCTGTGCAGAAGCTTTTCAATTTGATCAGGTCCCATGTATTTATTTTGGTTGCTGCTGTGATTGCTTTGGGGGTCTTCTTCATAAATTCTTTGCCTAGGCCAATGTCCATAAGTTTTTCCAACATTTTCTTCGAGAGTTCTTATGGCTTCATGTCTTAGGTTTAGATCTGTTATCCATTGTGAATTGATTTTTGTGAAAGGTGAGAGGTGTGGGTCCACTTTCAGTCTTCTACATATGGCCATCCAATTTTCCCAGCACCATTTGTTGAATAGGGATTCTTTTCCCCATTGTACGTTTTTCTGGAATTTGTCAAAGATCAGGTGACTGTATGAGGTTGGTTTTATATTTGGGTTCTCAGTCCTGTTCCATTGGTCTATGTGTCTGTTCTTGTGCCAATACCATGCAGTTTTGGTTACTATAGCCTTGTAGTATAGTTTGAAGACTGGTAGACAGATGCCTCCCAATTTGTTCTTTTTGCTTAAGATTGCTTTGGCTAGACGGGGTCTTCTCTGGTTCCACACGAAGCGTAGAATTATTTTTTCTAGATCGGCAAAAAATGATGTTGGTATTTTGATAGGGATTGCATTGATTCTGTAAATTAATTTAGGTAGCAAAGCCATTTTTACTATGTTGACTCTGCCTATCCAAGAGCATGGTAGGGCTTTCCATCTATTTACATCCTCTGCAATTTCCTTTCTCAGTGTTTCATAATTCTTTCTATATAGGTCTTTGACCTCCTTAGTTAGATATATTCCTAAATATTTAATTTTCTTTGTTGCTATTGCGAAAGGTATTGCATCTTTAATTTGTTTCTAGGCTTGATTGTTATTAGCATATATGAAGGCTATGGATTTGTGTGTATTAATTTTGTATCCTGAGACTTTGCTGAATTCATTTATCAATTCCAGTAATCTCTTGGCTGAATCTTTGGGGTTTTCTATATATAATATCATATCATCTGCGAATAGTGAAAGTTTGACCTCTTCTGCCCCTATCTGGACGCCCCTGATTCCTCTGTCTTCTCTAATTGCTGTGGCCAGGACTTCCAGCACTATGTTGAAAAGAAGTGGAGATAGTGGACACCCTTGTCTGGTGCCAGTTTTAAGGGGGAATGCCTTCAATTTTTCCCCATTCAGTATGATATTGGCTGTGGGTTTATCGTATATGGCTTTAATAGTTTCTAGGAATGAGCCATCTATGCCTATATTGTTAAGAGTTCTTATCATAAAAGGGTGCTGGATTTTGTCAAAAGCCTTTCTGCATCTATTGAAAGGATCATATAATCTTTGTTCTTGCTTTTATTTATATGGTGAATTACATTTATAGATTTGCGTATGTTGAACCATCCCTGCATCTCGGGAATGAAGCCCACCTGATCGTGATGGATTATTTTTTTGATGTACATTTGAATTCAGTTTGCAAGGATTTTATTGAGAATTTTTGCATCTATATTCATAAGGGATATTGGTCTGTAGTTTTCTTTTTTTGTTGTGTCTTTTCCTGGCTTTGGTATCAAGGTGATATTGGCTTTGTAGAATGAGTTTGGGAGGATTCCGTCCTTCTGGATATTTTCAAATAATTTCTGCAGTATAGGCACCAGTTCTTCTTTGTAGGCTTGGTAGAATTCAGGTGTGAACCCATCTGGTCCGGGACTTTTTTTTGTGGGTAGATTTTTAATTACTGCTTCAATTTCGGTGCTTGATATTGGTCTGTTTAGAAATTCTGTTTTTTCCTGGTTGAGCCTAGGGAGGTAGTGTGTTTCTAAGAATTTGTCCATTTCCTCCACGTTTTCGTGTTTGTGGGCATAGAGATTTTTGTAGTATTCAAAGATGATGTTTTGTATTTCCATGGTATCAGTTGTGACTTTTCCTTTTTCATTTCTAATTGAGCTTATCAGAGTCCTTTCCTTTCTGCTTCTGGTCAACCTGGCAAGTGGCCTGTCTATTTTGTTTATCTTTTCAAAGAACCAGCTTTTCGTTGCATTGATCTTCTGTATTGTTCTTTTGTTCTCGATTTCATTTAATTCTGCTCTAATTTTGGTTATTTCTTTTCTTCTGCTGGTTTTAGGATTGCTTTGCTCTTCCTTTTCCATTTCCTTAAGATGATTCATTAGTTTACTGATTTGTGACTTTTCTGTCTTTTGGATGTGGGAATTTAGGGCGATAAATTTTCCTCTCAGGACTGCTTTTGCTGTATCCCACAGATTTTGATAACTTGTGTCCCCATTATCGTTTAGTTCAAAGAATCTTTTGATTTCGTTTTGAATCTCCTCTTTGACCCAATAATCATTCATCAATAGATTGTTTAGTTTCCAAGTTTTTGGAGGAAGATGTGAGTTTCTGTTGGAATTGATATCTAATTTTATTCCGCTGTGGTCTGAAAAGATACATGGTATGATTTCTATTTTTTTGAATTTGTTTAGGTCTGTTTTGTGGCCTAGGATGTGGTCAATTTTAGAGAAAGTTCCATGGGCTGATGAGAAGAATGTATATTCAGTGTTATTTGGGTGGAGTGTTCTGTAGATATCTGTTAGGCCCAAATGTTCTATAGTCCTGTTTAGGTCTTTTATTTCTCTATTTGTTTTTTGCTTGGAGGATCTGTCCAGTTCCATCAGTGGGGTGTTGAAGTCCCCTGCTATTATGGCATTGCTGCTTATTATGTTGTCTAGATCTAGCAGCATTTGCTTTATGTACCTGGGTGCTCCTGTGTTGGGTGCATAAATGTTTAGGATTGTTAAATCCTCTTGTGAAATTTTTCCCTTCACCACTATATAGTGTCCATTTTTGTCCTTCTTTACTTTTATTGCTTTAAAGTTTATGTCATCTGAAATGAGGATGGCTACTCCGGATTTCTTTTGGTTTCCATTAGCCTGAAAAATTGTATTCCATCCTTTCACCTTGAGTCTGAATGCGTCTTTGTGTGTAAGGTGTGTTTCCTGAAGAGAACAGATACTTGGTTTGTGTTTTTTAATCCATTCAGCAAGCCTATGTCTCTTCAATGGGCAGTTCAAGCCATTTACATTTATTGAGAGAATTGATATTTGGGGTAAATTTCTGATTATTCTGTTGGATAGTATCTTTTGTTTTACCTCTTGCGTCATTGTGGAATCTGGTTTCTGGGGTTTTAGCCTTTGCATAGTTTTACATAGGTGGGTGTCTGTTGCTCTGTTTAGTGTATAATGCAGGTCTAAGCATTTCTTGCAAGGCCGGTCTGGATTTCGCAAATTCTATCAGTGATTGCTTATCTGGAAAGGTCTTTATTTCTCCCTCATATAAGAAGCTTAGTTTGGCAGGATACAGAATTCTGGGTTGACCTTTGTTTTGTTTTAGGAGATTGATGATGTCTCCCCATTCCCTTCTGGCTTGTAAGGTTTCAGCTGAGAAATCTGCAGTTAATCTGATCGGTTTCCCTTTGTAGGTTACCTCATTTTTTCGTCTTACAGCTCTGAGGAGTGCCTCTTTTGTGTTTACTTTGGTCAGTCTAATAATTATGTGGCGTGGTGAATGCCTTTTCACGTTGACTCTCCCAGGAGTCCTGTGTGCTTCTTGTACTTGGATGTCGAGATTTCTGGCTAAGCCATGGAAATTTTCCTCTATTATTCCTTCAAATAAATTTTCCAGCCCATGCGAATTTTCTTCCTCTCCCTCAGGGATACCTATTATCCTTATGTTTGGCCTCTTTACATAATCCCACATTTCTTGTATGCTTTTTTCCTGCCTCTTGTTTTTGTGTTCTTTCTCTTCGGCTGATTTATTTAGCGCATAGGAGCTGTCTTCTAGCTCTGAAATTCTTTCCTCTGCATGGTCCAGCCTATTTTTAAGGCTTTTCACTGTGTTTTGTAGATCCTTGAATGCTTCTTTCATTTCTAGGATTTCTATTTGATTTTTCCGTAATATTTCTATTTCTTTGGAGAATTTTTCATTCATTTCTTGCATTTTTCTTGTGGTTTCTTTGTGCTGGGATTCAATTTTCTCTTGAATTTCATTGAGCTTTCTTATAATCCATAAACGAAATTCCTCTTCTGTCATTCTACCCATTTCATTTGGGTTGGTATCCATTGCTGAGGAACTGATAATTTCTTTTGGGGGTGACTTTTCACTCTGATTTTTCATGTTCCCTGAGTTCTTTCGCTGGTTTTTTCTCATCTGGCCTCTTGGTCGAGAGCTGGGGGTGTTAGAGCTAGTTTATGGCCCTGTCACCAGGCCCACAATTATTGTTCCTTGGCAAAGCCAGGGAGAGAAGTAGTGGCCTGTATTGCCTTAGGTGTATTTTAGCAAGTTTGTTGGATCTTGAGTTAACTCTGACCTGTGGTCTTCTCCTCTTCCCAGTGGAGTGTGTTGAGAATGACCTCCCAGCTTGGGCTCTGAGCTAATGGATTGTACTTGAGGATATGAATCCTCCGCTCCCTATTAGCTAGGTATTCTGCTATGTCCGTGGCAGACTCTGATTCCCCAGTTGGGGTATGCAAAAGCCCTGTGCTTTGGGAGGGGCCTTGTAGCTCCTAAGGGTTACTTTGACCCTGCTCCTCCTGAGGTTCTGGTAGAAACACAATTTCCTTTGGCTGCAGTGTGAGAGCTGAGTTGGGAAAATTCTACACAGCTCAGAGGTTGCTCATCTAGCCACGTGTGGCTGCCCTTCTGATGTGTGATTCCGCGTGATACTGGTTGATAGGGGTATCTCCAATTGTGCACCCCTTTTCCACCACTAGACCTCAAGGCGAGGCAGGTGGCTGTCTCTATCCCCAGCAGTCTCCACCGGGGGGATGTTCCCATGGGGAAGGGGGCAGTAGTGGCAGCTGGAAGCACTCTTGGGTGGCGCGAAATTCCCTATTGAAGTGGGCAGGATTATGGGGAGCTGCTCTGGTTCAGCCTGTGGTTCTTGAGGTATTTGGTTGTCATGGGAACCAGCAGTTACACCAAATGAGTCACTATGGCCAGCAACCTTCAAAATGAGCGATCTCTGGGGTACAGGAGGGCTGGGACCTGAGGGGCGGGCACTAGGACCGGCACGGAGCGGAGTTGTCGGAGGCCAGAGCCGGGGTAGCAGAACCAGATGGACGAGCTGCAAACTGTTTCCAATACTCAAAGGTCCCACCGCTACAGTTCCGGGATCTCGTCCCACCTGGAACCCACGGATGCAGCTGACCCTGGCCACCACAGGCAAAGCCTGTCTCGCCCCAGCGGAAGAGCCCCGGGCCGGGGTGGGGGGAGCTAGAGACGCGGCTCACGGCTCCGCGCGGGCGGCTGTAAAGATGGCGGCCGCCGCCAGCCTGGCGCACAGCCGGGCTCCGATCGCGCCGGGAGCGCAGTTTTTTTCCGCCGGTAGTTGTTAGCAACCTCTAAGGGCGTGTCCCGCTCTCCAATAAACTCCTGGGCCCAGTCCCGCTGACTTCTAGTGGCGCAGTGCCGGCCTGCGGGTTCCCGCGCACTGTCCCGGGAAGCTGAATCTCGGTCCCCGCCCAGTTCCTCCCCAGCCCTCGGCAGTCTCTGTATATTGCAGCTGCGAGTTGTGTCTGGCTCTGGCTACTTCCTCCTTTCCACAGGGCTCGCCGTCCTGAGCAACCGCTCTGTCCCAACTCTGGGCTTGTCCCTGACTGCGTGGATGGGGAGGTGCGTAACCGCTTGGGGGGGCAGATCGCGCTGCGCCGACCTTCCCGCGCTCTGGGCTCTATTGTGCTCCGTGCGCCCTCCGATCTTTGTGAAAATTTTGTACCTGTTTTCTTGGGCTGGGCGTTCGGCGTTGTTTCTCTGTAATTCGCAATGCTGTTTTCGGAGTGAGCGGTCCGTGCTCGCAGGCAGCCGCTGGCGTTCTTCACCTCCTTTCCTGGGAGCGGTACGGTGGGAGGGCCCTATCACACCGCCATTTTTTCCCGAAGCCCCGGGTACAAATGTTTTTGGTTACATGTATCGATTTTGTTATACTTGAGTCAAGGTTATAAGTGTGCTCATCACCCAGATAGTGTTCACTGTACCCATTAGGTAGGTTTTCACCCATTCCCTCCTCCCCTCTCCCCCTTGCTTGATTTCCACCGAGTTTTACTTCCTTATGTGTACATGGGTGCTCATTGGTTAGTTCCAGTATAATAGCGAGTACTTGTGGTGTTTGCTTTTCCATTCTTTAGATACTTTACTTGGGATAATGGTCTCCAGTTCCATCCAAATTGTTGCAAAAGGCATGAATTCATCCTTCTTCATGGATGAGTAGTATTCCATAGTATACATATCCCACATTTTGTTAATCCACTCATGAATTAATGGGCACTTGGGTTGATTCCACATCTTTGCAATTGCAAATTGTGCCTCAATAAACATTCGAGTGCAGTGTCTTTTTGATAAAATTACTTATTTTCCTTTGGGTAAATACCCAGTAGTGGCATTGCTGGATCAAATGGTAGGTCTACTTTTAGTTCTTTGAGGAATCTCCATATGGGTTTCCTCACCAACAGTGTATAAAGTGTTCTTTCTCTCTGCATCCACACCAGCATCTGTTGTTTTGGACTTTTTAACAAAACTCATTCTAACTCGAGTAGGGTGATATCTCAATGTGGTTTTAATTTGCATTTCTCTGACAATTTGTGACACTGAGCATTTTTTCATGTTTATTGGCCATTTGTCTATCTTTTTTTGAAAAGCTTCTGTTCATGTCTTTTGCCTACTTTTTAATGGGGTTGTTTTGTTCTTGCTGATTTGCTTGAGTTTTTTGTAGACTCTGGCTATTAGCCCTTTATCAGACGTACAGCTTGTGAGTATTTTCTCCCATTCTGTAGGTTGTCTGTTTGCTCTGTTGATTGTTTCCTTGACTGTGAAAAAGCTTTTTAATATAATCAAGTCCCATTTATTTATTTTTGTTGTTGCTGTGATTACCATTGGGTCTTCTTTGTAAATTCTTTGCCTAAGCTGATATCTAGAAGAGTTTTTCCAACATTGTCTTCTAGAATTCTTATGGATGTTCATAGATTTTGCACGGAAAAGGACACTTCAAATTACTATTCTAAATTTTGTGTGTATATATGTATATGAAGAAAATATTTTTGGTCAATTTAAATAGTTAGTGATATTTATATTTTTAATTTAATTTTTGTTTCTATAATAAACAATAAACATATAAGTAATTAATTTTATTTCTTCATAATCATATCATGAAACCAATGTGAAGGTGAAATTGATGGGACAATATGAAGGATTGTCCCAGAAAAGAGAAGGAAGGAGGATAAGCATGAGGGTAGGAGATAGAGCAATTAGATTTGAAAGTTTGGGAAATTTTCCTACATCCTGGAAGAAAGCAAGGGTTTGGCAGTTTCTTCTGAGCTGTGCTGCCAGAACAAGCTCTAAGAAAAGCCTATGAATACCTCTCCCCCATCACACCCACTGTTCACCTGCCTTATTACTACAGTCTATAAGCAGGACAAGCTTAGAATTTTTAGCAACACTTTCCAAAGAGGCTATAGTTCTTCTTGCACACTCCCCTTTTCCTCATTCAAAACTGTAAGTCCAAATCTTTCAGGTGAGGGCTAATTATCACACAATTCTGCATATTCCATTATCCAATTTAAGTTGGCATCCCCTTTGTTACCACCAAATATTTCATCCTTGCATTTTGTAACTCACAGTCTGTCATGAATAAAATCACCTTTTATTTCTCCAAGTATTTCATTTACCTTTGGATTCCAGGTGAAGTCAGCTCTCTCCTTAGCATTCTGCTGACTCTGAAGTACCCTTTGGAATATACTCTTCTAATTTTCCTATAGATAAATTAACACAAGATCTAGTATGGATGTAGACATCCTCAATGCTCATCATAACTGGTTCCTTGTTTTCCTCCCTCCTCCATCAAAAAATCTAGCCCCTTTGAGTGACAAGCCATCAGATGTGTGATTCACCACCATTCATTTCCTGTCTACCCATCTCCACAACACTTATTCTTATTAATTGCAGGTTTCCACTCTTGTTCTCTGTCATTCTCCCCACCACTACCTGTCAACATTTGACAACATACTATCCCACAATAATGTGACTCAAACATCCATGCAGAACAGCACTCAATACACTGGGTTCCAGTCCCTCGAACTCTTAAATTCCTAATTGCCCTTTCTTTTGTCCTTTAGCAATACTAGATATTTTATACTTCAGACATTGCCACCACTAACAGACCACCAATGCATTGACTGTACTATATTTCATTTTCCCTTGTCTCTCTGTATTCTCACTTCCCTCAGCACACAGCCAGGACACCATTTTCCACCTCTGTAATTACCTACCTCAAGCATTCCGGACACCCTTTTCCCTGCTTCTATCACTGAATGTTCTTGGTATATTTGAATGCTGCTCAGATTCAATTTTCTTCCTGTTTTACCTTTTCCCTAGTATGGATAAATCTATGTTAAACAAAACTAAACTGCTAATTTAAAACTAAAAATCACAATTTGAAAGTGGGTCATCAACACCGCTTAGGTTTTTTTGTCAATTCATTCTCCCATTCTTCAAGGTTACCATTTCACCCCTTTTCTTCTTTCTTGAATTTGCCATCCTCAACTTCCTACATTTTAGCTTGTTAAACATTTTAAGTTTTACTTAAAGATAAATATCACCTAAAATTCCACATTATTTTATAACCCACTGATAACTTTACCCATGTATTTTACATTCCTTCTTATTATACTGGATGGATTTTCTGTTCCTTCATAAAGATATCTGCTTACCCCCAAAATTATGTACTAGATAATACTAACCCTCTTGCATATTTAGATATATTTTTACTGCAATTATCTCATCTCCATCCTAAGTAATCAATTTTTCTTTCCTTATTATCTATTCCTATCTGCACACAAATATGCTTAAAATTTTCCCATAAAAAACAGTAATAAAAAAATCTATACCTCACATCCCTTTTTCAACTACTGCCCTATTTCTCCCCAACCTTTAAGATTATACATTTAAACAAACTACTATTAATAAAACTACTTAACATATTTGAGCATTTACAGCGGACTCCAGACATGATTCTAAGTACTTCACATGCCCTACCTCATTTGTCATTATTTTCTCATTCACTTAATTCCTTCTCATTTTCTCTAGAGCCCATAATAATCAGGCTTCCTTCCCAACAATTTCATTGAACTACCCTTTATCAAAGTTTTTAATGACTTCTATCTTGCCATATCAAATGTTTAATTTTGGTCTTCTCTTCATTTTATATTTAGGCAGCATTTATTAATATTAATACTTTTCTCCCCTTTGAGGCTCTTTATTCACTTGGTTTCTGGGGTACCACAGCCCCCTCTTTTCCTTTTGTCTCACCAGATTTTCAGCAGATGATTTTCTGTTTAATTGGCAACCTAACTTTCCTTTTCTCAACTTTAAAGGCATGAGTACCTGAAAATGAATCTTTACTTCTATCTACCTTCACTATCTGGATGGTCCTCTAATATCATAATTTTAAATAATATTCATAAATTGATATGTCTCACTTTTATATCTCTAGTCCTAACCACACTCCTGCTCCAAATTTCTGCATTCAACAGCCTACTATATAGTTCCATTTGGATGTTTATAAGCATCTGCATTAAGTACTGCTATTGAATTTCCAGTAGCCTTCTCCTGAGTACATGAAAGACTATACTCCCCAGTCCCTGGCATTTGGGCAGGCCCCTGTAAGCACTTCTTGCCAATGATGTGAGAAAAGAAATGTGTGTGATTTTTAAGCCTAACCACAGAATAATGAGTGTGAGGTCACCATGTATTTTTTTCTCCTGCTTTGAAAAACAAGAAGACCTTGTCAAGATGCTGTGGCTATTATAAAGTGTTGTCTGCTCTGTCCTTTGTGAGGCAAACCCTATATTGATTGGATAATTCTGGTGAGAGAAATTTACTACTATGTAAACAACTATTAAGATTTGGGAGTAAACACAGCGACATAACTTAGAATACTTCATGTATATAATAGCTAAAAATAAACATGTCTAAAACAGACATCTGATTTCCTTCTTAAAACTATTTATTCTCCAAACTATCCGTAATTGTAAGAGACATCATCCTTACCCAGTAGAACGGATCAAACATCCAGGAGTCATTCACCCACATCCAATCTATCAGGAAATCCTATTAGTTCAAACTTCAAAATATTTCCAGAGTCCCACCAGTTTTCATCACTGCCAATATAGCCACAGCCACACTCGTGTGAGCCATAATCACCCACGCTTGTAGGTTTGCAAAAACCTTCCAAGTAATCACCTTTTTCAATTTCATCCCTTGTAAGTATTTCCTATAAAACATTTCCCAATAAACTAACTGCTCTGGTTTAAAACACCCCATTGTTTTCCCTTTCATCTAAAAGACAATGCAAATTTTTCTCTCAGCCTACAAAGCTCTATTTTCTTCTCTACCTACCATATTATGTCAGTTCCTGCTCTTGATCAATGTGCTTTAAACATACTGATTGTCTTGAAACTTCTCAAACATGTAAGGTTTGTTTCTGTCTTGGACTTTTGTAGGTGAAGTTCCCACTCTTTTCCAAAGTCTTTGCTGGTTTACCTCTTCGATAGTCCTCTCAAAGGCCATATTTTTACAAAGGCAAACTCATATTGTTTATTATTCCCTTTTATTTTCCCTCATAGCTTGCATTACCCCATACATACATATAAGTAAGCATATGTTTATGTGTGTGTTTGTGGGTGTAGATGTATGGATGTGTACTTCTTTGTGGTCTAGATCTAACCTTGGATCATAAACTCCATGGAGGATTTTTTTTCTTTGTTGCTCAAAATTTCATCCCTAGAACTAGAATAGTGCCTGGAATGTAAGTGGGTGCTTAGTAAATATCTGCTAAGTGAAAAAATAAATTCTATTATCATTACTCTATACCTATTCTCAAATAATAAGATAGGGTTGCAGATTCAGACAAACCTGTAAAGTTATTATTTCCCCCATTTGAAACTATGAGTAGCTGCTATTTATTCCTAAGAATTTAAATTAGGATTTCAAAATGCTGAGATTTCACAATTTGTTGAACAATAGATAGTTTATTCATTCCATTTGCAGCTTAACTACATAAAGAGTTCTAAGCAAGTAGAGAGAAAATAGATCAGCTAAGATATTTGCACTGTATTATGTATCCATATAATATATTATTAAAATAAAGTTATGTGTTTTTGAAATCACCATCACCATGCTTACCTGTATTAAAATAGCTTTACAAAATCAGCTTTAAATTGATAATCTGTATGAAAGAAATTCAGAAAAGTTGGAAGCTGAAAGTAGAAGAATCTCGCTTTTTCATATTTCACTGATAAAAGACTTAAAATAATTATGCATATATACTGTTTTTAAAACTTAAAAGATGACATGATTGTGCTATCCTTACCTCCCAGCTTATCGTATATCTGTTGAAATTGCTTACAATTTTATTGGCTAAGCTAGTGGAAACACCCAGTTTATTAGTTACTTGACCTCTTATCATCATTTGATACTGCTACTTGTTTACCAAAATATTCTCCCTATGGCTTTTTCTGACACCACAATTCTCTGTTTTTTTCCCTCCAGATGTTCTCATGAATTCTACTAAATTGTTCTCATTGAGGAAAGTTTGTTTTACTCAGAAATTTTTTTCTGTTTTTATTTCTGTCCCTACGCTTCACATTCATCATAGTTACCTTAGGCAATATCTTCAACTACCGTGAGTTTGGTTATATCTATACACCAGCCCAGATAAAAATAATAACTTCAATCTTATGCAAATGTGATTGAGCATCTTCTCTTAGGTGTCCTAATAGGGTATAGGAAAATCAATGTCTAAACAAAATTCATTAGCTTCCTTTTAAAACCATCTTATCTTCCTTTTGGTGGCATTTTGTGTGAATTCCACAAATAGGCATCATCAACACTTTGTTTTTATTTTCCATATAAAATTTTGAATATTTAATCCCATAAATATATTGTGAATCCAACCTGTGGTAAAGAATTCCAATGTGTAATATCAGTTCTGTTTTTCTTCCAGGCATTTAAATTAAACATTCCCACTTCCCATTTCATGAGAGGTCAAAGATTCCTTTTAATATTCTTGATATAAATTCTTTGATAATTACATATGTGAAATATTGTAGTTTATAATTTTAATTTTATTTTTTTCTAGATTCTTTTTGTTAAATAGAATTTTTTTTATTCTTCATGCAGTTACCTTTAGCTATTTTTTTTCTTTCATGGCTAATTCTCGTGTGTTTTATTTATGAAATATATCACCACATCAAATCAAGAAACTATGTACCTGTATTTTTCACACATATAATTGATAAAGAACTGTATAAAGAATGTTACAAGGACTCCTCCAACTCATTTGGGTAACAGAACACTTGCCAAAAACATGAACTGACATTGGGTAGAAGAGGAAACAGATAAAAGCACTATACATATGAAGAAGTGCTCTACCACATCAAATCAGAAAATGAAAATTGACTCTGTCTACCACAGCACAATATTTTATACTCATTCTACTTGTAGAAATTAAGTAACCTGAAAATGCTCAAATCAGAGAGAATATGAATCAATGAGCTGTTTTTTTGCAACCATTTGGGAAAACAGTGTGTCAATGTCATTGTAACATTGAAATATTTCTTACTTCTTGACTCAAAAATTTCCATTTCTAGATAGATACCTAGAAACATAATTGTGCATATGTGCATCAGAAGTTATGTGTGAATATGCTTAATACAACACAATTTGTGACAGATGAAAATGAGAAACCAAACAAAGGGTCATTGACATAAGAGTTGACAAATACATGGTACTATATTCATATAGTAAATATGCATAGTAATTAAAATGTATAAGCTGAAGCTACATATGAAATATGTGAATGAATCTTTGTAAAAATAATGTTGAGTATAAAAAGCAAATCTCAATCATTACATATAATATGAAATTATTGTAATAGAGTCAATGGTTAATAAGACTAAATCATTTAAGGTTGAATCATATATTTCAAATCAAGAAAATAGTTAATATTATAGAAAATTCATCATAGAAGTTAAATCTTTAGGGTAGGTGGGAGGTAGGGGGAAAGGACCCTACACAGGGTCCTTTAAGTTGTGCACGCAGGTCAATATAAGCTACTGGTAGTATTGTAGGCCTTGGTTAAATCTTACGTTCAGAGGTATTCATTATGCCATTAAAAATGAATGATCAAATTAATTAGTCAGCTGTAAATGGTAAAATAAATTAACATAAAATATGGCTATGCATAGACTGATGATGGTAATGATGAATCAAGGATTATTCATTTTTATATGCCAGAAGTCATTTTTTTGTTAAATAGTATATTCATTGATACATAGACCTGTGCTGTTATAAAATATAGGCTATGAATATTTGCCTTATCAATTCTATTAGTATTTATTTTCTTATATAATCATGAATTGTCTTCCATATGCTATTTAGTCCAGAAACAAATTTTTTACAGCTACATTTTTTTCTTAATTTTTTTTTAGAGCAGTTTTGGGTTCACAGCAAAACTGAGTATAAACACGTAGAGTTCCCATATACCACCTGCTCCCACATATGAATAGTTTCTCGTATTATGAGCATCTACCACCAGAGTGGGACATTTATTACCATTGAGCCTACATTGATACATCATTGTCACCCAAGATTCATCATTTCCATTAGGGTTCACTCTTGGTGTTGTACGTTTTACAGGTTGGGACAAACGGATAATGACAGGTATCCACCATTATAGCATCCTACAGAGGATTTTCACTGTCCTAATATTTCCCTCGGCTCTACCTATTCATCCCCCTCATTCCCCTAACCTCTGGCAACTACTGAATTTTTTACTCTTTCCATAGTTTTGCTTTCTCCATAATGTCATTTAGTTGGAATGACACAGTATGTAGCCTTTTCAGATTGGTTTCTTTCACTTATTAATATGCACTTAAAGTTCCTCCATGTCTTTTCATTGCTTGATAGCTCATTTCTTTTAGTGCTGAATAATATCCCATTGTCTGGATGCATCACAGTTTATTTATCCATTCACCTACTGACAGACATCTTAGTTGCTTCAAAGTTTTAGCAATTATGAATAAAGCTTCTATAAACATCCATGTGCAGTATTTTTGTGGACATAAGTTTTCAACTCCTTTGGATAAATACTATGAAGCACGAATGCTGTTAAGACTATCTTTAGTTTCATGAGAATCTGAAAAACTGTCTCCATAGTGGCTATACCCTTTTCCATAACTCTGAGCAATGAATCAGTGTTAGTGCTGCTGTACATCCTTGCCAGCATTTGGTGCTGTCAGTGTTCTAGCATTTAGCCATTTTAATAGGTGTGTAGTGGTAGCTTCTTTTTTAAAAGATAAAAGGACACAGTCTCCAGAAATATGATTTCTTAACTTCACCTTCTTTGAAAGGACTATTTTTTTAGTGCTTGATTTTCCTTAAATTTATAAAATTATCTTGAAAAAAATTTTGTATCAATTCTCTTCAAAAAGTTGAAAATATAAATACTTCACTTTGTCATAAATTATTTATAATATTTTTAAATAGAATAGAATGATATCATTCTAAGTGAGATGTTTTATCAAAAACACTTTTAAGAAAAAAAATTAGTAAATATCTAGAAAATAAAAAATTTGAATACTTACATGGAATGCTTATTTAATAGGAAATCACTTCATAGACAAGAATCATGAATTACCAATGTTTTTTTTCTGTATTTTTTTACATATATGTGCTTAGAAAATTAAATGTTTGGTATTTAATAAGCCAGCATTTATTAATGCTTTTTAGTATGTATATAATGCTGCTGATAAAATTATATGTTTATATGATTTTTCAATCATTTACTAAAAGAGATAAGTGAGAATAACTTTTTTGTCTTTTGTGAAAACTACTGAATTTTATTTTTACAAACTTCACAAAACCAAACTTACATAAATCATGAACTTAGTATAGATTTTTTCTTATTTGAAACTTAGTGTATGTATGAAACTTCCATTTATGTCAAGTAGAAAGATCCAGGAGAAATCTCTTTTTAAGTTAGACTTCTACACTGAATAAGTTAAATGGCCATAATTTTCATTGAGAAAGTCTTCAATTATCACAGATGAAATCTAAATTAGTTGAAAATGACACAATAGTAAAATCTTGACTTCTTTTATATGTATAAATGACTCATTTGCTTTAGTATAAACTGTTGTATAAGACTAAAAATGTAATTAACATCATAGATATTATTATTGTGAGGGATTTATGTTGAAATATCCAGTATTCCAGTGAGTTTAGTTCTTAACGGCCAATAGTCAAAGGGAGTTTGTCAGAGCAAAACTAAGAACAGAGAGAGAGCTTCTGAATAGTTGAAAGATCAATGTTTTCAAAGCCTTTTTCCATAACATTTTGTCTTAAATTTTATTGCATTCATAAGTTTAACCATATAATTGACATTTTTCTAAAATAATTTATAGAAATATACCTAGACATCCAATAATTAAAAACTAACAATATGCAGAATTTGATAGAGTTTTACATAGAGGTCTGTAGCACTGCCTTTTCTCCTGGACAGTTCCTTTTGACCTACATTTTGATGGACTTTCTGAGAGATGTCCAACCCAAATCTTTGTTCTATCACATGGTAACATGATTTTTACAATCTCTATGATATACTGTGATTTGGAATAGTGCTTTTTAAATACTTGCTTGCATCTATGATTTATATTACAATATAAATTTAAGTTCCACTTTTTGTGTATCCCAAGAGAAAATCCTATACAAAATGTGTGTATGTGTGTGTAAGGTGGAATATGATAATGTGTTTGCAAGCAATAAAAGAGAATTCTGATTACACTAGTAAGAAAAAGGATGCTATATTTAGCTCAGAATCAACAGAAGAGAAAAACAAGCAATCTTAAAAAGAAAAAAAAAACCCAAACAGAAGTCAGAGAGTACCTCTTGGGAATCTTAAGTAGTAGACAGCTTCCATTTGGTTGTTAAGTCTAACTCCTTTTGTGTCCTTTGTTTCTCCATAAGTGACTGAAATTTGAAGAAAAAATGGAATGAGACCTTCAGCTTTATTCAGCTGCTTCTAAGGTATTTGGGACAAGAAGTCAGACAAAGGCAGATCCCCAAGGAAAGGATGATAGAGAGTCCAGAAGAACATATCTACCAAAAATAAGGCAAAACTCAAGATATTTACCAATAACTTTTTTCATGTGACTTTGTTTGAACTTATACATACCCAACTAAAACTGATGTGAAACAATAATATTCTAAAAAATGGCAGATGTTCTTTCCTGCCCATGGACTGGAACACTTTGCACTGAGGATTCTAGGGATCCTTTTCCCTGTCTTGTATATGAAATTCATCTAGGAGAGGGTCCAAGCCAGCAGACTAGCAACAGCCCACAATCACTGCTCTCAAAGAGAGGATCAAAGGTTGTAGGTAGAGGTTCACCTGTGGATGGACTGTCTCAGAGAGACCATTGTGAATCATCACAGAAGTGACTGGAAACACCCAAAGCTGGGGAGAGACAGGTGGGGAGAGCCACTCAGGAAGATCAGAAAGTATTTGGTGAAGCATCCACACAGAAAGAAGGATTAAAAGACAGATCCCTGGAGCGCCACACTCCCCCAGTGGACTCTGTAATCTGAGCTTGCAAGAGGACTCCCCTACCACAGCAGGCCTCCGAACTGATCAAGGAGCTGCTTAGAGACTGTGCAGTAGCACTTCACCAGAGAATGAGTACAGTAGGGTCCTGCCAACTTCTGGTCCCAGGTAGTTTCAACGGATGCTATTCTGCATTCTCAGCCCCAGAGCATCTGGTCTGAAGAGGGGTTGGCTACATCACAGCCACCTCCTCATTACCCCTGCCAGGCCAGGGAGGGAGCTGGGAGGACAGGTGATCTTATATACACTGTGACTGGGTGCCCTGTACCCTCCCAACCCCCATCCCCACTGGCTGTCTCCTAGGGATCTGAGCAGAGCAGGTGCCCATTGGCTCTCAGCATCTGCTGCTGACATCTTGCTGCCTCAATAGCACCACTGCTGCCACCTAAGTAGCACCACAGAAACTGCCACAGTCAGACCTGGGCAGAGGGAGAGCCCTGGCCACTGCAACTTCCCGGCTGGGCACCATACATCTTCCCTACTCCACCAGCTATCGGTGGCCCAGCCACTGTGGCCCAACAAAGCAACTTACTGCCAGCTGTGGTCCCACAATCTTCCCAGGCAATAGCCAAGAACCCTTGCCTGTCCAAGCACCCAGAAAATTCTTGTGCCTCACACAGGCAGCTGCCAAGATCCTGTGACCCAACCTGCTGCTGGCTGCAGTCCCATGATTTCCCTAGGCACCAAGAAAGGTCCTGTGACCCTCCCTGCCACTGGCTGTAGTCTCGTGATATGCACAGAAGCCCACCAAGTTCCCATTACCATCCCAGGTGCTGGACTATGTCCTGTGGCCCTCCCAGGCACCTGCCAAGTTCCTGCAACCCACACAGGAACCCACTAAGGTCCTATGTCTAAGCACCGACCAAGGACATGCAATGTGCCCAGGCACCAGCCAAGGTCCTGCAACTTGCCCGGACACCAGCCAAGGTCATACCACCTGCCTCCATGGAGAAGGACTTGTCCAGCACCCAGACTGAGCTTTCAACAGTGGCCTGGGGACCAAACAATCTGAAAGCTTATCCCCCAACATTGGCTTGGACTGCGACAACCACAGGGGAACAGGACAATGTAGGAGAATAGCTGCATTACAGGCTCTCAGTACACCTTCCTCTCTCTCCCTGGGTCTGTCCTCCAGAATAGGACACAAAAGCACTATATAGGGAGTTATCTTTCTTGCTAAATAGGAGAGTTTTCAGCAAGGAGAGCAGGTGTGCTGAAAACCTATCAGCCCTGAGACAAGAGGTTTCAGATGAGAAGAAACCAGCAAAAGAACTCTGGCAACATGAAAAAACAAAGTAGTTTGGCACTCCCAAAGGATCACTATAGATCTGCAACAATGGACAATGACCAAAAAGAAATTGTTGAAATGTCAGAAATGGAATTCAGAATATGGATGGCAAACAAGATGAATGGAATTGAAGATAAAGTTGAAAACCAACACAAAGAAACAAAAAAAAATCAGGACATGAACAAAAAATATGAAAAACTCACTAAAGAGATGGATAAAATAAGAAAAGATATAACAGAACTTAAAGAAATGAAAAAGCCATTTAGGGAATTCCAAAATACAGCAGAAATCTTCAATGGATGACTAGACTAAGCAGAAGAAATAATCTCAGAACTTGAAGACAAGGCTTTTGAATTAACTCAGTCAGTCAGAGATGCAGAGAAAAGAATAAAGAAGAATTAAAAATCACTCAGAGAAGTATGGGACTATGTTAAATGAGCCAATATACAAAATATAGGTATCCCAGAAGGAGAAGAAGAAAAAGCAAAAAGCCTGGAAAACCGATTTGAAGGAATTATTGAGAACTTCCCTGGCATCACCAGAGATTCAGATATCCAGATTCAAGATGGTCATCGAACACCAGGAAGATTCATAACAAATAGGACATCTAAAGACATACAGTCACCAATCTGGTCAAAGCCAAAATGAAGGAAAAAATTCTACAAACTGGAAGATGAAAGCAACAACTAACTTACAAAGTAAACTCATCAGGCTAACAGCAGACTTCTCAGCAGAGACCTTACAAGACAGAAGGGATTGGGGCTCCATTTTTAGTACTCTTAAACAGAACAGCTGCCAGCCAAGAATTTTGTATCCTGCAAAAGAAAGGTTCATAAATGATGGAGAAATAAAGACCTTTCCAGACAAGCAAACACAAATGAAATTTGTCACTACTAGACCTGCCCTACAGGAAATGCTCAAAAGTGCATTATATATGGAACAACACAAAGATACTAACTAGTGTATAAACATCCAAAAGTTAAAATTCACAGCCCTTATAAAACAATAGCAAAGACACAGTAGTCCAAGAAGGAAAACAAAACAATAGGTATCATCCAAGTTGATGAATAGAAGAAGACCATCCCACATATCAATACTAACACTCAATGAGAAGGGTCTGAATGCCCCAATTAAAAGACATAGCCTGGCTGAATGAATGAAAAAACATAGCCCAAGTGTCTTCTGTCTCCAAGAAACACATCTAACTGACAAGGGCTCACACAGACTCAAGATTAAGGAATGGAAAAAAATATTCCATGCAAACAGAAACCAAAAGCAAACAGGTATAGCCATTCTTATATCAGATAAAATAGACGTTAAATCAACAGTGGTACAAAAAGATAAAAATGTTCATTACATAATGGTAAAAGGAGCAATTCAACAAGAAGACATAACAATCTTAAATATATATGCACCTAACACAGGAGCTCCTAGATTAACAAAACATATTCTACTACATCTAAGCAAAGACATAAACAGTAGCAACTTAATTGCTGGGGATTTCAGTACCCCACTGATAGAATGGACAGATCATCAAAGCAGTAAACGAATAAAGAACACTGGACTTAAATGAGACTCTAGAATAAAGGGACCTAACAGATGTTTACAGAACATTTTACCTAAATACTACTAAATATATATTCTTCTCATCAGCACATGGGACATTTCCCGAGATTGATCATATCTTAGGTCACAAAATAAGTCTCAGAAAATTTAAAAACAAGTCAAAGTCATACTCTGTATCTTCTCAGACTACAGTAGAATAAAACTGGAAATCAATTCCAAGAGAAACATTCATTTCTATCCAAAGTTGTGGAAATTAAACAACCTGCTACTGAACAATCTCTGGGTCAATGATGAAATTAAGATGGAATTCAAAAGATTTCTTTAACTGAATGACAAAAGGGACACAAGCTTTCAAAATCTATGGAATACAGAAAAAGCACTCCTAAGGGGAAAATTCATAGCCTTAAATAACTACATCAAAAAGACAGAAAGGTCACAAATTAATAACCTAATGTGACACCTCAAGGAACTAGAAAAAGAAAAACAAACCAAACCCAAAGCCAACAGAAGAAATGAAATGACAAAGCTCAGAACAGAACTATGTGAAATGGAAACCTAAAAATCAATACAAAGTATTAATGAACAAAATGTTGATTCTTTGGATAAATAAACAAAATCAATAGACCACTATCCAGATTAACCAGAAATAGAAGAGAAAGGATCCAAATAAGCTCAATCAGAAATGAAAAAGAAGACATTAACTGATACTGTAGAAATACAAAATATCATCTATCAATACTAAAAAAAAAACCCTCTATGCAAACAAACTAGAAAACCTAGAAAAAATGATAAATTCATGGAAGCACACAACCTGCCAAGCCTGAATCAGGAAGAAATAGAAATCCTGAACAGACCAATAAGTAGCAGCAAGATTGAAGCAATAGTAAAAATCTCCCAACAACAACAACAACAACAACAACAAAAAGCCTCAGAACAGATGGATTCACAGCCAAATTCTACCAGACCAACAAGGAAAAAATGGTACCTATCCTGCAGTAAATTTTTCATAACATGAGGAGGAGGGAATCCTCCCTAACTCATTCTATGAAGCTGGTATCACCTTGATACCAAAAGCAGAAAAGGACCAACAAAGAAAGAAAACTATAGACAAATATTCTTTATGAACATAGATGCAAAAATTCTAAAAAAAAAAACCCACAAATAATAGCAAACTGAATTCAACAACATATCAAAAAATTATTCACCATGATCAAGTGGGTTTCAACCCAGGGATGCAAGAAAGGTTCAACATACACAAATCAATAAGTGTGATAAACAGAAGCAAAAACAAAGACCATATGATCAATTCAATAGATGCAGAAAAAGCACTCAACAAAACTCAGCACACTTTCATGATAAAAATCCTCAACAAATTAGACATAGAAGGAATTTACCTTAAAATTATAAAAGCCATATTTGAGAAACCCAAAGCCACCATCATACTTAATGGGTAAAAGTTGAAAGCATTCCCACTAAGGACTCGAACAAAACAATGGTGCCCACTGACAACAGTTCTGTTCAACATAGTATTGGCAGTCCTAGTCAGAGCCATCAGGCAAGAGAAAGAAATTAGGGTCATTTAAATTGAGAAAGAGGATGTCAAACTATCCCTGTTTGCTGATGATATGATCTTCTATCTGAAAAACCCTAAAGACTCCACCAAAAGACTTCTAGAATTGATGAATAAATTTAGTAATTCTAAGGTTACAAAATCAATGTACAAAAATCAGCAGCATTTCTATGTACTAGCAACAGTCAAGCTGACAGCCAAATCAAGGACTCAATACCATTCACAATAGCCAAAAAGAAAATAAAATACCTAGGAAAATACTTAACCAAAAAGGCAAAAGATCTATACAAGGAGAACTACAGAACACTGATGAAAAAAATCACAGATTACATAAACAAATGTAAAAACATCCCTTGCTAGTAAATTGGCAGAAACAACATAGTAAAATACCCACACTGCCCAAAGTGAATTATGGATTCATCACAATTCCCATCAAAATACCACCATCTTATTTCACAGACCTAGAAAAAATAATCCTAATATTCATTTGGAACCACAAAAGAGCCTGAATAGCCAAAGAAATCCTAAGCAAAAAGAACAAATCTGAAGGAATCTCATTACCTGACTTCAAATTATACTATTAATAAAAGGCTATAATAACCAAAACAGCATGGTACTGGTATAAATGTAGCAACATAGAACAATAGAACAGCACAAAGAACACAGAAATAAAACCATCTAGCTAGAACCAACTGATTTTCAGCAAAACAGACAACAACATTCATTGGGGAAAGGAAGCCCTAATCAGTAAATGTGCTTGGAAAATTGGAGAGCTACGTGCAGAAGAATGAAACAGAGCCCCCATGTCTTGCCATAGACAAAAATTAATTCAAGATGTTTAAAAACTTAAATGTAAGGCATGAAACCATAAAAAATCTAAAAGAAAACATAAGACAACATCTTCTAGCCATTGGCCTAGGCAAAGAATTTATGACTAAGTCCCCAAAGGGAAATACAGCAGCAACAAAAGTAAATAAATGGGGCTTAATTAAATAAAAATTGTTCTGTACAGCAAAATAAATAATCAACAGAGTGAATAGACAACCTACAGAATGGGAGAAAACATTTGCAAACTATACATCTGAGGACTAATATCCAGAAACTACAAAGAAATCAACCAAATCAGCAAGAAAAAAACCCCAAACAACCTCATCAAAAAGTGAGCAAAAGACGTGAACAGAAGCTTTTCAAAAGAAGATAGAGAAATGACCTACAAAACACATGAAAATATTCTCAACATCACTAATCATAAGGGAAATGAAAATTAAAACTACAATAACCACCTTACTCCTGTCAGAATGGCCATTATTAAAAAGTCAAAAAACAATACATGCTGACGTGGATCCAGAAAGAAAGAAATGCTTATATACTGTGGGTGGGACTGCAACTTAGTACAACCTCTATGGATATCAGTGTGGAGATTCTTCAAACAAATAAATGTAGAGCTACCACTCGATCCAGTGATTCCACTGCTGGGTATCTACCAAAGGAAAAGAAGTCATTGTATCAAGACACTTTCACTTGAATGTTTATTGCGGCACAATTCAAAATTGCAAAGATATGGAACCAACCTAAGTGTCTATCAATGCATGTGAATATTAAAAAAAGTGGTATATATATATACTATGAAATACTACTCAGCCATGAAAAGGAATGATATAATGTCATTTGCAGCAACTTGGATGGAAACGGAGGCCATTATCATAAGTGAAGTATCTCAGAAATGGAAAACCAAACACCTTATGTTCTCACTAATAAATGGGAGCTAAAAGATGGGTCACATGGCACAAAGAGATGTAAAGGTCATTAGAAACCAAGAAGGGGGGGTAGGAGGGGAGGCATTGGATAATATCTTACATATTGGGTACAGTGAATACTATTCTGGTGATGAGTACACCAAAAGCCCTGACTTAAGCATTATACAAGGTGTCCTTACAACAAAAACATTTGTACCCCCTTAATATTTTGAAATATTAAAAAAGTAAATAATTAAAAAAAGAAATTCATCTAAGGTAAATTACAATAATAAAAATAATAACAACAATAATAATAAAATCATGATTAGGTAAGTTGTAGTATTTCTTAAATATCTTAACATTTCTTTAAGAAAAATATATGAAAATATTTGTACAATGAAATTTGTAATTAAACTAAAATACAATTCTTCCTATCTTTTACAGACTAATATATTGATTGATATGTTACTAAGTCATTATACATAAGACTGGAGCTGTCCGTTTTGTTTTCAGCAATGTTTTTTGAGGCTTCAGGCATCGAGGTCCCTTTCTCTAGGCATATTTGAAAGTGAGTCGTATGGCATAGTTAGCCAATGTCATATTGTAATCTGAAGCTAATGAAAATAATTCACTGAAACCTGGGTATTTGGTTCCATATGTTCTCTTGCTTTTCTAACCAGCCCTCACTTAATTTAGGGCAAGCAACACTACACAATTTTTCTTCAACTCAGAACTAAACAAATGATTCTAAAAATAATTATCCAAGTCTGGGAACTATAATGAATTATAGAAAGAACTGAGTCACTGTGCATGTGTTACCATTTTAAGTATGCTTGGTTTAATGATTCCATGTAGTAGTAGTACATGCTCTGTGCAGAGTTTTAAAAAATACTTTAAGGGCATAGAGAAGGATAAGGAAAATCATCCATAGACACATCACATTAAGATGTAATTAGCATGAAATGAAATAGGGATTGGAGAAAAGATGTTTTTAAATCACAGCATAAGCTGCTGCTTACCTAACTATACATATGTACACATATATAGAATATATTCATTTATATATTAATGTGTTATATTTTATTGTGATAATTTCCATGTCCCTAGATATTTCTGAAATATATGTTAGGCTTTAAAGGGCTTAAATTCATGTATGAAATCTTTCACTTTGTGAAAGTTGCTACATCTCATGAAGTCTTCTGTTTCTTCGTCTATAAAATAAGTTCAGTAATACCTGCCTGTCAGGGTTCTAATGAGGATTACAACTAATAATTTTAAAAAGTGTTGAGGCAATATCTTGCATAGAGCAACTGTCTAATAAATTTTTGAAAATGTTATTTTAATTGTACATATGAGATTCTATCAAATGTTTCTACTAACTCTATTTTTTATTTATATATTTGAATATTTAGGCTTTTTTAAAAAACAATGATAAATAACATACTTCCTTGATATAAATAGGACATTGACAATATTTTTTGCCCTTATAAAAAATCTATGTATTTATATATTATTTGCTTTTAAAACAATTTAGACTAATGTTCTATTACATTAGCAAAGATAATGGAAAATTAAGTTTTAAGCAAGTGGGAAATGCTTTCACACTGCATACAATTCTGAAATTTGAGATATATTATTCAACAATTTCTATTATTCCTAAATATATCTCCTTCTCTTTTATGAAATACATCTTTACTTCATTTCATATTGTAATATATTTAATGCTTAATTTCAGGATAACTATTTTGGGATAACTAAAAATCATAATTAAAGTTGCAAACTTTTTTCTCATGTAATAAAGAGAACATCATTATCAGAACATTTTTTAATGTAAATTAACTGTGACATAATAGAAAGGACAGTGGAACTCTTTTTTTAATTGATTATTTGGGTTGGTGATTCTATGATGGCTATCCACAATAAAGGATACATCCTATGTGAACTACAAAATTTTGATTCTTTCAGCTGAGAAATAGGACCACAATGAAAGCAAGTTATACCACTTCCAAGACCCCTTTTGCACTTATAAATGACATTCCAGTGCTTTAGAGCATGTCTTATCTGATCTGCACAGACATAGGTCTTCCTAAACCTGGAAAGGACCTATGCCTTCTTTACACATGGGCAGCCATTTCCATAACCATATAAGAAGGGGTGACTGAAAAGCAATATGAATTTATGATGGCCTATGTTTGTGAATATTATTTCTGTCATTTGCTTGTAGTTGTTAATGGCACAGATTTAGACGAGTGTTAATGGGAAATATCCAAACTGCTAAACACACTTACTTATACTGAAAGTTCTTTGAGATTTCCTAAAACAATGCATTTGTCCAAAGGGATACATTTAAATGAAAATTTGATATTATTTTAAATGAAATATTTTCATAGATTAGACAAACAGAATGGGAGCAGAATGGTTGTGTTAGGGGCAAAGCCAGGAATCAAATCCTTCCTTTACTACTTCCTTATGGTTTGATGTTGTGCTCACTGTTGTATCTCTCTGAGATTCCATCTTTAATTTATACAATGGTAATAATACTGCCAACCTAATCTGCTGTTTTACAGGATTTCATGTGATAATATCTGGACTTGCTTTGCATACATGCCAGAGAGTACACACTAAAAATTAGTTTTATTAATGACATAAGAAAATACATTGAAGTCAGATTACACAGATTTATTGTGTTTTCTTAGGAAGTATATTTCACATTACCTCTTCTCTGGCTATAGGACCAATTTCAACTAGCTACTGAAATCATATTGAAGGTGATTCAATTTAAGAAAAAAACGATTAAAAATCCCTCTCTTTTGGGCTATTTATATTTTTAAGAAAATTTGCAAGATTCATTGAGTAATACAACTTTTTGGTAATAAATGATTTATATATAAATTTATTTTTCACTTTGTTTACTGTTTTTATAATTTAATTCTTATCTTTTTTCTGTATATAACTTTTTTCTGGCTTCTTAGAAGATACATATTTTTTAATTTAAATTTTCAGTACTTTGTCTATGATATGTGTAAATGTGTGTTTGTATGTGTTCTACTGTTATTTATCCAACTTGGTGTTCTCTGACCTTCTAAGATTGAATTTTTTCTTACTTTTTTTTAAATTTTCAGTCATTAACTCTTCTAATACTTTTCATCTATGCTGTACTTTGTGGTCTTTCTAGCATTCCCTCTGTTTTTCTGGGATTTCAAATATAAATTTGTTAGATAATTAGAAATTGTCCCACACCTTTTCAGTCCTATATTCTTTTTGTGTGTATGTTTGTTTATTTAACTCATTCCTTTTTGTTTTTCAGTTTTTGAAATTTCTATTGACCTACCTTTAAATTTACTAATTCTTTCTTTAGTTGTGTCAGTTCTACTGATGAACACATAAAAGTTGTTTTTCTCTATTAATGTTTTTTTAAAAATTTTTACCATTTCAATGTGACTTTCTTAAATATTCCATCTCTAAAATTAAAATTTATCATCTGTTCATACAGAATGTTTAACATATTAGTTATAGTTATTTTAAATTTTCTTTCTGGTGTGACATTGGTTCTGTTAATTGTTTTGTCTATTGTGTGTACGTATACCTTTATTTTTTTTGTTTCTTAAATTTTGGTTGAGGGGCAGATATCACATGTAGGGCATTTGAGACAGAGCTAAATGGTGTTTTGCTTGAAAACTGTTATAACTCTTTTTTGACTATGTCTTTAACATTTGGGCTTTAATCAGTTTAGAGGAGTTCAATGGTATTTCAGTTTTATTGTGGCTGTTGTTACCTTCAGTGATTCTACAGATCAGAAATTCTCTAGCATCACCTTGTGCTCAGGGTGAAGACTTGTTTGCCAAAGCATTTTCCTCAATGTCTGCTCCTCCACCAGCTTTACATCTTCCTATTCATCTCTTCCTTAGAAATAGTCTCTCTCTACAGTCTTGCTCCCAACCCAGAGCTATTTTCCTGCTCTTTCCTTGGTGTTTGCTGCTTGGTGATAAGAGGAGCCTGTCCCTTGTCCTGTATATACTCAGTCTTAAACAACACTTGGGTCTTAGGTACGGGGCTTTCTCAGTGACACCTTCCCTTTTGTAGCAATGGAAGTTCTCTATCCATCTGGCCTAAAAGGGTTTCCTGCTCCTCCTTGAGTGTTAGAGGGTCGCTTTCCTGTTCTCTTTTTTGGTGGGTGTTCTTGCTCTGTGTAGGCAGTATTTCCTGGCTTTCCACAGCTCCTTAAGTCTTCAGTTTCATAGATGAAAAGGATCCAGGTAGGGTTTGCAGTTTTTCAATAGGAGCTGCTGCAGTCCTCCTAAAGGCCTGCACCACTTTCATTTGCATATAATTAACAAATGAAAGCTTTCTCCTATTTTTTTTTTTTTGTCCTGCCCTCAATCTTTCTCATGAGCACCTTGTACAGATCTATAGAGAAGAGCCTACAAGTAGATGCAGATTGCCCTCATATCTGTCGTTCTTATGGCTTCTATATTCTCATGCAAGCCTTAGAAATTCGTTTAAAAATTGTAGCGGAATTTTACTTACCTGCTTAAGTGTCAGCTCTGTCTTCCATTTGAGCTTTCTTTCTTTTCTCCCCTCTCTCACTGGGGTACTTATCTTTTCTTAGCGTCCAGGCTGATTGATTGCCCTGTGACCTCACTGCACTGATGGATTAAAAAAGTTGTGATTATAGAGATTTTTCTCTTATTGTCAGGATGAAAGCAATGTTTATTCCAGCTCTTTTCTTCCTAAAGAGAAGTAGAAGTCTCTGTGTTTATGTAATAACATTATTGGCATTGACTACTGTTCATTTTATGCAAATGAAAGACACATTATAAATAAAAGGGTGTATAGCTAATTTTAGTCTGGCCTATTTTTTCATTTTATTTAACATTAGAAGAAAAGAATTTGTATCATTTAGCAAGTGCAAGCATGAATTTTAAATAATCACAACCTTAATTAAAAGCAATAATAAAATAAAATGTGGATAAATCTACTGAAGGTGTTAGTAAAATAAAGTCATAGGTTATTGTTCTCCAATTCACAGACATTTTTTTATTTTATTAAGAAAAAGAAATCAGCACATATTATTTAATTTGCTGTTATCAAATAGTGTGTTTGTGCATAATCTGATAGAAGTACAGCAGCAGCATCATACATAAAAAATAAAGCGATAGTGTAGTTGTCTTTAGTAATTGCTATTATTACTACTGTTACGATTAATAACATTATGCACGTCTTTAGGGTAATCATATTAGTTATCTAATTCTGTGAAACATATGCTAAAGATGAAGTTGCTTAAAACAATCTCCATTTACTATCTCATAGTTCCTGTAGATCATGAGTCTGGGTATAGATTAGCTGGGTTCTCTGCTCAGGGCTCACAAAGACGCAACTAAGGTGTCAGGCAGGCTGCAATCTCATCTGAGGCTTAGAATCCTCTTGCAAGCTCATTGGCTGTTGACAGAATTCAGTTTATTGTGGTCATATGACTGAAATCCCTACTTTCTGGCTATTAAACTAGGGCTCTTATCAACTTCTATGGGTTGACCCCATTAACTGGCATGTAGGCCACTTACAACACAGCAGTTTGCTACTTCAAGGACAGAGGTAAAATTTCTCTGTCTTCAAACCTTACAATCTTTTAAGAGCTCACCTGATTAGGTCAGATTCACCCAGGATAATCTCCTTCTGATTAACTCAACACCAACTAATTTGGGACATTAAATATATACATATATTTAAAAAATCTTTGCTATATGAAATAGCATAATAACTGAAGTGATAGGCCATCATATTCAAAAATCTCTCTCACTTATCAAGGGTCAGGGATTGCTAAGGTAATCATATTAGTTATCAGTGTTCATACAGCAAGAAGCAGGAATCTTGGGAGCCATTTTAGAATGTGCCTACCACAGTCATATTATTTTTCTATGGGATAACCATTTTTAAAAAGTTAAACCATTCTTTACAATATATTACATTTTTTTATATAAGGGTTTTGTTGATGTGATATTTGTGATTGTTCAAATGTTTGTTGTCCTCTGTGGAAGAACATAAGGAAATGTGAGCTACAGCAACACATGTCACTTCTGAGTGGAATCTCTAAGAGCCAGCATGTAGTTTTCCATGGTCCTTTTCCTTCTCCATCTAGATCAGCAATGTTTTACAAAGAGTCAGCTTTGTTAGTCTCTGTATCTCTGGTGGACGTGGCATGGAACAGAATTGAAGCCAGACCTCCACAGAGCTGTAGCAGTAGCAGAAAATAATTCTTTAATATTTTTAAACAGTTGAGGTTATGGGTCACTTCTTCCTGCAGCATATTTTGGCTAAACTGAATAATATTTTGTATTAAAAATGAGAAAAAATGTTTTTCAAGTAATGTGAAATATATATTACTTAAAATGTTGTCTACAAATCATAAACATAGTAGAAAGTCTGGAAAATAAAAGCCAAAAACACATAAATAAAAATAAGAGTTTTTTACATTCTTTGTAATGACACTATCCCCCCAACACACACGTCTAAATAATTTGAAATATGTTACATGAAGAGTAATATTGCATTGCCTTTTTTCATTTTATGTCCTGAACATATTTCTGGGTAATAAAAAATACCTAAAAATATCATTTATACCTGCTTACTTCATGTCATTATTCAACAATCTTAATGGTTGGGTTTTTAGGTTACTTAAAATATAATACCTGAAAGATAATTTTAGTCAAAGTATAGCATATTGTAAGGCTTTTAGTCATATTGCCAGTGGTTCTTACAAAGATTATTTCACTAATTATCACCTTCAGCAACAATGGAAATGTCCATTTCAGTTGTCGGTTGTTAGGCTGTGAGTTTTACGTAGCATGAGTAAATTGGTTACATTTTATTTGCTGCTATTCCAAACTCACTATCTGTCAGTATGAGTTGGCAATATATTGACTTAATAGATTTTTAGTCTGATTCATCATCATTAAATATTTCAATGAACTGCATTTTTCGGCTGCTTTATAGCTATCTTTGCAACTTATATTTTTTGTTTACAGTGTTCTATACGTATTATCTTATAAAATTATTATTTGGTATCTTAGTATATCATTTTGATTAATCAACCATTTGTCTATAGTATGCATTTTAGATATTTGTTCAAGAATGATTACAGAGGTTGCCTTCCTACTGAGTGTTTGATTATGTGATAATAACTTTCTGTGCCTTTGCATATAAATCACACTATGTCTGGGTATATTATTTGGTATATTGCTTTATATAATGATTTGAAAACTAAGTCGATGACACTCCATCATCTTCTGATTTTGGCTATGACATTAGAACCTTTTGATTTTTTTTTTCCTTCTGTAGGTAACAAGTTTATATCTTCTTTCTGGTTATAAATAAAATTCTCTCTTTTATCCCCATACTGTAAAACAAAGTAAACAAAAGAAAACAAAAATATCTTCAGACTGCATGTAACAGACATTATGTTATATACCCCTATACCTATTCTACCTTTCTCTCATTTTGTAACAGCCATATCATTTTTAGGATTATCCCAGTTATACAAGTAGGCATAAATTAATCCAAGTTGATCACAATAATTCTTGGGTTTAATTATTCATTGCATGTCTATGACCTAGTAATATAAATTGGCTCAATAACATACATGAGATCTTTATATATTTTCCTCCACTTTCAAGTCTTACTTAAGATGAGGGCTTAATTAGTATCAATTAAAATATCAGTTTTTATTTCTAGTTTTGACAATATGAAAAACAAATATCCTGAAGGTCCCAAATTACCAAATATTAAGATACTTTCAAATTAATATTTGAGCCTTTAAGAAATTGAAATTACTATCAGGACAAAAATCTAGAAGAGATGTGTATGAATTTATGCCGTACTTACCCTGGAGTGCAAAGTTATGATCTTAAAATATTCCCTTAGAACTTATAAGTATAAATCTAGAAATTGGGATTCACATTTCTATGACCCACATGGAACAGGAGATTTCCAGCCAAAAACTTAAGATAAAATTTGGCCATAGGCAGTGATATGCCTAGGATGCAAGCATAAGTAGAAGCAAACTGGCTCTGCAGAAACTGATTTCTCACAGGCAAGATTAGCTCATAATCCCAGATATAAAACAGGCAAGGAAACAAATCTATGGTAAGAGAAAATTAGAAGACATAATAACTAGTAGTATTAGATCACTTGAGCTTCACATAGTATCAATATTGAGTAGAGATTCAGAAATAAATATGTTTAATTTCTTAAACACTTTGTGGATCAGATACAGCATATGTGTATCTGACAAGTGGCCTATAGGGCTACCAATTTATAATCGTTGCTTTAGCAAATGTTTCATTGTGTGAGGATAGTACTTTATGAGATCTCCTTATATAGCTGTGAATTAAAAGTGTCATGTCTAAATTTTCAGTATCATGTCTAAATTATCTTTCCTACATTGGAACTAAAGATCTACCAGGAAAATAGTTATGTTAGAATTACTAATTCTAAATATAAGTGAAGATATTTTATGTAATTATTATCAGACACAAAATCAAACTGGCTCCCTTAGGATGATCATACATTTCAGTTTGACTGAGAAATTCCAGTGTAGACTTTATAACTCAACAGAATTTTGATTCTCAAAATTTTCCAGGTTTGAATGATCAACCATATGGTAACCATTCTTAAATTATAATGGGAATACAATTGACCCTTGAACAACATGGGAGTTAGGGGTACAGACAATCATGCCGTTGAAAATCTGTGTATAGCTTTTGACTCCCCCAAAACTTAACTACTAATAACTTACTGTTGACCAGAAACATTACCAACAACATACACAGTTATTAACACATTTTTATGTTATCAATATATGAATTATATGATGTATTCCTATAATAAAGTAAATTACAGAAAATAAAATGTTATTAAGAAAATCATAAGGAAAAGAAAATATATTTACTATGCATTAAGTGTAAGTGGATCATGATGTCTTTTTCCTCATTGTCTTCATGTTGAGTAGGCTGAGAAGGAGGAAGAAGAGTAGAGGTTGGTCTTGTGGTCTTAGGAATCCCAGAGGTGAAAGAAAATCCACGCATAAATGTATCCACACAGTTCAAACCCATATTCTTCAAGAGTCAACTATATATTCTCCCATACAGCTGAAAAAATCTGGAAGCAAGGTGAGATTCAGGCAGTGATGTGCTGGAACTGGCTTCTATCATCTGGTGAGAGCCATTGAGACATTTGTTAGCATCTCTTCCCAACTCCACATCCAGGAACATAAAGTCTTGATATTTGCCACAATGAGAATATCGACTTTAGAAAATAGCTAAAGCTACAACTCAGACCTTTTTACTTTTTTTTTTTTGGTCTCACCCAGATCAATATACCACTTACTTTAGGAATAGTTTTTGGTTGTTTGTTTTACTTTGTTTTGTTTTGTTTTTCAGAGTCTCTGCTTTCTTTTCTTTTATTCTCTTATACTTTTTCAAAGTTTTAGCCTTATTCTCAAACTATTTTTCCTCATGGTAAAAAAAAAAAAAAAAAAAATGGCTGCAGCTCTTCCAGACATATGTTCCTCTTTCTAAACCAGCTAGAGCAGATTTAGGGGACTCCCACTGCAGGACTGTCTGATGGGAGAGGTGCTTTGGACCCTCTTATCCACCACTCCACCATTCACATCTTAGCCTCTAATTGGGACCTTGCTCATCTGACATCTATCTCATGTTGTCTTTGTGCTGACCCCTTTCTCTGCCCTGTTGCCTCTTTTCTATGCCTTGACATTTCTTGTGAGCTTTCTCCCAACTCCTCAAATAGGTACAGAGAGAGAATCATCAAACAGCTATTGACCAAGAAGATAACCACATAGGGCTTGACAAGACAGTCTCTTCTTCCTGTTTAAGGCTTCAGCATCTCTACAATTGATTCTCTGAGAGCCCTTCTCACTTGGTATCTACAATAGGGCGTGGGATGGAGAAGGGAGTCAAAAGCCACAGCACATTCCCCTCCTAAAAACTATGAGCCAATGAGTCACAACTCTAATAATTGTCATTGTGATTCTTCATATACACTGATTGTGCATCCTCATGTAAGATAATAAGACCAGTTCTGCCACCTTTTGATCATTCCTGACAGGTTGTGTCTGGTGGTTCTATCTAAAACATGAAAGTATTTAACCTCCAAGATATTCAGCGGTAAGCTGTAACTGAAATTTTTAGACAACTAAATATGTCATATTTAACATTTTGCTACACACACCCTTCAGTAAATTTTTGTCACCTTCACAAACTTAATTACTCATAAATGGTCTCTAGCAAATGTTTTCTGTGTTTAATCCATATTCTCTGACTATTCTTGCCCCTCCCCTTAAGTTTTCCCTGTGTGGTTTCACGTTTGTATCTGCATACTTTGACAACACAAAAGGACATTTCAAGTGCGCCACACTGATTTTTAAGAGATCCCTGATTCTGTCAAGAATGTAAACTTGTGATTTTATTTTTTTCAGGTCTGAATTATTCTCTTCAGACATGGTTGTATTATAATTTCTGCTCCAATTGTTCCTATTGCTTCCTTGGGTAACTGATTTATTTAGCAGTCTAAACTTGGAGAGATATAAACTTGAAATGGTTTTATATTTCTCTAGTGACTGCTTTCAAGCATCCTCTTCAGAATATTAATTTCTGACCCCTAGAGATATTTTGGGCACATTCCATACTTCTTGATTATGTTCAGTGATAAAACATCCAACCACTTTAAAATGCCAAATTCATGTCCTATTTAAAATTAATCCTTCCCTTCCTTCCCAAGCCCGCAACGACCCTTGGCCAACACTTGGTAACCTTGTTGGACTTGGCAGTAAAGGTGTATTCCCTCCTTCTTTCAATAACCTGCCAGTGCATACCTTCATCTGGGACATGTTTAGTGGGCTGCTCAGTATTGTGATTCCCTCCTTTCTCATGGCCCTAATTATAAAAGTATATTCTATTTCAATTAAGTATTTTTGCTTTTAGTTACAACCTCTATTGTTAGTTTTGCATCTCTAGCTAACACTGATTCTTAACCAGTGTCATCTGTACAGTAGGTGTTTAAATTCTACCTCTCTCAGGTGACACCACGTGTCACTTACTGCCAGCCTTGCATAGAAAATAAGAGTACATCTCAACTTAATTCCCCTTAGCCCACCTCATTGACTTACCTCTCATCAAATAGGCCAATCTTCTGGAATTGGATAACCAGCAAGACAGCTCAATTAGGCTTTCTTGTGCAGAATCACTACAGCCAAGAGAAAATGACACATCTTTTCTATATGATGGGAAAGCAGGACTTCATGGTTAATCCCTTTCTTTTGAGCCAATTTTCCTTCAAATATTTTTTAACATTCACAGATACAGAGCAGGCTATATACTTTACGCCTTTACGCTGGGAAATGAAATGCCAGGCTTCCATTCTCGAAAGCAATTTGTTAATCTCTTCAAATGATTCTTTTGGAGAGTAGCCAGCATCAATTGAATTGAGGGTGTGTCTGAAAAGGAACCTCTCTTTATAGAAAACATGTCCTTCTCAACTAGGCCAACGACACAATTCTAAATATCCCCTACACCATCCGTGCTCCTGTGCTTCTCCAGGGTCTTGTGTATATAGCTACTGGTGGTGTTGGAATGGGTAGACAAGGGAAGACTGATTGTGATAGAGCCCTGACGAAGCTCTCCATCCCTAATTTTTAGTGGTTCCTTGGCAGCTTTGTCATACATGTGGAATAAGTAATGAGTTTTTATCTTCAGCTACGTGTTCTCATTGCCAATATCAGGACAATAGGAACAATTCTACTTTATAATCGGTCACACTTGTGAACACTCACAAAATTTGTTCATATATCTATCTTCTACACTCAACAGTTGTTACTATTTTTAACTTTTCCATGTCTTTACCTTTTTTTTACAGTTTTTTAGAACAGTATAAAAGTTTATCTTTTATAATCCTGATCTAATATTTTATAGTATTAATTCTATTCTGTGCTGTTCTAGTACAGTATTAATTCTTTTGTAATGATTTCTTTATTCTTGATCCATACTATTTCATATAATTATTTTCTCCATTATTTTAACTTGTCATTATCTCATCATTGCATTTAAAAAATAATTTTCAATAGAAGCTTAATGGAAAACATATCATATGTTTTGAATAGGTAACATATTCAAATGATCAAACATTTGGGATGTACAGAAAAATATATAGTGAAAATTCTCTCTCCCACTCTTGGTCCTTAGTCATGGAATTTCTCTCTCTGGAGGTAACCCAGTAACATTTTACATACACAAAGGATATTAAAAATGTCTTCACAAAACTGTAGCACGTTATATAATCTGCTCTTCACTTCAATATTTCCGATAATATATCTTGGTGATTCTTCCCTCTCAATATACAAAGATAGTTTTACATTTATTTTATGAGTGTATGATAATCCATTATGTGCTATAATAAATTGAATTAAATCTATATCTCTAGACAACAAAGGTTATGTAAATTTATCTCATTAGATACTATTTAATCACCCTCAATTAGGGTTGCAAATTTACTGTTTATAATTCTTATGTTTGATAACATTGTCAATTTGGCAATATGATAGCTCAAAAAAGGTACTGCAATTGGTATTAACTTCAATGATAAGTACACACATACATAATCTCTATACACTAACAAACAGAAACCTTATTAGTATTTAAATAAACATAAAATTTATATTATATAGAAACAAATCAAGCACATGACATATAATTCTTCTATCATAGCTGTGTGTTTTTCCCCTTATTTGGAATAATTAAAAATTAAATAAATAGGAAGAAATTTTATGTTCATGAATAGGAATATTCATATTATTATGTCAGTGTTTCTTAAATTGGTCTGTAGATCAATATAATTCCAATTAAACTCACAACTCTTGGGTGATGGATAACAAAATTATCCTAAATTTATTATGAAAGAGCAAACGGTAAGATTTTCCAAAGGGTTGAGGTGATGAAAACAGTGTATTGGTGTTTCTAGGGGCTAATGTTATACTGCTTGGCTTGCATTCCAAATATATATGTGTTAAATTTATTATTGTGCTTTAAGCCTTTTGCATATAAAAGCTGGTATTTTCCATGCTCACTTTATTTTTTGGTACTGTTTAAATGTGCTTTTCTGATCTACAACTGAAGAGAATTAGTAGTGAATAATTTCTGGACAAATTTCTAATAACTGGCAAAAACTCATCCAATAAATTTCCTTGGATCGCATGCCACAATTTTTTCCTACACCAAATGCTTTAATGGCTGACCCTCTGAACTGATTGAGCACCTGTTCGTCCTCAACTCCAGGATGCATTTCTCTGTGGGCTCAGGCCCATTTATGTCAAAGCTTTATTCATAGAAATTTCCTCTCCAAATTTGAATGCTCCACTACATTTTAAATCACTGATTTTTGTGAATTCTGAATTAAAATAAACACAGTAATACTTTCAGGTATGGGGAGAAGATGGTGATGTAAAATTTGCAATAATGAAGTCAAACCCCAAATAGTGTTCACAGATCAGCAATATGTCATTTCTGGCAGGTACAGACATGAGTCTCTGAGCCATGTAGCTAACAGTGAGAGAATCAAATTTTCATTGTGTTACCTCTGGAAAAAATTCATAAAACCATAAGCAAACCACTTATTGAATTATTTAGTACCTTTTACTGTCTGCTTATGACCTAAAAGATTCTTCTTAGGTCCTGGGTATGTGAGTAGTATAACTTTTAATTTTGAAGATTTTAATGGATTGGTATCTTTTGTTTGCCTTGAATAAAATTTCAATGGAAAGTTGTGAGAAATAACATCAGAGACAATTAAAGGACGTTCTAAACTAGAGCCATTATGAAAATTCCAAGGTTACATTTTCATATTTCTGCATTATCTTTTGTAAACCATATCATCTAATTGAAATATTTTAGATTAAATTTGGATTTGAAGGATGATTTTTTACATATCATAGATTTATGATATATTTCATATCCATTTTTACATTGTAGCTGCTCATTTCTATAATTCTGTATGTCCAATCCTCCTTTGATAAAAAAATTGCTTTTCCTGTATACTGTCTATAGTCAATACCTATTACTGCTCTATCTATCTATATACATATACACACACACATATACATAAGATAAAGTGGTTTTAATATTTTATATTCTTATTAGCCTAATTAGAATAAAACTACCAAAATGTATTTTTTATAACATCTATTTATTTTTAGCCATGTTTTTCCTCTTTCTCAGCTCTCTTTTGATTCTTATTTGATGATAAAGCTTCAAATTCAATATGAAGTAAATACAGGAAGTTCTCACATAAAATGACCAGAGCCCAAATATCATAGAGGGGAAGTTATTAAAGATTAGTTAAAACAAAATAGATTTTTATCTTTCTAAATTTTGGAAAGTAACACTCAGATGAAAAACTGTACATATTTTAATTTTATGTGAGGAAAAAAAATTCAAAGGAAGAACATACGGCTACCTTATAACGTAGACTGTTTGGCACAACTTTAAAAGAATTCTCAAAATGTCTAATGAATTCAAACAATATCTTAAGCTTAGTAGCCATAAATACTCTTGGTACTTTTGTAGTAAGAAAGTTACATGGCAAAAATACCATGAAATTAATTTATTAGTCTTTTAAAAAATTCACTTATTAGTAATTTTAATTGACATTCACCTGTGAATCATTTCTGGCCAGAATGAATACATCAGAAAGGAAAGTATAAGAAATAAATAAGGTGGGTATATAAAACTGAAAATGCTATTAATCATTTAATTTTAAAGAATTTCTCCTTCATAACTTGCCATTTTAAATTTACTTTAAGAAGTTTAAAGAAAAGTATTATTTTTAGTGTATTCTACCACATTTTACAATATTCAGTTTATGATTTATATTTAGAAATACACTCTTTTTTGCTGAATTATAGCTCAAGCTATTGCATCTATCTTGTTTTTATAATGAAGACACATTTCCTCCAGTATATTAAGGACTTTTTCATCATATATAATAAACTGAATAATCTAGACTGTGTGAGCAATGTCAAGACTGCTTTACAATTTAATAAATTAATACTGATCTTAGAATTTTATTTTTGAACACCTGCCAGCTTGTACATATATTATCTAATAACATTATTCTTTTATAGTCTTTTCTACAACTCTGATCCCTCAGATAATTCTTACAAAGTTTTATGCATTCTGTTTTCATTCAATGATCATTTCTATTTAAGGAAGGGGCTCAATTCTACTGCCCACGTTTATGTTGGTATGACAATTCCTTTTGATATAGTTTCTAAATCATTCATGATTTACTTAGAATTATTTGTATTCTACAACTAGAACTGCAGTCCTTCCCGTTTACTATTAAAATCTATTCAAAAACTGAAGTGGGGCTTGTTTTCTGTTGCCTTTTCCTCAGAAGATGCTCAGATTCAACCTTAAGTTTGTTGACCACCAGTTTTAAGCTTCTGGTATTTATTAATATTACAGGAATTTAATTTACATAGTTTTTGAGATCAGGAAATGGGTTTTACTGTCACTTTAAGGCACCTTCAGTTGAGTATGGTCTTGGAAACCCAGTGGTTTTATTCTTAGCCTGTCTTGTTTCTCTTTGTGTAGACATTCCTCAGCTTTAAAAAGAATCACAGACAGAACTATTACCATTACTTTCTTTACACAGAAAGATATTTTGGCCAACGTATATGTTAAAGTGAGTCAAAAATTTAAAAACATTATAAATATTTCTACCAGAGAATTATAAATAAATTTTTAAAAAATTTTATATAGGTAAAAAAAATAATGAGGATCGAAGCAGAGATGGTGAAGCAATCCAGAAATTTACAGCAGCGAGAAGCTGTAACCATTCTTGTTAACACTGGAGTCATCCCCCGGAATGGACCCCCTGCGAGTATGATGAAACCATTTCCTTTTGATGTCTGACGTGTTTAAGGGACTTCAGTACATGTCACCACAATCCTTGCCATCAAGACTCTGGCCTTATCTCATTCATCCTCAGAAAACATACTGCAACTCCAAGGTGTTTTCTTGCTCTCTTTTCCTCTCCAGGATCCCTAACATATTCCCTTCATGAGCTTAGGTTTTAACAATGGAGAAGACTTCAGATTGCTTTACCTTTGTCTCCTTCCTAAACATCTGAGGAAATGAACTATAAAGCTTGGTTACTGCCATGCAATGAGGGGCCAGGGCAACACAGGAGGACAAAGTGCTTTCTAGTTCCGTGAGTTATATTGCCCACATGCTTGTCACAGAAAAGTGGACTCTTCTAGGGGGAATTAATTCCCCAACTCCAGGACAGAAACTCCCTCCTATTTCTGTCATGGCAGGCTATATGTGTCGTATTTCCTTAGGATCCTCAAGACCAAGGAGATGAGTCTGCATACGTGGTGAATTTCCCACCTTCTGTTTCCATCCCATCCTATCCCATTCCACAAACCTGAGGTACAACTTTCTGCTACTCTGGGTGAGCCTCGGAGTGTCCTATCAGATTCAGATTGTCACAAAGTTAACTTCCTCACCTCCTTCTAGTCCTCACTGAAATGTTATTTTCACAATGAGGCCTAACTTAACCACCTTTTAAAACTGGTAACCTTTCTCTTTACCTACTCCCAGTCATCCTTGCTCTCTCTACAGTTTTATTTTCTTTAGCCTTTATTACTTTCTAAAACCTTAGGCATATAACATCTATTATTTATTTTCTTTCTCTGTCCACTAGAATGTAAGCTCTGCAAATACAGGAATCTTGTTCTGTTTCCTTCCCTGGCTTTTAGGTGCATCTAGCAGCTAAAGCACCACCTAATGCATGGTAGGAGATTGATAAATGTTTACTGACTAATGGAAGAGAGAGAAAGAGAGAGAGAGAGAGAGAGAGAAAGAGAGAGAGAGAAAGGAAGGAAGGAAGAAACAAACGAAAAAGGAAAGAGGCAGGAGGGAAGAAGGTGGGGAGGGAGGGACAACTCTTGTTCTATTACAATAGTCTTATCCCCAGAAAGCATGCTAAATTGTGATAGATTACTGTTTCAGCATATGTAATACATATTTCTTAGAGTCTGTCTCAACATGATTTCCCAACCTCCAGAGATATGTCCAGATTTAGACTGTTGAGGGATTTTATATTTTTTTCTTAGAAATTTGGAGGAAGACATCTGAGAGTCAAATGTTCATTCCAATTCTCAGTGATCTTTTAGGAATCTCAGAGAAATTGCCCTTGCTAGCACAGTTAAACAATGCTACACCTTCTAAAGCAGTTTACAGTTATATTCAAAGCAGGTCTTTTCACAGCCCACTGAGATTCTAACAGCAGTGACTTCTGAGAGTCCACAATCATAAGATACCTGCAGACGACTGATTGACAGGGGCCCGATAATGACCTCAGGAATTACATGCTCCAACACCAGAAAAAACAGTACATAGTACAGAAACTTTAGCTTTTGTGAATCAGCTCTCCAGCTATGTCCTGATCTCAGGATCTCAGAAAGCTCTGTACCTCTGGGAAGGGCCCTGCTATCAGCAGTTAGACATCTGCCCCAGCCATTCTCCCAGCCCACAGGTGCCATGGTGCCCAGGAACTCGCTCCCTTGCTGTTCCAGCAGTGCCTGCTTCAGAGAGCTGGCTCTGTGGTCAGACTGCCTGGTTATTTGCCTGAATTTGTCCAGGGCTACTGGACATATTGAGGGCCCTAACAATACTGATTGCAACTTGATCTTTGGTAAGTTTCTATGTTTTTCATTTTCTTAATTTACTCACTGTTCCTCACTTATGTAGTAGGGGATATTAATAAATATTTACTCATGGTGTTGTTATAAGGATTAAAGGATATAATTCATATGTGACTTAAAAAATAACTAGCAAGCTAAAACTATTCTATGAGTTATTATTATTATTACAAAACTTATAATAAATATTTCTTTAGTGAAAGTCTTCTCAGTAGTCTAAGATTTGAAATTTCTAGGTGAACCTTGATTAGGTTGACAGATAAAATTCAGGTCATCCAGGTATGAGTGAATTTCAGCTAAACAACAAATAGCTGTTTAGTATAAGTACATCCCAATGTTGTATGGGACATACTTATAATGAAAAATTATCCATTGTTTCTTTGAAATTCAAATTTAGTCAGGCATCCTATATTTTATTTGCTCAATATGGTAACCTTAACAAGATGCCATTCACTCTAGATGTCTTGCTCCCTTTGATCACAGGTACTTTTGGGATTCACAGATCTCTGTTTCCCTTTCAAGATCCTGAAATGTTCTAAGTATGTCCAGGTCAGTGGAAAGTCTAGGGGAAATGGCACATTCATTTGGGCTTTGACTGTTCCTAAGCATTTGAAGATATCTTTACTTCAGGCAATTTGGGCTTTCTGGCTGCCCCAAATCACAAAAAGCATGAAGTCACAAAGACTGGCTAGGGCTTGGAATCACAGGAAGGGGAAATAATCAGACACAAATAATAACGTAATGCATACTTTCATTTTTCTCTGTATTTATGTCTCTTAGCTGTCACTTTTCTGTCATCTCCTCTCATCACAAACAGCATGACTTTAAACAGTGTATGTTAAGGATAATATGAATGCAGTTTCTACATTTGTATTATTCAGAATTGAGAGATCATCAAGTTATCTTTAGTAAATATTGGTCACTTAAAGAATATGATTAAAGTACAATATATCCGTGTTTGATATTTTTAAATTTACTGTGTAAAATGATTATAGAATATCAAGTAGTAAGCACGTGCCCATGGGACATGGGTCTTTATTTCATTCCTTTGGCACCCAGTGAATGTACTATAGTTTATAGCACATACTGATTACCTAATGTTAGTTAAATAAATAAATGAACGTTTTACATTATTCTGTCATCTACAGGGCAAATCATGATTAGTTTTCAAATTGATCATTACATACTAATATCTTACTGATATTAGAAATTAAATTTTATGCAAATAATGAAATATTGAAATATTCCCAAATGGTTGTTGAAAAATAATGGAAGAACACAGTGCAGTAAGCTCTCCCCAAAGGTATGCTAGACTTAGTTCATGTCTTGGAATTCATAATTCTTTTGCTCTGTAGAGGCAAGAATTTACGGGTTTCCTTTTACTAAAAACAAACAAAAAAATTCTTTTGTTGCCTAGAGAAATTTTGTGCAATAGTTACCTTCTAGAACTCAGTTTAAAATAATTTCCTTTGTGAAACATTCTTAGGCATCTGAGACTGACAGATCTCTCTGATGTGTAATTTATGACTTTCCTGTAATTCTCACAAATATTTGGTAGGTACTAGCTCAGTCCACAAACTCAAGGGTGAATGAAAATAGATTTTATTTTTCTGTTGAACTGAATTTTTGTTTCAAGCCATCATTCCATGAGTTCTGCAGAAACTTTACCAAGAACTTTCTTCCTCTTTACTTGGAAATGAAACCTAACTTATCTTTCCCTGAAGTAATTTCTGAACTACCCGTTTTACTGTATTCCTTACCTTTAGGTCATTAAGTTCATCATGGAGATAATAATAGCTAATACTTATAGAAGGTTTGCCTTGTGGTAATTAACATTCTGAGTGTTTTTTAAATTTCAAACATTAAATCATTGAATTCTCCTAACATTCACACAAGGTAAGTACTATTAGTGGTTTCATTTTAAAGTGAGAATACCAAGAAATAAGAAATCTTGAACAGCTCACACAAGGTCATATAGCTGATCAGTAATGGAGCTGAGATTTTAATCTAAGTAGTCTAGCATCAGAATCTGTGACTTCAACCTGTACAATGCAACGTTCCTGAGTACCATTCAGGTCTGATAGCAATTTCTGCTCATTTAATGCCACCTTGGATACCTGATAATTCCAATTCCATGTTATGCTGAGAAGTTTCCAAAGCTCTTTCTGGCTTTAGCTAGTTCTCTATGTGGCTGTGCCTGGTAATGGAGATCTGAGAAACGGGATATAGGTTTATGTGCTCTATGATCCCATAAACTTAGCTGATGCTATTGCTGTGTCCCTGAAGTTGTTCTGATGCAGGGCTCAGGTTCTCTCACAAACAACCCCTACCTTCCCTGTCTTTTGCTTCCTTCTCAACCACCATATTTTTTTTCTAATTTTGATAATTGCAGGATTGGAAAGATGAGCAATCTTAAAAATTTCCCTCCTGATACACATTTATGTCATGAGGTGATTTGTTGCCCTCCGCCACACATTTCTCTAGGGATATTGGCTTTTGGAAAGAAAAAAAATTTAGAAAGGGACCTGTAGACTTGTATGTCATTTGCTTTCTGACACGGTATTATGCTTCACTGAAGCAAAGTGTAGAAACCTGTGTGGTTTCTGGAATAGGGCAATAGGAGAAAAGAAAAGAAAACAACAAATGTGGATGATACTTTAAAATTTTGTATCACCAAACACTTGCTGTACTTTGTTGTAATTACTTAATTTTTAGGGGTTTCTCCTACTTAATGAGAGAAAAATCTACATCTTATTTAATGTTCTATTGGCAGAGATAGAAGAGTGATCACAAAATAAATATGAGTTGATTAAATGGATTAGTTCATGATTATATAACTGATTATAAATTAATGTTATGTAACTAAAATGAATAAAGACCCCATTCTATTCCATGTTAACTTGGAATGTTCACACAAACTTCTTTCCCTACCTATTTTCTTTAAATTATACAGACTGTTTCTTCTTGATGGCATGTTCATTTTAGTTCTTCTAGCAATGTGAATGCTAACAACCAGACAAGTAGGCTCTGTTCAGTATTATTTAACTTAAATCTCCAAAGTCAGGCCAAATCCAAAGGTTTTTGCCCACCTTCATCTGCAATTCTGTGGGCATTAATGGAAACCACAACTGTCCATAGATAGTCCTACGCATAGGACCCCTTTCATGGAAAAAATCTCCAGGCTGCTATCTCTTAGGGTTCACAGAATGAAGATTATAATATAAAAATGATTATAAAATCTGAAGATATCAAAAAGAACTTTGAAAGACCAAGGATTTCTTTTTGTATGTAGAGATATTTTCCACCTATATAATGAAGAAAAAATAAAAATATTATCACCCTTCTTTGAGTTGGTTCTTGTGTTAGCAATTAATTATTTTGCCTCAGTTGTCAGCAATGAACTATTGCTCCTCAGGTGTGATACAGGCTCTATGGGCATGCAAAGGTACTATTGCTATATACAGATAATCTTGACCTTGACCTACCCATAAGATAGGACAGGAATAAAAGGGAATCCCTCCCAAATACACATTCTGAAAAATAAAAACCAGTGTGAACCTGATACCTGCTATGTAAACTGTGGCCACCATTTAGAACTTAACAGGTGATCACCTCCCAAAAGACACACAATCCCAGGCACCCCACAACAATAGGTCAAATGAGAAGTGGCATTAAACATAGGATTGAGTGTCCTACTCTTAATTCTCACATGTGCTATCATTTAGAATGTCTCCGCTCTTGACAGATACCACTGAACTATGTGTTTTATATACATTACCTTATGTAGTTGTAATTCAGAAAAGGCAATGAAAACAAATTAAAGGTAAATTAAATCAAATCCTGTCTCACTGAAATTGAGATGCAAAAAGATTACATATAATATATATAGTTCTGCAGGAATTAGGGGAAGAACCAATATTCAAATCTGGCAAGCATTATATGGTATGGCCTAAATGTGTCCCTCCAAAATTCATATTGAAATCTAATTGCCACTGTGATAGTATTAAGAGGTAACCTTTTGGAAAGTGATTAATTCATGAGGACTCGACTCTCATGAATGGGATTAGCACCCCTAGACAGAAGTTGAAGGGCACTGTCCTGCCCCTTTCACCACGTGAAGACAAAGCAAGGTGTCATCTATGGAAGAGAGAGCAAGTCCTTACCAGACACCAAATCTACTGTGCCTCGATCTTGAACTACCCAGCCTCCAGAACATTATGGGTGCAGTTCCAGACCACTGTAATAAAGCAGCTATCACAATAAGCGACCTACAGTAATTTTTTGGTTTCCCAGTGCATATAAAAGTTATGTTCATACTATAGTATATTAAATGTGCAAAAACATTATGTCTAAAAAACAATGCAAATACCTTAATAAAAATACTTTATTGCTAAAATATGCTAACAGTCTTCTGAGCCTTCAGTGAGTTGTAAACTTTCTGCTCGTGGAGTGTTTTGCCTCAATGTTGATGGCTGCTGACTGATCAAGGTTGTGCTCGCTGAAGGTTGGGGTGCCTGTGGCAATTTCTTAAAATAAGATAACAATGAAGTTTGCCACATTGATTGACTCTTCCTTTCATGAAAGATTTCTCTGTAGCTTACTATGCTGTTTGATAGCATTTTAACCACAGTAGGACTTTTTTCAAAATTAGAGTCAATCCTCACACACCCTGCTGCCACTTTATCAACTAAGTTTGCATAATGTTCTAAATCCTTTGCTGTCATGTCAACAATGTTCACAGCATCTTCACCAGGAGTAGTTTTCATCTCAAGAAACCACTTTCTTTGCTCATCCATAAGAAGCAACCTCTCATCCACTAAAGTTTTACCATGAGATTGCAGCAATTCAGTCACATCTTTAGGCTTCACTTCTCATTCTAGTTCTCTTGCTATTTCCACAACATCTGCAGATACTTCCTCCACTGAAGCTTCGAACCTCTCCAAGTCATCCATGAGAGTTGGAATCAACTTCTTTCAAACTCCTGTTAATGTTCATAATGTTCATAATGCTCATAAATCACAAATGGTCTTAATGGCATCTATAATGGAGACATCTTTTCAGAAGATTTTCATTTTACTTTGAGCAGATCCTTCAGAGGAATCACTCTTACCCTATACCTTTACAAACATGTATCTTAAAGAGAATTAAATGTCAAAATTACTCCTTCATTCATGGGCTGCAGAATGCACGTTGTGTTAGCAGGGATGAAAACAATATTAATCTCCTCGTACATTTCTTTATTTTTAATTTAATTTTATTTTATTTCAGAATATAGATTTCCATCAGAACTCTTGGCTGACCAGGTGCATTGGTAATGAACAGTAATATTTTAAAAGGAATCCTTTGTCAGAGCAGTAGGTTTCAACAGTGGGCTTAAACTACTTAGTAAACCGTACTGTAAACAGATTTGTTATCAGCCAGGCTTTGTTTTTCCATTTCTAGACACAGGTAGGGTAGATTTAGCATAATTCTTAAGGGTCCTAGGGTTTTCAGAATGGTAAATGAGCATTGGCTTCAACTTAAGGTCACCAGTTGCATTAGCCCCTAACAAAACAGTCTGTCTCTGAAGCTTGAAACCAAGCATTGACTTCTCTTTTGTAGCTATGAAAGTCCTAGATGGCATCTTCTTCCAATATAAGGCTGTTTTGTCTACATTAAAAATCTATTTTTTAGGTGTAGCCACCTTCATCAATGATCTTATCTACATCTTCTGGAAAACTTGCTGAATCTTCTCCTTCAGCACTTGCTGTTTCACCCTGCACTTTTATGTCATGGAGGTAGCTTCTTTCTTTACCTCATGAACCAGAGTCTTCTACCTTCAAACTTTTCTTCTGCAAGTTTCTCACCTCACTTAGTTTTTTATAGAATTGAAGAAGGTTAGGGCCCTGCTCTGGATTAGACTTTGGCTGAAGGGAATGTTGTGGCTGGTTTGATTTTCTATCCAGACCATTACAACATTCTTCATATCAGTAATAAGGCTGTTTGTTTCACTTTCTTATCATTCCTCTGTTCACTGGAGTAGTGCCTTTAATTTCCTTCAAGAAATTTTCCTTTGCATTCACAACCTGGCTAACTGTTTGGCATGACAGGCACAGCTTTAGGGCTATCTAGGCTTTTGATGTGCCTTCCTCACTAAGCTTAATCATATATAGCTTTTGATTTAAAGTGAGAGACATAAGACACTTCCTTTCACTTGAACACTAAGAAGCCATCGTAGGGTTACGAATTGGCCTAATTTCAGTATTGCTGTGTGTCAGGGAATAGGTAGGCCTGAGGAGAGGGGGACAGACAAGAATGTGGCCGGTCGTTGGAGAAGTCAGAACATGCACGACATTTAGTGATTGAGTTTGTTTTTGTGCGTGACTTGTGGTTCCCCAAAACAATTACAATAGTAACGTCACAGATCACTGATCACAGATCATCATAACAGATATAATAATAATGAAATATTTGAAATATTGCAAGATTTACCAAAATGTGATGTAGAGACACAAAGTGTGTACATGTTAAAAAATAGTGCTTATAGACTTGCTTGAAGCTAGGGCTGCCACAAACCCTCTATTTGTAAAATAAATAATATCTGAGAAGCCCAATAAAGCGAAGTACAGTAAATCGACGTATGCCTGTATGCCTTGTCAAGCAAAATTGATTTAGAATTTAGAATATGTTTGATAAATACTCACCATATATTTAGTGTAACTAGGTAAAGTTATCATATTAAATTATAGTGCATGAGCTTATCAATAGTGGCATAAAATAATGAACGTTTGCATTAATGATTGGACAAAAATACTTGCATTTTAATAATAATAATAATCTTATTTTTGCAAAGCTTTTTCAGACAAATTAAAAAGAAACATCAAGAAACCCAAGCATTATTCATGATTCCTCCCTTTTTCCCCCCACATGCTCAGTCTAGCTCCTGCTAATTTCACACCCTGACTACGCTTTTTTATACTTCATCTGCACAAACTTTGAGTTTCTTTATTATCCTCATTTTTGTTACAAACTTACATATCTATGGTAATTTTAATATTAAAAATAAATTGAATAAGCTTTTCAACATTTAAGACATAGATTAGCATTGATGGTTCCTCATGACTTGTACGTCAGACAGTCATGTTTCGGGTGTAGTCCACAAGGCAATCTGAGAGAAGAATGGTAGTTCTTCCCACTGTACACATTGACAGCGACATCCTCACTTTTAATATGTATTATACCACCTATTTGAAATTAAACTAAACCAAATCCCACAAAATGCTACAGTGATTAGGGAGATCCTTGTATATAAATTGTGGGTTATCTTTAATCATATATAATCATAACAATCATACGTGAGTCCAAACAACAAAATAATGACAAGGCTGGCATTTCCACACTTAACGGTGAGTTAATAATTGGTCTCTCTACAAGATAAAAGCAATGGTGACCTACTGGGATCTTAAACTCAAACAATTAAGATGATTATTTGACATATAAATTTATATCCTCTATTATTAATGAACCTCATTCTAAGTGCATTTCACATTGAGGAAATTTGTTTAGGATATCAATAATCAGCTTCGCAATTTGCAAGGCATTTAAATGTATTTTTTAAAAACTTTAACTTCATCTCAGTTTTTGAAAATGAGTGTTTGTATTTATATTATAGTTTTACATGTATATAATTTATAATAAGCATACATGGGTGTTGATCTGCTTATTAGGTAGTTTGCATAATTAATACTAATTCTTTCATGTTTTACCAATAGAAAAACATGTTCAAAGAAGTTTGGAAGCCCCTGCATCAGAGACCTATATGCTTTGGCACAAATAATTAGGGGACTTCAAAACAAAAAGGAAATGCAACTTTACAAGGAAGGCTGAGACACTGCCTAGAATCAGATAATGCATTTCACAGTTATGCAGTGATGCACACATATAAAAATGAGAGAAACAAACGCATCTCATTCGTTTTGCTTATATTTATTGAGCCTACAGTATAAAGGGTGAAGATGATTCTGTCAAGAAAAGGAAGGAGGTTACTCCAGGCAGAAGGAAAACATTTAAGAATTGGTGAAAAGTGTACTAATGCTGGTGCCATTGAGAATTTGTCCTGTTTCAGCCTAATTTCCCTCTGCCACTTCCTGCCTTAGTGAGGGTAACAAGTTACTGAACCTACCTTACCCCATCTGTAGTATCACAGTGATAGTAGCACACAACTCATAGGCTTGTTACGATGACATTTGAATTAGCATATTCAAACCACCTATCACAATGCTTGTCATTTTCCAGTCGCTGGCTAAAGTGTTAGCATAGACTTTCTGCTCCTTGGTAGGAGCTTCTCTATTTTTACTCAATATTGGATTTCTAGTACCTGGCATCTTGTTTCAACATGGCAGTGATGGCTGAGAGGATAAATAACTAAAATGAGACACCAAGTATGTGTAGTAGGTCAGCAGGAGATAGGGCAGGAGAGGCAGGTCTAGGAGGAAATGATCTTAACTTGGGTACCTGTTTCTTAAGGCTAATCTACTAGTAGCATGCAGGCAGTCAGGAAAATTTATATATATGTATACTGTTTATGTATACACCATGTACTTATACCACATATATAAACATGCAGTATATATAAACATGCAGTATATATATACACACACACATACATACACACATACTATATATATATACATAAACATGTGGTACACACACACACACCCCACATGTTTTTGGTTACATGGATATAGCTTTTGCAATGCTTAAGTCAGGGCTATAAGTGTGCCCATCACTCAAATAGTGTTCATTGCACCCCTTAGGTATATTTTTGCCCTTCCCCTCTTCTCCCCACCCCCTTGCTTGATTTCCACTGAGTTTTACTTCCCTTTGTGCACATGTGTGCTCCTTGGTTAATTCCAATTTAATAGCGAGTACATGTGCTATTTGTTTTTTCAATCTTTAGATACTTCACTTGGGATAATGGTCTCCAGTTCCATCCAAATTATTGCAAAAGGCATTAATTCATCCTTTTTTATAGCTGAGTAGTAGTCCATGGTATACATATACCACATTTTATTAATCCACTTGTGAATTGATGGGCACTGGATTGATTCTGTATCTTTGCAATTGTGAATTGTGCTGCAATAAACATTTGGTGCAGGTGTCTTTTTGATAAAAAGATTTCTTTTCCTTTGAGTAGATACCCAGTAGTGGGATTGCTTAATCGAATGGTAGGCCTACTTTTAGTTCTGCCCTGTAGCTCCAGGTCCCCTGCTGGGCCTGTGACACCACCTCTGAGATTGCAGAGTTGTGTCTGGTCCCCCAAAACCCACCACTGAGTCTCCACCGCTGCTGCTGGGTCAGCAGAAACTCCCCATGGTCCAACACTTCACTTGGGACCCCCCAGCCCTGAGCAGCCATTACTCCTGGACCTAGTTCATGCAACTGCCCACAGCCCGGTCTTCCACCACCACTGCCACCATCACCCAGCTGCCACTTTCACCTCCACTGTGAGACGCCAGCCAGAGCAACCCCCCACAACAACAGCTGCCATGGAGAAGGTCGCATCCAGCCCCCAACTTGAACTTCCAACAACAAGCTGGGGAATGTCCCTTCACCCCACACGAAGATCATCCGGTGCTGGCTCAAACTGTGGCAATCACAAGGGAATGGGTCAAAGTAGAACAGCTGTTCTACAGGCTTTTAGCGAACCCTCCCCTCCCGTGATGGGTTGATCTTCCAAAATACATCACAAAAGCTTTATCTAGGGTCCTCCCATTCCCCTGACTAAACAGGAGAGTTCCCAGCAAAGGAGAACAGGTGCCCTGCAGTCTTATTAGCCAAGAGCTAAGACAAGAGGAGTCAGATGAGAAGAAACCAGCAAAAGAGCCCTGGCAGCATGAAAAAACAAAATAGTCTTGCACCCCCAAGGGATCACAATGGAGCTACAGCACTGGACTCCACCCGCAAAAAAATGGCCAAAATGACAGAAATGGAATTCAGAATATGGATGGCAAATAAGATGAATGGAATTGAAGAGAAAGTTGAAAACCAACAAAAGGAAGCCAAAAAGATATTTCAGGAAATCAAAAAATCCTGTCGCTATATTTGTTGGGATTGCATTGCATGTATAAAGTGATTTAAAGATACCTGATCTTTCTATTCTAGACCTCTGGTCCCCAACCCCCAGGCCATGGACTGGTACCGGTCTGTGGCCAGTTAGGAACTGGGCTGCACAGCAGGATGTGAGCAGCAGGTGAGCAAGCAAAGCTTCATCTGTATTTACAACCACTCCCTATCACTCGCATCACCACCTGAGCTCTGCCTCCTGTCAGATCAGGGGCAGCATTACATTCTCATAGGAGTGCTAACCCTGCTATAAACTGCACATGTGAGGGAGCTAGGTTGCGCGCTCCTTATGAGAATCTAATACCTGATGATCTGAAGTGGAGCTGAGGAGGTGATGCTAATGCTGGGGAGTGGCTGCAAATACAGATTATCATTAGCAGAGAGGTTTGACTGCACAATAAATGTAATGCTCTTGAATCATCCCAAAACCGTACCCCCCACAACCCGGTCCGTGGAAAAATCGTCTTCCTTGAAGCCAGTCTCTGGTGCCAAAAAGGTTGGAGACCAGGATTCTAGACTATCTGTGTATTTCCATTTATTTGAACTATTGTTGTGTCCCTAAATTTCACTTCAGAGTGTGTGTATGTGTATGTATGTATGATTTCACATAGTTTGCCCCATCTTCTAAAATTTATTTTAGGTACCTGTATCTTTCCTCCTGCTATTGAAAAAGAAAACTCTTCATTTGTTATGTTGCATAACTAATTATTTTATGTAGAAATGCTATTGCTTTTTAAATTATTTTCATTTTTTTTTACCCAGATAGCTTACTGTATATAGTAGCTTTCAATGTTTTCTCGAGTTTTTCAGATTACCAATTATATCACTGCAAATAATGATAAATTTTCATACTAATTTTTGTTTTCATAGCTTTTATTTCTCTTTTTGGTTTTGTGATATGGGTTTATATATCTATTAACATACAGTAAAGATTTTTGAAACCCTTGTTTTGTACCTAAACTTTATGGGAGTATTTAGCTTTTAGATTAATAGGTTTCTATATAGAAATAGATATTGACATAATTATACCAGAGATTCTAACTCTGTTTCTGATGTTTGACTGCTGGTAGCTTTAAAGTCAAACCACTCCTTCTTCCCCTCTTCTTTAAATTTGGGTATGCTGATATATAAAAAAAAAAAGCCTGTGCACTCTTGCTGTAGGCATGGTGGGAAGTCCAATACACACAAGCCTGGTGGTCATATACATGTGGGGAAAACCTCAACCCAGCCCCACCCCAAACCACAATAAATACTCAAGACAGTTGCCCCTGCTTACTCTTTTAAGCCATTTTCAAGTCTGCTTAGGAGCTTGCCTGAAAAACCTCATTTTGTGAGTAATAAATCTTTTATTCTCTGTGTTAGTACATGTGTGTATGGAAGGCATGATTTATCTTGATATATGAATTAATTTTGGATGAGGAAACCCTCCTTCCTCTGTGGTGTGACCACATCAATAATTAGTGATCATTTATATTGATATTAAGATAGATTTAATTAATAACTTCATATTCAAACTATTTATCTATTCTTATTCTATTAAGAGCTATCAATTACAGATTTTGAATATAATCAAATTACATTTTGGCAACTGTAGAAATAATTTTATTTATTTTTATTCGAATCTGATAATATGGCCAATTATATGAATTACACTTATCAGAAATCCAAAGATGGTTCATTATTTGAAAAAAATGTTATTTTAATTGCCATTTTGTCATATTAAAATTTTTAAACCACAAATTACTTTGTTTTAATATATTTCTGGATTGTATAGTTTACTGCAGATAATTTTACAAACTACTCAAAGAGTTTAAGATCTGCTCCTAAAGGACACACTCTTTTTTCTCTCTTTAAGTATTTGTATATATGTTTTTTTGTAAATCTGGTAAACAACATAAAGTGGATTCTAAACATTTTTTTCCAGTTTGAGAGCCTGTAATGTATTATGTGAATATAATGTGTTTATATTTACTGTGATTGCTGGTCTATTTGAAATAATTTGTAACATAGCAATTTGTGATTTACAGATACCATGCTTTCTCTATTTCTTGATTTCTCATGTTCTGAATTGTCCTGGGTGTATCATACTTTCTTTTTCAATTTATGCTTTTTCCTTTAATTATTTGAAATTTTTACATTATGCTTCTGTGATTTTATATTCAAAAGACTTTCGATATATGTGATTTAGCTCATGATTTTCCTAACAATGTATAGCATCATTTAGTGTCTATAAACTTCAGATTTATTTCTTCAAACACATCTTTTCTTCTAGTCTTCACTCATGAAATTCCATCCTCCAATTGAATAGCTTCAGTGTAGAATTCTGACGACACACGGACACATTACAACCATTATAGATTACTCATCTATGTCAAACTAGACTATGTGCAGTAGTAGGAATCAAATTTGTAAACCCAAATTTTACTTAAAGATAAAATTTACCTTTACCTTTCTCCAACTACTTAATTTCTTTACCTTTCTCCAATCTTAATTTCTCCTCTCTGACTTTTTTTCTTATAAATTCTGGTTTTTCTATTTGTTAACCAACACTATTCCTATATTTCAACCAAAATATTTCAGAACCCTAAAACACTTGTTAACTTGAAATATATCACATTTGTTTAAATGTTGCTCTAGTTCCAGTTATTTTCCCACAGTTTTAGAAATCCTCTTCGAATTGCTGATATAAAATTGTTTTACTTTGTTTGATATCTGATATTAAATTCTTTCAGAAGTTTATAAAGTTATATAAATCTGATCATATCCTCTGTTCAAGAATCTCTAACAGTTTCTATTGCAATTAGAGTGTATTTTAAATTTACTTTTATAATTTCTCTTCCAACTTCCTTGACCACTAAAGATGTGATTGTCTGTCTTGCTAAACTTATAAGTATAACAAAGTACATTTTAAATAATTAATTAAGGTAATTTTAGATAGAGACTTATAATAAGTAAATTAAACAGAGTAACGGGTAGACTTAACCCGGTGTTTGGGGAGGTAATCTTTAACTAGGATTATGAAGTTAAAGGAAAGACATATGTAGTAGGCATACATTTTGTGATTGCCAGGAAAAAACTATGTGAGAAAAGGATATTAGAGCTGAGAAAATCCAGGCATGTAAACATCTATAAACAGTGTCTCCCAAGTAAAAGGAAGAAAAGACACGTTAGAAACAAGCTTGGGCAGTGCAAAGGACAGAATGAAGACTGATGCAATAGTATGGGGCAGTAGACTCAACATACAACTATAAAGAACTAACTAAATGATAATTACTATATGAGTAATTTCAAATACCATAAAATAATTAAAATGACACATATTACACACTCTGACATGGTGTATTAGTCTGCTGAAGCTGCCACAACAAAATATCACAGATTGGGTGGCTTAAGCAATAGAAATTTATTTTCTTGGTTTTTGAGCCCAGAAGTCTAAGATCAAGGTGCCAGCAGAATTGGTTTCTGATTAGGCCTCTCCCTTCATCTTACAAACAACACCTTCCTTCTGTGTTTTCATGGGGCCTTTCTTCATATATGTGCAGAGAGAGAAACATCTCTGATGTCTCTTCCTTTTCTTATAAGGACATGAGTTGTATAGTTTAGGGTTCCACCCTTATAACCTCATTTAACCTCAGTTACCTACTTAAGCCCTATCTCCAAATATAGTGACACTGGAAGTTAGGGCTTTGACATATAGATTTGTAGGGGACAAAATTCAGTCCATGACACATAGAGGCAGTTATTCCTCTTTGGTTTGCTTTGTTTCCTTTTAATAAATTCAAGCATCTATAAATATATTTATCTTCTACAAGAGAAACTGGTCTGCTGGGCTTGGTCCTTTTGAAAAGGATATATGGGGAGTGATGAGAAGCACAGCAATCTAAAGAGCAGGTAAACCAACTATAATTATAATTGAGTGATGGGGGAGCCAGCACTTCAATTACAGCTGATTATTGCCATAGAGGGAAAGGTTCAGTGTTTACCATATATTCAGTTCTCGAGAGATATAGTGGCATATATATGCTTTTCTTTTAGAACTTTTATGATACAATTGCAAATTGACAGGCAGTATGGTGTTTTTAGCCTATAACTGTATCTTATTAATCCACAAGGTATTTCTCTATTATTGTTTCTATTTAGAAGTGAGTTTTATTGTTCCTGAATTATGACTTTAGAGATGACTAGATGTGACCTGTGCTTATGGCGGATATGTGTTATTTTTGCTTCCCCAGTATATTTTCCTTATTCTGCTAAAAGTATTTGGAACATTCCTAAACCTAGTTCTCAACTGGTGATATTTATAGTATGACTTATAAACCAATTAACACTTGAGGCAAAAGATAATGCAGAGGTAAATCAATAAGTCAGTATTAAAATTGGTAAGACTTGTAAATTTATTTGTTTTTTGTCTTTCTTCTTCTCTCCTCCTTTTTTTTTTCTTTTTCTTCATCTTCATGGTTTTTAATTTCAGGTTTGTCAGGGAGCACTGGGAGTAAGCACGTGACTTAGCCATCATAGATAAGAATATTTCATTCACTGGCCAAAATTACTTGCTCAGAGGTGGGCATGGGCCATATTACCTAATCCACATGATGAAACTCAACCTGTAGAATATTAGTTAACTGGCAGGGAAGTAAATGTACAATTTTTAACTTTCAGGAAAATATAAGACTGAGTCAGAGCTCTCAGGTTGAGAGCTGGCCTGGGGATGATGTCAATCTAGAGGAAATAAAACTACGATGAGGGGGAAAGAGAGAGAGAGAAAGATTCCTAATATCCTGATGCCATAGTGTCCTATGAGCACAGGCATCACTATACTTTACATAAAACAATACATGTGCTTTTTCATCCAAGCCAGTTTGAGTTTGGGTTCTTATCATTTATAGTGGGAATAGTTTCAATGAAATGCATATCTCAGTACAGAGCAGCTGTTTTGTAGGCCATAAATAAAACATAATTAAAGGATTAGAAGTTAAATCTAAAGTTATATTCTGTTTCTTATTAGCTGCTTTTCCTATGTATTCTTGCCTTCTGGCTCCATCTTAATTTTTTTATGGCTGCTCTAGAGTGTTGCTTTAAATATTTTTAGAGCAATTGGAATAATAAAAATATATAACATAATGAATAACTTAAAAGTTCTGAAATATTATCAATAATAAGATATTTATTTCTTAAAACTAAGAGAAAATTTGATTATCTGTATAACATATGTCCGTTTGAAACAATTCCCACTACTGACTCATATATACTCAGAAAATTATTTTGCTGTTGGTTATTTCGCACATAACAGAAATAATAAATGTTCACTTGACTAAATTTTATATTTGCCTTGTAATTGCAATAAATTTTGATACATTACCATTTAAATCATAATCTCTGAAAAATCAATTTCATAGCAATTAATCTTTAAACTGCTAATTGACACTTGATAAGTGTGTTAATTGATATGAATAGCATGGTAGCTTATATGTTAAATGTCAAATGTGTTTTTTATAATTAAAATGTATTAATAATAAATTAATTGCATATATAGGTCCTGTCATGTAATGTTAATTATATTAGATTCTCATCTCAGAAACATATTTCCACCGAATAGTCTTAATAAATGACTAAATAATAAAATGATTTTGCAGGTTATTTATTTGTTTATGAATGTTTAGATGTACCTATACAATAGAAAAATTGTACACTATTTCCTCTTGTCAGGAGATTATAGTCTTAAAAAAATTTTCTACTTCCCACAATTCCTGTATTGATTATTTATGTGGTTTTTTTAATTTAAAGAAAGGTAAACATAAACAGAAGAGTAACACTACAGAGAACAGAGTTGGGAACTTTCATCCACTCATCCAGCAACCACTTCCTTTTTAGGAATACAGACGTAGAGTAGACAATTAATAAATTCTACATATAAGAAGAAGAACAAGAAAAATTATGATATTAAAAGGCTAAAGTAAAGTAACAAGATGAAAAATATCAGTGATATCATGAGAAATATCACGAAAAATAAATTTTTGTGCAGTAGATCGGGAATACAATTCAATTGGTAAAGTTTTTTTAAAATGAGATTTAGAGTAAAAAAAAGATAACCTTTTGATGTTTACAATAGTAGTAAATTGTGATTTGTATTCTCCTTTATGTTTGTCTCATTCCAAATCTCCTACAATTTTTATATCCCACACTACTAAAGAAAGTAAAGGACTTTAAAAATTATTTAAACACATTATGATAAAAGATGTATATGACACTTACACTGAAAATGTGTCTACAAATTATCTTAAAATTTAATATTTCTCATATAATCTCTTTTAAAAACAAGACAGAAAGGGTAGATGGAGAGTAATATCATATGTTATGACCATATTAAGAAGTCTAAGCAATGTAACATAATAATGATGAATTAAAATTGAGTCACATTTAAGAAAAGCCAATCAATTTGGCAGGAAGAAAAAAAAATCAAATTTTTAATGCTTGATGCTTCAAGGAAAAGTCAGTACAAAATTTAGACTACTGATATATAGTGGTTGAATTATGGCCCCGGAAAATAGGTCCACTCAGAATCTCAAAATATGACCTTTTTTCAGAATGAGTCTTTGCAGTTTATAAACATCTAGTGATGAGATCATCCTGGAATGGTATGGGCCTTAAATGCAATGACATGTCCTTATATTAAATAAAAGAAGAGAAAACAATCACAGACACACAGAGAAAATAAAGCCGCGTAGAGATGGAGGAAGAGTTTGGAGTCATGCAGCCCAGAGATAGGCAATGCCAGGGGTTGCCATCAGCCACCAGAAGCTAGGAGAGACACATGAATTGCTTCTCCCTCTCAAGTTCCAGAATGGACCAACCCTGCCAACAACTTGATTTCATATTTCTGGTCCCCAAACTTTAAGAGAATTTCTGTTGTTTTAAGCTACCCAGTTTATGATAATTTGTTATGGTAGCCCTGGGAAAAAACTACAGATTTATCATTTACTGAGAAATTCAGTATATAATTAGAAGTATGCATATTATTAGAAATTATTTAAGACATAAATCAACAAAAGTTATAAGAAAGCATTCAAGAATGTCAGCAATTAAAATATAAAATGTTTTTGAAAATTAGCTGAAAGATCATTAAGGAGAAGAAATAACAGGTTTGTCAAATTCATAGTAAAATGGTCCACAAAAAGAGGTCATTTTTAGTGTTAAATTTAAGAATCTGAATTTAAGAAGTGTACAATAAGCTGGTAGAGGGATTGGATATTTTGAGGAAAGAAAAAAAAATTCTGTAGCTGAGAGTAATAATAATACATCTGGAGAGAGTGATTTCTTGGAAAATGATAGAGTAGTAGGCTCTAGAAATTAATCCTTTCATCAAAACACCTCTTAAGATGGCAAGAACTGTCAGAATCAACTATTTTGGAACACTGGAGTCTAGTTGAGCACTTGCAGCAAACCAATGAATGCTTCATGAAGAAAGAAACTACTATATTTTGGTGAATTTTGGCATTGTGTAAAGCAGCTGCCATCCTTTATCCCCAAGCCTTATAGCAGGCAGGCATGGGAATAATGGCCCACATTCTTGTGTTGGAATGTTGATGCCACGGTGGGCAATAAGGACCTTGTCCCACAAAAACTGGTGGTTTATTGAGGGACTAGCATGAAGGCTGGGCACTGTTTCAACTCTCTTAGGTTGAAGCAGCTTCCCAATTTGCAGCTGTCAAAATAATTTAAAGAAATATGTACCTTTACTTTTTTCTTTCTTTATTTTATCCAAAGATTTAAGAAAATCTCAAGTCACTGATTATGGAAATACTCGAACAGGACTTCAGAGGACACAAACAATAAGAAATACAGTCTCTACAAAATAGTTTTGAAAGTTACTAAACAAACAGACAACTACAGCCCTCAGCAAGTATCAGTAGCAATCTCTGGGGAGGGAGAAAATATGATTTACAAATTTACCATTTTATTATACTTAGAATGTCCAGTTCTCAAAAACAAATTGTAAAGCATACAAAGAAACAGGAAAATACGGCCCACTGACAGAATAAAAAGAAATTGAAAGCAACCGTCCCTGAGGAAACCCAGATATTACACACTAGAAAAAGACTTTAATTTTCCTAAATAGCTCAAAGAAATAAAGTAAATCATGGACAATGAGCTAAAGAAAACCAGTAATATGACAGGGAATATCAATGAAGAGAGAAATTATAAAAAGAAACCAAAACCAAATATGAATTATGGAACTGAAAACTACAATAGCAGAACTGAAAAAAAAAATCACTAGAGGAGAGAAATAGCAGATTTAAGTACAAGAAAAAAATCAGCAAACTTAAAGATAGGTCAATTAAAATTACCCACTCTGAAGAGCATAAAGAAAAAAAAAGAATGAAGAAAAACAGAACTCAAGGGACATATGGTAACCTGAAGCCAGATGAAGAAATAAAGATGACAGGTAAAGATAAACACATAAATATTTATAAAAGCTTTTATTAGTGTATTTTTGGCTTGCAACTTTTTTGTTTCCTCTGTGATTTAAAAGACATGTGGACAAAATAATCACTATAAATCTATGTTAATGGACACACATTGTATAAATGTTATTTGTAACAATAACAATTTAAGGGGAGATATAATTGGACAGGAGCAAAATTAACATATGCTATTGAAGCTAAATTGGATTCAATTCAAGCTAGATTGTTATAAATTTAGGATACTAACTTTAATCCCCATGGTAATCACCAAAAAAGAGTTGAAAATGTATGAAAAAGGAAATGAAGAGGTAATCAAAAGAGTGCACTAGAAAAACATCAAACAGAAAAGAAGGCAGTATCGGAGGAATTAAAGACCAACAGAAACATATATTACATGTAGAAAACAAAGAGCAAAATGGCAGAAGTCATCCATTCATTATCAGTAATCACCTTAAATATAAATGGATTAAATTTACCAATTAAAAGTTAGATTGGCAAAATGGATAAATAAAACATATTCCAATTACATACTGCTTCCAAGGGATTAATTTTAGACCTAAAAACACAAATAGATTGAAAATGAAGGGATAGAAGAAGATATTCCATGCAAATAGGCAATATCCAAAAGGGAACAAGGATAGCTATACTAATATGAGAGAAAGTAAATTGTAAGTCAAAAACTGTTATATAAGGCAGAGAAGGACACTATATATTCATAAAAATGTCAATTTATCAAGAAAATATAACAATTATATACACCATTTGCATCTATATCTAACAAACATATTTACCAAAGAAAAAAGCCACAAAATGTATGAGGTGAACATTGACAGAATCAAAGGGACAAAAATGTTTCAACATTGAAGATTTAAACTCCATTTCAATAATGGATAGAACATCTAGACAGAAGGTTGATAAGGAAATAGAGGCTTTGAATAACACTGTGAACATAACAAACAGTTATAAAACACTACCCAATATCAGCAGAATATACATTCTTCTGAAGTGCACATGGAACATTCTCCAGAAGAGACCATATATTAGGCCACAATGCAATTCTAAAAAAACAAAAAATCTAAATCACAAGCAACTTTTCACAAAGGAAAATTCCTAGAAATCAAAGGACAATGAAAAGTTCACAATATGTGGAAATTAACTTCTTAATGGATCAAAAAAAGTACATGCAAAATTAGAAAACTTTGAGATAAACAAACAAAACCAACATGCCAAAGTTAGAGGTCACAAAACAAACCGCAAATACCACTGACATAGAAAAAGGGTACTCAAACAAACCAAATTACACAGAGGAAACAAAAAGAGAGTAAATGAACAAGCCAGAAGAAGAAAGGAAAAACTAAGTATCTCAGCAGAGATAAATGAAATTGAGAATAGAAAAAAATAAAGCAAATCAATGAAATAAAGAATTAGTTCTTTGAAGGGATCAACAAAATTAGAAAACCTTTAGTAATGAAAAAAAAAAGAGTGAAGAAACAAATAACTAAAATTAGAAATGAATGTGGGGACAAAACTATTGACTTTACAGAAATGAAAGGGATTATAAAAGAATGTTTTTGTATGCTAACAAATAGATAATCTAGAAGAAATGGGCAAATTTATAAAAACATTAAAAATTAGCAAAATGAAATCAAGAAGAAATAGAGAGTCTATTTTTGTTATATTCTTGTTATATTCCAATAACAAGATATTGAATGATTCATCAAAAACTTCTCAACAAAAAAAAAAAATCTAGGATCAGTTGGTTTCACTGGTGAATTCTGCCAAATATTTAGAAGGAATTAAACCAATCCTAGTCAAAATCTTTCAAAAACAGAAGACGAGAGAACATTTCCTAACACATTCTATGAGGCCAGCATTACCTTGATGCCAAAGCCAGCCAAACATTCCACAAGACAAGAAAATATAAAGGCCAATATATCTTATGAATACAGATGCAAATATCCTCAATAAAATACTAACAAACATTAAAAGCATTACATATCTAAATAGAGTGGCATATATTCCAGGAGTGCAATGGCTGTTTAATAAAAGAAAAGAGATCAATGCAATGCATCACATTAATAGAATGAAGGGGGAAAAAAACCACATGGTTATCTCAATAGACACAGAAAAAGCATTTGACAAAGTTCAAAATTCTTTCACAATAAAAACACTCAGCACAAAAGGAATAAAGGGAACTTCCTTAACATGATAAATGTCATTTATGAAAAACCCACAGCTAACATCACAGTCAATGGTGAAATGTGAGGATCAAGAGAAGAAAAGGATATTACATGCTTTCACACTACTTTTCAGCATTGTCCTGGAAGTTCTAGCCAGGAAAGTGAGGCAGGAGCAAGAAATTAAAGCTATTTATGTTGGAAATGAATAATTATAATTATCTTTATTTATAAATGACATAATTTTATATATAGAAAACCCCGTAGAATCCACAAGAAAGCTGTAGCAGGTGGTTAAATGACAATAAGGAAAGAGTTGGTTGAGTTTTTTGTAAACCTACTATTATTATGGCCTTACCTAACTGTTCTATTTTACTCCAGGAAGTAAAGAACTCAAATTGTATAATCCATTGGAATTTTTAAAATAGGAATTTTGGAGGTTATTGTGTTTTTAATTATTTGGCATATAATTTTAATTTGGCAATAGAGTATTTCTGCATTCTTTCTACAGAAATACTTCATGCATATAATTGTAAACAGAATTTAAAACACATAAAGCTCACCACTATTAAAACCACTAAACAAAAATTAATAATTCACAATATAGCAAATTACTGAGTTTTTCAATGAGAATCTAGATTTTGACAAGATCCAACTCTTACTTAAAGTATAGAAAATTTCAGAACAATACACCATGTTCTCAAAAAAGTAACTGTACATTCTAATAATATAAAGCATATTCATGAATGCAAATTGACATATAAAACAAATTAAATCTTCTATTCCTAAGTATAGAAGAATGAGCTCACTGATATGTTGTCCCACTTAAGTCTCTTTTTGTCTTTATATAATGTCCACACTAAACATTGGCTTTTTAGAATAGTATCCAAAACACAAAGAATGTTGACATAAAAAAGTATTTGAATGTTTTATTCTAAATAAATAATTATAGCCTGAATTCAAGTAACATACCAAAACTGTAACTATACCATAATAAGTACATAATGTATTAAGAAAAGGTCAGCAGCAATAAACAATTTCTGCCAATTCCAAGAGTCTCTTGGTTGAATCTTTGGGGTTTTCTAGATATAATATCATATACTTAGCAAAGAGCAATAGTTTGATCTCTTTTTTCCCCATTTGGATACCCTTGATTTCCTTCTCCTATCTGATTGTTCTGGCACTATGTTGAGTAGAAGTGGTCATAGTGGGCAACCTTATCTTGTTCCAGTTCTAAGCAGGAATGCTTTCAATTTTTGCCTGTTCAATATGATGTTGGCTGTGGGTTTGTCACACATGTCTTTAATAACTTTGATATATGCCCCATCTATGCCTATTTTGTTAAGAGTTCTTATCATAAAACGGTGCTGAATTTTGTCAAATATCTCTTCTGTGTCTATTGAGAGGATCATATGATCTTTGTTTTTGCTTTTATTTATAAGGTGAATTACATTTATAGATTTGCATATGTTGAACCATCCTTGTATCTCTGGGATGGTGCCTACCTGGTCGTGATGAATTATTTTTTTCATGTGCAGTTGAATTCAGTTTGCCAAGATTTTATTGAGAATTTGCATCTATATTCATAAGGGATATTGGTCTGTATTTTTCTTTTTTTTCTTGTGTCCTTTCCTGGCTTTGGTATCAAGGTGATATTGGCTTTGTAAAATGAGTTGGGGAGGATTCTATCCTTCTCAGTGTTGTGGAATAATTTCTGCAGTATAGGTACCAGTTCTTTCTAGGTTTGGTGAAATTTGGGTTTGAACCTGTCTGGTCCTGGACTTTTCTTGTTGGAAGAGTTTTTATTGCTGCTTCAATTTTGTCACTTAATGTTTGTCTGTTCAGGAATTCTATTTCTTCCTGATTGAGCGTAGGGAAGTTGGGTGTTTCTAAGAATTTGTCTGTTTCCTCCAGGTTTTCAAGTTTTTAGGCATACAGATTTTTATGGTGAATTCAGCAAAGTCTCAGTCTACAAAATCAATGCACACAAATCCGTAGCTTTCATATATGCCAATAACAGCCAAGCTGAGAATCAAATCAAAGATGCAATACCTTTCACAATAGCATCAAAGAAAGAAAAATACTTAGGAATATATTTAAATAAGGAAGTGAGAGACCTATATTGGGAGAACTATGAAACACTGAGAAAATAAATTGTAGAGGATGTAAACAAATGGAAAACTGTACCATATTCATGGATCAGCAGAATAAATATTGTTAAAATGTCTATACTACCCAAAGTGATCTACAGATCCAATGCAATCCTTATTAAAATATCAACATCATTTTTCTCAGATCTAGAAAAAATAATTCTATGCTTCATATGGAACCAGAGAAGACCCTGTATAGCCAAAGCAACCTTAAGCAAAAAGAACAAATTGGGAGGCATCACATTACCTGCCTTCAAATTATACTACAAGGCTTTAGTAACCAAAATAGCATGGTACTAGTATAAATATAGACAAATAGATCAATGGAACAGAATAGAAAACCCAGAAATAAAACCATATAGCTATGACCCACTGATTTTTCACAAACCAGACAAAAACATACACTGGGGAAAGGAAACCCCATTCAATAAATGGTTTTGGGAAAACTGGATACCCACATTCAGAAGAATATTACTGGATCCTTATCTCTCACCATGTACAAAAGTTAACTCAAGATAGATAAAAAACTGAAATGTAAGATGGGAAACCATAAAAATTCTGGAAATAAGTATAGGAAAAACTCTTCTAGACATCAGCCTATGTAAAGAATTTATGAGGAAGGCCCCAAAAGTAAATACAGAAATAATAAAAATAAATAAATGGGGCTTAATTAAACTAAAAAGATTTTGCACAACAAAGGAAATAATCAACAGAGTAACTAGACAACCTACATAATGGGAAAAAATGTTCACAAACTAAACATCTGACAAAGGACTAATCTTCAGCTTCTACAAAGAACTCAAACAAATCAACAAGAAAAAAACAAATAACCCCGTCAAAAGTTGGGCAAAAGACATGAACAGAATTTTCTCAAAAGAAGATAGACAAATGGTCCATAAACATGAAAAAATGCTCAACATACTAATTATTAGGGAAATGCAAATGAAAACCACAGTGAGATACCACCTTACACTTGTCAGAATGTTTATTACTACATAGTCAAAAAACATTAGATGTTGATGAAGTTGCAGTGAAAATGGAACACTTACAGATTGTTGGTGGGAATGCAAACTTGTATAATTGCTATGGAAAGCAGTATAGAGATTCCTCAAATAACTAAAAGTACACCTACCATTCAATCTAGCAATCCCACTACAGGGTATACACCTGCACCAGAATGTTTATTGCAGCACAATTCTCAATAGCAAAGATATGGAATCAACCTGAGCGCCCATCAATGGATGAGTAGAAAAAGAAAATTGTGTGTGGGGGGGTGTGTATACACACACACACACACACACACACACACACAGAGCATGGAGTGATACTCAGCCATAAAAATGAATGAAATTATGTCTTTTTCAGTAACTTGAATGGAACTGGAGATCACTTTCCTAAGTGAAGTATCTCAGGAATGGAAAAACAGATACCACACGTTCTCATTTATATGTGGGAGGTAAAGGAAGGATATATGTGGTCATAAAGAGCAGTAATGGACATTGGAAACTAGGAAGAGGGGAGGGTGGGAAGGGGATGAGGGATAAAAACCTACCTATCAAGTACAATGTGCACTATTCTGGTGAGGGGTACACTGAAATCCCTGACTTCAGCATGATACAACTTATCCATTTAATAAAAATACTTGCACCCCCCTACATTTTTAAAATTAAAAAAGTTGGTTTGGTAGGTAAAAACACAAATTAAATCTGGGAAAAAGAAAAGATTATAGAAATTTCTTTATGTATATACTACATATATAAGTAAATAATATCAATATTTTAAGAACATTGAAGAAATACAAAAGAAACAAAAACAGCATGCATTTTTTTCATAAGACTTATATAAATTTTCCACCAAAAGGAGACAGGGACCACCTCACTTAGAAGCATGGATGAAAAACTTCTGAACAAAAATTTTGCACATTGAAGTCATCATTGTTTAAATGTTAAGAAAAGGAAAGAGCACACTGATCAAGTTGAGTTTATTCTGAATGCATTGGAAATTTACTAAAGTAAATATGTTTACTCTATTAAAACAATCCCATTGATGTTAACATTTTTACAGCATAAATAAAAACATATTTAGAATACATTTTCAAAGTTCTTAAGTGATACATTCTGATGTAGAGTCCAAGATCAATGCACTCTAAAGCTAACTGTTTATTCTACATTTTTCCTTACATTTAATTTATTAATTAAAGAATGTATTAAAATTAGTCAAACAATGTTTTGTTTCACTTTATTGACAAAAAATGAAAATGATATTAAATGTAGAGATCATTGTCTGAAATAGTTTCAATCAAAAGAAATTCTAAGATCCATAGGTGAAAATATTGAAGAACAAAAGACCAAAGAGCTTAGTAGCAAATGCAAACTAACAAAATGTAAAAATGATGTATTTTAAAAAGCATAAAGAGGAGTTTTAAGAAGCCACTCCAATGATGTTATACCCATCCTCAACATATTCTCCGTGGCCAAAAGTATTTTTGGATTTAGTAGATGAAAGGAAGAAAAAAAAATTATATCTGCTGTTCCAGACTTAATTCCAAATGTGCTTGCATTTGTTTATGAGAAATTTAAAAAATCACAAATTTTTATTCCTGAAACTTAAGCCATCTGTGTCCCTAAGATGGAGAATAGAAGTATGTCAGATAACAAAGACTAAAGTTTGGCTGCTAGTAGAAATTGAGCATATACAGAATTCAATTTATTTTTAATGTGGACCAAATTTTAAGCATATTTTTCAAAATAAAATTTTTATACCTGTCTTGAGGGGATATTTTCTATTAACAGACTGATGGATATAATATGTATATGAATATATAACACAATTGGTAAAATATGCACATGATTTTACATACAAAAAATTAAAACACAATATAGGACAATCAGTGGAATCTTAGACTCTTTGGGTTGTTCTTCTTAAAAGTTTGTTGCTGTGAATAACTGACTATAATAACATGTTTTCAAGGGACGGTTGTCAATTTTTTCTCTTCCTAAACAAGTTATGACATTTCTCCATGGAGAAATTGAGTCTATTCCTTTCTATCTCTTGAATCAGGGCTTGATTAGAGGCTTGTTTGACTAACTGAATATGGTAGGTAAGATGTTCTAGGCCTAGAGCATAAGAATTTTTCACTTTCTACATGGGCACTCTTTCTTGTATCCCTGAGAGGCTTTTATAAGAGACATCAGTACCCAGGAGAGAATACATGGAGAGACACTGACACCACACCGAGGGAAGAGTGTCCAACCTGAGCTTAACCATCCAGTTGTTTCCATCAAGACGTGGGAATTAATTCGTGTCTGACCCTCACACCAGACCAGACACCAGTTGAACACCTCTGAGTAAACCCAGCTTTTCCTATGTGGAATAGCATTGCCCCAAAGAGCTCTGCTCCATGTTCTAATCTATAAAATTATGAAATACATTAATGTGACTGATATTTTAATTCAAAAATTTGTGCATAGTTTTTCATGTAGCAATTAATAACCAAAACATTAATAAAGCAAACACTCATTTGATTGCTTTTACAATCCACATTCGAACTACAAAATTAATGGAACAATTAAATGAACTATCATAGTTGGGCAGACCTGCAACTCAAGCTGATGTGTGAAAGTTTAACCACAATAGCCAAATAATCTCTTTCTTTAATTGTTTATTTTTAATATTTATATATAGTCTGATATAAAAGTTTCCAGCTGGTCAATATTAATTATGTAAATATTTGACATGATAGGAAATGAAAGCATTAATGTATCTTAATTATTTCATTTTATTATTTATTTGTTTTATGTTTTAGAGACGGGGTCTTGCTCTATTGCCCAGGGTGAAGTGCAGTGGGATGATCATAGTTCACTGCAGCCTCAAACTACTAGGCCAAAGCAATCATTCTGCCTCAGCCTCTGAAGTAGCTGGGATTACAGGCACACATCACAATGACTGGCTGTTAATTTTACATTGTAACATTTGAAAAAATTGGGTTTCTATTTAATGGGTAAAAATATGCATTTCTATATCCAATTATTTATTCATAGTGTAATTTATTTATTTCATGGTGAGATAGTTCTAGTTCAGGATTTTATGAAATTTGAGATATTTAGCATTTAAAGATGTCAGTTCTTTCAAATAGTGTTTTAAATAAAGATGTGCATTTTATTTATTATATTTTGGGTTTTTTTTGATAGAGTCTTTCAAATTTATTTATGTATTTATTTTTTATTTTTTTATTTGACTTTTTTTTTTTATTTCAGAATATCATGGGGGTACAACACTTTGGCTATATATATTGCCCATGTACTGCCCGTGTCAGAGCTACAATCATGGTCATCACCCAAACTGTGCTCCCCGCATCCATTCAGTGAGAGTTTTTCCCATCCCCTCCACCCCCCTCCCGCCTTCCCGCCCCCTGATGAATATTATTGCCGTGTGTGATGTAGGTGTTGATCAGTTAGTACCAATTTGATGGTGAGTACCAGTGGTGCTTGTTTTTCCATTCCTGGTGTTTTATTTGCTACTGATGTGTGTACAAATATATATAATTACATTACTTTTTTTTCCTTTTATTTCAGAATATTATGGCTGCACAAAACTTTGTTTATATATATTGCCCATGCATTGCCCATGTCAGAGCTACAATTGTGAACTCCTCAAATGTGCACCTGCACCATCATGAAGTTCATCCCACTCTCCGCTCCGCCCCCATGAATATGCCTGGCTAATATGTCATTGTAAGATGGTTTTCCTTCTAGATACTTGCTTCGAGAAGGGCTCTACCCATCCAGATGATACCAGTTGTTATTCATGTTGTTTTTTATGCTAGTATTTCCATGGTACAATACCACATTTCATGATCCAACTCGTGCATTGATGGGCACTTGGGTTGTTACATATCTTGCAATGGAATTGTGATGCTATAAACAGTTGTGTCAGATGTTTATTATAGATGTCTTTTTTTCCTTGTATAAATACCAGTAGTGCATGGTGATAAATGGTATTTCTACTTTTAGTTCTTTGAGGTATCTCCATATCACCTTCCAGAGAGGTTGTAATAATTTGCAGTCCCACCAGCAGTGTATGAGTGTTCCTGTCTGTACACATCCTCACCAACATTCGTTGTTTTGGGACTTTTTGATATGAGTCAATCTCACTGGAGTTAAGTGATATCTCATTGTGGTTTTGATTTTCATTTCCCTGATGATTAGAGAAGTTGAGCAATTTTTTATATATTTACTGGCCATTATTCTGTCTTCTTTTGACAAGTTTCTGTTCATGTCCTTTGCCAATTTTCTAATGGGGTTGTTTGAATTTTTCTTGTTGATTTTCCTAAGTTCTGTATAGATTCTGGTTATCAGCCCTTTATCAGATGTGTAGCATGTAAATATTTTCTCCCATTCTGTAGGTTGTCTGTTCACTCTAGTGATAGTTTCCTTGGCTGTGCAGAAGCTTTTTAATTTGATCAGGTCCCATGTATTTATTTTTGTTGCTGCTGTGATTGCTATGGGGGTCTTCTTCATAAATTCTTTGCCTAGGCCAATGTTCATAAGAGTTTTTCCAATGTTTTCAAGAATTCTTATGGTTTCACGTCTTAGGTTTAAGTCTGTTATCCATCGTGACTTGATTTTTGTGAGAGGTGAGAGGTGTGGATCTAGTTTCAGTTTTCTACATGTGGCTATCCAGTTTTCCCAGCACCATTTATTGAATAGGGAATCTTATCCCCAGTGTATGTTTTCATAGAATTTGTCAAAGATCAGATGACAGTATGAGAATGGTTTTATATTTGGGTTCTCAGTCCTGTTCCATTGGTCTATGTCTCTATTCTTGTGCCAGTACCATGCTGTTTTGGTTACTATAGCTTTGTAGTATAATTTGAAGTCTGGTAGATTGATGCCTCCCAATTTGTTCTTTTTGCTTAAGATTGCTTTGGCTAGATGGGGTCATCTCTGGTTCCACACGAAGCATAGAATGATTTTTTCTAGATCAGCAAAAAATGTTATTGGTATTTTGATAGGGACTGCATTGATTCTGTAAATCACTTTAGGTAGCAAAGACATGTTAACAATGTTGATTCTACCTATCCAAGAGCATGGTAGGGTTTTCCATCTGTTTACATCCTCTGGAGTTTCTTTTCTCAGTGTTTCATAATTCTCTCTATATAGGTCTTTCACCTCCTTAGTTAGATATGTTCCTAAATATTTAATTTCCTTTGGTGCTATGGTGAAAGGTATTGTGTATTTAATTTGTTTCTCGGCTTGACTCTTTTCAGCATATATGAAGGCTATTAATTTGTGTGCATTAATTTTGTATCCTGAGACTTTGCTGTATTCATTTGTCAATTCCAGTAATCTCTTGGTTGAATCTTTGGTGTTTTCTAGATAAAATATCATATCGTCAGGGAATAGTGAAAATTTGACCTCTTCTGCTCCCATTTGGACACCCCTGATACCTCTCTTTTGTCTGATTACTCTGCCAAGGACTTCCAGCCCTATGGTGAATATTAGTGGAGATAGTGTGCAACCTTGTGTGGTTCCAGTTTTAAGCAGGAATGTTTTCAATTGTTCCCCATTCAGTATGATATTGGCTGTGGGTTTATCATATCTGGCTTCAATAATCTTGACTTTTGAGGCATCTATGCCTATATTGTTAAGAGTTCTTATCATAAAAGGGTGCTGGATTTTGTCAAAAGCCTGTTCTGCATCTATTGAAAGGATCATATAATCTTTGTTCTTGCTTTTATTTATATGGTGAATTACATTTATGGATTTGCATATGTTGAAACCATCCCTGCATCTCGGGAATGAAGCCCTCCTGATCGTGATGAATTATTTTTTTGGTGTACATTTGAATTCGGTTTGCTAGGATTTTATTGAGAATTTTTGCATCTATGCTCATAAGGGGTATTGGTCTGTAGTTTTCTTTTCTTGTGTCCTTTCCTGGCTTTGGTATCAAGGTGACATTGGCCTTGTAGAATGAGTTTGGGAGGGTCCCATCCTTCTGGATGTTTTCAAATAATTTCTGCAATATAGGCACCAGTTCTTCTTTGTAGGTTTGGTAGAATTCAGGTGTGAACCCATGTGGTCTAGGACTTTTTCTTGTTGGAATATTTTTTATTACTGCTTCAATTTTGGTGCTTGATATTGGTCTGTTTAGGAATTCTACTTCTTCCTGATTGAGCCTAGGGAGGTTGTATGGTTCTAAGAATTTCTTCATTTCCTCCATGTTTTCATGTTTTTGGGCGTAGAGATATTTGTAGTATTTGAGGATGATGTTTTGTATTACCATGATATCGGTTGTGACCTCTCCTTTTGTGTTTCTAATTGAGCTTGTTAGAGTCCTTTCCTTTCTTCTTCTGGTCAACCTGGCAAGCGGTCTGTCTATTTTGTTTATCTTTTCGAAGAACCAACTTTTCATTTTGGTTGTCTTCTGTATTGTTCTTTTGTTCTCAATTTCATTTAATTCTGCTCTGATCTTGGTTATTTCTTTTCTTCTGCTGCTTTAGGATTGGTTTGCTCTTCCTTTTCCATTTCCTTAAGATGATTCATTAGTTCACTGATTTGTGACCTTTCTGTCTTTTGGATGTGAGCATTTAAGGTGATAGATTTTCTTCTCAGGACTGGTTTTGCTGTATCCCACAGATTTTGATAACTTGTGTCACAATTATCATTTAGTTTGAAAAATTTTTTGATTTCCACCTGAATCTCCTCCTTGACCCAATAGTCACAACAGATTGTTTAATTTCCATGTTTTTGGATGAAGATATGAATCTGTTGGAAATGATTTCTAACTTATTCTGCTGTGGTCTGAAAAGATACATGGTATGATTTCTATTTTTTACAATTTGTTGAGATCTGTCTTGTGGCCCAGGATGTGATCAATTTTAGAGAAAGTTCCATGAGCTGATGAGAAAAACATATATTCAGTGTTATTTGGGTGGAATGTTCTATAGATGTCTGTTAGGCCCAAATGTTCTAGAGTCCTGTTTAGGTCCATTGTTTCTTAGCTTATTTTCTGTTTGGAGGATCTGTTCAGTTCTGTCAGTGGGTTAAAGTCCCCAGCTATTATGGCATAGCTATTTATTATGTTGTCTAGATCAAGCAGTATTTGCTTTACGTATCTGGGTGCTGTTGTATTGGGTTCATAAATATTTAGGATTGTTAAATCACCTTGTAAGATTTTTCCCTTCACCACTATATAGTGTCCATCTTTGTCCTTCTTTACTTTTGTTGCTTTAAAGTTTATATCATCTGAAAAAAGGGTGGCTGCTACAGACTTCTTTTAGTTTCCATTAGCCTGGAAAATTGTATTCCATCCTTTCACTTTGAGTCTGAATGAGTCATTGTGTGTAAGATGTGTTTCCTGGAAACAGCAGTTACTAGCCTTTTATTTTTCAATCCATTCAGCCAGCCTATGTCTCTTCAATGGGCAATTCAAGCCATTCACATTTATTGAGAAAATTGATATTTGGGGTAGATTTCTGTTTATTCTGTTGGGTAGTCTCTTGTTCTGTTTTACCTCTTGAGTCATTGTGAAATCTGGGTTCTGGAGTTTTAGCTTTTGGGTAGTTTTACACTGGTAGGTGTCTGTTGTGTTGGCAGTGTACAATGCAGGTCTCTGCACTTTGCTCAGGGCCAGTCTGGTATTTGCAAATTCTATCAGTGATTTCTTGTCTGGAAAAGTCTTTATTTCTCCCTCATATAAGAAGCTTAGTTTGGCAGGATAAAGAATTCTGAGTTGGCCATTATTTTGTTTTAGAAGACTGTTGATGGGTCCCCATTCCCTTCTGGCTTGTAAGGTTTCATCTGAGAAATCTGCAGTTAATCTGATAGGTTTCCCTTTGTAGGTTACCTACTCTTTTCCCCTTACTGCTCTGAAGAGTGCCTCTTTTGTGTTTACTTTGGTCAGTCTAATAATTATGTGGCGTGGTGAATGCCTTCTCACATTGAGTCTCCCAGGAGTCCTGTGTGCTTCTTGTACTTGGATATTGAGATTTCTGGGTAGGCCATGGAAATTTTCCTCTATTATTCCTTCAAATAGATTTTCCAGGCCACATGAATTTTCTTCCTCTCCCTCAGGGATGCCTATAATCCTTATGTTTGGCCTCTTTACATAATCCCACATTTCTTGTATGTTTTGTTCATGTCTCTTGTTTTTGTGTTCTTTCTCTTCAACTGATTTATTTAACACATAGGAATTATCTTCCAGCTTTGAGATTCTTTCCTCTATGCAATCCAGCCTTTTCTTAAGGCTTTCCACTGTGTTTTGTAGATCCTTGAATGCATCTTTCATTTCTGGAATTTCTATTTGATTTTTCCGTAATACTTCTATTTCTTTAGAAAATTTTTCATTCATTTCTTGCATTTTTCTTGTGGCTTCTATGTGCTGGGATTCAATATTCTCTTTAATTTCACTGAACTTTCTTATAATTCATAAGTGAAATTCTTCTTCTGTCATTCTACCCCTTTCATTTGAGTTGGTATCCATTTCTGAGGAACTAATGATTTCTCTTGGGGGTGACTTTTCACTCTGATTTTTCATGTTTCCTGAGTTCTTTCACTGAATTTTTCTCATCTGGCTTTTTGGTAAAGAGCTGGAGGTGTTAGGGCTAGTTTGTGGTCCTGTCTCCAGGCCCCTGAGGTTTGTTCCTTGGCAGAGGCACGGAGAGGAGTAGTGGTCTGTATTGCCTTAGGTGTATTTTAGCAAGTTTGGTGGATCTCTTGGGTAACTGCTGACCTATTTTCTTCTCCTCTTCCCGGTGGAGTGTAGTGAGATTGTCCTCCCAGCTTGAGCTCCAAGCTGGTGGGTTGTATTTGAGGGTATGAATCCACAGCTCCCTAATAGCTAGGTATTCTGTTGTGCCCATGGCAGACTCTGATCCCCCAGGTGGGGTATGTGAAAGCCCCAAGCTTTGGGATTGGCCTTCTAGCTCCTAATTGGGAAAATTCTACACAGCTCAGAAGTTGCTTATCCAGTCACATGTGTCTGGCTCTCTGACATGCATCTGCACCTTACACTGGCTGATAGGGGGATCTCTAATTGTGCACCCCTTTTCCACCACTAGACCCAGAGGGGAGGCAGGTGGGCATCTCTATCCCCAGAAGTCTCCCCTAGGAGGATGTCCCCACTGGGGGGAATAGTGGCCACTGGGGGGAATAGTGGCCACTGGAGGCACTCTTGGATTGAGCAAAATTCCCTAATGAATTGGGCAGGTTTAGGGGGAGTTGCTCTGGTTCAGCCTGTTTCTCTTGAGGCATTCAGTTGCTATGAGAACCAGTACTTATACAAAATGAGTCACTATAACCAGCAGCCTCCAATATGACCTATCTCTGGGGTACAGGAAAGCTGGGACCTGAATAGCAGGCACTAGGACAGCACATAGTGGACTCGTAGGAGGCCAGAGCCAGGGTAGCAGGACCAGATGGATGGGCTGCAAACTGTTTCCAATACACAAAGGTTCTGCCACCACTGTTCCAGGGGTCTTGTCCCATCTGGAACCCACAGATGCAGTTGTCCCTGGCCACCAAGGGCAAAGCCTGTCACATCAGGCCGAAGAACCCCCAAGACAGAGGCAGAGTGAAGGTAGAGTCCTACCTCATAGCTCCTGGTGGGAGACCTTAAAGGTGGCTGCCGGCTGCCAGCCCAGTGTATAGCAGGGTTCAGATCATGCCATGAACTCCGCTCTTCTCATCCAGCCTGGGTCTTACAGAAGCAATTGCTGGCAGCCCCTAAGGGCATGTCCCGCTCTCCGTTCAACTCCTGTGCCCAGGTCCCGCTGACTTCTAGTGGCGCAGTGCCAGCCTGCGGATTCCGGCGTGCTGTCCCGGAAAGCTGTATCTCCGCCCAGTCCCTACCCGGCCCTGAGAGAACCCTGTATATTGCAGCTGAAAGTTCTGTATTGGCTCTGGCAATTGCTTCCTCTCCACAGAGCCTGCTATCTTGAGCAACAGCTTTGCCCCAACTCTGAGCTTGTCCATGACTGAGTGGATGGGAAGTCTGTGGGGAAGGTGCGGGACGGCTTGTTGGTCAGGCCACGCTGCTCTGACCTGGTGAGCGGGTCCTTTCTGCGCTCTGGGCTCTATTGTACTCCCTGCGCTGTCCTATCTTTGTGAATGAATCTCCCAGTCACCTATTTTCTTGGGCTGAGTGTCCCACGATGTTTCTCTGTAAATTCACAGTGCTGTTTTCAAAGTGAGTGATCCATGCACAGGCAGCCGATGGCGTTTTTCACCTCCTTCCCTGGGAGTGGTGAGGTGGGAGGACTCTACCAGACCCCCATTTTTTTCTCCCTCTGTATCAAGATGTGCATTTTAAAAGACATTATATTTGGCCTTTGTTTGCTGGATGTAAGATAAAGTCCTGGAAATTTACTGACAGAAGTACCACTCAAAATGGTCATCGCCAGCAAGAATAAATCATTTGACAGATCAAATAAATAAAGTCATATCAGGACCTAAGGTGAAAACAACAGTAAAGTAAGGTAGACTGTGAATACACATAGCCAGGAATATGCCAAATGAGGGATTCCTCAGATTCATTGTATGATGGGTAGGTCCACTGAGCTTAAAGCTTCTGAATCTTTTATCTGCATAGCTTGGCCTTCATGAATTGAGATTATTATGTAATCAAAATAATAATAAATGTAACAATTCTAATGAGCCACATTCTAAAATAGCATCACTTCTATTGCCAGAGGAAGAATTATAATTGAGAAATCTGACTCATTTAATAAATACCATTGAACTGCTATAGAGTGTGAAAGAATACACAGACAAATAATACATTTGCCTGCACCACATTGTAGTAGATGAATCAGGAATTTAAGTAAAGTTTGCAAATCCATTGCTATAATATCAATGATACAGTGATAGCAAAAGAAAACCTTGATAAACCATGCTCTAGGGGTCAAAAATAAATTTACGGACTAGGAAATAATTAAGCAGGATCCTGCATGGAGAATAGCAGTTCAGGAGGTTGAAGAGAGGGGAGAAAGTGCAAAAAGTTTCCTAGGCTACGACAGTTATAAATATATAGAACAAGAAAAGAATGTTACATACTCAGGGAAATATATGGGGATGGAATGCATGAGACGAAGGCCTAAAGAGAGAATATTATCAGATGGTATATGAAAGAACGTAGCCATTTAATCATTGGAGATCTTGACAGTAAGGAAACTAATTTTTTTTTTTAATGAGAGAAAATGTAGAAGAAAGGTCAGGAGTTCAGGACCAGAATCCCAGACTCAGCCGGTTACCTAACAATTCAGAGTGGGAGTTTCCTTACTCTGGGACAGCCGTGTGGTTGAATCAAGATAATCTACATAAAGCAATTGGAAAGCGCCTGGGTCATAGGATACACTCACTATATTTTAGCCAGTATTGTAGGTATTATTTGTATCCTGTAGCTTGGTTTTGTTTTTGAGATTGTTAGGTTTTGTATAAAGGCAGAAGTAACTCATGATCTGAAACAAGCAGAAGTACTAGTGATGAAAGGAATAGGAGTGAAGCATATTAGGGAAGTACAAACAAGACAACAGGATCAGTGAATAACTGAATGTAGGTATTGATGTGGTGATTTTATAATTAATTTTTGCAGTGGGCTTCTTTCTTGGGTAAGTGATCCAATAGTGTTTATATTGCATTAACCAAGACGGAGAATATAAAATGAGAAAAAGCTCAGAGGAGAACCATATTGAGTTATTTTGGGGATATTATATACATGTCCCACAAATACTTAAAATTGTGTGTTTCATCTCAGGCAAGATTCATTATGAGTTATATAATGTAGGGCTTGGTTGAAATATTTTTTAAGGGAACTCATGGAGAAGGAGTAAAGAAAATGTTAGAAAATACCATTTAAAGTCTGGATGAAAGAAGAGACATGAATCACAGAAAAGGACAGGAAGGTGAGGTAGGAAATAATGTTATAATAGAAACCAGAATAATTAAGAATTTCAAGTCAGAGAAAATGGTCAACAGTGTCTAATGCCAAACAGAGATCAAATGATATGGAAATCAGTAGTGTAACTTGATATAACCTCTTGAAAATAACTAATACCAATAAAAAAAATTAGGTTGTTTTTAGTTTCACTTATTCTCAGATACATAGAATGTTAAAGTCTGAAAGTAACCAATTTTAATCTGTCAGCTCACTTTAGTTTAATTTTATTCTTTCTTATCTATTAGGAAGCAGATGCTATTTAATAGTTTACTCATATATTTAATTAATTTTAAATTGACATTTACCTAATTTTCCAAAATGCAAAGCCACTTAGTGTAAGACGGCGTCCTTCAACAATATTTTCCTACATATGTATTATGTCATGTGTTAGAGTTATAACTACCATTTATATGTTGTATAACTTTTAATGCAAAAATAGGTATAGTGAGTTTTGATTTTTAAATGTATTATATGTAGTTGTTACTTTCAAAACTTACATAAAATAATAATCAAGACTGGAATAATTGCTTCCAATGATTTATTCAAATTCAAAATTAATATTCTTCATTTTATACATTATTAAAATAAAATTATTTAAGGTATAGATAATGAGTAACTGCATGCTTGTTTGGTTTTTGTATTTTTTAGGACATGTGACATATCAAAAAGCAGAACACAGCTTTGAAATCAGCAGTTAAAATCTAACTGGAGGGGGCATTTCACTTTTTAATGAAAAAATTGGTTTATCCATGCCTATAAGCACTTCTAAATATAAACACAGAAGGAATTTATGTCTGTCTCTCTCTCTATATAGCTATGTTTTATATGACTTTATATAATTCTACCCCTTTTAAAAATTACCTTAAGTAATATCTGCAGTTTTATTTATTTCCCTTGGTATAAATGAATTATATTTTATTTAAAGTATAAAATTGAATTAAATTAAGTTAAATTTTAATAATATTATAGACACAATGCAGAAATTATGGATAGTAATTTTGGTACTCCATTAATAAAAAATAAAATGTGCCTATAAACTACGATTTATTATGAAAAAATGCTATTTTACACCTGGTGTGTGGTATAAGTTTTAATCCTGTAGGAAACACATTAAGAAACCTCACACTAACCATGGATTAATATTAAAATTAAACTGCATAATAAGGCACGTAGTTAAAAATGATCTTATTTTATTTGTGATGTCACTTGGAAAATATCACCATCCAAAGTATGGATAGTGATAAGTTTCCATAAATTTTCTAGAAATTATGAAAAAGTTCTAGAAGTAGACAGTGGTGATGGCTGCACAATAGGGTGAATATACTTAATACCACTGAACTGTACACTTAAAAGTGGTTAAGATGGTAAATTTTATGTTATATATATTTTATTCCAGTAAAAAAAAAAAGTGTCCATAAATTTTCAAAATTTATGGAAAAAAATCCTTAACTTTTTATGAGTCTGAAATAATTTAGTAAGCAATATATTTCATTTTAAGTATTATTCATGTAACATAAGAGCTATTTTCATATGAAAATCACAATAATTCTATATGCGAGGTAGTGAAATAAGGAATGTTTCAGGGTATCTGAAATTTTGGTTTGGGATTTAATTTTACTCTGTTTTAAAAATCTTCAAATTCTATCAGCAAATAAGCTCTTTGTGCTTGGAACATACTGATGGAGTTATTGCAGGGAGTGTTGCTTTTAGAAAGGATATTTGTTTTATATTGTTAATAGATTTTAATGAAAGCAATATTGCAAAACACCCTATAAAATATAATCATCCATTCCATAGTAAAGTGTTTCCTTTTTGCTGCTTATCTACTTTTAAGACAGAATGTTCACTAAACACTTCATTTTCTTTGTCTATTAAGTTACAGTACAAATTATATATTTGAAAGATTAAAACTTGTATACCTGTAGTATTAATATCAAACTATTAGTTAAGCAAAATGATCTCTATTTGGAATGGAGACCAGTATAAACACTCCTGAAATCATAAAGAAAATTTACAGGAATATAACGTATCTTTTATTTATACCTTGAATTAAAATGTACATAATCTTGTCCAGTAATTCTCAAAAGGACTACAAAGTTGCATTTAAATTAACAGCAACAGTTTGAATAACAACAAGAATAAAACAAGGAATTTTTACTCATTATCTTAATTTCTTCTATTAAAATATGTGAAAATATGCCTTCCATTAAACATTCTGAGCCTTAAGAAATTCTAAATTGCTTTCGAAATACATTCCCATACTATAAGTATATATTTCATAAAATATGATTTGGTTATTTGGAGTTTAGAATCATGACTATTAAATTTCTACCATAAGATTCCTCTGATAACTACTTTCAGCATTTTACATGTCTCGTATATAAATCAAGTTAGGGTATATGTACCAAAATCTGGGAGACAAAGAGTGAAAAGGAGTTGGGGTGAATTATGAGCAACGAAAATGTAAATATAAGACAAAGGAGAAAAATATATGTGTTATGAAATATATAGCTGATGCCAGACTCGGTAAATGTGTTTAGTAGTATATTTTAAAACAGAAGTTCAGATACTTTTAATAAGCTGAAACATTTTTGCAACTATACAGCATAAAATTTATAGTTTGAAAGTGCTTTTATATATTATATGCTTGTGTAGACTTACAAATTGTGTTCTCCAAAAACAGTCCTTTACACTGAATGAGTCTACTCAGATGATTTTTATCTTCTTAGTCATACACTGAGTCATATCATGAATAAGGTCCAGATAAAGAGAAAGTTGTCTAATTAGATGTTCCATTTACATAGAATTTAAAATATCTAAAAGGATTGTACTAGGTCAAGAACTTTGGATTTTCTTTTATGTGACTTCCTTACATAGTCTTAAAATAATGTCATTCAGCTCCTTTAAATATTGCTATTCTGAAAAAGTACTTATGCAAGACACACAGGCTATCTACAAAATTAGAGATAAGTTTCAACCAAGTGGAAAGGGAATACTCCTTCATCAAATTGCCCGTCTTTTCCATCCTCTGAATAGTAATTGTACCGAAAACAAAGTTTTTGATCTATGATAAAAGTAAAATATATGTTTAAAGATTTATTGGATTGAAAATCATATACTAATGTAAAATTAGAATGACTTAAAATATAGATTAGTGACATGACACCAATATGTAGTCCTAGTGATTTTTGTAACACAAAATACTTGTTTTATTTTATTTACTTTCACAGAATTGAATACATCTGTTTGTTCTAATGATATATTTCCTTTGAAATTCCATGAAAAAAGTTCATTTAAAATAATCTGAAACTGCAATTAACATTTCAAATATACTTAACTAAATAACCAGTAAATTGCTTAAGATAAAACCAAATAAATAATTTGATTTTATAGCATCATAAATGACTATAATTTTCTAATGAAAGACATATTCTAATTACATCATTCTTTATCTACACGAAATAAACTTTCATTTAGCCCTTTGCAGTTGAGGAACACAGAACACCTGTGGTTTGAAATCTGAAATGATATATTGGGTTTCTATTGCTATTTTAATTTATTGTTTCTTCTTTCCAAAGCATGAAATACAAAGCATCAATACAGCATTCATACTGAGCTAAGATGCAATCATTCTAGGCTCAAGTGAGGGTCTCATCATGTTATCACAAGATTGTAAACAGCTTATTATGCACTAGAGCAGTATGGACACCTTTTAAAAAAGCTTTTAAATAGTAACCATGCTGAGCTCAAATGAGACAATTATGGATTTAAACGGATCTTAGTAGTAATAAGAGAACTATGAATATATTGAACAATGAAACATAAAAAACTCTTTCAAAGTACTGAAAATGTGTAATGTTTATTTTATTCCTAATATTATACTTACACGTCTTACTTTTTATTTTGGCAAAGTAAAATATTTGATAGTCCATTTCTCAAATATTGGTATTGAAATGCATCATGATATTTTAAAGATAGTCTAAGAAAATATGTCATACAGGATCCTAGAGTTTTTTGAGAGTCAGGGAAGAATATTGGGGCTGTAGTCAAAAATATGCAGATTTCAGTGCTTTCTCTTACTTCTCTGAGGAAGTTGATCTATTTAGTTCTTCATTTCTCTTAAGCAATATGATTGTGCTAGACTGGATTTTCTTTGAGTTCTTCTGCTGGGCTAATACACAAAATGTATTTTAGTTGAGCCAGTCTATCAGAGGAAAAAATAATTCATCTTTAGGATTTACTTTCTAATTTTTTTTCTTTTTTGTTTCAAGTACATGTGAAATGTAGTGTTTCATGAAAAGTCTTTGAAAAAAGAATATTCCAGCCTCTTATGAGAATATGAATGATATAAATAAAATAGGAAAAGAAGAAGACATGATGCTTACGTGTTTCTCAGCAAAAGAGAAGAGGAGATTTTGGTTTGTGCTAAGAATGAAAAGATCAGTAAAACAACAGAATTTCTGCCCTGGGGATTTGATCCCACAAACGTAATGAATTTATATCCCATGGGTAATTCAAAGGGCTGAGGAGTTCCTGGATTACTCCTGTCTTGGGTCTCTGGGAGGAGACTTCTGGGCAGGCTGGTCCCAGGCAGCCATAGCACTGTTAATATGACCAGAAAGAAGGTCCAGTTTGTTCACATCAACCTGCCTCAGTTCCTGTGTGGCAGAGATAGCACATGGACAGTTACTGGGCCTATTGTCTTGGGGAATCAAGGAAGCAGAGTGAGAGCCTAAGCTAAACGCAAAAGAAGGAAGATATGCCACTTAAGATACGAAGCACCAGTGGCACCATGCGAGTCAGATTAAACTTTGACTAAAACAGGAAACTCTGATTTTTTCAGCAAAAGATTCACTGATGATAATGGCTTAACACCAGGGTACATTACTACAACAGTCACATATCAGGGTTTACCAGGCAGCAGTGTGTACCCAGGGACCTGCATGAAACCAAACTCTCCTCTTCTCTCCAAAAACAAGAGCTCATATAAGTCAGTTTCCGATATGTCCAGATGTCATTCCAGTGAAGATGAAAGACCTGAAAAACTGTTATATATCTCAAATATACTTATTTAAACCTAAATAGAATGAATTACCATACAAAAATAATTTTTGTGCTCTGATTAGGACTAGATTTGTTCTTGTTTTTCCTCCACAAATCATGGTAGTGAATGGCTCAATAGGCAGATCAGATGTACTAAAAATAATAAATTTCTAATTTATTTTTCCATTGAGTGGTAGTGTGAATAAAACAGCAGTGATGCTGTTCATGAATCATAATTTTTTTAACTAAAATGTAAGCAGTCATAGAAAAACGTCCTGGGAGTTCCAATTTGCTGTATGTACCTTGCATTAATTAGTGAAATAAAGAAAAACATTAATTATGCCAGAGGAGAATTGCCCAAGAACGACGACACTACATTTGGGTGGTCTGACTACACTACATTTTCCCAGCTATGCCTCACTACCATCACCAAGCAGGGGTGCTATGATGGGCGGGACTATGACAGTCCACAAGCACCACAGCACCTGAGGTGCACTGGAGTCAGAGTTCCCAGGCAACACCCATAAATAACAGGCTCTCTAGACTAAACAATACCATGCAGCCATGCACGCCAGTTTTTCACATTCTAAGAAGGGAGACACACAGAGCAATGTGGGGTCCCCCACTGGAATCAAACCATGCCCAACTGTAGCTGAATCCCTGGCCCTGGCACACCATTCCATTGGATGATGTGGAAGCTGAGCAACTACATGATTCTCTGTCTTGCTGATTCTACCCTAGTGAGTTCTCTCCTAGCCCAATAAATCCTTAACCCATGTTAAGGGTTAAATCCTTAACCCTTTCCTTAACCCATGTTTTCTGACTTTGTAGGAGTCTTCCTGATTCCTGGTACAACTGATGGCAACTCTGAAGGGACCCACCCAGAACAACACAGTTGAAACCTTAACCAATAAAAAAGTCCCTCTAAGCACATGAATTACTGTTTCAGTCACAAAATTTTGCATATTTCCATTTGAAGAACATTTCTTTGCAACTTTGCATCTGTTAGGCCTTATTCAAAAAATAGAAGGAATTTAGAAAGTAGATGAATGTTTTTAAATTAGATAATTCTACAGCTCATTCTATTTATTGTGTAGCAGTGTTTTCTGAACACAATATCCCTAAAGGTAATTACTGCCTAGTGGAAGGCATCCTGCTTCAGTGCCAAATCATTTTTATAAATGAAGAACACATACTGAGAACATATGCATGATCACAAACATGAAATAAAAAAGTCAATCCCCCTTCTTTGAATACTTTCCATTTATAGTTGTGGACTTGAGTATAACATGATGTATTAACATTTTTACACAAGAAATAAGACATTTTTGCTAGTGAAAAAATCACATTACATCCGTATTTTAAGTCTTATGCCTTCTCAATTTTGAGCCATGTGCCTTTAATCATTATTACACCAATTAAGAAAATTAAGTCTGTAAATTCCAGGGAGTAAAGGAAAAAGCCTGATGAATTAAAGCTTGATTCAGGATTTGGTAAGTTGTCTTTTTTGTTTTTTGAGAAGAATAATGACTTATTTTTAAAATACAAACATTCAGTAGGTGGTGCTTGTGGGTGAGAATCAACCCTGTATGATAAGTCAGTAAATGCAGTAAAAGGGCGTGCAAATTGACCTCTTTGTCAGTAGGTGATGCTGGCCAGAAGGAACAAGCTGCAATCTTGGTTTTGGGTCCTGTGACCAGCTCTAGATCCTCAGGAGAAGCACTCTAATCAAAGTGGGCAAAGGACATGAACAGAAACTTTTCAAAAGAAGATAGACTTATGGCCAAGAAACATGAAAAAATGTGCAACACCTTTAATCAGCAGGGAAATACAAATCAAAACCACAAGGAGATATCACTTAAGTCCAGTGAGAATGGCTTTTATCAAAAAGTCCCAAAACAACAAATGTTGGCGTGGATGTGGAGAGATAGGAACACCCATACACTGCTGGTAGGTCTGCAATGTAGTACAACCTCTATGGAAAGTAGTATGGCGCCTCAAAGAACTAAAAGTAGAACTATCATTTGATCCAGCAATCCCACTACTGGGCATCTACCCAAAGGAAAAAAAGTCATCTTATAATAAAGACATCTGCATGTGAATGTTTATAGCAGCACAATTCACAATTGCAAAGATGTGGAAACAACCCAAGTGCCCATCAATACATGAGTGGATTAATAACATGTGATATATGCATACCATGGAGTATTATTCAGCCATTAAAAAAAAAAGGTGAATTACTTACTGTATTATCCTGGATGGAGCTGGAGCCCATTCTTCTAAGTGAAGTATTGCAAGAATGGAAAAACAAACACCTCATGTACTCACTGTTAAATTGGTACTAATCGATCAACACAACTGTGTACATATGGAAGTAACATTCACAGGGTGTTGTGCAGGTGGGATGGGGGAAGAGAGGGTGGGTAAATTCACACCTAACGGATGCAGTGCATGATTTTAGGGGTATGGGCACGCTTGTCGCTCTGACTCGGGCGGTGGAAAGGCAATTTATGTAACCAAAGCATTTGTACTCCTGTAAGACTCTGAAATAATAATAATAATAAAAAATACATTCATTATTTAAAATTTCAAACAATTCTAAACAATATAGAAAAGTAAACAACCAAACAAAATTATTTCCGTAAAAAATGTCCCCAGGTTTTTAATGTTCCACAAATCTTCCAGTATTTAGTATAAAGTTATACCAAGAAGGATAAATTGACAGATATGCTTTTTCACATATGGATGGTATCACACATGTTACTTTAAAACTAAATTATATTTAATCATTTTAAAATTTCACAAGAAAAAAATATAAAATGTACACCTGCAGTAACTTCTAAACTTCAGAAAAATTTTTTTCACAGCAAGAGAGATAATTTTGTAAAATATTCCCTTAAAGATAAGAAAAATAGGCTGTAAAAAAGGCATGATGAGATGGGAGGTGAGGTTTTGTATCTATTTGCTTCAACTTTAATAATCTATGTTGAGCTCTTGCTGAGGACATTATTATACCTAAACCTCCTCACAACTCCCCTCTTTCTACCTTCAGATTATAGTGAGTTACCCAATAACATTTACATTGCCAATGCTTATATTTATGCTCTGATCTAAAACCCTCAAACACAGTTTTTTTAAGACTTAGATTTATTTTACAGTAGATATGATCATCATTATCACAATTTGACCATGGCTTCATTGTTCATGAGATTTCTGTTTTTTAATTTATTTTTTAGTTGTGTGAATTTCATAAGTTGTCTTGAATTAGATAAGGACATTGCTCTATTCCAGAAATGACCTGAGCTTATCGTCAAGGGTGTTGGTGCACTTGCATTTTTCTGATGTGGGTCAGGATAGAATGACAACATTAGTTGTGGTATTCTTATGATAACTATATATCAGTATCTAATCTGAATCCTTGTAATACCATACTACATTTTTTGTCAGGCTCACATAAAATGCTTAAAAGCCCATATCAAAAACTTTAATTATAGGTTGTTTAAAACACAATATCTGTGTTAACAACCATTACTAAAATGTAAAGTCCAACTGTTGATAAGGGGGGAAATGGATAATAAGAATATGTAATGGTAAATTCTTTTTTTATAATTTTGTCAAAACATTTAAAGTAAAACAACAAAAATTAGGATTCTTCAAACTAATGTTGAATAATGTCATTTTGCTTCAACAACCCAATTTAAACTGCTTTTCATCGCTAAATTTGAAATCTATATTAATTTCATGGTGTAGTATTAGAGATCCTATTTTAACATGCAAGATTATAAGATCTGAAATCAGGATTATAAATCAGAAAATTGCTCTTTTGAGAGCAACTAAAACATCTGAAACATAAGTAGTATTGTATAGTGATATAGGAAAAATATTTAGTAAAAAATAAAAATGTATTAAAATCACAAAATGAAGTATACAATTTTAATCTTATAACTTTTTTGTTTCAAATTTATTCCAGGATTGAATAAACAATAATAAAGAAAGTCTTATTGAAATACAATTATTTGCATTATCTGCTATAATAAATAAATAGCAATAAACTAATCACTATCAACAAAATGTGTCTAGACATACTTTTATTGTCACAATTCACCTAAAAATAAAGTAAATCTCAAAAAGAAAATTAAACTATTTTGTTATCATTCAAAAAACCAACACATTATTCTAAAATCTTGCTTTAATTAATGTAGATATTTTAGTGGAAGATCCAGACAATGAAATAAATAGTGTGAATCTTGCACCAAAATTTTGAATATTTTCTAACGCATTACTATAAGCAAGGTTTGGTGATGCCAAAATTACCAGCTGATATTCTGCTATGCATAGTGTTCATTTCTTCACTCAGTTAGAAAATGCTTATCAGCACTGTATTTTGTGACACACAGAAATTACAAAGTTAATTTTGCAAATCTCATAAGCTTAGCACTTTAAGGATTTATTTGAATTCCTTAAATGATATGCCTAATTATATTTTCAGCATTTTAAAAAAAATCATTAAACTCAAGTAAATTATTATTTTAACTAAAAATAACATTCAGTTTCTTTCAAATTGATTTCAATTTTAGCCATCATGAATTTTAAAGGAGGATTTAACCTTAAGAGATCAGAAAAAAGAAAAAGATGAAATTATGATAGTCTAACCTCAAAAATATCTTCTTGACTAAAACATTTTAAAGTTAGCCATTGTTCTTTAAAGATATTAAAATAAATTCAGAGAAGAAGCTATGGTTTTCAGTAGGTTATCTTTTATATTTCATCAGTATCAGTAGTAGTCTTTTTAAATTCAATTTATTTCTTCTGGCACTCATACACTCTCTAGTACTATATTATAAGGTCAATATTTTGAGAAAATACTGTCATTAAGATTACTTTCATGTAAGTAATTCAATTTATCATTGGAATCGTGGTACTGTTAAAATAAAACAAAGGCATTAACTGTACCAATTTATGAATTTGAAGTATTTCTTAACATTGATTTGTTGGCAAAAGGGGTGAGGTTGGCTTTGAAAATAAAAAAGTATATAATATAGAGTAATAATTATTCTGTATAATATATAAATACATTTATATATTGGTAATATGTAAATATAAGATAAGCTTAACAAGTTAAAATAATAATCTTTTCTTCCTATCATTTCTACTTCTTATCAATTTAAAATCCTAGCAAACATATACCTTTATATTGTATTGTAATTACATTATGCAACATGAATAAATAAAAAGATGAATTTAAAAAAATGAACACAATTCAATTAGGTACTCACAAATTTGTATTTTGGGTTTTTTTTTTTTTTTTTTTTTGCAGTTTATATATTGCCAGTGGCTTCAAAACTGAAAAGATCATTCCCTTTATTATTATTGTCAGTGCTTATTAAAGCATCTAGGTCAGACATTGAGTATCTGGATTTTTAGTTAACAAAGGTAACAGCCAGCATTTCCAGTTACTATGTATCTGAGCTAAAGTTCTCTAAAACTGCAAATCCTTGCACTATATCACAGATAAAGATATTTTTCTCAGCAAAACGTACTGTGCAGTAGTTTTACACTCACTTTTTATTATAGTGTCCATCATTTCATTGTCATAAGTAGTCAAAAAGGAAATGTACAATACAATTTAATATTTTTAGTGGATGGTCCTTAAAATTTGACAACACATAATGTAACTAACATTAGAATGAAGACATAAACCAGTTTCATCAAACCCAAAGATTCCCACATGCTACTTGTAATCAAAACCCTGTGATCATGCCCTACCAGTGGTAACCACTGGCCTGTCTTCTTTCCCTATAATTTTGCCTCTTCAAGTATGTCATAGAAATGGAATGATACTCTATGCAGTTTTGTGAATTTACTTAGTTTATTGCATTTGCAATTTATCCATGTTGTTTGAATCAATACTCTGTTCTTTTTTATTGCTAAATTCCATTCCATTGTATAAAGATACCACAGTTTGTTTATTCATTCACAAAATGAAGGAAATTTGGGTTACTTCCTTTTGGGGGCTCTTATAACACCGTTATTAGAATGTGCATACAATTTTCATATATCTTGGAATAGCTGAGACATGTGACAAATCTATGTTTAACTTCATAAAAACTGCCAAATTGTTTTTCAAAGAGCCTGTGACATTTATCATTCCCACCAGTGATTTATGAGAGTTTTAGTTGCTTCGGGCATCTCAGTTAGCACTTAGGTTCCTTAAAGGTATGTCTACTAAATTATTGCACATGACTAATTAGTACATATACCTCCATACATATATTAGAATATATAATACACAAATAAATAAGTAAATATATAATATATACATATATATTCTATATATTTTAGTCATTCTAACGGGTTTGAAGTAGTGTTTGGGGGGGGAATTTAATTTTAATTTTCCCAACTAAAAATCTTGAAAATCTTTGTACGTGTTTTTTTGCCATGCCTGGATGGTCTTTCATGAAATGCCTGTTCAAAACTTTTGCCCTTTTTTTTAATGACTTTGTTATATTTTAGTTTTGAGGATTGTTTATATATTATAGACACAATTGCTTTATCAAATAGGTGTTTTGCAAATAATTTTACTCAGTCTGTGGCTTATATTTTCATATTCTTAAGAGTGTATTTTGAAGAGCAGAAGTTTTTTAATTTTGATAAAATCAAATATGCATCAAATTTCTGCTTGAATTATGTTTTTGGTGTCATATCTAAATAAATTGTAATCTGACCTAAAGCCATACCATTTTTTGGAGATGTTTTTCTTTTAGAATATGTAAGTTTTAGATTTTACATTAGGTCTATAATCAATTTTGAGTTAATTTTTGAAGGACATGCCAGGTATGGATTGGGACTTTTTTGCATATTAATGTCCAATGATTCCAACATCATTTGCTGAAAGGCTATCTTTTCTCCATTGAATTGCCTTTGTAACTTTATTGAAAATCAATTTACCATATATGTGTGGGTTCTGTTTTTGGATTCTTTAGTCTATTTCATCCTCCTATATATTTATACTTTCCTCAGTACCACATTATCCTGGTTACAGAAACTTTATAGAAAGTCTGAAAATCAGATAGCTAGAATCCTCCCATTTTTTTCTAACATTGTTGGTGAGTTTAGTTCCTTTGAATTTCTATATAATTTTAGAACAAGCTTGCCTATTTATTAAAAAAAATCCTGTGATTTTTATTGTAATTGCCTTGAATCTGTAGATCAATTTGTGAAGAATTAGCGTGTTAACAAATATCGGTTTTTCAATTAGGTCTTTTTTTTAAAATTGTGCTAAATTTGTTTTATCATTGTTTGTAGTTTCTTTCCTCACACATCTTTCATTTACTCTGTTAGACATATACCTATATATTTTCTGTTTCTTGATGTAATTCTACATGATATTTATTTTTATTTTTATTTCCAACTATTCATTGCTATTGCAGATAAATTAGCTGGATTTTTGAATCCTGAATCCTTGAATTCAGTGATATTGCTAACTCACATATTAGTGCTAATAGATTCTAGTAGCTCTTTTGATAGATTTTTTGGTCTTTCCAACACAAACAATCATGTCATCTGAGAATACAGACAGTTTTAATTACTTGTCTTGGATCTATTTATTGTCAGTTATTTATTTATTTATTTATTTTGTCTTACCACATTTACCAGAACTGCTATTAGGATGTCGAGCAGGAATGGTGAGAGCAGGTTCACTTGCCTTATTTATAATCATAGGAAATGCACTTAGCTGTTCACCATCAACAGTATGAAATAAAAGTTGTATGTTTTTGGAGACAGCCCTTGTCATATTACAGAAGTCTCCTTCAAATCCTAGTTCTCTGACAGTTTGTTTTTTTATCAAGAATTATATTTGAACTTTTAAATTTGATTTTCTGATTCAATTCAGTTAATCATACAGATTTTTTTCTTTAGTCTGCTTATATGGTGAATTATTATTAAAATTACTGATTTTTGAATGTTTAAACAACTTTGAATTTCCCAAAAATCCCTATTTGATCATAATGTATTAACATTTTCATACATTTATTAGTTGTTTTGTTATTTAAAACTATTTTGCATCCATGTTCAAGACAGTTATTGGTCTCTGTTTTTGTTGTTTTTCCCCCTGTAAATACTTTTGTCTGTTTTTATATTAAGATAATTATAGTGTTCATCCCACAGAGGTGAGATGGGCTAAAATTTAGTTCAGGTGTTAAGTCTGACGGTGCCACACACACACGAACAACACATGAAAATTTTCATTATTCCCATAATGAGGCTTACTTAGAACAGGGTATATTTCTCAAGCTGGTCTGAAAATCTCTGGAGAAGAAAATAAAGGAGATTGGCTTGGAGTTTTTATGGCAGTTAGGAGAAGGGACTGGATAAAATTTCCCACAGAAAGATCAAAGCTTGCATGGTTCTAAATTCCTGCCAAGGAAGCACTGAGCTTTATCACCAGCTTGTCCAGATATGGGACAAAAGGGAAAGAGAGAGGATATGGTGTAAAAGCTGTCCATAGTCAAACATCAACAATGGAGTCAAACTCTTTACTATAGTAACGTTGGTGAGATAAAAAGAGTTGGGAGGTATTTCTTTCTGTGAAATTTTTTGGAAGAGTTTGTGTAGAATTAGAATTATTTCTTCCATACATATTGGATTGAATTCACCAATGAAGCCTGCTTGTACTGTAGTTTTCTTTGTCAGAAGGTTTTAAGAATGAATTAATATTTAATAGAGTAATAATCAGATTGTCGATTTGTCTTTAGTGATCCTTGCATATCACTATGCATACTTGCAAAAATTCTAATATTTTATAATTGTGCACATACTGTTGTTCATAGTACATTTTTATAACTTTTATTGTTGGCAGGGTCAGTAATGATATCCCTGTTTTCTAAGATATAAAGTTTCTTTTGATGGCAAGACACAACACGATGATACTTGAATAAAGGAAAGGCAAAAAACCCTTTGATACTTATAGCTCCAGAGGAGAAAAGGCTGACACATAGAGCCATACAAAGGGTTTACCCAAGGACAGTTGCAAGCTGGAGCTGTAGGGTAAAGCTCATGTATGGCAAGCTGGGTAGGGTTAGCTAGGTTTCATAGGCTCCCTGTGGATTGGTTAATTTGAATAATTTCTTGGGCTTCAGGGCATAGAGGCTATCTTTAGTGGTCTGGTACCTGGCCCTGAGGTGATTAGGGCAGGTAATTAGTGTCCCCAGGGTGTGAGAGCTCAAAAGCTGAAGTGGCTGATATATGTACTTAATGAGATGCTCAAGACAGACTTTAAAAACAACAAACCAAAAAACATGTTATAGTCAACTCACTCTTTCATTATTTCTTTTGTTAATTTGTGGCTTCTATTCTTTCTTGTTTAGTCTGAGTAGGTTTATCAACATTATTGATCCTTTCAAAAATCTCACTTTCCATTTCATTGTTTTTGTCTATTGTTTTTCTGTCTTGAATTTTATTGATTCTCACTGTATAACTTATTAGTTTTTTCATACTATTTGTTTTGGGTTTCTTTTGCTCTTTAAAAAATATTATGTTAGAAGCTTAATCATTGATTTGACACTATTCTTCTGTTCTAATATGAATATTGAATGCTATAAATTCTCCTGTATGGAGGTCTTTAGCTGCTCCCTACAAATTTTGATATACTGAGTTTTTATTTTTTTGCAATTCAACATATATTATAATTTTTCTTGTGATTTCCTCTTTTATCCATAGGCTAATTGGAAATTTCTTATTAAATTTTCAAATATTTAAAGAATGTTCAGATATCTTTCTATTGCTGATGTGTATAATAATTGTATTATGATCAGAAAACATTCGTTTTAAATAAATTTTATTTTTAGAACAGTTTTAAATTTACAGAAAAAAATGTGACAAGAATAGAGTTCCCATATATTCCACCTTAATTTTCTCAATTATTAACATATTATATTAGGAAAATATTTTGTTACAATTAATGAAATAATATTGATACATTATTATTACCTAAAGTCATACTTAGTTTTTACTTAATGTCCTTTTTATATTCCAGGACCCATGCAGGATACCATACTGTATTACATTTAGTCATCATATATGCTTAAACTACCAACTCTAGGCTATGGTAGTTTCTCGGACTTCCCTTATTTATGATGATCTTGAAAATATTGAGGAGCACTGGTCAGGTTTCTTTTTTCTTTTTTTTTAAGAGACAAGGTCTTGCTGTGTCACCTAGGCTGAAGTGCAGCAGTGGCAGGATCATAGCTCACTGCAGTCTCAAACTCCCGGGCTGTAGGAATCCTCCTGCCTCAGCCTCCTGGGTAGCTAGACTACAGGCGCACCACACCACACCTGGCTGACTGGTAAGGTAGTTTTTGTAGGATGACCCTCTACTGGAATTTTGTGAAGTTTTTCTCATGTTTAGGTCTAGGTTATGGATTTGGGGGAGGAAAATTTCAGAGATAAAATGCTGTTTTCATCACATAATATCAAGGCTACCTACTGTCAACATGGCTAATTATTGTTAATGTTGACCTTGATCATCTGGATAAGATAGTGTTTTTTAGATTTCTTCATTGTAAGCTTATTCTTTTTTCCCCCTTTCTGTACTGTATTCTTTGGGAGGAAGTCCCTATGTACAGTCCACACTTAAGAATTGTGGAGTTATGCTGCATCTGGGGTAGAGTACCTACATAGATTATTTGGAACTATTCTAACCAGTAGGTTTGTCTTTTCTCCCTGCTTATTTTTCATGTGATAATCTTTTTATATCACTATGGACTCATGATTATTCTACACTGATGGGGTTATGTCAAAGGGTCACAAAGCAGACAACTGAAAGAGGTCCTAGTGACCAGAGCTGGAAGAGTTGGAGCTACCAAATAATTAAATCAATATTGGTTTATAAACTAAGGCATAAAATGGATATCCATGAATCCATACTGATATAAATAAATGATTGAATAAATAAGTATATGAGGGAGAAGAGACAAATCTACCATACAGAACAATTATAAGTAATTCATGTAGATATTCCACCTTCAAGGAGGTAGAGCATAACTTCCCATTCCTTAAGTGTGGGCTACACATAGTAACTTCCTTCCAATGCGTAAAGCATGGAAAGGAGGAAATTAACTTTGCCATGGAATAAATGGAGTATATTTACTCTGCAGTAATTTCACAGTGGAGAAATCTGTCAAACATTTCCTCAGCCAGGTGGCCATGGTCACCATCACAAATGCAAATCATGTTGATACCTTTGATATGATATGATGAAAATGGCACTTTTTTTGTTCCTTTTCTGAAAGACTCATAACTCCAGTCTAAACATGAAAAAAAATCAGACAAATTCTAATATAGAATCATCCTACAAAATATCTGACCAGCACTCCTAAATGCTGTCAATATTGTCAAAAACAAGGTAAGTCTAAGAAATTGTGACAGCCAAGAGTTGTTAACCTGAGACATGATTACTATATGTAATGTGATATCCTGGATAGGATCCTAGAACTTAATGAGAATATTAGGTAAAAATTATGGAAGTAGATACTGATAGCTATAAAATAATCAGGTATTTATTTTTTAAATGTGTAAGAAAATAAAGATTTTTAGAATTTGTTAAAGAAAAATACATTTTTAATGGCAAATTTAAAATATGTTATTTCTGTTATAAAACAGCTACTTGAAAAACTGTTTTCTTTTTTAAATGAAATCACATTAAAGGAATATATTTGAACCACTGCACAAAGATATTTGAAGATAATAAAGAAATTTTATACATGAATGTTCTCCCTACTATTCTATCATGTTAAATATTATATTTTTAGCTGCAAATATATTGAAATCTCTCTGAAAATAATATCATGTTAATGTAGTCCTTGCCATGATACTTGCCTTAGATCACTATAGGTGCAGCTTAGATTCATGCAGAGGAAGAATGTTCTTAAGTTTCCACAAATATGTTCAAAGGAAGGTTGGTGGGTGATTTTTCATCCAACTGTATTACAGGTGGAATTGGTGTCCAAATGAATGATATTCTGCAATGGTTTTATAACTTTAATTAATGCTATCTTTTCTTCTAAATATACTAATTTTGGAGATAAATACCTGGCCAAAATTAAAAATATAATCAAATCTGTTACTTGTGCACTGCATAACAACGTTTCTGTCAACATCAGACCAGACCACATGTACAAAAGCGGTTTCATAAGATTATAATGGAACTGAAATATTCCTATTGCCTGGAGACATCATAGTTGTCATGTGATAAATAATGCAACACGTTACTTTTTCTATGTTTAGATATGTTTAGATACACAAATATTTACCATTGATACAACTGTTTACAGTAACTTGCTGCACAGGTTTGTTGCCTAGGAACAATAGGCTATACAATACAGCCTCGGGATGTAGTAGGCTATACAACCTAGGTTTGTGGAAGTCCACTCTATGATGTTTGCACAATGACAAAATTGCATCACAACACATTTCTCAGACTATATCCCCCTTGTTAAGCAATGCATGACTGTATTGAGAATCATGTAGAAGTAAAAATATTCCATAGTTATTTTACTAATTGAAATGGCTTTACTTTATTACATCTAACAGTTAAGCCTAATTAAAAAGAAACAGATGGAAAATTTAAACTATATTATTTCCCATGAAAAATATATTCATGTAGAACTTGGGAATTGACCTATAAAAGTAAATCTGAGTAATTCAAGGTGGACTTTTTTATGTCTTATAATTTCTTATTTAGTTTCTAAAATAGAAAATAATTCCACATAGATGCATTATCCTCTATCATAATTACCAAGTCAGAATAACTAAGGCATACTCTCCTTCAGGTTTCCAAATAATTCTAGACTATCTGCATTAGAAAAAATACTTGGATGGAGCATTTTGTAAAATTGAACCAGTTTGTATGTTATGAAACTGACACCCACTTCCATATGTTCATGTTAATTAATTTTCCAAGTGTTAGTTAGCTGTCATGTAGACAAGCCCATAAAAGAGCATAGACCACTCCACCCCCAAGATAATGAATGACAAGGCTCTGGCAGCAGATGGTGACTAGGTCATTTCTTTTTCCATCTGGGATTATACCTGACTAGATTAGAAAATAGAGAAGTATCATGAAAAAATATAATTTATTCTCTAAGCTCTGATTTGACTGCCCAACTCAGAGCAATGTTTGAAAATGCTCACATAAATTTAAATAAATGGCCAAAGATAGAGGGGGGACATCAGTGCATTAGCCATTGGACATTTTTCATTGTTTGAACTAATGCTACATTTGACTTTTATATCATATTTTAGCTGGGCCACCTGATGAAAATCAAACTTATATCTTAATATTGAGGGGAAAATCACCTGGAGTCTAATCAAAGTTTAGGTTCCAAATAAATAATTCTTCCAGGTCTCTGCAGAGCTAACAAGGTTGGTCTGGGGAGGGTAAAGACTCATAGAAATTGTTAACAGTTAATCTGCAACATGACTCACAGAATAAATATGAGAGTTTTATATGTACCTTAGTCACCTAGATCAGCAGTCAAAATTATTTCCCTAAACACACAAAGTTAACACAACAAAACGTTTATTTATATCTACTTACTCTAAAATGAAGTAACAAGGGAAAACAGATATGATTCGTATCACATATAATAACTGAAGGTAAAATGATTTTATGAACCAATATCATTGAAAATATCAGTAACTTAAATGTAGCATGAAATGAATATTTGTAGGCTTGATTGAGAAGAATTAGTTTCCATGTGTGGTTAATTGGTAATTCATATAGATTAACATTCATGCATTAACTTTCTTCTTTCTCTTTCTTGGGTTTTAAAAAGTTAAATATTTTACTTTTATTTATATAATTTTTTCATTGAAGTCCTTAAATATAGATATATTTTCTTCTCGTCAACCTGCTGTATCATTTCTTGTTATCTTGTTTTGTCTGATTTGAATCGGTTGTTGAAAGTCTTAGTTATTAGTTTCCCTAGTAGATTGCTCATTAAGATGATTTATATAATTTAGCAGGAAAGTTAAATCTCACAGTTTAAAAAATAAAGGGAGGAGATAATGCTGACAAGTAGAGTGGAATAACGCATTTTTGAAGATTTAGTTTCCCTTGATATTAAAACATACAAAGTACTTATTTTATTATTCTTAAATCTTCACAGACTGTACCTCTTTACAGAGTTATCATAAGTAAAATAAAAAGCTAGAAATGTGCCCTGAAAGATGGCATTTTAAAAAAATCTGTATATACAGACCAGTAAAGAGATTACTTTGATTTAGGAAACTTCAATTCTAAATTGAAGGTCCTAGATAAGAGAAACAGCACTTATTTTATACCATACTACATAATACTAGGTTAGTGTTTAAACATAACTAAAGGATAATTCTTAGATTTCATTAACTAACAAATCTATTTTGTTTTATATCACTTATAAGTACAACACAAGGAGAAATATTTTTGCAACTGAAATTAAAATTCAGTGCAAAGTAATTACATAAACAACAAGACATCATATCATCACATGCAGCTTTCTTGAATTATATTTTCACTTTGTTTAGTAACTGGACTAAAAATTAAAGTATTAAGAAGTACAGGAAAAGGAAAAAATATACTTACATAGGAAAGCAGATAAACAAATTTTTATACTACCTTTTCTTTCTTTCCTCTCTCTTCTCTCTCTCGCACTCTCTTCCTCTCCACTTGGTTCTCTCCAATTCATTTCAGAATGAAAAAATAGAGCAATCGTAATGATTAAAATTTAATTAAAAGTGTGCTAATATTACACCTTAACAAATGTTCTGGCTTGTGAAATCTATTCATCAGTCATGTGAAGAAATTTTAAAGATATCTTGTGTACATATACACACACACATCTTATTTACTAGATTATAAATATATTTAGTCAGTAATAAGTATTATTATTTATATGTACTAACACTGAAAAATGAGGTGGATTAACATTAGATTGTCACTTCACAGTATAGAGACTTAAATGACACTAAATATTTCAGAAAATATAATTTTGAAGCACTATTCCGGCCCTTTTAGATGAATTTCAGCAGGTCACAAAACCAGAAATATACATACGAAATAAAAAGATTTGTTTTTCTTAATGTTAAGAAGATGATCCCCTGTTTATATCTTGTGTCATGAGCTAGTGTTTACTGGTATAAAGTATGCTTTTTAGTACATGCAAGGGTCTTTTTATTGTGCTGAAACTGCAGCTTTGTTTAATTAAAATTTTTATATAATTTTTCAACAACTTTCCAAGTATATTACCTGTTAAAAGCTATTTCCTGGTAGTATACAATTAGTTAGCATAATATAGTTACAATTGCTATGCCTAGTACTAAAATTATTGTATTGTATTTAAACCATATTTCCAAATTAAATAAGATTAAACTAAAATATTTCACATATATTGATCAACTATTAATTTATTATACTTATATAAAGTATAGACTTGAATAACAAAGACTATTGCATTATAGTAGAAAACTGATGTTTAAGCTATTTAAATTCTACAACAGATTTAACTTGACTTTATTACTCAGAGCTGTCACAGATTTTATTTTATTGTTCACCACTATCATAGATATAAAGACTAATCCATGAAGGAGAAATAAAATAATATTTTCTTTTTTTATTTCAAACTATTACAGGAGTACAAATGTTTTTGATTACAAGGATCATTTTTGTAATGCTTAAGTCAGGATTGTAAGTGTGCCTGTCACCCAGATAGTGTTCATTGTACCAGTTAGGTAGGTTTTCGCCCATCTCCTCTGTCTCCCTCTTCCTTGATTGGTTTCCATTAAGTTATACTCCCCTCTATGCACATGCTTGCTCAATGGATGTTCCAATTAAATAATGAGTACATGTGGTGTTTGTTTTTCCATTCTTTAGATACTTCACTTAGGATAATGGTCTCCAGTGCCATCCATATTATCGTAAAAGGCATTGCCATCCTTCTTCATGGCTGAATAGTATTCCATGGTATACATATACTACATTTTGTTAATCTATTCATGAATTGATCGGCATTTGGGTTGATTCCACATCTTTACAATTGTGAATTGCACTGCAATAAAAATTCGAGTGCAGGTGTCTTTTTGATAAAATTACTTCTTCCTTTGGGAAATACCCAGTAGTGGGATTGCTGGATTGAATGGTAGGTGTACTATTAGTTCTTTGAGAAGTCTCCATACTGTTTTCCATAGAGGTTGTACAAATTAGCATTACCACCAACAAAGGATAAGCATTCCTTTCTCTCTGCATCCATGCCAGCATCTATTGGTTTTGGACTTTTTAATAAAAGGCATTCTGACTAGTGTATGGTGATATCTCATTGTGGTTTTAATTTTCATATCCCTGATAATTAGTGACGTTGAGCATTTTTTCATATGCTTATTGGCCATTTGTCTACCTTCTTTTGAAAAGTTTCTGTTCATGTCTTTTGCCCACATTTTAATGGGGTTGTTTGATTTTTGTTTTTTTTTTTTTGCAGATTTGCTTGAGTTCATTCTAGATTCTGGTTATCAGCCCTTTATTGGATGCATAGCTTGAAAATATTTTCTTCCATTCTGTAGGTTGTCTATTTGCTGTCTTGTTTATTTCCTTGGTTGTGCAAAAGCTTTTTAATTTAATCAAGTCTCATTTATTTATTTTTGTTGTTGTCATGATTGCCATTGGTGTCTTTTTCATAAATTATTTGCCTAGGCCGATATCTAGAAGAGTATTTCCAACATTTTCTTCTAGAGTTCTTATGGTTTCATGCCTTACATTTAAGTATTTTATCCATCTTGAATTAATTTTAGTGAGTGGTAAGAGACATGGATCCTATTTCATTCTTCTGAATATTGTCCCAGTACCATTTATTGAATAGGGAATCTTTTCCCTAGTGTATGTTTTTGTGGAATTTGTCAAAGATCAGATGACAGTATGAGGATGGTTTTACATTTGGGTTCTCAGTCCTGTTTTATTGGTCTATGTCTCTATTTTTGTGCCAATACCATGCTGTTTTGGTGACTATAGCCTTGTAGTATAGTTTGAACTCTGGTAATGTGATGCCTCCAAATTTTTTCCTTATGCTTAAGATTTCTTTGGCTATTCGGGCTCTTTTCTTGTTCTAAATGAAGCATCAAATTATTTTTTCTAGATCTGCAAATACAACATTGGCATTTTGATGGGGATTGTGTTGAATCTGTAAATCACTTTGGGAAGAATGGACATTTTAACAATGTTGAGTCTACTGATCCATGAATGTGATGTTTTTCCATTTGTTTGTATCATCTGTGATTTCTTTCCTCAGTGTTTTGTAGTTCTCTTTGTACAGACCTTTCACCTCCTTGGCTATATATATTCCTAGGTATTTTATTTTCTTTGTAATTATTGTGAATAATAATGAATCTTTGATTTGACTCTGAGCTTGACTGTTATTTGGAGTATAGAAATGCTACTGATTTGTGTACATTGATTTTGTAACCTGAGACTTTGCTGAACTTATTTATCAATTCCAGGAGTCTCTTGGTGGAGTCTTTGGGGTTTTCTAGATATAATATCATATCATTAGAAAAAAGCAGTACTTTGACCACCTCTATCCTGATTGGGATACCCTTAATTTCTTTCTCTTGCTTGATTGCTCTGGCTAGGACTTCCAGGACTATGTTGAACAGAAGTGGGGACAGTGGGAATTTTTGTCTTGTTCCAGTGCTTAGTGGGAATGCTTTCAACGTTTCCCCATTCAGTATGATGTTGGCTGTGGGTTTATCATCTATGGCTTTTATAACTTGGAGATATGTTCCTTCTCTGCTAAGTTTGTTGGGAGGTTTTACCATGAAAGGTGCTGAATTTTGTTGAATGCTTTTTCTGCATCTACTGAGATTATCAAATGAGCTTTGTTTTTGCTTCTGTTTATATGGTGAATCACATTTATTGATTTACAAATGTTGAACCATCCTTGCATACCTGGAATGAAGCCCACTTGGTTATGAAGGTTATATTTTTGATATGCTGTTGTAATCAGTTTGCTAGTATTTTATTGATGATATTTGCATCTATATTCATAAGGAATATTGGTCTATAGTTTTCTTTTTTTCTGTTGTGGTCCTTTCCTGGCTTTGGTATCAAGGTGATCCTGGCTAAGTAGAATGAGTTGGGGAGGATTCCCTCCTTCTCAATGTTATGGAATAATTTCAGCAGTATGGATACCAACTCTTCTTTGTAGGTCTGATAAAACTTGGCTGTGAATCCATCCTGTCCAGGGCTTTGTTGTTGTTTTTCTTGGAAAATTTTTATTGCTGCTTCAATCTCATTGCTCTTTATTGGTCTGTTCTGGAGTTCTATTTCTTCCTGATTGTATTTAGGGAATTTGTGTGTTTCCAGGAATTTGTCCATTTTCTCTACATTTTTTAGTTTATGTGCATATTTTCATAGTATTCAGGGATGATATTTTGTATTACTGTGGAAAAATAAATGCCAGACAGAAAGATCACAGATTAACAATCTAATGACATGTCTCAAGGAACTAGATAAGGAAGAGCAAACCAATCCAAAATCCAGCAGAATGAAAGAAATAACTAAGGTCAGACTAGAACTAAACAAAATTGAAACAATAAAATCATACAGAAGATCAATAAAACAAAAAGTTGCTTCTTTGAAAAGATAAACAAAATTGATAGACCTCTTGCTAGATTACCAGGAATAGACAAGAAAGGACAGACCCAAGTAAATTTTCTTTTTTCAGAAATGTAAAAGAAAATTTTCTTGATTGCAAAAAAACAACTAGAACTCAATTTGGCTATATTCTTTATGTTGGATTTTTACAAAAATTTAAACAAAACTTCTCTGATCTAATTTCTAGGATTTAGGTATATTGCCAAATTCAACAAACTCATAAGAAATTATATTTTTTAGCTTGAATGAAATATTCTGACTACGATTATAAACATGCATCATTATAATTAGAAGTTTTATCTACCAGCTAATAAAATAATATACATTATGATTGTTACTTTGGGTTGTAAAATAACCTATGAGACCTCTCCCCATTAACATAGATATGGCTTTTTGAATATGTGCTGTACCTCAAGAATATGTGATTTATTGATAGATTGTGCTTTTAAATGATTTGGTTCTGTTTTCTTGAATTAAAGAGCAGGTCTTTCAGGCTCTGAAAAGCTTCTACTTCTCCTATAATTATCTAAGATGGCTACAATGAAATTTCATATCAGTGGTTCTACATACAATAAGGTGTAAAATTATTATGGTGGTGATAACTAATTTTTCTGTATCATTTAATTAGGGTAATTATCATATATCACTGCTCATTAAATTATAAAAATAATAGCTTGATTTTAAATGATATTTCATACTTTGACAATGATAATGTTCAAAAAATAGTCTTAACTGTTATAAGTGTTATTTTACTGTTTATTATGCCTGATCTTTAAAACATACTCCATATGTACTCTTTTATAATGGATATTACCTTTAATGATGTTATTTTTTCCATCAGATGGAAAGATTTAACATCATAATAAATGTATATCATTTTTACATAATCAAAATAATGTAAATCATGACAATAATTTATTTATGTAAATCCTTTTATATTAGCTTGTGAATGTCACTGAATGATAAAGACATAATAGCAAAAAACTTTTTGATTTTTAGTTCTAACTGCAGAAGAACAGCTTGGGGGACTACTACGCAAACCATAAAAAACTATGTTCGCTAAAATAAAAATAAGATGGAAGTTTTGTGATAAAGCCACATGCTAACTTTTGGAATTATTTCAGTATTTTCATACTTCTTTTTTCTTCACATATGCATGAAATTATTATGTATTTCTTTAAAAATATTGCACACATTTATTCCTAAGAAAAATAAATGCCATCATTTGTGGTTATCATCATTTCACATTATAAATGTCTAATATATTTCAAGAACTCCAACCCTTTTCATTAATTTGATTGACATCTTATTCTTCAATATATTACAAAGAAAGCAACAAAAATAATTTACATGACCAAAACTTTGATGAAATCTTAAATACTCTCATCTTCTTGCTACTTTATTTATCTCTTTGTATTTGCTATAACAAGAATATCAACTAGAAATTCAAGCTGCCTTCAGTTACAGCTACCAATCTAGTCTACTGTGTTGAATAGTCCAGTAAAGAAGAGCAACATTCCCAGACTCCGTATGGTGTCTACTATATTATATAATATGTGAATTCTTCTAGACTATATATAAGTGCCTCTCAAATTAAGTTTTTCATATGCATATGCACTTATTTGTTTAAGAAAGCATATTATGGCCTCTAGTGGTACAGAAAGAAACATCAATGCTTACATATTCAAATTAATAACAATAAAAAACATTTTTAAAAAATTGAAGCTCATGTACATGTTACAATTTTTAAACTGCAATCTTTAAAATATTCTCAAAGCATTTACAAGCACAATACAGTAAAATACACATATTTGTCATATATATAAAATGAATACTTAAGTATATAAAAAGTAATATAAGTAATATATTTCATTGTTAGAGATATGAAAGTTTGGCAATTTAAGAACTTTTTGAAATTTATTCACATTTTACAGAGTTTTTTGAAAGCTGCATTTGTGAACAATCATAATAGTAATAACTATAACAATAATAGTTAATATTAATTGAGAATTTGTAGTGTGCCAAGTACTGCATTGTTTTACATATAATACTGATTTTAACCTTACAACAAGTTCGATTCAAATTATTGTAATTTATACTGCATAACAAAGGAAGAAGCCTTTAAGAATTTACACATTTAGGTCAACATCCTATACTATAAGGGCAGAGGTAGGTTTTACACTCAGGTTTTGTCTCCTGACCCTAAACACTCAATAGCTTTTTAATATCAAAACTCAATATAATGACATGACTATTAAATATATAATAGAATGTAACTAACTCATCAATCAAAATTATGATGGTATTTTATGAGAATTAATAAAATAAATTTTTTCTATTAGAAATTTTACTAATATGTAAAAGTAAACACAATTTTTGAAAGATGATAATTCCTAAAATATATTTCTTATTGTGCTTACAATATATATCAAAGTCTCTATTTCAAACTACTTTTTTTTTCCTTTTATTTCAGGACATTATGGGGGTACAACATTTTGGTTATATATATTGCCAATGCACTGCCCATGTCAGAGCTACAATCGTGGACATCCCCCAAACTGTGCACCCCACACAAATTTAGTAAGAATTTTCCCATCCCCTCCACTTCCCTCCCACCTGCTGGTCCCCTGATGAGTATTATTGCCATGTATGACATAAGTATTGATCAGTTAGTACCAATTTGATGTGAGTACCAGTGATGCTTGTTATTCCATTCTTATGATACTTCACTTCAAACAATGGGCTCTAGCTCCATCCAGGATAATACCAGATGGGTTAATACACTGTTGTTTTTCATTGCTGAGTAATACTCCATGGTATATATATACCACATTTTAATAATCCATTCATGTCTTGATGGGCACCTGGGTTGTTTCCACATCTTTGCAATTGTGAATTTTGCTGCTATAAACATTTGTGTGCAGATGCCTTTATTATAGAATGATTTTGTTTTTCCTTTGGGTAGATACCCACTAGTGGGATTGCTGGATCAAATGGTAGTTTACTTTTAGTCCTTTGAGGTATCTCCATATTACTTTCCATAGAAGTTGTACTAATTTGCAGTCCCACCAGCAGTGTGTGAGTGTCCTATCTGTTCAGATCTGTGCCAACATTTGTTGTTTTGGGATTTTTTGATATGAACCAATCTCACTGGAGTTAAGTGATATCTCATTGTGGTTTTGATTTGCATTTCCTTGATGATTAGAGAAGTTGAGCACTTTTTTATATGTTTGCTGGCCATTAGTCTGTCTTCTTTTGAAAAGTTTCTGTTCATGTCCTTTGCCCATTTTTTAATAGGGTTGTTTGATTTTTTCTTGTTGATTTTCCTAAGTTCTGTATAGATTCTGGTTATCAGCCCTTTATCGGATGTGTAGCATGCAAATATTTTCTTCCACTCTGTAGGTTTTCTGTTCACTCTAGTGATAGTGTCCTTGGCTGCACAGAAACTTTTTAATTTGATCAGGTCCCATTTCCCATTTATTTATTTTTGTTGCTGCTGTGATTGCTTTGGGAGTCTTTTTCATAAATTCTTTGCCGAGGCCAATGTCCAGAAGAGTTTTTCCAACGTTTTCTTCTAGAATTCTTACCGTTTCACATCTTAGGTTTAAATCTGTTATTCATTGTGAGTTGATTTTTGTGAGAGGTGAGAGGTGTGGATCTAGTTTCAATCTTCTATGTGTGGCCATCCAGTTTTCCCAGTACCATTTATTGAATAAGGAATCTTTCCCCCGGTGTATGTTTTTGTTGCCTTTGTCAAAGATCAGATGACAGTATGAGGTTGGTTTTATATTTGGGTTCTAAGTCCTGTTCCATTGGTCCATGTCTCTGTTCTTGTGCCAGTACCATGTTGTTTGGGTTACGATAGCCTTGTAGTATAGTTTGAAGTCTGGTAGATTGATGCCTCCCAATTTGTTCTTTTTGTTTAAGATTGCTTTGGCTAGATGGGGTCTTCCCTGGTTCCACATGAAGCACAGAATTATTTTTTCTAGATCAGCAAAAAATGAAGTTGGTATTTTGATAGGGACTGCATTGGTTCTGTAAATCACTTTAGATAGTGAAGACATTTTTACAATGTTAATTTTACCTATTCAAGAGCATGGTAGGGTTTTCCATCTGTTTACATCCTCTGCAATTTCTTTTCTCAGAATTTCATAATTCTCTCTATATAGGCCTTTCACCTCCTTAGTTAGATATATTCCTAAATATTTAATTTTCTTTGGTGCTATTATGTAAGGTATTGCATCTTTAATTTGTTTCTCAGCTCAACCGTTATTGGCATATATGAAGGCTATTAATTTGTGTGCATTGATTTTGTATTCTGAGACTTTGCTGAATTCATTTATCAGTTCCAGTAATCTCTTGGTTGAATCTTTGGCGTTTTCTAGATATAATATCATATCATCCATGAATAGTGAGAGTTTGACCTCTTCTGCCCCCATTTGGACACCCCTGATTCCTCTCTGTTGTCTGATTGCTCTGGCCAGGACTTCCAGCACTATGTTGAATAGAAGTAGTGATAGTGGGCAACCTTGTCTGGTTCCAGTTTTAAGGAGGAATGCTTTCAATTTTTCCCCATTCAGTATGATATTGACTGTGGGTTTATCATATATGGCTTTAACAATTTTGAGGTATGAGCCATCTATGCCTATATTGTTAAGAGTTCTTATCATAAAAGGGTGCTGGATTTTGTCAAAAGCCTTTTCTGCATCTATTGAAAGGATCATATAATCTTTGTTCTTGCTTTAATTTATGTGGTGAATTACATTTATAGATTTGCATATGTTCAACAATCCCTGCATCTCAGGGATGAAGCCCACCTGATTGTGATGAATTATTTTTTCTATGTACATTTGGATTCAGTTTGCTAGGATTTTATTGAGAATTTTTGCATCTATATTCATAAGGGATATTGGTCCGTAGTTTTCTTTTCTTGTTGTGTCCTTTCCTGGCTTGGTATCAAGGTGATTTTGGCTTCGTAAAATGAGTTTGGGAGGGTTCCATCCTTCTGGATGTTTTCGAATAGTTTCTGCAGTATAGGCACCAGTTCTTCATAGGTTTGGTAGAATTCAGGTGTGAACCCATCTGGTCCAGGACATTTTTTTGTTGGAAGGTTTTTTATTGCTGCTTCAATTTTGGTGCTTGATATTGGTCTGTTTAGGAATTTTAGGAATTCTATTTCTTCCTGATTGAGCCTAGGTAGGTAGTGTGTTTGTAAGAACTTGTCCATTTAAACTACTTTTATAAAATGCAGACTTTATTTTAAAATTTTATATCAGAATTAATAGCTGACATAATTTATTAAAACACATCAAGCACATACTGTAAAAACAGAGATTTTTTTGCTTCCTTATCTAGAAGACTGAATTATTTAACAACTGAATATTGTAAGCAAAACAAATTTATGCCCATTTTCTTAGAAATTTCCTTAGGAATAACTAAAAGAAGAATCTGATTTGTTTGTAATTTTCACATTCTTTGTTAAAAAAGACTTTTTCCCATTTTGTGCTATTTTTCATTTTTATTCACTTTCCATGACCACCCCACCAGAATTCCTTGCTCCTATTTAGGAGGTAGCCTACTTTAGTGACATTCCTGAAGCTCTAATTTGTTTTCATGGTGGCTTTAAATGATCTCATCCTGTGCCCTCAGTTCTCTCTTGTATAAAGGGAAAATAACACTGTTTGATTGACAACTCTATAAATCATTTCCTTAATATTTATAAGTTATTTTGATGATCCATAAAATAACTATCTTATCACAGAAACATAAAATAAACAACTATTATAGGCATATGCATTTTCTCTTCATACATGCATTTTGCTACTTTCTAAGTGGCTTTGGTTTTCATTAGAGTATTGGTTAGGGGCACACATGGTATGGAGTAGAATGCAAAGTATATACATTATTTTGAGAGATTAGTTTAAAGTTTTTTTTTTTTATTACACTTACAGGTTATCAAAGGGCCACTGAGGAAAAAAAGATGATGTTAAACTGAGTAGAGACAGCCTTCATTGGAGGAGCTGTCAGCAGCAGCCTTCATTATACCAGTGATGATAATGTGAAATTTGATATCTTAATAACCATCTCAATTGGCTGTTAAAATGAAGCTTTGCACATTTAAATTACTATGCTACTCTTGCAGAAATACTCAGGAAATATGCCATCCCTTGACAGTTTTCTGCAGTTTACTGGTAACCTCTTACTTTCACATGAGTTCTCACCTATTAAAAAATCCTGCTTAAAAAAAAATCCTCCTCTAGTCTCAATACCTATCTATCTACCTATGTCTCATCATCATCTATCTATCTATCTTCTATGTTTGTATGTATGTATCATATATCTATTTATCAATCTAGTTTTATATATAATGCTTAAATGTATACATATTTATACATTATAATAAAAAATTTTTTTTTATTATAGATCCTTGTACTTGCCTTGAAGAGACAAAGAAATCAGTAACATGATATCATTGTAGTCTGTGTTCATTATGCTGGAATTCAAGTTATTAAAGAAAGTTATTTTGAGAAAGGATATTGAGAAAGTTATTCTGCTCCTATAATGTGGGAAGATATGGCCAATATTTCTGAATTTTAATGGCCTACTACACAGACAAACATGAATTTGAAGACATTATTAGACTATAATCATTTAGGTCGATAGTTAGGATGTCCAGCTCTTCTAGGTACAAGGCTGCCCTGGTTGGTACTGTCTTGAGCAATTGCTCCACCTGGGAAGAAGGATAAAAACAGGTACTCCATTTTGGTGTTTCCCCACCCTTAATCCTATTCCAAGCAACTGCTACTCCCGGGGAAGGAGAGAATTCTTTATCAACCTGGGAATTCCCCAGCCCAGGCATGATAGGATTTGGAAATTGACCTAGAGTAACGTAAGGATAATTATTATGATGTTACCTTAAATCTTCATTGTGGTTTACTTCTCCCCCTCAAGGTGGGCTTTCTTAGAGGGAGCTCGTATATGCAGATGCAATTTTGAGGACACCTGCTGATCGTTTGGCAATATCCCACACCTCCAGAGAGCCCTCCCTCAGACTAGGCCAGTAAAAGGAAATAATCTGAGAATTCTGAGTGAGTCAGTCAATCTGTCTGTCTGTGAGTCTGTGAGTCTGTGAGTCTGTCTCTCTCCATTCATGAAGACAGACACATTTTGTTTTACAATAAAGAGCTGCTCATGTGAAACTGCTTCCTGCCTGAGGTTATTCCATTGCCTTGGCCCTGCTGGTGATTTTTCCAAGGAGTCAGAGGACCAGGATAATAGTCTGGACTTGACACTTCGGTGTGTCTGCTCATTCCTCAGCTAAGAGCACACCAAGAACCAAGGGAAGACTGCCACCTTGACAGCTTCTTCTGCTTCCAAATCTCTCATCTTTAAGTACAACAATATTTTGGAAATGGAATTGTTTCCAATATTTTCAGATAGATATCATTAACTTTTTTGTACAGTTTATGCTGCATATAATATTAAATGAAGTCAGAGAATAATACTTATTTTTCCTAATGTCTACTCAAAATTTTCAGATGCTTTTTCCTCCATGCAGATTATATCCACAAAGCATGAACATATCAAGGAGTTAAAACATGAGATAAATTGAATCAGATATCTGGATACAAATTATTATGCTGTGGAAGACAATACTAAGGGATAACTAATATTATATTTGGTCTTACTCTTAGACTTTATTTTAAATATGAAATGACATAATGGCTTAAAATACCATATTAAAGCCAAATAAACTTTCAGGGTCTCCAAAAATTATAAAAAGTTTATTCATTGCTGAGAAAGCAAAATAAGTCATATATATAAAAATGAAAGGTTCAAGTTTGAAATTATGGATAGATAAATTTGGTATATATTTTGAATAGCAATTATGATAGAAAATTCAGGTTAAAACATTTAAGATGTCCAATTTCAAATAGAATGAATGCTGCAAAGCAAAGAATAAATAACTTTGAATATACATGAAATGTCACAAAATAAAAGTTAGAAGGTATAATAGACTAAATGCATCCCCCTGAAAATTCTTATGTTGAAGCCCTAATCCCCATATGACTGTAGTTGGAGATAGGGTCTTTAAGGAGGTAACTAATGTTAAATGAGGTCATCGAGATTCAACCCTAATCCAGAATGAGTGGTGTCCTTATAAGAAAGAAGAGAAACCTGGAATGTCTCTGCACAGAGAAAAGGCCATGTGAAGATAAGACAAAAAGACAGACATCTGCAAGCCAAGGAGAGAGGCCTGAGGAGAAACCAAACCTACCAATACCTTGATTTTGGACTTCTAGCTTCCAGAACTGTGAAAAAATAAAATTTCTGTTGTTTATGCAACCCAGGCCTATGGTATTTTGTTACAGCAACCCTAGCTAACTAATACAGAAAGAATATCAGTTTAGTGGATTTCAAACCATGCCATGAACAGACCTGAGTGTCGGGAACTATTATATTTGGGCTTTTGGTGGGATTATTAAAGCTTTTTGTGGGAATATGTGAAAGGAAGTTTCTGTCATTAGCAAATGAACTACTGTTTGTGTTCTAAGCAGATTGTTTCCTTGTTCCTTATTTTCTGCCAAAGATGTTTCTCGAACATTCTCTTTAATTCAGTGAGTTACTCATTCCTTTCCAATAATTGATTTTCCTACTTATAACACAATTTTGTTGGAAAAGAGAAACTCTGACTAATACAAAAGAAACTATCAGAAATAATCTGTATATTAGAACATAAACATTGTTAACTTTGGAGTAACAACTTTCAGTTACTGTTACTAAATGTCACATATATATTTATGTGGTTAAACATAGTCATAATTTATACAATTTCCTATAATTTGTTTTAATTTATATTATCTCATGTCCATTTAACTGGTCATTGAAAATTTATAATTTTACCACATACTTATTTATTTATTACTTATAATATTTCAGGCACTGTGTTAGGGTCTATAGTTCTGTAGGGAATAAGCCTGGATGAAGACCTCATGTATCTTGCAGTTCAATAGGAAGTATATACTTCACAATTATTTGAAAACAGTACAAATACATATTTTGTGATGGATATTTGTTTGTTACTAATATTTTGATTATACATAGTATATTTTTATATACCTGTATATACAAATCTAGATGAATATTTTACTTAATATCTAAGGATTTTTAAGAAAAAAATAGATGAGTCAAAGTTATGAATATTTAGAGTTCTTGATAATTACCTGAAAAGTATTAATAACAAAGTATAATCTGACAAATATTGTGTGTCTATCTCACTGCATCTTAGTCAGGAATGAAAGTTAATACATGAATTCTTTGCCAACAAATTGTTTCTTGACCTTTTAATTATTTCTTTAATTATTACTAGTGAGTTAAATTGGTCCTTCATGTTCAAATGATGTTGTTATTTCAATCCCTTTAATTGTCTACTAAGGAATTTTACTCCTCATATTAAATCACAGTTTTCATACTTTTTAATTTTTATATGGATTATTTAATAACAACATTTTTAGCTGGCTATTATATTGTGGCGAACACAATTCACATTAATCTGCCATGTTTTAAAAATTAAATCATACTTTCCAATTTTTTAATGACCTTGCTTAACTCATTTATAAAAATTTTAATCAGCACTATGAAATAGGACATTGCTCTTATTAGTACATTGAAATACTTATTGCCTAGTCTTTCTTTTTGACAGCTTTGTTGAGGTATAATTGACATACCAAAAAAACCCTTACACATGTTTAATGTATACAATTTAATGAGTTTCAACACATGCATATATCTGTGATAGTATCACCACAGTCAAGGCTATAAACATATCTATCACCTCCAAAAGTTTTCTTATGTCCCTTTGCGTGTGTGTGTCATGAGATTTATTTCTTAACAAACTTTTAAATGCACAACATCATGTTGTTTAACTATAGGCACTATGTTGTACAACAGATCTCTAGAACTTATTCATCTTGTCTATCTAAAACTTTATACTAATTAAACGACTTCCTATTTGCCCCTCCCCTCAGGCCCTGGCAGTCAACATTATATTGTCTGCTTCTGTGAGTTTGAACATTTTAGATACCTCACATAAGTGGAACCATACAGTATGTGTCTTTCTGGGACTGGCATATTTCACTTAACATACAATCTTCCAGGATTATTATCCATATTATCTCAAATGGCAAGATTTCCCTAATATTAAAACAGAATAATATAATGTTCCATTGCATGTCTAGACCATATTTTCTTTATCCATTTGTTGATCAATGGACGTTTATGTTATTTCCACCTCATAGCTATGGTGAATAATGCTACAATGAGCATATATTATAATTAACAATACTGTACTTTACACTTAAAATTTTGATAAGAAGGTGGATTTCATGTTACAGGTTTTTTACCACAATTTTTAAAAAATGTGATGATGTATTTCAGGGCACAGTTGCTGGGGCCCTCTATGATGATTCCTATAGGCGGAGGTCTATAAGACACCTTGTCATTGCCACTGGGGTCTTTGCACTACAAAATCTATGTCTCAGTATTCAAGGTACAGCTCTCCTTTGGTTTATGTGAGCCTTTCCACCCTAAGGAAAAACTCTTAGAAAAGATGTTAGTGAAATGAAATACTGTTCCTGTCACTGCAGTTGACTTTTGGGCCACAGTTGCTACTTAACATCTCCCTCTCCCATGACCATTCTAGATTCCTTCATCATAAGCTATAATATTGGAAGGTCTTAGTGTCTTACCTGATTGTATGACTAAAACCTTCTTTCTGGTAGGGTCTGAAAAGCTAATAATTTTACCCTTCTCATTTTGGGGTTGCTGTGCATATCCCTTTCGATTATAAGGGGGCACAGAAATACCAGAAGACATCCATGTGGATCACCAGGGTCCCACATGTAGTCCTCCCTGACACCACTGAGTAAACGGAGCCCTACCTGCTCCTGCTGGTTAAGATCAATTTCCATGATGGCGAGTCTCTTTTTGTCTGCTGGTTTCTGGACCCAAGACATCCATAATGCTCTGGTAGTAGCTGTAACTTACAGTTCAACAAGACCCTTGCTTGTCCCCTGCCAAGTGTGAGTCCTCTTAGGGGATCAAGGTCTCCCACCCTGAAGAGTCCAGAGTTGTGAGGACGGAAGTCACAAAATCCTCCAGTGGGTCATTGGGAGTAATGGCATTTGGGGTACACTTGTTTCCAACCCTTGTTCCCCAGACCCGTGTATCATACCTCTTAGAGACACAGCACTATACAGATGTCTCCAATTTAACAAATATGTTGCATCCTGAAGAATGGTGCCCCTTTTTTTTTCATTATTTCCTCTGATTTGGTGTTTCAGTTGCACCTTTAGAAGACAATTCCAGCATTCTATAAGGCCAGAAAACTTTAGAAAATGTGGTACACAATCCAATAGACACCCGATCATGAGTCCATTCCTACACCTCCTTGACTGTAGTGAAGTGATCAATCTTTATTGCTGACACGTTGGACATTCAGAGGCAGTAGTAGCTAGGTCAGCCTTGCTAAGTTAGAGTACATGCTGCTGGGCCCTTAAATAGCCTCCATCTCTGTCACCACGGGCCTTATTTCATTTGTCCATTATGCCTGTCATGAAATAACTGATTGCAAAACCTGGGTAATATAAACTGGCTGAGACTTTTTTTTTTCTTTTTGGAGGTTTAATGTTTGCTGATGGTTTCTGATAGGTATTAATGTGTGATACCAGATTTTTCCCACTTTGTACCCACTCCCATATGTCCATTTCTGTGCCTCTACCAGACTTTCTTGGTTCGGATCTTGCAGTCTTTTTTTTCCTATAACAAGATGGCTAAGCCATTATCCTCTGTCATGAATTCTGTTTATATTCTAACCTTATTCCACTTTTCCGTGCACACAATGTGCATGATGAAATGTACTGCTCACCTATCTGCCCATTGGGAAGAGCCTCCCTCTCCACTGTCTTTCCAGGCCACTCTTGAATGTAGCTATAATGCAGCCATCATGTTTAAATGTGCCCTCTGGTCCTGCTTGGGCTAAATTCAAGATGTACTAATTTCGTCATTATATACTGTTGCTATGCCTACTAGACATAACGACTTGATGAGACTTACATAACCAACCACTCTACAGCAATCTCCAGATGCATGCTCACTTGGTGTCCCATGATCAAATGTTCCAAGCTTACCAAAGTCCATAGTACACCAAGTTCTATAATGGTGTATAATATTCTGCTGCCAATGGCATAGCCTTTCTCAACAATACAAGGGACCCGCATTGTGATTCACCCATGGAAGCTTGCTGTAAGCTTCATACTACATCTTTTTCCTCTACTCACACTCCAGTACAATACAATATTCTAGATCACATGGTCTAAACAACCAATCCCATGGTGACCAGACCTGCTGCACGTTCTTTTTTGCTTTAGGCCCCACTCAAAGCTTATAGCTCTCCATATCAGCACATTTATGGGTCAGGAACAATATTCCTAGATATGGAAAATGTTGCATACACAGTCTAAAATGCCCTATTAGACATTATGTTGTTTTTTGTGTGGTAGGTGATACAAATGCAGCACTTATATTTTACTTTGGAGAGAATAGTCCAAAACTGAACATTGAACCTTATACATTTCACTAAAATGGCTGGCCACTTTTTCTGTTAATGTGTAAAGATTGTATTAGGGAAAATATATGTCAGTAAGACTGCAAAGCAAGTGCAGCCCTGAGGAAATAAGAGGGAGAGAAGACGGGGTGGATGTGTCCTAGACCACTATGCAGTCTAAGAAAGACCTAGCAAAGGCATTGAGGAGTGTTCCAGCCAAGGTTGTCTATCAGAAAGGACCTGTGTTTCCTAGGAATGGGTTTGCCTTTTTATCCCTGTCACACTCATTCATAGGCAGGGAAGCTCTGTGCCAATGGTTCAGTGGGTTTCAGAGTATAGCAATCAGGGTCCTTGATCAATTATACTCCTTATATTTGGGAATCTGCTAGATGCATTCTCATGGACACCACAACCACAACATATTTTATAATATTAGCATATATGTGTGTAAGAGCAAAATGTATATAACATGATCTGTAATATAAGACAGAAATAAAATGAAATCATACTTGCACCAATTTCAGCGACATGGCCACAAGTTAGATAATTTACATATCTGAGAATGTTTCCTTTACCTCAATGAATATATATAACAGCATTCTACTGCATGAGGAATAAATAAATAATGTATATAAAATATCTGGCTCAGAGTAGGTAAACAGAATAAATGCCATGCAGTGTTAGCTTTAAGATTGTCTTTATCTGTAGAATAAAGCTAAAGATTATGATCAATTGCAAATGTGAATGTGGCTCAAATATTTAATAAAATGGAACCCTAGACACTATATATATAATTTTTTTAAAAAATAAAAGTTTTGATTTGTATAATTGGGAGACTAGGTTTCAGATACAAATGTATATTCTTATCTTTGTTTATGGATAGGAAGAATTCACTGATGAGGAATAGTTTTGGCTACATGGAAATCTATAGAATAAAGAGTTAAATGAGTCATGTATAGGCAAGGTAATGAATAGTTAGTAAAGAGTAAAAGCATTCTGAGCCTACTCGGATATCAAAGTGGCTTTTAAAAGAATAAAATTAAGAAGGAAAAAAAAGCATTCTTATATGCAATAAATATCAAGCATGTTTATCAGTTAAATGTGAAATAAGATAAGCTCATAGATTATGTAGATATTTGTTATTTAAATCCAATTTTAGTTTATTATTTGATCTTGATTTTACTTTGCAGTTAATTACAAATTTGTGAAATTTCTTATATATTCATTATGATTCAGTATATAAAATAATGTGGGGAAATATATCTTCCGCATTCACCTGTGGGACACAAGTGAGAATGCATCTAGCAGATTCCCAACTATAAGAAGTATAGTCGATTCCAACTTAGAGTAAAGGAAAAGTATAGCCTCATCCATTACACATAACAGTTACAATAAAGAAAAGATTAGGTGAAATAAAAATTGCATTGCCCCAGTATCTGAAGTATAGGAGGAATTTATCAAGAGGATTAATTCTCTCTAATAAAAAAAATACTTTTCTTGAAGAGCAGACTCTTAAAGGTAACAAGTATGAATGGTTTAGAATGAAACATGTGGACATTCTGAGTAGAATATTTAGTAGCCCACAGTGCTTTGGTCAGTGTGATTTTCAAATCATTTACCATTTAATATTGATACTTCTACTAAAACAATTATGCTGAGAAAATGCGTCTGCTCTTCAAAGCTAATGTTAATTAAACTATATAGAGCTGAATCAGAGTTAATTATATTTAGCCAGTTGTTTATTAAAAATGTCCTTTAATTTCCCTCGACTTTAGTAAGCTCTTATTGTATGCAATAAAGTAGGTGTTATAAATGCTGCTGGCATAAGGATTTTATAAAAAATGGAAGAACTCAGGAGTTAAAAGGAGAAGGAGAAAAATATGTCGTATTTCAATAATGCCAAAGAAAATTGTACCCCTTTTCCCATTTTAGGGCACAGAATTATATCATGTGCTTGCTTTCAAATCCATTCCTTTCATGAGTTGTAATATTTATCAGATGTTAGCTATGTTTTAAATAGTTTTCTGATGTCTTATTTCTGTTATTTTTCATCAAAACTAAAAAAATATTATTTCCTGTAGCAAGCTTTTATAAATACATGATCTATAAATATTTAACATTTTATGGATTAGTTTGTTTTGATCTTTATTTGTTGGGTAAATATTTAAAAATATTTTCAAAAATATACATGCTGAATCCTATTTCAAAGAAGAAAATGCAATAAATGATATTTTTAAATCTTTCATTAAAGGCATAATAAATTAAAGGAGTGGGTACTGATATTCCTAAATCCTATTATTGTATCCCCCAGGTTCTTGGACACAGTCAGCTGTATAACTTTTGCCAAGACCAATTATTCTGTGTGGGGACAGGAAAAATTTTAAAAATATATATATGAAAAATAAAAGGGTGCTGTGACTAATGTGATGCTCAAATGTACATGACAAGAAATAGCAAGTTTGCCATCAGTATTTCAAATTGTTTCAGTAAAGGCAAACACTCAGCTCTGTTCTTTTCTTTTCTTTTTCTTTCCTTTTCTCTTCTTTTACTCTTCTTTTTTATTCCAGAATATTACAGGGATACAACTGTTGTGGTTACATGGATTGCTTTTGTACTGCTTGAGTCAAAGTGCTAAGTGTGCCCATCATCCAGATAGTGTACATTGTACCCGTTAGCTATGATTTCACCCATCTGCTCCTCCTCCTTCCCACCCGCTTGATTTCTGTTGAGTTTTACTTCCATCTCTGCACGAGTGCTGATCAGTTAGTTCTAATTTAATAGTGAGTACATGTGGTGTCTGTTTTTCCCTTCTTGAGAATAGCCAAAGCAACAGTAAGCAAAAGGTACAAATCTGGAGGCATCACTTTACCAGACTTTAAGCTATATTACAAGGCTATCGTAACCAAAACAGTATGGTACTACCACAAAAGTAGAGACACAGACCAATGGAACAGAACAGAGAACCCAGATACCAAACCATACACATATTGCCATCTGATCTTTGACAAAGCAGACAGCAATATACACTGGGGAAAAGAATCCCCCCTATTCAATAAATGGTGCTTGGAAAATTGGATAGCCACATGTAGATGATTGAAACAGGATCCATATCTCTCACAACTCACAAAAATTAATTCAAGATGGATAACAGACTTAAATCTAAGACATGAAACCATAAGAATTCCAGAAGAAAATGTTGGAAAAACTCTTCTAGATGTAGGCCTAGGCAAAGAATTTATCAAGAAGACCCCAAGGGAAATCAAAGCAACAACAAAAATAAATGAATGGGACTTGACTGAATTACAAAGCTTCTGCACAGCCAAGGAAATAATCAACAGAGCAAATGGACAACCTACAAAATGGGAGAAAATATTTCCATGCTATATATTCAATAGAGACACTTAGTTCTTTACTTTCTTGGTGGGAGTCAGAGGTGGTTAAACTTCATGAGAAAAAAAGTTGGAAAGCCTGAGTTTCCATGGAATGTGAACTTGCCCAATCAATCTCATGAAAGAAGCAAAACTGAAAATAAACAGGAGAGTTTTGTACTTTAAGGTTCTGTCTAATGAAAACAGTCACAAACATCGTGTAAATCAAAGTTCTCTTTCTCTAGGATAGAATTGGTGAGCTTTGCTAAACCTGAATAGCCAGGGTTCCATTGAAATTGAGTCTTCTGAATTATTACAGATCAGTTAACGTTAATCAGAAGTTCAGATTTTTATACAAACAAAAACAGTATTACTGAGCAAGAAATACATGTGAGTATTTATTTGGCAATTTTTCAAGGTATGATTTCTTCCAAAAGAGAATCTAGAGAGTGAAAGCCATTTGTGAACAATTGTTGCCGGCCCACTGGAGTGTCAGACAAAGTACTAAGAGAAATAAATTGAGAATGGTCTCAGCATTTCCCTTCTAAGAAGTGATTCACAATTAGTAATGAAAATTTAATGGAAACAGATAATTTGTCCAAAAATGATAGTACATTGTGTTTTAATTCTCTAAATTTACTTCCAAGACGGTTTCTCAATTTAACCATTTAATTTCAGGAAATAACCCCTTAGGCTAATAATTATTCACTTTCTATTTATTAGTTCTTTAATTGACTGAATAGAGATAATGGAAGTATTTACTTCTTTTGATTTCATTCATATGGTCAGTTGCGTTTAAAAAATGAATCTTACCAAATCAAAAAACACTGCACTGACAAGCTGTGAGCAATGACAATAATTCCACTAATGCAGTTGCCAAGTACACTAATTATCCTAATGATGATCCAGTTGTCTGATAATCACATCCCCCGAGGACCATGTACAATCAATCCACACAGCTGCAGAGTCCTCTACAGGCTCATTTTGCTTTTTCCCGTCTTGGTAAAAACTGCATAATATTACTTTATTAGCATAAAATGATCATCATAGCCAAACATGAGCTGAACATACAGACAGCAAAGTGCTGAAGGGTAAACGAGGAGACTCCTGCATGAGGTGCCGGATCCTGTCATTCATTTTTCTAATGCCTGATAGAGCCATAATTTAAACCACAAATCTGCTTCCGTCAAAAATAATGGTGTAGGTTTTGAAGAAATAAGAATGCTTAAGTGATTTATTTACCTATAATGGGCTCTCTGCTTGATAAAAATATTTTGAAAATATAACTAAATAATGTCTTTATAGATTCGCCGGCAAATGATTTTTTCTTTCCCTCCTGAATTCTCAAGTAGCAACCAAAAATGGCTTTCACAAGTCTGTTGAATTTTAAAGTATAATTTGCAATGGAAAATATTTGTTACCTTATCACACAGGTAAGACAATAAAACTTGAATTATGGGAAAAGGGGTTTAACACTTATTTATTCCAAATTCAATAATTTTGCAAGTTTTCTAAGTTAAAATATTGATTAGACTTTGTTGAGAATGGTGAAGAATCTGAGTTTTTACTCTGTTTACATGATAACAGGTTAGTCTGCCACAACTTCATGGATGCAGGCAAAAGACTAGGAGCTCCTGGGTCAGAGACAAAAGACTTTCCTTTTCATTGCACAGCAAACAGCATGAGTTTCACATTTGCTGCAGTTCCTCTTGTCAATTTCTATGGTGCAATGTAGGGCTTCTCAGGTGGATGCTGCCCACACTGTTGATTTTTGTCACAACTGAGGAAACATGAACTTAGGAAACTCCATCTTTTAAAAGGGCTTCTAGAAAGCTTACTCAGTCTTTGCATCAGAGGGAGAGATTATCTTTACTATCTTGGACAGCAATCAAATCTGCTATCTGCCCCACATGGAGAAATTATACTTGTCTTTCAAGGCTGTTTGCTGTGCAAATATCCTTGAAAATGTAGGTCAGAAAAATGTAACAGAGTAATGCCTCTGCTCAGAAGATGTGTAGAAACACAAGACTAATGAAAAATTGTCACCCAACAGATTTCATGGTTCTATAAATTTTCTAAGCTATAATCAGAAAAATAATTTTCAGAAACTTACTCTCCAGGTGTAATTTATTTGGGTGTTGTATATATAATTCTCCTTTTGTTTTTATTTGTTTGTTTTGAGTGGGATGATAAAATACAACAAATGGAAATAAGAAGCGGGCCAATATGTAAATAATTCATGTTTTCTGAAAGTAGATACCATGATGGAATTTGTTGGGAAAAGTGCCTTTTGTAGATGAAAGGGAAAGGACACGGGTTGGGCGGAGAGAGCTTTCAGAAAATAATCCTGACCTGCCATCCTTGAATGAGCAGAGGGAGGTAAGGAGGCCTGGGCGGGACTCAAATTGCAGTGAAATTCTGCGAGGCACTCAACCAATCCGATCAGGAGCCCTAGAGCAAACTTTATCTGATTAAGGAGGCCCACTATATACGCATGCTGAACTCATTCATTGACTGGGAATGATCTGGGGCTTTACTTACATGCTGTGTTGGATCCTGAACAGGTAAGTAGGGACAGTCTGTCAGTTAAATATACTCCTAAAAATAGGTTCTCGAGAGATCTGATCAGTGCACTCACATAGCTACTGTAGCAGGAATAGTGACACTTGAATCCACCATTATTACTTCTATCTTGAAATGTCCTCTGTTTCATAAACATTTCAAAGGTGTCCATGGTTGCAAAGATGATTAATGGTAAGTGCTCTTATGTTTTGTGATCGGGGAATGCAATATAAATTCACAGTTCTCTGTAATATAACATAAAAGTTGACAGGAAGAAACAAAATAAAGAACACAAGAGATTCTAGAGTCATAGAGTGGGACGGGGGTGAACAAGCTTTTTTTTAAAGGGATGGATAGTAAATATGTCTTGATTTCATGCCACAGAGTCTCTATTGCACATACTCAATTCTGCCTTTGCAGTGTGAAAGCAACCATAAAAAATACATAAACAAATGGATGTGGCAGTGTCCCAATAAAACTTTCTGCGAAAACAGTGGTGGGCTGGATTTGGCCTGTGGACCATAGTTTTCCAGCCCTTGGTATGCAATAATTTGCCACGTGCTCTGCAAGTGTTCCTCATCTCTGTATATGGTCAAAGGTAGGAATTGACCATTTAAAGATGTACAGAAGCCAAACAGTGGAAGTATATGTTTTCTTTGACAAGTTATAATGTTTGCTATTGAAGTAAGCATCTTCAGAATATCACAGACACACCTACTGATATAAGGAGTTCTTGTGTGTTTAGGGTAATAAAGGCTCAGATAAAGGCCACATAGCAATTTGTGCTTCAGTGGAACAATTAAGCATATGGTGGGCTGGCATGGGGGTGGAAGAATGAAGAGGCAATATAATATTTATATTACAATATTTTCTATTTTTATTGTTCCATGTATTGAAGTGGGGTATATTTAAAGAAAAAATAGATTCACATATATTTAGTGGTACAAAAATTTGAGATAAAAACTAGAAGTAAAATAAATGCTTTTAAGTTGTAAACCCTTTTATTTTGTTCTTAGGTTGAAAAAAAAAGAGCTATTGTTTATACAAGTGAATATGAAATCCTCTGATTTAGTTTGGGTTTTCCTAAAATAGCATCGAAGATAAAAACTTGGATGTAGGTAATTTATTTGGGAAGTGGTCTGAAGAAGTAGGAATACAGTGAGAAAAAAAGGAGGAAAATTTTGTATAATGGTTCAGTTGTCAAACTTGCCATGGTAGACAACACAAGTTCATTTCCTCTGAGACCATTGGCAAGTATTTCTCACCACCCAGAATATTGCTCGTCTGTAGACTCTAACTACCTCTTGTTGTTGAGATTTATTTGTCTACAGACCCAGTGGTTTTCTACTTGGTCAAGAAGTCCCTGGGTGAGAAAGTTGAAGGACCCACAGCCACAACGATGGTAGAAGCAGGATGCCGTCAGTTCGTGGTGAATCAGAGTTCACAAGAAATTGTCTAGAAGAGCAAAAGCTGAAATCAGAGTTGGGTTGACGGTATGTGATGCAGGATGCCAAATGCCTACATGCTTGTATTTGACTACTATGCATTCTCTGCACATTCAAAGGATCATATACCTTTTCTCCTAATTTTAGTACTGTTTATACAGCTTTTATCAGGTACAGAAATGGTATCTGTGCCAGAAATCTTGGCTTTCCTAGGATCACTATGACAATAAACATACTGAGATGTGTTATTTTAAGACCAGCATTCATTAACTACAATCTAAAGAGAGCGGCCATACATTGTGGTACTGGGACAGCAACTGCGGAGCACCGATCTTTGCCTGGTCTCATTCTTCTAATCCAAATATCAACTTCATGGCGTTCCGTATGCTTACGCGACAAATATACCATACTGGCTTTGTTCAGAGAATGAAATTAAATGGGGAAAACAAAAAAGATGTAAGTATTGTTTCTAATGGTATCCCTGACATCTTTGCTATTATTTCTGAAAAGTTTTCGGGCTTTAATTCTATAGTATGGGTAGTTTTTAATAGTCATACTTAGGTATCTCCTTTCATCTTCTGATTGTCTGAAAAACTGCCTCATTTTCTGGGAACAGACATAATTGACTTGCACGCTCAGTTTTTTTTTTTCCTTTTAACTAACACAGAATAATCACATGGCAATATGTTCTCTCCTTTTTTTTTTTTTTAACTATTTCAACTTTTTTTTTCACCAGAAATTTTTCTTATTTAAAGTGATAATGAGGTACGTCAGCAGCACCTAAGATCAGTAGCTACCGAATGTATTTTAAAATATGGGGAGGACTGACCCTGTCACCCTTGTGTGTGCATCAATTGAGCCTTTCTTTTACCACTCCATGTGTATTCTGATTGTAAAATCCCACCTGGACCTAGATCAAATGCAGAAGACAAAGGGGATCGGTTGGAGCTTATGGACTAGTTACTAACTGTACAATGGTATTTATTCTGTGAATTATATCCTTTTAGAGCCACATGATAAACATATTTCAAATTTAATACAAACTCTGATTAATTGGTAGTGGCTGCCTGGCAGTCTGTTTTGAAAAGACTTCTACTTGTAGACTAAGTAAAAAAGTGTTCATTGGCATATATCATTATTGATATATGCAAAGGCAGAAAGTAGTGAAGTGGCTGCTCCTGAGCTAATATTTATTAAATACATACCCTGCCCTGGAGAAATTATAATGAGGGTTATCATGGAACATATCTCCACCACTAACTAGCTATGTAAACTTGGCCTATTTAATCCATTGTGTCTGATTATTTATGAGACTAATACTAATACTAACCTAAGGATTTTTGTGGGGGCTTTTGGGGAGTGGTGATAAATAAATGAAGCAAACATTATGTTGCTTTGCAAAAATACAACAAAAACAAAAATAAATAGAGAAATCTTAATTAAACTAAAAAGTTTCTGCACAGTGAAAGAAATAATCAACAGAGTAAATAGACAACCTACAGAATGGGGAAAAATATTCATAAGCTATGTATCTGACATAGGACTAATATCCAGAATGTACAAGAAACTCAAACAAATCAGCAAGAAACAAACAAACAACCACATTTAAAAGTGAGCAAAAGTTAAAAACAGACATTTTTCAAAAGAAGATATATAAATGACCAACAAACATGTGAAAAAAATGCTCAACTTCACTAATCATCAAGGAAATGCAAATTAAAACCACAATGAGATACAACCTTACTCCTGTCAGAATGGCCATTTTTAAAAAGTCAAAAAACAATAGATGTTGATGAGGATGGGGTAAAACAGGAAGGTTGGTGAATACACTGTTGGTGGGAATGTAAATTAGTACAACCTCTATGGAAAACAGGGTGGAGATTCTTCAAAGAATTAAAAGTAGACCTAAAAAGAAGATAGGCAAATGGCCAAAACAAACATGAAAAAATGCTTGTCTCTAATCATCAGGGAAATGCAAATTAAAACCGCAATAAGATATAACCTTTCCCCTGTTAGAATGGCTTTTATGAAAAAGTCCAAAAACAATAGATGCTGATGTGGATGCAGAGAGAAAGGAATGCTTATACACTGTTGTACAACCTCTGTGGAAAAAAGTATGGAGATTTCTCAAAGAACCGAAAGTAGAATGACCATTCTATCCAGCAATCCCACAACTGAGTATCTACCCAAAGGAAAATAAGTCATTTTATCAAAAAGGCACTTGCACTGGAATGTTTATTGCAGCACAGATCACAATTGCAAAGAGGTGGAATCAATCCGAGTGCCCATCAATTCATGAGTAGATTAACAAAATGTTGTATATGTATACCATGGAGTACTACTCAGCCATAAAAAAGATGAATTAATGCTTTTTAAAACAATTTGGATGGAACCAGAGACCATTATCTTAAGTGAAGCATCACAAGTATGGAAAAACAAACACCACATGTACTTCTATTAAATTGGAGCTAACTGATGTGCACACACGTGCTCAGAGGGAAATAAAAGTAATTGGAAATCAAGGAGGGAGGAAAGGGGAGGAGGGGAGGAGAAAAAACCTACCTAAGAGGTACAATGAACACTGTTTGGGTGATCGGCACACTTACAGCTGTGACTCAAGCATTACAAAAGCAATCCACATAACAAGAATATTTGTACCCCCTTAATATTCTATTGAAATAAAAATAAATAAATAAATAAAAAGTAGACCTACTATTCCATCCATCAATCCCACTACTGGGGATCTACCCAAAGGAAAAGAAGTCATTTTATCAAAAAGACATATGCACTTGAATGTTTTCTTGCAGCGCTATTCACAACTGCAAAGACATGGGACCAAATTAAATGCCCATCAACTGATGAATGGATAAAGGAAATGTGATATATGTACACTATGGAATATGACTCAGACATAAAAAGAATGAAATAATGTCTTTTGGAGCAATTTGGATAGAACTGGAAGCCATTATCCTAAGTGAAGCATCTTGGGAACAGGAAAACAAACATTGCGTGTTCTCATTTATAAGTGGGAGCTAAGTGATGGCTATACATGGTCATACAGAGTAGTATAATGGACACTGGAGACTCAGAAGGGGGGAGGTTGGGAGGAAAAATTACCTGTTGGGTACAATGTACACTGTTTGGGTGAAGGGAACACTAAAAGCCCTGACTGCAACAGTATACAATTCATCTATGCAATAAAAACCCATTTGTACTCCTTAACTCTATTGAAATAAATAAATAAAAAGAAAAGAAATATGTTGCTTAGAAGAATACCTAACAAGAATTAAAGAATCAGCAAATGTTAATTGTTATAGTAATATTAACCATAACTATACAAACAATCAGCACCATTTTTATACGTGTCAGGCAAGGTGCTAACAACTTTACATTGTTGCTTCTACTTTTCCCATAATTACCATATAAAGTAGTTATTTTTACCACAATTATATAAATGAAGACAACTAAACATTGAGAATGTATTTACCTTAAATAATATCAAAAAGTTAAATTTGGGAGCAGAAGTATACCCAGATTTGTGATTTACTATCTGGTAAGCACTGTTATCAGGAGCTTGTGCATATTCATTTTTGTGATAACAACATGTTTTAGTGGTACAAATAAAATTGATATGGTTTGGTTTGAAGAAGATATTTTTCAAAGCTCTAGTGATTACCTAAACTTGAGAAGATCACCAAAAGGAAGGTAGCTATTAGCTTAGGAATAAAAACTTTCTTAGAAAGAATTTTATATATTATTTCTTTTTGGAATTAAAAACATCATCATATTAGCAATTGGGAGAGATATATATTAAGTATGTTCACGTTGGCATTTATATTTAGAAATTTTTTGAATTGTTAGCATAGTTAGCATTTGGCAAAATTTGCCTCTCTTAAAGTAAATAAATAAATATAACTGACATGTCTGAGTAGGTCTTGGAAATAAGTAAGCTAATGGTACAAGAGCTTCTCTTGAAATTTAAACCTTCATGGAGACACAAAATAAAATATACCAATAAAACAGGCCATATATTGTTGTAAAGGAAATCTCCAAACTCATATTGTATCAGAGGGTAGACTAGTTCAACAAGAGCCCTTCTGCACCACCATAGGAAGAGTTGTCTTTCCCACAACATTGTTAACTGCCTTGACCTTGCGATTTGCTTTGGGCAATCGTGTACAGGCGGAAGTGGTAGTATATGTACTCTTGTGATTTAAGAGAAGCAAACCAGACAGATGGGCCAGAGCAGTGTCTGTGATACAGACAGAGACTGGAGATGAGGTCAAAGAATCAGATTTTTAAAAAATGTTTAATTATTATGGGTACATAATAGTTGTATATCTTTATAGTTTCTCACACAACTTTTTAATATATGAAATAATTACTTGCCATAATTCTCTTAACTATAAAGTTTCTCTCTAAGATTGAAATTTCTTATGCATTCATTTCACAGCCTTATTCCGGAATGTCTGAACGGAAGGAATATGTAATCAGACCAATTCCCCAAAATCTGAAAGCCTGTAATAGCTTCTTGGTGAAGCTCTCCCCAGTTATGCAGGAGAAAACCAGACCTGTTTTCTCTTTGCGCTCAGGGCAGATTTAATTATAACAAAATATCACTTTCCTGGTTGTCTGCATTGTTACAGGATCACTTTTTTTTTTGTTAAGAATGAAAGTCTCCATTCCTTTCAATATCTTCGAGGATATTCAGAGTACTTACATCCCTCTGAGTGACTCTTTTTTTTTTTTTAATTTATTTTTTTAATTTCAGAATATCATGGGGGTACAACACTTTGGCCATACACATTGCCCCTGTTCTGCCCGTGTCAGAGCCACAATCGTGGTCATCTCCCAAACTGTGCTCCCCACATCCATTCAGTGAGAGTTTTTCCCATCCCTTCCACCCCCCCCCCCGCCCGCCCGCCGTCAGATGAATGTTCTTGCCCTGTGTGATGTAAGTGTTCATCAGTTAGTACCAGTTTGATGGTGAGTACCAGTGGTGCTTGTTTTTCCAATCCTGTGACACTTCGCTTCGAAGAATGGGTGCTAGCTCCAAACAGGATAATACCAGATGTGCTAATTCACTGTTGTTCCTTATTGCTGAGTAATACTCCATGGTATACATATACCACATTTTATTGATCCATTCGTGTATTGATGGACACCTGGGATGTTTCCACAACTTTGCAATTGTGAATTGTGCTGCTATGAACATTCGAGAGCAGATGTCATTATTATAAAATGTCTTTTTTTCTTTTGGATAAATACCCAGTAGTGGGATTGCTGGGTCAAATGGTAATTCTACTTTTAATTCTTTGAGGTATCTCCATATTATTTTCCATAGAGGTTGTACTAATTTGCAGTCCCACCAGCAGTGTATGAGTGTTCCTATCTGTCCACATCCCTGCCAATATTTGTTATTTGGGGATTTTTTGATATGAGCCAATCTCACTGGAGTTAAGTGATATCTCATTGTGGTTTTGATTTGCATTTCCCTGATGATTAGAGAAGTTGAGCAATTTTTTATATGTTTGCTGGCCATCATTCTGTCTTCTTTGGAAAAGTTTTTGTTCATGTCCTTTGCCCATTTTTTAATAGGGTTGTTTGATTTTTTCTTGTTGATTTTCCTAAGTTCTGTATAGATTCTGGTTATCAGCCCTTTATCAGATGTGTAGCATGCAAATATTTTCTCCCATTCTGTAGGTTGTCTGTTCACTCTAGTGATAGTTTCCTTGGCTGTGCAGAAGCTTTTCAATTTGATCAGGTCCCATGTATTTATTTTGGTTGCTGCTGTGATTGCTTTGGGGGTCTTCTTCATAAATTCTTTGCCTAGGCCAATGTCCATAAGAGTTTTTCCAACATTTTCTTCGAGAATTCTTATGGCTTCATGTCTTAGGTTTAGATCTGTTATCCATTGTGAATTGATTTTTGTGAGAGGTGAGAGGTGTGGGTCCACTTTCAGTCTTCTACATATGGCCATGCAGTTTTCCCAGCACCATTTGTTGAATAGGGATTCTTTTCCCCAGTGTACATTTTTCTGGAATTTGTCAAAGATCAGGTGACTGTATGAGGTTGGATTTATATTTGGGTTCTCAGTCCTGTTCCATTGGTCTACGTGTCTGTTCTTGTGCCAATACCATGCAGTTTTGGTTACTATAGCCTTGTAGTATAGTTTGAAGTCTGGTAGACAGATGCCTCCCAATTTGTTCTTTTTGCTTAAGATTGCTTTGGCTAGACGGGGTCTTCTCTGGTTCCACACAAAGCATAGAATTATTTTTTCTAGATTGGCAAAAAATGATGTTGATATTTTGATAGGGATTGCATTGATTCTGTAAATTAATTTAGGAAGCAAAGCCATTTTTACTATGTTGACTCTGCCTATCCAAGAGAAAACGTGGAGGAAATGGACAAATTCTTAGAAACACACTACCTCCCTAGGCTCAACCAGGAAGAAACAGAATTTCTAAACAGACCCATATCAAGCACCGAAATTGAAGCAGTAATTAAAAATCTACCCACAAAAAAAAGTCCCGGACCAGATGGGTTCACACCTGAATTCTACCAAGCCTACAAAGAAGAACTGGTGCCTATACTGCAGAAATTATTTGAAAATATCCAGAAGGATGGAATCCTCCCAAACTCATTCTACGAAGCCAATATCACCTTGATACCAAAGCCAGGAAAGGACACAACAAAAAAAGAAAACTACAGACCAATATCCCTTATGAATATAGATGCAAAAATTCTCAATAAAATCCTTGCAAACCGAATTCAAATGTACATCAAAAAAATCATCCATCACGATCAGGTGGGCTTTATTCCCGAGATGCAGGGATGGTTCAACATACACAAATCTATAAATGTAATTCACCATATAAATAAAAGCAAGAACAAAGATTATATGATCCTTTCAATAGATGCAGAAAAGGCTTTTGACAAAATCCAGCATCCTTTTATGATAAGAACTCTTAACAATATAGGCATAGATGGCTCATTCCTAGAAACTATTAAAGCCATATACGATAAACCCACAGCCAATATCATACTGAATGGGGAAAAATTGAAGGCATTCCCCCTTAAAACTGGCACCAGACAAGGGTGCCCACTATCTCCACTTCTTTTCAACATAGTGCTGGAAGTTCTGGCCACAGCAATTAGACAAGACAGAGGAATCAGGGGCGTCCAGATAGGGGCAGAAGAGGTCAAACTTTCACTATTCACAGACGATATGATATTATACATAGAAAACCCCAAAGATTCAACCAAGAGATTACTGGAATTGATAAATGAATTCAGCAAAGTCTCAGGATACAAAATTAATACACACAAATCTATAGCCTTCATATATGCTAATAACAATCAAGCCGAGAAACAAATTAAAGATGCTATACCTTTCACAATAGCAACAAAGAAAATTAAATATTTAGGAACATATCTAACTAAGGAGGTCAAAGACCTACATAGAGAGAATTATGAAACATTGAGAAAGGAAATTGCAGAAGATGTAAATAGATGGAAAGCCCTCTGAGTGACTCATACTTTGATTTTCTACTTCCACTGAATATTCTACATTCATTGTAGTTTACTTCAGATGTACTAACTCTTTTTGTCACTATCTTGCTCCACTGAAAGCCTAGCCCTTCCAAAACAACTCTAATACTCATTCTCTGTGGAAAGCTCTGCTTAAGATTCAGGGGTATATACAGGGCTTATATTATCACAAACAACTTTTTTTTAAAGAAAAGGATAACTGAATAATAGATATCTTTGTTCTTAAAAGTCCCATGGTCATACCTACTATAGAATATGTCTGAGTAGGAATTTCTTCTCATTGTTCTTCCAACCTGTCTCATTGGGTTGTGTCCAGAAGTGGAAAGTTTCTTCCAGATTTGCTAATTTACTCTGGTTTCTCTTTTCCCTGTGCCAAACATAATTCTGGACCTTTCTTTACGTATCCTAATCATTTTTAAGGAGCTTTACAAAAATTTACCTATCTACTCATGACCATAAGGACTTTATCTATTAGTAACAAAAAAAAAAATAGCAGAAACTTTGAAATAAGTGACCTTCTTTTAGCAAATATCAAATTCATAAAATGTGGCTTCTCTCCCATGATTCTCTCCAAACATAAGAGAGCATTTTATAGATTTATTTTGCCTGGTACAAAGCTATCTTTTTATTTCCTTTTGGAAAGGAGAGGTGCCCACAGGAAGGTTTTGTTTATTTATTAATACTGAAATTTCCTTTTCTTCTACTTGAATTTCAGGTTTGCAAGGGACCTTAGAGAGTTGATGTGAAACAATGCCTTTCTCTTTCTCCCAAAAAAGCAGTCCCAGGTCTTGTAGTGGATGATAAATTTCAGAGCCCTGGATTATAGTTGTCTAATATACTGACTTAAAAAATGTTCAGATATCTGCCATTTTATTGGGTGTTTTAATTATATTTTTAGATTTTAGCTATATGAATAAATGACCTCTATGCATCTAAAGCTAACAAAAATAAACTAATCACAATACCACATTATTTCTGATATTATAAAATGTGACTTAAATCATGTAGGAATTTTCAGTAGAAAAGCAAAGATTTTATATATATATATATATATATATATATATATATATATATATATATATATATGTAGGGTAGGTGAAAAATAATTGCAAAGGAGAAAAATGCCAGGATACAGTGTAACATAAAAATGAACAGTGACAAAGATATGTTTAAGCAGTATTCAGAAATGATGTGAGTTGATTGGCAAAGATGTATTGCAGTAGGATTAGTCACAGATGCAAACAATTTGCAGGATAATTAGAAATACTCTTTGGCATATTGACTGACCATTAAAAACTAAATTCATTTTAATAAATCTATAATTATGAAACTGTGCTATGATGGATTTGTTTATGAGTCTCCCTCTCTTTCATCTCCACACCCATTCACGCATGTCCTTCACAGACAGAAAAGCACACAGGTGCTTCTACATGTAGTGCTTTCTCGATGATGATGTTGTTATTGCTGTTGTTATCGTCAATATCCTCATCATTACGATAAACATCAGGGATAATTTGAATTAACAAGCGTATTGACCAACATTTTTTAAAACAAGTGAAACCTCCTAAATATGTCAATAGGCCATTAAAGCTAGTATCCACTTAACAGTTTTGCATAAAATATGTTCAAATGATACAGAAATTTGGCTAAGTTAAGCAAAAATGCAGAGGTTTTTGAAATTTTAATCATGTAATTTATTGATTGGCCTTTCCAGTAGCTTAATAATTAATCAGGTCATAATGATATTTTTTCCTGCTTTAAGATCTAGAATTAAGCTTAGAATGTTCACCAGAAGACAGAGTATTCCTTCCATCCTTTTATTACTACTATACTTTGTGAAATTCAAAAGAATTATTTGGCCCGTTGACTATGTGATGAAGCTTATACAGTTGTCCCCCCTTATCCAAAGTTTCACTTTCTGCAGTTTCAGTTACCCATGGTAAACCAGGGTTTGAAAATATTAAATGGAAAATTTCAGAAATAAATGATTCATGAGTTTTAAATTATGGGCTGTTCTGAGTAGCATGATGAAATCTTGCCCTGTCCCTGTCCGTTCTGCCCAGGACTTGAATCATTTCTTTGTCCAGTGTTTCCATGCTGTATATGATACCTGACAACTTTAGTAACTTAGTAACCATCTCAGATTGACTGTCATGATATTGCAGGGCTTATGTTCCAGTAACCATATTTAATGACAGCCCCAAAGAACAAAAGTAGTGATGCTTACATATTGATATAATTGTTCTATGTTATTAGCAATTATTGTTTTTAATATCTTACTGTGCCCAATAAAACTTTATCATAGATAGGTCTGTATAGAAAAAAACATAGTATATAAAGGGTTTGATACTATTTGCAATTTCAGGCATTTACTGAGGGTCTTGGGATATATTCCCTGCAGATAAGTGGACACTGTATTATACTGTATGTTCTGCATAATGATCAATTTTAGCTAATTTTAACTCCTCACAAAAATACCAATTTGTTGAACTGGTGTATCAGGAAAAATTTGAAACTTCATTTATCTAAAAAATTTTGACATTGACATTAGAAAACTTAATATTAGAACATTTTTCAGGGAACAGTCAGATATGGAAGACACATATCTGAAACTGATAAGATAATTTACATTTTTATTTTGCTAAAAATCTCTAATTATTTTATCTGAATCTGTAGAATGTATATTCCCTATATGTAAAATATAAACCAGTTCTTATTGTACCATTCTTGGTACTCAGAAATATATGTGCACATTTAAGTACTCAATTGACATGTTTAAAAATAGTATTATATTTGGGGAGACATTGGAAATTACCAACTGAACGTTGGTACCAAAATTCATTATATCTTTCAGTAAAGAGTTTCTTTCAGAAGTAAATAAAGATTATTTTATAAATTTCTTTAAGAAGTTTTTTTACAGATACACTTTGTATGTTTATATATGTTACTATGGGCAGTAATTTCTAATTAAAATATTCATTAAAAATGATCATTTTTAAAATTGTGTGATAAAGAAATTTATTTTTATAGCAATTGCACTAAATTATAAGATAATAAACATGTAAAAGAGATTTTGAACTGGCTTATGAAGTGTTTCAGAAAAATGCATTAATAAAGCATTTCTGCTAATAAATTTTTTTTGAAAAGAAAACTTTTTGGCTGGAAGGACTTCTTAAATCCACTGAAAATATTTGATTACAGTGATCCTAATTGTAAACATTATATGTTGGGCACAAAAGTTTTTAATTGTAAGCATTTGGTAGTTAAATGCAAAATTTTAGAACTTTATAGCTGGAAGAAATCTTCTTCTGAAAAGCATGTGCACTCACATCAGTATTACTAAACAGAAAGCCTCAAGTAGGGCAAATCTATTCAAGAGCTTTCCTTCCCTCCCCCTCTCTTCATAACAATCCAACTGTGTTAAATCATGCAAAGAGAAAACGAACAAATAATTCACTCCAAGGCTGGAAATCAATGTTGCAGAATACCTGAGAGACAGAGGCCACTCATCAGCAAGCCCAACCAGGCATTAAGAAATTAATGCTGAATAACCAAGAGGATAGGAACCTGCTGTGGTTGTTTGGTTCAACGCTTCATGGGGTTTGGCTCACACAGAGCACATATAGTTCAGAAATGTGAGGTGGATGATGCTTTTTTACTTAGTCTTCCTTGTGTCTTTGAAGCAGTAATTGGTTGTTGAAATGAGTTACTCACAATACACTTAGAATTTAATATCCCAAAGTGTAAGCTAGAGAGGACCGGCTGTTATTTTTGCTTTAAAATTGGTGGCTTAGTTTGTGTTGTTGGCATTTAAAGCAACCATTTGGAAAAACAGAAAATTCTGGAACTTGAACAAAGAATTATAATTCCCCTAGAACATTTTTGGAGTGGGGGAAAGAGGGATCTAAAACTTGAAACTTGAAAAGGGTAAAGCAGACAGTGTATCTGAAAAAGCTCAGAAGACTTCTTTAATTCTCTCTCCAAAACATCCCTTTTGTTTTGTTTGAGCTAAAAGTCCCAGATGGGAAGAAGCACAGCACCAACTCAAAAGAAACTACAGCTCTATTTATTTTTCAATCACTACGCAGATGTGTTTGATTTCTTCTGAGTATGGGCATCCTTACACAGAATGTAGAAATATTTTTAATAAGATGTTTCACAATGTAAGTATCTAAAAAGCAATCCAAAGCCCCTAATATTTGCAAATTGTGTGTGCTTACCTATTTCAGCATGCCTAACTAAACTAAATCACTATGTAACTTCATCGTACAGATCACAAAATGAATATAATCTGCAGATATTTTTCCTTGAATACCAACATAATAATAATAATACCTAAATGCTGATTAACACATAGCATTTTTTTCTTTCTCAATAATGTTTATTTTATCTACTCATATTTGGTTTCTAAAATGGCAATCAAGGTGGTGGTAAAAGTTCAATTGTGATAAAGTTTTAGCTATGCAATACAGAAAAATATAAACAGAATATTTGCTTCTTATTGATTTAGGGCATTAGAAATGTCAATTTGGATCAATATGTAGTCGACATATTTGATTGTGCCTGATATTTAAATTGTATCCAAATATTTATTGAACACCTTTCAAACACACTATACTATTTGATGGTACAAAAAGATCTAAATATGCTTCCGCCTCAAAATCTTTGCATTTTTGATCTCTGCCTAGAATGCTGTTCTCCAGATATGTGCATGGCTTTCTCCCTTAACTCCTTTGTTTTTACGGGGGCACTCCTTATAAATGCATGTGTTGTGTCCTGCACAACTCAGGAGGCATCATTCACATAGACTAAAACACGAATAACATTCTCAGCAGTTGTGTGATGCTGCAACTTTTGTGTTTTACGTGTCATCCTATAAAAGAGGTCTTCCCTGACCACCCTATTTAAAACTGAAACTCCTCTCTCTGATGTTCCCTTCTGCCCTCTCTTCTTAGAACATATTTCCATAGCACATACAATGTATTTTCCTTAATTCCCTCACATGCCCCCCCTTAAACAATATAAGCTTTATGAAGATATAGATTATTGTATATTTTTCTACAGATGTATTTCTAGAATTTAGAACAGTGGTCAGCAGTTGAGAAATATTTGTTGAGTAAGCAAACAAGTTGTGCCACATCTTGTATGAGCATTTAGTCGAGAAAGAGGACATAGGGAAGAGGGAAAAGACATAGAAAGAGAAAGAGAAAAAAATTAAATTAAAAAATCTTATGGTGCATATGGGAAAAGAGACAAGAAATAATTCATATTAGGACTACAAAAACAATTGAATGAGGTATATGATACAGACATAGAAACCACTATTGATGTAGAACAAACTAACAGTAACATAAGGGCAAAATCAGAGGCTACAAATAGAGATAAGGTACAGAAAAATAATTGAGCATAATAATTCAAGATGTTCTCATCCTTCTAATGGAGTCACTGCAAGACTTTTTTTTCTTAAAATTGTAGTAAAAGAGGGGGTTATGGTAAAAGAGGAGGCTTAGGGCTGGCAAGTTCCTTCCTTGGTCAACCCCAGCATACGCTTAAAATCCATCCGACCACCAGCATCTTTACATCTTTGTCACAGGGAATTCTAAAGCCATGCCAATATATAGGGATAAATGGATAAAACAAGTTTAAGGAATCATCAAAATATTTATTTTACTGATAAAAATTGTTTTTGGGTAAAATTGTTTGCCAATTACATGGATATATTAAGTTAAAGTAGGTCAACCTTTGATTGGTTTTTCTGGTTTCTAGGGCACAGAGTATAATATTTATATCATTATTTTTATTTTTTCTACATGAGGTAATTGATTTATAAGTATGAAAATTTCAAAAGTATGTGTGCATTAAACTTCAAATAAAAAAATCATTCAAACGAGGTAATTATGGAGATTTTGTGACTCAGGGTATAGTAGGATAATAAGATAATAATTTCAGAAAATTTGATCTTGAATATGATACAAAAGTGCTAAATAAGACTAAAAGGATCAGAATCCCTCACTAAAATATTTATAATCTCATTAAAGAAGGAGATTAAGTCTTTTAAATCAATAAAGATAAAATGGACTCAAACTATAATACTTTTATGAAAATATCATTAGCTCTAAAATGATTATTTTAATCTTTTCTTTAATTCTTGGTTTTTTTTCATGCACTCTAGGTCATTGAAAAAATGGTCTTACATTATTTCAATATGCTATTGTGATTACTATTATGCTTTTTAATTGACTGGGAGATACTAAACTGTTTTCATAAAACAAAGGGTCAAAATACAGTCTTGTAAAAAACCTGTGTTTATACCAAATGATCAGCAATATTTTTTAATAGTTTTCTGGAGCAACTGGCTCTCCAATAAAAAGTTAACCTGACCATGATCATTTTACTTTTGCATTATACTGGTTCCATGGGAATTAGCTAGGGCATATAATCATGACTACTATAAACAGTCCATAATAATTCTCTAAGTGGCTATAAAATATAGAGAAAAGTGTTGATAGCAGTATTAAATAGGATTTTATATTCAAGAAAAATTCTAAATCTATGGCTTTTCCTACTTTCCTGTACTTTTCCTCAATGCCTCTGCTTTAAAATTTATAATATATTCTCTTTGGTATCAAAAGAAATCTGTGACTCCCAACTGCAGCATGAAATTTTTTCTAGAAAAATGGTAGGGTTGTACAAGATACTTCTAGATAAATAATCTCTTTATGCATTTTAATATGGCCCCATTTATGTGTGCTTATTTGGTTACACAATACACAGACAGTGCTTTAATCGCATAATTTTCCACTGTGCAATTTTTGAGTCTGTCTGAAAAAGACTCCATTTACAAATGTATTCAAATGGAACCATATCACATATTTGTCATTTAATATTTTGAATCTACTTAAATTACTACAAAAATCCCAGTTACCTATTATCATTATTATTTATTTAATGACCCATTTCAGACAACCCACAAACATATCCAATATTAAAATGGCTTTTAACATTTAGCTTGTATTTGATACTCTTAGAGATTATATGAGTTGAAAATGTGTGTGTGCTGTGTTCATGGATGTCTGATTCACAATGTCTGGGAAGGGTCCTTGAATTTTGGATTTAGGGCAAGTGCACCAGATGCATATGAGGATTCTGAGGCTGGTAGTTTGGGGGCAAAATTTGAGAAATGCTGAATTATAGTCTTCTTTGTGTTGTTGCATCAATGTGTTCATAATCTACTGACTGCTTCTTAGAGCATTTCTCCCACTTTCGTAACTTTATAGCACTCGTGTATAGGTTTTACGCAAGGCTTCAAAAAATGTTTGCTATTAGGCTCTTGCTTTTGCACTTGCTTATGCATTTGCTTTTGCATAAATATAATCTTGTTGAACTAAGGCATACTGTAGGCCTTTGCCTTTCAAAAATATTTAAATATATATGAACGAAAGGAGAAAAAGACCAAAATAGAAACAAAATACAAAAGAAGTGCAAATAAAGATACAGTCAACATAGAAGAAGGATTCTGGGAAGATGCCAGAGTGGGAAGCACCAGGGATCTGTCTCCCCACTTAAACAACAATTGCACTGGCAGAATATGTCTGATGTAACTATTTGGAAACTCTGGAGTCTATTGAAGGCTCATAACTTCCAGGGAAAGGCTTGGACAATGATTTCAAGCTCTTAACACAGTAGCAACTCTCTATCCCTCATCCTTAGCTCCTTGGCAGGCAGCTGTGCACACATTCCCAGTGCAGTTTGCACATAGCTTGGAGAAGCCAGGGGAATGAAAAAGGACACTGTCCTCCAAATAGCAGAGATCTGTGCTCCAATTGCTCACTGCTGCTTCTGATCACAGAGGTGTAGACAAAGAGGCAGACAATCATTGTTTTATCTCCCCATATGGTTGCAAGCCTCCCACTCCAGCTAAAATTACTTCCAGGGAATTTAAATGTCTAGAACCCTTTACCCCTTTATTTTTCTCTTTTTCCCCTTTTGGGAGCCAAAAAAATACATACTATGACACTCAAAAGCAACTGATATAGAATATACACAAAAGGAAATGAGAACAAATTTAAGTGTTTCACTAAAAAAATTCAACTAAACACAAAAGAAGATAGCAATGCATAAAATAAGGGACAAAAAAGCTAAAAGGCATATAGAAAACAAATAGTAAAATGGCAGAAGTAAGTTCTTCCTCATCAGTACTTATTTTAAATGTAAATGGCTAAACTCGCCAATCAAAAAACAGATGTGTAAACAACCCAAGTGCCCATCATCAAGCTATGAGTGGATTAATAAAATGTGGTGTATGAATGCCATGGAGTACTACTCAGTTACAAAAAACAATGGTGAACTAACACCTCTTGTATTATCCTGGATGGAGCTGGAGCCCATGCTTCTAGGTGAAGTATCACAAGAATGGAAAAACAAGCACCACATATACTCTTTGTCAAACTGGTACTAATTGATCAACACTTATGTGCACATATGAAAGTAACATTCATCAGGTATCAGGCAGATGGGGGGGAGAAGGGGATGGGTATATTCACACCTAGTGGGTGCAGTGTGCATTGTCTGGGGAAGGACACGCTTGTAGCTCTGACTCAGGCGGTGCAAAGGCAATATATGTAATCTAAACGTTTGTACCCCTGCAATATTTTGAAATTAAAAAAAACAGAGATTGACAAAATGTATTTTAAGAAAACATGATCCAACATTATGCGTTCTATGAAAGACTCACTTTAAATCTAGAGGCACAAATAGATTGAAAGTGAAAAGATATTTCATGAAAATACTAATCAAAAGAGGCATCAACATAGTACCCCCAGCTGACAGACAAAATGGACTGTCTGTGACTAAAATGAGACCCTAGAGAAAAAATTAAGCTGCCGTAGCAGAGAAAAGGGTTTCGTCATTTACTCCTACATTGTTAACTACCATAAGATTTGTTAACTGCCATAAAGTTTCCCTCCTGCAATTAGGCAGAAAGCTGTTCTAGAGAAATATTGCCCGACTAACCTTAGTGGACTGCTCAATGACAGCCAACGGGGACATCCCTGCCTTGAGGGCCCTGCCTGCAGCTCCAATTAAATAGGAGACCAGCTTTACAAACATTATTTTTTGACAAGAAACTACAGACCCTAATCCAGATCCCGCTGGCTTACAGAGATTGATCATAAAACACCTTTGTGCTTTATAGTTCACCTTTTGATGTAAAGAGCTGAATTCTACCTCATTTTAATGATAAAACCCAAGCCCAAAGAAAACATGGAATGTGTGTTACATGCATGTCACTGTGCATGTGCTAGACTTTCCTTGTAAATATCCATAAACATTCCCCAAACCAGATGAATGTGCATGGAAAACAAACCCTGGTGTTCTTAAATGCCACTGTTTCCTCCCCTTCTGTGGAGCGGGTGCCTACATTTCCCCCAGAGGTTACATTCCCTGATCTGCAGATTGTTGCTGTGAAAATAAAGTTTTCTCCTTTTTCTTTGATCCATAGATCTCATTGTCATTTTGTTAACAGAGAACAAGGGTGGCTATAGTATTGTAATATCAGACAAAATAGAGATTCAATCAAAAAAGTTTAAAAGAGACAAGGAAAGATATTATATGTTAATAAGAGGTTCAACTTGGCAAGAAGATATAGCAATTATAAACATTTATATACTTCATGACAGACCAACAAAATATATGGAACAAAAACTGATAGAATTAAAGGAAGAAATAGACTGTTCAGCAATAATAGTTGGAGACTTCAATATCCCACTCTCAATAACAGATAGAGAACAACCAGACAAAAGATATATAAGGAAATAGAAGACTTAAATAATATAATAAACCAACTAGAACTTACAGACATATACAAGTACACTCTACCCCAAAACAGTAAATAGCCACTGTGGAAAATAGGATGGCAAGTCCTCAAAAAATTAAAAATAGATTTACCATACGATTGGACAATTCCACTTTTGGGTATACACCCAAAAGACTTGAAAACAAAATCTCAAGGAGATATTTGTACACTCATGTTCATAACAGCATTATTTACAATACAGATTGACCACCCCTAATCTGAAAATCTGAAATAAAAAAGGGTCCAAAGTCTGATATTTGAGCGCCAACATGATGATAAAGATGATGTTATTAACACTGCAGAAAAAGTGCCTGTAAATGACATGGTGAAAATGCGTGATGGGCTTATTGAAGGACTACAGCAGCATGTATTTATAAAAGAACAAGAAATCACGTCAGTTTATAAAATCAAAGAGGGACTTCTAGGACTCTAAAATTGTTGTTAATGAGACAGATGACTCTAGAGGAAACATTTAAAAAATCCATTCAGCAGAATACCTTCTCATCCCTAAAGGACCCATTTTCTAGTCCTTTGACTGCTTCTAATGTTTCTTCTCACCTAAAAAAAATAAAATAAAATACAGTGTATAGTAACCTTTTAATCAAAACATAGCATCATTGGTAGAGACTGAAAGCTTTCTGTTGTTTGTCGTTGCTGTTGCTTAACAGCTGATACAGGTATTCTAGTGATGCTACCATATAGCTTAGTTACCTTGAACAAATTATTTTTTCACTGTATTAAAGGCATGTCATATTTTTTACTCTTAAATACTTACATGTGAAGAAGTGTAAGAAAATGATTGCTTGTCAGTAGCATATAAATTCAGAGTCAGGAATGATGGTGATGCCAAAACAACCACAGATTGTCCATATTGGTGGCTGAAATAGTGACATCTCTGCCTTGTGATTGTTCGATGTACACAAACTTTGTTTCATTCACAAAATTACTAAAACTATTGTATAAATTACATTCAGGTTAAGTGTATGAGGTGTATATGAAACATAAATGAATTTTATGCTTGGAATTGGGTCCCCAAGATATCTCATTATGTATATGTGAATCTTCCAAAATCTAGGGGGAAAAAAAAACCTAAATCAGAAGGGTTTCTATTCTCAAGCATTTCAAATAAGGGATACTCAACCTGTAGCTAAATGTGAAAGCAACCCAAGTATCCATCGGTGGATATATGGATAAGCAAAATGTGGTATGTATGTATATACACACCAGGGCAACAAACCAAGTGATTAGAGAGTTGAACCTTTGACATTTTGGGAGGGTAGAGGGGTTGCAGATTGAGTTGATCATCTTTAGCCAATGATTTAAGCAATCATGCCTATATATTGAAGCTTCCATAAAAACCCCAAAGGACTGGGTTCAAAGAACTTCCTGGTTTCTGAACATGTGGAGAATGGCAGCCCAGAGAAGGCACTGAAGCTTCGTGCCCCTTCCCTTATAGCGTCCCCTATGCATCTTTTCCACCTGGTTGTTCCTGACTTTGATCCTTTTATAATAAATGGGCAATAGTAAATATAGCGCTATCCTGAGCTTTGTAAACCACTTTAGCAAATCATCAAGCTCGAGAAGGACCTTGTGGAAACCGTTGATTTATAGATGTTCAGTCAGAAGCACAGGTAACAGTCTGGACTTGTGATTGGTGTCTAAAGTGAGGATCATTCTTAGGGAAGGAACCCTGGACCTGTAGGATTAAGCAGATAGTGTCAGAATTGAATCAAGTTGTGATACCCAGCTGGTGTAGGAGAGTTGGTAGGTGTAAAAAAAGAAAAAACACAAATATTTTGATGAATAGGGGTGTTCTATACTAGAGGATAAAGGTTTTTTCCCTCTATATTCAAGTAGCCAAACATGCAGAGACACGAAGTAGAATGGTGGTTGCCAGGGTATGGGAAAAACAGAGAATGGGGAGTTACTATTTAATAGGTACAGAGTTTCAATTTTAGAAGATGAAAAGAGTTACAGAGATGATGTTGGTAATAGTTGCACAACATCATGAATGTATTTAATACCACCGAACTCTACATTTAAAAATGGTAAGATGGCATATTTTATGTTATATGTATTTTACCACAATAAAAAAATTTGGAAAAATAAATTAAATTATAACAACATCAACAAAAAATGCACATAGGTGTACATGTGTGCAATGTGTAGGGTTATATCAAAATTTTTATAGAGCGTATCTCTGAGTATTGTGATTATATGAGTGTCTTTAAATATCTATTTTTATTTTTCATTGTTTTGGTGTATTACAGGGTTTCTACAAATTCCAAAAATAACTATTTTAAAAACTGCTCCATAATTTCAAATGATTAGTGTTTATTTTCTAAACAATCTTTTAAATTCTAATGAATATTTTTCTTAAATATGGTTGTATATTTTTAATTAGAACTAAGTCAGAAATGCTTCAGAATTAATGTATGAGGAATTACCAACTGAAATGAAAGGTCTCAAATTGCAACATGGAAACCATATTTTATCTCTAATTTCACATATTACAAACTTATACCTCTTTTCAAGCATAAAATTGTTAATCTCTTTACAATTTTTAATAATCATATTTATCAATCATTTAAGCCTTAGTTTCTACTAGGCCTCATTATAAGTGATTCGTATATTTTAATTCATCCAGATCTTTGGACAATCTAAAAAGACAGGTTCAGAACCTAGGTGATGCAGAAAGGTGCTCACCTTGGTGGCAGTGTAACAGGTCACCAGAAAATCAGTCAGCAAGATAAATAATACTTAAATGCAACATAAATAAAAATAAAAATCAATGCAGGAAAGACCAAGATGAACAAAATATCAGCATTTTAGAAAAAATTAGGATCACTAGTACTCATTTTTCCTTTTACGTCAGACTCCAATATAACTTGGCATGACACTGCTAATAAATATGTACTTAATTTACTACCTATAGTTTACATGTACAGAGACAAAAATACTAAACAATTAGGTGACTTGCTATTACTACACATCTATTTATTAAGTGTTGACCTAAGGACAGTGAACTCTGGCAGCCTGGTCCCAGAGTCCTTATACTTAATCCCCAAGATTAAAGGATGACACCATTTTAACTGTTTACTTTTACCTTATCCCTACTTTTTCCTCTTTGGACTGTGACTGTGATAGTCTTTGTTTTCCCTGTCCATGATGTTATTATCTTCTTTGTGTTGTAAGGGGGTGTATATTACAGACTAAGGGTATTAAACACAGACATGGGATAAAATATTAAAGACTACGTGCCTACCCTCCTGGTCAACAACATGATAAAGGAGAGTTTGATTAATCTCTCACTCATAGAAAGGAGATACAGAACTTACTCTGGGGAAATACGACGATATAAAAACAATGTGTCTCAAATATAGTCAATCAATAACATTGGACACAAACTTTAGATAAAACATTTGAGCATAGGCTGGATCTACAGTTACAAGTATCCTCATTATATAATTAAAAAAAACTTCATAGTATGTATTTGTACTTTACTTGTTAATATCCAAAATAAGATACAAAGAGTAATAATGGAATTTTGTCTAACCATTATATATATTTAGCTAAAATATAAATCTAATATTTAAATTTACCTAATTGAAATACAAAATAAATATCAAGTTTAATATGTGCTTAAGAAATGCATATTGAGGGAAGTATAAATGACTAAAAATAATTATGCTTAATCCATATTTTCAGATACTGAATTTGCCTTATTAGTTAATTTTTATACCTAACCAGATCCTTTCTGGTTAGTACATATATTTGAAGGCTAATTTTATTATTTTAATAGGGCAACCTAAAGCATTTTCAAAAGACTCGTCATTGTCACATTATATTTAAAAAGAGAACTGAAATAAATCATGTTTTTTATTTTTTTAGGTCCAATGATCCCAATGTTCTTTTTTGCCCCCCATTTCAGAAAAAGACTTAATTACCATACTGTATGGTGTTAAAAAAATTATTCAATGATACTTGTTAAATCACTATAAGACAGATCTTATCAGGATTGTTGTGATAGGTATAGGGACTGGCAATCAGGTCTTCCAGGTGAGGAAAGAGATTGGGCTCAGCTCCAAATACAGCACGGGAAGGTAGAAATTTATAGGCAAGGAGCAGGGTGAGGGTCAGTAGATGGAATATTACTAAGAGGAAACATCCGGGTAGGAGGGGATTTTGTCTAAACTGACCTAACAGGATTCATGCTGAAGATAGGCCAGGGTGATTAGACATCACCTGGGGTACAGTGGAGCATGAGAAACCCATCAGATATGGAAGGTAATCAAATACCAAGGGTTGTTTTGTTGTTGTTGTTGTTTGTTTTGTTGTTGTTGTTTGGATTTTTTTGCTAAACTGACTTAGCACGGTCTTTTGCTAAACTGGGTTTTACAAAAAAATATACAGATGGGCTATGAGAAGGTTCAGAAGCCTGACAAAAATTTGGCCAAGCAAAGAATATTTATTAAGTCATATTAAAAATTTGGAATCCCTCGCTGTATTCTTTTCACAAAGAATATTTTCCCTCTTATTTCAGAGTTAAAGCTAAAGACACTCTAATTTTCTTGGTGCCAGTACAAAATATTTTGGTGTAGTAGCCTGACACGTTCATTAGCAGGAGTTGCACTCATTGATGTTCTTGGTATAAGAATAAAGGAATAGCTGAAATTGTAAATTCAGTTAATGGTCCTATGATTGGCAGCACTGGATTTTCCTAGAGTCATACTTACTTTATTATATTGCAAAAAAAGGTCTTCCCAATCAATGTATGTATTAAAAAAAGAATAGTTCAAAAGTTACCTTAAAGATTTAGTCTACTCTATGGGGATAGAGGAAGTTTTCAGATGAGAGTAGCGCAAAGATCACTGTTAGGTACGCTTTATTAAAAACTTTATGTTAGCATTGTGGGAAAGAAGTGTTCAGAATGCTGTATAAATGGGCAGTGAATGTAAAATAAGATATATCACAGAAATCCATAAGTTTTTATTCGGACTATACAACAACACAATAATAACATTTGGAGAAATACCCAGAATATATTCAAATTTAATATGAGGTAATATAACTATAATATAATATAGTAATACATTACTATATTATAACTATAATATACTATATACTATAATATAGTATAACAATATACTATAATATAGTAATACATTACTATATTATAACTATAATATACTATATACTATAATATAGTATAACAATATACTATAATATAGTAATATATTACTATAATAACTAACTATATAATAACTAACTAATATAACTATAAGCAGTGTACAATACAAAACTGAAAGTGGCAATGTAGAAGTGAAAACTTTATAAGATTAGAACCTACCAAATTAGATGTAACTCTTAGGATTGTAGAATTTGGGTAAAATATTAAATAATTTTCAAACTGAGAGATACTTTTTTTTTGCACAGATTAAGTGCCAACTATCTAACTTAGTTGTGAGCTTGATCCTTCTTCCTGAATTATCCTTTAGTATAAATAGTAAATTAAAAAATAACTTATTAGGAAATTTTACTTTTTCTTTTAATTTGAAGACATTGTATAAGAAACTGCTTTGTCTATACCTTAAAAAAGTCATGCTAAAATTTTTGGCTTCCACCACTCAATTTTACATTAAATTAACACTCCACTGTATTTCTCTATTTTAAAGTTACAAATTTATATGTACCTCGGGGGATTAATGAGAGTTTCAATGTAGTGGAGGCCAGTCCTGTTACTAAATGCCTTCCTTGGTATTAGGCTATAATGATTAACTTGGGAAGAGTAGAAGAACCCGTAGCAGTTCTTTTAAAACCTTTTCAGAGCCTGTTATTCTCTGCTAATAATTTAACTAGTCATTACACAAGAAATTATGGAATGCCTACTATGTGCTAGGTATTACACTAAGTAATAAAACATATTTATACAGCTTTTTTAGGTCATTGGAGTATCCATTTACTAAAGTGATCTGAAGGAAAAAATTTATAGGCCAATATATGATTACCTTGAGTACTGGATTACTTTGAGTCCAGACTCTAAGATTAAATATGTGACACAGTCTAAGTGATTTTTAGTACTAGCATTTATAGCATTTCTCTATGCACCAGTCAAAAATGCTTCTTTGTATTGTGTAGTGGTGATTTCCCTAATGCTTTATAAAGAACTGGTTTAATAAATAGGCGTAGCCTGCCTAGATGATATATTTTTGTGAGTTCTGAAATGACAGTTCCTAAAAACCCAACCATCTGCTTGATACTTAAGTTATATCAAAATGGGATACAGTCTTAAATTCAATAAAGTATGACATGGCTAAAATTTTAAATATTTTGGAAAACAATAACATAATGACAAAATGTATATTTTAAATAGAATTGTAAATACAGTACGGTCAGAGAGTTGAGCCATATGAATGCTCAATAAATACAAATTTCTTCATACTTGAATCTATTTTGAAAAATGAAATTTATCTTAAATTATACTATTTTCTTCTTGTTCAAGAGTGTTCAAGATTTTGCATCATATAAAATAACAAAGTCCTGCCATTCTGGAGAGTAGGTGTTCTTTCCCAAGTTCAACTATGCTGCTCAATGAGTCCTTTTACCGGGGAGTAATATTATACTCTAGGAGGGAATTAAAAATTTATGACAGTCAAAGGAAATATGGACAAATATATGTTGGTTCATTTCATGTACTCTCTTCAGGGAGTACATATGAAGTCATTGAGAGCACATAATTTCTGCACACATTCTGCATGGTGAAATGCCAATCAGCTGGCTTCATAACAGTTGGAAATTATTTGTATGCACAGTTTATGAGTTTAGCACTTTGCAAGCCATTTTCAAAGAATCAACATGCTGTATGACTTTTTCTGTCTTACAGTTGACAAACACTGACAGTGAAACACCACATGAGTGTAAACTATTTATAAATTGATAAGTTTGTATTGCGTGGTACTAGGTAACCAATCATTTTTAAAATAATTTTAAATGATTCTGAATAAAATTTGGAGGCAGTAAGGCTTACTTTGGGAATAGGAGTACACCCCCCATATTTTTTTCTTTTTCAGTCATGGGTTGTCTTTGAAAATTGATTTTATTAGGGACAATTATTATATAAAGTGTTTGTCAATTTATTTTTATATTGCTTATTTTCTATTGTCTTCTATTCCACTTTCTTTATTCTTGTGGGTTTTATATATTTTTTATTGTGTTATTAGTAGATTAATGAAGTAAGAGGATATAAAAATTCTATTCCACATACTAAATGTCTTTTTGACATTTCATTGAATTCCATAGAAAAAATGGAGATCCACAAATGTATTTCACATACCAAATGATATTTTTTATATTTTTGGGATTATTTCTTTTGCAATACGGTATTTTTTATTCTATGAATAGAATTATATTGTAAAAATTTGTGGTTATTTAAGTGTAAAATCGAGTGTTCACAGTACCTTACAAGATAACAAATGATATAGAAAATTTTATCTCTGTAAATTCAACAACTGCTTTCCTACTTACTTGATCTGCTCCAGCATTACAGGCTTCCTGGCTTTCCTTGAACAAGTCAGGTAATGTGCTACTCTACAGCCTTTGCTCCAGCTCTCTCCTCTCACCAAGATTGATCTTCTCCCAAGGCCTATTGCCTCACTTGCTGGAGTTAAGTCTTCTTAATGAGGGCTACATCAGCCACCCTACCCCAAACCACTGAACACAATGACCTTAAAGTTCCCATCTGCTTTGTTAAACTTTAGATAGGTTTCTTTCTGAACAGTGGTCCTCCTTTTTCTTTGAGTATTTACTTTATAAAACTTGCAATTGTAAAGCTTTCTCTGCTTTTTGAGGTGTAAATCTTCTTGATGAAATTTCTGGGGTTTTTTAAAACCAGCAAGAGGTCTTCCTCAAAGACCTGGGAACCATCCAACTGAAATGTAATGGTCATGAAAGATAGCACACCTATTGCCCAGTCTCTCTGGAAGGATAAGCACCAACTAGCGAACACGGATGGCCTAACCACATTGAGCAATCTCCCACCTAACTTCCTCCAGTACTTTTCCACTAGCTTACCCCAGCACTTTAAAACCATCCACTTTTTTGTTGCAGCACAGTTGAGTTCAACATCTTTTACTTATCAAAATTGTCTTGAATAAAGTCTTCTTTGTCCATTTAACTTTGGTACAATTTCTCTTTGACAACACTAGGAACTACCCACAAAATTTCACCCTTCTGTATTTTCCCTCTCTCTCATATTATTAATCATCTTCTTATATATTATATAATTTATTTATAATGTTTATTGTTCATTTTTTGTCTACTTCCTCTAAAATGCAAGCTTTGTAAGGATAGAAGGCCTTAGCTGCTTTTCTATTCCCCCACTGATGTATCTCAAATGCTAGAAGAGTGTCTGAAACAAAGTAAGCAGTTAATATTTATTGCATTTAAAGTGCTCTTGTTAATTTGAAATTTGGAATTTGAGATCCTTTCTAGTTTCACTGAAGTATGCTTTATCTTTTTTTTTCCATGATAATATTTAATCCCCTTGTATATTTCCATCCCAGCTCCTGGGTGACCAGGTGTATTGTCAATAAGCAGTAATATTTTGAAAGGAATCTTTTTTTTTTCAGAACAGTAAGTCTCAACAGTTGGCTTAAGATATTGAGTAAATCATGCTGTAAATAGATATGCTGTCATTCAGGCTTTGTTGTTCCATTTCTAGAACACAGGCAGAGTAGATCTAGCATAATTCTTAGGAGCTCTGCAATCTTTAAAATGGTAAATGAGTGTTGGCTTCAATTAAAGTCACCATCTGCACTCACCTCTACCAAGATAGTCAGTCTGTCCTTTGAAGATTTGAAGCCAGGCATTGACTTCTGTCCAGCTATGAAAGTTCCAGATGGCATCGTCCGGTAGAAGGTTGTTTAGTCTACACTGAAAATCTTTTATTTAGTGTAGCCACCTCCATCAATTATCTTTGCCAGATCTTCAAGATAACTTGCTGTAGCCTTTCTATCAGCATTTGCTACTTCATCTTGTATTTTTACGTTATGGAGGTAGCTTATTTCCTTAAGCCTCATAAGCCAACCTCTGCTAGCTTCAAACTTGTTTTCTGCAGCTTTCTTACTTCTCTCAGCCTTCATAGAATTGAAAAAGTTAGGCCCTTGCTCTGGACTTGTCTCTGGCTTAAGGGAATGTTGTGGCTGCTCTGATCTTCTATTCAGACCACTAAAACTTTTCTTATATCAGCAATAAGGTTGTATCACTTTCTTATCATTCATGTATTTACTGGATTGACACTTTTAATCTCCTTCAAGAACAGTTCCTTTGCAGTCAGAACTAGGCTGTTTGGCTCAAGAGACCTAGATTTTGGCCTATCTAGGCTTTTCACATGTCTTTCTTACTAAGCTTAATCATTTCTAGCTATCGATTTAAAGTGAAAGATGAGCAACTCTTCCTTTCACTTGAACACTTAGAGACCATTGTAGAGTTATGAATTGGCCTCATTTCAATATTGTTGTTTCTCCTGGAATAGGGAGCTCAAGGAGAGGAGAGATGGGGGAATGGCTGGTTGGTGGAGCAGTCAGAACACACGCAACATTTATTGACTAAGCTCTCTGTCTTGTATGGGCACGATTTATGGTGACCCAAAACAATTTCAAGAATGATATCAAAGATCAGTGATCACAGATTATCATAATAGCTAAAACAATAATAATGAAAAAGTTTGAAACATTGTGAGAATTACCAATATGTGACACGGCAATATGAAGTGAGCACATGCTGTCGGAAATATGGCATCATCCTTGCTTGCTCCAGGTGGGGTTGCCACAAACTTTCAATTTGTTAATTTTAAAAAAAGTAATTTCTGCAAAATGCAATAAATCAAAGCACAATAAAATAAGTATGCCTGTACGTGAAATTATATTTTGACCTAATACATCATTCTATTTGCTCATGGAATTACCCAACATCAGAAAAAAAATGCAAGAATAATGTTAATTTATCATGATCCCATTTTAATTCTTGAACTTTTTTTGGCTCTAAAACGGTTGGTATGCTATTTTTTTTTTTTGTATTACACCTGTTCTTGAATTGCTAAATGACTTGAATGTGCCAAGGAAAAAAATATCTTGATTAATTAATATTGTCTCTTTCCATATGGAAAAGCATCTCATGGACATTCATTATGAGATTTTTCCAATATTTTATTGGAATATAAGCAGCAGATGCAGACTAGAACTATCAGGGCAAGTTTGACAACACAATGAGGATTGCTAACATAGAAACAACAATTATATGCCATAAAATTTTTAAGACCAATTAATTCTAACATGAATCACATTTCATCATTCTTGGGTATTCATTAATTCATCCCATAAATATTTATAAAGGAACAATACAAATTGTGGTTAAGATAAGGCACTGTGAAAGGGATTGCAGATAAAATACTTACACCTTTACAATATTTGGGCCAACTTATACTAAAAAAAGAAACCCAAATTATCCATCATTTATATGAAATCCAAATTAAGTAACATGCTGTAATTTTTATTTGTTAAATCTGACTACCCTAATTCTGGACTCAGAAGGCTTGCTTCAAATCTTAGCTCTGTAATTGATAGTTTATATGAACTTGGCTACATAGTTAAACTATGTGCCTCAGATCTCTTATTTGTAAAATTTGGCTGATAATAGTATCTATTTCATCAATAGATTGAAGATGTTGATATATGTATATGTTAAATTCATAATATACTATGAGCAGTATCTGACTCAGAGAAACCATTATCCAAGTGTGAACTGTGGCATTTTTCAACCTTTTCTGTGACAATGCTGTGTCACAAACACCCCAGAACTCATTGACTTACACATCAAACATTTGTTTCTTGCTCACTGGTTTGTGGACCAGCTAAAATTTCTTTTAGAATGGGTCAGCCGACCATCTCTTCATATTCTTTTGGCCAAATAAAATCATGTGACCAAACCCAACATTGCAGTATAAGACAATATAATTTTCCTATAGAGAAGAAGGGAAGAGTGAATATGTGATAGGAATGCTACCTACCTGCAGTCATTTTTATTGTTGAGAATATATGATTTCTAGGCACTGGAAACTCAGCAGTGAACAAAACATATCCCTGTATTTCAGGGTGCTTACATTTTGGTGTAGAGGTGATAGATAATAAACAACAACACAGCAACAAAAAACAAGCAGGTGTTATTTACCATAGGGAAAATGAATAGGCACTAAGGGAGAGAAAGTGCTTAGAAATGTAGCAAATGACAGCATCCAAAGGGCAAACCCTAATGTGAAACTATACACTGCATTTTTTAACCTCTAGAATGTTCTTTAATTCATTTGCATTATCCCATCTGACAAAACTTACCTTCCACTCAGTTCTTTCTTTTCATTGTGATTTTGGAAATGCTTATTCTATAATAACTTAATAAAAACATAAAAGTACCTCATATTTAGCCAATTTTGCTGAAATGGCAGCATCAAATAGATAGCCTGGAAAAATTTTTGATATTATATAAGTGGAAAAAAGCACATTTTTTCCATAAGCTGCTCTAAACTTGTATGTAGATAATACAAATAAATCTTTGTTTATTTAGCAAACATGTCCCTAAACAAATTAGATTTTTTCTGAATAATACCACTCCATGAATTGACTTTTGGTGAATTGTATTTTGGCAAATAAGCTTTAAGCAAATTGATTTAGAGGCTTATTCACTACTCTTCTCTCTGTGGTACATGCACACACACATACACACGCTTCACAAATTATACAGATGTAAAACTACCAAGAACCTATTAGGGCATGAAGTGGTGGGAGTTATTGGTAATGGAACATGCGTTCTTGAAGATGCAGTGATAACATATAGAACCCGATTAGGAAGAGTACCAGTATAGTGACAGGATATTTCTGATAGAATGCATGCCAAGAATAAATATAAAGCATTTCAGATAAAGTCTATTCACTTCAAATATTCACAAAAGCAGGAGCTGAGGTAGGGCAGGAGCCAACTTTGACATTACAGAACCATAACTAGATAAATGCCTCATAGACAAACAGTTATACTAGAACTTATGTACCACTCTACAGATATAAGAAGGAAATTCAACCATCATACACTATTCAATGTATGCACTAAGAAATAAAAATACCCTCTTGACAGATATTTGTCAAGGAAAATATCACTCAAGAAAAAAATCGCCTGAAATAGCTATTGAAAAGTACTAAGGACCCAGAGGATGTAGAGATGACACTTTGAAGACTTGGAAGAACAAAGAAATACATTTAACTTGATTTTCTGTAAAAAACAAAACAAAACCAAAAATAGGCAATGGTTGAGATTCTCAAAAGAATAAAAGAAACCAACCTTGAATAGAGAACAATTACATCTTGCAGGTTGCCGAGAAAAAGAAAGTAATTAAGGAAGAATAGGAAGATACAGTAAGGCAAAAAACAAAAGCATGGGGGGGGGAAAGAAATATTAAAATGTATTTAAGCGGTGTCCTACTACCGCACCGCTCCCAGGAAAGGAGGTGAAGAACACCAGCGTCCTCCTGCGAGCACAGACCGCTCACTCCGAAAACAGCATTGCGAATTACAGAGAAACAACGCCGAACGCCCAGCCCAAGAAAACAGGTACAAAATTTTCACAAAGATCGGAGGGCGCACGGAGCACATAAAGCCCAGAGCGCGGGAAGGACGCGCTCGCTAGGTCCGTGCAGCGCGACCTGCCCCCCAAGCGGTTACGCGCCTCCCCATACACTCAGTCAGGGACAAGCCCAGAGTTGGGGCAGGGCGGTTGCACAAGACAACAGACGCTGTGGAGTTGGAGTAATCACGAAAGCCAAACACAACCCTCAGCTGCAGTGTACAGAGACCGCGCAGGGCTGGGGATCACGCTGGGCGGAGATTCAGCTTCCCGGGACAGTGTGCGGGAACCCGCAGACCGGCACCGCGTCACTGGAAGTCAGCGGGACGGGGCCCAGGAGTTTAACGGGGAGCGGGACACGCCCTTGGAGGCTGCTAGTAACTGCCGCTGCGGCCGGCGGAGAAAAGCTGTGCTCCCGGCGTGATCAGAGCCCGGCTGTGCGCCAGGCTGGCGGCGGCCGCCATCTTTACAGCCGCCCGCGCGGAGCTGTGAGCCGCGTCTCTAGCTCCCCCTGCCCCGGCCCGGGGCTCTTCTGCTGGGGCGAGAAAGGCTTTGACTGTGGTGGCCAGGGACAGCTGCATCCGTGGGTTCCAGGTGGGACCAGATCCCGGAACTGTAGTGGCGGGACCTTTGGGTATTGGAAACAGTTTGCAGCTCGTCCATCTGGTTCCGCTACCCCGGCTCTGGCCTCCCACAAGTCCGCTCCATGCTGGTCCTAGTGCCCGCCCCTTCAGGTCCCAGCCCTCCTGTACCCCAGAGATCGCTCATTTTGAAAGTTGCCGGCTATAGTGACTCATTTGGTGTAACTGCTGGTTCCCATGACAACCAAATACCTCAAGAGCCACAGGCTGAACCAGAGCAGCTCCCCATAATCCTGCCCACTTCAGTAGGGAATTTCGCGCCACCCAAGAGCGCTTCCAGTGGCCACTACTCTCCCCTCCCCGTGGAAACATCCCCCCGGTGGAGACTGCTGGGGATAGAGATGGCCACCCGCCTCTCCTTGGGGTCTAGTGGTGGAAAAGGGGTGCACAATTGGAGATCCCCCTATCAACCAGTATCACGCGGAGACGCACATCAGAAGGGCAGATACACGTGGCTAGATGAGCAACCTCTGAGCTGTGTAGAATTTTCCCAACTCAGCTCTCACACTGCAGCCAAAAGAAATTGTGTTTCTACCTGCACCTCAGGAGGAGCAGGGTCAAAGTAACCCCTAGGAGCTACAAGGCCCCTCCCAAAGCACGGGGCTTTTGCATACCCCAACTGGGGAATCAGCGTCTGCCACGGACATAACAGAATACGTAGCTAATAGGGAGTGGAGGACTCATATCCTCAAGTACAATTCACTAGCTCAGAGCCCAAGCTGGGAGGTCATTCTCACCACACTCCACTGGGAAGAGGAGAAGACCACAGGTCAGAGTTAACTCAAGATCCACCAAACTTGCTAAAATACACCTAAGGCAATACAGGCCACTACTTCTCTCCCTGACTTTGCCAAGGAACAATAATTGTGAGCCTGGTGACAGGGCCATAAACTAGCTCTAACACCCCCAGCTCTCGACCAAGAGGCCAGATGACAAAACACCAGCAAAAGGACTCAGGGAACATGAAAAATCAGAGTGAAAAGTCACCCCCAAAAGAAATTATCAGTTCCTCAGCAATGGATACCAACCCAAATGAAATGGGTAGAATGACAGAAGAGGAATTTTGTTTATGGATTATAAGAAAGCTCAATGAAATTCAAGAGAAAATTGAATCCAGGCACAAAGAACCCACAAGAAAAATGCAAGAAATGAACGAAAAATTCTCCAAAGAAATAGAAATATTATGGAAAAATCAAATAGAAATCCTAGAAATGAAAGAAGCATTCAAGGATCTACAAAACACAGTGGAAAGCCTTAAGAATAGGCTGGACCATGCAGAGGAAAGAATTTCAGAGCTAGAAGACAGCTCCTATGTGCTAAATAAATCAGCCGAAGAGAAAGAACACAAAAAGAAGAGGCAGGAAAAAAGCATACAAGAAATGTGGGATTATGTAAAGAGGCCAAACATAAGGATCATAGGTATCCCTGAGGGAGAGGAGGAAAATTTGCATGGGCTGGAAAATTTATTTGAAGGAATAATAGAGGAAAATTTCCATGGCTTAGCCAGAAATCTCGATATCCAAGTAAAAGAAGCACACAGGACTCTTGGGAGAGTCAATGTGAAAAGGCATTCACCACACCACATAATTATTAGACTGACCAAAGTAAACACAAAAGAGGCACTCCTCAGAGCTGTAAGACGAAAAGAACACGTAACCTACAAAGGGAAACCGATCAGATTAACTGCAGATTTCTCAGCTGAAACCTTACAAGCCAGAAGAGAATGGGGAGACATCATCAATCTCCTAAAACAAAACAAAGGTCAACCCAGAATTCTGTATCCTGCCAAACTAAGCTTCTTATATGAGGGAGAAATAAAGACGTTTCCAGATAAGCAATCACTGATAGAATTTGCGAAATCCAGACCGGCCTTGCAAGAAATGCTTAGACCTGCATTATACACTAAACAGAGCAACAGACACCCACCTATGTAAAACTACGCAAAAGCTAAAACCCCAGAAACCAGATTCCACAATGACACAAGAGGTAAAACAAAAGATACCACCCAACAGAATAATCAGAAATTTACCCCAAATATCAATTCTCTCAATAAATGTAAATGGCTTGAACTGCCCATTGAAGAGACATAGGCTGGCTGAATGGATTAAAAAATACAAACCAAGTATCTGTTGTCTTCAGGAAACACACCTTACACACAAAGACGCATTCAGACTCAAGGTGAAAGGATGGAATACAATTTTCCAGGCTAATGGAAACCAAAAGAAATCTGGAGTAGCCATCCTCATTTCAGATGACATAAACTTTAAAGCAATAAAAGTAAAGAAGGACAAAAATGAACACTATTTAGTGGTGAAGGGAAAAATCTCACAAGAGGATTTAAGAATCCTAAACATTTATGCACCCAACACAGGAGCACCCAGGTACATAAAGCAAATACTGCTAGACCTAGACAACATAATAAGCAGCAACACCATAATAGCAGGGGACTTCAACACCCCACTGACAGAACTGGACAGATCCTCCAAACAAAAAACAAATAGAGAAATAAAAGACCTAAACAGGACTATAGAACATTTGGGCCTAACAGATATCTACAGAACACTCCACCCAAATAACACTGAATATACATACTTCTCATCAGCTCATGAAACTTTCTCTAAAATTGACCACATCCTAGACAACAAAACAGATCTAAAAAAATTCAAAAAAAAATAGAAATCATACCATGTATCTTTTCAGACCGCAGCAGAATAAAATTAGAAATCTATTCCAACAGAAACTCACATCGTCCTCCAAAAATGTGGAAACTAAACAATCTATTGCTGAAAGATTATTGGGTCAAGGAGGAGATTCAAATTGAAATCAAAAGATTCTTTGAACTAAACGATAATGGGGACACAAGTTATCAAAATCTGTGGGATACAACAAAAGCAGTCCTGAGAGGAAAACTTATCACCATAAATTCCCACATCCAAAAGACAGAAAAGTCACAAATCAGTAAACTAATGAATCATCTTAAGGAAATGGAAAAGGAAGAGCAAAGCAATCCTAAAGCCAGCAGAAGAAAAGAAATAACCAAAGTCAGAGCAGAATTAAATGAAATCGAGAACAAAAGAACAATACAGAAGATCAATGAAACGAAAAGTTGGTTCTTCAAAAAGATAAACAAAATAGACAGGCCACTTGCCAGGTTGACCAGAAGCAGAAAGGAAAGGACTCTAATAAGCTCAATTAGAAATGAAAAAGGAGAAGTCACAACTGATACCGTGGAAATACAAAACATCATCTTTGAATACTACAAATATCTCTATGCCCACAAACACGAAAACGTGGAGGAAATGGACAAATTCTTAGAAACACACTACCTCCCTAGGCTCAACCAGGAAGAAACAGAATTTCTAAACAGACCAATATCAAGCACCGAAATTGAGCAGTAATAAAAAATCTACCCACAAAAAAATGTTCCAGACCAGATGGGTTCACACCTGAATTCTACCAAGCCTACAAAGAAGAACTGGTGCCTATACTGCAGAAATTATTTGAAAATATCCAGAAGGATGGAATCCTCCCAAACTCATTCTACGAAGCCAATATCACCTTGATACCAAAGCCAGGAAAGGACACAACAAAAAAAGAAAACTACAGACCAATATCCCTTATGAATATAGATGCAAAAATTCTCAATAAAATCCTTGCAAACCGAATTCAAATGTACATCAAAAAAATCATCCATCACAATCAGGTGGGCTTTATTCCCGAGATGCAGGGATGGTTCAACATACACAAATCTATAAATGTAATTCACCATATAAATAAAAGCAAGAACAAAGATTATATGATCCTTTCAATAGATGCAGAAAAGGCTTTTGACAAAATCCAGCATCCTTTTATGATAAGAACTCTTAACAATATAGGCATAGATGGCTCATTCCTAGAAACTATTAAAGCCATATACGATAAACCCACAGCCAATATCATACTGAATGGGGAAAAATTGAAGGCATTCCCCCTTAAAACTGGCACCAGACAAGGGTGCCCACTATCTCCACTTCTTTTCAACATAGTGCTGGAAGTCCTGGCCACAGCAATTAGACAAGACAGAGGAATTAGGGGCATCCAGATGGGGGCAGAAGAGGTCAAACTTTCACTATTCGCAGACGATATGATATTATACATAGAAAACCCCAAAGGCTCAACCAAGAGATTACTGGAATTGATAAATGAATTCAGCAAAGTCTCAGGATACAAAATTAATACACACAAATCCATAGCCTTCATATATGCTAATAACAATCAAGCCGAGAAACAAATTAAAGATGCTATACCTTTTGCAATAGCAACAAAGAAAATTAAATATTTAGGAACATATCTAACTAAGGAGGTCAAAGACCTATATAGAGAGAATTATGAAACACTGAGGAAAGAAATTGCAGAGGACGTAAATAGATGGAAAGCCCTACCATGCTCTTGGATAGGCAGAGTCAACATAGTAAAAATGGCTTTGCTACCTAAATTAATTTAAAGAATCAATGCAATCCCTATCAAAATACCAACATCATTTTTTGCCGATCTAGAAAAAATAATTCTACGCTTTGTGTGGAACCAGAGAAGACCCCGTGTAGCCAAAGCAATCTTAAGCAAAAAGAACAAATTGGGAGGCATCTGTCTACCAGACTTCAAACTATACTACAAGGCTATAGTAACCAAAACTGCATGGTATTGGCACAAGAACAGACACGTAGACCAATGGAACAGGACTGAGAACCCAAATATAAATCCAACCTCATACAGTTACCTGATCTTTGACAAATTCCAGAAAAACGTACACTGGGGAAAAGATTCCCTATTCATCAAATGGTGCTGGGAAAACTGGATGGTCATATGTAGAAGACTGAAAGTGGACCCACACCTCTCACCTCTCACAAAAATCAATTCACAATGGATAACAGATCTAAACCTAAGACATGAAACCATAAGAATTCTCAAAGAAAACATTGGAAAAACTCTTATGGACATTGGCCTAGGCAAAGAATTTATGAAGAAGACTCCCAAAGCAATCACAGCAGCAACCAAAATAAATACATGGGACCTGATCAAATTGAAAAGCTTCTGCACAGCCAAGGAAACTATCACTAGAGTGAACAGACAACCTACAGAATGGGAGAAAATATTTGCATGCTACACCTCTGATAAAGGGCTGATAACCAGAATCTATACAGAACTTAGGAAAATCAACAAGAAAAAATCAAACAACCCTATTAAAAAATGGGCAAAGGACTTGAACAGAAACTTTTCCAAAGAAGACAGAATAATGGCCAGCAAACATATAAAAAAGTGCTCAACTTCTCTAATCATCAGGGAAATGCAAATCAAAACCACAATGAGATATCACTTAACTCCAGTGAGATTGTCTCATATCAAAAAATCCCCAAATAACAAATATTGGCAGGGATGTGGACAGATAGGAACACTCATACACTGCTGGTGGGACTGCAAATTAGTACAACCTCTATGGAAAATAATATGGAGATACCTCAAAGAATTAAAAGTAGAATTACCATTTGACCCAGCAATCCCACTACTGGGTATTTATCCAAAAGAAAAAAAGACATTTTATAATAATGACATCTGCTCTCGAATGTTCATAGCAGCACAATTCACAATTGCAAAGTTGTGGAAACAACCCAGGTGCCCATCAATACACGAATGGATCAATAAAATGTGGTATATGTATACCATGGAGTATTACTCAGCAATAAGGAACAACAGTGAATTAGCACATCTGGTATTATCCTGTTTGGAGCTAGCACCCATTCTTCGAAGCGAAGTGTCACAGGATTGGAAAAACAAGCACCACTGGTACTCACCATCAAACTGGTACTAAGTGATGAACACTTACATCACACAGGGCAATAACATTCATCTGAGGGCGGGCGGGCGGGAGGGGGGTGGAAAGGATGGGAAAAACTCTCACTGAATGGATGTGGGGAGCACAGTTTGGGGGATGACCACGATTGTGGCTCTGACACGGGCAGAACAGGGGCAATGTGTATGGCCAAAGTGTTGTACCCCCATGATAAAAATAAATTAAAAGAAAAAAAATGTATTTAAGCTTATAAAGCTTAATTAAAATTAATACTAGAGATAGCATACCCTTCACATTTGAAGAGCAACGAAAGAAGAAAAAGGAGACCAAACTTAAACAGATGACCCAGAGTATAGGGGGAAGGACAATGAGATTCAAATAAGAAAGGCAAAGAAAAAGATAGGACCGAAAATGAAAACCCATTTTAAGACTTACAGGTAACTTTAAGGAAAGAATATGATTGAAATGAAAGTTATAATTACTATGCAACCAAATTGGTAGATAAATTCCTGGAAAACAGATAATAGCTGATTGTTCATATCAGAGAAAAATCTTTCTTATTCCAGGTGTTAATTGCTGTAGCTAAAGATCACCAAGAATACGCTTTTATAGTCAAACAGAGGTGACTGTTTGGACTCATTGCAGTAAGTGAGAATGCACACCATGGAAAACCGTGCAGATTTACAATAGGATAAATGCTAGGACACGGGGGAGGTTTCAGAAAAGCAGTGCTTTGCTATGGTTTGGATGCTATCGGGAAACGGTGTTAATTCTATGACTGGGTAGCTTGATAAATTTTATCTAGAAAGTGGTAGCTATGAAGTGTAGGTAATTGTTTGTAAGGGAAATTTCAGTACCAGAAAGGCCTTTGATTGGCGAAGCAGTGTCCATTTATACTAATAAGGATGTGGAGACACTTGGTCATTTTTGTGGTTTATTTTTATATGAGTTCAGACATGACTGTGAAGTCGTCTTATTTTTGTCTTGATTCATCATGATCAAAGAATGATCTTGCCTGTGATTTGAATTTTGAGAAATTTTTATTTTCAATAGAACACAGAACCTAGCTTCCAGTGTCTAGCTGTGAATGGCAGGTCGGCTCCTAGCAACAACAGACCCATGCCCGGCTGTCAGGGGCTGTGTTTTCATATATCCATTTCCCCTCTTCTTTTCTTTTCCTTTTTTTTTTTTTTCCACCCAAAGACAGATCAAGTCAGACTTGCAAGACATTAATCTATGATAATAATGTTCTTCACTATTGCTAAAATTTTGCTGATCAGGAGACTATCCAGAAAATGTAGCCTGTAGTTGAATTGATATTAGTCTCCCCTGCTCCTTTTGTGGCAGGGTAAATTGATGAATGCTCTGACTTGACAATGAATATGTAGTGGTATTTATATCCTGCGTAGGATATATCATCAGCCAACTTCAATGCAGGTTATTATCAGAAACAGCAGTGTTAGCTCCAGGTAAGCAGATCTTTGTTGCTCTATTTCTCTGTGTGTGCCTAATCTCTCTAAATATGGGGGTGGCAGTTTGCCATGCAACCTCAATTATTGAATGGATTCAAGAAAAACCATTGATTTTGAGTTTTTCCAACATTTTCTAGTGTCAATTTCCAGGCTTTTTACATCTTGGAGCTGAAATTGAATGTCCATTTATCTATTCACTTTTAAGCTTAAAGCTTAGTTATCTTCAGGTTTTTCAAATGCATAAAGCAATCTTGGAACTATAGGAGGAACTTGATGCTTGGTTTAATTTTATCTGATTTTGATTGACGTAAGACAATTACAATAAATGGTAGTAATATAACACGCATGAAAAGTACACCATAGTTTGTATTAAGCACAAATTTTTATAATATAATGATTATCTATGTTAATTTTTTATCAATAGCATCAATTTCTGTAATTCTTTCACGCCATTCCTCATTATATATATCCTTTATAAAAATTTTTATTTTTTTAAAATTTGTATATATTTATGGGGTACAATTGCAATTTTGTTACATGAATATATTGTGTAGTGGTGAAGTCAGGGCATTCAGGGTATCCATCACCCAAATAATGTACATAGTACCCATCAAGTAATTTCTGAACATCCATGCCCCTCCCAACCTGCCACCCTTCCGAATCTCCATTATCTATCATTCCAAACTCTATATCCATGTGTATTCATTATTTAGTATACACTAATATGTGAGAACATCTGATGTTTGTCATTTTGTGTCTTGTTTCACTTAAGATAATGGCCTCCTTTTCCATCCATGTTGTTGCAAAAGACATGGTTTCATGTTTTTATGGCTGAATAATATTCCATTATGTATATATACCACATTTTTAATCCAATCATCTGTTGATGGATACTCAGGTTGATTCCATAGCTTTGCTTCTATAAATTGTTCTGTGATAAACACATGAGTACATGTATCTTTTTGCTATAATGATTTCTTCTCCTTTGGGTAAATACTCAGTAGTGAGATTGCTGGTTTGAATGGTAGTTCTATTTTTAGCTCTCTGAGAAATCTCTATACTGTTTTCCATAGAGGTTATACTTACATTCCTACCAACAGAGTATAAGAGTTTCCTTATCTTTGCATTCTCACCAACATCTGTTATTTATTGACTTTTCAATAATATCCATTCTGACTGAGGGAAGATGATATATCATTATGGTTTTAATTTGCATTTCTCTGATAATTAGGGATGTTGGGCATTTTTTTACATACCTATTGGCCATTTTTATATCTTTTTTTGAAAAATGTTGATTCACATCCTTTGCCCACTTTTTAATGGGATTATTTGGAGTTTTTTTTGTTGTTGTTGTGGCTGAGTTGTTTGAGTTTCTAGTATAATCTCGGTATTAGACCCTTGTCGGATGCATAGTTTGCAGATATTTTCTCCCGTTCTGTAGGTTGTCTGTTCACTCTGTTGGTTATTTCTTTTGCTGTGCAGAAGCTTTTTAGTTTAATTAAGTCCCATTTGTCTATTTTTGTTTTTGTTGTCTGTCCTTTTCAGGTCTTAGTCATGAATTAATTGCCTAGATCAATATCCAGAAGAGTTTTCTCAAGGTTTTCTTCTAGTATTTTTATAGTTTTAGGTCTTTCATTTACGTTTTTAATTGGTCTCTAGTTGATTTTTTGTATGTGGTGAGAGATAGGGGTCTAGTTTCATTCTTCTGCATATGGCAATCCAATTCGCTCAGCACTGTTCCTTGAAAGGGGAGATTTTTACCCCAGTGTATGTTTTTGTCAGCTTTGTCCAAGATCAGGTGTCTGTAAACATGTGCCTTTACTTCTGAGTTCTCTATTCAGTTACATTGATACATGTGTCCATTTTTATACCAGTGTTATTTTGGTTAGTACACTCTTGTAGCATAAATTAAAGCCAAATAATATGATGCTTCAAGCTTTCTTCTTTTTGCTTAGGATTTCTTTGGCTACGTTGGCTCTTTTTTTGGTTCCATATGAATTTTAAGATTGTTTTTTCTAATTCTGTGAAAAATGACTTTGGTATTTTGTTAGGGATAGCATTGAATTTGTAGATAGTGTTGGGAAGTATGGTCATTTGAAAGATATTAATTCTTCCAGTAAATGAGTATGGGATATTATTTTCATTTGTTTGTGTTATCTATAATTCTTGCCTGATTGCTCTGGCTAGGACGTCCATGTTGACTAGGAGTGGTGAAAGTGGGCATCCTTGTTTTGTTCCAATTCTTAGAGAGAATGCTTTTAACTTTTCCCTCTTCAGTATGATGTTGGCTATGGGTTTGTCATATGTGACCATTATTACTTTGAAATATGTTCCTTTTATGCCTTGTTTGTTCAGAGTTTTTGGTATGAATGGATGCAAAATTTTATCAAATGCATTTTCTGCATCTACTGAGATGATCATATGGTGTTTTTGTCCTTGATTCTGTTTATGTGATGTATCACATTAAATGATGTGTGCATGTTGAACTATCCTTGCATCCTTGGTATAAAACCTGCTTGATCATGGTGTATTATCCTTTTGATGTGCTATTGGATTTGATTGTCTAGTATGTTGTTTAGGATTTCTGCATGTATGTTCATCAGGGGTATTGGTCTGCAGTTTTTTGTTTTTGTTGTGTCCTTTTCTGGTTTTGGTGTCAGGGTGATACTGACCTTGTTGAATGAGTTAGGGAAAATTTCTACCTCCTTGATATTTAGGAACAGTTCAGGAGGGTTAATACTAGCTCATCTTTGTATGTTTTTAGAATTCAGCTGTGAATCTATCTGGTCCTGAGCCTTTTGTTGTTGGGAGATTTTTTTATTACTGATTCAATCTCACTACTCATTATTGGTCTGTTTAAGTTTTCTCTTTCTTCCTGGTTCATGCTTGGGAGTTTTGTATATTTCCAGGAATTTATACATTTCCTCTAGGTTTTCCATTTTGTAAGCATATAGTTGTTCATAATAGTCTCTAATGATCTTTTGTATTTCTGTAGTATCAACTGTAGTGTCCTCTTTTTCATTTCTGCTTTTGTTTATTTGGATCATCTCTCTTTTTTTCTTGGTTAGTCTAGCTAGCAGTTTTTTAATTTTGTTTACCTTTTTAAATAACCAACTTTTCATTTTGTTGATTTTCTGTAATTTTTGTATCTATTTCAATTAGTTCTTTTCTGTTGTTTGTTATTTCTTTTCTTCTGCTAATTTTGCACTTGGTTTGTTCTTGTGTTTTTAGTTCCTTGTGGTATAACGTTCAATTATTAATTAGAGATCTTTCTACTTTTTTGATGTAGGCATTTTATGCTTTAAACTTCCCTCTTAGCACTGTGTTTGCTGTATCCCACAGGTTTTGGTATGTTGTGTTTTTATTTTCATTTTTTTCAAAATTTTTAAATTTCTGTCTTGGTTTCTTTGTTAACCCAATTATCATTCAGGAGCATGTTTTTTAATTTCTATGTGTTTGTATAGTGTCTGAAGTTCCTCTAAATACTGATTTCTAGTTTTATTCCACTGTGGTCTGAGAAGATACTTGGTATGTTTCAATTTAAAAAAAAATTTTGAGACTTGTTTTTTGTGGTCTAACATATGGTCTTTCTTGGAGAATGTTCTATGTGCTGATGAGAAGGATGTATATTCTTTAGTTGTTGATTAAAATATTCTGTAAATATCTGTTAGGTCCATTTAGTCTAAAGTCTGATATAAGTGCAAATTTTTTGTTGATTTTTGCCTTGATAATCTATCTAATGCTGTTACGGGGGGAATTGAAGTCCCCTACTGTTACTGTATTTTTGTCTATCTCTTTCTTTAGATCTAGTAACATTTGTTTTATGAATCTGAGTGTTCTGGTGTTGGGTGTAAATATATTTAGAATTGTTATATGCCCTTTCTGAATTGATCTCTTTATCATTACATAATGACATTCTTTGTCTTTTTATTACTGTTTTTTATTTAAAATCTGTTTTATCTGATATAAATATAGCTACTCCTGCTCACTTTTGGTTTTCCTTTGCATGAAATATCTTTTTACTTCTCTTTACTTTCAGTGTACCTGCATCTTTACAGGTAAGGTGAGATTCTTGTAACCAGTAGATAGTTGGATAATTTTTTTAATCCATTCTGCCAATTTATATCTTTTAAGTACAGCATAATCTATTTACATACAAGGTTCATATTGATATGTGAGGTTTTGTTCCTCTCATGTTTTTAATTATTTTCTAGTTGTTTAATATATTCTTTGTTTCTTTCTTTTTCTCCATTTATTTTGTGTTTTGGGGAAATTCTGTCATGTTGCCTTTTGATCCCTTTCTCTTCTTCCTTTGTGTTATTGCATTACTTATAAGTTTTATACTTTCATGCATTTTCTTGATGGTAAAGATTATCTTTTCATTTTCAAGTTTTGGACCTCTTTAAGCATTTATTATAGGGTCACTCTAGTGGTGACAAATTCCTTCACCATTTGCTTGTCTGGGGAAGACTTTATTTCTCCATCATTTGTGAATCTTAATCTACTGGATATATTAATAGAATCCTTGGCTGGCAATATTTTTATTTCAGCACTTTGAATATGCCATTACATTGTCTTTTGGCCTGTAAGGTTTCTGCTGAGAAGTCCACTGTTAGTCTGATGGGGTTTCCTTCATACATGACTAGATGCTATTTTCTGGCTAATGTTAGAATTCTTTCTCTTACTTTAGGTAGTCTGATTATAATATATCATGACAAAGTCCTTTTTGCAATTTCTTTTTATGGGATCACTGGGCCCCTTGTATCTGGCTGTCTAAATCTCTTGCTAGGCTTGGCAAGTTTTCATCAATTATTTTGTTGCATAGGTTAGGCTGTCTAAACTTTTGAATCTCTCTTCTCCCTCATGAATATCAATAATTTGTAAGTTCAGTCACCTTATGTAATCCCAAAGGATGGAAGGCTTTATTCATTCTTTTTTAGTCTTTTTTCATTATTTTTATCTGACTGGATTATTTCAAAAGACTTGTTTTCTAGTTCTTAGATTCTTTCTTCTGCTTTGTCTTTTCTTTTGTTTAAGCTTTTGAGTGTATTTTTTAATTCCTTCAATGAAATTTTTAATTCCATAATTTCTATTTTTATTTTATTTTTTAAAAAATATCTATCTCCTGGGTAAACTTTTCACTCATAGCCTGAATTAGTTTCCAGATTTCTTTGTGTTGGTTTTCACATTTCTATTGGATCTCATTGAGTTTCTTTAATATCAACATTTTGAATTCTTTATCTGACATTTTAAGGATTTCTTTTTGGTTAGGATCTGTTGCTGGAGAATTATTGTGTTCCTTTCAGGGTGTCATATTATCTTGCTTTTTCATGTTTCCTGTATCTTTACGTTGACTTCTGCTCATCTGGAGCAACAGTCCCATCTTCTTATTTTAAATTTCCTTTTGTTGAAGGGGGCTTTTTCTTGAAGATGTGACTATGATGTTGGTTGGATTGGATCATTTAGCTTTGCTTCTGTGTGTATGCAGTGTGAAAGACTCTATAAAATTTCCTTGACTATAAATAACTTTGGTGGCATCTATGTGTTTCTCAGTGTGTTGGGCTGCATTTACTGATTGGAGCTTTGGTGAAGTTGTGCTTTGAACTAAAATGCCTGCTGGATACTTCTTCATGTTTGAGTAACAGTGGTGGTGGGTTAAGCATATCTAACCTTGTGACCTGTAGCACCGTATGCTGCCACCAGTTTGGCAGTTTCAGGCAGATCAATTCTTGGACTTCTGGATGGCTTTCTTAAATGCCAGTTGTAGCAATGCTATACTGGAAGGCTGAGCAAGCTCTCAGCTTCCTGAGCAGTCAGGGTGGCTTGTGCAATGGTGGTAGCAGTGGTTGTGAGATGCTTTTATAAGTTCCCTTGTGCTCTGTTTTTGTGTTAGCAGTTGTTGCAATGGGCTGTGCAGGCTGGCCTCTAGGCCAGTAGGTGGTGCTTGCATGTAAGACCCAGTTATTATGGAAATGATAGGATTTATGCCTGAATCTCTTTCCTTGGAGAAGTACTCAGGTGTTTCAGGTGGTGAACTGGATTGTGGAATACCCAAGAGCACGGATCCTGCACTCTGTCTCAGAGGGGTATGTGAAGCTGAGTGGAGCTGGACCAGACAAGCTTGCTCTCAGGAACCCCAAATGCAGGTATATTTACCAGTGTTGACATCACGTGGGGACAACCTCAGGCCTCTGGCAAACAGCTTGGGTAAGGGCCACGCATTGCTGTGCTGAGGTCTTAGCACAGGTAGAGTGGGGCAGTCCCAGCAGCCACAGCATTAGCCAGCAAGATTGGGACCAGTGACCCTCTCACACGTCAGCCCTGGTGAAGCTTCTTCCCTTGATTTGGATTTGGCAACCAACAGGGCCATCCAGTCAGTACCAGAAATCTGCATCTAATTGACTTCTCAGTCCTGTTCTTACAAAATGCCACCGGGCTTAAAACCAAACCTCTACAGTAATTCTTTTCCTCCTTAGGTCCTGGAGGGTTGGAACACTCAGATCCAGCACCAGTGGCTGGAGCCCACTCCACACTTGATTCCCAGAAATGGCTGTTGGTGCCCATGCCCAACTTAAGCTTCAAGCTCCAATTCTGCCAGTGTTTCCCAAGCCTCTCCAACAGCCAGGACCTATGCTGTTGGTTCCTAGGACCACACACACATAATTTGCTAAGAGCTAAGATCAAGAATGGTATCCCCCAGGAGCCCCCAGTTCTCAAAAAGGGGTGTGGGACTCTTCCTAGGGCAGTTCCATTTTACAGTCTCCCAGCCACCCCTCAAGCCAGATTCAGGGTTCTGGAGGGTCGTGGTGCTACCCTGTGGCCCAGATTGCACAATTTCTTTGTGGGAAAGTGGTCCACAGGAAGGCACTCACTCATCCTCTTCTGTGTTGGGGATTCACTTTCAGTGTTCAACCAGTCCCGGCTGGGCAGGCTGACCATTCTCCTCCTTCTCCCCAGATGTCAAAGCTCCCCCTCACTTTTCTGTTGAACTCCAAGTTTCCCTACTGAATAAAGTATTCAAAGTGTGATTGTCTATATATTATTTTTGTCCTTCCAAGTGGATGAGTCATGCTGGAAATGCTGCTAGTCAGGCATTTTGGGAAAAAAATAAATAAGAACTGTATATCCTTTAAATTCATATTCTCTATAGTTCCATTCCCATGTTGTTTTTTGTTATGCCGTTTCTATTTTGAATCTCTTTTATTATTTTGATTTTTGTTTTGTTTTTTCTTAAATGTATTTGAATCCTAACAACTTTGAAAAATATAAACATTGGAGAGTTATTTTACATCCTTGGTCTGAAGGTGGGATTAAAATAAGTTATTTGAGAATAAAGATATTCCTAACTGTAGGAGTCTATGTTATTTAATAAAGTCCACAAGAAATAAAATAAAATTAGGAAGTACTAATTTATTATTTTGAAGAGTAACTCATATGTCATTTTACATCCAAATATGTTATTAATTTTTGAGGGGTCAATGATAATATGTTTTCTTTTTGCTTCTTGCAATTATAGGGATTAAAAAAACAATTCACACAGTCTTTGAGTAAACCTGTATAGTACATTAAAAGAGAAAAATATGATTTTGACCATTGTTCATAACCACAGCATCTAATTCAATAAGAAATATTAATATTAAGAGGCTACTTCTCACCATGATTTCTTGAGGTCTGCCCGATAATATATATGTGTATTTTTTTCTTCCAACAATGGCAAAGGGCACTAAAACTAATTTGGTTATATAATAAGGGTAATTTACCATCTTAAATAATTATTTCATAAGGTTAAGATATGTTTAATCTAATTTTTATTAATCATAATTTATAAAGAGAAGGATAAATTGTCCCTTAGATCATTGACATTTTTTAAAATCAAAGAAAGTTAATAAAATGAACAAACATATTAGTCATTTAAAAGGCCATACTTTACGATAGTAAATTAAAATATGATCAACATATTTCAAAGTGCCTTGGTAGAATTATAATTTAAAGAAATTCTCTCAATTGTTATGTTCCTTAAATATCATGCAAATAGATGTAACTTTTCTTTGCCATTCAGTCATTTAAAATGTTTATCTCCAATCAACAATAGAATAGACATCTTGAATACCTGAAGATTGAAACACAGGACACAGGATTTAATTTTACCAAAAATGCCTGGCAAACTATAGTTATTACTATATTACAACTATATTACTGTTGTCTGGTTTACACAGGTGAAAGTACCAGAAGATGATATATCTAGATAATAAGCAAGTCATATCATTAAGTAAAAAGTTTACAATTAATTAATTTGATTATCTTACTTCTTAGGAAAACATAATATAAAGACAGAATTATGATATGTAGATAAAATTTACTACACACAGCTTTTTTATTAGAAACTAGCTATACTTATGTGTAGTGCACATATTACACATGTGAACACATATGTACATATACACTTTGCTCCACTTGTGATTCAAAGTTTTTGATGCTTGGTATTTAGATCTTTTGGATCTTCATATCAGTTTAGTTCAGGTGTTATAATGAAAATTATAGATGTTAAAATATTTGAAGATCCTATCATGGAAAGATATTTCAGATTTGAATTAATAAATGTAATGGTTTGTCTGTGTGCAAACTTGTATGTTGTGATATTCACAGAAAATTATTTTCTGAGTCTGTACACGAGTTAAAAAAAGCAACATTCTGTGAATAACAGCAACCAGCTACAGAGTTCTGGTAACAAATAATGGTTGAACGAGGACTTATGGAAGAAAAGATTACCATGCCCATATGGGAATGCTGGACTTACAGAAGATTAGATAAAGGGAAGAGGTTTTAAAGACAATTTAGGTTAATTCCTTTCCATTAAAACTGAGGAAAACAACAAAATGATGAATTAAGTGACTTACCCTAAGTCACAGAGAGGAAGCAGATCAAATTGATGTCAAAAGTTTGCATTTAATCTTACAAAGTATTCTGGCCAGAAATAATGTAAATTAAAATATTTCTCCATATCATATAGTGGTATTTAAATGTACTTCTGCATAAGTAAATAGCAATACCCCAGACACCACTTTAGAAGAAGAGGTTTTGAAGAGGGTAGGTATGGATGATTTTGTAAGTACTATGCAGGGTGTCAAGAGATTGAAAATACCCAAGACAAAATTAGTAAAAAGGAAACTTAGTTAATGACCGATATAAGTTATTTTTGTACTACCTAAAGCCACAGAAATCAATAAAACCCTCATGCCACATCTTTAGATTGTTTTTTTGGAAGTGAGTGCATAACAGTATTTTTTTCTGTCTTAATTTTGGCAAATATTCCTTATTCTAGCACTTACACACATTAGACAGATTAAAAGATTCATGTAAATAACCAGCTAAAAAACACTTCACTGAAGATATCTACATTTGAAGTGTTTTAATCAATTCCTGAGGTGACAGATATAAGTAGTTTGGAATAAATACATGAGCCAAGAATAAAGGAAATAACCAGACTTAGGGGTATAGACATGCCAAAGAATGACAAATAAGTCAAAAACTAAGAAAGAAAGGAAAGAAATTGGACTAGCATAGGTGTACAATTAAAATTATTTCACAATATTCATTTTCACCAATTATTGGATAAATAATAAATAAGTTAAATGAAGAGCCCATTATTAGTATAATTATATCTTCACATTGCTTTAGACAATTATACTACTGATGGTTCCTTTAAAGTTCATTGTATAAGGCATATTTGTTAGTCATTCATTCAACAGATACCAATCAAGTGTCTACTATGTGCCATACATTGTTTTATGCAGTATACCTTAGTTAATACTAAGTTACTTGACTGAAGGGTGTACATGTACTAGGGGGTAGAAACAGGCAATCAGCCATAGACATAATGAGCACATTATTTGTTGAGAGGACACAATTATGTAATAAGAAAAACATATTATAAATATAAAATAAAAAGAGTCTCGCATAGCGAACTGAAAAACCTGGAATTGTGGTGAGGCAGTTTGCAGTATTGTATGGGGAAGTCAGTGTAGACCACACACTGTGAAGGTGAAGTATGAACAAGATCTTAAGGTGTGAAATGTCACCAACAGATATAAGGGAGAAGAGCATTGTAGGCAAGGGAACTGCCAAAGTGAAGCCATAAAGTTGGAGTATGCCAGGCATGTTTGAGGAACAGCAAGGAGTTCAGTGCGGCTAGCATGAAGTGAGCAAGGGAGAGAACAATAGGTAAGTCACTAACACTTGTTCTGACCTCAATTCCTCACCCCAATAATCTTAACTCCTTCTCATCTGAGTGACTTTACAGCCAGATTATAGAAGTGACATGTGGAAGCTTTGGTTAGACCCACTCCCGTAAAGTCTCTGTGGTGCTATTCAGACTCAGCAACCCTTCCCCCTAATTGGGAATTTCTACACAATTTGTGAATCAATCATTTCCTCAATACTTAAATTTGAGGTAAGAAAATTGTACTTACTTAAATAGAGAAGTTTAAGTAAACATGCTGCTCAGTTTAAATAAAAACAGTATATTCAGCTAAATGAATTTAATTATGTATATGATCTTAGATATGAAGCTTAGGTTACCTTACATCATGCACTATGATATCCAAATTGTTTTTAAAGTGCTTTGATTTCATGATCTTCCTGAGACCTCATTTTTCCATAAATGTGACGTCTTTGTTATACGTATTTGAATCAGTCTTATCATTTGTTCAAAGCTATTTTTTAAATGTGTTTTTCCCCTCTAAATTTACTATATCTTAAAAATATTTTTTAAAAACTCCAAGTACTATAGTTATATTTATTTTCCCCACTAGGGTCCTAATAGTCTCCTCTCCCTCTGGGAACCTGCTAAATATCATGCATTTTTAAAGGTTTCAAAAATTAAAGTCCATATGAAAACCTTAAATCGTTCATTTCCCTCACTCTTGTGTTTTTCCTTCTTATGTGAAATATCAGCATACACACCAAAATGTGGAAAGAACATATTCTGAATTATACCTTTCAAACATCACCTTATGGTTTTCTCAGCATCATTGGCTGTGTACTACTGGCAGTAGGAAATATTTTGGCAGTGTTGTAGTATGATTTCCTACTTGCTTTTAAATATGAGCCAAAAGGGTGAACAGCTGGGAGCTCCTAGCATTGGAGAAGTCTATTCACATGAGGTCAAGTTACTGGCATAGTCATAGCATAATCTTAGTAGCTCCTTGACTTTTTTCTTTGTGGCATAGATATTTTAAAAATCCAAAATATTCTAAAAATAAAGAAAAATTAATGTTTTCTACAATTTCATAAACAGTAATTTATATACCATGTTTTAAATCATAAATTTACAATGAAAAAAGAAAATGCCTAAAATATGCTTGCATTTGAGGCATATATTCTCACTTTAAGTATTTGATTTTACTTCCTATTTTAGTAAGGTTTACCTTGGTTTAGGAGGTTGAAAATAAAATAAAAATACAAAAGAAATTTTGCAGTGTTAAGTGAGGGAAAAGATTATAAACTATTCACTATGCATTTCTTTTTTGCCTGTAATATATATCAAAAAAGATTATCAAAGTCTCTCATGTAGATAATGGTACTATTGCAATTTCATTTTTGAATATTTTTGATTTTCATATTTAGATCTTCCATTGTGGGCACAAAATATTTATAACTGATTTCCTCATTTATTTTATTATAAATTTATTTATATGAGTGCCTTATGTTGTTTAATTCTTGCTGCTTTAAACTTCTTTAATTTTGTTTTCATTGGTCATTCCTATTTTTGTTATATATTTCTGTGTTTTCATATAATGTTTAGATCCATTTCTTATGTTGTGCTATTACATGTGTTGAAGAGAGCTGAATGATTTTAGAAGGTGGAAATGTATAATACTTTCTTTCATTAACTTTTACTTTATCTGCTGTGCTGTAATGTAATCTACTGCAGAGTTAACACCCATCCCCCCAATTTCCATTTGGCATAATAAGACTGTACAAGCAGTGTTGGGTAGGAAAATATTTAAAAATTTGAATAGCTTCTATATATGGACTCATTGTAGAGAAATAAGAGATTGTATAAATGACATCAAGCATTTAGTGTCAACATATATGCAAGCCAATCGGTAAAAAATTTTGGAGAAAAATACTGGATATCTCACAAGCCCTGGGATGGGATTTGTGATGATTATATAGAAATATTTAAGACAAACAGCAATATATATTACCTTTATGTATTATTTATCTACCCATTCTCGTATGGATAGCCTTGAATATATTATTTTAATTCATCTCTTCAGAGCATGTCTTTGAGTATTATTTTATATAAAATATCTACAGTTATTGCATATTGTAAAATATGTTTATTCTCTTTAGACTTTAATGATGAATCAAACAGTATAATGTTCATGGATCAAAAACTTTTGCACTAAAAACACTTTTGCATTTACTACATATTCTTCTACCTATTCAGTCTCAAATAAGTGCTTTGTAGATAGCCTGTTTGTCTTACATTGATGCTTATATTTTCCTAAAATAATATTTTTATTATTAAAAATGTAGTATGTGAGTAGACTTCTGAAATGACTGTGTAAGAAATTTTAAAAATTCTCTCTAGTATAATGCAGCAATACAAGTGGACAAAATAGTAAAAAGAAATTCCAGGCATTTAATGTCTTTGGAAATTTACTAGAGAGAATACAACAAGTAAAAATAATTTATTCAAGAAAATATCCTGATTCACAGTAAAAATAATTGGAGTTTGTGATATTTAGGCCAGAATCTGCTCCCATCTACCCCAAATATGAGTTGAGGAAGCTATATTCGGGGTGGTGCTCCCAGTTTCCATCCCTATGCCATAACTCTGACTCTATGGTGCAGAGAATCCACTTTAGGCAAGAAGAAAAGGCCAGGAGAAATGGCTCCTTTCACTCCTTCCTGCACCTAGTTCTGATTCCATTGCACAGAGATTCTATTCTTGGTAGCTATGCAGATTGGCAGTTCGCATCATACCCACTACCAGCACCATGTTGAGGAAATTTCACCTATGGATCCATCTGAAGTATTTGACTTTATGTAGCACAGAGCATAGAAAAATCTATTTCTAAGGATAATTTCCAGAAATCACAGTGGCAAATAATTAGGGAGGGCTAATATCTCGGTCATGCAAGTAAGGGCAAGAAAAATGGCAAAGTGGCAGAAATTTAACAGGGAGAGCCTAGAATGGATACAGCCAAAGGGGATTTTCCTAAGATTGAACTCCATCTTTATTTGTCTTGCAGGCAATGCACATGTGTAAGGTTGTGTCTGCTCAGAAGACACCAGGCAGGGGAAAGAACACTTGTCAATGGCTGAATGAAGGGCGTACTTTTAACTTCCCCCCAAATTAAAAGCATTTCCAAAGATACAAATAAACCTAACTAAAAGGGTCAAAGCCTTGTGGCTCAGTTTAAGCACGGCCTCTGACCAATTGCAGGCTGACCACAAAACTAGGCATACAGAGGACAATTCTGAGGAAGCCAGGTCCAAATGATGGACTTAGCAGACAAAGACTTCAAAAATGGCTCTTTTAAATATAGTCAGAGTACAAACAGGAGCTATTTTTAAAGAATTAAAAGGAGAATATGATAAAAAGAGACTCTTTAAATAGAAAACCTATATTAAGAAATTAAAAGGTAAAGATTAAGCAAATAAAAATTCTAGAGTTGAAAAGTACAATAAATAACATAAAAAATACTAAAAGAGGGCCAAGTAGATTTAACCTGACAAAGGAAAGACACAGAAGATTTGAAGATAGGTCAGTAGAAATTATCCAATCTGAAGAACAGAAAGAAAAAAGGAACAAGGAAAAATAGAGACTTAGAGACATGTGGGAGTCCATTATGCATACCAACATAAGTATAAAGCAAACAGCAGAAGAAAAAGAAAGAGTGATAAAGAAAGAAAAAAAAATTTGAAGAAATGATGCTCAAAAACTTACTAAATCTTGTGTGTGAATTTACACATAGAAAAATTTCAACAAACTCCAAGTAGAATAAAACAAAAACATTCACACCTGAACACACATAATAAACCAATTGAAATAAAAGATACAAAAAAATCTTCAAAGCAGCAAGAGAAAAATGATTATTTACGTACAAGTGAATCACATGAAGATTAACAGCTGATTTTTATTAATAATGATGAAGGCCAGAAGGCAATGGATGACATAGTCAAAGTGCTGCAGATAAAACAATAACTGCAAAGAAAAACAAAAACAAAAATAAAAACTTGTCAATCAAGAGTTTTGTATCTAGTAAAACTATCCTTCAAAAATGGAGATATATTCAAGATAGTTACAAAGACCGAGAGAATCCACTGCTATTTGAGCTGGCTTATGAGAAACATATATTATAAAAAAGTTATGTAGGTTGAAGGAAGTGAGAACAGATGTAATTCAAATCCATATGAAGAAATAAAGAAGCTAAGAAATGATAGAATATGTATGTTAATATTAAGACTGTATGGATATACTCTGTCTTTGTGCTTTTAGCTTCTTTAAAAGACATAGGGTTATTTAAAACATTAATTTTTACCTTCTAATGTTCAGTTTATAACATATGTAGATATAATACATATAAATCAGCACAAAGAAAGGGAGAGAAAATGTACCGACAGTGGTGCAAACTTTCTGCATTTTAGCAAAATTAGGTTAGTACTAATTTGAAGTAGATTCAGATGAGAGGTGTAATGTACTCTCTAGAGCAACCACTAAGAAGAAAATGCTATATATGCACCTAAAATAGTATAACAGTGCACGAGCTCTTATAAAGGAAGACGGTAAAGGAAGATCAGTGCAGCGAAAGGTCACAAGGGACTTATAGAAAATAAATATAATGGAGTTTGTAAATTCATCCATATCAATAACGATATAAAATAAGAATAAAGATCTCAAATCAAAATTTTTATCTTAAAAAACTAGAACTGGTAGAGAATACTAAATCCAAACCAATAAAAATAAACCCAAAAAAGAAATTATTAAAAGATTGGAAGAGAAATCAATAAAATAGAAAACATAAGAAGCAAAGAAAATTAATGAAATCAGAATTTAGATATGTTTCAGGACTAAACAAACAGTTTAGACACATTTAACCAGACTGGCCAAGAAAAAAAGGGAGAAGACACGAATTATAAGCATAAGGAATGAAAGAGAGGATGGTACTATTGATCTGACAGATATTAAAGGAATTAAAGGAAGATTATGAACAACTTTACACCACAGATTAGGCAAGTTAGATGAAATGGACAAGCTCCTAGAAACACAAGACTCAAGAAGAAAAGAAAAATATGGATAGGTATATGCAAAATAAAGAGATTAAATTATTAATTAGAAATTGTACACACAAGGAAAGGTTCAATCCCAAATGATTTAACTAGTAAATTCCACCAAATATTTCCAAAAAAAGTAACACCAATGTTGTATAAACTATGCCAGAAAATACAGCAGGGGGAATATTTTTTAGCTCATTCTATAAAGCCAGTGTTAGCCAAATACTATTATATAAGCTAGATACAGTGATCACAGAACAAAAAAACTACAGAACAACATCACTCATCACTACAGACACAAAAATACTCAGCAAACAAAATCCAGCAACCTATAAAAAGGATTGTACAGTATGACAAGTGGGTTTGTGTCACGCATAGGAGATTGACTTAACATTCAAAAAACCAATTATTGTAATACATATTGTAATACTTAGAGTAAAAGATAAAAACCCCCAAATTCTCATCTTAATAGATACAGAAAAAAAATCAATCAACAAAATTCAAAACCAATTTAGAACAGAAAGTATCCCCTTTACATATTGGAAATGAGGCAAAAACACTTCAATTTGATAATAAACATCTAAAAAAAAAAAGAGAACTAAGACCTTAGAGCTGAAAATTGTACTTAATGGTGAAAGACTGGGTGCGTTTTCCTTAAGATTGTGAACAAGACAAGATTCCCTCATTTCAACACATTTATTCAACATACTAATGGAGGTTCTAGAAAGTATAATTAGGCAAGAAAAAAAAAAGGAGAAACAAAATCAGGATAGATTGGAAAGGAAAAGGTAAACTGCGTTTACTTGCAGACAACATGATCTTGTTTGTAGAAAATAAGTAATCCACACTTTCCCACACATGCTGTCACACACGCACAAACTATGAGTTCTACCAGTCTCAAGTTAAAAGATCAAATTTCAATTTTTAATCAAATTAAGAAAATTTTATTTACAGTAGCATTAAAATAAAACATTTGGGGATAAATTTAACGAGTTGTACAAGTATTATACTCTGAAAACTACAAACATTGCTTAAAGAAAATGGAGCAAGAACAAAAATAAATAAACTGAAAGTTTTCCATGAAAAGATTGGGATGACTTGATATTTTTAAGACAGCAATATTTCCCAAAGTGATCTATAAATTCAATGTGATTCTTATCCAAATTGCCGCTGACATATTCTGCAGAAATTCACAAATTTATGCTAAAATTATATGGAAATTCAAAGGACACAATAACAAAAACAGTCTTAAAAAATAAGAACATACTCCCTATCTTAGTACAGATGGCCCCTGACTTACAATAGTTCAACTGACAATATTTTTTACCTATGATGTGTTGATCAGGATGTAAGCCCATGGTACAGGCAGGAACATCTGTACAAGGCAACAATAACCAAGACTACATGGTTGTGGCATGAGGAAAAACATGGATTTGTAAAACAAATTGAAAATCTTAAAGTAAATTATTGCGTGTGAGATCAACTGATTTTCAACAAAGATACCAAAAATACTTAGTGAGGAAAGGAGAGTTTTTTAAAGAAATCATCTTAAGACAATTGCATATTCAGTGTAAAATGATGAATTTTGACCCCTACCTCATACTGTACAGAACAATTAACTCATAATAAATCATATATCTACATGAAAGTGCTAAAACTATAAAACTCTAAGACATTCTATGTGTCCTAGATTGAGATTAAATTTTCTTGAATTTTGCTTAGATAAATATTTCTTAGCTATACCATGAAAATGGCAAGAAATAAAATAAATATTGATGAATTGGTCTTTATCAAAATTAAAAGCATTTGTTTTTTCAAATGACACCATTGGGAAAGTGAAAATTCGAGGTAAAGATTTGCAAAAAATTTTTGCAATTACATATCCTGTAAGGGACTTATGTCCAGAATGTAGAAAGAAATCTTACAACTTAAGAATACAAATAGCCTAATTAAAAATTGGCAAAAAATATGAATCCTTATTTCACTACAGATGACATACAAATAACCAAAGAACACATGAAAAGACTTTCAAAATTAGTAGTAATTAGGGAAATGCAAATTCAACCCTAAATAAATATGACTTCACACCTATTAGAATGGCTATAATTAAAACATCTGACAATAAAAAGTGTAGGCAAGTATGTTTAGAATGTAGAATACTCATACATTGTTGGTGGGTAGATAAGATAGTGTAGCTTTCTTTGGAATAGTTTAACAGTGTCTTAAAATATTTAGTATAGATTTACCATACCATTGCAGCAAAAGCAATTCTATTTTTAGGTATAAATATAAATTGAAACATTTATACACCCAAAAATTCTATATGAGTGCTCATCACTACATTTTATATAATAGCCCAAATATCAAAGACAAAAAGAAATGACTAGAGTCAGGTACTTGGATATTTTTGCTTATAGTACTCATAAGTTTCGTAAAGTTATTTAGTAAAAATAAAATGAGAAGGATATGGAGTTTGCTTAATATGTAAGCTCCAGAACTGATTTATATCTTAATTCAGTTGCCAATAGGTTGGGATCTTAAGAAAAATCATGGAGGTAGTAATATTAAAAGTTCTGCTTCAGGAAAATTAACCCATAACTATATGGATAGTTCCTGTTCGGTAATACAGTAAAATATACAATATGGTCAAATAATGCAAAAAGCCTACTTTATATTTCTTTATAGTTCGCATTTCCTTAGATACAGGATGAGGAATTGAGTTTAGCAATGGAGAAAAATGCTTAGTGTTTGTCTTGGTCCACTTGCACTGCTTTAACAAAATACCTGAGGTGGGCAATTTATAATAACAGAAATTTATTTCTGGTAATTGTAGAGACTTGGAAGTCCAAAATCAAGGTGCTGGCATTTGATGTCTGGTAAGGGCCACTTTGTTGCATCCTCACAGAGTAGAAGAGAGCAAACCCACTCTCTCAACCCTTTTAGAAGGACCCTAATCCTACTCATAGGGCTCTATGCTTATGACTTAATTATCTTCTAAAAGCCCAACCTCTTAATACTATTACACTGGACATTAAGTTTCAACACATGAATTTTTGGGGACACGTTCAGAGCATACCAATGTTTTAGCCATGAAATCTAACAAAACTATCTATTTATTTTGGGCATGAGTGGTCAAATTGCTAAGAACTTTCACCACATATTATTTTTATTAAAAAGCCCACCATATTGAAGATCCAAATATTCTATACAAATATTAAAATTTTTATGTATTTAGCTTGGCTCTAGCTTATATTCTAGATTTATTAAAAATGCTAGACTGAAAAATAAATACAATTTCAATTATTCATACTTCATGCATATAATAATAATGGAGGCTATTTGGAGAAGAGACTGTTACTAGAATTTATCAGGGCTTCACTTACCGGAAAGAAATGACAGTAACTTGTATTTATTGTAGCTCTGTGAGTGCCATGAGAGTATGTGCAGTAAATGGCCTGTGGCATGTTTTCAAATCATTACAAGCCCCAGGGTCTTCATCAATCAGCAGTTAGGAAGCATTCATTCAACATTTTTCTTAAGTAGCAAATAGGATAAACACTTATAATTTTACTTTTAAAAGGAAAGTCCTCTAATTTTTTGAATAACCAATTTGTTTAGCTAAATCCCAGGTTAGCTGTAAGTACTGCTCGAAGAGATGAACAAAATATCCATGCTCACCTTAACAGGTGTATAGCAAGAAAAAGGAAAAGAAAGGGATTGAGGAATGAGGAAAAAATTGTGCATTAAGTTTGATGAATTCCAAATTATAACTTTCTGGTTCATCAATATGGAACTAGACTGATAGAGTATGTGGGGCAAATCCAAAATTAAGGTTAAAATTTATGATATTCTTAAGTAAGGAGAGGAAGTTGTAAAGTAATAGTTGAAACATTTTAATGGATTCAAAATTTAATTACTTTTGGGCAAAAGGCAACATAAGCAATATAAGTTAAGATAAAATTTTAAAAAGACAGCAAGAAAAATATGTTAAACTTATTAAGTCCAAGTGTTAATATAAAAAATGTACAATACCTGACAAAAAAGTATGAAACAATGAATGCAATCTAATAAAGAAAATAACATGGAAAAATATAGTATGGGAGCCTATCAACAGATGAATGTATAAACAGCAGCACATACAAAGACATATTATTCAGCTTTAAGAAAGAAGAAAATCCTTGCACTTACAGAAACACAGATAAACTTGGATCACGTTATTCTAGGTCTGCGGTCCCCAACCCCTGGGCCGAGGACTGGTACGGGTCAGAGGCCTGTTAGGAACTGGGCCGCACAGCAGGAGGTGAGCAGCAGGGGCGCGAGCAAAGCTTCATCTGTATTTACAGCCGCTCCCCATCGCTCACATCACCACATAAGCTCCGCCTCCTGTCAGATCAGCTGGGGCGTTAGAGTCTCATAGGAGCGAGAACCCTACTGTAAACTGCGCATGCCAGGGATCTAGATTGCGTGCTCCTTATGAGACTCTAGTGCCTGATGATCTGAGGTGGGGCTGAGGTGGTGATGTTAGCGCTGGGGAGCGGCTGCAAATGTAGATCATCCTTAGCAGAGACTACACAATGAATGTAATACGTTTGAATCATCCAGACACCATCCCCCAGCGCCAGTCTGTGGGAAAAAAACCGGTCCCTGGTGCCAAAAAGGTTGGGGACCGCTGTTGTAGGTGAAATAAGACAGAAGGACAAATACTACATAATACCACTTATATGAGGAATCTCAAATAGTCAAATTCACAGAAGCTGAGTGGAATGTTGGTTGCCAGGGACTAGGGGAAGGGAAAATGCTGAGGTATTAATCAAAGCGTACAAAGTTTCAGTTATACAAGATTGACATACAAAAAGCTGTGCATTTTTAAGGTATGTGACAGTGATTCAGGGGATAAGCACATACCCATGATACCAACACACAATCTATGACTGTGGTCCCCAACCCACGGGCGGGCCATGGCCAGGAACCAGGCCACACAGCAGCAGGCAAGTGATGGGCGAGTGAGCAAAGCCCCACCTGCACCCACAGCCGCTCCCTATCGCTGGCATCACCCCCTGCCCTGCCCCCCATCAGATCAGCATCAGCATCAGACCCTCGTAGGAGTAGGAACCCCACTGAAAAATGAGCATCCGAAGGATCCAGGTTGCGAGCTCCCCATGAGACTCCAACATGAGAATACAAGGCCTAATGATCTGAGATGGAGCTCAGGTGGCGATGCCCCACCTCCCCGTCCATGGAAAATCTATCTTCCCCGAGACCATCCCTGGTGTCAAAAAGGTTGGAGACCACTGATTATGCTGTAAACATATGCATTGTCTCCAAAACTTTCCTCCCACCCTCTTTGTTATTATTATTATGTATATAATATCATTATTTATTGTATTATTTTATATATACTTATATATATTAATTTATATATAATATAAATATATTATATATCTTATATTTTATATTTATGTAATATAAAACTTTCCTCCACCCTCTTTATTCACTATTAGTAATAATATTATTTATTATATTGTTTTGTATATAATTATATATGAATATTAATTTTATAGAATGTTATTATATAAATAATAATATTATATTAATAACAATAGAGAGTGTGGGAGGAAAGTTTTGGAGGCGATGCATATGTTTATGGCATAGATTGTGTGATGGTTTCATGAGTGTGAGCTTATCTCCAAACTCATGAAGTTGTGTACATTAAGTTGTGTACATTAAATATTTACAGCTTTTTGTATGTCAGTTGTACTTCAATAAAGTGGAGTGAAAAATATATACAGGAAATCAAACACACACAAAATCCATGAACATTTTAAAAGGAACAAATTAATGGGCAATACCCACAAATGATGAAATATTTATTTTTGCTTATCAGGTATATAATATTAATATCTAGTGAGGGTAAGGAGGTGTAGATCTCTCTCATGTATCATAGATACCTTAGAAATAGGTGAGAACTATTCTAGGGACACGCCCTCTCTCCAATTGAGGGTCGTCAGAGATCAGATTTGCCAATGCTCAGACTTCTTACGAGCGCTGGCTGTCACACAGGAGCCTTCAGATGTGAAGACCCAAAGAAACAGAGAAAGCTGTATATTTTTAAGCTTCTGTTTGATGAAGAGTGAATGGTTGTTGGGAAATATGATTGGACAAAAGCGGGTATGAAATAATGGTAATAAACTGGGGGAACTTAGCAAGGCCTGTCTAGATTCTTCTCTGTGTCTCTGTGTCTTCAGAGATAAGGGCATTCCTTTCCTCTGTTTACAGGGAAGAGGTCACCAATAGAATGACCTATGTTAGGGGAGAAAGGGTGACAGGAATGTGAGAATGACCTTCCTGCTTCTGCTGTTTTCCCAAATGCCGAGGTGCCATATTTTGTGGTTGTGTGTCCTCAACCCCATCGCTATATAGAGGAATAACATCACTTGATTATTTTTGCCATTTAGATGGACAATGCTAAGTAGATTATATGTATAATTTTCAATAGATAATCTGCAGAAAGCCAAAGATAGAAACAAAACTGAATGAGAGATCTTTGAGTCTGTTTCTTTATAGAGAAGGAGACCACTTTAGATACATTAATCTTGCTGAAAAGAGTCTAGAAAAAATTAGTTTTATACCACTAAGCAAGTCAGGATCTGTGTGATTTCACTTTTACTTCTAGACAAATAGTCATGAAGGCTGGTTGTGATGAATGTAATAGACAGAGATTTAAATTATAAGAGCGGCAAGTAGACGACCTTCCCATGCAAACTTCCCTTTTAGTGTTTTAATGAAATTTCAAATATTAATAATACTAATGTAATATAACCAATTATAAATATGCTTGCATAAGTAATATCTAAAGTACATGTTATTTTAAAAATAAAAATGGTAACTCTTACGAACTTTAAATGTAAGTGCATACTGTCTTGTGTTACTCCCTACCTCATCAAGGATACTGCTAAAGCTGAGAGCATTCCATGTAGCCAATTATGTTTGTTTTCACTAGAGAAATTTCAGTAAACCAGCTTTCTAACAACATAAAAAGGTGCAAAGGAAAAGGAAATGTGTGTTGTTAAATGAATTATACACATATTAATGTATGTGAAAATTATCTGACCAGTTTGAAGGAAGAAAGAAATAAAAAATCCTGTAGCCAAAGATGAGTTTAAGAACAAACCATTGCTATTATGTTTGAAAGGTTCTCTCTGTACATGATCAAGAGATTCTTTAGGGCATCTTCCTATGGGGATCATTATAATTAGGCCATATTCAAGTGCACTGGCTAATGCAAAAGCGTTTTCCAAAATGGTTGGTCCTACTAGCTGTGAATGAGAAGCTCCAGTGTCACATATAGTTCCCAATACATTATTTTTACTTAATTTTTAATCTTTTCTAATCTGACATATATAAAATGGTTTCACATTGTGGTTTCTAATTTTCATTTCACTGATAACTTATCATGTTGAACAAGTGGAGCAAGGGATTCTTAGTTAAAAGCTTAAATACATATCTTCAAATAAAGGGTTAAAATGTATGCTGGTATACTGTATTTAACCTACTCAGAAAGGCTTTTGATTTCCAAATTAAGACGAAAACTTTAAAAGTTTCTTCAGAAATTTATTTATTAACTTAAACCTATATTATTAATTGTTTTTATTCAGGAAAATCTGTGGGACATTTCAGAAGCAAATTTACTTAAGAATAGCAATCAAGACAGTTCATAGGACAATAAAGACATTAATAACACTTTGCTATTGCACATGATATTATTCCTTCTCAAGTTTAATGGCTTACAAGCTTCTTTTTTTTTTTGGCAGTATGAGGAAATTAGCTGTTTCCTGGCACAATTAGTTTTAAACCCTTCATTTTCATTTTCTTGAAGACTGAAGGACAAATCAGTGATAACAGAATCAAGCACTTGGGTAGTCAGCTAAGATTCTTGTCTAGGAGTAATTTATCATGGAAATGGAGCCTGCTTTTTTTTAATGGAAATTTGAAAACTGCTTTCTGCATGATTGAAGCCTTTGTCAGTAGCCCACCCCAACATATGACAAATGTTACTTTTCTCTACAAGATAATAGGAAGACCGGTGTGATAAACTTTTGAAATGACATAATTAGTTGAATATATGTATATTTTTCCAGATCCTGTCTTGCTATTTTAGAATTTTATTTGCATCTTATATTCATGCTTTAGATAAAGTTTAAAAGACTGTAAAATACATTTTTTCTGTGAAAAACTGATAATTTGGGAAGCCAAATCTATGAAGTATATGCATATATATTTTCTTTTCTTTCAACCTATAGCTTCTTCAAGGTGTTAAAATGATATTAACATATTAAGACAGTGTCTGCATTTAAAAAAGTCTATTGAAAAATTCGGAAAATTTCAAGGTAATTATTTGTTTGATACCAGATAACTGAATATTTTAAACATATGGAAAACAGATTACTTATTGGATACTTGGAACCATATAAAGAACCTAAAGTGTTTTTCATCTAAATATGTAGTGTATGGATATTGATATCATATCCAATACCTAAAAAGATGGGTATGCTCAAATATTTGATGTTTATCCCTGAGGTAAAAAATATGCCAAAGGACCCATGTTTGTCAAAGGAACATGACAATATTTAAAATAATTTTTGACACATCCCAGAGGAAATTGATTTTTGAAGTAACAAAGTTATACTTTATTAAATTCATTCAACAATTATATTTGATCATATTGGAAAATACTGTGACATTATAATGATATGGAATACTTTCTGTTTTTATTTCGTGTCTACTTATCTGTTGTCAAATTATCTTAGTTCTCCATTTTAGTTGACCTAAATGTACAGCCTATTTTATTTTATAATACTTTAGTTCTCATTTTAATGTTTATGGTTTTAATTCTAAAATACTTTGCATTTTTATATATAAAGACAGAGAATAATACTAAAATTATTTAACCAAAATTTTTTTAAAATACAAATATATGTGCTTACAATGTCATCTTCTTATATTAGGTCCCTTATTTTGTGATTTTCTTCGACCATTGCAATTGACCCTAGCAGTCTTTTCTTAGTATGTCTCTTTCTTTTGGCCTCCCTTGTGTGTTTATGTATTCCTTCTGATATATTTGCATGGTTTACAATTTCAGTATGCCACTGTCTATGACCAAATTTCTCTGAAGTTATTGTTGTTTCCATGTCACTGCAATGCCAACCTTTGGAATTGATTTACTTGCTAGGAAGCCCCTAAGCTGTCACAAACACTTCCTTCAAGAGACTTAAATGCAGAATAGTAGCAGTGAGTGCTATTGTGGGGCCTAACAAATTCCTAGTTGCAGGATTCAATGAGGCCTCTGTACCTTTCATAGGTTTTAAGTGATGGGAATATATATACAGAGGGCAAAAGGCTTTTCTTTGTTAAGTGTCCATCCAAAATTTTAAAGTGCTTTAAAACTGTAAAATATTTAGTTATTCTTCACTAAAAAATAAGTAGAACTAAGTATCTCCTTTAATTTACAGGATGGGAAAGATTGGCATTTTGTACATCAAACTTATTGGATGATCTGTCCTATTTTCTCTTGGAAGTTTTAATCCAATGTTATTTCTTCCACATTTATTATGTACCTGTTCTGCTCAAGGTATTCTTCTTACTACTGTTGACATGGATATTACAGATGCACTTCAGTACAGAGTAATGTATGTGACTCTAAAGAAGTACAGCTTATACATTTGCTACACATTTATGGATGGAATATTTCAATATGCAGAAATTGGAGTTAAAATTAATGATTCTGAGTATTGTGACTTCATTGATAGACTTTGCAGAATCTGTGTAATTGCAATATGAGAAGATAAAAGTAGTAATTCCAAGAAAAAAATTATGAGTGTACGTATGTCTTCCTGCTTTCTGTGAGCTAATGTGTACAATATGGATAAGACACATACCAAAAAAAAAAACTTCCCTTTGGTCTAGAGGCAATGATAGATACAATGTTTTTGCATCTGGAATAAAATTGATTTCAGAGTCATTACCAAGAAGGTAAGTTGAAGATGTGAAAAGCCTTGAGGCAGGAAAGCAATGTAGGTACTTTAAGACATTCATTAATTAGCTTATCTACTCAAATCCCAAAATGTAATTTACTCTGCATCAGAATATGGCTGATTCCTCAGTTTAACTGCTGACCCTCAGCAACTGTTGTTTTCCACGTTGTCTAGGAAGACTGATAAGCCAGTGAAATTTACTACTATGAACACTTTAATATATTCAGCTCACCTCTTTCACCCTTTGCCTCAGGGAAGCTAGCACACTTTGCACAGCCTGAACTTTAGCAGGATTTAGAAGAATTCACCTTAGGGAAATTAAAACTGCAGATACAGTTAAGGTACCTATGATTACAAATAATCCACAAACTACCATTATTTTACATTACTGAGCTATGTTGGTGCAAACTCCAAGGTTTGTTTTTTCAGTATTTCTTGAGTAGCTATATGCATTCTAAATAAATTATAAGTGTGTCAATTTCTCGGGGTAAATCAATTTGAATAGCACAACAAAAATAGGTTTTTTGGGGTTTTTTTGTATAATGGTCGGGATTCTAATAGATAGTATTAGAGTTTGTATGACCCCCCTTCCAAACAAGCACAGACAGACACATCTGGCAGTTCTTCATTGTTGTGGATGTTTAGGTGGATGGTGCAGACCTCCTGACTCCCTTTCAGGGCACATTTCTCCAGGTGCAGGAGTGTTGACTGCTGATAGCTCACAGCTGAGACCTTCCCATAAGCATATCCTCAGTGAGAAGAAGCTGCCTTGTTCAGGATAATCACTCGCTCCCCCTCTCCTCTGTTGCTTGCATCCAATGACTAGTCCATTCAGCAGTTCCAAGGCCCACCTCCCATGTCTCGGCTCTGCAGGGACATCCCAGCTTATATTTAACCTCTCCCTCTGTACAATTCTCCTTTCCTTATTCCCTCACAAGTATTGGACCCCAAATCTGTCTCCAAGAAACATCCAGAATGCCAATTTCAGTTTCAAAGTCTGTTTCCCAGGAAACCTAACCTACAGAAGGTGAGGAACAGGCAAAAGCCAAATCCAACTTCTACTCTTCTATTCAGCATGCTCTTTTCTACCTACTCATTTCACTGAAGTCATCGGTCCATCTTGACAGAGAGGGCTAAGAAATGAAATGGAACATTAAAAGGTTTGTTGAAGACTGGTCTTAAGCAAGCTTGGAATGAATTGTGGCTTCCTAGCTGTCACTTTAGTGAATGACTTCAGAAATCTAATTTTTACCTGACAAAAACTTGATAATTAAAAAGAAAATCACTTTTTTTTCTATTCAGAATATTTTTGTTTACATTTTCTCTAGTTGAGGAACTTTACTTTTTTTTGTGATGTCTTCTATAGAGGCATGACCTCTGGTAACTGGACATGTATTTCCTCTCAGGGAAGCAGTTCCTGTCTCTTCGGATCACACAGATCTAAGAAGAGCTTCATCCCCAGGGCCCCAACCCAGTACTAGGCATATTTGGCTTCTAAAAATCTAACAACCAATATGTTATTTGGGACTTACTGAAGGATCAATACCCTGACGATACTCCATGTTCTCCAGAAGAAAATTTAATGGCTGTTGTCTCCACTTCTTTATCCATGAAGGTTATGTACACCCCCATTTGTACATTTTTTTCAAATTTTATTTCTAAATTTCCTATAGGTACTACTCTTAAAATGTGCATATTTGTGGAATAGTTATGAGTATAAACTTTGAAATCAGTCATACCTCATTTGCATTCTTATTATGCCATTTACTAAATAATAATTAACATACATTTTCTGACAACTCTAAGAACCAATATGTTTATCTATATAGTAAAAATAGTAGTATGACTTGGTAGCTAGTGCTGACATAAGGATTTAATTACATAATTTACTCAAAGCACAAAGCATCGTATTTGGCATACAGTAAATGTCAGGGTTGATTTTTTGAAGGGTGTAGCCCCAGTTCTTTGGCTCCTGGCTTGGAAGAATCCCAAGCCAGGCTGGTGTGACAGAGTGAGGACAGACATGAACAGCTTTTATTGCGGGCTTTTTCGTACAGAAATAGAAAGTGAAAGGACATTTCCTGAGGGGAAATGGGTCTATCTCTGCAAGTGGAGAAGACGCTAGGATCTTACCACACTTGTACTTTTATGTCTATACCTTATGATATGCTAAATGGTGGGTGGAATATTCGTTCTCTCTCTGGGAAAGGGAGGAGAGTTCTTAGAGTTAAGGGCCCTTCTCAGTTTTATTCTTACAGGGTAACTTCCAGGGGTTGACATGACAATTGTAAACTGTCATGGCATGGTGGGTGTGATTTTTACTATGTTAATGTATGTTCATGGAGGAAAGGTCACCTTCGGACCTGAGTTCCTAGTTTCTGCGCATGCTCCTGGCCGGGAAAAGCCTCAAGTTCCTGCCATTGCGGTTTAGGTTCTAAATGCTCACTGACCTCCTCATTTTTGCCGCCTTCCTCTTTTCCTGTGGTTAGCACCGCTAACCCGCACCTGTCCCTAACAGTAAGCACAAAAAAGCCAACTACGGTAAGAAAATGCTTATTAACTTTATAAAATTTCTGAAAGATTTTAAAAATCATTTTTATTATCTTCTCTAAATTTTACTTGTATTCTTTCCTCTACCAAAGTAACCTTTAAAAATTGTCATAATATCCTTAGTGAATTTAACTCCTTTAAAATTATGGTCTTCTTTCCGTGGGTTTCCAAGTCTGCCTTTCACGCGTTCAGGCCTCTCGTTGCCTTTCCTACTGCTGCCTGTCTGCTCCCTCTGCTGTGACAACAGGCTCTTAAACCCATGCCATTTACACCTAGACATGCATTTCAACGTGTTCTCTGTTACAAAGATATTATATTAGAAAATATACCCTTAGAAATTGAAGGCAGTTTTACTTTGGTAAAAAATTTTAGGCAACTAGGAATGTACATTTACTTAAAACATTCAAATTACAGCAGGAAACAACTTCAGCCTGTATATATATCACTGATACCACATAAAGTTAAATGTTTAAGAAAGCATATCCACCTCTTTAAGAGAGTGCACTCATTTAGTGTTGTTATTATAGCACATTAAATAGTACTCTAGCGACCTATGAGATGCATCCCCAAACACTTACTTCCAAAAAATAACACTCATTCTCAGAAGCATCTGGTTCATTGTGTAGGGTTCAGTCTATTATTTTCAAAACTCTTGGGAAACAAAAACCAATTTCATTCGCACCCAATCAAGTTAGAATCTTTTTAGCCTGCCCTTTCCCCTCACATGGTGCAGATACATAAATGTTTTATATAATTGGGATTAAGTGGAGATTGTGAAGGAAAACGTGTATTTCCAGGAAGTAGTTGTCAAACACAGCTAAATTAAATCACAGCATATATTAAAACAAAACCAAAGCAAACTAAAAATTCCTATGTAGGCTACACAGCTATTCCAAGTCTGTGGTCACACAATCTTTAGAAATTTGTAAATATAGTGGATCTATGAAAAATATGCAATATTTTATTGAACTTAGCAGACATCATATGTTTAGTCAAATCAATCTTAGCTAAATGTCAAATTATTTTGTTCTGGTTTAAATTTACATTATCTTAGAGTAGGAACAATACTGTAACAGGGAAAAATTGCTTATCTATTTCTTAACAAATCCACCCTGATACATATAATGCTTTAAAACATGAAGCCTTTTAGGAGAAAAAGAGCAAACTACAATAAGAAAGATTTGAAATAACTAATTCCAGTGGCTATTTTATATTACATCTTGATATTTGCACTGTAAAATAGATAATATTAGTACAAATACATTCCAATGGTATATTTACAGAATTTGAAGTAGGTAAATCAAAATCTCAGCAAACTTTTTAGCCTTGAATGCTATTGATCAAATAAATGAATATATATTAATCCCAATTGAGTGGATAAGTCACAGGTAAGATGAAAGTAAATAGAAAAAGTTAAAAGAAGAAAAAAATGAAAAAAAGCACCAATAAATTTAGTGCATATAAAAGGGAGTAGGTTTATTGAAATCAGAAGTTTTTTCAGATGCTATACGCAGAAGTGTTTTGTAAGTTACTTTCACAATTATCATGCTAGTTACCTGACACTTATTTAGTTCTATTAGGTAGAATTAGGATTTGAGAAGGATTTGGAGACACAATCCCTGTCATTAAAATTACTTCTGGATGGGTGGAGATACTAGACTAAAGACAAGAAACAATAAGAAAGTTTTAAAAGCTGAATGTAATTAGTATGAAATATGAGCTAATGTATTGTAGGAATTAAGAGTAGAGGGAGTCCAGTAAGGACTGAGACAGACAAGGACATTGAGGAGATGAAAATGAGCTGGATCCTATAGATTATAAATAGTATTTAGATAATGGGTTAAGAAGAAATTATTTTGATCAGGAGAGTGAAATTAAGTTGAGACCAACTTTCAATTTGAAATATAATTGTAAAATCTGAATCATAATTAAGCTTTTTTCAAAAACAGTCTAGGTAAAATTTCTATGCTATTTGTCTGAGAAATCTTTTTTGAATCTTGCCTAACTTTGCAAGTGATATTTGCTTTCACCTCTGAGGTAATTATAAATGAAGAGAGATTGGATGATAGGATTATGAGTCAGCAATGACAGGATTTTTTTCCTTGAATTGAAAATAATAGTGGACAAAAGCTGTTCAGGTAATTAAATGTTTGTGCCTGAAGCTTCTTTCTGATCATCCTTTTTTATTTTTAAAGCATATCCAGCTCAAGAGTCTTTGTAAACCTTTTTCATAATTTTAGATCCTGTGTGCACTCTGAAGTGACATTTGAATAAGTGAAATATTTTTCGTTAACCTTGTTCTTTGAAAAAAATCTGAGATGTGAAACATTGAACATATTTTAGAATAAGTTAACCTTAACATATTCCTTAAAAGATATAGTAAATATTCAAATATGCTTCATAAAAAACTTTTATCTAAAAATGCATAGAAGAAAGAAATCACTAGCTTCACAGTTTCTCAGCCACAATTAGATTTGAAAGCTGAAAAACATTAATTCTATTAGTATAAATAGAATCTCAAAATGCAAACAACAAAATCTCAATGTTTATTATTTTATTTATTCTTTTATTTAGCTTTATCTCGTATATTACTTATATGATAGATGCTCTAAGAATAAATAAAGATATATGTGGTTGAAATCTTCCTAAGCGTATGCTATAGAAATAGTTCTTATTACAAATGCACTTTTGAACATGAACAGATAAACCAACAGAAGACGCCTGAAGGAAAATCTAAAATTACATTATAATATTTCCAATTTTAAGATATAAAAACTGAACCCCCAAAGCCTGATTTATTCAAATATCACCATGAACTTCTCAACATTGTTATCAATCAATGCATATTTAAACACACTAAATTTTAAGAATTATATTTACATACAAGTTATTTTATTTTTGTTCTGTTGGCTTATCTCTAAAATATACATGTTAATATAGATATTTGGTGTGTCATATAAAATATGTAGATTTACTTCACTGTCATTACTTATTAAATTAAGAGTGACAACTGGGATCTATCAAGGTAAAAGAGAAAGAGAACATTGGAAAAACTGAAAAAGCCTTGTGTTACTGAAGCGCTGAAATTGAAGACTGGAACAGAAGAGGAAGTTAGGAACGCAGACACTCATAAGATTGTGGAAGACCATGTTAATCAGTTTAGTCTTCAAACACAGCAAGTGTGAATTAAGGAAATTACATTTGTACTTTAGAAATAACATGCTAAAATGAAATAGAAGAGAAAAAGTTCAATGAAGGGAGAAATTTCAAAGGCTGAGAGCATGGAGATTGGAGAGGAGTAAATGGATTTAAAATATTTTTTAAGAGTTTTATTTTTTTACTCCTTTGAAAATTTTAATCACACTGCCTGCTACAAACACTTGACAAAGACAGTATGTGTACATGCACACACACACACACACACACACACACACAGACAATATAGATGAGTTATTGAACAGAAAGGCAAAATAGTAAGCGGGATATAGCAGTTGGCTTACTAGTCTGATAACAAAGAAAATAATATTGCTTGAGAATTCAGCTCTTGCAGATGAAATATGTAATGTGTAAGCCACTGAAGTTTGAGAATTGTTTATTACTGAGGCATCACCTGTCCTGACTGGAATATTTATCCACATCATTTAGTGTATCTTTTTAGTATTCTTGCTTGACTTAACTATGTAACTTTATCAAATCTTACTTTATTTGCTAAAGATATTCTAATTATTTTATTTTTAATTATATATTCTTATTATATTTTACTTATACATTAAATCATATTCAGTGAATTAAAGTTATATATTTTAGTTTTAGATATGTGTCTTTAAACATTGGATGCTTAAACTTATATACATAGAAAAATGGATTAAAATTGGAATCATATGTACTTTATTTAGTGTACCTTACACCTTCAATGTGTAAGCTGTTTTTTTTTTAAATTTTTGGGTATGTCTGATAAAAGAAAATATTATTTTTACCACTATAAGGAACACATTGACAAAATGTTTTTTCTATCTACTAAAAACAAAGGATTTGACTTATTTACGTGTGATAACTCTTTTTTTATGTGATTACTCATTTAGATTTTAGGTTGAAAAGAACCATTATTAAAATTGTTGTGACTTAGTCATAAATTCTCATGATCTATTGGTAAAATATTTTTACAATTAAAATAGAATTATTTATTGCCATGTGTAATTCCTTAGGACATCTTGGTCAAAATCATCTGTGGATCTTAAAAAACTATTACTGTGCATAAGCCCAGATATTCTGATTTAGTAGTTTTCAGAGGAAATGAAAAATACAGAATTTTTTAAAAACAACCTGGGTGATCCTAAAGTATGAAGGATTTAGAAAGCGTAGTAGTTGATAACATTTTCAGATCAATGAAAGAAAAAATATTGGGGTGACACATTTAATAGTATCCATCCTTGCTGAGTAACAGTGAAGTATATATTTGAAGAGTTAGGTGTACAAATAAAAGAAATGTGGCCATGTGACTTGCTTGGAACAAAACCTAAGAAAGTCCAAAAATGTTTTCCTTTTGAGCAAATAAAACACTGAAAAGGAAAAGATGATGGAGTTCCCAAGTATTCAAATAACAGCAAGCAGGTTTTAATGCCAGAGGGAATGATGGAAACACAGTAGAGTGAGGTATGCATTTTAGAGCAAGCAAAAAAGGCTCCTGTCCATCTGGGTGGCCAACAATGAATGACACTATAGCTTTGGATCTAAGAGTGATTGATATTTTAAAGGATTCCAATTGGAGTATCAGGATGATCTTTTCCATATATGAAGGCTAAATGGAAACCTTATATTTTTTTTCTAGGTCCAACATGCTTAAGATTAAGATTTTAGAAAATGAGGGAAAGAAGATTTGGCTAACTTCATATGTAAATAACTACTTCACATTTTCCTACATAAATTAATTATATTATTAATTTTCTCTGAACAGTTACTTTACTCTTTTTGCAGATGTTATAAATATTGTCAAGGAAAGCCTATCAAGTGCCATAAAAGGAATTACTTCACAGCTGCCCTGGCTTAGGTGTTCACTGCAGGAACTGAATTAGAATCTATCATTCAAGCCCCACACTTCTTCACTTCCTTTAGATGACTGTCACTATTTATTAAAAACATAGTGTATCCAAATATTTATGTCCTGGAACCTCCAAAGGAACTCTAAAAAGATATGTTTTTTATCTTCTAATCAGGCAATTTATTTTACTGGCAAAATTCAGCAGCACTGTATTAAAAAAAAAAGTGCTAGACAGAATTGAAATAAAGTTTAGAAATAAAGAATTTAAACTCACTGCTTTTCTTATAACAATATTATGACCATAGAAAGTTTACACAGAATTTCAGCTACTCTTTTTCCTCCTTGCAATAATGAATGCAATTAATGTACATTTTCACATATTGTTTTGCAAGCATTCACAGGTTATGTGTACTAAAAACATTGTATAAACTGAAAAACAATATTAAAATAAAGCAGAAAATGAACTCAAAGCATTTGGACTTACTAAAAAGATATTTTAGAAATTAACTGGAATTCATAAACCAAGTTACAAAAAGTAATTTTTATATGTAAAAATAAAGTTGGTCTTAAAATATTTAATACTAATAATTTTAGTAATTGTTACTGTTGCTATTGACAAAGTACTTAGAAATTTTATATTTAGCATAATACTTTTAAATTCATAGGCATTTTAAGAATCCTGGTGAATAAAATATATTAAAAACATTAATGGAATCTAAATAGACTTGAATTAATTTTGTAGTTAAATATTTCAAAATTTGAAATTTGTGTTTGTATTCTGCCAACCAAAACAAAGTTATTAATGCTAAAATTTATTATTAAATATTAGCTGAATATGTATTTGGATTGATTTTATTCTTGAAGTGTCACTTGGATTGAATAGATGGAGATGGAGATATAGTGATACATAGATATAGACATGTGTGTATTATGAGGTAAATATCAGGCAACATTACGTGTGTGTGTGCATGTGTGTGTGTTTCCCTAATTCAAGTATTTCTTTCTGTGCCATATTCTCTTTCAGAAACTTTAGTTTGGATTCTTAAAATTAGGTATGTCATGATATAATCTAAATATTTCATTACTACACATATTTCTTTATTACATTTATTACATATATTACATTTCCATTTTTATTACACTTTTACCTCCTCTTTCTTCTGTTACAGTTTGTGTATAAACTGTATATATATGTGTGTGTATATATATGTGTGTGTTTGTGTGTATTCTAAAGTCTCTATACCAAAACATATTAGAATCATCAGTGATTGCCAGTATGTGACATGAAATCCTATTAATATTGATCATCCTGAGTCTTTAAAAATGTTTATCGAATTAATGATCAGTGTCTTGGACGGGAACAACAAATTCTGAGAATAGGTTTTATTTGGAAGTCTAATTACATAAAATACTGTTTCCAGATTGATCATTCCTTCAATCCCTGAGACTTACTCAAAGTAATGGTACATAACTCTGAGGCAGCTTTTCCAGAGAAAACACAGAGCAAACCGATATTATAAGTGTAAAGGAAAAGAAGATCTTAAATATAAACTTAGAAAATGGTGGTTTATGCAAAGTTAAACAATTTTCTATCCAGAAGTATTTATTACATAGAGTATTTAATATGCTATTGTATATTGTCCATCTTATAGAAGTTATACTGCACATTTTTCAAAATAATTTCACAAGAACCTATTTGGTATAGAACATTTTTGAGAGATGAGGATTGAATATACTTTGGGAAATACCACTTTAGAGGCAGACTGAGTTACAGACAAAAATAATGGAAAGCTCCTCAGCTTCCAGATTCTGATGTTAGAAAAGTTAATTAAAATGTCAGATGGTTAGAATGTGGGTGACAAGGACAATTATGCTTAAAAAGAAGAGTGGAAGAGAATGCAAAGGCAGTGAGGTGTACCAGAATGAATATTAGAATGGGTCAGCAGACTGAGGTTCCAGTCCTGACCTGAAGTAAATAAGTTATGTGATATTGTGCAAGCTATTTAACAACTTTGTCCAGTGGTTTCCTAATCTTTAAAATGAAGACGCTTAGCTGAATGATCTACAAGTTCTCTTCTGGCATTTAAAGTTAACTCAAATACTTTTAATCACTGGAACAAGCTCTCACAGAGTGAGGAGAGTGTCTAAATTAATGTATTTCAATTCATGGAACACAGACTTATGCAAAGCTAATTCTTTCATGACTTACGATGTTATATTAAAGAGGATTCCATCTATGTCGTCATAGTCAAGCCAAAGATAAGTTAATAGAGGGGCAAGAAGCAGGAGTCATAATATAACTTCAATTTGCTTGGATTGCAGAGAAACAGTTCAAAGATTTCTGGTGGGATCCCTGTACTGCCATTTTGTCTCTCTTTCCATAATATTCATTAAAAGAGTTGGTCGATTGGATGACATCTTCAGTCTCTGGAATGCATGGATATTTATCGCCATTACAATATTTTGAAACACTAAGAATTGTTATCTCTTGTCTAAACTTTAGCCCTTTATCTTCTTACCATTCTATCCCCCTCATTGTAACAGCTGGGCAGCTGATTTGGAATAAAAGAGGTGACAGGGCATTGAGCACAAGGAAAGGAGTCTGGGTTTGGTTTCTAAATACTCTCCCTTTGATAGAAATACCAAGGGCTAGACCCTTAGAACAGTGTTTGTACTTATCATTTGAGAAGAATGTGGTTTTGCTCAGAGACTACAAAATATTTATTTTAAGCCTGGGGAAAGGAAAAAAAGCAGATGAAAGCAGAAAAGACACTAGTTACTTAGCCAGTGGAACTGCTAGCTTTCCACCCAAATTCTGTCTTTCCTTCTTTCATCATAACTATGGCCAAACACACTTCTTCTCATTCAGACACTTTGTACCAGCTTCCTTTGCAGGTAGTTATAAATAAGTAAGTAAGTAAATATCTGTCAATGGAATTTGTGCAGAAGTGACGTTGCCATTTGTGGTCCAGGAATAATGACAACAGGAGTAAATCCTCCACCCACACCTTCCCTTCCAACTATCAGGACATAGTGACAATGGAGCTTCAAGCATACAGAAGATGACTTGATTCTCTCAAGTATGGTGGAACAATGGTTTAGATTGGAAGGTGGATGCTCCAAACACCCACAAAGGGCAGAAATGTTCCTGAGATGGGGAACATTCATATTGTGACTATTACATGAGAGAAAAACAAACTCATTGTCTTTGCGCCACTATAATTTTGGATCCTTTGTTATAGCAGTTTAGCTTTGTCCAAATTGATATATTTTAACACATGAAAAGCTCTTAGAAAATTTCTGGATACATAGAAAGTGTTAAACGTCTTACTTGTTACTATTATTTTTGATAGTATAATAAGTATTACTAAGTTGAGTGCGTGTGTGTGTGTGTGTGTGTGTGTGTGTGTGTGTGTGTTGGAGGGGTCTAATTGAAGGCTACAAAGAAAATAATTAGAAATTGCTAATTACAGAGCATGTGAACTATGTTCATCTTTTCTTGTTACTAATTTTTTTAAATGTTATTGTCACTTATTGGAAGAAGTTGTCAGGAACCTAGATACAAATGGATAGTTTTTTTTGTTTTGTTTTTCCTCCCTAAACTTTCAGGGTGTCTAAGTTAATTTTGCTATTCCTGTAAATGTTGAACAGCTGATGGAAATGTTTATGGAAAGTTTTATATTACACAAAGGAAAACACACAAATCAGCAGAAAAAGTGAAAATATGAGTAGTGCTTGATAGTATGTTCACAACTTTTGTTGATGCTGACTGTTATTCATCATGGTATGTGTGCCTGATATACCCACAGATTCTGAAAATTGTCTTCTCATGAATATATTTAGTAGGTGATAGTGTTTTTCCCTCGCCAATAATCCTGATTTTCAACTGACAGAATGCTCTTAGTGTTTTGGTTTACATTGAATTTTCCTGTTTAAACAAATTCAAATTTATACAATAATTAAAATAATAATATACTAGAATCTCTATGATATTTAAATTACCTCACGGCTGCAACATAAGCGCAAAAGAAGAAGTGTTAATTCAGCTTACCATCAACTATCCTCTGAGGCACCACAGTCTATAGTGGGCTAATGAAGTTTTCCAGGCCTACCTCTTGAACAATCCATGAAGTTTGGAATCTGTCTTTATTAATACAATAAATATTTATTTACTAGTACTACCAATGCTACTACTACTATTACTACTACTGTCTAGCAGCATTGACTGCTATGATTTCCCAGGTTAATGGATAACTGTGTATGTACATTTGTTCATGTGTCTCTTAACAAAGATGCTATTCTTTCTCCTTGCCCTGACTAAGGTGTGGAACCTGTGGCCTGAAGGCGAAATGTGGACTTCTAAGTCCTTAGGTGGGACCTTTTGACTGAATCCAAATTTTGCAGAACAAATCCTTTTATTAAAAGGGGTGCAGCAGAGAAAGATAAGTTTTTCTTGTTTCCTTTGGTGCTTAAAAATGAAAAATCTTGCAATCAGAAGGCTGCAGGTTCCTTACCCCTGCGCAGCCAGCTGTGGGCCTAGAATATCACTGAGACCTTATGTTTATCTTAAGGAGGGGTGTATGTTAATACATGCTTGACTTAACACTAATTTATGAAAATTTTGACAATGGGAAATGCCTTTCTGTATTAACAGAAAGGATTGAATTGTGAAGGAGGACCCAGAACAATTATAAATCTTACCGTAGGTATCATGCTTTACTAATGACTCAAAGGTTACAGGTGCATATATGCACAGAGGCAACATTCCTCCTGATGGAGCCTCAAACAGTATGATGTAGCTCCCCAAAACCGCTGTCCTGTTTCTTCTGCTTTTTTGACTTTAGGGAAAAAAAAAGACAGGTTTTTGAGTTATGTGTAAACATATGCTAATATAAAAGGGGACAACTCTGACTTTGGAATATTCTCATTTTATTCTCATTAATTACATTGCCTATGTGATCACCACCATCCTGCATGCTCCATAAATCCATTAGTTTCAGATTTGTTTTCTACAAATAATCTAGACAGATCATTTTATGACCAGATAAAACCATTTTTTACATAGGGCCACCCCTTTTTGTAAATAAAAGGCGATTTTGTAAATACAATCGCCATGTGTACAGGGATGCCTGATCAAGGTCATTCATTTCCCAAAAGTTCTCAGCTAGGGACAGAATGTGCATAGGCCTCAGCCTGACCCTTTTCTTCCTTGCTATACCAAATATGAGTAGATATTGAAGGGATCAAGAATAATCCCACCCTGGTCTATCGTGTAGAAACTGGAGTCCCAAGGGCATTGTTTGATTTGATCTTCTTGAGCCTTTCTTTAATCCACACTGAATACCCGAGGCCAAAATGAGGGGAATACATCCTGAGATCTGGTCAATTTTTACCTCGGGGTTAAATGCCATGGGTACCAGTTATAGAGTTTAAAAGAAGATAATCTGTCAGAGAGGATGTACAGTTTAGGTTCAGAGGGCCAAATTGTGAGTAGTGATTCCTGTGAAAGATTTAACTTCTTAGGTACTTTTTTCCTTGGAGTGTGTGGAAAATTTTGTGTAGTATATTTTAAAAATACACTATTAAATTTTTTTGCTGTATGATTAACAGAATCACTTCAATCTTTAGTGAAATATTATACAATCAAATATTTTCGTGCACTATTTTTGTGAGACTAAAGAGATTAAACAATACTGTAACCGTGGTCATTGGCATATTCAGTTGTCTGCTGCTCTTTTGTGAAAGGAGTTATAACATCCTATCAAGGATATTTTATTCCAGAGTTCAAGATGGTATCAACACTGATGTAATGAGCTGCCCTCAGTAGAGCTGGAAGACAGTCAAGTAGAAGCCATGTCTCTTGGACAAATTGAGAGGGGCACACAATTGTCCTGATTTGTTCCAAAAATATAGTGGAAAGTGACCTCTGAAGGGGAGATCAGTGGATAAAACATGGGTTATGTATTTTGCTATCCTCATTTATTTTCTAATGACTTAGAGAAAATAAAAATCAATTGTTTTTTTCTTTTTCTTTTCCCTTTTTTTCTCAGAAACTAGTTCTCACTCTGTTGCCCAGGCTAGAGTGTAGAGTGCAGTGGTCATAGCTCATAGCTCACTGCAGCCTGGAGCTCCTGGGCTCAAGCGATGCTCCCACCTCAGCCTCCCAAGTAGCTGGGACTACAGGTGCATGCCATTATGCTGGGCTAATTTTTTTTTTTTTTTTTAATTTTTGTAGTGATGGAATCTCGCTGTTACCCAGACTGCTCAAAAACTCCTGGCCTCGAGCAATTCTTCCTCCTTGGCCTCCCAAAGTGCTGGAATTAGAGGCGTGAGCCAACGGGCCTGGCCTCAATTTATTATTATTCTTATGCCATCTACCCCACAGGACCAGTTTTATTAGGTAAAGTGGTTAATGATAAGAATAAAAGAAGAGAAGCTGGTATTTATTATTGAGATATGTAAGACCTGTCTTCAGGATGTCAACTAATCCATAGTTTTCTCCTCCCATTTTTCATCCACTCTTCCCTTTTCAACATCACTTTCCACATACAGACAACTATGTTCTATTATATCAGAGATAAATTATGAGCAATGAACTTATTGCACAAACACAAAAATCAATTCTACTAATAGTATATGCAATTATTAAGAGCAGCCTCTGCATATGACGCCCAGATTTGGTTATCTAGATTGATTGATTTTAAGGAAGGATAAAAGAGCTTGCAGGATATATGCTGTATATACAAAAACCAATTATATTTGTATACGCTATCAATGAACAAGCTGAAAATAAAATTGAGAAAACAGTTATATTACCAATAGCATCAAAATATAATATTTATGAATAAATTTAACAGAAGTACAAGATTTGTATACAGAAAATGGTAAAACATTATTTTAAAAAAATTGAAGACCTAAATCAATGGAAAGACTTTTTATGTTTATGGTTCCAAAGGCTTAAATTGTTAGATGGCAACACTGTCCTAATTATCAACAAATTCAATGCTGTCACTATGAAAATACCACATAGTAGTTTTGCAGAAATTGACTGGTTGATCCTAAAATTCATATAGAAATGCAAGAATAGTCAAAACAATCCTGAAAAATAAAACCAAAGTTGGAGGCTTCACATTTCCAATTTCAAAATATCTGCAGTAATCAAGGCTGTGTGGTAATTGCATAAGAACAGGTATATAGACAAAGTGAACAAATGAGAGTCCAGAAATAAATCCTTATATCATGGTCAATTGATTTTTGAAAATTGTCGACATGTTTCAACAAGAGAAAAATAGAATTTTTAGCAAATGATTCTAGTACAGCTGGATATTTACATGCAAAGGAGGGGATTTGAACCCCAAACTTACACCATAAAAAAATAACTCAAAGTGGATCATGGACCTAAAAATAATAGCTAAATCTATAAACCATTATATATACTATTTTTTAGTTGAGCTTGTAATCTATTAAATAAGTAATATTGAACTATTATAAAATATCACATGGTCATTATTTTCATATATGTTGGATGTTTTAGGACATATCCTTGCTACTGTCTTTCTGACTTTCTTTAATTTCTCTATCTCTGAAATTTTTGAAAGTAGTCATGCTATCTTAAAGTGAAAAGAATTCTTTTTTCTTTCTCTTATGATTTGTTGTTAAAATATTAATATGATGATAGGCTTCATTTGTACCTTAAAATATTAATAGTAAAGAATTTATCCTTGAATAATTAATATCACTAACTTTTTTGAAAAGAGAGTAGCCATTGACAATTTTTAATTTTTCTTATAGTTATTTTTCTAACTTAGGTTTGTGATCTATTTGGGAAATTTTAATCTTTTTAAAATTTTAGCCTAGAACTGTTGTTAGAAACAGTTTTGAAAACAGTTCTAGGATGTATTTTGTTTGTTGATATTTTACTATATTTTAAATAATTTATTATGATATTTCTGTGTTATATTATCATTTAAATTTTTATTATGATTATTTTTTTGCTTTTTAAAATAACTTCTTCAAGTCTCATGCTTAGCACCTTCTTTCTGAATTATTAAAACTTTTTATATATATTTGCTTTCATTTGAGTAAATATTTGGTCCAATAAGGTATCCTCTCCCCAAATAATAATGGCTTTTTTAATATATAAAAATGATAAGTTTATATATAAACAAAATTCATATATAAATAATAAATTTATTATAAAAATTACTATTGAGAAATATAAGAAGAAAATAAAACCTTTCTATCTGTTCATTAAACAATATTCACCATATGCCTACATTGATTATTCCTGCATAGAGGAGATCTGTGACATATAGATAGATAGATGATAGATAGATAGAGATATGTTGAGGTAGATATCTATATCTATCTATATGTATATACTAAATACAATTTTACTGGAATTTAACAGAAGAGATAATAAAGTGAAACTGAATGATTGGTAAATACATATTATTTTCAACTTTATACACAATAGTTATTTTCTCAATATGAAATATGAGAAAGTCATCACATGCATATTTTTGCCACAAGGAACTTTATTTATCCTTAAAATTGAAAAAAAAGAAAAAGAAAATTACCAGGAAACTCTACGGTTGTTTGTGAGTGGGGGAGGGGTATACATGAAAAAATGTTTTTTCCTTTCATTAATTGTCTTATAATTGGTATACAATCATTTGGTAGATTTTTAAACATTTTACTTTAATGATTACTTTTATGCCATCTAAACTGTGCTTTCTATCTGAAATTTATATTATATAGGTGTGAGATGATATGGATATGCCCTCTGCTTCTCATCATTTTACTTAATCTGTTAATCTCGCTTTTATTTATATTAGATAATTTATCTGTTATGCACCTAAAAAACTTACTCAACTTCCAGCTGTATCAAACCTTCAAGTCACTATATTATTTTATTTTATAATCTTGCTTTACGTATTACATTGATTTTTCTCTGGACTCATTACTTGAATGATACCGTCTTCTACACTGGCACAAGTGCCCTCATTAGTCTCCTGTGGCAGCAACAGTTCACGTTGAACAGCCTGCTGTTCCTTTCCATGTTATTCTGAGTTTGCCACTATCACCTTTCACTCTCCATATTAGCACACCTTCCACTATTGTCTGTGCTTTCATATTTGCCCTGAACAAACTGTCATGTCATCCACATTGCCTTTGGTTTAGATTTGTAGTTTGAAGGCATTGCAGTTTTTGTGAAAAATGTTTCTACTTTCTTCTTAAGAGTAACTTTTCTCTGTAAACTTTAAATGACATATACTGGTCTTCACTTGCTAAAACCATATTGCTTACAAATTGTTCATATTATTAAATATGAGCATTATGAATACAGACCACCCAAATCTGAATGCTTAGAACCTATACCCACTTGATTAGCAGGAAGTTTCTTTGAAAAGCTGCTGTTCAATTGTTTCCTCTAAGAATCTCTGGGTAGTATTTGCATGACATGGGGGGGTTCTCATAAATACTCAAAGTAACTGCAATCCACATTTGGGGCCACTCTTCTCACAGCTCTTTCTAGGATCTTGGTAATGCTGGTAATCACATGTTGCCCACTAACTTGCTGAATGAGCCTCTTCCAACATTTTCTTAACCTCCAATCAAAAGCAAACTTTTCCCTCCAAATCCAGTGGAGGAAATCCCACTCCTTTGTGTGAAAAAATTCCCCGCAGAAGCTTGTACCACTGATTAGAACATGGGGGTGCCATTCTTGGGGGAATAATTTCACAGGGCTTGGGGTTGTGGGGGTGTGTAGAGAGAGAACCATCAGACACAGCCTCCCACTGTACCCATGCACTAGCCCCTCAGACACAACCTTGGAACTCTGTTTGAACCTCTCTAATGTCTTCTATACAATTATTACTATTACGATTGTTTTCAGGGCTCTCAGACATCTGCCCCTTAGACATGTATATATATGTCTGATTCCGAGTTCTTGGACCTCCTCCAAATCTAGGGAAGCAGTTGAGAAAAACTTTGTCCAGCTATTCCATAACAATTAAAATAAGCAATTTTAAAAGGAGACATTAGAAAAGAAAAAGAAATAAAAAACATCCAAATTGGAAATAAGTAAAATGACCTCTACCCACAGATAACATGATCTTATTTGTAGAAAACCCTAAAGGTTACACACACACACACACACACACACACACACACAGACACACATACACTTTTGGAACTAATAAATAGACTCAGAAAATATGCAGAATGAAAAATTAATATGCAAATATCAGTTTCATTTCTATACAAACAATGGACTACCCCAAAAGGTAATTTTTTAAAAAGTTCATTTATATGAGCATCAAAATAAAATATTTAGGAATAAGCCTGTCCAAGATGACAAAAATTTGAATGCTGAAAATTTCAAAAGATTTCTGAAAAATACCAAAGACATAAATAAATGAAAACATACCCCATGTTCGTGAATTGGAATATTTAATATTGTTAGGATGAAGCCAGATATAAACCCAAATACCTACAAGCATCTGATCTTCGGCAAAGCAGACAAAAGCATACTCTGGGAAAAGGACACTTTATTCAATAAATGGTGCTGGGAAAATAGGATAGCCTCATGCAGGAGAATGAAACTAGATCCTTATCTCTCACCATGTACAAAAATTAACTCAAGATGGATTAATGACTTTAATGTAAGAGCAGATACCATAAAAATATTAGAAGAAAACCTAGGAAAAACTATCCTTGACATTGGCCTAGGTAAAGAATTTATGACTAAGACCCCAGAAGCAAATATAACAAAAACAAAAATAAATGGGACTTAATTAAACTATAAACTTCTGCACAGCAAAAGATACAATCAACAGAGTTAGAAAACAATGTATGGATGGGAGAAAAATGTTTGCAAGCTATATATCTGACAAAAGCCTAATATCCAGAATCTACAAGGAACTCAAACAAATCAGCAAGAATAAAACAACCCCTTTATAAAGTGAGCAAAAGACATGAACATTTTTCAAAAGAAGAGAAACAAGTGGCCACAAAACATATGAAAAGTGCTCAACATCACTAATCATTAGGGAAATAACTTACTCTGGATTTCCTATCTAATCCACATATAAAGGTATAATCATTTTAACTGCCAGAATAAATTCTGAAGATTTATCTTCTCACCTTTGGACAACCCAGAGACAGGGCCATTTGGAAAACAAAAATGACACATTTCTTCTTCATTCCCCACAATAAGATAAAGTTAGGTAACAATAAACACGATGCTGACCATTAGGGATTAGTTATTTTAAAAAAGAATTGAGAATAAATGTATAGGTGAAAAGGCAGAGAGAATAATATTTTACAAAATCTGTGTTTTAATTTTATATTTATTTTTCCAAATAGCAAATTTTAATTTTAGAAAACATATTTCTAGACTAAGGTATTTAAAGATTCCAACTTTAGAAAGAATCTTGAGGGACTTTTAAGATTAGATTTGAGATTCAGAAACAGTTCCAACATGGAATAAAGAAATGTCTAAAGTGACTCCACTCTTCTACATCATTGTGACATTTTTCTTTCATACAAAGGTGTCTTTGCAGTTGAAAAGACAGCTACGATCTGCAGGGAGTGCTCTCGACCATAGCACACAATTAAAAATATAGCAGTCATTTTAAGTTTTCATTTCAAACTTTAAAACTCTGGACATATTTTAAATAATATACATTTATGTGATTTATAATTCATTTACTCTTTGGTGTAGGTTTAATGCTATATTTAAAGTTCCCAAGTCCTTGTACAAAATGTACCCTCTGATTTTTTACTGCCAAACTTTGATCAAAAGCCCCATTGAGAGAAATTTATGGACAGAATATGAAGGGCATCATCATTTATTTTTCTAATTTATTTATTATGCAAAGACCTAGCTGAAATCCCACAAGGCTGCAATTTGGATCACATTGTTTTGCATCTCCTTCTCCTATACTTCACCCCCATGATATTGCTTTTTCTGAGTTAAGCTCTGAAATTACAATGTGAATTAAAGAACTCCACAAAACCTATTGTTCTGTCATTTAGGTAGATTATTGCAGATATTGATTAACATTTTATTCCTCCACATAAAAATCCTTTCAAAAAATTTCAACAGTTTTAAGTATCATAAAAAGATTACTTTGTGTCAATTATTACCTATTTCATTTATTTACCAAAATTGTATTGCATTCCCAATATGTGCTGGATACTACATTATGTTCAGTGGACTCATTGGAGTAGACAAAAATAGATCCTTAACTGTTAGGGTTTAATTCTAGAGGAGAGACATAAAATCAATAAATATACGACAATGACAGATATCATTTAATTATATGTAGGAAAAATTAACCAGGATAAGGAGATAGACTAGACGGAGATTGAGGTCCTTTTTTTTTTAATACAGTTTAGTAAGAAAAGACTTCTGGATTTTCAGGCTTAAAACAAGAAAGAAAGATACTTAAATATCAGAATGAAGTGTGTTTCATGTTTCTGAAAAAGCGAGCGTTGAGTTCTTGATTTAGGAGATTTTGTGAGAGGTTTGAGAATTATGGAAAGGTCATTATGACTGGAGTGAAGACGGGGAAAAGTGTTAAATGAGCCATTATAATGTTCAATAACCAGTTAATGCATCAGATACAGGTTAGAGTAAGAAGATTATATATTATTCTAAGGGTTTTGGGAAAGGTCAGAGGTTTTCTGGAAAGAAATTACATAATATATGCTCATTTTTAAAAGATTGTACTTGTGTGTGGATAACATACTATGTGTACATGAAAGATTACAGTCATGCATCACTTAATAATGGGGATATGCTCTGAGCAATGCGTCCTGATGCAATTTCTTCGTTGTGCACACACTGTATAGTGTACTTACACAAACCTAGATAGTGTAGCCTATTACTCACCTAGGTTATATGGTATAGCCTATTGCTTCTAGGTTATAAACCTGTACAGTGTGTTGCTGTACTGAATATTACAGACAATTGTAACACAACGGTAACTATCTGTGTATCTAAACATAGAAAAGGAACAGTAAAAATATGGTATTATAATCTAAAGGGACCACTGTCTGTGAAACATGTGGTCTGTCATTGACCAAAATGTCATTACACGGCACGTGACTGTACCTAAAAGTGGAAAAAGAAGGCCAAGCAGAAAGCTACTTCAATAGTCCACATGCAAGATGTTGGTGCTCGTGTGAAACAAGGGAATGAGAACAAAATTGTTTAGTTTCAAGATATGTTTTGAAAAAAAAAATGATGAAAGAAAAAAAAAGGTATGTTTTGAATATCCTGTTCTTGGGAATTTGGCATGATTTTCATTTTGTTCAATGTTAATCACATAAATTACTGTGATTCCTAAAAACTTAGAAGAGGAGGATAAAATATTGTTGCTCAGGTTTACATTGTGTAGTACTAAATTTCCCTTTTTTCCCAATCTTTCATAGATCTTGTATTTATGATTTTTCTTTTTCAGACTTTTAGAGATTACTCTTTTTACATTTTATCATAGTTATTATGGTAAACTATATTAAAACCTTTATGAAATTCAGTGAGATCTAAATAAATTTTTTTAAAGCAGTATTTTTAACTTTGATATTTGAAAGAAATATGATTAAATTTTGAGGCAGATTATGTCTTGGCAGAGCTATCTTCCAATGGCAATGCTAAAGAAAATGTACTTAACAAAACAGCAACTCTTTGAGACAGATTATATAACATTGATTTATTTAGTTTATTTTGACTTTTTACTATGTTTCATACATGGTTTTATGGATAGCTAAAACACAAAGTTATTAGGGTTATTATAAAAATTAATTTTAATCACCTTGAAATAAATATTCATTTCCCAACTAAAATAAATAACAACTCTATTTGCAATTGAATTGACATCAAATGATTTGTTCATTTACTGACAAAATAAAAATATCTGAAATTCTAGCATTACTGTTAAAATGACAACGGGAAATGACAAAACCATCATAACGATATGCTGATCTATAAAATATAGTTAACCAACAAATTTTAAAATAATAGTATACTAATTCAACATTTTCACGAGAGTAGTAATTATTTGCTAATTTTACTGTATCCATTTTACCTTTCTTATTTTTGTACACTGCTATATATAAGATTGTCACGTTACTTTTTATACCTCTAAATGGAGCTGGTGTGTGCCAATAAACATGTAACCATAACTATGACTTCATATTGTGTCAATAGATATCCAGCAATAAGCAATTTATTTTGCTTGAAGAAACAAGCTCTGGGAAACTTAATTGAATCATATATTTCTTTATAACATCTAAAACATAAAAAGCTATAATTCATTAGATTCTGCTGAATCTTGATGTCAAAGACATACAAAGTAACACTGGAACATTCAAGCACATTTTTCTGCAAGTGGTTTAATCTGACAGCAGATTAAATATACTTACCTCCCTATATAAATGTTGCAATGCAATCATCAATGTACTGTCAAGATATCATTAAATACATAATTCTATCTCATCTGTCTGCAAAAGAGTTTGACATTACTAATGTTAATATAAACTTCATGATATAGTGTCTAATGAAACAACAATCAAATTTACTCTTACCTTTTTAAGATTATTGTAATATCCTAATATTTATCCTTGCCAATACAGATTGCTGGAAATTGCTGATAAACATACAAAATAATAGAACACTAAAAAAACATTACTGATAGACTTTTAATGCATGTCACTTTTCCATCACTTTTCATTATAACAAGTTATAATGATTGAAATTTTCTGATGTTTATGCGAAGACCTACTTCATCTACCAATTATCCATGTCTTATTATTAATATGTATTAAGTAGATTAGAAAGATCTGTCAAAATATTCTTTAAAATGGATTTCTATAGAATAACTCCTATTAATGTATTGATATTTTTCTTCAATATTAACTTAAAGTCATCTATAATGACCAACAGACTTTCAGCACTTGCATGCAATATGTAAACTATTAACTATATCCCAATTTATTAATACCTTTTGGATCTTTCATTCCAGATACAACCTGGCTGAGATCTGCATCCACTCTTGTCTGATCAGTCTGTGCTTCGTAGGCCCCATTCTTTTCTTCAACCAACACGACTCCCACACTTTATTAGACTTAGCAGTACAAATCCAGGTATTTAATATCTGACAGCTCCCATGGTCATAGTACTTTCACTAACTCAGTATTACCTAAGTAAAACTGTTCAAACCATTCTGTGTGCTGAATTCAATGTTCCTTAGAAACTGATTATAACCTAATTCTTTGGACTTTTCTTTCCACTATTTTTCTCACAAATTCTTCTCTCCATTCATGCTGAAATACTTTTTATGGATGTGAACTATATCTACACAATTCAATACTTTTATTCAAGTTATTTCCTATAACGTATATGAATATTTTTCCTGGAAAATATCTTACCATTTGTCAAACTTTAGTCAAATCGATACTATTAAGTTTTCCTGAGACCTCCTAAAATCTATGGTTAAATTAATTTCTCTTTTCTTTGTATCCCGGGGATATATTCTTCCAATCCATCCACCTTGTGTTAAGGTCATTTTTTAAAAATATTCAGTTTTGAATATTGAATATTGAACTCTTTAGAACAGGTGACATGTCTGACTCACATTTGAGTGCCCCAGATCCTGGGAAAATTTCTTGCAATTAATTATTGTTGACTAGAATAGAAAATATATTTATTATGTTATTAATATTATTATTATTATTTTGTTGTTTTACATTTAAGAGCTTTCTTAAACTGATGTTTTAAAGATTTTAACTATTATCAATTTTTTGTTAAATGTTTAAATATTTTTATATTAGGAAGTTAAAATGTTAGGCCTTTTTTTTCAAATTTGACAAATATACCAATCCAAGGAAAGAAACATTCATTGCTTTAAGTTGGCATATTGCATACATATTAATTGATCTAATCAAAAATAGTTCTGGCAAAGTTAAATATTGATGACATATAAAATGTTTTTTTTCATTCTTGATTATCCTGATTGTGTTTTAATTCAGGCTTAAGTAATCCTATTCACTATACATATATAGATATTATTCAACACCTCTTATGGACCAGACAATATGCTAGCAATATGGAATATCACATCTAAAACACTGAGATCTTGGCCCTCACAGCCCTAAAAGTCTAAATAGGACACAAGCAAGTCTTCAATTTCGATGAGAAATGATAAGTATTATGCCACACTGCTTAACATTTATTGAGTGCTTACTATGCAGCAGGAACTATATTAAGTGAATTAGAGGCATCAGATTTTAAAATCACCATGAGGAGGTGTTTATTACTATCCCACACCTTATAGATGATAAAACAAGCCTTAGACAGTTTTAAGACATTAATCGTAAGGTGATAAAACTGCTAAGCTTTTCCCCACATTTTACAGTAGCAAAATTCAACATGAAACATCAACTAGAGGCAAACACCAGGTAGAACTCTATGGCATGGGAGTTCCACAGATGCCGAGGATAATGACACTAAAGATGTTTGAAAGGGTCCAAAGTCTTATACTTAGTCCTGTTTTTGGACTTGACTTCTTTCATAGCCATTCTAGCTCTTGCACACACCATGGTAGCAAAATGCCTGTAATCAGATTCGCCACTGACTGTCAGGAATTCTTACTTGGACTGAGAAATCAGACTCTAGTTTCTGGTCAAACTGGACACTTCTAAAAATACAGTGAGCAATTATTTGAAGCATATCAACAGTTTGAGAACACTAAAGTTAATAAAATTAATCCTTGAGAATGACTTAATTTGTTATATTAGCTAAGATAGTTAATATAGAGAATAAAATAAAAATACTAATCTAAATATGACTAATAGAGTAGAATTAAAAAATGTTATGTTCATTAAAATAAATGAACAAAACATAGTGCTATAAAATCTGATACTTTCATCACACGATGCCAACTTTTAAACTTCACTAATAAATAAATTGAATAACAGAACAGACACAGGCTTAAGATTAAAGGGCTAACTTAAAGATTTCCCTAAAATACAGGACAAAGGAGAAAAAAAGAAAAATATGAGTGAAATACTAAGTGACGTTAATAAAATGTCTAAAAATCTCAATATCTTTTCCAATAGGCACTCTTAACGAAGAGAATTAAATGCCAAAGACTGTTTATTAATAAAGAAATAAGTTAATCATCATGGATCACTGTCTATTTTACTTCAATTCCTTCAATTCCATATTTGGTATTTTACCATAATTATTATTATTTGGCACCCTGTTGTCATCAATCTTTGAACATAGTCTATGCAGAGCCTGCAAGATATTTCCAAATATTCATCTATTCTCTTCATTGTTAGCAATAAAGCCTTACAGTTTAGCTGTTACATGAAAGAGTTGAGACTATATTTCCTAGACTTTCTCGTCATAGAACTACCTCCAAAACAACGGGAACCAACGATTGGACTTTGGCAGATCTTTACTTAAAAAGAGTAATAGTGCTCTTCACATTCTCGTTTTTCTTCTTCCTGCTTCCTGGAACATGAATATGGTGGTAAGCCATTTTGGAGCATGGCAAGAATTCAAATTAAATATATTACAGTGATTTGTAATTTATGTTCCATTCTATCTCTATTATTAATATAGCATCTATGCATATGGGGACATATAATTCAAAATATGTGAAACCACATTTACTATGTTTGAAAGCATGTTTTCAGATAGTAGAAAAGATAATATATGATTTCATACAGTTACAACTCAAAATGATTAATTATTTCATTCACATATTTCTTTCAAAATTAGCATATTAAATATAAATTTGAGGAAAAATATTTTTCTCACAACATGTATAAAATCAAACAGTACACTCATGAATATGCTTCTGATTTCAAAGTTTTAATCCTGGATCTCTAGCTTTATGATGTTCTGTTAATTCCAAAATAATCAAGCCAACCTCCTTATTTCAGATGGAGACAAAGAAGCATGTGACATGATATTAGAGGTGCCCAGCATAGTTGCTCAACTCGGCACTCTCATCACCCCAACGTGACCCCAAATGCCCTCTTTTCCCTTTCCATAATATCTGTATTTTTTTTTTCCTGTTTGAATCTTCAGACTTTATCACTTAGACATGTAATACTGTTTGGCACTCTGCAACATATCACAAGATCCCTTGAGAAATTATATACATTTCTGAAAGAGAATAGAATGCAAGTTATGTGGGTCACAACAATTTATTTCAAGACTTTGTAATAGAGTAAGCTCAGCTATGCTTGCTTCATGCAGACATGAGCAATGTCTCTGAAGAAATAAATCCCACAGTGGTTTTTAATGCATTAGAAAGCATAGCAGAGCCTGTTTTCAAAGCTGTCTTCCAAACCTCTGTGTGGAACTGCTTCACAGATGAAGCCAACCCATAATGATGGCAATTTCTTATCTCAGTAACCCATACTCCTAAATGTGATCTAAAAGGGGTCAAGTTCGTATTGTTCACTTTATAGTGAACAGTATCAGACTCAGCTCCAGGTATACTTGGTTTCAACCCAGCATACTTGAAAGTGCACTTGATTTTAATCTAGTATTTTCTCTAACATATTAAACATATTCAGTTTAAACAAATATGTACTTAACTCAAAATATAAAGAGATATAAAAGTAATTCTAGGTGATGTAAACAAATAATTATATACCTATTGTATTAGAATATCTATACATCTATGTGTAATTATAAATACATACTTTAATTTGGCCTAGCCAAAGTCATTATAACATTCTTAATGTGCTTCAATCATGAACTTATGTAGTTCAATGGAAATAATAACTTAAATAAAATGATTTATTTTCTTATAATAGTTACTACCAGGGAAGGTATAAAGGATTGTGGAATTATCCATGGAAAGGAAAATCGATCATATCATGAAAGCTTACATATATAATTTTAAGGGATTAAAACTTTATATGCAGAGGAACAAGTGGGCTTTTAAAAATTTTGAACAGTGGAAGCTAAAAATATTGATCTCATGGAGGTAGTACATAGAATGGTGGTTATCAGAGGCTAGGAAGGGTAGTGAAGAGGGGGATAAAGATGAGTTGGTTAATGGGTACAAAAATACAGTTGGATGGAAGGAATAAGATCTAGTGTTCAGTAGCATAATAGCATGACTATAACTGTCAATAATTTATTGTATATTTCAAAATAACTAGAAGAGTGGAGATGTTCCCAACAAAAAGAAATTATATATAAATGTTTGAGGTGATGGGAATCCCAATTACCCAGATTTGATCACTACACATTGTATGATTGTATCAAAATATCACATGTACCCCATGAATATGTACAACTATCATGTATCCATAAAAGTTAAAAATTAAAAAAATTAAAAATTTAAATAGAGTGATAGTTTAGGGTTTAGAAAAATTATTCTTTCTGTTATTTTGAAGAATGAATAAATGACAAGAAAACCAGTTAGGTGCTTGTTCAATAGTAATCTATCCAATAATTTTTGATCTGCATTAAGTTACTGGCATTGGGTCTGCAGATAGTGTTCATTCATATTCACAAAACAGAACGATTACAGGAATGTGAAAAGTCCAATCAAGCTTAGTCATGGAAAGATTATTCTTATCTTCAAAAACACTGGTATTGGGCTAACCCACTTTAACAAGGATAAACTTCATATGTGACTTTCTGTTTAAGTACAACAAAGCACTTCGGAATTTTACATTCTGTCATTTCTTGTACTTTAAGCTAGAAAAATAGAATTTAATACTGAGCTATAAAAAATAAAAGGTTTGTATATATTTTCCAGTTATCTCATTTGTAAGAAAAGTTTAAATCCACGCTACAATTATTTTCCGCAGATTTTATACCAAAAGCCTGACAGCAACATTGCTTTGATAATCACTGTGCTGCCCAACTGGTCTCCCTGCTTCTGCCTTTTGCCTCCTACAATGTGTTTTCAACAGAGCACTCAGAGTGATCTTTTAAAAATGAAGTCAGAACATACTGCCTCTGATCAAAATCAACCAATGACTTTCTGTTTCACTTAGAATTAAAAGCTAAGATCTTTACTGTGACATACAATGCCCTGAACAGTCCAGGCTTCTGTTGCTCCCATCTTCACTCCTCACATCTGTTGCAACCACGCAGGCCTCCAAACTGTTCCTCAAACACATCAGACATGCTTCAGCTTCAGAGCCGGGGTCGTGCTGTTCTCTGACTGGCAGCCTCCTCCCCACAAATCCTTACTGTTCTTTTCCTCATTGCCTTCCAGTCTTTTCCCAATTAATCCTCTCTCAGGGAGGACTTCCTTGAACGCAAAATTTAGAAGTGCAGTCCTCCTTATCCCATCATGATTACACTTAATCTTCCTCTTCCTGCTTTATTATCTTTTTTCTCCCATATATTAATATTTACCCAATCTGGCATTATACACTCAAAGTTTATTTATTTATTGTCTGCTTTCTTCTGAAGCTAATGAAGCAGTGAGAGGAGGGTCATTATTTTGGCCACAGTTTTTTACTAGGACTAGGACTAGAACAGTGGCACACCAGAGCCACTCCTTGTAAGTGGGGAATGTAGGGAGAAAATTGCTGATAGCAAGTTGAGGATTTTTCTAATTGAGAATTGTTGGAAAATAATTTTTTTTGTTTGTTTTTCCTTTTTCTGTGAAGCAGTAGATAAGGACAACTACAGACGGTGAAGGTTGTGGGAAGTTGGGAGAGAAAATAATCTATTTTTGCTTAAGTCTTAAATCAGAAGTAACTTTTTATGTCAAAATGTAAGTGCAGTGTAAATGTTTTAGTTGCTCCAGAAGAAGAAACAGGCAACAGTGTAGAAAAAACACAAGTGAAATAATTGTTGCTTTTGTAGGCAGATCACTGGGAAATCAAAGACACAGGCCACGTCCATTCCCAGAATTTCCCAAAGTCTAGCCAGCCAGCTCTTTGTAGAGTATATCACAGGGTAATAATTAACATAAAAAATAAATGCTATACTTAAGAAACATAAGTGGTCATTGACCATTCGAAGATTTAAAGATTGTGAACTCAGACATGAAATATTAAAGCAAAAAGGCAACATTCATTTTAAAGAAAGGATGACATTAGCCATGAACTAGGGTATCTCTAGAATGATTGAGATCCAGGTTGGTCCAGGACAAAAAGTGTGCTCTCAGAGGTCCAAATCATAGCTATGTATTCTATATCATTTTTCTTTTTTTGGCCCACAAAGTGTCTGAGGGAAATGTGGTAGGCAGAATTCTAAAATAGCACCCACCCCAAGATTGCCTGCTTAGTCCTGGGAATGAAATATGACGAATATTACAACCATGATGATGTTACCCTAAATGACAGAAAGGATTTTTCTTATGTGAGGAATTTTTCAAATGTAATTAAGGTTACTAATCAGTTAAATTTTACTGAACTCCCTGTATTAATTAATAAGGTGATTATCTGGCTTGGGACAATCTAATCACAGGAACCCTCTAAAAAGAATTTTAAACTTTCTGGTTTTCTCTGGCTGGTAACAGAAGAGGAAGTGAAAAGGATTCCAAGTATGAGAAAGATTTAACTTGCTGTTGCTCGCTTATGGAAAGAGGGGGCCGTGTGATGGAGGACACAGGTGCAATCCTCACAGCTAAGTGCAATCCCCAGTTCACAGCCAGCAAGGAAACAGGATCTCCAGGACCATAGCCATAAGGAAATGAATTCTGTCAACAACCTAAATGTGCCTTGGAGCTCATTCTTCCCTGGAACCTCTAGATTAGTCCAGTCTTATCAGCACCTTCATTTTTGCCTTATAAGAACTTAAGTATAGAACTTTGATGAACCAAACTTACTTTTGACCTAAAGAAGTGTGAGCTAAGAAATGAGTGTTAAGTGACTAAGTTTTATAGTAATTTGTCAGACAGCAATAGAAAACTAATACAGTAATTTTATTTAATTTTAAAAGAGGATTTATGGCTTTACTTGAAGAATCAAAAATATAAAAAATTTGGGCTTTTCTTCCATATGAAACATTAGGCTGCTCACTTTAAATAAAACACAATCAAGACAGTTACCACTGTTTGATGTGGCAACAAAGGATTCTTTATTCCTTTTGTTAAACTTATAAATATTTGAGTTTTGGTCCCTGCTCTAAAGCATACTGGCCAGGGATTCTCACCTTTTTCTTTACAGATTAAAAAATAAATTATTTGTACTACTATGCCATTTAGTAGATGCATACGTATATGCTTACTAGTAAATATTTAAACGTATATGGTCTATAAAGTTCTATTTCCAGAGTGTGATCCAAAATTTTAACCGTAACCTTTAATAATCTTCAAAAGGTCTCAAGTTCTGTTGTAGTTCACATTGAAACCTAAACTGACTGACACCTTTTTCATTACAAATGAAAAAGAGTCTGTCTTTGCTTAGAATCTGCAAAAACTAGCTAAACAATACTTCCTACATAGTATTTTCAATATTAAGCTTTAAAATAAGAGTTCACACTAACAAGTTTGGATGGCAGCATTACCTATATGTTCAATGACTTAAACTTTATAACAATTCAATTTGAATATTTAAAGATCAATATTATAGATCAATATTTTATAATGTTGTATATATTTACAGTTAGAAGATTAACTTCAAATCAATGTATCCCACTGCACAAGTTTATAAGGAAAGTGAAAGTTCATGTGCAAGAAAACAACAGTGTCTGCAAACCTTAAATTAAATGGTGTACCATGGTTGGTGGTAATGAGATTCTGATAAGTAGAAAAATAGTTGTCAGAGTTGTTCAGGTTGCATGATAAGAAGGGTGCCAGGAACATTTAAGTTTTTTAGGGGGCTAGTTTAACCTACATAAATTGTTCAATGCTGAGCTCTTCATCTTGGTGAGGAGAAAAATATCTATGAATTTTAAACAGGCTTGACCATACCATCTTCAGGGCAAAATGCTTGTCAATGTGTGATCTGAAAATAGTGCAATCAAGCTGGTTGAAAATTCAGCAGTTTTTCTCATAGAAATGTCTTCCTGACAAGTGAACACTGGGTTTTATTTTGGCCTGGGGATTTGTTTTGATAGAAAACTTTATTTACTCCAAATAAACCTTATAAACTATGAAAATGAATCAGAACTTCAAACAAGGTTAATTTCTATACAAAATGCACCAACTGCCTAATTGTTATTTATGATTTCTCTCTTTGAACAAAGATATGATTACTAATCAAACAAATTTGGTTAAGACTCTTATGTACCTAATTCCTGGGTTAGCACTTAATTTATGTCTACACATGGTACTATGCCAGAAGAGCAAAAATATTTGGGTGCCATGTGATTTATCGATAAGGAACTACTTTCTTTTTCTCTTTTATTGTTTTGTTACATATGTACTAAATCTTCAAGGAACAAAATTTTGACTGCTTTAAAAAAATCAAGAAATTTTTAGTGTTTAGATATTATCCAATGACAAACGGTATTAACAGAGTTTCAACTCAGGTATAAAGGTGAATGTTGTAAAATGTTATAAAATACTTACTATCTGTATGTTGAAATGATAGTACCAAAATATCATATCTCTGCTGCATTATGTTCAAGTAATAAGAAGTGTCAAGATATGAAATACAGACAAGATATTCCATAAAGTAAAAATAAGTAAATTTAACAACTGAAAAAAAATGAGAGGAGGAACAAAACCAAAAATGGTTCTTTTAAAGAAATATTTTCCAGAGTGAACAAGTGGGTGATTTTCATAGCATATTTTGCATTTATTTTGTTGTTCTATATGTGAAACAATGGGAAGAACAGTTTTATCTTTTTTGGTTAAATCACGTCATCCCTCTGCTCAAATACTCTAATGATGAATCTCACTCCGAATAAAGACCTAAGGCCTGCATATTTGCAAGTTTTGGCTTCTCTTGCATCTCTGAATTAATCTGCTCCCTCTTCCTATTTGCCCACTCCAATCCAGCCAACCTGGCCTCCCTGCGGTCCCTCCAAACCCAGCACTGTCTCATAAAATGTCCTTCGAACTGTCCTTTCCTGGCTGGAATGCTCCCCCCCAGAGAGCTGCAGGGATGTTTAAGCCATTTCCTTCAGAGATGGCCTCAAATGTCACTTCCTGAAGGGTGTTTCTCTTGTACCCTTTTAAAAAGAGCAACCTTGCTTGCCCCCACCTCCCTTCTCACCTCTGAACTCACTGTTCCTCTTACCTACTTTCTTTTTCTCTATGGCATCCACATTCTGACATATTTATACATATAACTTATTTGTATTTTCCTTCTTGTCTGTTTCTCAAAGATATTGTAGAATATCAGCTTCAGAAATGCTTATTGAAGACAAGTTACTTATAAAATATTTATTCACTAACTAAATGAATGAATGTATATCACTCTTTATGAAATGCTTGCCACTTTAAGAAGTGAAGAAATTTTACTATTAAAAAACAAATTTAGAGTGAGAAGTAACACATAAACATGGTGCTACTGAAAATTAAGGATGTAAATCAAACTCTATACTAGGATGTGTTAAACTCAGGTAGACATGTAAACTTTCTTTTATGCTCAGATTTCCTGGAAAGGCAGAGAGGCTTTGTCTATCAAATGTAAAAACACATTTACTATGGACTGAATATTTGTGTCCCTTCAAAATTCATGTGTTGAAATACTAATCATCACACTATTTACCTATTTGGAGATAAGACCCATGGAGGTAATTATGTCATAAGGGTAGTGACCTCATAGTGGTATTAGTGCCTGTATAAGACACATGAGAGGGCTTGCTTCCTCTCTGTCCCTCTGCCATGTGAGCATACAAGAAGATAAATCAGGAAGAGAGTCCTCACTGAGAACTGAATTGACCAGCACCTTGATCTTGGGTTCCCTGTCTCCAGAACCATGAGAAATAAATTTCTGTTGTTTAAACCACCCAGTCTATGGTATTTTTGTTATAGTAGTCTGAACTGACTCAGATAACATTTTTACTCACAGCTGACCAAGACTATACTTCAGACATGAAGGATGTAGCAAGCAGTAATTTATAGCTCTTGGTAGGTGGCTTTTTAATTGGTGCAGTATGTCTTATATGGTTATTGAGAAATTCTTCTTTCCTGAATCTCCCTGCTGTTTACTCTTTCTAATTATTTTCATACGGTGTCTCACTTTAATTACTCTAAAGTTACCTGTTTTCCAATATATGTTGTTTCCATGCTTTACCTCTCAAGTTCATGTATTAACATTCTGTTTTGGAATCTCGTGTTATTCAATCTGGGCAAATCACAAGACAAGCAGTCTATTCACTTGATAATGCTAATTGCTTCCCAGCTAAATTATTCCTCCTCTGCCATCATTTTTCACTAGATTTTTAAAAACTTTTACCCATTTGAAGTATCATTGACAATGATAAGAACACTTGACTTTTTGATACCTGCCCATGAAACACTTCCCATAGCAACCAAGCCTTGTAATCTCTCCCTTGTCAAAATGGACCTGAAAATTGGATTTCAAATTGTGAAACTTTACCCATAGATTCATTGCCTCTGTGGAATCTTTCTGACATGTGTTAGGGTATGCCTATTATAATGAATGAGATGCTCAGCTACCATTAAATGTGTTAGCTACATTTTTACTCTTGGTTTCTACAGAATAAAATAATAAATACTTTATTAGAAAAAAAGATGCCTACAACCAGCTCTCCCCATCAGGCAGTGTTCTGTTTTCTGAATACATCAGGTTGAAGCACCATTGATATTCTTCTGTATCTATACACTATGCTAAATTCTGCATTAGTTTCCTGTGGCTGTTATAACAAATGACCACAAACTCAGTGGCTTAAAAACAACAGAAACATATTCTCTTACAGTTCTGGAGGCAAGAGTCTGAAATCAGTATCAATGGGATGAAATTAAGGTGTTGGCAGGGCCACACACCCTCTGGAGCCTCTAGGGGAGAATCTTTTCTTGACCTTTTAAATTTCTTCCACCACTCCTTGGCTTGTGGCTGCATCACTCCAATATTTGCTTCCATCTTCACATCACCTTCTCCTTTTCTGTTGGTGTGCATATCTATATTTATACTCTAGAACACTATTCTTTTCTACCTTACACTTAATGGATTTGGCATGGTATCTTCTTTTTATGTAGCAGAATTTTTCTCTGCTCACAGAATACACTTGCACAGCTCTTGTTTTTATACTTTTCCTTCTATCTGTATCTTCAGAACAATGTCTGGAATTGGGCCATTTGTTTTTCTGTACTGGACATCCAGTTTAGAGTTTCTATAATCCAAAGCTGCTTGAGTGCAACCATAACAGTTAGCACTTGGCTATTGTCTGTACTCCTCATTTTGAAGGCAGTTTCCCACTACCTGCAACAGGTATTTTCTTTTCTCTTACTAAAAGTGGTGTCATGAGAGCTATACCTGTAGGTTACAGCATTTGTATTCCTTTTGTTTCACCAAAATCTGTATCTTATATACGAAATATGGTCTAATAACATAGTAACTCTATACTGTCTTACAGCCTCCCTCTCGTGGTTTATAGAATTATTACTTTCCATCCATCAAAGGGTTTTCCACACATTTTTAAAAGTTATTTATACTAGTTTACTTCAATTCCAAACCTGTGACCTTCAGATTTTAAGCAAATAATGGAATTAGAGTTAGATTGGCAAATGCCATCACTCCTTTTCTACAGCAGTCTTACTTATGTGTTACTTTATGAAGGTCTGGCAAACATAAGGGCTGCAAAGATATTGATAACATTTTATTTTTAGCTGGATGTTGAGTACATTAGCATTTATTTTATTTGTATTCTTCCCTGTACAAATGCATCACATCCCTCATTTTGTATGTATAATACTTTTCACAACTTAAGTAAAATGAAATTAATGCACATTTTCAAAAGGTGCATCAACTGGGCTTATTGCCAAGGGGAAAAGCCCAAGAATCTTTATACACCCAACACTATCACCTTTATTAGACATTCCTGAGAATACAGTACTCTGTGGGGTTTCTCAACACTGTCAGCCCTGACAGCTTAGACACTTTTTAACAGTAGCTCCTGTCAGATTTTTCTCCATGGCTTTTTCATCTTTTCCTATGCTGATTCTTTGTTTGTATTATTTCTTTTATGCCTCTTCTCTCATTTCTTAAAAAAAATACCACAATCAAGCTAAGGAAAAGAGTAATCAGTCATTATTAGAGATGTGTGAAAAACTTCTATGTATAACTGAGGTGGGGGAGGGAAACTTCCATGGGCTTTTCCCCCATATAGTAATGGCTCAATAATGTACATTTCCACTTATCTTAGTGTTTAGATAATTATGGGTAGAAAAATGACTGCTAAGCTCTAACTGTTCATGTTGGCTATGTTCATTGTTTTAATGTGCTAATCTTCCTAAACAAGAATACTGAAAGGCTTCAGAAAGTGTATAAAAATTATGAAATGTTGAATTTAGTTTAAAAACTATGAAAGGTTTTAAAAGACATCTCTATCATGGAATATAGTATCATTTATGCAGAATTTTAGTCTTGATAACATTTGGAGGTTAAAACACACAGTGAACGCTGGTCAAGGAATAATGCCGCTAATTGCAAAGAGAAATGAACTCCTTTTAGAAGGGTGTATCAGTGGCAGAAAGGCAACTAGAGAAAATTTTGTGAAAAAGTCTCCCTTGCAAGGGAGAGGAAGAACACCAATAAGACATAACATGTTAAGTAATTTGATATTAAGGCTAATAAATTGTACTTCTTGCTTCTCTTTTGGCTTTTTGCTGTACTTCCACTCTTACTCTTTGTAGGTTTGTATTTATCTTTTTAGATACTCTAAAAAATTGTTGTGAAAGAACAAAGTAAATTTTATGTTTCTTGGTAGCTACATCAGATTGAGATTTACAGTGGGTAAGAAAAAAATCTCATTATAAGATTATATTTGGGTGATCAATTATACAATTTAGAGACTATGGGATCTTAGTCAGCCTCCCCAAGTTAGGTCCTAGCTCTTACCTCTTACTTACCAGGAGTGTGGAATTGAAAAATACAGAAATTGTCAGTACCTCAGTCTCCTAATAGGTTATATAATGATAATAACAGTTTTATTCCCTATCTGAACAGTTGTTGTTAAGAATTGGTAAAACATATATTTTTGTTATCTTTATAGACATTACTCATGAAAAAAATTACACAATTTTTTAGCTAAGGATTATAATTTACACGGAATTAAATAGAAGTTCAGTAAAATGTCCTCAAGAATTTTCATTACTTCACCACAATATATTCAGTAATTTTCATTAGTGCAACATATTCATTCTCAACAGCAGTGATATTGTCTACAGTGAAACAAAAAATATTTTTTGAAATGTGAAAAAATATTACTCTCTTTAGGTATAAAGTACAGATATAAATACACAGATTATTAAAATTTCAGGAGGGTAGAATAAGAAAAAAACTTTCTGAAAAGCCACCTTAGTAGGAGGGTGATAATGAAAACAAGTTGAGAACCACTGGTGTAACACAAGGTAAAGTAAAGGAATAATAAATTTTTAGAAATGTACTCATACAAGAAAAAAGTTAATTTTAATATTTATTTAACACAAGCAGTACACTAGTTGAATAACAGGCAAGTGTTGTTGTTAAACAATTCTCCGTGAGTCTCTCATTTCTGCACATTGTGTGAGCAGAGACAGACCAACATTTTTTCTGTAGTGTCTTCTCAAGAATGTCTATATAGTGAACAGTCTTAAAATAGAGAAAGAATGTTTTTCTTTGAAGCAATGGGCCAACATACTTGCTGTTTAGAGTAAAATCTTCAGGTTCTCTAAACTTAGAGTCCCTCCCCTGCACCGCAGCCTGCTATCTGTGCAGTTGTCACCTGGCAATTTTAATTTTACTCTGTGGATGTTGAGGCCGAGGAAATTGGTGCCATTTAAGAAATTGCTGATTCTTTGGCTACCGCTATTGCTGTGAGTAATCAAGTCCTTTTTCCTCTGACCCAAGAATCTCATGTCTTCTGATAGCATCCATTCTATCAGGGGCAGACTAACTTCTTAGCTTACATGTAGAGTAAAATCTCAGACTTTTTAATTCTTAACCTTAAGAATAAGACGTTAATTCAAGAAATTTGCTTTCTAACTGCCTATAGTGTGAAAAATTAAATAAATTTTCTTTTTTATATGAAAGCAATTTATTTTGTCAAATACAAATTTCAGCATGATGGTGTTTCCCACTATTTTAAGTATTAGAGGAATAGTTTTGGTCACTGCTTAATTGTATTACAGGCCATTTTTTTCAATATTTGATTTTTTCTCATATGCACAAAAGAATATTTGAAGTAATCTATAGATTCTATAATGGTTATTTGTACCTTTAACTTTTACTAAAAACTATATTGAACAATCATTGTTCATTGTTTATTGTTTTGTAATATATTATTCAGCTTTAATTTCATGACTTTTGAATATTTAATTTGAATATATTGATTGTTTTTCCAAATCGTTATCAGTTTTATCCACAAGTTATTATTCCAGTAAACTGAAGTAACGATCTGAGTAGTCTAATAATAATTGCTTTTATATATGTTTCAAATTGTTCACCATGAATGGAGACAGTTTTTTATTCCCTCCACCCTAGGGAGAATTGTGCTCCAAGTGTACTGTTTCATTGGCTTTTTCTAGCTGCCTAATTGATAACCACCAAACTTAGATTTCTTATGTCAAGAAAAATTTTGTTTTACTGCTATAGAATTTTTTGCTGCAATGATCCCACTTGTCTATACTTGTGTCAAATTCTGTAATACTTATTCCCATGACAGGGTTCATAGGGGCTTTTCTATTAAGTCGAATTCAGAAGTCAAGATTCCCCTAAGGATTACTGAATGCCAAACTGACAAAATACCAGAGAGATTTTCTTTCATTTTTTAGTCCTCTTTTTACTCTGTTTATGTTTGCCCTTTTTTTAACTTGGCAGAAAAAAAATATAATTTTAAATTTATATAAAACTTAGAGATGCATAAGCTTATATTAAACTAATGCACTTGTTAAATAAAATAGGAGGATTTTAAACAGAAAATGTGTAATAGAGATAATGGGTGAATATCATATTTCCATGAGTTTCTTTTTTTCTATTTTGTTATTCTGATTTAAAACATTACATTTAACCTCCTTTACTTCAAATAAGCTTATAGCTACCAATTAAGTGCTGCACTTAAAAGGTGTCTGTACTTAAAATATTCTGAGGGCCTTATAAGAGATCTGCATTCAACTTTGCTCATACTTGGGCTCCTCGCTTTCTTTGGAGAATGTCATTGATCTTTCAGTCATGGTCAGAAAAGGCATCTTCCCGCTTCAATTTCTTGCTACAATCTCACCTTGTGTTTTTGTTTGTCTCCTTTACCCTGTCTCCAAAACTAAATGGGATTCTGTGCTCCTTCCTAGCCCTTTTTTGTTCCATCTCTGTCTCTCAACTTCTGCTTGGGGTGGTTAGAGTGGGGTAGGTAGAGTAATTTATACCATAACTCTTACTTGTCTAGAACCAATGGGTGCACATAGAGTGTGACATGGAATGGTCTTAGAAAAAGCTAGTACTGTGATTAATTGTGTGAGTTTCTTAGTAACATAATTACAGACAACATCTGGAAGCAGATACTGGGGAATGATTGCTTATGTAGGGTGGTGCCCAGCCCCTCCCAACTTACTTCCTCTCATCCCAAGAGAAGCAAAAATGGCAAAGAAAGTGAGACCTAGAGAAGGAAGTGACACGCATCACTGCTGTGGAGTAACAGGAGGGGCCAAGACACAGTTTGTGTCTTTCTATACTGGAAGCCCAGGCTCGCTGTCTGAAGAAAATAATATGGAGCATGGCAGCTTTTACCTAATTTCATAATGACTGAGAGTTAGAAATTTTTCAGAGAATGTGGAGTGGGTCACAGAAGAGATTTTCACAGGAAATTTATCACAAAAGATTGAGAGAATAAGAAAAACAGGCCAATATTTCAGATTCAAAATTAGTGATTTTCAAACTCTTTTTTTTTTTTAACTAAAATCAAGAATAAGAAAAAGATTCTGTAGGACACACTTTACAGTGGGGCTGCAGTCACTAAATTGGGAAACCTAAGCGTGATGGGAGTATTTGTATGTCAGGATGGCCAGGGCCGAGTGTCGGCACTCAGCCTCCAAACGCATGAGGGGTATGGTTAGCGTAATGGACAGCGGAGCCAAAGCAGCAGTCAGATTAGCGTGACTCACACAGCCCTGTGGCGGGGGCTAGTTGACCATGGTGTTCCTAGAAGTAGATACGAAACCTCTGAAACTCTTACTTGATCTGTATAAGCAGAAAAGTTCTAGGATGAGTGAACAAAAGTCTAACCTGAATCATATAAACAGTTATGGCCCTCACATGACATAGTGTGCAGACACAGAATCCCTTGAACGCAGGGGAAGCTCCATCTCCTTGAGGACCCCAGTACACTGACAGAAATTTATGTTGTTAATCTTTATCCCAGCCTCTCCCAAAGTGACCTACTGCCTTTTACCAGGATGACTGTGCATTGAGGAGAAGGAAATAACCAGCCCTCTCAGGGACTACTATTAAGTAGAACTCCACTGGCTCTGAACGGCACTGATTCCAGGAGAACCAGAACACCACCATGGTCTACCATTCAGAGTAAGGACTTAGAAAGGTCAGGTGATCAAAAGAGTTTGGTTTGAGGACACCTTACTGTGGGACCCTGAATGCAGTCTGCGGTTATTTCCACAGTTCCAGAATGCATAACTGGAATAGATATACTCAGCAGTTGGTAGAATTCTCACATTGGTTTCCTGACCTGTGGAGTCAGGGCCAATATGGTGGAAAAAACCAAGTAGAAACTACTAGAACTGCCTCTTCCTAGAAAAATAGTAAATCAAAAGTAATACCACATTCCCAGAGGGATTGCAAAGACTAGTGCCACTATCAGAAACTCCAAAGTTGAAAGATGGTGGATCCCATCACATTCCCGTTTGACTCCCCTGTTTGGCATGTACTGAAGAGAGATGGATTTTAGAGAATGACAGTGGATTATCATCAACTTAACCAGGCACTGACTCCAATGCAGCTGCTGTACCAGATGCAGTTTCATTGCTTGAACAAATTAACACATTTCCTGGTACCTGATACTGATCTGGCAAATGCCTTTTTCTCCATATCTTCCCATAAGACCAAATAGATGCAGTTTGTTTTCGGCTGGCAAGGCCAGCCATAGACCTTCATTGTCGTACTCCAGGGTATATCAACTCTCCAGCCTTATGTTATAACTAGTTCACAGGGGTTTTGACCATATTTTCCTTCTACAAGATATCACACTGGTTTATTACATTGATGACATTATGCTGATTGGATCTAGGGAGCAAGAAGTAACAACTACGCTTGACCTATTGGGTAAGGCATTTGCATGTCAAAGGGTGGGAAATAAATCCGACAAAAATTCAGGGTTCTTATGCCTAAGTAGTATATCTAGGCATCCAGTGGTGTGAGAAATGTGGAGATAGCACTTTTATGATGAAGGAGAAGTTGTTCCATCTGGCCCCTCCTACAACCAAAAAAAGAGACACAAGCCCTAGTGGGCTTCTTTGGATTTTGGAGGCAACACCTTCCTCATTTGGGTTTTTTACTCCAGCCCATTTACCAAGTGACCTGAGAAGCTTCTAGTTTTGAAAGGTTCATAGAAAAATAGAAGACTCTGCATCAGGTCCAGGCTTCTGTGCAAGCTCTTCTGCCACTTGGTCCTACAGATCCAATGATACTTCAAATGTTGGCATGAGATAGGGATGCAGTTTGGAGCCTTTGGCAAATCCCTATAGGTAAATTTCAGCACAGGCCTTTGGGATTTTGCAACAGATCCCTGCCATCTTCTTCAGATAACTACTCCCATTTCGATAACTAGCTCTTTGTTTGCCCCTGGCTCTTAGTAGAAATTGAATGCTTAACTGTGGGCCACCAAGTTTTTATGCAGTCTGAGCTGCCCATAATTAACCAAGTGTTATCTTGGTGTTATCCCACCAAGCCATAAATTTGGGTGTGCTCAGTAATAATCCATCATCAAATGGATGTGATATATATGTGATCAGGCCTAAGCAAGCCTTGCAGGCACAAGTAAGTTCCATGAAGTGGCCTAAATGCCTGTGGATTCCACACATGTTACACTGACTTCTCTCTCCCAGCCTGCACCCTCATGGGGCGTCCCCTATTTTCAGTTGACAGAGGAAAAAAATCAGGCCTGATTTACAGATAGTCTGCATGAAATGCAGGCACTACACAAAAGTGGACAGCTGCAGCACTGCAGCCCCTTTCTGGGACATCTCTGGAAAACAGTGGTGAAGGAAAATCCTCCCAGTGGGCAATGCACCTTAGTTGTTCATTTTGCTTGGAAGGAGAAATGGCCATATGTGTGATTATATACCAATTCATGCGGCTGTAGCCAATTGTTTGGTTGGGTGGTCAGGGATTTGGAATGAACATAATTGGGAAATTGATGACAAGGAAATTTGAGAAATTGGTATGTAGACAAAACTTCTCTGAATGGGCCAAAAAACATGAAGCTATTTGTGCCCCGTGTGAATGCCCACCAAAGTATGACTTCAGCTAGAGTAGGATTTTAATAATCAAAGCAAATAGGATGACCTGTTCTGTGGATATCAGTCAACCTCTTTCTCCAGGCACCCCTGTCATTGCACAGTGGGCTCATGAACAAAGTGGCCATGGTAGCAGGGATGGAGGGTACCCACACCCTCAGGAGTGAAGGTTTGAGTCACCCCACAAGGTAAAGAATCACAACTGGCTGAAGTGCTTGCTGAAAGCAAAGGGAATACAGAATGGGTAGTAGAAGCAGCTAATTATAAATACCAGCTATGACTATGTGACCAGTTACGGAAAGGGGGACTTTAATTGTTATGAGTATTTCCTCTCTATTTTGTTATATGTTTGTATGTGTGTATATAAACATACATAGATATATTTTATACATATTTATATTTATATGTAATATATAGAAATCTATATGAAACAAATGTTTGTTTTCTTCTCTCTCAAATTCCCTTATCATGTACCATAAAATAAATTGATTTTATGTCATAGTATTTAAGTATTGTTAATTTTAAATCATAGTATTTAAGTTAGAGAATATCAAGGAAAAGAGTAGCCATAACTCAAGGACATTACCTCTTTTCTGGGGAAAGGGTTATTGTGTTTTCTATTGTATATGGAGTAGTTGTGTCATGTTAGGTAGATAATGATCTTGTCATTGTCTTTATTTGGAGAATAAGTATGGTTTAAGGAAATGCATATGGGTGCCAAGTTCATAAGGGGTAGACCGGTGGCTGTTAATTTTATATGCAAACTTGACTGGGCCACAGGGTGCCCAGATATTTAACCAAATTTTTTCTGGGTGTGTCTGTGAATGTGTTTTTGGATGAGATTAACACTTGAATCAATAGACTCAGCAGATTGTGCTCTCTAATGTAAGTAGCACTCAACCAATCTGTTGAAATCTTGAACAAAAAAACTGACACTCCCACTAATAAGAAGGAATTCCTCTCTACCTGACAGTTGTAGAGCAGGGACTTAGACTCAGACTTGGACTAGAATTTACGCAATTGACTCCCCTGGGTGTCTGACCTTTGGACTTGGATTAAACTTTATACCATCAGCTCACCAGGGTCTCCAATATGCTGCCTGAGTACCTCAGGACTTCTCAGCCTCCATAACTACGTGAGCCAATTTCTTAAATAAATATCTTTAAATATAGATATAGATATATACAGATATCTGCCTGAATATTTGGCCAAACTTTATTCTGGGTCTATCTATCCATCTATGTTTGTATCTATCTATCTATACAGCTCTATCTATTTGTCTATCTATCATCTCCAATTGGTTCTGTTCCTCTGTAGAACTCAGACTAATTCTACATCACAACCCAGAACACAGAAACACACTCATAAAAATGTCAAAGCCCAACAATAACTACTTACACTAGCTTTGTGTTGTATTCCTGTATTTCTTCTTCTATTCACTTCAAATCTATATGGTTACCAACTAAATTGATCTCACATCCTGCATGTGGATGGCAACTCTTAATTTGTTAAACACTACCTTAGTGGGTAGTGGGGTAGTGGAGCTAAGATGCCAGAATAAGGTGGGGCTTTTGCTAATGAATGTGTGGCCAGCAATTATAAAGCAGATCTATGGTGACAAAACTGCAACAGATGAGTTTGATAAATTGTATACCTCTAGAAGAGAAAATATGAAATGGCCTTCATTTTTGTGATAAGGCTGAAATCATTTTTGAATCATATATTGGTGAGGGGACTTGTGGAACAAATTGAAACAAGCCACAGTTAGTTCAAAAGAGTGGTGGAACAAGCCATAATTAAGTTTATGCTGTGTGTAATGGGGTCTAGACGGATCTCCACCTCTCACTTAAAAATGAAAGTTGGATGTCTTTTTTAAAAACGATTTTCTCTATTACTTAAACTCTCTGATGTGGGTCAAGTAAAATGGTTTAACAGTCGAAAGTTTAAGTTTCACCTTATAAGTGGACATTTTCGTTCCTATCACTAGGTGTTGCTACCACTTATTAAAGGAGTCTTAACTTCCTCTCTGTTAGCCTATTTCCCCCGCCCCATCCAGTGACCTCAGCTAAGTGAAGTGGCAATGAATTCCTAGAGTAAAGCTAATCACTGTGTAACTGCTGCACTCAGCTCTGCGGAAGTGAGAAGCAAATGCTGATACCAGAACGTGGTCTGTCATTATGTTTTCCAAAGGCATAATCTAATCTCTGGCCTTAGTTCTGTCTTCAGAGAGAACCAAGAGAACCATGTGCCAGATTAGATACCTTCTGCAAAACCAGCATGACCCCACTTCCTGGCTTCATGGGAACTTATTGAATTGGCTCTGGATTCTGCATTATGGCTGCTTATCTCTTTTAGATAAGGCTGTGGAATTCAACCATTTCTTCCAAAGCAAAATATTGGTAAATGAATATAAAAGGGCTGCACCAGTGACTCAAGTTGCTACCACTGGAACTATTCTCTACTGCCTACAAAAAAATTTGAGTCATTTTGTAAACTCAGAGGTCAAGAAGGGATTAATGATAACCTTCTGAGATCAGTTCTTCCTTCCATGTGATGACTATTTTTTATTTGTCTCTGAAATGCCTTTTTGTAGCATGGCCTTTATATGACTTGGACATCAACTTTTGGTGGAGTTGCTAATTAGCCTGTGATATAACTGCGTGCTATACAATCTTCCATTTCACAAAATTCTAGGTATTGGTACTCCTTAAATGTACACAAGGACTATAATCTTGGCTTTGCCCCCAAAATCTGAGTATTTCATTCTGTGATTTTCTGTTATAGCAAGACAGAAGTCCCATATGTATATAGAATCCCACTGTCTGTGAACACCTTTGAAGCTGCTGAATCAAATTACCCAAAATATATTTCATGGAAGCATGTAATGGCTAAGGAAAGAGGATTTAGTAGCAAGAGGTGCAGACTTCCAGTATACTTCTAGGAGTCTTGCTAAGGTCAATACACAAAACAAAACAAAAAATTTTAATATCCAAATCCAACACAAAGCAAATAAAATTTGAATGCCTGTGTGCTAGTTCAAAGATATTGTGGGGTATATATTTTTTTAAATTTTCACTAATGTGTAATAATGCCCATAATTATTTTATTTCATTATTTATATACAGACTAGATTTTAAAAACTGTATACTTTAAAATTACATAATATTTTATGTAACTTTAATATATAAACTTTAATATTTTGAAATTAATCTATTTGCTTGTTACATATTTTAAAGCATCAGTTTGAATTATATGTAGTTAAGTTGCAATAACCACATTTTATTTTTATTCATTTAAATTGTTATATCCCATGTAAAAGTCATTATTCTGGAAAAACATTTTAGTTCATATAAAGTGATAATTTTTAGAGTCTTAACAAATTATATTTTAAGCAATTTCTCATAACTGAGTTACAATTAGAACCCCCCCAAAATCCCTGCATCTTTGTTTACATATAATTTCATTTGTATGCCTCTATATTAATGGTTATTATCTTTGAACAATGAATGATTAACTTACTAAATTACTTTTGTTGTTTTTTTCTGTATTTTTCTCCAAGAACACTGATTTAGATTTAACATATAGTGTCACTTTTAAAACTAAAAAACAAAAAATTATTCCACCTATTCTCTGTTGTATGTAGGGATTTTATTCCCTAATGGAACATCTACCTTTTGATAAATATTGTTGCAAAGTAACTGTTAGGGTGGGAATTTGTATGTGGGTGGAGAAAGAATTCTCAACACAAAGATTAGGATATGAAGAAGTAAAAAGCTTATTTTACTTCCCCTGAGAAATATAGAGAGAGAGATGGAAAGAGAGAGAGGGAGAGCGAAAGAAGGAAAAGAGAGAGAGAGAGAGAGGGAAGAGGGAGAGGGTGCAGCACATGAAAGGAAGACAGGGAAGTGCCCATGCTGAGGCCAATGGCTTGGACTTTTTACTGGGGCTTGTAAAGGGGAAAGGAAAATTCATTCCTGTAGGCTGATTAGCAAGACAACTGTAAGATGCCAGCGTGTCTGTTTCTCCTGTTGTTTTTTTTTTACCCTCACTCCCAGAGACTCCCTTATCTGGCCAGACTGCTCTGGCAAATGTAAAGGAGGATTTACACCCTCCTTTCTGTTTACTCAGCTCTTTTCATATGTTGTGAAAATATCTCTGCAGGCTGTAAAACAAAATCTCAGCAGATCCATTAATCTTAAAAGACAAGTGATTAATCTCAAGAATGGTAAGTTAAGGTTAAGGTCCCTACAGTCAACTTGTGGAGACAGTAAGTTAAATAGTTTATATTTTTCTGTTAGACAATTTGTTAGCAAAGCCATCCTTTCATATTCCCCCCTTTCTTTGGTTAATATTCTTATTAATGAACTCGGAAACTGGGGAACTTGGATGGAGGGTTTTTTCTTTTGTAGCTTTTTTCTGCTGGCTCAGGGTCAGAGTGACGTCTCCATCAGAGAGAGCCCATTTGACTCATTAAGGGGGAGGGGTTGAAAACAGTCTTTAAAGTGAGATTAGAGGCAGAATGGGGGTTTCACTGGAGAGAAACAGCTAAAGCTTGAATTTGTTTTTTTATGAATTTTACCAGATAGTGGAGAGTGCAGGGTCCAAAAATGAGTACCAAAAGTAGAACCATTATGGGTCCTAGGGGAGTTGTTAGTCAAGAAAACTAAGGCCACACTTGGTGAGAAGAGTTCAAAGTTCTGAGAAGTTAGGGGGCCTCTTGGACTGTAGGCAAATAGAGATGTTACAGAGCACCCACAGTGGGGGGTATGGAAAGTAAGGTTATTATTATTAGGGTTCCCAGCATGGGCAAAGGGCAGACCAGCCTGGTATATAAGCTGGGCTGTGGCATCGCTTATAGAGTGACAAGAGAAGTATAAAGAGACAGAAAAGGGCAATGAGAAGCCATATATACCACAGCATATTATTAAAGCTCATGGTTTTGAGGCTCTTGTGGAGTGAATCGGAGTCTGGTATCTGTGGTGGGCTGGCAGGTGTAGGTCAGTGGATTTCCAGGGAGCTCACAGTGGGAGGAAGGAGGTTTTTTTGGAGGATCTGCAGCTTTGAGTTGGCAGAGATGATTCCAGGATGGAATTGCTAGAAGCTTAACTGTAGTGGGATTAGTAAGAATTATTTGAAAAGGAACTTTTTAAGAAGGTTGGAGGGGGCCGGTTTGTCTTGGGAGATCTTTACATAAAACCCAGTCTCCAGGCTGTAAATGTTGTCATCCCTTTAAGAAGTTGTTGAGTGAGTTTTACTGCTGACAGGTAGGTGTCAAGTGGGGGTGGGGAAATTGAGGTGAAAGGGGACAGGAGAACAGAGCACACACACATAAGTTTAAAAGGGCTAAGAAACAAAGGCATACTAGGGGAGATGTGGAGTCTGAACTAATTCCATCACTCAAAATCAGCCCTTACAATCTCACATGCCTGTACCTGGGCCTAGAGGGAGGATGTTTGTAGTTTTACTAACAGAGCATTGGCAGTGAATAAGGTTGGGCCAGACAGGATTTAATAGTTTTAATCTTGGAGATATTCAGAAAACTTTGTTATTTACTTAATACTTGTCATGATTCTGGAAAACAAAGCATGAAAAGGGCACTTGAATTATCAAGAGTGTGTCCAGGGTCATGAGTGAACAGTATAATATAGAAGAACATGAATAAGAAAAACTAGCACCTTGACTAGGGGAACAAATGACTCTTAGCAACAGCATGAGAAATTTGCTGACTATATTAAATAATTTAGACATATCAAGAAAGGTCAACAGCATAGTATTCATGTAATTTCATTAAGAACAAATTAATATTTTAAGAAAACTTTGTTGTTTTAACCAAAAACTTTCTTTTTTAATAATAGCCAACTGGATCACACACAAAATTCCTTCCCAAATTCCTTTCTATGAATGTTTCTACAACATACTTTAGCTTTCTGTTTTTTCCTAAATTTTTATTTTTTTAAATAACCAGTTATTTTAGGACAAAAAAATTTCCATATAAGATCCTTTCTCATACAATATTATTATCCTTTCTGTTTAACCTTTCTACACACAAGCATACAGACATACAGACAGAAGTAAATATTTTTAGGTGAAACAAGGCATAAAGTTTATATTTTGAAAGCAGAGAACATACTAAGGGAAGGAAAAAAATCGTATGTAAAGTCCCAGTTAAGCTTTTCCCAGGAGTCTGAGAAAGAAAGCCTGTGGTGTTAAAAGGAGTTGGGTGTTTAAATTAACCACAAAGTGTTTTCCAGTAAGGGGTAGGGCAATTGAGAAGTACTAAAAAGAAGTGAGCAAAGACTTGATCTCCTAGAGAATAGAAGGCCTGTGGAGTACACAGGGGGTTTGTATTTTACTTTCCACTCTGACAATGGGGCTAGGGGAGGGAAATAGAGGTCCCAAAAATTTGGAAATAGCAGAGTAAATGGCTCTGATGTCTATTAAAAAAATCAATTGCCTACCTGTGACAACAAAAGTAACCTAAGGCTCAGCCATCTTGATGTTGTGAAGTGAAGCTGGTTTAGAAGTCAGGGTCTGTCTGTCAGAATGAAGCAGTCCCAGAGGGTCTGTGGGTATGGAGGATGCTAGCTTAGGGGGGGCCCACTGGTTCTGGAAGGTGAGTGCGGTCCCCTGTTTTAAGGAAAAGGCACTCCTGCTTCCAGCGCCCCTCCCTTTTGTAGAGAGGTCACGGTCCCAGCAGAGGCCTCTTGGGGCATGTCTTACTCCAGTGACCCAGGTGGTTACAGTGAAAGCAAGGCTTAGTTCCTGGTGGCTTCTTGTCTGAGCCTTCAGGGTAACTCTGTCTCTGAAAAGTTCCTCTTATAGTGATAGTCACCATTCGGAAAACTTCTTTCTGCTGTCAGGGCCCACTGTTGGTCTCGCGTCCTCTTTTCCTCTCTCCTCTTCTCATCTTGGTTGTTAAAGACCCAGAAGGCCAGGTTTAAGGTATTGCTTGTGAACTTTGAGGCCTCCGTTTAAGTTTTTGGAGTTTGTGCTAAAAATTGGGGGCTGACTGGGAGAAGAAGTGCATTGCTAAGATAGTTTGTCCCTCCCTGGAGTCAGGATCTAAATTTGTAAAGAGGTGAATGGCTTCAGACACTCATGAAAGAAAAAGGGCTGGATTTTTCATCATGGCACTGGGTAGTGTATAGTGTCTTTTAACTCAGCAGCCTCCTGGATAGGGAGCTGGTGTGCAGGTGGGGAGGCAGTTTTGAATGTCCAGCCAGAGTGAGTGTGGCCAGGTGAGGGTAGTGGAGATGGATAACATGAAGAAGGAAGAGGTGCAGGGGGACTGAAAGAGACACATCATTTGGAAAGTGAAGACAGTGACAGAAATGCAGGGGTTAGAAGTGACAAGTGGCAGGCAGAGTGAAGATCAGGATGCCTAGCAAGTTCAAAGAAAGCCTGAATATAGAGAATTTCAGACCCCTCACTGAGCCAGTGGCAATAAAGGTCAAGTGGCAGAATAGTATTATGTTTGAGAGATCCATTCTTGGGCCAAATCTCTTGGTCATTTAACTAAACATTTGGGATAGGGGTCAATAAGTCCCAAAGTTCCGACCAAATGTTGTCCATGACGGCAACCAGGAGAAAGAGAAGGACTTTTTAGGGATGGTCATATGTCAATAGAAAAGAGAGGTCTGGGGGCATCTCCAACTCAGATGATCTTCAGAGTTCTGCTTAGACATCAGGCATCCCTGACTCTGAGTCAGACAGAAACCTAGAGATCTGGCCAGAAAACAGGCATCCCCGAGTTCTGACCCAGGTCGAGACCCAGAGATCTTCTCCAAAGCCAGGAATCCCTGGGCCTGGGTGAAGACTGACGGGGGTGGTTAGGAGGCATCCCTCCCAGTCACCCCTAAGGGAAGGGTGGTTAGGAAGCATTCCTCCATGGCACCCTCCTGAATGGTAGACCCAGTGCCGGTTTCCCTTCTAGTCCATACCTAGACAAAAGCTACCACTCCCAACCTCGAGCATATAACCACTTCCAGAGGCCAAGAGACCCACCAAATTCCAAATGGTATTTATGCCAAGAAGGATGTCCTGAGAGTTGTGTGTCTGGGGAGAGATCTGTCTCAAGACAGAGGCAGAAAGTGAGCTCCTTGGACGGATGCAGGGAAGTGATTTCCTCCCAGTACGGAAGCAGAGAAGTGATTTTTTCCCCTGTACAGGCCACCAGAATGTTAAGGTGGGAATTCATAACACGGGTGGAGAAAGAATTCTCAACACAAAGATTAGGCTATGAAGAAATAAAAGTAAAAAGTTTATTTTATTTTCTCTGAGGGTGGGGGAAGAGAAAGATAGAGAAAGGAAAAAGAGAGAGAAGGGAAAGAGAAAGAAAGATAAGGAGAAAGAGAGAGGGGGAGGGAGACAGGGCACGACATACAAAAGGAAGACAGGGAAGTGCCCAGGCTGAGGCCAAGCGGCTTGGACTTTTTATTGGGGGTTGTAAAGGGGTAAAGAAAAATTTATTGCTGTAGGTTAATTAGCAGGAGACAGCTGTAAGATGTCAGGGTGTCCGTTCTCCTGTTGTTGTTTTTTTTTCCTGCTCCTAAAGACTTATCTGGCAGGACTGGTCTGGTGAATGTACAAGAAAATTTACACCCTCCTTTCTGTTTGCTCAGATCTTTTCAAATGTTGTAAAAATATCTCCACAGGCTGTGTGTGAAAAAACAACTCAGCAGACAATCAGTTAATCTGAAAAGACAGGTGATTAATCTCAAGAAAAGCAAGTAAAGGTTAAGGTCCCTGTGGTCAATCTTTGGAGATAGCAAGTTAGATACTTTATATTTTTCTGTTAGACAGTTTGTTAAAACAGCCATCCTTTCAGTAACCCTCTGGATGAAGCATTGAACAATTCATAATCCCTCCCCACAACAGTGAATCAAGTCCCAGGGGATAATGTGTGTTTTGATAGAACATCATCTTTAATAGAGCATCATAAAAAGAAGTCAATAAATGTTTGTGGAAGGAAATAAGTGAAACATGGAATCAGAGAGGAATAGGAAAATAATCACCAAGCTAAATACATTTAGTGGTGAAAGCTAAAAACAACAACATATTTAACAGACTAGATTATAGTTTGGTGCCCATATTACTCACTGCTGTTTATGGATAGTGCTTAGCATAATGTTTGGAATTAAATGATTAATGTAATAATTAAATTGTGAGATAAATAATATCAAATTAATATTTTCAAAACCTTATTTTACCTATTTATTCCTTTTCACAATGCCAACAGAAAAGAAGCCAAACTCTGTAAAATAATTCAAAGAGGTTTATTCTGAGCCAAGTTTGAGGACCATGGCCTACAGCCATGCCCAAGAAGCCTTGAGCAAGTAGACTCGCCATAGTTGAGTTACAGTTTGTTTTTACACATTTCAGGGAGCCAGGACTTACATGTAAAATCATAAGCCAATACATGGAAGGTATACATTGGTTTGGCCCAAAAGGGTGGGACAGCGCAAAGTGAGGGCTTACAGGTTATAGGTGGGTTTAAAAATTCTTTGATTTATCATTGGTTAAAAAAATGAAGTTTTGTCTAAAGTCTTGGAATGTTTTAAGTTACGATAAGGAAGTCTGTTAATCAGAGACAAACCACGGGCCATATACCCAGACTCAAATGATCTGTTAAGTAAATTGAGGACCTGCAGGTGTGGTTTAAGCTTTGTCTTGTATAGCCTTAGGCCTGTTAATGAGTTACAAAGGATATCTCCAAAAAGGGAAGGGGGCATGACGAGGTGTGTCTGACCTCCCTTCTCAGGGCCAGCAACTCAGCTTTAGAGTATTTCTGGTGTCCCCTTGGCCAAGAGGGGGTCCATTCAGTAAGCTGGGGAGGACTTTACATTTTACTTTAGTTCACAGCAGCAAGCAACCAGTAACTAGTGAAGAGAAAAGCAGGGAAAAGTGGAAAAGATGTCAAAAAAAAAGAAATACAAACCAAACTTTACAACTCATAACATGAATGAGAAAGATACATTTTTGCAGAATTTTGACTTTATTACATTACCTTTTATTACTCTGTGGCTTTACATTTAGATTATTTGCATTCTTTTAATATTTTATCATCTTGGAATTTATGCTCTTTTAAGAGTGTTTTGACCCAGTTGTTAAGAATAGTTTTCCCCAATTGTCCAGTAGATACTACCAGTAGATCATATTTAACACCTATTAACACTTAGGAATTGTTTGCCTCTGTCCTTTATATATATATGATTTTTGTGAGATAAAAATTACTTAACTAATGTAAGCGACTTAGTGCACTTTTTATTTTGTCATTGAATAAGCAAACACTCTGTAAATGTTAGTTGCTTTTATAAAAATTATAATTAAGGAGACGTTAAAGATCACAGAACAGAAACCGGGGCTCTAGTTCTGGCGCTGTGTTTCCTAGCCAGGTGATCTTCACCAAAGTAATTAAACTTATTTCCTCACTTTATTATCAGTAAAACAGGGCTAATAGAACCTGCCATCTGCCTTACAGTTATGTGAAGAAAATCCTAGTAAACATTTTGTGATAGTTTAATTTTATCATATCATAGTGGAGTGCAGAGGAACACAAAATCATTTTCTGAAGTTTCATGGAGCAATTCTTTAATGACTTGATTGGGAGCACACTCTGGAAAGCAAAGGAGTTAACATTGTTTTTTAACAGATTCTGTTCAATTGCATCTTTCTGATAATTGATCTCTGCTTTTCCGTCATTTCCCTGCCTCTTGCTGTTATTGTAATTCATTGACTGAGTGGAATCACATCTCTCTGCCTCATAGAATTTTGGATAGAAATTTTATTCAGTATTAATAATGATTTCATTCTCTTATGCAATCCACCTTACACAGAAAGATAGTTGACAGATTCTTTGGTATATTCAACAATGTCATATTTCAATGTAAAGGAATTGAAGTTCTGTTTCATGTATGAGCTTTCTTGTAAATTTTCACATTATTTCTATTTTAAGGTAGAAGCAGTATTCTATTCAGAGACTAAAATCACTGTTTATCATGTCTGTATTGGGTATGGGGTTTTATTTTTCATATTTTATAAATAAAGAACATCAGTAAGTCTATGAAATCTGCATTTTCTTAGGAGAATTTTGTTAAATGTGCATAATTACCTACAGCAATATTCTTCAGACTATTAGCAAAGCTTTTTAATGGAAATTTTGAGAAAAATATTTTTTGGACTGAATGTAAATAGAAACCTCAATGAAAAGAGAAAATAAAGTTATCTTCATTATTGCTAAAGTTACTAATTGTTTCATTATAATTATCTATTTTTGAAGTCTTAATACTTTAAAAATTCCATTAAGCTTTTGCTGCTTTAATTTTGTATATTTCATAGTTCTGTTTCTTTGCTTTTTTTCTTATAATTTTAGGATAAAGAAGCAGCAATACTCACAATAGTCCTCAATAATATTAAATTCTGCTAGTTTCTATGACACAAATAATTTAAATAAACTTAACTCTACTGTAAGTTTTACTTGATGTCAGGTCCAGTTGAAAACTTGAAGCCTGCCAGAGAGATTACATACATTTGCGTAGCCTAAAACTGACTAAATATGAGCTTCTAAAACCAGAGAATTAAAGGCATGCCATTGGCACATTTCTCACAATTTCCTATTGCAAAAGTCATTTACAGCAATTCATTACTTTTATTATGTTTAATGTCTCAAACTATAAACTTCAGAGTGTCAGTGCTGTAGATGTAAATGGGGTTCATTTTATAAAACGCACTTAATATATTTAATATATTAATAAATGCACTGTAATTGAATATATTAATATTAATTATCAATTAATATAAATATAATTTTATTAAGTATAAATTATGATTTAATGTATTAAAATTTATGAATTTTAATACATTAAAATTCTTTAGTATTTTAAGTTAGTTGGTTAATTGTGCGTAGTAATGTTAGAACATATAAAATTAGTGAAATCACATAGCAGAGTAGGCAAGTGAATACTCATGATTGAGTAGCACAAATTGAGATTGAGGTGATGTCAATGTTTGTCCAAGAAAAGGTCAGAGCCGCCTTCTGATGGTAAAGGTATATTATTTCATTTTGTGATATACTCATATTAATCTAAATAGCATCATGTTTATGTAAATTACCAGTATTTTCCCAATTAAACATATTTAGTGGGAAAAGGGACATCATTGTACCTTTTGCAAATTCTTTTTTTTTTAATTCCTGGCTTAATTGAAGACAACTCACCTCTGGTTTTGCACTCAAACTATTGTGACATGAGATGTAATATTACATCTAGAAATTTCCACTTACATATATGAGAGAATCAGAGTGAAAAGGCAGATAATATTTGATACTATAATGAAAACAGTTTTGATCTTTATGTTCCCACTGAACGGGTCTCAGGGACTTCCAAGAGACTCAGATGACACTTTGATGACCACCATATAGTAAATAATAGTCCTATTTTAGAGTTTATTTGCCTTATTACAAGACAGAAAGTCTTATCACAAATCAAATTGAATTCTGAAACTCTTGTAAAACTCAAAATAAATGTTAATGTAGTATTATAGGAGGAATCAAATTGAGTAGAACCCAATAAATAAATGATATGCTTACTAAAACTGATGGAGAAAATCGAAGGGGAAAGTGAGCAGTAGTGAGAAGACTGACTTTGTGTGAGTAATCTCATGGTTCTTGGCCCCAAATGCACATTTTAATCACCTAAGGGGAGCTTTGTAAGTGTAACTGTGCATAGTTCCAACCCAAGTCCATACAGTAGAATCTAGGGGGAGGAGCCCCTGCTTCTGTATGTTTAAAATTCACACCAGGAGATTCTCTAATGTGCAGCCAGGGCTGAGAATTTTTTAGAATAATAACACAGAAGTATCTTATGCAAATAATCAAAGCATGAAAGTTTAACACAGGAAATATGATATGAGTGTGGAGTGTTGAATGCATAAATGAATCTTGTACAAAACATGTTTCATTTGACCTGATGTAGATAGGCCTCATATTCTGAAAAGTTTGTGGCATACTGTTTAGCTTTTTCGATGTTAATAAGTCACAGGGAGAGAATTTTGACAGGATTTTCAGAAATGTATTTTTTAGTAGCAATGAACTATATGTTGCTCTTTCAACAGTTTGATCAGTGTTTTGAATCTGCTGAGAGCTAGATTGTTAATTGTTTTTCATAGAGTATATAGACATATACAAAATGTGTTAATTACTAAATTAAAAGAAAACTGTTGAAAACTGATAGAAATGGCATATCTTGCACCAAATCAAACTAGAACATTTCTGAGCAATTCTCAAATAGTCTTTTATTAAGCAGTTCTTTAATTCATTTAGAACTTACTCTTTAATGTGACTTTATATTACAAAGTTATGAGGATGGAAACTGGCTTACCCGCCTACTGAATATGTCTTGGTGTCTAAGTAGTTCAAAAAATATTGAAAACATTCAGTACATACTTACCTGTATGCATTTTCCCACAAAACTATTAATAGTTTTGTCTACACTATGCTTCAGATTATTTTTTACTCTTATTCTAAAATGTAAGTTTCAAGAGGGTAGAGATCTTTGTTCTGTTTCATTACTGTATTCCAAATGCCTAGAACAGTGCCTGGTACATAGTAGGCTTTCAAATAGTATTAATTAAATTTGTGAATATATGAATATAATAAAGCAGAGTATTTGGCAGAAAGCTTCTATAAAAGTTGGCTTATATTTTCTTCTTTTTCAAAAACCATTATTGCTATAAGAAAATGTACAGACTCTGATCAAAGAAAACACGACTTAATCTATGATATACTGACTTTGAAAAACATTATTGATGACTTTGTTTCCCAGCATTTTTAATCTTGTTGTGCATATTTTTACAAAAAAATATTTTATTATTCAAATAATAATGACATGGCATCTATCATCTTTCAGGTAACATAGACCTAAATGTTCATGGTCGAATACTAGATTTTAAGATATAATTTTTATGTGTATTAACATTATTTCTGCTGTCAAAGAAATTTCATTCACTCAACAATCTCTACAGATATCACTGATTTGAGGAAAGTGGAGAAATGACTTGGAAACACATTTGAAGGAGAGCTTTTTATTTCCTACTGAACTTTCATTTTCTTTTCATTTTTTGATATTTATAACAGATCAAGGCATGATTCATTAACAAGAGAACATAATGACCCTAATAGAAATCTGAGGCTTTTTCAAGGGTTAAAATATTCCTTTGGAAGTGACAAATATAAGTTATTATAATAGTAAACATGAATGATGTGTGACTGGAAAACAAGGCATTTTCATATTCATTATTTGTTTAGAAAAATAACAAAATATTTTAAACAACTATATTTTTCATTTAGAATTTAAAAATAAATGTGAAAGACAACTAAAATGAGAAAAACCTTTAAATCCTTATTGTTCATACAGTATTACATATCAGCTTTTTTTGAAATGCAGAGCTTTCAAGGACTCGTGTATTTTTTAATTTTCCTCCTTTTTTTTTTTCAGTCTGTCCATGGACTGGGTCTTCTTGCATTTTAGGCCAGTATAGAGTCGCCATGGAATAGCCTTCTGAAGATCTTCTGCTTCTTGATATGTAGAACAGCTAACAGCCTCTAGATATATTTTAAGGAGCTGAATGAATTGTTGTCAGCGCCAAATACTTGTTCATTGGGAGCTATGACAGTTCATTGGGAGCTATTCGTAGTGCCTTGACTCTCCAATATTATCTTTTTGGAGTAGCAACCATGTCAGGAATGAGGTTTGACATGGTTTCTCACTGACACATTACTAAGAAAATGAGGGCAGTATCTTTTGATTTTGCAGAGAGTTTTAAGATAAAGGAAAGGAAAGTTTTAATATACCGAGTGCTGTTGAATAAGGCTGGTGCAAGTGGATGCCCTGATTTCTAGCCTAGGCACTATCACTGGAAGTAAAATTGAAGAAAAAAAACATTTAAATTCTCTATGCCTTTTATGTTTAGAAGGTGCTTTTAACTTTAATAGGAAGCAGGTGTTTTTACTAATTCAAGGACATGGACTTAATTATTTGGGATAAGAAAGAACAACAAATTAACACTCACTTAAACTGGCTGACAAAACTGAGTGGAACTGTCCTTAAGGCCTAAATCTTAATAAATAATAATTGTGCATTAGACTGAAACTTCTGATACATTTATCTTTCTGTATGTTGTATTAATTGCTGCACTGCAGAAGCAGAGAGAAATTTCTTAGTGTAAGTAGCCCAGCTAAAATTTAGGTGTACTTTAAGAGAAACAAGGAGGTTTTAATTCCTTATTTTCTTTTTTATGGCTACAAGGCAAAATTTAAATAAACTGTAAAATATGCAATGTTATCTTCTGCATTGTTTTTCTTCGTCTTACAATTGGTCCTTTAGCACATTTCCTCAATCCAAAGGAAATGATCTACAGAATTTTACCCACACAAAGGCAATCGTTTACTCATATAAGAAAGCCTATACTTTACCAAGCAAAACTGCAATTCTAACTGGATTAATCAGAATAGGTTAGAGTATGTTTTGTCACAAAGAAACCTGAAACTTGTAATGCTCTTAGAGATAAACTTTTTTTTTATATGAGAATATTTTATGGGCTCTGATTTTGATAATATAATAATAATATTCTTATTATTAAAGTGAAGATATTTGACATTTTAG